>JAWDJD010000002.1:37845000-39060000 GCA_035047305.1 Bradypodion pumilum | reverse complement strand
TTTAAAAGCCAAGGGGAATATGGCAAGGAAGCTAAATCCCCCATTACACTGGAAGGCTAGAATCTGAACTGTACAGTGTTCTGTTGCAGCAACAAAGCTTACAGGCTCTGGACCAGCCAACCTAGAAAATAATTCTTTAAAAATAATATATATTAATTGCAGCCACCCTGTGGTTTTGTATTTTGGCTAACTGTTGTGTTCTGATGGTTTTACTGTACACATGGATTGCAATGTATCTGAGTCAATGTAACCTTGCCTATAGCAACAATGTAACCTTCAGCTGTATCATATAAGCCCTGTAATAGGACGCGAGCTAATGACCACCAGCTGGCAGCAGCGAGCGTCCAAGCTCTCTTGGTCCGAACTCATCAAAGGCAACAGCGCGGGAAGTTTTCCCGCCACTACCTACACCTGGACAAGAAGGGCGTGACCTGCAATGACGTCACGCAGACAGTAGCCAATGGGCTACCATGGCACCACGTTCAAATGTATTACTGCTGTATATAAAGAGCTATTGATCCGCCATTACCTCATGTTCCCTCTGTCCACGATGCAATAAACCTGAGTTAACCCAGCCCGAGGCTGTGTCCCGTGTCTTGGTTTGCATACACTAAATTGGCGACGAAGGTGGGATTATGGATCCCCACGGAACAGCCAGGGCACAGAGCGGGTTCAACATCACCAAACCGCAAGACTGGGAGCTGCTTGAGATGGACTTCCAGGCGGCACTGGTGGAACTCAGAGTCAAACAAGACGACGAGGAGAGGAAGAGGGCCATCCTCACCAGAATGCTCGGGATGGAAACCAAGCGGACGCTGGTGGGCATAATCGCTCCGAAGAAGGTGAGCGACTTTAAGGCGAGCGACATCATGAAGCTGCTGCGAGAGCGGTTCTGCCCCTCGAGGGCAATGTTTCCCGCTCGGAGCGCGTTTTGGAGGCGAGTCCAAGCGCCAGACGAGTCGGTTGAGGCATTCGTGGCCGCCATGAGGATAGCCGCCGCCCCCTGTAAATGGGGCGACATCCTGGAGATGATCCTCAGGGACGGCGTGTTATGTGGCCTGAAAGACAAGGAGGTGCAGCGCAGCTTGATGAATAAGGAGCCGCCACCCACGCTGGCCGAAGTCATAGAGGCCGCGGAAGCCGCAGAGTCCACGAATGCCGGAGTGGACGAGATGCATCAGTGGCGTGAGTGGCGTCCTAAAGCCGGCAAGGCGGAAAATTCGGTGCACGGGAAGGCCGGACAGTCGGTGCACGCGACTCGGCGGGCCTCAAAGTCGTCTACGGAAGGCAGCGACGGCGAGGAGGTCCAGAAGGTCCGGAAGGGCGGTCGACGCTGCGAGGGTTGCGGAGCGGCCCACGAGCGCGCGAGATGCCCGTTCAGGAAGGCCGAGTGTTACACCTGCGGCCGTCGGGGGCACATCGCCAAGGCGTGCAGAAAGAGGAAAGAGGGCCGGAGGCAATCACAAGACCGCGCGGCCAGGCCGGACCGTCCAGCAAGGCCCAAAGATGGCGCCCAGACCACGAGGAAGCAGGACGGCGTGGGCCGCGTCTCGGACAGCAGCGAGGACGACGCCTCAGTGTTCAGCGTGTCCGCGGGACAGTCCCATTACTTCGTTGAGGTATTAGTACAAGGGGCCCCTATTAAGATGGAAATTGACTCGGGGTCCTCCTTTTCCATAATTCCCCAGAAAGAGTTCCTGAAAATCGACCCCCACGTGCGGCCAAAGCTTAAAGCGTTGAGGTCCACACTACGGGACGTACAGGGAAACAACATTCCGGTATTGGGGGTTGGGAAGTTTCGGGTCAATTTTAAGAGACATTCTGCGGAACTGCCCCTAGTTGTCCTGAAAGGGGGAAGCTGTAGCCTCCTGGGAACACAGTGGTTTCAGCCCTTAGGGTTGTTCATAGGGGGGGTGCATACCGTGGGGGGGGACCCAATACAAGCGGTTTGCGATGCGCATCCCGCCGTTTTTGAGAAAGGACTCGGAAAGTTCAAGGGACCCCCTGTAGCTTTCGACATAGACCCGGAGGTCCGCCCGATAAGACTCAAACCACGCAGGGTGCCGTTTGCACTCAAGGACAAGATAGAGGCGGAATTGGACAAACTGGTGGGCCAGGGGATTCTTATTCCTGTTGATTCCGCGGAGTGGGAAACTCCAATTGTAACGGCTCTAAAGGCTAACGGGGAGGTGCGCATTTGCGCAGATTATAAGTGTACAATTAACAAGGCGATCCGCCCTAATGCATACCCGGTGCCAGTGATAAGCCACCTTTTGGCCAGGCTAAATGGGGGAAAGTGTTTCGCCAAGCTCGATTTGGCACAAGCCTATCAGCAACTTCCTGTGACCCCCGCCACGGCCGCGGCACAAACGATAGTTACACATAAGGGAGCGTTCCAGGTGTCGCGGTTACAGTTCGGCGTGAACTCGGCACCCGGTCTTTTTCAATCGCTCGTGGAACGCCTCCTAAAGGGCCTGGAGGGGGTGTTGCCTTATTTTGATGACGTGTTGATAACAGGGGGGAGTGAGGCTGAACTAGCGAAAAGGTTGGACAAGGTACTGACCGTGTTCGAGAAAGCGGGGCTGAGATTGAGGAAGGATAAATGTGTTTTTTTCGAAACAGAGGTCGAGTTTTTAGGGTTCCGAATCACACCCGAGGGGATTAAGCCGTCTAAATCCAAGGTAGCAGCCATTAAAAAGGCCCCTCGCCCCACATCCAAGACCGAGCTGCAATCTTTCCTGGCGCTCCTAAATTTTTACCATACATTCCTCCCGCGGAAGGCGTCCGTGGCCGAACCGCTCCATCGGTTGCTGAAAAAGGAGGAGCCGTGGATGTGGGGTGATGAGCACGAGAGGGCGTTCAAAGAGTTAAAGCAACTCCTAACATCTGAGGCAATCCTGACGCATTTCGACCCCAAACGGCCTGTGGTCCTAGTTTGTGATGCATCCCCGGTGGGGGTGGGGGCGGTGCTTTGCCACGTGTTGGAGGACGGAAGGGAGGCCCCGGTAGCATTTTACTCAAGGTCCCTGTCCCAAGCGGAGCGGAATTACGCGCAAACCGACAGGGAAGCATTAGCAATCGTATCGGGGACCAAAAAATTTCACGATTTTTTGTATGGCCGCCCGTTCAAAATCGTGACCGATCACAAACCGCTGTTAGGGATTTTCACGGCGCACAAGCCCACGCCGCAGATCCTGTCCCCGAGAATGCTGCGATGGGCTATTTTCCTCAACGCGTACCAACATGAGTTGGAGTACAGGCCCGGAAAGGAAATCAGCCATGCTGATGCGCTTTCGAGATCCCCTTTGCCATTGTCGGACGCCCAACAGGCGAGAGCAGAAAAGGACCGCCAGGTGTTGCTAATTGAGGTTTTAGACGCTCCCCCAATAGTACCAGCCGACATTGCTAGGGCGACAGGCAAGGACAGGACACTGGCGAAGGTTTGCTCGTGGGTGCAGAAGGGGTGGCCGGGTTCGTCCCCGAGTACAGAGTTCGACCCATTCTTTAGGAAAAAGCTAGAGTTGTCCCTAGAGAGGGGGTGCCTTCTGTGGGGCCAACGGGTGGTGGTCCCTGCGCCCCTGCGGACGAGGGTGCTCGAACTGCTGCACGTCAGCCACCCGGGCATAGTTCGTTCAAAGGCGCTGGCCCGGAGTTACTTCTGGTGGCCGCAGCTGGACACGGATATTGAGCACATGGTTGGCACTTGCGAGGCTTGCCAGGGGTCCCGCCCTGAGGCGGCCCGTCTTCCACATAGGGAATGGGACACAGCACGGGGACCATGGTCCAGGGTGCACGTAGATTTCGCTGGCCCATTCCGAGGAACCATGTTTCTCCTAGTCGTGGATGCGTTCTCCAAGTGGCTGGAGGTTATCCCGGTAAAAAGCACGTCCTCCGCCACGACAATTAGCCGGCTACGGAGAGTCTTTTCCACGTTCGGTTTACCCGACACTTTAGTCAGCGATAACGCTAGTTGTTTCACCTCCGCTGAGTTCAGGGCATTCATGGAGACAAACGCCATTCGGCATATCACGTCCGCACCGTTTCACCCGGCCACGAATGGCCAAGTGGAACGGTTGGTGCGTACAACGAAGGAGGCGCTGCGGCGCATGGGCCCGGGGGACCTGAATCACCAAGTGTGCCAATTCCTCTTAGCGTATAGGGTGACCCCTTTGGCGTCCGGCTACTCGCCGGCAGAGCTCTTGATGCGGCGAAAACTGACCACGCTCCTGTCCAGGCTAGACCCAACGAGAGTCGAGGATAAAGGGAAAAACGTGGGGTTGGCAGTCTCGAAAGGTTTCGCTGCCGGTGACCCTGTTCACTGCAGGAACTATTCCGGCGCAGGGCCAGCCTGGGTACCAGGGACGGTTGTAGAACAGACGGGACCAGTGTCGTACCGGGTCGAGACGAACACCGGCCTCCTCTGGAGGAGGCACGCAGATCAACTGAGGCACCGAGTGATTGGGCCAGTCAGTGGAGCTCAGAAACAGGATTCAGCGTTAGGGTTCTCCCCCACCCGCTTAACCCAAGGGGGAGACAGCAGTGGACAACAGTCCCAAGCATGGGGGGAAGGAAGCAGAAGCAGCGGCCCCGACTCATATCCTTTTGATACGCCAGCTCTAGCAGGGGCCGGGGAAGGGGGAGAGGAGTTCGCGACCGCTGCCCCCGATAGTGATTTTGATTTTGATTTGGCGAGCCGGGGGGGTTTTCAGGAGTGTTCCCCCACCCATCCAAGCGAGAAGAGGGGTTTTTCGTTAGCCCCCAGTGCCCCCGGTTCCTCCCTAAGAAAGAGCACACCTCCCAACAGCGCCGCGGAGCCGCGGAAAGTCACTAACGAGTCTCCCTCTCATATTGCAGGACAGGAGACCAGGGGACAAAGAGAAGGTAGCAAACCCGGGGAGAGGCAGCCCGCACCGAGACCCCAGCGTGTTCGAAATAAGCCATCTTGGCTGAGAGACTTTGTCTCCTAAGGGGGGGGGGGAGTGTGTTAAGGTGGGCTCGAGACTTTGTCTCGTCCTAGGGGGGAGGGATGTTGTGTTCTGATGGTTTTACTGTACACATGGATTGCAATGTATCTGAGTCAATGTAACCTTGCCTATAGCAACAATGTAACCTTCAGCTGTATCATATAAGCCCTGTAATAGGACGCGAGCTAATGACCACCAGCTGGCAGCAGCGAGCGTCCAAGCTCTCTTGGTCCGAACTCATCAAAGGCAACAGCGCGGGAAGTTTTCCCGCCACTACCTACACCTGGACAAGAAGGGCGTGACCTGCAATGACGTCACGCAGACAGTAGCCAATGGGCTACCATGGCACCACGTTCAAATGTATTACTGCTGTATATAAAGAGCTATTGATCCGCCATTACCTCATGTTCCCTCTGTCCACGATGCAATAAACCTGAGTTAACCCAGCCCGAGGCTGTGTCCCGTGTCTTGGTTTGCATACACTAAACTAACACATGAATGAAATATCCTATAAGTAAATGAAAAGAGTTTACAGAGACATGTGATTTATATGCTAGTTTATAGCAACTACTGGAGTGATAGGAAATGTCTCGGACTGTTCTGGGGGGAAGATAAAGGGCCATGGGCTAACTAGTGTATTGTTATTACTGCCTGTTCTGATATTGTATTATTGCATTTTTTATTGTACTGTGTTTATTGATACTTTGATATGATGATATTGTTTTTGGATTCTTGCTGTACTGATTGTATTGTAATATTGACATGTTGCTTAGCTGCCCAGAGTCGGCGCAAGCTGAGAAGGGCGGGATATAAATTAAAAATTGAATTGAATTGAATTGAATCTTGTCTTGTACGTAATAATAATCTCAGGCTTATTTAGATAATACATTTCTCTCAGAATTGTAGGTGAGAGGAGACAGGCTGTTTGGATAAATCTGTGGAAACACATAGAGTCAAACTACCGTACATGAGCTATTCAGTTCCAGTTTGAGAAGCAGAGCTCCCTTAAAGGTAAAGGTAAAGGTTTTCCTTGCTCGAAAGCCAGTCGTATCCGACTCTAGGGTTCAGTGCTCATCTCTGTTTCAAAGCCGAAGAGCCAGTGCTCCCTGCTTCTGCAGACGTTTCCCTTACTTACTCATTTATCTGCTGAGGTCTACTCCTCAAAGAACTCTTTTTGTTGGGAAAGTTCTTCCTAATGTTTAGTTAGTACTGTATCTCTTTTCTTGTAATTTAAATCCATTGATTAAGACCTACAGAAAACAACCTTTCTTTATCTTCCACATGATAGCCTTTCAAAAATATAAAAATGCCTATCAATATCACTCCCTCAGCCTTTCAAATAGAAGCTGTCATGGTGCTTCCTGCGAAATGTAGTTCTCTAGGAAGTGCTCTTTAGAGAGCCTAATAAGCAGTAAGACTACAATTCTTAGAAATCACAGATATGTTTTTACATTAATACCAAGAAGCAAAGGCTGATGAAAAACATGAAGAGACTTTGCTCTTGGAGAAGGAAATGTAGGTGTTTGTTTAAAGACCAAATCTCCCAGAATTCTGCCTAGGAAAATGGCAAATACTTGGAATTCCAGTCCAAAAACTCAAAAATGCACATCCCTTGAATCTACCTCCCAAAGACCAATCACAAAACAAAAAGAAACTAATTAACAAGCTTATGGTAGACTATGCAGATACCTTTTACCTCTTAGAATCTCAGGTTCTGAGGATATGCTGACTATGTTGTCTAATTTCAGACTTGAGAGAGTCAAATGCAATTGAAATTTATGAAATGGTAGTCTGTGTTTCAAGCATATCAGAGAGTAAACAAAACAAAAAGACAAAATGTTGTGGCACTTTGAAAACTAACTGCTGTATTTTAATTTATTTATTTATTTATAACTCAAATTTCTTTTTTTTTTTAATTTTCAAAAATTTATTTCTCGATACACGTCCAATAATTAAAAAAACAAGAGATAACAAACAGAACAATATAAGAAAATAAAAGACAAAATACACAGTAATATAAATAAGCAAAGAAAGAGAGAACAGGAAAAAAAAGAAACAGAACAAAATATCACCACGTGCTATATACAATGCTACGGAGACAGAATTTCCCCTTTTATGTATTATCATCTCAAAAATGCAATGTAATCTGGCACCGGCAGTTGCCCATGACCATTAATCAAGGTATAATCTATCAAACATTTCCAAATTTCCTGAAATTTGCTTTCTTTAATTAACCCTTTTCTTAAATTTAACTCCCAGGTGAGCTTATCATTCAGCGCAGTATTCCACAACTCCTTATACCAATCCTCTATTTTTGGGGTAACATCACATTTCCAATATCGCGCTATACACTGTCTAGCACTGGATAACATAATTGCTAATAATTCCCTTTTTTGTTGCTCTACCACCTCCACATCTGTTAACAAAATTAAAATTACATCCAATTTCATTCTTACATCTAGAATTCTCCCAATTTCGTGTTCCACCTTCAACCAGAATGAGTTCGTCTCTTTACACCCCCACCACATATGCTCATATGTTCCAATTTCCCCCTTACACCTCCAACAAAATTTCGACTTTGTATTGTCAATTTGGTGTAGTCGTACCGGAGTCAAGTACCACTTCCACAATAATTTATAATTGTGCTCTTTTATTCTTACAGACAAAGACCTCATTATTCTCCTTTTCCATTTAGCATTCCACTGCTCGTCTGTAATTATGATATTCAAATCTAGCTCCCATGTTTCTTTTAAAGCTTTCTGATGCTGATCTGAGTCATCTAAAACCTTATATATTTTGCTTACTAACCCCTTAACTTTTACCTGCCCACTTTTTAGACTAAGTACCAACTCTTCAAATTTCGTCCGCTCCCTATCCAAGCTCATTTCATCTAAATATCTTTTATTCCAACTGTCAATAGACATCAATTGAAGCCAATTCAATTTAAGTTGTCTACCTATATCTAACTTTCTTTCCTTGTCTCTACATGCTGTTATCCAATCCTTTAATAGAGTTATATTATTCTTATTCAATACTTCTTCTACGCTCTTATCCATTCTCAGTGGGAATGATTTCATATCACTCAGGCCTAATATTGGGGACAACCCTGGTGCCAATTTATTTTTCAGTAATGTCCAAGTTTTTAAAAGAGCTTTTAACAATTTATTTGTAGCATTAATTTTTGCTTTCCCTTTGCCCAAAAACATTAATATTTCTTCACCCAGTTTCTCTCGCAATTCAATTTTTCCCCAAATCGATTCTTCTTTCACTAAAATTTTACAAATATTCTTCAGTTGAAATGCCCAATAATAATTTTTAATATTTGGAATTCCTAACCCGCCCTTTTTTTTGTGATGAATACCATAAAAACTTTGGTATCCTGGCCCTTTTTCCACCGTTACAAAAATTATTTAATATAGTTTGAAAAACCTTTAATTCCTTCTCTTTCATATATATTTGCAGGGTATCAAATAAGAAATTTAATTTGGGTAAAAGCTTCATTTTACATAGCGAAACGCGTCCAAACCATGACAAATTTAGCTTCTTATACCGTAAAATCATTTCTTTTAATTCTTTTTCCAATTTATCATAATTTAACCTTTTTAAATCATCATATTTATTTGAAATGTTTATCCCCAGGTATTTTATATTATCTCTAATTTGTATTTTAAATTTAGCTTTTAAACTTTCTTGTATGTCCAAATCCACATTAAAAAGAATTGCTTCTGACTTATCCCAGTTTACCTTAAGTCCCGTCACCCTTTGAAATTCCTCTAAATGCCCATATATCTTCCCTAGTGTATTCTGTGGATTTTTTATTGTTATTAGGGTGTCATCAGCATATTGGCTAATTTTTATACCTTCAATTCCAATTAATTCCTTATCTTCCCTTATTACATTAGCTAACAATTCCATGGCCATTATAAATAAAGATGCCGACAATGGATCTTCTTGCCTTGTGCCCGCTTCCAATTTAATCTCCCCTGTTAATTCCTCATTTAATTTAACCCTAGCCGAGCCTTGCTGATACAACTGCTCAATTACCCCACAAAATTTTTGTCCGAATCCATATTTCTTTATAATTTCCTTTATAGTTATCCATTGGATCGAGTCAAAAGCTTTGAATATATCCAGGGAGAAGAAACCCACATGCTCCTCTTGTTCCTGAGCAATAATTGTCAAGTCAACCATCCTTCTCGTCAAATCCGACATATACCGATCTCTCATAAATCCCACTTGATCCTTATTAATGTATTTACCACTAAAATTATTCAATCTATTAGCTAAAATGGCCGTAAAAAATTTTGCGTCCTGATTCATCAGGGAAATCGGTCTATAGGATTCAATTTTTTCCAGATTTTTCCCTACCTTTGGAATTAAAATTATAATTGTACTATACCACGATTTAGGAACTCTCCCTCCCTCCAAAATATAATTAAAAATCCTTTCCATTTTTGGTAACAGCATCTCTTTAAAATCTTTATAAAACTCCACCGATAAACCATCCTCGCCTGGAGCCTTGCCTATCCTTGACCTTTTTATGACCTCCTTTATTTCCTTTTGTGTTATCTTTTCATCCATGTAACTCCTATGCTCCAAGCTTAAATTTATTCTTGACCACTTATCTAAATATCGCTCTAATTCATCCGTATTTACGGCCTTCCTCGAATACAATTCCTGATAAAAAGCCTTGACAATTTGAATTTTATCTACTAACTTATTACACCTTCTGCCATACTTATCTATCAAAACTGAAATTCCTCTTTTATCTTTCTTTTCTTCAGCGGCTCTAGCTAATAGCTTAGAATTTTTATTACTGTACTCGAAGTAATCTCTTTTCAAATAAATTAAATTCTTCTTTACCTTTTCAATATCTTTTTCAATAAATTCTCTTTTTAATTTTTGCATTTTATCGAATATGTCCCTATCTCCCGTTCTTGCATGAATATCCTGCAACTTCTTTATTTCGTCCTCTAACTCTTTTTCCTTTTCCTTATTTTGCCTATTATTAACACAAGAGAGCCTAATGCTTTCTCCCCTGAATATTGCCTTCATGGTATCCCATAATATTCCATCATTTACATCCTTTGTATCATTAATTTCCCAGCACTCTTCCCATCTTTTTATTATCGTTTCCTTACTCTTTTGATCTCTATATAACCTTGTATCATAGCTCCATGTACCCCTTTTTTGTTTGTCATCACTTAGTTTAAATTCTGTAATTATTTTAGCGTGATCAGATTCCTTAATCATACCAATTTCAATATTTTCAACCTTATCTATCATACTTTCTGAAGCCAAAACATAGTCAATTCGTGAATAAGAATTGTGCACGTGCGAAAAAAATGTATATCCCCGTTCTGAGCCTCTAATTTTCCTCCAAACATCCTGTAATCCCGTTATTTTTAACCACCTATCCATCACCCTATTAGTACATGTACGCTTAGCCACATTTGTAGTATCCAAACCTGATCTGATCAAATTAAAATCTCCAACCATTATTAACTTGGACACCCTTTCTGATTCTATACTTTGATACACCTTATCTAAAAATTCCTCCTGTTTTTCGTTTGGCGCGTATACATTAACAAAGGTTATATCCTCATTATTAATAAATCCCCTTGTTATAAGAAATCTCCCTTCTGGATCTACAACTGTCTTTACTTTTGTAAATCCTAACTTTTTTGATATTAATATGGCAACCCCTCTTGCCTTAGATGTACCCAATGCCTTCTCATAATATTCTATCCCCTTTATATACAATTTATTTACATCCTCACTTTTTTGATGCGTTTCTTGTAAGCATATCACATCTGGCCTATCTTTCCTAATTACCGCTTCCAAACGTTTCCTCTTAATAATACTGCCTGTGCCTTTCACATTCCATGATAACACCCTAATCGATTTCATAATTCTTTATTATTTTTCGCTTGCTACAATTCCATCTCCTACAAGCATGTGCTAATCCAACCCACAAAACATAAGCAAACAGCTGAACACAAAACATAAAACAATAAATCATCACCCTCCCCGCCATTTCGAAACGAAAAAGAAAAACACCCCTGCCAAACAAGGGGGGAGGGGGGAGGGGAGACAACACTCACAAACCAAACCACCACTTCTCCTGCCTAATTACCCATTCTAAATACTATTTAATTTTTCATGCCACCATTTCCACATGAGGATTCTATCATCGCTTTATATTGTGCCTTACAGTTACTTCAATTGCAATTTTTACACCGTTATATCATTCCACACTACCTAGTTCATCCTGGCTAGACAACGCAACCCTCATATCCTTCATCCGCTCTTCCTCTTCCCTGTCATATGTTGTATAAACCCCTGCTATTATCAGCTCCTCTTTAAGATCTTCCCATTCCTTGGAGTTTCGGTCAATTATCTTTGCCTCTGCAAGTATGTCTAAGACATATGACCCATCCCTCAACACGTATGATTTTCCAGATACTATGAATTTTAGCTTTTTTAAGGCAAGCCAAAAATAAACAATTCCTTTTTCCCTCAACTTCCTGGTTACTGGTTTGATTTGTGTTCTCCATGTTCTCTCGCCAATAGAAATATCATTATAGATCTCTATACTACTCCCTTCCATTTTCAATATACTTGACCCAGATTTCCTGATATGTCGCATTAACATCACCTTCAAACCTTCACTAGCAAACCTCAATAGCACATTTCTGTCTGCTGTATTATGTTTCTTAGACCCTAATCTATGCATACTTAATACATCCTCAGCCTCGAACTTCCTATCCATACCTAAATCATTTAACCAACTCATTATTCTGGCCTTCAGCTGATCAGGGCGGGCCTCAGAAACATGCCTAATTATAATATTTCTTTTTCTAGATTGGTCTTCAAGTAACTCCAGTCTCACTTCATGATCATCCACTTTTACTTCTCTCCCTTTAGCTTTTTCCTGCACCTCTTGGACATGTCTCTTTACATTTTCAACCTCCTTTGAAATTGAACCCATTCCTTCTTTTACATCAATCACCTCTTCCATTATCTTGGCAATTTCAACTTTAGCTGATTCCATCAAACCTGTCACCACTGACAGCATTTTTTGCTGAAAAGCCTCAAAACTCTCTTGCTGCAGTTTAATAAATTCTTGATTATCCCTCGCTCGCTGCTCTTCTAAATTTTGAAACTTGGTCTGAAGATACTTCTCAAGACTATCTAATCTCATTTCGATAGAGCCTCTACATTCATTCACATCAGGGCTATCCCCTTCCACACTTTCCTCTACATCTCCTTCTATTACTTTCTTTTTTATAGCTCCCCGAGCACTGGCCTCTTTAAATTCAATTTGCTGATCTTCTTGATTTATATCTAACCGTTGTAATTGCTGTTTCTCTTGTACTTTCTTCTTTGCTGCCATGCCTGCTCTAAGCCTATCCAGCTGCTCAGCTTCCAAAATTTCTTCCTTTAAGGACTTCCTTCGTTCCTCACCGCCTGCTCTTACTAATCTACCTGTTCTTAGCCAAATTGGATCTATTTCTATCTCTTCTCTCAGCTGCTTTCTTTTTTCTTTTCGACTCATTCACTCTATTCTAAAATAGTCTAACCAGGTCTATACAACTTTATCCACGCTTTTAGCCAATACCCTATACAATTATCTCCTTATGCCCCAATACATAAACAACCACAGCTTACAATCCCTTTTATAATTAACTTCAACCACTATGGACTTTCAAGTTAATCCAGCTCATTACTCTACACAAGGCATATATACAAAACACAGATCTTGAAAAAAGAAAAAAATAATTGTTCCTATAGTCCAACCAGTTGAGCAGTACACAGCTGCACCTGATGATAAAGCAACTCCAGGGCTAGCCTTGATTTTATCACTGTCCTTGGCACAGCAGCTGTGAAAACTAATTTTCTTTTTTTTTCTTCACTTTCTCTCTTCTTTCTGCCGCAGTCAAAATCACAGTCACAAATTGCCCTCCACCACCTAAGCACCAGCTCTATTTTACACCCCCACAATGGTCCAATGATCAGGGCTCATGGAAGGACCCTGCCCGACAATCAATCAAACAGAATATCCTCTGCCCTTCCAGCACACCACTTGTAAAACTTGTAAAACAAGTTCAACACAATCCAAGTCCAAGTTCCAAGGGTAGAAGAAATAACAGCTCCTTAAAGACTTCCACACTTTCAGCCAACATTCAGTAGTATTTCAGGGGACGCACATCCAACCAATGCACTGGTCAACACGGGCTGCCCAGACTCCTGCTCCGGATTAGGGCCCTTTGGGATCAATTGGGACTCACTTCCGCACCCCCCAATTGACTCCCCTCAGACCCCTATCCCCACAGAGTAATGACTCCTTCTCCGCCCGACACAACCAGAGCACTCTCCTGACCACTTTGCGTTCCAGCGTCCCCAAACTCCAAGTGGCGCCGAGACTTCAGCCGCCCACAAAAGCGCTTCTCCTTGCCGAGACCTCCCTCCTAAACTCCGTCCTCTGTCCTCCGGCAGCGCCACTCCAGCCGAGACCAAAATCGCCACTTCCTTCCACCCTGGAACTCTGCATGCGAGATCGAGCTCGACTCTCCTCCTTTCTCCTCTGCTCCACTCCGCCACTCGAGTCTCCTCCAAGCACTGCCGAACCCCAGACTTTGCCAAAATTCACTTCTCTCGAACACAGCTATTGCCAGCTCCCAAGGAAGCGCTTCTCTTTGCTGTCACCTCTGCTCATAAACTCCCTTCTCCATCAGCACCACTAACTCAGCTCTCGGCACTTGAGAAACAGCTGCAACAGTTTTACTCCTTTCCGTTGTCCTCCAGGCTCCAAATACCTCCAATTACAATCCATCAACTTCACATTCCTTCCAGAAACATTTTTCTTCAAAAACGTAACAGTTTAGCATTATATATCCACATTTGTGGCTCCCCTTTCCAGGCAGTGGTGAGAGAAACGATGTGCTCAGTCTGCCATGATGCTCCTCCCATAACTCAAATTTCTATGCAGCCCAATCAGGCAAACCTGACTCAGGGCAGCTCACAACAGGATTAAAACATACATATTAAAAACAATTAAAGCCCCAACATACCCACCCAGCTATTAAAAACTAACCACATTGAAACTGCCCGCGTTCTTTGTAGATCAAGAATGACAAAGTGGACTTGATCCATGAATGCTCACTATTAATTAGAGAATTTAGTCTTTAAGGTGGCACATTTTTGTCTTTTTTGCTGTTCTGTTTGGGTTGCTCTCAGATATGCTTGCACAGAGTCCAAGCTACCACTTCAAACATTCTGCAAAAAAAGATTGATGGGGGGGAAATTCTCAATGTCTCATTCTCATGCCAGAATTGAGAATTCTTTCAGGGTTGAACAAACTGACAGAGTCTATCTCATTAAGAAGGAATAATTTAGTGAGATTTTTTCCCATCTCCACTAAGATCTTGCTGAAATAAAAATCAGTTGTGTTCATATTTCATGTGTTTGTAAGAAGATCAGTGTGTCACCACTGATGGGGAACATATGGATTTCTGTTTGTGGTTGGACTAGAAACCCATCCTTCACACATTTGGCTAAGTTGGCAATGGCTGATGTTGGAACTATGGACACATAGTTCCTAAACTGTATTTCCAGACTGCTTCCTTCGGTTTTCAAGATGAATCAAGGAAAAATTGATAGGGCTAAACCCTAGCCTTTACAGGAAAAGTTCTGACATATTTTAAATAGAGGAGATCTTCCTTTGAGTTTCCACAGTTACTGAAATGATAATTTTTCTAGGAATCACACTGAAACACAATTCACATAAATGCTTCCTTTCTTTCCCCACTGCTATGCATTGTGTTCAAGAAAAATCAAATTGTGTTTTAACCAGCAGGGGAGGGAGGGAGATGACCAGAATGACCTTGGACAGGAAACAGTAATGTTCCTTCTACAGCTGTACTTTAATTTATTTTACTCTTTAGAAGCATTTGGCTGTGATAAATCTGTGCTCCTTCTTCCTGCCTGTTCCCTACACTGCGGTCGTGGAAAATGGTGTGAATTAGTACTATTAGGAGTTCAGGGAAGCTCTTTGATATCCAGCGTGTGGGATGTATTCAACACTCCTCCATGTTTTTGTTTTTTCCTACTGCCTTCAATTTTTCCTTTTGTCTTTTCCAAAACGTCTTGTCATCTTATGATGGTCAAAGGACTGTTGTGTAGTGTCATGGAAAGGGAAATGGAGTAATTCACAGTGATAAATTGTTACCAATGAATGAATCTCTGGTTGGATTTCTCATTATATACCAGTCAGACAGTATGATTTACTACAGGATCAGAAATGCAAGTAGGGATTCAATGAGTAATGGCAATTTGTCAGTTAACCCATTTCCCTTTCCCCAGTGTAACCATACAACAGGATTGTGGCCAATAAATTCAAAGTCTGATAGCCTTGGTTTAGTCATTGATAATGAACATTTGGAATAGCTTTGACCTGGTGCTATTTTATTTTGGCAGTCCATGTTTAGCTCTTCTCCAAACCCACATTTCAAATAAGTCTCCCTTTTACTCCTATCAGCTTTCTCCATTGTCCACTTTTCACATCTGTGCAATTACATTATAACTGGGAATATTGTAGTAAGGATGATCCTGCCATTGATCTCCTTGAAGATCTTTTTTAGTTCTCTCATAACTGCCCTTCCAAACACTTCCAAGCTGATTTCTTTCTTTGTATGCATAATTGAACTAAGATATATAAATTATTTAGTAAGTTTAGTCATACAGTATCATTCTCAGCATTAATGTTATGCAGTTTTAACACGTCACAAGCCAAATATCTGCTAATCCAAATTAAGATATAGGTTTTAATTGATTGTTTCAATCAACAAAGCCTTCCAGGTCTGAAAAGAGTGATTTGATCTCCACAATCTGGGGATACTGTTCAGTTGCTAATTCAGATGTTTGGCTCAAAATTCATATATGTCACATATGAGTGAATGTTGTCATTAAGCTAATGGCCAGGAAAGAGAACATTAAATTAAAAAAAAATCTGGTGCCTAGCAGGACAATGGGGGTCCTGGGATCAAGAAACCCTGAATGAATATGGCCAAAAGAACCCAGGAATAATTCAAGGAGAGGTTTATAAGAACCACTGGAAAATAACAGAGTCTTATTGCATCTTTAAGAGTGACAAATTTTAACTGGGATGAGCTTTCTTTGGGCCACTCATTTCTTCAAGGCTCATGAAACCTTATACAAAAGAAATGTGAAAGGTCCACAAGATTCTGATGTTTTTGGCTATAACAGACTACCAGAGCTGTGGGGTTTTTTTTTGTCTGTCTGTTTGGAATTATCAGAACATAGTTACCTGACCAAATGAAAAAAAAGCCTGATAAGGTAAAGGTAAAAGTTACCCTTGCTCAAAAGCCAGTCATATCTGTTTCTAGGATTCAGTGCTCACCTATGTTTATAGCCAACTAGCATAGTTTGCCCGGCAATGCCGGGCTGTTATAAACTGTGATCAGTTTGGTTTTTTTGGGGGGTTTTGTGGATTAAAAAAAGAACAAAGGATTATATAATTTTTTTCTAAATTTTCTATTTAACCAAATAATATTTTAGTATGTGACCTTTTTAATGGTTGTATCATAGGTAATAGTTTTAAAAATGTGACAGTACATGTTTTTTACATTCAATGTTTTTAAACTGTGTTTAGATGTTTTGGGTTTTTATTTGAGTTAAAACTAAACACAGGATTTTAGAATTCTTTTTATGTTATTTTTTTGAGATATATTTGTGATTTGTGTAAAATTGTGATTTTGTGTTATTTTTTTGACTTGTTTTTACTCTTGTGGCCTGTAGGTGGGGCGGTTGAGTCTTTTTGAATTGTTTTTACTGTTGTGCCCTGCATGTGGGGCTGCTAGGGATTTTGGTTTCATTTCAGGTGTTTTTTCTCTTCTGGCCTCTGGGTGGTGCTTCTTCTGGTAAGTCGTCTTTGTTTCTTCATTTCTGTTCCTGTCGTCGTGGAGGGAGGACACACTGGTAAGTTGTCTGGTTTTCTTTCTTCTGGGGTTTTTCTTTGTTTTGGTTTTGTGTTGGTGGGCTGGGAGGTGTTTCTGTTTGGTCTTTTGTGTGTTGGTTTATTTTTAGTTTGGTTTAATTGGTTTGGTTATTTCTGGTTGTGATTAATTTGTTTTATTTTGTTGTTTGTTTGTTTGTGTTTTTCGTGTTGTAGTTAAGTGTTTTGTTTGAGGTTTTGAGTTGTTGAAGTTTTTGTGTATTTTCTGGTTTATTTATTTTTGTTTATTAATGGTTTTTTAATTATTGATTTATTTTTGTTTTATTATTTTGTAATAGTTTTGGCATTTGTTTTTGTTGGTTACTTTTTGTGTATGTTGTTGTTTAGGGGTTGTTTTGGTGTGCGCGCACACACACACTGGGCAGGTTTGAAATGTCCAGCCCAGTATGTGTGTGCTGCACCCGGGTGAGGAGCTCTGGGAGGTGAAGGCAACGACTGGAGGCCTGTTCGGTACCTTTGCTCCCTGGGGAATTGGTTTGCTTTCAATGGGGGGGGAAGATACTGGTGCATTCTCCCCCCCCCCTTGAAAGCGAAACACTTCCTCGGGAAGTAAAGGCAGTGACCGGAGCCTCTTTCGCTGCCTTTCCTTCCCGGGGAATTGGTTCGCTTTCAGGGGGGGTGAATGCTCCAGTACCTTCCCCCCTTGAACCCCCCCTCTGGTTTTTCTGTGGTTTTTTCCACCCCAGCTCAACTTTCCTTGAGGCCGGTGGTGGTCTTGCCGTGTCTTCAGCGGGGTAGCATGGAGGAGAGGGAGTCCCTCTTCTTCCCATTGCTCCGGAAAAGAAGGACGGCGGGTGTCTCACAGTGGCGTTTTTTGGCTGTTTATTTTGTGTGGCTGTGAGGCGCTGAGTCTGCCTGCTGGGGACTTGCACTTCCATTGCCTTTTGTAAGTTTATTTTTCACTCGCCTGCTTTCTCAGCATTCTGCGCGCTCACTGCGCACAGGACGCTGGGACTTGTATTTTTGTGTTTGTGGTTTGCGTTCGTGTGGCGGTTTTTTTAATGTGGCTCAATTTTGATTTGCTGAGGTGCGTTTCCCAATGTTCTTTTTGCTCGTGCTTCTCAGCCTAATTGGCTGTGGCGCGGCGCAGCGCAAGGAACATTGGGAATTGAAGTTCTTTTTCTTTGTTTGAGTTTGTGGGTTTCCTGCCCCACTGCCACATTTCTCAACCCGACAGTTACCTGCGAACCCAGTTTGGGCAAGTGCACGAAGGCTCGGTACGGGCTAGTATGGCCGGGTGCGGGAGCCTTTGTCAAATTCCAACGGTTTTGACAAACCGTCCCTCGTTCCAGCCCCACCGTCCCTCGTTCCAGCCCCACGGTTACACCTCTAGGTCCTGAGCAGCTGACCCAGGGTGACCCTGCCCTTAGGCTGCTGCTGATGAATGCCAGGTCGGTATGTAATAAGGCCCCCCTGATACAAGACTCCATTATGGGGGAGCGGGCCGACCTGGCATGTATCACTGAGACCTGGCTGAGACCAGAGGATGGGGTTCCTCTGTCAGAAATGTGTCCAGCTGGGTTCAGTATTTGGCACCAGCCTAGGGATGAGGGTAAGGGCGGTGGCGTTGCCATCATAGCCAGGGAGTCACTGGGAGTCACCAGGGCCACCGCTCCACAAATTCTGGGTTGTGAGGCCCTGCTTCTGCGTCTGGGCTTTAAGGGTCAGTTGGGAGTCTTACTCCTGTACCTGCCCCCTTGCAGGGTAAGGGACTCCCTGCCTGAGCTCCTCGAGGCCATCTCAGCGTTGGCATTGGAGTTCCCTAGATTGATGGTTCTGGGGGACTTCAATTTACCCTCGCTGGGGACTGGCTCCGGGGTGGCTCAGGAGTTCATGGCTTCCATGGCAGATATGGACCTGATTCAGGTAATTCAGGGCCCGACCAGGGGCAGTGGCCACACACCAGATTTAATCTTTTTGTCGGAGCGGTGGCAGAGTGATCTGAGACTACGGAAATTAGACATAACACCTGTGCCATGGTCAGATCACTATTTGGTGGCTCTAGACTTCCTGGGTGCGACGCTTCATCGTAGGGAGGCAGGGCCTATTAGAATGGCCCGCCCCCGGCAACTGATGGATCCTGATGGATTCCAGAGGGAACTGGGGGATTTCCCTCTGGATCAGCAACACGATTCGCCCGAGGCGCTGGTTGACCTGTGGAACAGGATGACAACAGCGGCCTTGGATGAAATCGCACCACTACGGCCTCTCAGAGCTCATGGAGCTAGGTCATCTCCGTGGTTCACAGATGAACTGCGGGAGCTCAAACGGGCAAAGAGACGCCTAGAGCGCCGCTGGGTGAAGACCCAGAGAGACTCCGATTGGACACTAGCTAGAGCCGCTATTAGGGCCTATCTAGTGGCGATGGAGGTGGTGAGGCGGCAATACTTCACCACCCTTATTGCCTCCGCTGACAATCGCCCGGCCACCCTGTTCCGGGTTACCAGGTCTCTCCTTGGTAGGGGGACCCCGGTGCCTGGTTGGCAGGGGTCGGCTGAGGACTTTGCTGACCATCTAGTGGAGAAAATCGATCGGATTCGCTCTGGGTTTAATTCCGGCGTGGATGGGGAGAGTCCGGAGGGAGCTGGAGCACAGTCTTGCCATACCATCTGGGACCGGTTTGATCCAGTTGCCCCTGATGAAGTGGACAGGCTCCTTGCAGCTGTGCGCGCCACTACCTGCCCATTGGACCCCTGTCCCACCTGGTTGGTGAAAGCCTCCAAGGCGGTGACAGGTGACTGGGTTGGGGCTGTGATCAATGCATCATTGCGGGAGGGGGTGTTTCCTGCACCTTTAAAACATGCTTTGGTGCGCCCCCTCCTGAAGAAACCTTCCCTCGACCCAGCTGTCCTAACCAACTATAGGCCTGTCTCTAACCTCCCCTTTTTAGGGAAGGTGTTGGAGAAGGCAGTGGCGTGTCGGCTGCAGGGGGTGCTGGATGAAGCGGATTATCTGGACCCCTTTCAGTCAGGATTCAGGCCGGGATATGGTACCGAGACGGCATTGGTCGCACTGATGGATGATTTCTGGCGGGAGCGGGACGGTGGTCACCCATCCGTCCTTGCTCTTCTTGACCTCTCAGCGGCTTTCGATACCGTTGACCACGGTATCCTTCTGGGACGGCTCCGAGGATTGGGAATCCAGGGTAATGTGTGGTCCTGGTTTTCCTCATTTCTGAGGGGTCGTACCCAGTCGGTGTGGTTGGAGAGTGAGAGGTCCAGTCCTAGGCCCCTCAAATGGGGGGTGCCTCAGGGCTCGGTGCTCTCTCCTCTCCTATTTAACATCTACATGAAGCCGCTGGGTGAGATCATTCGTTCCCATGGGGTGCGGTACCATCAGTACGCGGATGACACTCAGTTGTACATCTCGGCCCATGGGGACCCCAGTGATGCCGTCAAAGTCCTTTCCAGATGCCTGGAAGCTGTGGGGGTCTGGATGGGGGCTAACGGGCTACAACTGAATCCCAGCAAGACTGAGTGGCTATGGATAGGGGGTTCTGCATTAACCCGGGAGCTACCATCGTTGGTTCTGGATGGGGCTATTTTGCCCCAGACAGACCCAGTGCGCAACTTGGGGGTCCTCCTGGATTCACGGCTACTGCTAGAGGAACAGGTGGCGGCTGTGACCAGGAGGGCTTTCGCCCAACTTCGGGTGATCCGCCAGTTGCGCCCACTCCTGGACCGGGACTCCTTGCTCATGGTCACTCACGCTCTGGTTACCTCCAGACTAGATTATTGCAACGCGCTCTACATGGGGCTGCCCTTGACGACCATTCGGAGGCTACAGCTGGTCCAAAATGCGGCAGCCCGGGTGGTGATGGGGTGTGGGCGTTATGCCCGTGCTTTGCCACTGCTCCGGGAGCTGCACTGGTTGCCAGTTTGTCTCCGGGTGCAATTCAAGGTGCTGGTTTTGACCTTTAAAGCCCTATATGGTAGTGGGCCGGGTTACCTAAGAGACCGCATTGCCCTGAGGACGTCTGTCCGTCCAACCAGAGCGGACCGGAGGGGCTCTCTAATCGTTCCATCAGCCAGAGGGGCTCGCCTCTCTGGCACAAGGAGGAGAGCCTTCTCCGTGTCTGCACCGGCTCTCTGGAACCTCCTGCCAACAGAGCTACGTCTCCGGACGGAATTGCTGCCTTTCAGAAAAGATCTTAAAACCTGGCTGGCGGGTCAAGTGTGGGGTGCAGGTGGAAGGGTAACCGCCATTGGGTGGTTGGTGTAGAAGAACTCTTCCCCATGGTGCCTTTGGATCCTGCAGCCCTTGTTTTTAGGGGGTGGGTAGTTTTAACTGTTTTAACTGTTTTAACTTGTGTTTTTAATTTTTATTGTGAACCGCCCTGAGTTGGCTTTGGCCGAGTGAGCGGTATATAAATGTGATAATTAAATTAAATTAAATTAAATTAAATTAACGCTTGGATTTATAGGTATAGAAGAGCCAGTGTTGTCTGCTTCTGCAGACGTTTCCATGGACATGTGCAGTGGTGTGCTGGCCCACAGGGATACAGGGACTCATCCTGGTGTGCCCCAGCGACTGGCACACACACACCCCAGAGGCAGGCAGAGGTAATGGGAATGTATGGGATTTCACCCCCAATAGGCACCCCCATCACTTCCTGTCCACCGCCCACCCAAAGTGCCTAGCATGCCCCTGGACATGTGGCAGGGATGACTAGGCAACAGAGAGCATGGAATGCTGTTTACCTTCCCACTGAAGTTATACCTATTTATCTACTTGCAATTTCTTGCTTTCGAACTGCTAGATTGGCAAGAGCTGGGATAGAAATGGAAGCTCACTTCATTGTGCAGTACTCAGGTCTTGAAGTGCTCACCTGCCAACCTTCCAGTAATGAAGTTCAACATCTTAACCACTAAGCCGCAGCAGTCCCCCTAAGCCTGATAAACAGATAGTGAAAAAGTTAGCTAACCTTTTCCCTCTTCTATTTTTGCAGTGGCAACCATGAGCCCCTGACACATTTTTTTCCCTTTAGCAAAAACATGTTAGTGTACTAGCTGTGTGCTGTAAAGGTAGGGAACTCTACTGCTGCTGCTCTTTTCAAGAATGTATAGATCCATGATGGTGAACCTTGGCACTCCAGATGTACTTGGACTTCAATTCCCAGAAGCCCAAGCCCTCTGTAAATCCACACAAATGGGTTTACTACAATTCATCCAGCCCGCACTGCCCTCGTTGCTCCTGGAAGCGGAAGTAAAATGTGCCCATATGGGCTTCTGGGAATTGAAGTCCAAGTATATCTGGAGTGCCAAGGTTCACCATCACGGGTATAGATAGTAGAAATGCATTCGCATGACTCCAGCTCACGCTCTGCTGAGGCCTTAGTTAATCATCAAACCACAACATTGTATTTCCAGAATGTTCCTTGAAACCTATCCAAATTCATTTTTTCATTGTGCAGCTAACTGAGTCCATTTTTTTGTTCTATTCTTAGACTCTTTGTGCTTCTCTGTCTTTTATTTTAACCACCACCACCACCACCAGAAGTCAATTCTGTATAATGGGAGCATGTTCTCTGCAGGAGACAAGCTGTTACCTGTCAAACTATATTAGTAAAGGCTCTTGTTCCTTGATATTCAATGGTAATTTTAAAATGACTGTCATATTATGGCTGCAGCATTCCTTTAGACATGAGACCAGCCTCTGTCATTCTTCATTTTGTTATAAGCTGTAATTCATATGCATTGTATACTTGATAGGTTTGAGCAAAACATTTGTTTCAGTTCATTTTATTTGGGTTTTTTAAACTGTCAAAATTTGTGATATTTAAGATGAAAAAAACCCAGAATGAAACCATCTGAAAGTTGGTGAAATTAACGAGTTTGGCCTGATAGGTCAAGTGTTCTAAGTGCTACCTCTAAATATATGGGTTTGAAACCAATGCAGTACATCAGTGGTGGTGAACCTGTGGCACATGTGCAAGAGGTGGCACCCGGAGCCCTCTCTACAGGCACCTATGAAGTCACCCCAGCACAGAGTTTGTCCCGCTCATCTACCCAGCAGCCCAATGGGAGCGCTTTCTCCCTCCCCCAGCACAGAATTTACCCCACCCCTCTGCCCAGCAGCCCGATGGGAGTGTATCCTTCCTCCCCTGTTGCTGTATTGACACTTTGTGATAAATAAGTGGGTTTTAAAACTTTTGGGTTGCAGTTTGGGCACTCGGTCTCTAAAAGGTTTGCCATCACTGCATTACATCATACTAATGCTTAATTCATTTTGCCATATTTTTTCTCCCGAGAGGCTCCTTGTCTTTAACAACTACTGTACCTACCTACAATAGGTTTCTCTACAGAGAACTGCAGTACTTTTGAATCTGGACAACCGAAGTAAGGGAGAAGTCTTGTTTCCATTTATAAAAAGAATTTTAAAAGAATTTGTAAATATTTCTGCAGGTGTTTTTTATTTTGAAACCGAAAGTACTTGCAGTTTTTAAAAAACTGGATATATGCCAAAGTGAATCTGACTGATTTTCCCAAATTAGTACTTTATAGTTTTTTGTTAGATACAGACCAAAGTTGGAGAAGCACTTTTGCAATAATCCAGAGCAAAGGAATTTACTGCAGATTATCTGCAAACACGTCTAAACCTGTTTGCAACATGTACTCTGTTTTTAATTCATTCTGTTCTTCGTGGGAAGCTGATTTTGGGTAGTCTCAACATTTTTTGCTTCCTAACTAGCAAAGAATCAGAGCCCATAGTCACATTTTGCCTCCTCTAATTATGAGGATTGCATTCCCACCACCATCACCAGTCCAAGCGCATACAATTCACAGGTATATAGAAAAGGGATTGGATGTCATTTTAACTGCAGTAAAACGTGGCTTAATGGGCTTTAACAGGAGTCCCTGCAGTTTCCATCTGTTTTTTTTCCCTTTTTGTAGTTTCAGCCTATGTTGACTAAAGAAATACCAGTTTTTCCTTTTAAAACGTTTCGCAGTGTTATTTCACACCACCTCCTGCTGCTGCTATTTTGCTTCTCTGGAATGAATTCAAAGCTATTTAAAGAAATTATACCGAAATAAAAAACTAACATCTAATGATATGGACAGTACATAAGAAACATAAGAACAGCCTTGCTGGAACAGGCCACAGCCCATCCAGTCCAGCATTCTGTCTCACACAGTGGCTCACCATTTCCTTCAGGGGATTCCCAAGCAGATGCCTTCACCTGCTAAGGATTCCCTGGAAATGATATTGAGAGATATTGAGTACAATTGAGAGTGGTTGCTTTAACAAGAAAAGCAAAAATGTGTTTGGCTCAACTCACCTTCAGTGAATACTTATTTTCTTTCACATGTAATTTTCATGAAATTTTAGATAAATTGTTGGCATTAGCCAAAAAAAAGGGAGATTAGTGAGTAAATTAACTACTGATTATTATATTTTGCAAAACTTCAGGTTTGTTTTAGGTGTCTGATGGCTCATGAAGGCACACAGATGATGAAACAATTTGAGATTTGTCTATTTATCAGGCTGATATATATTAAGTACAGTAGACCCTCGCATAACAATGTTACTTGGTTCCACAAGTAATGTAGTTAAGAGATTTTCGTTGTTATGTGGGTTTCTATGGAGTTTCCTGCATAATGATGTTTTTAGTGTCGCTATCTGGATAATGATGGTTATTTTAGCATCATTATGCTGGGGAACACGTGGCATATAATGATGCGTCGTTAAGTGAAAATGATGCTATTCGGACGCGTCGTTATGTGGGGGTTGACTGTATCATGCTTATCTTCTTCAGGTACTGTAATACTAAACTGACTCTGGAAACTCATTTGTAATTAAATTTCATGTGGAATGAGGAACATATATTTATTTTATTTATTTATTTTGTTAAATTTCTATACCGCCCACTCGACCAAGGCCGACTCAGGGCGGTTCACAATCATAGATAAAACAGATAAAAACATACAGAATTAAAAACCTACCCCTAAAAAGGGGTGCAGATACCAATGGAACTGTGGGGGAAGGCATGCTCCTCTATATCAACCACCCAATGGAAGCCACCCCTCTACCTGCACCCCAAACTTGGACCGCCAGCTAGGTTTTTAGCTCTTTCCTAAAGGGCAACAACTCCATCTGGAGGTACAGTTCTACTGGCAGGAGATTCCAAAGGGCCGGTGTGGACACAGAGAAGGCCCTCCTTCTTGTGCCAGAGAGGCAAGCCCCCCTGGCTGATGGCACAATTAGAGAGCCCCTCCGGTTCACTCTGGTTGGATGGACAGACGTCCTTAGAGCGATGCGATCTCTGAGGTAACCTGGCCCACTACCATATAGGGCTTTAAAGGTCAAAACCAGCACCTTGAATTGCACCCAGAGGCAAACTGGTAACCAGTGGTGAGGCATAGGTATAATGCCCATGCCCCATCACCACCCGGGCCACAGCATTCTGGAGTAGCTGCAGCCTCTGAATGGTCATCAGGGGCAGCCCCATGTAGAGCGCATTACAATAATCTAGTCTGGAGGTCACAAGTGTGTGAGTGACCATGAGCAAGGAGTCCTGGTCCAGGAGCGGGCGCAACTGGCGAATCACCCGAAGTTGGGCGAAGGACCTCCTGGCCACAGCTGCCACCTGTTCTTCTAGCAGCATCCACGAATCCAGGAGGACCCCCAAGTTGCGCACCAGGTCAGTCTGGGGCAAGATAGCCCCATCCAAAACCAAAGATGGCAGCTCCCGGGATAGTGCAGGACCCCCTATCCATAGCCACTCAGTCTTGCTAGGATTCAGTTGCAGCCCATTTGCCCCCATCCAGACCCCAACAGCCTCCAGACATCTGGAAAGGACTTCGACTGCATCACTGGGGTCCCCACAGGCCGAGATGTACAACTGTGTGTCATCCGCGTACTGGTGGTACCACACCCCATGGGAACGGATGATCTCACCCAGCGGCTTCATGTAGATGTTAAATAGGAGGTGAGAGAGTACCGATCCCTGAGGCACCCCATATTTTAGGGGCCTCGGACTGGATCTCCCACCCTCCAACCACACCAACTGGGTCTGGCCCCTCAGAAATGAGGAGAACCAGGACCACACAGTGCCCTGGATCCCCAATCCTCGGAGCCGTTCCAGAAGGATACCATGGTCAACGGTATTGAAGGCCACTGAGAGGTCAAGAAGAGCAAAGACGGATGGATGACCGCTATCCCGCTCTCGCCAGAGATCATCCATCAGCGCGACCAATGCAGTCTCAGTACCATATCCAGGTCTGAATCCTGACTGGAAGGGGTCCAAATATTCCGCTTCATCCACTACCCCCTGCTACTGACGTGCCACTGCCTTCTCCAGTACCTTCCCCAAAAAGGGAAGGTTGGAGACAGGTCTGTAGTTGGTTAGGACTGCTGGGTCAAGGGATTGCTTCTTCAGGAGGGATAACTTTGAAATAGCAGAAAGGAATTTTCAGTGAAACCTGATGCAGGTTTCACTGAACAGACACGTTTACTCGAAATATGACACATTTATGTCGCTCAGCAACGGAAGACATTAGAAAAGAGTTCAGAAAAGAACAGAAATAGCTGTCTGTTTTTCAGATTACCATAAAGAAGGGGACAGCATGTATAATTTCTCATTTGTTTCAGTCAGATAATTTTTAGGCAGCTACTTTCCCATTTCTACTGCAGTTTCAGAGACTAAATAGTCATGGCTTGCCCAGATGTTTTGATACTTTTTGCTGAGGTAAAACTGGGCCCAGTGGTTTTTCTAGTCTATTTTGCTGTTTGGGACCTGAAGATCAACAACTGCAGCCTACCATACTTGACAGTATATGAATATACATAATGGTCAAAGGTCTACACAGTCCACCAGAAGTTTGGATAGGAATTTTGGAACCCCACTGTTTGAGTCCCAACCCTAGACTTAAGAGTCAGTGAGGTATTGCCACATAACCTGGCTGGTACCTCATAGCGCTACTCTCTGCAACTGCTCTGTCATGATCTTATCAATGCCAATTTGATGTTTGTTCAACCCTATAACACTAAAATAAATAAACATATAACCGTATACCATTTTATAACACTAAATAAAATAGCAGTATTAAAACAATTTGTTAAACCCCTTGTAGAATAGATTAAAACACACATGGAATAAAAAGTATTCCACACACAAGATGAAAAGGTGCCGAATTAGTCAAAAACATGTCTAATGAGATTGTCTTCACCTGTCACCAGAAGGATAAATGGGAAGGGGCCAATTTAAGTACCCCTGAGCCTTAGGGTAGATCAGCAGCCTCAATAGTAGCATAGAAACTTCTCCCTCTTGACAGTTTAGTCATGTGACTACGGTGATCTTGAAAGCAGGACAGGAACTGCAGCCGGCATGGCTAACCACAATTAGCCTTCCAGAAAGCAGCAGAGAGAGATACTCAGGAACCTGATATGTACAACATTCCATTATTTTCCATGGAGACACTTCCTGATTTTCATCTGGGTCCAAATTGTATCGGTAAGGGTTGAATAATAGTGTGGCGTGACATGAGGTCAAAGGGTTGAATAATAATGTGGCATGACATGAGGTCACTGCTGAAGCTAAGCAGATCTACCCTTGTAAGCTGCAGAGATGGAGATCACCAGGGAATGGTCCTGCAAAGGAAGTAAGGTATGTCACTGAATTTGTAAGGCAGAAGGGCTGCAGTATACTAGTGAATGTAAGGGCACAATCAGGGCATAAAGATTGAGCTGTGGCCCCACTGTTCTATTCAGGAGCTGCCTTTAGACATAATTGCCTTTTCTTGTTGGGTTTGGGTGGTATATGGCACAAGCTTAAATATATCTCTTTCAGCATGCTGTGCGTATAGTGACAGGATGCCGCAAACCTACACCAGTTGAGAAAATATACCCTCTTGTTTGTATCTCTCCACTTAATATCAGGAGAGACGTAGCAGTGGATGCTGAGAGAACTAAGCAAGAGAATGACCCTTGACACCATCTGAATGGATATGAGCCTCAAGTCTGCTGGCTCAGATGGAGGAAGAGCTTTATGGCAAGTTTAGTGTATGAAACTAAGACACAGGACACAGCCTCGGGCTGGGTTAACTCAGGTTTATTGCATCGTGGACAGAGGGAACATGAGGTAATGGCGGATCAATAGCTCTTTATATACAGTAGGAATACATTTGAACGTGGTGCCATGGTAGCCCATTGGCTACTGTCTGCGTGACGTCATTGTGGGTCACGCCCTTCTTGTCCAGGTGTAGGTGGTGGCGGGAAAGCTTCCCGCGCTGTTGCCTTTGATGAGTTCGGACCAAGAGAGCTTGGACGCTCGCTGCTGCCAGCTGGTGGTCATTAGCTCGCGTCCTATTACAGGGTTTATATGATACAGCTGAAGGTTACATTGTTGCTATAGGCAAGGTTACATTGGCTCAGATACATTGTAATCCATGTGGAAGGTAAAACCATTAGAACACAACATCCCTCCCCCCTAGGACGAGACAATGTCTCGAGCCCACACTTCAACACACTCCCCCCCCTTAGGAGACAAAGTCCCTCAGCCAAGATGGCTTATTTCGAACACGCTGGGGTCTCGATGCAGGCTGCCTTTCCCCGGGTTTGCTACCTTCTCTTTGTCCCCTGGTTTCCTGCCCTGTAATTGGAGAGGGAGACTTGTTAGTGACTAGCCGCGGCTCCGCGGCGTTGTTGGGAGGTGTGCTCTTTCTCGGGGAAGAACCGGGGGCACTGGGGGCTAACGAAAAACCCCTCTTCTCGCTTGGAAGGGTGGGGGAACACTCCTGAAAACCCCCCCGGCTCGCAAAACCAAAATCAAAATTACATTCGGGGGACGCGGCGGCGGCCGCACATTCCTTTTCCCTCCCCCCGGGCTCTGATAGAACTGGGGTATCAAAAGGATATGAGTCGGGACCACCGTTTTCCCCCCCGGTTTCGGACTGCTGTCCCTCAATGTCTCCCCCTTGGGCTAAACGGGTGGGGGAGAACCCTATCGCTGAATCCTGTTGCTGCGCCCCACTAACCGGCCCTTCACTCACTCGGCGCCTCAGTTGGTCAGCGTGTCTCCTCCAGAGGAGGCCGGTGCTCGTTTCCACCCGATATGACACTGGCCCCGTCTGCTCAATTACTGTTCCCGGCACCCAGGCTGGCCCTGCGCTTGCATAGTTCCTGCAGTAAACAAGGTCGCCGGCGGCGAACCCTTTCGAGACTGCCAATCCTATGTTTTTCCCTTTGTCCTCGACTCTCGTCGGGTCCAGCCTGGACAGAAGCGTGGTCAGTTTTCGCCGCATCAAGAGTTCTGCCGGCGAGTAACCTGACGCTAAGGGGGTCACCCTATACGCTAATAAGAACTGACACACTTGGTGGTTTAGGTCCCCCGGGCCCATGCGCCGAAGCGCATCCTTTGTTGTCCTCACCAACCGTTCCACTTGGCCATTCGTGGCCGGGTGAAACGGCGCGGATGTAACATGCCGAATGGCGTTTGCTTCCATGAATGCCCCGAACTCCGAGGAGGTGAAGCAACTCGCGTTATCGCTGACTAAAGTGTCGGGTAAACCGAACGTGGAGAAGACTCTCCGTAGCTGGCTAATTGTCGTGGCGGAGGACGTGCTCTTTACTGGGATAACCTCCAGCCACTTGGAAAATGCATCCACCACCAGGAGAAACATGGTCCCTCGAAATGGGCCAGCGAAATCTACATGCACTCTGGACCACGGCCCCCTCGCTGCGTCCCATTCCCTATGCGGAAGGCGGGCCGCCTCTGGTCGGGATCCCTGGCATGCCTCACAAGTGCCGACCATGTGCTCAATGTCCGCGTCCAGCTGAGGCCACCAAAAGTAACTGCGGGCCAGCGCTTTCGAACGCACGATGCCCGGGTGGCTGACGTGCAGCAGTTTGAGCACCCTCGGCCGCATGGATGTAGGGACCACCACCCGTTGGCCCCACAGCAGGCACCCCCTTTCTAGGGACAACTCTAGCTTTTTCCGAAAGAATGGGTCGAATTCCGTGCTCGGGGATGATGCCGGCCACCCCTTTTGTACCCATGCGCTGACTTTCTCGAGCGTTCTGTCCTTGCCTGTCGCCCTAGCAATATCCGCTGGTACTATTGGGGGTGCATCTAAAACCTCGATTAGTAACACCTGGCGGTCTCTTCCTACTCTAGCCTTTTGGTCGTCCGACAAGGGCAAAGGGGATCTCGAAAGTGCATCAGCATGGCTGATCTCTTTTCCGGGCCGGTACTCCAACTCGTGTTGGTATGCGTTGAGAAAAATGGCCCATCGCAACATTCTCGGTGATAGGATCTGCGGGGTGGGCTTGCTTGCCGTAAAAATCCCTAACAGTGGCTTGTGATCCGTCACGATTTTGAACGGGCGGCCATACAAAAAATCGTGAAACTTTTTGGTCCCCGCTACAATTGCCAATGCCTCCCTGTCGGTTTGTGCGTAATTTCGCTCTGCCTGGGACAGGGACCTTGAATAAAATGCAACCGGGGCTTCCCTTCCGTCATCCAACACGTGGCAAAGTACTGCCCCCACCCCCACCGGTGACGCATCACAGACTAGGACCACCGGCCGTTTGGGGTCGAAATGCGTTAGAATTGCGTCAGAGGTCAAGAGTTGCTTTAATTCTTTGAACGCCCTCTCGTGCTCGTCACCCCACACCCAAGTCTCCTCTTTTTTAAGCAACCGATGAAGCGGTTCGGCCACGGACGCCTTCCGCGGAAGGAATGTATGGTAAAAATTGAGGAGCCCCAGGAATGACTGTAGCTCGGTTTTGGATGTGGGGCGGGGGGCCTTTTTGATGGCTACTACTTTGGATTTGGATGGCTTGATACCCTCGGGTGTGATCCTGAACCCTAAGAACTCGACCTCGGTTTCGAAAAAAACACATTTGTCCTTCCTCAGTCTCAGCCCCGCTTTCTCGAACACAGTTAGCACTTTGTCCAACCTCCGTGCCAGTTCGGCCTCACTCCCCCCTGTTATTAATACGTCATCAAAATAAGGTAACACCCCCTCCAGCCCCTTCAGGAGGCGTTCCACAAGCGACTGAAAAAGGCCGGGTGCCGAGTTCACGCCGAACTGTAAACGCGACACTTGGAACGCTCCTTTATGTGTGACTATCGTTTGTGCCGCGGCCGTGGCGGGTGTTACGGGAAGCTGCTGATAGGCTTGTGCCAGGTCGAGCTTAGCGAAACACTTTCCCCCATTTAGCCTAGCCAAAAGGTGGCTGACCACCGGCACCGGATAAGCATTAGGGCGGATCGCCTTGTTAATCGTACACTTATAATCAGCGCAAATGCGCACCTCCCCGTTAGCCTTCAGAGCTGTTACAATTGGAGTTTCCCACTCCGCGGAATCAACAGGAATAAGAATTCCCTGGCCCACCAATTTGTCCAGTTCCGCCTCTATTTTGTCCTTTAGTGCGAAAGGCACTCTGCGCGGTTTGAGTCTTATCGGGCGGACCTCCGGATCTAGGTCGAAGGCTACAGGGGGTCCCTTGAATTTTCCGAGTCCTTTTTCAAAAACGGCGGGATGCGCATCGCACACCGCTTGTATTGGGTCCACCCCCACTGCATGTACTCCCCCTATAAACAGGCCTAGAGGCTGGAACCACTGTGTCCCTAGGAGGCTACAACTCCCCCCCTTGAGGACAACTAAGGGCAGCTCCGCAGAGTGTCTCTTAAACTCAACCCGAAATTTCCCGACCCCCAACACCGGAATGCTGTTCCCCTGTACATCTCGTAGCGTGGACCTCAAAGTTTTAAGTTTGGGCCGCACGTGGGGGTCGATTTTTAAAAACTCTTTCTGGGGAATTATGGAATAGGAGGACCCCGAGTCAATTTCCATCCTGATGGGGGCCCCTTGTACTAGTACCTCAACGAAATAATGGGACTGTTCCGCGGACACACTGAGCACTGGGACGTCGTCCTCGCTGCTGTCCGAGACGCGGCCCACGCCGTCCTGCTTCCTCGTGGTCTGGACGCCATCTTTGGGCCTCGCTGAACGGTCCGGCCTGGTCGAACGGTCTGGTGACTGCCTCCGGCCCTCCTTCCGTTTTCTGCATGCCTTGGCGATGTGCCCCCGACGGCCGCAGGTGTAGCATTCGGCCTTTCTAAACGGGCACCTCGCACGCTCGTGGGCCGCTCCGCAACCATCGCAGCGGCGCCCCCCTTTTCGGACCTTCTGGACCTCCTCGCCGTCGCTGCTCTCTGAGGACGACTTTGAGGCCCGTTGAGTTGCGTGCACCGACCTTTCCGCCTTGCCGGCTCTGGGACGCCACTCACGCCACTGGTGCATCTCGTCCACTCCAGCATTCGTGGACTCTGCGGCTTCTGCGGCCTCGACGACCTCTGCCAGCGTGGGTGGCGGCTCCTTATTCATCAAGCTGCGCTGCACCTCCTTGTCTTTCAGGCCACACAGCACGCCGTCCCTGAGGGCAATTTCTAGGATGCTGCCCCATTTACAGGGGGCAGCGGCTACCCTCATGGCGGCCACGAATGCCTCGACCGACTCGTCCGGCGCTTGGACTCGCCTCCAAAACGCGCTCCGAGCGGGAAACATCGCCCTCGCGGGTTGGAAGCGCTCCCGTAGCAGCTTCATGATGTCGTCCGCCTTAAATTCGCTCACCTTCTTTGGAGCGATGATGCCCACCAGCGTCCGCTTGGTTTCCGTTCCAAGCATGCGGGTGAGGATGGCCCTCTTCCTCTCCTCATCGTCTTCCTTGACTTTAAGCTCCACCAGCGCCGCATGGAAGTCCATCTCAAGCAGCTCCCAGTCTTGCGGTTTGGTGATGTTGAACCCGCTCTGTGCCCTGGCTGCTCCTTGGGAATCCATTGATCCCATCCTCGTCGCCAATTTAGTGTATGAAACTAAGACACAGGACACAGCCTCGGGCTGGGTTAACTCAGGTTTATTGCATCGTGGACAGAGGGAACATGAGGTAATGGCGGATCAATAGCTCTTTATATACAGTAGGAATACATTTGAACGTGGTGCCATGGTAGCCCATTGGCTACTGTCTGCGTGACGTCATTGTGGGTCACGCCCTTCTTGTCCAGGTGTAGGTGGTGGCGGGAAAGCTTCCCGCGCTGTTGCCTTTGATGAGTTCGGACCAAGAGAGCTTGGACGCTCGCTGCTGCCAGCTGGTGGTCATTAGCTCGCGTCCTATTACAGGGTTTATATGATACAGCTGAAGGTTACATTGTTGCTATAGGCAAGGTTACATTGGCTCAGATACATTGTAATCCATGTGGAAGGTAAAACCATTAGAACACAACAGCAAGAACAAACATTCTTGAGGAGCCACAAGAACAAAACCAAATTAGAAGATGGAGGAAGGAAATCCCTGGACAAAGAACAACATTAAAGGAGGATGTAAGCTAAAGATCTCAAACTCCCCTACGTCACTTGGAAGACCCTGAATAGGCTGAGGGTTGGAGTCCCTAAATCTAAGACCAACATGCTCGAATGGGGGCTGCTGGTGGACAACAACACATGGTGTGAATGTGGAGAGATACAGAATCCTGCTCATTTACTGGTCTGTTGATAGCTGCCAAAGGTATGCACTGATGCGGACTTGGGTTTGGGCAACAACAAAGTGAAGAAAGTGGCTTCATTTAAGCCCAGGATTTGATTGGGACATGAAAGAAGAAGAAGAAGCATTCAGTGCTCTGCTTTTGATACACATTAGTCTGCATAGAAGATGCCTCCAGCAGAACTATCCCTCTCATGAACCTTACGAATCCCAGACAGTTTGGGGACTCTCACAGTACCCAGAGGAAAGTGTCATTTCCTTGCTGTTCAAAGCAGAAACAGCCCAGGAGATAGGGATGCCATATGTGCCGTTTTTCCGTGATTTTCACGGATTCATGCTGTCTTATCCGATTCATGTAAAAACATATAAAAATCCTGGTTCAAGGGGAAATACTGTATATAAAATGCTATGGAGGATTCCTTCAGACTGCAAAGGGTTAAATGCATAGAGTCAGCATTCCTAGAGAGGAAGGGAACACTATAGATAGGAAGTGAGAAAGACAACTCTTCACTTCCCTTCCTCTCTAGGAAGGCTGACTCTATGCATTTAACCCTTTGCAGTCTGAAGGAATCCTCCGTAGCTTTTAACATATTTTTCTGTTCCAGACTTTTTACAGCTTTCTTCCAAGGGATCCTCGTGTGGGGTTTGAAGGTGAGTCCAACTCAATGGGTGTGTGTGAAGGGTAGGGTAGGGGTAACCTAGGCTCAGGGAGAGGAAGGGTCTTAGAGTTTGCAGTGTCTAGTCATGCCTGCCACATGACCACAGAAATGTCTGCAGAAGCAGACAACGCTGGCTCTTCGGCTTTAAAACAGAGATCAGCACTGAACCCTAGAGTCAGATATGACTGGCTTTCGAGCAAGGGAGTCCCAGTTTGTGGGGGGGATATAATTATGGCAACCCTACAAGGAGTGCATAAAGTCATGAATTTTTTTGCTAAATTGAAAACTGATTTCCCCCTCTGTTAAGAAGGATTGCCCAGTCCACATTTTACCATCTGTTCTTCATCGTTGTTCAAAGAACAAATAATATAAGATAAGCTGTAGTGTGGTAGGAATCATTGTATTCATCATACTATTTGTGGTAACCAGTTATGCTGGATGATAATATTGAGGTTGCTTTAAGTACAGCTTTAGGCTGTGGCTGCTCTTTTGCAGTTGAGATGGAAAAGACCCTCCCTGAAACTCTATAATTGCAGCCAGGTAGTTTCTTTCATCCTTTCAAGGCCAGCAGTGCCTGTGGTGCTGGAACTGGCCTGATATCTTTACCTGTGAGGATAGTGATTTGTATGCTAATACAGTACAGTACATCTCTGGCTGCTTCACAGGCTTAAATCTACAAAGTTACATTGAGGTATGTCTCTGACTTTTCTCTATAGTCTGGGGGAAAGGAAGGCACAGCTCAATTCTTGGCTTCCTTGATGGAAAATTGCTTTCATTTACAAGGACTCTGAGGCCATTTCAAGGCCACTTCGCATATACTGTTATAGCTTAAGATTTTTTATTTTTTTATATATACTGGTATATATATGGAGGTCATTCACAAAATTCATAATACATATACATTCATAAGAGATATCAGATTTTATTCCTTTGTGGGAGACAAGGCTGCTGTGGTTAAGACATTGAGCTTGACAACCAGAAAATTGGCAGGTCAGCAGTTCGAGACCCGAACGCTGCACAATGGAATGAGCTCCAGTTGTCTGCCCCAGCTCCTGCCAACCTAGCAGTTCAAAAGCAAGAAATTGCAAGTTGATAAATAGCTACTGCTTTGGTGGGAAAGGTAACAGTGTGTCCATGTGCTCTGGAGTCTAGTCATGCCTGCCACATGAACATGGAAACATCTGCAGATACAGACAGCGCTGGCTCTTCAGCTATAAACAGAGATGAGCACTGAACCCTAGAGTTGAACACGACTGGCTTTCAAGCAAGGGAGACATTTTACCTTTTACCTAATGTGTGGTGGTCTCCCAAGTTCTCCCATCAACTATCTATTTCCAGGTGTAGTATTTGTTTCCCGTAAGGTATCTAGTTCATCACCAATGATACTGGAATTTTTCCAGGCATCCAAACAATGTACATTTTGTTTTGATATTTTTTGTGATAACATCTATGACCTTGTATGTTTTTGTCCATCCTGAAGGCATGCTTTATTTTCCGTTCTGGTTGTTCCAGGGAGTACAGTTTAGTAAATGGTACTTCCTATGTATTTCCACTGTTACAGCTTGTCAGTTTCCACTTGCAGTCAATTGGCATGGAAAACACATATGCATGCACACAGAGAAAGAGAATAATGCTCCAAAAGAGAAAATCTAACAGGTGACAGATTTCCCCGACATATTCTTTATAAAATGTCTACGGCCCATGGGCCAGATCTGGCACCTGATGTCAATTCATCTGGCCCACACTGCCCTTGCCACTCCTGGAAGCGGAAGTAAAATGCACCATGAGTGGCAAGGGCCTGATGACTTGGCATCAGGGACCGGATCCGACCCATGAGCTGTAGTTTGGGCACCCCTGGTTTATGCAGAGAAAATGTCAGCCTAAAAATCTACCGTATCTCATCCTGTTGCAAAACAGAATGCAAAGTAGATTTTACTTCTGCTTCTGGTGGAAGGAACCACGTGACTGGCCTGTTGAACCATGTGACCAGCCCATGGCCCAAAAAGTTTAGGTACCCCCTGGTCTTGATTTTCTTAGAATAAAAGTGGTTTTCTCACAAGTTGCTTTTGAAAGGATGGGTTGGATACGAATCCCAGTGAGAGTCAAATTACTTCCGGATAATCTCTGTCTTTATTAGTCCCATTTCTGTGGTTTGCCCGTGTTCATAAATTGGCCAAAACCTTTCCCGATGGGTTCGCTCACTACGCACATGGCTGATGAACACCACGGGCTTTGATGGAAAGGAAATTGGGGTGCGGGCTAGATCAATTGGAATGAATCATAAAACCTTGGCTGGAAGTTGCGGAGGAAGGGCAAAAGCTAAAAGTTGATGACTCCAGGGTAAAACTCACTCTTCCTCTTCTGGCCGAAGATAAGGTTGGGTTGGGCAAACACGCAGAGTCAGCAGCTAAGGAAGTTAGTTTCCCGAAGACCATATGGGCTTCGAAATAGGGCAAGAATAATGGTTTTCGCCAGCCCAGACTGCAGGTTGACCATTAACCACCAGGCAATGTCCGGATACAGGTATTATCTTGACCACCAGAAATGCCACGTATTAAAAAGCCTTCTGTGAAGAGGTCACGCACGCCTCAGGCACGTAGCCCTCGAGGCAGGGTAATAAATGCACCACCTGACATAGATCGGGACTGGACTTTCACCGCACATTCGTCTCACGTGCCTTTCCTTGCGTCCAGTCACTCCGATCCTCCGTAGGCCATTGCAACACATTTCCTATAATCTTTCCTGATTCTTTGTACTAAACATTGTTGCTTTATTCTTTAATGACAGGTAAGTATAGATGTTGCAATTTTTAAAACTGTAGATACTACTTATGCAAGTTTTTGAGAGCTCATATCAGTACACATTGTCCCCATTAACTTAAGCAGGTCCCTGCATATTTTATTTAAAATGAATGCATTTCTATGCTTGAACGTTTTAAAAACCTGTACATCATTTTGGTCTGTTTCTGTGAAACTCATCAGAAGCCTTCCAAATACTGTACATGCATTGCAGAGGAAAAGTCCTCTTTCTTTCACAACCAGCTGTGAAATGAATATTTTCAGTGAGAGTTTTTGAACCCAACAAAATTGTTTTCCATCACTACACTCAGCAAAGCAAAGCAATCACACTTATATACCTCCCCATAGTGCTAAGTGCACTCTGGATGTATCACAAGTTAATTAGCATTTTGCCCCCAACAATTTTACTGACCTCGGAAGGATTGAAGGCTGAGTCAACCTTGAGCCCTGGTCAGGATCGAACACACAACCTCTTGGTTGCAGTAGAGCAGTTTAACCACTATGCCACTCAGCCATAAGCAAACATTGAGAAAAGTCTTTGCTGTTCAGAGAACACATCTCTAAATCAGACACCCTGGATCAATAGAAACAAATTGGAGACATCGTTTATTAGGCTGGAATTTCTGGTTTGTGACATTTTGTGATAAATCCTTACTTCATCTTCAGATACAAGAAGCTGGATGGTGGAAATATTCTTTTTCAGTTCAAAGCACATTTGAGAACTAAACAGAAATTCAGATGCTTGATCTCTGTGGGTGGGAGTAAACAGAATATACGTTGTCTACCACCACTGCCACTCTGGCATGACAAGTAATTGATTTTTGTGTGGACTCCAGAAGCTTGCTATGAATGCTGTCTCGGGCGCAATCGGCATGGTTGCAATTGTTATTGATTTGCCAGCAGCTGAAGCATGAAAAATATCTGTGCACAATGGTTGCTCACTGAGGCAGTACTGTCCAATCCCAATTCTGTTTTTCACAGTGCACAATAGCAGAGAACTGCCGTCAAGCTCAACTCTCCAGTGAGCTGCTCTGCCAAGCTGGCTGGGTGGCTTTTAGCATTGTTTCTGAGAGTGTTTACAAATGTCACTAAATGAGGTTTTCCTGTCAAGAAATGAAGGCCATCTTGTGTGTAAAAAAACATGTTTTTCCCCATTCACATTAAAGAGACGTGGAATAATGAACTCTGCCGCTGGAAGAGATTAGGGCGGGAACTACAATTTTAGAAAGGACCCAAACTGTTCGGCAACTGGAACTGTTTCCTATGACACAAGTCCTGGTGTGGTTTTAAAAAGTGTACATTGGTGCCATTTTGAAGCACACCAGTGTTTCCATCGTAGCTGGCCATTGCTGGGAGACCTTCCAGCTACTGACAATACTGGGTCAAGACTCAACATATGGCAAAAAAAGGGTCATCAGAGCTGCCCCTTAGGCAGGAATAGCAATAGCAATTACACTTACATACTTCCACATAGTGTTCAGTGCACTCTCGGGCTGGCTCACAAGGTACTGTAATTAGCATTTTGTCCAAAAACATGCTTAATAATTATTTTGAAAAGGTGTGCACTGTTGGTGTGTAGCAGAGTGGATGGAGGGTGCGCAGCAGAAGGTGTGGACACTTTGATCAACACAGCAACCGAAGCTTGTTTTGTGCAAAAGAGTTTCTTTACTTATGGTGCAAAACAGGAGGCTTCAAATATTTATATCAACAAATATAACAGTAACTCAAATAAAATAACTTCTCTTTTGGTGGCACACAGTTCATTCACTGTGGCACAAATAATACAGTCTGTAACTTACAAGTTAAGTAGCTCAGCAAAACAGCAGTCCTTGACTGAGCAATTGGTTCTGCTTACAATGCAAGTTGTAAAGTCTTTTGGTATGGTGACAAAGCAATGGGTCAACATACACAAGCAGAAACAGTTCCAAAGACTTTCAGCAAAATAAAGCAGTTAGTCTTACTCTTTCCTTTGGCAAGACTATCCTCAGTGAGTCTGCAGTTTCTTTTTCCAGGGCATAGTGACCAGTAGAAGTCTTTTTCACACAAGCAGTATCTTGTGCATGGATTCCAGTGAGCACAAAGGTACCGGTGAGCACATAGGCTCTGGAGAGCACATCGGCTGAGGATGTGTGAACAAGTGCCTTGATTTATACACAGGTCTTGGGATTATACAGTCAGACAGTAACACCTGTGTTGTTACAGCCACAAACCTCTTAAAGTGATCCAACAGTATTACAGTGGTATATAATATCCTATACAACTAGTTAGATGAATAATTATTACCCTAATATGCACCTAAAGGTTAGCTCAGGGGTTCCCAACCTTTTCAAGACAGGGGCGGGTCACACTCTTGGCATGGAAAAGCCCCGTTCTAAACTGTTTTTCCCCTGATCTCTTTAGCTATGTAAATACCTTGTGTTTTAGTCTCTTTCAAAATGGTGATTTCAAATCAGGGGGAGAGAATATGTAAACATCCTTGCTTCATGAGTTTGTGGATTGGGGACTGTCCGCAGACCTGGTTCAGACTTGTTTTATGCCAGCTTCGGCAGGGAGGCGTCCAGAGCGAGTTTTGGTCAAGCCTTTTGGCTGACCCCAGGTTTTGCAACCCGGCCTCCACCCTTTGGAAGCTGGCAAGGATTGGAGCATTCCTACAACATTATGCTGCAAGATCATTGGTTGGAATCCCTAAGGGGAATGTCTGTTAGTTTTGAGTGAGTGTTGTAGCAGTCTGAGTTGTAATAGGTCCAAGAAAGAAGACTATACACCAGATTTAGTTTAAATCAAACTGGTATATTAACAACATTTACAGACAAAGTAAATTAGCATTACATCCAGCACTGTTCAGTTCAGCTCTGCTCTGCTCTGCAAAACAAGCTCTGCAAGCAACTTCTATTTCTACAGCCAGCAAATAACTTAAGGTTACAATGTATCTTATTAACTGTCAATCACATCAGAGCTGAGCTATGATGATTACTTGCACCTGTTCCTTGTTAACTGACCTCAACCTGTCCTTGACATTATCTCTGCACTTTGCCTCACTATATGCATATTATTGACAATGTCTGGGAGGTGGGCCCTATGGGAGGTGATATAATCCAGAGAAAGGTGTGGCCAGAGAGACACTCTCTAGAATGCTATGCTTTTAAACTGCAAAAATATAGAGACTTGAGAGAAAGGGGACCCTGGGCAACCCCTTAAATAACCAGTTTTCTTTGTTTCTTTGTTTTAAATTGTTTTCTAAGTTTCTGATGCTTTATTCTGAACTTTGCTCTGATTTTAATATATTTTTAAATACCTGAAGAAACTGGAGTGGTTATTTGGCTCGACACTACCTTATCTACACATATTTAGATGCCTGGGTTGTCCAGCCAGGGAGCTGCAATTCAGAAAAATGATAGGGCCTAGTCGAGAGTAAGCCATCTATTGTTACAACTCTCTCAGTCAGCTTTGAGGGACAGACAGCCATTTTGCCCTGCCTACATGCTGTGGGTGGCCATTTTGTCCCAACAGCTTCAAAGGGGTGGCCATTTTGTTTCTTGAATGTCCTTGGAGGGGTGGGGGCACATAAAATGGCACTGCAGGCTGGATCTGGCCTACAGTCCTTAGGTTGGGAATCCCTGGGTTAGCTTATGCATGTATGATGGGACATAAATTTTCTTGAGGATTTCAGATTTCTGACAAGAACTTAGAATCAGGGCTTTCAAAGGTAGAAGATCAGTGTTTATTGTGCTTCATCTTCTTCTTTTGTGTCTAGGTCAGACTGTCAAAATGAAGGCACCCTTTGGTGAGTTCATTTTGCAGTTCCTTTCACCTGACCTAGTGTGAAAAAAATTAGCTAGCAACACAAGATTGCCATTACCAGGGTATGCCCAGTTGTGGAAAGAGCCTCCTCAAAGATTGTGGTAATTTTGAACCACAATCAGGTGTACCCCTGGCAACAGCAACCTTGTTGTGTCAGCAAATCTTTCTCACATTAGGTCAGGCAACAGGAACTATGGGATGAATTCACCAAAGGTGGCTTCATTTTGACAGTTTATCATGTGACCTAGACATGGAGGAGGCGGACAAATAAATGATAGAACCATGGGTCATTTCTTACAGGATTTAGTAGTGAAGTTTTAGAACCAACCCCAATTATTAGACCAGTGTTATCCATGGGACTTTGATGAATCACATATGTTAAATTCCAATGAACAGATCTATTCTATTTGAGAGTAGCAACTGGATTTCATCCATAGGTTTTGGAGGATCAGCTTTGTGTGTAAACCCCTAGTTCAGCCAGTCATACGGATGTAACCTCTCTGTCCTTTTTCATTAAGGTTATTGTTATTCCTTTTCAAGTTTAAATATGAACAAATAAGTGTAATGGTCAGTATCTATACTTATTTGTGTAGATGTGTATACAAATCTAGACAATGTTTGAAATTTATTCACAGGAATGTTGGTGATGTCATTACATCTTTTCCAAGTTCAATGGGCATATTTTTTGTAATATAAACTGGGCTGCTTGGGGGAAACTGTTTTTCAAGCTGTTTCTCTTCTCATCCATCCATCCACACAGAAGCATTTTATTGTCCAGTTTAATACCTTAATTACATTTCAGCCACCAATAAATCTTGTCTCAGAGCACTACGGAAGGCACTTCCCAACAAATGTAGCTCATTTAGAGAGGAAAGGAAAGCCAAGAGAGGAAGCCACCAACTTGTTTCTAGGCATGCCTTTTACGTTCATGGATTAGTACAAGAAGCGCCTTCTGACTCCTAACTGTCCTCTTTGATTTAGTACTAGCTTCAGAGTCAGATTAAGAGAATCGCCACAATTCTATTTGTTTCAAATTAGTTGAATAGCAGTGTTAAAGAGGAAAAGCAAGAAAGGTGTTACACCAAAGTAACTTTCAGATTAAAGGAGATTTTTCCCCCCAATGACCCGATGCAATAGACTGCAACTTCCATTTTTTCCAAAACAGCATATTGGCAGGTTGACTGAAGATGAGGTTACTGTAGCCTAAACAGTATGCAGGTGTTGTGTATGGATTGTAATGTGCCTTTAAGTCAATGTAACCACACGAATGAGTGAATGTAACAATCTCTAAAAGTAACACTGTAACCTTCTGTATTAGGACGTGAGCTAGTGACCACTGGGGGCAGTAGCGAGCGTCCAGCTCACATGGTACAAATTCTCCAAATGCCTACAGCCGCGGGAAGATTCCCGCCACTGCCTCACCTGGACAAGAAGGGCGTGACTAAGGGTGATGTCACGCAGACAGTAGCCAATGAGCTACCGAGGAGCCACATTCAAATGTATAGCCACTGTATATAATGAGCTGTTCGTCCGCCATTACCACATGTTCCCCCTGACCATCATGCAATAAAGATGAGTTAAGCCAGACTTCGGCTGTTTCTATTGTCTTGGTTCGTGAACACTAAAGCAGGTCATCAGGTTGGGAGAGCTTGAGTGCAAGAGTCAAGATTTTTAGAGAGAGAAACAAGTATTAAGAGCCCTAGTTGTGCAATGGTTAAAACTATAGTACTGCAGCCCAAACTGCTGAGGTTGTGAGTTCGATCCCAACAGGAATCATGATTGAGTCAGCCTTCCATCCTTCCATGGTTGGTGAAATGAGTACCCAGCATGTTGGGGTACTTGGGGTCAAAATGCTAATTACCTTGTGAACCACCCAGAGAGTGCACTAACTGCTTTGGGGCAGTACAGGTATATAAGTGCAATGGCTATAGGTGTTATCACTCCTACCTATGATTTGTAACATGACATTAAGAATGTTAGTGAGGCATGACTCAAATATTACAAAGCATAAGAAGAGAAGAAAAGCAATTAAAAACACAAGCTAAACTTTATCCCTGCAAGCTGGAGAACATTCTTGTCATAATAACTTAGCACCAATTCATATTAGTCATTCTCATCATTTGATGGCAGAAGATCCAACTTCATCATTAGACAGAGTAAGTCTCCTTAGGCCATACCTGTCAGGCACGGCTCCGGACAATACGGGACCTGCGCAGAACGGTTCTGTGCAGGTCCATTTTACGCATGCGTAAAAGCCGTTTACACATGCGTAGAACAGACATGTGCAGAATGGTTTTGCGCAGGTCTGTTGTACGCATGTGTAGAAGGCTTTTACGCATGTATACAACGGACCTGCGCAAAACCGTTCTGCACTGGTCAGTTCTACGCATGCGTAGGGCTCTACACATCCCCTTCTGCACAGAACCCTTCTATGCATGTGTAGAAGGGTTCTACGCATGCGTAGAAAGGACCTGAGCAGAAGGGATGTGCAGTAACTTCTTTCCCCCCGCTGCCAAGATCTGGGATAGCAGCAGCTCCAGGCGGGAAAGGATGAAAATCGGCGCCAAAATATGCAAAATCCCGGCCAATCCGGGATACTTAACAGGTATGCCTTAGGCCAGGAGTGCTCAAACTACAGCCCATGGGCCATACCAGGCCCCTGACACCAATTCATCTCTTTCCCCCCCCCCACCCCTGGACACCCTCCCAGAAGTGGATGGGAGACATGCCCACCAGTGTGCACGTGCATCCAGAATCACTTCCAGGAGTGACAAACCCATTTCCGGGAGTGGCAGGGATGCATTTTCACATGTGCAGAGACATCTGGAACATACCTGTCAACCCGCGGCTCCGGAAAAATGGAACCTGCGCACATCGCTTGTGCGCAGGTCGCATTCCACGCATGCGTGGAAAGGTTTTACCCCTTCCACAGGTGCGGGGAAGCGCTACGCCGCTTGCGCAGCCCTTACGCAAGCAACATAGCGCTTCCACGCATGCGTGGAAGGGGTAAAACCCTTCTGCGCATGCTCGGAAAGTGTTTCCCCCGCTGCCAAATTACGGGGTTTTGGCAGCGGGGGTGGGTTATGACATCAATCGACGTCAATTTACGGGGTAATCCTGGCCAAATCAGGAAGGTTGACAGGTATGATCTGGAACCACTTCGGGGAGTGGTGAAACCACTTCAAGTAGTGGCAAAACCACTTCCGAGAGTGGCAAAACCACTTTGGGGAGTGGTGCAGATGCATTTGTGCATGTACAAATGCATCCCAAACCACTCCCGGAAGTGATTCCTGATATACATGTGCAAACGTGCCCACTTCTGGGGGCGTGGTCAGACCTGCTCAGCTGTTCCAGGGGCATGGTCAGGCCCACAGTGGAAAAAAGTTTAGGCACCCCCTGCCTTAGGCTCTAAAGTGCTGGGAGACTGCAGCAAAGTATTGGAGAAGAAAATGTGTAGCCTGTGTGGTCTGCCTATGCAAGGAAAACTGATGCTGCTAAGTAAAACTTAAATTGTCTATTCTGTTGACTTTTTAATATAGAGAGGAAGCAGATGCTCCTTTTTTTCTCACCTTGAGCAGCAAAAAGTCTTGTAGTTGTCCTGAGTGTCAGCAACTCTCACACTTTCATGCAGGACCTCTTTATACATCTAAAGCCTTGAACAGAATTTTCATGTCACTTGATTTTCTTCCAGCACAATGCAGCGGAAAATCTAAAGAACCACAAATAGAAATCATAGAGTCATAGAATAATTGAGTTGGAAGTGGCCTATGAGGCCACTGCGTCCAACCTGCCTGCTCAACACAGGGGTCCATACAGTATACAGTCAACCCTCACATAACAACCCGTTCAGATAGCATCATTTTCACTTAACAATGCGTCATTATGCACCACGTGTTCCCCCAGATACATACCTGTCAACCCGTGGCTCCGGAAAAATGGGACCTGTGCACATCGCTTGTGCGCAGGTCGCGTTCCACGCATGCGTGGAAAGGTTTAACCCCTTCCACGCATGCGCGGAAGCGCTACGCCACTTGCGCAGCCCTTACGCAAGCAACGTGGCGCTTCCACGCATGCGTGGAAGGGGTAAAACCCTTCCATGCATGCGCGGAAAGCGTTTTCCCTGCTGCCAAATTACGGGGTTTTGGCAGCAGGGGGCGGGTTATGGCGTCAATTAACGTCAATTTATGGGGTAATCCCGGCCAAATCGGGAAGGTTGACAGGTATGCCCAGATAACAACATTTTAGTGTCATTGTCTGGACAACAACACTAAAATAACCATCATTATCCGGACAACGACGCTAAAAATGTCATTATGCAGGAAACTCCATAGAAATTTAATTTAAATTGATAATTTCAACTGCTGAGACCCACCTCTGTTCAAACAGAGGAAGCAGTTTGAAGCTTCCAGAAGCAGGGGGCAGAGCCACACCAGGCCCTTCCCTGAACTGTGACTCATAGGGGCGGAGCCACACTAGCCTTTAAAAGCTCTGAGCTCTTTCAGGGTCAGCCCTTTTGACTCTGCATGTGCTCTTAAGCAGAGCTGCTGCTGAGGAGAGCAAAACAAAGGAAGTGAGCGCTGGTAAGTTTTGCAGTTGGAGTAGAGCTGCTTTAGAGGCTTCCACTAATTTAAATTGATAATTTCAACTGCTGAGAGCCACCTCTGTTCAAACAGAGGAAGCAGTTTGAAGCTTCCAGAAGCAGGGGGCAGAGCCACACCAGGCCCTTCCCTGAACTGTGACTCATAGGGGCGGAGCCACACTAGCCTTTAAAAGCTCTGAGCTCTTTCAGGGTCAGCCCTTTTGACTCTGCATGTGCTCTTAAGCAGAGCTGCTGCTGAGGAGAGCAAAACAAAGGAAGTGAGCGCTGGTAAGTTTTGCAGTTGGAGTAGAGCTGCTTTAGAGGCTTCCACTAATTTAAATTGATAATTTCAACTGCTGAGAGCCACCTCTGTTCAAACAGAGGAAGCAGTTTGAAGCTTCCAGAAGCAGGGGGCAGAGCCACACCAGGCCCTTCCCTGAACTGTGACTCATAGGGGCGGAGCCACACTAGCCTTTAAAAGCTCTGAGCTCTTTCAGGGTCAGCCCTTTTGACTCTGCATGTGCTCTTAAGCAGAGCTGCTGCTGAGGAGAGCAAAACAAAGGAAGTGAGCGCTGGTAAGTTTTGCAGTTGGAGTAGAGCTGCTTTAGAGGCTTCCACTAATTTAAATTGATAATTTCAACTGCTGAGAGCCACCTCTGTTCAAACAGAGGAAGCAGTTTGAAGCTTCCAGAAGCAGGGGGCAGAGCCACACCAGGCCCTTCCCTGAACTGTGACTCATAGGGGCAGAGCCACACTAGCCTTTAAAAGCTCTGAGCTCTTTCAGGGTCAGCCCTTTTGACTCTGCATGTGCTCTTAAGCAGAGCTGCTGCTGAGGAGAGCAAAACAAAGGAAGTGAGCGCTGGTAAGTTTTGCAGTTGGAGTAGAGCTGCTTTAGAGGCTTCCACTAATTTAAATTGATAATTTCAACTGCTGAGAGCCACCTCTGTTCAAACAGAGGAAGCAGTTTGAAGCTTCCAGAAGCAGGGGGCAGAGCCACACCAGGCCCTTCCCTGAACTGTGACTCATAGGGGCAGAGCCACACTAGCCTTTAAAAGCTCTGAGCTCTTTCAGGGTCAGCCCTTTTGACTCTGCATGTGCTCTTAAGCAGAGCTGCTGCTGAGGAGAGCAAAACAAAGGAAGTGAGCGCTGGTAAGTTTTGCAGTTGGAGTAGAGCTGCTTTAGAGGCTTCCACTAATTTAAATTGATAATTTCAACTGCTGAGAGCCACCTCTGTTCAAACAGAGGAAGCAGTTTGAAGCTTCCAGAAGCAGGGGGCAGAGCCACACCAGGCCCTTCCCTGAACTGTGACTCATAGGGGCAGAGCCACACTAGCCTTTAAAAGCTCTGAGCTCTTTCAGGGTCAGCCCTTTTGACTCTGCATGTGCTCTTAAGCAGAGCTGCTGCTGAGGAGAGCAAAACAAAGGAAGTGAGCGCTGGTAAGTTTTGCAGTTGGAGTAGAGCTGCTTTAGAGGCTTCCACTAATTTAAATTGATAATTTCAACTGCTGAGAGCCACCTCTGTTCAAACAGAGGAAGCAGTTTGAAGCTTCCAGAAGCAGGGGGCAGAGCCACACCAGGCCCTTCCCTGAACTGTGACTCATAGGGGCAGAGCCACACTAGCCTTTAAAAGCTCTGAGCTCTTTCAGGGTCAGCCCTTTTGACTCTGCATGTGCTCTTAAGCAGAGCTGCTGCTGAGGAGAGCAAAACAAAGGAAGTGAGCGCTGGTAAGTTTTGCAGTTGGAGTAGAGCTGCTTTAGAGGCTTCCACTAATTTAAATTGATAATTTCAACTGCTGAGAGCCACCTCTGTTCAAACAGAGGAAGCAGTTTGAAGCTTCCAGAAGCAGGGGGCAGAGCCACACCAGGCCCTTCCCTGAACTGTGACTCATAGGGGCAGAGCCACACTAGCCTTTAAAAGCTCTGAGCTCTTTCAGGGTCAGCCCTTTTGACTCTGCATGTGCTCTTAAGCAGAGCTGCTGCTGAGGAGAGCAAAACAAAGGAAGTGAGCGCTGGTAAGTTTTGCAGTTGGAGTAGAGCTGCTTTAGAGGCTTCCACTAATTTAAATTGATAATTTCAACTGCTGAGAGCCACCTCTGTTCAAACAGAGGAAGCAGTTTGAAGCTTCCAGAAGCAGGGGGCAGAGCCACACCAGGCCCTTCCCTGAACTGTGACTCATAGGGGCAGAGCCACACTAGCCTTTAAAAGCTCTGAGCTCTTTCAGGGTCAGCCCTTTTGACTCTGCATGTGCTCTTAAGCAGAGCTGCTGCTGAGGAGAGCAAAACAAAGGAAGTGAGCGCTGGTAAGTTTTGCAGTTGGAGTAGAGCTGCTTTAGAGGCTTCCACTAATTTAAATTGATAATTTCAACTGCTGAGAGCCACCTCTGTTCAAACAGAGGAAGCAGTTTGAAGCTTCCAGAAGCAGGGGGCAGAGCCACACCAGGCCCTTCCCTGAACTGTGACTCATAGGGGCGGAGCCACACTAGCCTTTAAAAGCTCTGAGCTCTTTCAGGGTCAGCCCTTTTGACTCTGCATGTGCTCTTAAGCAGAGCTGCTGCTGAGGAGAGCAAAACAAAGGAAGTGAGCGCTGGTAAGTTTTGCAGTTGGAGTAGAGCTGCTTTAGAGGCTTCCACTAATTTAAATTGATAATTTCAACTGCTGAGAGCCACCTCTGTTCAAACAGAGGAAGCAGTTTGAAGCTTCCAGAAGCAGGGGGCAGAGCCACACCAGGCCCTTCCCTGAACTGTGACTCATAGGGGCAGAGCCACACTAGCCTTTAAAAGCTCTGAGCTCTTTCAGGGTCAGCCCTTTTGACTCTGCATGTGCTCTTAAGCAGAGCTGCTGCTGAGGAGAGCAAAACAAAGGAAGTGAGCGCTGGTAAGTTTTGCAGTTGGAGTAGAGCTGCTTTAGAGGCTTCCACTAATTTAAATTGATAATTTCAACTGCTGAGAGCCACCTCTGTTCAAACAGAGGAAGCAGTTTGAAGCTTCCAGAAGCAGGGGGCAGAGCCACACCAGGCCCTTCCCTGAACTGTGACTCATAGGGGCAGAGCCACACTAGCCTTTAAAAGCTCTGAGCTCTTTCAGGGTCAGCCCTTTTGACTCTGCATGTGCTCTTAAGCAGAGCTGCTGCTGAGGAGAGCAAAACAAAGGAAGTGAGCGCTGGTAAGTTTTGCAGTTGGAGTAGAGCTGCTTTAGAGGCTTCCACTAATTTAAATTGATAATTTCAACTGCTGAGAGCCACCTCTGTTCAAACAGAGGAAGCAGTTTGAAGCTTCCAGAAGCAGGGGGCAGAGCCACACCAGGCCCTTCCCTGAACTGTGACTCATAGGGGCAGAGCCACACTAGCCTTTAAAAGCTCTGAGCTCTTTCAGGGTCAGCCCTTTTGACTCTGCATGTGCTCTTAAGCAGAGCTGCTGCTGAGGAGAGCAAAACAAAGGAAGTGAGCGCTGGTAAGTTTTGCAGTTGGAGTAGAGCTGCTTTAGAGGCTTCCACTAATTTAAATTGATAATTTCAACTGCTGAGAGCCACCTCTGTTCAAACAGAGGAAGCAGTTTGAAGCTTCCAGAAGCAGGGGGCAGAGCCACACCAGGCCCTTCCCTGAACTGTGACTCATAGGGGCAGAGCCACACTAGCCTTTAAAAGCTCTGAGCTCTTTCAGGGTCAGCCCTTTTGACTCTGCATGTGCTCTTAAGCAGAGCTGCTGCTGAGGAGAGCAAAACAAAGGAAGTGAGCGCTGGTAAGTTTTGCAGTTGGAGTAGAGCTGCTTTAGAGGCTTCCACTAATTTAAATTGATAATTTCAACTGCTGAGAGCCACCTCTGTTCAAACAGAGGAAGCAGTTTGAAGCTTCCAGAAGCAGGGGGCAGAGCCACACCAGGCCCTTCCCTGAACTGTGACTCATAGGGGCAGAGCCACACTAGCCTTTAAAAGCTCTGAGCTCTTTCAGGGTCAGCCCTTTTGACTCTGCATGTGCTCTTAAGCAGAGCTGCTGCTGAGGAGAGCAAAACAAAGGAAGTGAGCGCTGGTAAGTTTTGCAGTTGGAGTAGAGCTGCTTTAGAGGCTTCCACTAATTTAAATTGATAATTTCAACTGCTGAGAGCCACCTCTGTTCAAACAGAGGAAGCAGTTTGAAGCTTCCAGAAGCAGGGGGCAGAGCCACACCAGGCCCTTCCCTGAACTGTGACTCATAGGGGCAGAGCCACACTAGCCTTTAAAAGCTCTGAGCTCTTTCAGGGTCAGCCCTTTTGACTCTGCATGTGCTCTTAAGCAGAGCTGCTGCTGAGGAGAGCAAAACAAAGGAAGTGAGCGCTGGTAAGTTTTGCAGTTGGAGTAGAGCTGCTTTAGAGGCTTCCACTAATTTAAATTGATAATTTCAACTGCTGAGAGCCACCTCTGTTCAAACAGAGGAAGCAGTTTGAAGCTTCCAGAAGCAGGGGGCAGAGCCACACCAGGCCCTTCCCTGAACTGTGACTCATAGGGGCAGAGCCACACTAGCCTTTAAAAGCTCTGAGCTCTTTCAGGGTCAGCCCTTTTGACTCTGCATGTGCTCTTAAGCAGAGCTGCTGCTGAGGAGAGCAAAACAAAGGAAGTGAGCGCTGGTAAGTTTTGCAGTTGGAGTAGAGCTGCTTTAGAGGCTTCCACTAATTTAAATTGATAATTTCAACTGCTGAGAGCCACCTCTGTTCAAACAGAGGAAGCAGTTTGAAGCTTCCAGAAGCAGGGGGCAGAGCCACACCAGGCCCTTCCCTGAACTGTGACTCATAGGGGCAGAGCCACACTAGCCTTTAAAAGCTCTGAGCTCTTTCAGGGTCAGCCCTTTTGACTCTGCATGTGCTCTTAAGCAGAGCTGCTGCTGAGGAGAGCAAAACAAAGGAAGTGAGCACTGGTAAGTTTTGCAGTTGGAGTAGAGCTGCTTTAGAGGCCCGCGCGCCTAACGGCGCGCGAGATTGCACACTAGTAACAAAGGAATAATATAGTCTTACTAGGTAGAAAGGTAGTAAACGTGTACATTTTTGAGGCCCAGAATACTGCACTTGTTAAAATGGATTCTGAGGGAACAGTTGTAGTTACCTGCAATACTTGTGCCATGTTTGTGTTCTTGCCAAAGCATATGGAGAACTACACTTGCAGCAAGTGCAAGCTGGTTGCACTACTAGAAGAGAAGGTCCAGCAGCTAGAGGCCCGCATATCTAACCATCAACAAATTAAGGAGCTTGAGCTGTTCTTGGACAGAGCGGAACAGACTATGCTGGACAAAGAAGAGACAGGGCACAGTTCTGAGGGAGAAGGCCCTTCACTAACTCAGGAGGGAGATGGTTGGAGGAATGTGACTCAAAGGAGGAGAAGAGTAGGGGATCACTCTGAGAGTCTGAAATTACAGAATAAATTTGAGGCTCTTTCCCTCATCACACCTGATGAGGAACACACAGAGGAACAACTGGTTCCACCTGATGATCTCTCTTTCATCACACTTGATGAGGTCCAGGAAGATAAACAACAGGAACAAACTGAGGTTCTCTCCCTTAATATGGTTGATGAGGTGCATGTAGATGAACAGATTGCAGGAGAGAGGCTCCTTGTACTAGGCGATTCAATAATTAGAAATACAGAGAAATGGATTTGTGATGCACATGATAACCGTATGGTGACTTGCCTGCCAGGTGCAAAAGTTGCAGACATCACAAGAAATCTAGATAGATTGTTAGAGAGAACTGGGAACGAGCCAGTTGTCATGGTACATGTTGGTACCAATGATGTTGGGAAGGCCAAGCGGTCTATCCTGGAAGCCAAATTCAGGTTGTTAGGAAGAAGATTGAAGTCCCGGACTTCCAAGGTAGCATTTTCAGAAGTGCTGCCTGTCCCTCGCGCAGGACCTACCAGGCAGGCAGAGCTCAGAAGCCTCAATGCGTGGATGAGGCGGTGGTGTCGAGAGGAGGGTTTCAGATTTGTCAGGAACTGGAGAACATTTTGGGACAAGCCAAATCTGTTCAGGAGGGATGGGTTGCATTTGAACCATGATGGGACCAGATTGCTGGGACTCAACATCAAAAAGGCTGCAGAGCAGCTTTTAAACTGATAACTGGGGGAAAGCCGACAGGAGCTGGGCAGCATCCGGTTCGGGAAAGTGTGTACTTGAGTAGTGAGGAGGATGCAAAAATTACTGAGCAGAGCGAGGAGCTAGTCACTAGCATTCTAGCAGAAGGATGCAAGAGGCAGTCTAACAATGCAACTGGACACAAAAGACTGTGTCAGAAAAGCATATATAAATGCTTGTATACAAATGCTAGAAGCCTCCGGACAAAATAGGGGAGCTGGAATACTTAGCAATAAATAAGAATATTGATATTATTGGTATCACTGAAACCTGGTGGACGGATGATAACCAATGGGATACAGTTATCCCAGGCTACAAACTGTACAGGAAGGATAGGAAGGGGCAAGTGGGAGGTGGTGTGGCCTTGTATGTCAAAGAAGTGATAAAATCGTATGAATTGGAATATCTAGGTGATTTGGAGTCACCATTAGAAGCTCTGTGGGTAAGAGTACCAGGCCACAAGGATGGTCTAACAGTAGGCATATACTATCGGCCTCCGACCCAAACTCTTGAGGGAGACTGGCAGTTGGAGAATGTTGTAAAGGAGGCATCCAAGAAGGGAAGCCTGGTTATAATGGGGGACTTCAATTACCCTCACATAGACTGGGTGAACTGTTGTTCAGCACATGATAAAGAGATAAAGTTCCTAGATATGCTAAATGATTGTTCCCTGGGACAGATGGTTGAAGACCCAACTAGAGGTACAAGAATCCTTGACTTGATCCTGAGTAATACTCAGGATCTGGTGCAAGATGTTAATGTGACTGATCCAATAGGGAACAGTGACCACAACTCAATTATGTTTAACTTGAACATAGACCGCAAGTCACTGATAAAATCTAACACAGAGACCTTAAATTTTCAAAAAGGAAATTTCCCAAAGTTGAGGAAACTAGTAAAAAAGAAGCTGAAAGGGAAAATTGAGAGAGTCCAAACACTCCAAGAGGCATGGAGGCTGTTTACAAAAACAATAACAGAGGCTCAATTGGAATGCATACCCAAAAGGAAAAAGGGCACTGCCAGGTCCAAGAGGACTCCAATGTGGCTTACAGGAGCTGTTCGGGAAGTGATCAAGAGCAAGAAAAGCTCATTTAGAAGATGGAAGGCTTGTCCGAATGAGGACAGCAGGCAGAAACATAAATTCTGGCAGAACAAATGCAAGGCAACAATCAGGAAAGCAAAGCAAGACTTTGAGGAGCGTATAGCTAAAAATACTCAGAGAAATAACAAAGACTTCTTTAAGTACATTAGAAGTAAGAACCCAACTAGGAAGGCCATTGGACCATTAGATGACAATGGAAGGCAAGGGGTTATTAAAGAGGAAACAGAGATTGCAGAGAGACTCAATGAATTCTTTGCTTCAGTATTCACTGAAGAAGACAGAGGCCACATGCCCAAAACAGAGCCTATCTTCGTAGGGAGGGAAACCGAAGAATTAAGCCAGATAGAAATAACCAGGGAGGAGGTCCTTGCATGTCTTGTTAAGCTAAACACTAACAAATCACCAGGACCAGATGGAATCCATCCACGAGTTCTCAGGGAACTTAAAGATGAAATTGCTGATCTCCTAGCCAAAATATATAATCTTTCCCTCAAATCAGGCTTTGTGCCTGATGACTGGAAGGTAGCGAATGTAACACCAATTTTCAAAAAAGGATCCAGGGGTGATCCAGGAAATTACCGACCTGTCAGTTTGACATGTGTCCCAGGTAAAGTGATGGAAACCATCCTAAAAGATAGAATTAATAGGCACATAGAAGAGAAGGCGCTGCTAAAGGAGAGCCAACATGGTTTTTGCAAGGGCAAATCATGCCTCACTAATCTGTTGGAATTTTTTGAGAGTGTCAACAAGCATGTGGATAAGGGGGATCCAGTTGACATTGTTTATCTGGACTTTCAGAAGGCTTTTGACAAGGTCCCACACCAAAGGCTCTTGAATAAACTTACCAGTCATGGAATAAAGGGACAGGTCTTGTCCTGGATCAGCAACTGACTAAGGGACAGGAAACAGAGGGTAGCACTAAATGGACACTTCTCCAAGCGGAGGGAAGTAAAGAGTGGGGTCCCCCAAGGTTCAGTACTGGGACCCCTGCTTTTCAACCTCTTCATAAATGATCTAGAGGTAGGAGTAAAAAGCAAGGTAGCCAAATTTGCTGACGACACTAAATTATACAGGGTAGTGAAAACTGTGAGAGATTGTGAGGAGCTTCAGAGGGATCTCTCGACACCGGGGGAGTGGGCAAAACAGTGGCAAATGAGTTTCAACATTAGTAAGTGCAGAGTGATGCATGTTGGGGCAAAGAACCCCAATTACATTTATAAACTGATGGGGTCTGAACTCTCTGCGACAAACCAGGAAAGGGACCTTGGTGTCCTGGTGGACAACTCAATGAAGGTGTCAACCCAGTGTGCCTCAGCAGTGAAAAAAGCAAACTCAATGCTAGGGATCATTAGGAAGGGTATAGAAAATAAGTCAGCAAGCGTCATTTTGCCTCTTTATAAATCTATGGTGAGGCCCCATCTGGAATACTGTGTACAGTTCTGGTCGCCATACCTCCAGAAGGATATTATGGAGCTGGAAAAAGTGCAGAGGAGGGCAACCAGAATGATTAGGGGACTGGAACACCTTCCTTACCATCTGAGGCTGCAACGGTTGGGCCTCTTCACTCTTGAACGACGACGTCTAAGAGGTGACCTGATTGAAGTTTATAAAATCATGCACGGTGTGGACAAAGTAGATAAGGAAAAACTGTTTTCCCTATCGCATAACACTAGAACTAGGGGACACTCGATGAAACTTTTGGGTACTAGTTCTCAAACAAATAAGAGAAAGTATTTTTTCACCCAGAGGATTACTGGTCTATGGAACTCCCTGCCAGAAGAAGTGGTGACAGCTGTCAGTCTTGACAGCTTTAAGAAAGGATTAGACAAGTTCATGGAGGACAAGAGTATCAATGGCTATAATTATGGATACTTAAGGACAACCTCCGGGTTGGAGAGATAGGCAGGATATCTCTCAATATCATTTCCAGGGAATCCTAAGCAGGTGAAGGCATCTGCTTGGGAATACCCTGAAGGAAATGGTGAGCCACTGTGTGAGATAGAATGCTGGACTGGATGGGCTGTGGCCTGTTCCAGCAAGGCTGTTCTTATGTTCTTATGTTCTTATGTTCTTATGTAACTCAACCACTTAGCAACACTACTTGGGGAACCAGGTAATGTCGTTATGCGAGGGTCTACTGTATCTTCTTTGTGGCACTTCCCAGAAATCCACAGCCATCTGCAGGAATGGTTATAAAGGACATATAATCCAAGAATGATGAGGAACATGATCCAGAAATCTGGGGGTGAGATGCCCCTGCCCTCTCATGCCTCAAAGCACTCCAGGGCTATGAGAATCTCTTAATTTCACTTCACCCATCAAATCATTATATCATTTTTAATTATTATATTTTCCTTGATTCAAAAAATTATTATTACTAAAATTCCCATTCAAAGTACAAATAACTTTGAAAATATCAATAGATATTTCTCTTGTTTACAAGTCATCACACCACTCTCAACTTAACAGGGATCTTGATGAGGTTTTTGAGGGTGAGAAATGTCCAAGGAGTAGTTTATCATTGCTACCTTCTGAGTGAGTCTCCACAGTAGGCTATAGATTTGAACCCAAGTCTCTTGAGTCTTTTTTTTTTGATACTCTATCACCCTACATTGGCTCTAAATTGTTCATAAATTAACATTAATTCTTACCAATTTGCACTTCTATAGTCAAAGGGTAAAGTTTTTCCAAGCACAAAGGAGACTTTATTTTGGTGGAGCAGTTAAGCTGTAGTACTGTAGACAAAATGTTGTGACTTTAAGCCTGATGAGATCTAGATTGACTTAGCCTTCCATGGTTGGTGAAATGAGTGCCCAGCATGTATGCAGCAAAATTGCTAATTACCTTGTGAACCACCCAGAGAGTGCCCTATGGGGTGGTATATACCTGTAAGTGTGATTGCTATTGCTAATTGTTGTTGTAGTTTTTTACCATAGGATGTTTTAAAGGTGTGCAGCCCCTCCAGAAAAAGAAAAAACAGCACCTCTATTTCAATGTAATAAATACTGTACATTGTGATTTAAACCGGAGCAAACCAGAGGCATTTGTGTGATTCTCGGTTGACTGTAAGGGCACAGTAAGAATCTACTGTTCTCCTCCTGGACAGAGCAACACCACAATTGGATCAATTGGATCCCACTCAACCTTCATGAGGTTTGAGAAGATGAGCAGCTATTTGACCTGAGGAAAATAAGGGCTGAAAGCTATACAGTAGAGCTGCTGACAGCAAAACAGAAATGACAGCAGAACCTTCATCTATATAGAGAGCTCTTCCCCTACAGCCATTTCATAGAGAATTAAGATAAAAGCTTGTTTCACTTTCTGATATGTGGTCTCCCCGTGCCCCAATGGGCACGGAACGGCCCGGCAGAGGCCACTTCGGTGAGAAAGGCTCCTGGCCCGTGGGCTCTGCGGGCACAGAAATTAAGGGGGGTGAATAAATGATAGGGCTTGATTCACCCAATTCCTTGACCTGACCAGCGGCTCTGCTGAGAGAGCAAATCTCTAACCTCTGTTACGTATTAGGCAATTACTCACTCTGAGTTAAGCTTAATCTCTGGTGCAAATAGAAGCCGTATTTACTTTTGTGTAAGCCCCAGACAATGGTTTTTCTCCTGTCAGTGTTTGTCCAAGTTAATTAACTTCCCCAAGAGAAGTTCCCAATTAACCCGAGTAAATGGGTGATGTGATTTTCTGTCAGACAACCATTCTACCATGCGCAGCCTTGAACATAATATATACTGATGATTGTCCCTCAATAAATCACTGGTCTTCGCTCCATCTTGCCTCGTGTCGTTCCTTTGACCAGTCTCCTCCGGGATCCTAAGGGCCTCCTCACGGCCCCAATCCTACATGTGGTGACCCCGAGACGTGATCTACTCGTGAGTAAGCGACCCCCGAGCGGTCTACTCGAGAGTAAGCGATCACATGGTCAGGTTCTGCGCTTGAACCTTGTCCCATCATCCCGGAGGACAGCACGGCAGCTCGGTCGGTAAGCCAGCCAATCGAGAGGCGGCCGCGACGAGGCATTACAGAAGAGGCTTCCTACAGCTTGCTCCCGACTTTCGCGGCGGCTTGCAACAAAGGGAAAAATGCGTTCCGCTCAGGGCAGCTGTGAGCCCCTGACAGCGCAGTGGCCATTGAGGGCCCGTGGCCGCAGTCCACGCTCCGAGCTCTACCCAGAAGCGTCGTCGCCAGAACCTATTGCCTGCCAAAGACGCGTCGACTCGTCCCGAGGAGGAATCTTCCGAGGACCCAATCGCAGGTAATATGGGGACCTGGCCTCAGCGACAGCGTCCATCCGCTAGCCAAAGAACTCGTGAGGGAGAGATCAGAATCCTGGCCAGAGTTTTTAAGTTGCGTTTTCACAGCGGAGAGCTAGCGAGACTTTTGGTGTACCTAGGGGAACACTGCCTGCTTTACCCAGAAGTAGGTACGTTAACCCTTGAGCTCTGGGATCAGATAGGAGACTGCATTCAGCAACCCCCGAAAGCTCCAGAGGGCATAATTCGCACATGGAGCAAATGTAGGAAGCTCTCAGTAGAGGATGACCCAGTCCGGATAGAGACCCAGAAAACCCCAGCGCAGTCAGAACCATCAGCCCCAAGGAGTCTCTATCCGTCATTTCAGCTTAAGCAGGGCAGTGTAGGGAGCATTCCCTCAGTGACAGCTGCAGACGTCACTGAAGGAATTCATGGCATGAGAGGCCCTGGCGCTTCTCTGACAGTTAAAAGTCCCCTACCAATTAAGAACTCCATTCAGCGCATGGGTGAGGAAGATCCATTCACGGGGAAATTGCCAGTGGCACAATTAGCTAGCGCCCAACTGCTGTGCTCAGCCTATCTGAAGGCAGACACACGTTCAGGCAGGGCTGCTCAGCGCCCACTGCTCGCGGAAATCTGCACGGCCCCTGGCCATGCAGGGCTCCAGAGCAGACCCATTACCACACTCAGGTGCAGAGCAGTGCCAAAACCCCAAGGCGCCTGCTTCCAGTGTGGCAAAATGAGACACCTTAGAAGAGAAAGCCAATCTAGACCAGGCAGATCTTCAAAAGGTTGTCTTAACGCCAAATGGCCACTCTGGCATGCATTTGGCCCAGGCTAGAAAGGAGGCAGCCATCGCCCTGGCTATGCCAGAAGAACCATCCCAGCAACAGTACCCCGAGTTCCCCCAGGGCACAGGCAGAACCTACTTGTCTCACCTTGGGAGTAGCCCAGAGAAACTTGCCCCTAAGTAGAAGCACCCAGATGGCTGTAAATAGCCAGCTGTGTATTAGCCATCTCCTCATGTGTAGTATAGAACGCTGCAGATCAGGGGAGGAATGTGCGAATGCGTAAATAAATGTGTGTATGTGTGGTGCACCACTGAATGTATGACTGCAAAAACTATGTATGATTGCAAAAGCCTTGTCTCGATGACCACAGTATGACTGGAAAAGTGTTCCTTGTGGGTAACTGCGTGGTAATGTCACTGTGAAATATGTGTTAAACAGTTTGCACTCTGCTCATGGGCAGGAACCATTTAAAGTTTGAGAAAGCATGATGAACAAAACCCTTTGCCTTGCCTGCTTCGCAGCTTAGGCAGGAGAGGGGGGGGAATCCTAACCTGCAATAGGGCGGGGTGATTCCCCCTTCCTCCCTTGAGACTTTTCTTTGTCAAAGGATTAAGCCTCTCTTGGAAACCGGTTTTGCAACCCTTGCCACAGGAAAACAGGTTTTTCTTTTCAGAAGCGCGGTCTGAAAACAAAAATCACTTCTATGAGTTTTCCTCACTGTATCATAAGCTATGAGGCCCCTCCCTACGTCTGTGTTCCTCAAACCCCCATCTCTGTGTTTAAGGTTTTTTGAATGTCTCTTAGCGTCTGGAAGTCGTATCCCACTAGGAGTGAGAGAATTGCATTGTCTTCATGTGTGTATTGTGTTATCATCTTGTAACCTCGGTTCTCAACCTTTTAAAGTCAGGGGCCAAGTTCCGGGGCCTCAGGCAGCTCTGGGGGTCCGGACAGTCATCCTGCCCTTCCTTCGCCACACAGCCCTTCTTGGCTCGGCGGGGGTAGTGGCAGAGCAACGTGGGCCGCATCTGGCCCACTTGCCCACATCTGGCCGCAGGTTGAGAATCGTTCTAACTCTCCTTCATTCTCTTAGGAAAGATACTGTTCTGGTATTTTGACTTTAATCTGTGCAAAGTAACTCACCCATTGTACCCCTTTCACAGGAAAAAGCGCACAAACATTCTTGCGCTCTGCATATTCAGAAAATGCTTACCCTTTTTTACAGGAACAAAATTCCTCTCCATGCCTTAACCAATTTATTTATTTCTACAGCCTTCCTTTCACAGGCTCCATGTCTAATTACTGATAGGGATTTCTTAACAGGAGGACCCGGTTGTCTTAGTTACCTGACCTAATCTGATTTCGTCATGATAAGAGTTGCTGCATTCTCATTGTGCTAACTTCTGACTTGTCTTTCCTCATTTCGCCAGTGGAACTCCCTGCTGGAAATGCTTAACTTGTGTGTTTTTTTCATTTTTTGTGTATTATTTCCTTACAGCTGGCACGTCATAGTTGGCTTGTTTTTAATAAGTCCTAGTCGATCATTTTAAGTATGGCACCTGGCCCACAGCACCCTTTCTAGTGTGCAGACACATTTTGCAAACTCCAGAGCACAGAGGAAGGATTAGTCCCTGAGCTCCCGAGCATGTGCAGAGTGCCACCCATTAGCCAGGACTGCCTAGGACCATTTTAAGAGCGCAGTCAGGTCACACCTTTCAATCAGATACAGGCATTTTTAGGCCACTCCTTCCCTTTTTGCTGCTAGTCTAAGCGCAGGCAAAAGGCTAAGCCACCATCTGGCACTCTTCTAAACGTGTGCACGCACGCCATGGGCGGATGTGCGCAGGGGGGCCTTCTTGAGAAATTTACCCAAGGGAAGCCTGGCGCTTCGTGCGCCAAGGTTTGCCATAAGACCCCAGACTCGTCTCGCTTCAAACGCAGACAGTCACCTTGTGTGAATTTACGTCACTGGTCCCTCTTCAGGGGGCTAGGACAGTTTTCACTTATGGGGGTCGCACATATTAGGTTCAGGGCCACCTGGGATATTAAGCTCACTTTTGGCGTTCCTTACAATCCGCAGGGGCAAGCGATTGTGGAACGGGTCTATCGGACGCTTAGGTCCTACATTGACAAACAAACAGAAAGGGGGGGAACAACTTCCCATAGTTGCACAGCAATTGCTATCCTATAAGTGCAAAAACTAACTAACTCTTTCAGAATTTTTATCTCCCAAACAAGTCTCTTCCCCATGCAGGTCCCAGAGGCCAGAATCAGACCCGGATGATTGCAAAGAGCGGCACCAGTCACTGTCCTGGATGTCATCAGCTGTCCGTCTTCCTTTACTCAGTGCTACTTCTGAGGACCATGCTTTTCCCCAAAACAAGACTTTTCCAAGCTCAAGCTACACATGAAACCCCACCAAGAAGAGAAGCCTCATCCTTCGAAAAGCTGCTGAATGTCTTTTATTGCTATTATTATCTGTAGTTGCTCTTTATTTATTCATGCCTTGTACAATGCTCCAGTTGGGATTTGCAAGGGACACTTGGATATCTGTATATTGTTAATAACGGCCAGCTTCCACCAAAGGAAACCAGACCGGCCCATGCTTGCACCGGCCCATTGCTTGCAAAGTTTGAGCACCCGGTAGCCGATAATCCCCAGCCTATTTTCACACCTCCCCATAGGTGTTAGAAAAACATTTGCACAACACCAGAAGCTGCAGAGATAGCTTAGAATCTCCCCAGGTCACAGTAAGAGATCAATGACACACCTCACTATCTTGCCTTGCTACAGGAAGCAGTCTGGATTCAGACCTACAGCTCTGAAAAACCAGGTAGCAGTATATTCAGCGTGCCCGGTTTAGCCATAGGCAACGCTCGGAGAATTGGTCAATTGGCTTGCGGATTAGCAAAAGCCATCAACCACACCTCCTCAGCAATAGCGCTGCTCAATCAGGAGCAGGCAGAGCTTCACCATGCCATACTGGATAATCAAGCAGCCATCGATTACATCATTTGGGTTGCGAGTCTGTCAAGCAGCCATCGATTACATCATTTGGGTTGCGAGTCTGTCCACAGCATGTGTTGCTTTAATCTCACAGACAATACCCACAAGATACAGAGCCAGCTCATGGACCTCCACACCCTAGTTAAGAACATCAAGGAGGATTCTTCATGGGGGTGGTAGGACTCCTTGTGGTCGTGGTTCCCATGGGGACGGCTTCAGACGAAGTGATTGTGGGGGTGGTAATACTGGGCACAACAGTGTGTTGTTTCGTGCAATGTATTCCCTCACTGCTATCGAGATGTCCCCCATGGAGGGAACCCCGAAGCGTCATTCCCGCTCATCAGCTGGTACCCCTCTTGCGCAGAGTCGTCGGTCAGGTCCTTATATAAAACAGAAAGGGGAAATGTGGTCTCCCCGTGCCCCAATGGGCACGGAACGGCCCGGCAGAGGCCACTTCAGTGAGAAAGGCTCCTGGCCCGTGGGCTCTGCGGGCACCGAAATTAAGGGGGGTGAATAAATGATAGGGCTTGATTCACCCAATTCCTTGACCTGACCAGCGGCTCTGCTGAGAGAGCAAATCTCTAACCTCTGTTACGTATTAGGCAATTACTCACTCTGAGTTAAGATTAATCTCTGGTGCAAATAGAAGCCGTATTTACTTTTGTGTAAGCCCCAGACAATGGTTTTTCTCCTGTCAGTGTTTGTCCAAGTTAATTAACTTCCCCAAGAGAAGTTCCCAATTAACCCGAGTAAATGGGTGATGTGATTTTCTGTCAGATAACCATTCTACCATGCGCAGCCTTGAACATAATATATACTGATGATTGTCCCTCAATAAATCACTGGTCTTCGCTCCATCTTGCCTCGTGTCGTTCCTTTGACCAGTCTCCTCCGGGATCCTAAGGGCCTCCTCACGGCCCCAATCCTACACTGATAGCCTTTTTGCATTCGGGAATATTCTTTTTTTCTCTTAATCTAATTTACCAAACCTTGCACTATTAGGGATGGGTATGTCTACGTGTGTGAAAGAGAGTGAGAGAGAGAGATTGTGGAGAGATGACAGACAACAACAGTGGACTTTAAGTGGATAGGTTGTTTTGTGCCATCAAACAGCTTCTGACTTAGAGCAACCTGAACACAGATTTCTAGATACTGTATATGAAATGTTGAAGGCATAATTTATTATTGCCACCTACCTTGATGAGTTTTCACAGCAAAGGATCCTGTCTGGCCAGGTTATCCTGCTATGGTAGTAGAGTAGACCAGTGATGGTGAATCTTGGCACTCCAGGTGTTCTTGGAGTTCAATTACCAGAAGCCCAAGTCAGCACTCCTGCTGATCAGGGCTTCTGGAAATTGAACATCAAGAACAGCTGGACTGCTGAGGTTTGCCATCACTGAAGCAGACCATACTGCCAGTGACTCGACGCCAAGTGTCAGGTGGCAGTTAACTAACCTGACAACCCTGAGAACTAATGGCCTTGGGTGCCGAAGTCCACAGGGAATGGTGATGGTACCCAAATGGATTAAATCCCACTTGAATCCACAATTAGAATGTGCATAGCTGCTACGGGTATGGTCATTTTGTGTCATACCCCGCCCCCATGAGGTTTTTGGGAACGTTTTTGTGTTGTTATTTTTTAAATTACACCCATAAAAGCACAGAACAGGTTACAATGTCTCATAAATGTTAGCTGAGTGAGTTAACCCCACATTTTATTGAGGGAAGGGCTTCTGAACTTCCCTAATCCCAAGGTAAACTTTTACATTACTCAAAGTTTTAATGGATGAATTTGTCAATTTCATTTTTATCTTAAACTGGAATTTCTTTAAGCCCAGGTTCTTTCTGTTCCACATATGAAGAAATTTATTAATGTTGGCAAATTCTTGTCAAAGTTGAACTAAAGCAAAATTATCCCTAGCCTTACTTGGAAGATGCAAGGGGAGGGGGGTTGCAAAGAAATAATACAATTGGATTCTTCGTCAGTGACAAATTGTTCAGAGCATGTTTCTCCAACTGCATCCAGCCTTTTCCCCTTTCATCAATATCTTATCAACAAAGCTTAAGTAAAGATCCAAATATAACAAAATGAACATTGGCAGAGACACATTTTAATGTTTTGCATTTAGGTAAGAAAAGTCAGATGAACTGCAGAGTGGGGGGTTTTTTTATTGTTCTTTTGTACATAGAGAGATAATTGTATCAACAAAAGAGATTTTATCCATCTCTGGCTGCAGAAATAGTGAATGAGTACCATCTGGCTTGAAAAGAATATGAGTGTAGACTATTAAGTTAAGCATTAGTGTGTCGTGGCAGCTTTGAAAGGAAGTGATAGGTCATAGGGCAGGGGTTTCCAACCTTTCTGCACCATGGGCTGGACCACACACCCTCACACTGGTGAGTGTGCCGGAAGCATGGTTCCTCCAGCCGCTTCCACCACTTCTGGTTGCGGCGGCGGCAGGTTCATGCACAGTGCAATCTCAGCCAGTTTTGCTGCTTCCAGTGCTTCTGGTGGTGGCAGCAACAGCAGCTCTGTGATCCTCACCATGGGTCAGATTAATTGGCACTGTTGACTGGATTAGGCCCATGGGCCATAGGTTACAAATCTCTGTCATAGGGCATTGGGATTGTAAACTACTTTAAAACTTTCCTTGCCTGCACCCTCTTAATACCAAATCCACCCCTGCATAATTCCAAGACCATGTTTCCCATGGCTGTTTCTGAGAGTTGGTTAATGCTTTATGGGCAGGGTTCTCAACCTATGGCCCGGGGGCATATGCAGCCCACAACACCATTTCATGTTGCCCACCACCATCTCCGTGACACCCGTAAGTGTCATGTGTGGCAGGCAGAGCAAAATGGCCATCTGCCCCCCTGAAGCTATCTGAGGGAGTGTGACCCAGCCCTTGGCTTGAAAAGGTTGAGAACCCTGGCTTTATGTCAACTAGCATGTTTGGGCACCAATATCCACACTGAAGCAAACACATCTCCAAACATGAAATAGACACATGTCAAGAAGCCATGAGCAATTGGAATGTGGATGTGAGGCACATGTGACAACAGCATCACTGAAGATAAGCAAATCTAGGTTCGATTACTGCTCAGATGGATGATGATGTGACAGTCTTCATGCATCTGTTGATAAATTAGTAACTCGCTTACAAGCTAAATTGCAAGCTTATGACTGGTTAGGTCTTTCTACCCACATCAGAGATGGGGAATGAGTTGAGCTTCTAAGTATTGCAGGGCTGTAGCTCCAAACATCCCTCACAATGCTGGTTTTGTTCTGCTAACCAGTGTTGATAGGAACTGCAGTTTAACTACATCTGGAAGACTGCATGTTCCCTACTATCTCTGCTATAAAGGGTGCTCTAAGAAGAGCTCTTGATCTCAATGCAGCTGTCACGTGCCTGTCACATACCTAATAGCATCAATCTATCTACACGTATTTGAAAGTGCTAAGATTATTTTGGGAGGTACAGGTGACTCCACAGAATGAAGATATGTTTGGAACAAGAGAGAAATAAACAGTTCTAGAAACAAATCTTTTGCAGATAAAAGAAATAATTAATTGATGATGATAACTATTTGGTCCAGAAGCACAGATAACTGGAGGGATGGGGGGCTTTCTAACTAGTATTGGTTATCACTGTATTCACAGTGAAGTAGCTACACCTAAAATAATGTTTGTGCCATCTAGTGGATTGAGAAACAATTGTACAAATAAATTTATCCAAAGTTTCATCAGATTATTAATCATTATTGGGTGGGTGGGTGATTACCATCTGATCCAATTATGAATATTTACTGTACAGATTGAGACCACCCTTCCCTCAGCTGGTTTTGAAGTGGCCTGAACTTATTTGTTCTCAAGTTCATGCAGGTATATGTATGTTGCCAAATCAACATGCAATTCAAGGTGCTGGTAATGACCTTTAAAGCCCTACATGGTAGTGGGCCAGGATATCTAAGAGACCACGTCACCCCAACAACATCTGTCTGTCCAACCAGAGTGGACCGGAGGGGCTCTCTAATTGTACCATCTACTAGAGGGGCTCATCTCTCTAGCACAAGAAGGAGAGCCTTCTCTGTGTCCGCACCGGCCCTATGGAACCTCCTGCCAATTGAGCTATGGTTACAGACAGAATTGCTGCCCTTTAGGAAAGATCTCAAAACCTGGCTGGCAGGGCAGGTGTGGGGCATCGATGGAGACGTGCCCCCCGCCTGCTGGCTTATATAATTAGGATTTCTCTCTCTCTTTTAATGGATGGGGTTAGTGGGTAAATTATTTCAAATTTTAATGGGGTTTTTAAGGGCTTTTAGTTAGTTTGATGTTGCATTTAATTGTTGTTAGCCACCCAGAGTCATTGCCAAGTTGGGCGGCAATAGAAATTTGAAGAATTAAATAAATAAATAAATAAATAAATAAATAAAGTCAAGGGGGGAGGACTGTAAACGGGGAAAACAGAGGACTAGACCTAAATTGGGGGCGGCACTGTGTATTGCCATTAGTTTTGATGATGACTTCAATGTAAGACAGATCTTTTGCTAGCTTCCTTGTTTCTGTTGTGTTCCCTGGGAGGTGTGTACTCTATCCTTTACCCAGCTTCCATGAACCTATTATGCAACAGCCAAAGTGCATAATAGTGCTTCCACATCTGGAATATTAAAAGGAGGAAAGGGAGGAAGAATAGGTCCTACTAAGCATTGTGTGTGTGTGTGTGTGTGTGTGTGTGTGTGTGTGTGTGTGTGTGTGTGTGTGTGATGATTTCATAGATCAGAAACCACCCTTCCCACACTGTCACAAGATAGTTTGTGCCTGCTATCAACCTGGACTGAGGAACAGAAGAGAACACACACTCTGGAAACGCAGATCTTTTATGAACACCTCTTTCATAAACGACAAGTCATCTGTGTTTGAGAAGCTCCCTTTTGGAAATACAGTAGATGAAAGAACATGAAAATGGAACTGAGCACCTGTTTGGAGTGCAGACCGACCCTCCCCCAAAGACTGGAAAGTATTGCAAGTTCACTTGGGTGTCCCCAGAGCAACAGCATGCTGTCAGATAATCCTTCCAATCCAGCAGCTTTCTACTGTAAACATTATTGTTGTAAACATTACAGTTATTTCTATTAACTTAGAGGGGACCACTTTATCCAAAGAGGAACTCTTGGTCTTACTTTGCTGGATATAAAAATATGGCATCTTTCATGTCCTAGAAACTCACAGAGGAACTGGCAACATGAACCAGAGGTTCCTTGGATGTGTCTAGTTGCTGAGAGGCCCCATAAACAATATGGAAGTGACCAGGTATTATACTCTTCTCAGAGGACTATGTACTGAAGACGACAAAACAGAAATTGTAACAGGCGAACTAGCTGTGTGAATAGTAAACTTTGCTATATAAACCACCTAATAATACCACATTTTACTTTAAGAAGCCATTTAATATGGAAACCCAAAACACTTTCTAACTGGAGATTTCAGCAGCCATAGCAATATATGGTGCTATGAATGTGATGACAGAAATGCCACAGCCATTATAAAATGGGCAGAATCTCATTCAATGTGCTTTATGCATGATCTTACACTACCCAATCCATTTAACAGTGACATGTGGTAGAGAGTCAACAAATCAGATCTCATTTTTGTTAGTGAGCCTATAGCAAAACAGTGCATTAAGAGTGTAGGCAATCAAATCCCAAATACTCGGCACAGACACATAAAATATCATTTTATGTCAGATCTACTTAGACACTTGACCTCACTCTATGCCATTTCATAGGAGGTACAATTTCAAGAAGCCAACTGGGGAAAAGTTTATAACAATACTAGCAGAGCTATGTTTTAGAAGTGCACAGGGCTAAGAAGTGGCTATAGTGGAGCAGCAGGCAGGTGATATGTCACAAAACAGGCAGTTGTATGCTTGAAAATAGCAAACAGGATCCTAGCCAGTGGTGGGCATCAGCAGGTTTGCACCAGTTCACCAGAACCGGTAGCAGAAATTCTGGCTGGCCCCACCCATCCAAGTTTTGTAATAAGAGTTAATGCTAGAACAAGAACTTTGTATTTCCCTCGACCTCCTCTAGGTCACTTGAAGGACCCTGAATAGGCTGAAGGTCAGAGTCCCTAAATGTAAGACCAACATGCTCAAGCAGGGGCTGCTAGTGGACAACAACATGCGGTGTGAATCTGGAGAGATACAGAATCTGGTTCGTTTGCTGGTCTACTGCTTACTGCCAGAAAGATGTACCAATGAGGACCTTATTTGGCCAATGACAAAGCCAAGAAAGGTTTGCTTGAGACACAGAAGATGAAGAACTAACAGTGTGATGTTGCTGCAAAAAAGGCAAATGTTATTTTAAGTTTCATTAATAGAAATATGATCTCCAAAACCTTCTTGATCTGCTTTATCCGATTCCAAATATTGGTGATCATCATGGCAATCAGCCATGAAGACTGTCCTGAGAATATAATGCAGTGGCCTTTCATCTGCCTTTCATATCACAGCATGACACCCATAGTACTTCTGGTCCAGTTCTGCCCATCATTTTCTGGTCCTGAGCCCTTTTGGCATGCAAAATTCTCATCAGCCTCAGACTAGTATTGATGAAACTGCTGCCCTCCATCAAGACAGATTCAAGCGGGATTTAATCTACTTGGGACCATCACCCTTCCCTGTGGTCTTTGCCACTCAAGGCTGCTAGTCCTCAGGGTTGTCAGGTTAGTTAATCGCTGTCTGATGCTTGGTGTTGAGTCACTGGCAGTATGATCTACTCCATTACCATAGCAGGATAAACACACACAAACACACACACACACACACCTTTTCTTTGCAGTAAATGTCAAGGTGGCTTGTGATTTTTAATTTATTTTATAAATGAAAAAGAGAGAAGGAAGGGGAAACCCAGAAGAGACTGGGCATCTTTTTAAACCAAATGTGAATTTAAAAAATGCCAACCCCTGCCAAAAAAAACCACTGTGCCATAAAACAAATTATTGACCACCCTGCCCCTTGTGACATTGGATTCTCCTTTCTAGTCTCCACATTTCCAAATAAAAAGAGAGCAAACCACTCATCAGTAGCCACATTATTATTTTTATTACTCCCCCATCTCCAAATGAAATAGAAACACAGAAGAAGGAAGATAGCAGAGCACTAAAATCTCCTGGGTTTCAGGAAGCATTTCTTGAGGCACAGGAAGAGCACCATGCCAAAGAAATCAATGATGACCACCGCAATGGAGATGATGAGGATGATGTGGAACTGCTCGTTGATCCAGTCCAGAACACTTGCAGGCACCCCATTTGAAAGACGGGCCACTCCTCGCTGCTGCTCGCTACCTGATGAGGTGTCTTCAATGGGCAGAAGCCCTTTGGGAATTGTGGTCCCATTGTGACAGTAGCAAGGGTAGGACATGTAGTTTTCTTTCTGGAGGATGATGTTGAGTTTCCAGCCATGTGGCCCCATGAAGCCGCAGCAGTTAAACTGGGACTGGACATGGTCCCAGGTGTTCTCGAGAGTTTGGTTCTCCTTGTACTCCATCACGTCATGGGTGGCTCTCTCTTTGACCAGGTCTTCTTGGGAGAAATGGAAGATGACATTGCCGATGTGAACCATGTGGATCAGTGCCAGGAAACAAATGTACCAAGTAAAGAGGTGCTGCATCCCATAAAAGGCCCCCAAGCAGCCCCAACCCTCCATAAACATGGTGATGGCCCCGATGACAATAAGTTGTAGATCCTGTCCCCCTCATAGAAGGGGTCCACCACGGTCCTGAAGGGACTCCTGTCGGACAGGAACTGAATCCTGTAGCTCTGATCTGACAGGTCATCTGCCTGGGGAGTCAGAGTTGGGTCAGAAGGAGGCTGAGGTTTCTGGTTCAAGAAATTCTCAGGTGCAGGCAGAACTGGGCTGGGCATAGGAAGTGCCTCCTGATCCAGGTCATCTTCAGAGTCTGATGAGGGCTGGATCACAACACTGATTTAGGGCCAAGGGTAAGATTATTTTGTGCTAGCTCATGCTCCTCAGAGCCAGGAAATTGAAAGTTAAAGCTAATGCCTTAAAATAGCAATAGTGATTACCCTTTTTTTTTTACTCTGCATGTGCTCTTAAGCAGAGCTGCTGCTGAGGAGAGCCAAACAAAGGAAGTGAGCACTGGTAAGTTTTGCAGTTGGAGTAGAGCTGCTTTAGAGGCCTCTACTAATTTAAATTGATAATTGAAACTGCTGAGAGCCACCTCTGTTCAAACAGAGGAAGCAGTTTGAAGCTTCCAGAAGCAGGGGGGCAGGGCCACACCAGGCCCTTCCCTGAACTGTGACTCATAGGGGCGGAGCCACACTAGCCTTTAAAAGCTCTGAGCTCTTTCAGGGTCAGCCATTTTGACTCTGCATGTGCTCTTAAGCAGAGCTGCTGCTGAGGAGAGCCAAACAAAGGAAGTGAGCACTGGTAAGTTTTGCAGTTGGAGTAGAGCTGCTTTAGAGGCCTCTACTAATTTAAATTGATAATTGAAACTGCTGAGAGCCACCTCTGTTCAAACAGAGGAAGCAGTTTGAAGCTTCCAGAAGCAGGGGGCAGGGCCACACCAGGCCCTTCCCTGAACTGTGACTCATAGGGGCGGAGCCACACTAGCCTTTAAAAGCTCTGAGCTCTTTCAGGGTCAGCCATTTTGACTCTGCATGTGCTCTTAAGCAGAGCTGCTGCTGAGGAGAGCCAAACAAAGGAAGTGAGCACTGGTAAGTTTTGCAGTTGGAGTAGAGCTGCTTTAGAGGCCTCTACTAATTTAAATTGATAATTGAAACTGCTGAGAGCCACCTCTGTTCAAACAGAGGAAGCAGTTTGAAGCTTCCAGAAGCAGGGGGCAGGGCCACACCAGGCCCTTCCCTGAACTGTGACTCATAGGGGCGGAGCCACACTAGCCTTTAAAAGCTCTGAGCTCTTTCAGGGTCAGCCATTTTGACTCTGCATGTGCTCTTAAGCAGAGCTGCTGCTGAGGAGAGCCAAACAAAGGAAGTGAGCACTGGTAAGTTTTGCAGTTGGAGTAGAGCTGCTTTAGAGGCCTCTACTAATTTAAATTGATAATTGAAACTGCTGAGAGCCACCTCTGTTCAAACAGAGGAAGCAGTTTGAAGCTTCCAGAAGCAGGGGGCAGGGCCACACCAGGCCCTTCCCTGAACTGTGACTCATAGGGGCGGAGCCACACTAGCCTTTAAAAGCTCTGAGCTCTTTCAGGGTCAGCCATTTTGACTCTGCATGTGCTCTTAAGCAGAGCTGCTGCTGAGGAGAGCCAAACAAAGGAAGTGAGCACTGGTAAGTTTTGCAGTTGGAGTAGAGCTGCTTTAGAGGCCCGCGCGCCTAACGGCGCGCGAGATTACAAACTAGGAACATAAGAAGAATATAGTCTTACTAGGTAGAAAGGTAGTAAACGTGTACATTTTTGAGGCCCAGAATACTGCACTTGTTAAAATGGATTCTGAGGGAACAGCTGTAGTTACCTGCAATTCTTGTGCCATGTTTGTGTTCTTGCCAAAGCACATGGAGAACTACACTTGCAGCAAGTGCAAGCTGGTTGCACTACTAGAAGAGAAGGTCCAGCAGCTAGAGGCCCGCATATCTAACCACCAACAAATTAAGGAGCTTGAGCTGTTCTTGGACAGAGCGGAGCAGACTATGCTGGACAAAGAAGAGACAGGGCACAGTTCTGAGGGAGAAGGCCCTTCACTAACTCAGGAGGGAGATGGTTGGAGGAATGTGACTCAAAGGAGGAGAAGAGTAGGGGATCACTCTGAGAGTCTGAAATTACAGAATAAATTTGAGGCTCTTTCCCTTATCACACCTGACGAGGAACACACAGAGGAACAACTGGTTCCACCTGATGATCTCTCCTTCATCACACTTGATGAGATCCAGGAAGATGAACATCAGGAACAAACTGAGGTTCTCTCCCTTAATATGGTTGATGAGGTGCATGTAGATGAACAGATTGCAGGAGAGAGGCTCCTTGTACTAGGTGATTCAATAATTAGAAATACAGAGAAATGGATTTGTGATGCACATGATAACCGTATGGTGACTTGCCTGCCAGGTGCAAAAGTTGCAGACATCACAAGAAATCTAGATAGATTGTTAGAGAGAACTGGGAACGAGCCAGTTGTCATGGTACACGGTACTAATGATGTTGGGAAGGCCAAGCGGTCTGTCATGGAAGCCAAATTTAGGTTGTTAGGAAGAAGATTGAAGTCCCGGACTTCCAAGGTAGCATTTTCAGAAGTGCTGCCTGTCACTCGCGCAGGACCTACCAGGCAGGCAGAGCTCAGAAGCCTCAATGCGTGGATGAGGCGGTGGTGTCGAGAGGAGGGCTTCAGATTTGTCAGGAACTGGAGAACATTTTGGGACAAGCCAAATCTGTTCAGGAGGGATGGGTTGCATTTAAACCATGATGGGACCAGATTGCTGGCACTCAACATCAAAAAGGCTGCAGAGCAGCTTTTAAACTGATAACTGGGGGAAAGCCGACAGGAGCTGGGCAGCATCCGGTTCGGGAAAGTGTGTACTTGAGTAGTGAGGAGGATGCAAAAATTACTGAGCAGAGCAAGGAGCTAGTCACTAGCATTCTAGCAGAAGGATGCAAGAGGCAGTCTAACAATGCAACTGGACACAAAAGACTGTGTCAGAAATGCATATATAAATGCTTGTATACAAATGCCAGAAGCCTCCGGAACAAAATAGGGGAGCTGGAATACTTAGCAATAGATAAAAATATTGATATTATTGGTATCACTGAAACCTGGTGGACGGATGATAACCAATGGGATACAGTTATCCCAGGCTACAAATTGTACAGGAAGGATAGGAAGGGGCAAACAGGAGGTGGTGTAGCCTTGTATGTCAAAGAAGTGATAAAATCTTATGAATTGGAACATCTAGGTGATTTAGAGTCACCATTAGAAGCTCTGTGGGTAAGAGTACCAGGCCACAAGGATGGTCTAACAGTAGGCATATACTATCGGCCTCCGACCCAAACTCTTGAGGGAGACTGGCAGTTGGAGAATGTTGTAAAGGAGGCATCCAAGAAGGGAAGCCTGGTTATAATGGGGGACTTCAATTACCCTCACATAGACTGGGTGAACTGTTGTTCAGCACATGATAAAGAGATAAAGTTCCTAGATATGCTCAATGATTGTTCCCTGGGACAGATGGTTGAAGACCCAACTAGAGGTACAAGAATCCTTGACTTGATCCTGAGTAATACTCAGGATCTGGTGCAAGATGTTAATGTGACTGATCCAATAGGGAACAGTGACCACAACTCAATTATGTTTAACTTGATCATAGACCGCAAGTCACTGATAAAATCTAACACAGAGACCTTAAATTTTCAAAAAGGAAATTTCCCAAAGATGAGGAAACTAGTAAAAAAGAAACTGAAAGGGAAAATTGAGAGAGTCCAAACACTCCAAGTGGCATGGAGGCTGTTTACAAAAACAATAACAGAGGCCCAATTGGAATGCATACCCAAAAGGAAAAAGGGCACTGCCAGGTCCAAGAGGACTCCAATGTGGCTTACAGAAGCTGTTCGGGAAGTGATCAAGAGCAAGAAAAGCTCATTTAGAAGATGGAAGGCTTGTCCAAATGAGGACAGCAGGCAGAAACATAAATTCTGGCAGAACAAATGCAAGGCAACAATCAGGAAAGCAAAGCAAGACTTTGAGGAGCGTATAGCTAAAAATACTCAGAGGAATAACAAAGACTTCTTTAAGTACATTAGAAGTAAGAACCCAACTAGGAAGGCCATTGGACCATTAGATGACAATGGAAGGCAAGGGGTTATTAAAGAGGAAACAGAGATTGCAGAGAGACTCAATGAATTCTTTGCTTCAGTATTCACTGAAGAAGATAGAGACCACATGCCCAAAACAGAACCTATCTTCGTAGGGAGGGAAACCGAAGAATTAAGCAAGATAGAAATAACAAATCATGCCTCACTAATCTGTTGGAATTTTTTGAGAGTGTCAACAAGCATGTGGATAAGGGGGATCCAGTTGACATTGTTTATCTGGACTTTCAGAAGGCTTTTGACAAGGTCCCACACCAAAGGCTCTTGAATAAACTTACCAGTCATGGAATAAAGGGACAGGTCTTGTCCTGGATCAGCAACTGGCTAAGGGACAGGAAACAGAGGGTAGCACTAAATGGACACTTCTCCAAGTGGAGGGAAGTAAAGAGTGGGGTCCCCCAAGGTTCAGTACTGGGACCCCTGCTTTTCAACCTCTTCATAAATGATCTAGAGGTAGGAGTAAAAAGCAAGGTAGCCAAATTTGCTGACGACACTAAATTATACAGGGTAGTGAAAACTGTGAGAGATTGTGAAGAGCTCCAGAGGGATCTCTTGACACTGGGGGAGTGGGCAAAACAGTGGCAAATGAGCTTCAACATCAGTAAGTGCAGAGTGATGCATGTTGGGGCAAAAAAACCCAATTACATTTATAAACTGATGGGGTCTGAACTCTCTGCGACAAACCAGGAAAGGGACCTTGGTGTCCTGGTGGACAGCTCAATGAAGGTGTCAACCCAGTGTGCCTCAGCAGTGAAAAAAGCAAACTCAATGTTAGGGATCATTAGGAAGGGTATAGAAAATAAGTCAGCAAGTGTCATTTTGCCTCTTTATAAATCTATGGTGAGGCCCCATCTGGAATACTGTGTACAGTTCTGGTCGCCATACCTCCAGAAGGATATTATGGAGTTGGAGAAAGTACAGAGGAGGGCAACCAGAATGATTAGGGGACTGGAACACCTTCCTTACCATCTGAGGCTGCAACGGTTGGGCCTTTTCACTCTTGAACGACGGCGTCTAAGAGGTGACCTGATTGAAGTTTATAAAATCATGCACGGTGTGGACAAAGTGGATAAGGAAAAACTGTTTTCCCTATCGCACAACACTAGAACTAGGGGACACTCCATGAAACTTTTGGGTACTAGTTCTCAAACAAATAAGAGAAAGTACTTTTTCACCCAGAGGATTACTGGTCTATGGAACTCCCTGCCAGAAGAAGTGGTGACAGCTGTCAGTCTTGACAGCTTTAAGAAAGGATTAGACAAGTTCATGGAGGACAAGGCTATCAATGGCTATAATTATGGCTACCTAAGGACAACCTCCGGGTTGGAGAGATAGGCAGGATATCTCTCAATGCCATTTCCAGGGAATCCTAAGCAGGTGAAGGCATCTCCTTGGGAATACCCTGAAGGAAATGGTGAGCCACTGTGTGAGACAGAATGCTGGACTGGATGGGCTGTGGCCTGTTCCAGCAAGGCTGTTCTTATGTTCTTATGTTCTTATGTTCTTATATGGTGCCCCTTAGCAAAGCACTCTCTGTGCAGCTTACAGGTAATTAAAATTTTGCCCCCACCATACTCATTTTACTGACCATGGAAATATGGAAGGTTGAATCAACCATGTGTCACATCGGGATCAAATTCACAACATTTTGGCTACAGTAAAGCAATTTATCTACTGTACTCTTAAAAGACAGTGTCCTGTGATCAAGAATGGTAAGTGGAAAGCTAGAATGCTCCCTGGTAAAATAACATATAATAGGTAGAATCCTATATAAATTCACATATAATATGTGTAATTTGTGCCAGCTAATTGCAGGCAATAGACAAGGTCAGTTGAAGGTCTAATCCAGGGTTTCCCAACCTTTTCGTGCCACAGGCCAGACCATGTCCCCTCACAGCTAAGTGGCCCGGAGGTATAGTTCCTCTCACCATGTCCGGTGACGGTGGCGGCAAAGGGCATTTTTGGCTGTTTTCACCACTTCCACTGCTTCCCATGACGTTGGGATCAAAGGTGGTGCGTTTTTGACTGTTTTCAGCTGTTTTCTGTAATTTTGGGCTAATTTGGGCACCTTTTCAGCGCCCCTGACACATTTTGAGGTGTGTTTTTTAGCACATTCAGTGTGTTTTTAGCATGCTTCTGGCAGTGCCAGGGCCCTCACCGTGGGCTGGATAAATTGGCCACATGGGCCATATCTGGCCCATGGGCTAAATTAATTGGCCACACAGGCTGTATATGGCCCACAGGCCATTGAATGGGAACCCCTGGTCTAATCTTATCGCTTTAGCCATAAATCACATAAAACTTACTTGAACTTGAGTAGGATTGTGGCATTATGAGGGCAACAAATGCTATGTAGCTGTGAAAGGGACACTCTCAAGATACAAATCCAAAGTTCTTTATTAAAAAAAAGAATGATCTTGGAAATGATATAGAAAGCCATGTGAAAATCACTAGTGGTACATTAGGATTGCAGGAAAAGAATTTGAGGAGAAGAAGAGGGCTATTCCTCATTACTGACTGTATACCATCAATGCTCAACAAAGTCTGACCTTTGTCCTGGCTGACCTAGGAGAATTCTCTTGTATGTTTGCCATGTCTTTCCTGACATCAGTACCTGTGTTGCTGTTTCCAACTCTCTGTACAGGAGATGGTTGCCACTTGGTAATTGTGCTTAACAGTAGCCCTGGCCATGCTGTAGCTTCTATGATGAGAGGCAGGGAAGTGACTGCTTCAGTACCTGACACCTGACCCTTTATATTGGAATGAGTCATGATTTCCCTGGAGCGTCATCTATGCCTTCTTCAATTGCCATACTGTTGAGTTCGGTGCAAAGAAGTATTCTAACCAGCAGGATCGGGTTAAACGACAGTGATTTATTATTCAGCTCAGAGCTCGGACTGGGGATTATGTACAAAGGCGGCCTGCTTATATACAGTGGATTTGACTGTTAATACAGGTGGATACATTTCGGCGGGCTTCTGGAAAGGCAGCAAGATTCATTCTGACGAATCACCGCTTTTAGACAAGTCTTTGAATTTCGCGCCTTTGGAAAATGGCGCGAAACTTTGCCTTAGAATTACGGCGAAGTTGAGATACATATAATAAACATAAATTCATTAGAATAAACATTTGGACACAACACATACCTAATTCCAAATATTGGCTATCATCATGGCGATCAGCCATTGAGACTGTTGTGGGGAAAACAGTGGCCTTGCATTTGCCATGCGCATTGCAGCATGACACCCTTGCTACTTGTCCACTTCCATGAGTCACTTTCTGGTAATTCAAAAATAAAAATCTACACACTTCTATCGTAAGTCTTACAATAGGTTTGATATGCATGGAACTATCTCCTTGCACACCAAACTATTATATGTTAGGGATGTACATGTGTGTTTTAGACTTAGATTATTATTTTTTTGAAGAAATATAGAAGCAATATTTCCAAGGCCACAATGAAGACTGGTGGGAACTGCAATGCTTGTTGCAGAGATTTGCAGAAAGCTGTGCTCTTGGAATAATGGAGAAGAAGACTCCAGAAGACTGGATTCAGCCCATCATTGCCAAAAGGATGAGAAATCTTGGGCATCATGGAAGCTTTCCACTTTATGGAGAAGCTGTTTTCCCTAGCAAGCCAGTCCATCCAGTTTCTTTCTCTGCTGTGACCCAAACAAAGCTCTCTTCCAGAAGCCTCTTACTGTCTTGGATCTGCTGAGTCTAGATTTTTCTTTCTCTGATCTTTCCCCCGTTTTTCTCCCTTCCTCCTCTCTGTTTTCCTTCAAAGTAAGTAAGTAAGTACACACTTGTCTCTGATAAGTGTGAGTGGGGAAAGGTTGATGAGGAAGAAGCCTGTCATCTCTGAGGGAAGGTTTTGTGAGAAATAAACACAGTCTGGTGACATAAGAAAAGTTTTCATTGATGAGAAGTCTGATCATATAAATCAGTTCCATTGGGTTTATGTCAGTATGAGAAGAACAACTCACACTTGTAAAGATACTGGGGAGTGAACTAGGAAAGACCACGCTCATCACTGATCCACACTGTCTCAGTTTTCATGGGTTGTGTGAATTTCATGTTAGAGCTTCAGACAAAATCCCTCTATTCTTCGCTTCTCCTGCACTCTTAATCACAGGCTCTTAGTGAGAAACTTGCATGGCCCTTTTTGGACTGACTGCTTTTTGAGATACAAACACCACACACAATGGGAACGTAGGCGGACGCAGCGCCTCACGGCCTCGCTAACAAAAACCCGCAAAAAAACAGTGAGACAACTGCCGGCCTTCTTTCCTGGAACAACGGGGAGAAGAGGGACTCCCTCTCCTCCCTGCTACCCCTCCGAAGACATGGCGAGACCACCCTCGGCCTCAAGGTAAGTTGAGCTGGGGTGGAAAAAACAAGCAGCAGGCAGCAATTCAGCAGGGGAAGCACACTCCCTGGCGAATGACAGGATGCTGCCTTTCTACTACCCACATTGCTATTTCGAGAAGGAGCACGAAACAGCGGTGGAGGTAATAGAAAAGCAGCAGCCAGCAATCCGCAAGGAAGAGCACCACCCTTTACGGATCGTTGCCTGTCGATCTCCCGATAGGTAAGCCAGGGAAAAAGAAGACCGAGAGGAGAGAACCATAATGAAGAAGATAGCTCTTCTCTTCCTCCTTCTCACCCAACTGACCTAACGAACCTTACTGGACGAAGAGCGAGCTGACCGACAGCTCTTCCTGTTCCCCACTGCTGCATCGAAACCTAATTTCGAAACAGCAATGGGGAAAAGAGGAAATGACAGGCAGGCCGTTCTTCACCCCCACAAAACACAACCACAACAAAACTAAGCAGTTAACCAAAATGCCAAGCATCAAAAATAATAAAACATAAATAAATAAACAAATAATTAAAATAAAACCAATAAACCACAAAACAATAAACCACAAACTCAACAAGAAACACCCAAAATACCAAAAGCTACCAAAAAACAATAAAACTCACTAAAAACACCTATCTACAACACAAAAATACCTAACTCAACAAACAATAATAGCACAAATTAAATAAATAAATACGGAAGAAATCAGAAAAATAAATAATGAGAAATAATCAAAACAATTAAACACATCTCAAACCCAAAGTAAAAACAAAAGAACAAGCAGAAACACTTTGGGGGGTTTAAATAGAAACTCTCTACTTAAACCCCCCCAGCCCAACACCCCCAAATCAAAACAAAATAAAAACAGAATAAACAATCAAGAGCACTTACCAAACATGTCCTCCCTCCATGCCTCCGGAACAGAACTGAACAAAGAAAGAAAATCGCAGTACTCTTAATCATAGCCCCACCTAGAGGGCGGAAGAGTAAAAAACAGTCAAAAATATTTTAAAAATCAAAATAAATAAATAAGATAAATAAAATAAAATCAAAAACCACAAATTCAAAACACCACCACCCAAACCACCCCAACCATAAAAACACAAAAAAAAACTGTCCCGGCAAGTCCGGGCTAAAATATACTTGTGTGTGTGTGTGTGTGTGTGTGTGTGTGTGTGTGTGTGTGTGTGTGTGTGTGTGTGTGTGTGTGTGTGTGTGTGTGTGTAGATAGATAGATAGATAGATAGATAGATAGATAGATAGATAGATAGATAGATAGATAGATATGAATTAACTTCTGGACTGATCCATTATATTTATCTTGGTGGGTTTGCCACCAGAGTTCCTCAGTGGTTGCTTTGAACATCTACCTCATGGGGATAACATCAGAAGTACTACAAGGGGTTCTTTTTTTGCTTCAGCAAACTCATTGGGAAGTGAATAGGCTTTACAGGTGAAGCCCTAAGTTTGAGCAAAGCTTAGAAATATTGCTGTTTTGGATGATATCTCCCACAATTCCACAGCCAGCATGGTGACTAGTCAGTCTGACAGACCTATATAGTACCTTTAAAGTGTCCCTATGGGCTGGGAGAATTTCAGCATCAGTGGCCAAAAAAATTTTTTTCCAACCTCTCACTTGAACTCTAATGAACATTTCAGAAGAACCAAAATGTTATCTCATTGGGTGGGTGGAGGGAGCACAAGGCTTTTGACCTTTGCAGAAAAGAGCACAGGAAATGAAGGTCTTTATTCAAAACATTTTGCAAAGCCACAACTGGACCCAAAATGCTAAACTCAACATTCGCCTGATGGGAAAAGTCTGTTGTTAATTAGAAACCCTCTATCCCTCCAGCATAAGATAACATTTACATTTCAGGGGGAGAAATCAAGTTGGGGCAGCCCAGCCCGAAAGCCTTGATGGCATCTGACAGAAAGGACAAATCAAAGTGGTTTCAAATCTGCTTGCTCCTTTCTTTGCCTAATGACATTTCTCTCAGATATGAAGACAGTGGGATTTAAAAGTACAGTATTGCTTTGCCTGCCAAATGAATCTATATGTCAGATGGCTGCAGATTTTTCTTCCCGCTCTACTTCTTTTTCACCACTTCAAACACCCTGCCAGATTTCTGCTCTGGAGGGTTCTTTTGTGGTCTGCAAACACTTCCTTGCTTTTCCATTCCTTTACCTTTCCTTTTTTGCTTTAAATGTTTTCACTTTTCTTAGATTGTAAACTTGATTCTGCAGGGTGTTTTATACTAGCTGCTTTGGTTTATCACAAAGACTCTCTTATGTATTTCTTTGTCCTCATTATATTCATTTATTCATATCCCCTTGCTTTCTCCAGTGAGTCAAGGCTCTTTTCCTCCCTACATCCTATTTACAATATAATAATAATTATGTGTCAGAAATTATTCTGGGTTGAAATAATTTTTGCTGGAGAAACTCCACTCAGGGGATGCCCGAATGAGGCTTCTTTCATGTCCCTAAGAGCTGTGTCAGAGACGGGCGCTCAATCTGTCATGCAGTACCTGGGTCTCGCACTGCCAACTTGCTGGCCTTCCAGCTAACAGGGTGAGCTTCTTAACCACTGAGCCACCACAGTCCCCATTATTATTATTATTATTATTATTATTATTATTATTATTATTATTATTATTATTATTATTATTATTATTATTATTATTATTATTATTATTATTATTATTATTATTATTATTATTGGATTTGTATGCCGCCCACTCGACAACGCGAATCCAGGCGGCTCACAACAATACCGCATCTAATACACTATACATATATCGTAATACAATGAAATAAGATACAAATAGCTTACAATAATAGAAATAAATCGCAGCATCAAATAAATCATGACATCACATAAGTCACAGCATCACAAATCAATTAACATCATAAAACATTTTAAAAGTCATTCATCTAAAATGTCCAACAAATCAACCACAAAAGAGTCCAAGGCCTAGGTTGGCCGGGGGGCGATGTCTGCCCCCCCTGCCCCAACGGCACATCCATAGCACAAACAGCACGAAGTGCAAAGAACTCTGCCACCCCAGGGCCCCTGCCACTGGCCCCTGTGTGGCCGAGCCACACAGTGACTCTGAGAGATACAATGACCCTGAGAGATTGACCAGCTTTTCATAGCCTCTTCTCAGGTCTATCATAGCAGAACCTTTAGCCAACTTCTCATTGTCAAATAAATAAAGTTTCCCTGCTAGTGAGAAGAACGTCATGTCATGGAAAAGAGGTAAGATTCAAGCATTCATAATGGGGACTAGTGTGGCCAACCTTATTGCAAATCTACAGTATGCCACTGATCGTTGACATCAGTGGGGTCAGGCCAGTGTATAGTAGTAGTAGACACTTCTTCAGCTGGTTGGATAGCTCAATGATTTAGGTATCTGGCTGAGGAACCAAAGATTGGGAGTTTGATTCCCCACTATGCCTCTTGAGAGAAGAGCCAGCCTGTATGGCTTTGGGCAAGCTGCAGAGTCCCAGGGCAACCCCCAGAAGAAGGGAACAGCAAACCATTCTGAATACTCTCTACTGAGAAAACCCTGAAAAGGGTTAACATAAGTCCAAATTGACTTGACAGCACATAATTATTAGATACTTCTCTAGAGAATATGTACAGCCCCTGTAAAGCCACCAATCCCACCAGATTCACCAGTTGAGGAGGAAGAGTCATATCTCACCCATTAGAAGGTGGCATGAAATTATTTAAACTGCAAAATATAATTTTGAATTTGAATTTGAATTTATTTTTATATACCGCTTTCCTCATTTTGTGGACAACTCAAAGCGGTTCATAGTATTCAGGGATAAACAAGTACAACAACATCAGGATTACAAGGCAAAAAATACAAGTTTACAAGTACAAAATATTAATTACATAGCAATACAGTATCAGAATACAATGACAGGATACAATACCAAAAATGCATCAAAACAAGTCACAGTTTACAAAATACAGATCAAAAAGTACAATAATCCAAGGAAGGGGGGAGGGACAGAGCCCACGGCTCAACGTACATAAGCAGTCCTAACACAGTCTGGGCTTGACGACCTCGTCAGAGCCCAACTCCGAGTCCTCAGATGCATCGGCATGACGAGACCACCAGGCTTAGGCGAGACTGCGGCGGCAGGTGGCAGCTGCCAGTTTTAAGTCCTTGCCGCACAGAGCCCAGGTGGAGTCGCTCCCTCACGACAAATGCCAGGCCGGGGGAGTGGGCTTCAGCGAGGAAGGGGCAACCACCGGCTTTAAGTCCTCGCCGCATGGAGCCCAGGTGGAGTCACTCCCCCACGGCAAATGCCGGGCCAGGGGAGTGGGCTTCGGCGAGGAAGCCCACTGCCCTGAATTGTTTTGATGCATTTTTGATGCATTTTGTGGATTTCGATGCATTTTTTGTGAATTGTTTTGATGCATTTTTTGGTATTGTATCCTGTCATTGTATTCTGATACTGTATTGCTATGTAATTTATATTTTGTACTTGTAAACTTGTATTTTTTGCCTTGTAATCCTGATAATAGGCGAAGCTTTGTTTGTAGCTTCTATAGCAATTATAATATGAGATTTAAAATTCTGTTTAACTATACAGCTAAAGAGAGACTGGAGACAGTAAGAAGAAGAAGAAAAACCTGCTGGTGGTTTTTTTGCTGGTGGGCAACCGCTTCGCCAGTTTAGAAGTTACCTTGCTTAGATAGGTGGGGGCTAAGTAGCCAAAAAAAGGGACATGAATCACATCATCCTTTCAAGGTATAAAATACAACTCCTTTCTCATAGATAACAAGCAGGCTTCAGGGCAGCGTTTGAAGATCAACAATGCCACAAGATCAATGTATGATTATGTGTCATGGTTCTGTTGTATTGTTGTTATTTCCCTCTGTATTCTACTTTACTGTACTTTTTAAAGATCAATCCCATCTTCAAAAAAGGGACTAAACAGTTATTTAAAGTAGTAGGTAAAATCATGAGTAACATTAGCATACTTCTTCTTTTGTGTCTAGGTCAGACTTTAAACTGATAAAATGAAGCCACCTTTTGGTGAATTCATCCTGTAGTTCATTTCACCTGACCTAGTGTGAGAAAGATAAGCTGGCACAAGGTTGCCATCGCCTGCTGGGGCACGCCTAATTATAGTTCAAAAATACCACAATCTTCAAGGAGGCTCTTTATGTGTATCCCATTATCATACTTAAACACTATCACATTAATGGTAATGAGTCACTTGTGGGGAAGATATTATTAGTTCAATAATTTTAAAGCATTACTTCCAATACTATGAACAGGTCATAATTTTTATATCCTAGTAAAGAAATAATACACACATAAATATTACAAATGAAAAAGCAAAATTCTCCTCTATCTGTCTTGCCAACACCATTCCTTCAGAGACAAAAACAATCTCATCCTTCAGTGAGAAAGTCAATTTCAAAATAAATTAAGATTGTATTAAAAGCAGCTGCATAATTATATTCAGAAATCAATATTATCCTTAATATGTGAAGCACCAGTATCATCTTATTTGTTACAGAAGTCCACACTTTATTATCTTTCTATAGAAATATTAGCTCAGAGCAATAGCACAATTCCACATTACCATGGTACTTAGTGAGATTAAATTGGAAAGTTCATTACATAGTGCCCTTTGGGAGGTCAGACTGAGATATTTCAAACACAATTTAACCCTGAAGCTGTTTGTTCTGGTAAGTCATACGGTTCCCTCATAGACTTTGATTTGTCATTCTTAGGAAAATAAGTGGGAAGTCATGTGAACACATAAATTTGTTGTTCTTATTATATGATGTCACGTCACCTCCTACTTATGACAACTCTACAAATGAGTGATCTCAAAAATGTTCTGTTCTTAATATCACATCTTGGAGACCACTCATTCATTGGGTTGCCATGAGTTTGAGGCAACTTGATGGCAAACAACAACAACAACAACAACAGATGTATATGCTCACATTACTTCCTACTTCTCTTCCTAGAAATCCCAAAGCAAAGTCGATGAGATGCTTTCAGTTACATTCCTGGTTCCCCATCTATAAACCTGTCTTATAAATCAGGTTATTGTTCCATGTAACTCAACATTGTCTCTCCTTGAACTGGCAAGATTCTTCCAGATATCTGTAAAAGATTTTTGCTATCACTTGCTGTCTTGTCCTTTTTATCTAGATATGACAATATTTGAATCTCAGGCAGTGGTGGGCTTCCAAAAGAATTGCTACCACACTGTGGGCATGGTCTGGTGGGCATGGCCAGGGAGAAAGCCCTGCGTTGCACCCGAATTAGGACTACTTTATTTCAAAACTTGGGTGGGCGGGGCCAGCCAGAATTTCTGCTACAGGTTCTGGCGGACTGGTGCAAAACCTGCTGATGCCCACCACTGATCTCAGGCCTGTTGCATGAAAAGCAGATGCTCTACTACTTCAAAGTCTCCCTCATCCCTGAAGATTCAACATGGAATCTTCAAATATCAAGCATATCAGAGAGTTGTAGCAATTTAAAGACTAACTGTGGTATTTTAATGTTGGCTTTCATGGATCAAGTCCACTTCATCAGACAAGTTAGTCTTTAAATGATCAAGAACAGATCCTGCCCCTCTTCTTTATGACTATCTTACAAGTATTCAAAAAGTGCTATCATAAATTACACTATTTTAGAGAGGGGAAAACTCTTTCAAAACATTTACCCTCTAGGAAAACTGCATAAAAATAAATACATTGGAAAGAATCTTCAGTTAAATATGATCTAACTGGCCTGATAATTTTACTGTTTTACTGCATTATCACAAGAGTTGGCTAACAGTAGGAAAGGAACTGGAAAATAATCAGTATTACCAGACCATTTTTTATTATAGAATTTAATTGCATTAATGATTCCATGGATTGCATGATGCTGAAGAATGACTATTTTGCTATGATAAAACAGTCATCCCTATGAGGTGTAGAGACACAGTGTTTCTTTGTTCTTCATTATGAGTGACTAAACTTAATGAGAAAGTTACACAGTTGGATGGAAAGTTCATTGCCTGCTTAGCAAACCCAGAAGTTGGTACTCTTGATGATAACAGGAAGCCTTTTGTCATATTGCATTAACAACTGGCACATTTACGAGCCATAAATGTTCCAATTCATTACAACTTCATATGGAGTCAAATTAAAAGTCCATATAATAATGATCAGGCTATCATTTAAGACTTTGCTGATAGTCTCTATTATCAAGAACCATTGAGCAATGGAGACAGAGAGAAAACTCAGCAAGGGCCTCATTAGCAGGACATCTAAATTAGCATGATAAAACAGAGGGACACTGTAAAGCAAATAAGAAGCATTCATTCCAGATGATGATTTACACTTAAAGGTCACCATTGCTCAAAAGCCAGTCATATCCTACTCTAGCGTTTGGTGCTCATCCCCATTTTATAGCCAAAGAGCCAGTGCTGTCTCCATCTGCAGACATTTCCGTGGACATGTGGCAGGCATGACTAGATGCTGGAGTGCACGGAACGCTTTTTACTTTCCCAATGAAGTGGTACCTATTTATCTACTTGTAATTTCTTGCTTTTGAACTGCTAGGTTGGCAGGATATGGGACAGAGGCAGGAGTTGTGCAACCCTCGGGTCTCGAACTGCTGACCTGCCTTTCCATCGTCAAGTTCCACATGTTAACCACTTGAGCCACCACAGTCCCCAGAAAATAGAACAATAGTGCAAATTGTGTAATACAGGAGCATACCTATCAAGTATCACGGATTGGCCGGGAAATCCTGTATTTCACCGCTCCATCACGCTCCTTCCCACGGCCATCCTGTAATTTGACTAGCCAGGAAAGGGGTTACTGCGCATGTGCGTCATTGCCTCTGATGGCCACGCATGTGCAGTAACCCCTTTCCTGCCTGGTGCCTGGAAACCTACTGTGCATGCATGACCGGCTCCCGGATTTTGAAAACCGCAGCTTGACAGGTATGTACAGGAGCTCATTTTGTCATGCAGCACTCAGGTCTCAAACTGCTGACATGCTGACCTTCCAAGTCATCAAGTTCAGCATCTTAACCACTAAGCCACCGCAGTCCCCATGATTTACTCTTAGGCAGTGTCTAATTACCAACCTATTTTGAAATCCCTTGCTTTGGAAGATCTTCCCGTTCTCCAAGATGTGTATGGTCTATCCATAGTTACAGTGTACTGAAGAAAAGGAGCATTCTGCACTTAGAAAGATTTTTGTATAGCATCATGGTTCGGAAAGGGACCAAATGCTCCATTTATCATATGCCAGCTCTGGTACAAAAGGAGATGGTCGAAGGCTTCTAAGCCACTCTGTGACATCAGAGAAGCTAAACCAATGACAATTGGAGGAATTCTGCATACCTGCTCATACAGCTATACCTCAATCAGAGTAAATTGCCAAATTGTATCTGCAGCCTTTAGATTGTAATAATGTTATATTCTAATGAGGTGATATTTTTCACACTTTTCACACTTTTTTGGTCAAAGCACTATTGCATTTGACATTTGCATTTGTGTGTTTCACTTTCTGTAGATCTCAAGAGTATGTCCATGAAATGAGAAACAGACTTGTTAACCAAGAACTGGCAAGTCCTCCAAGAAGTACTCTTATTAAGCAATGATCCTAAATCAATGGAAGTTTTTAAAAAAGAACAATAAAAATGTAAAATGAGAAAGAAATATCTTGCTTTTGCTGAATATTTCTGAGAGCATCTGTTTTGCTTTATGGTGTAGGAAGCTGAGCTATGTAGCATCAGGCAGAAGATTGGCAAAGTATATATTTATAGAATTTTTTTTGGAAAATTCTCATTAATTAGCCCCCAAAGCAGAGCAGAACAGATTTGAATTGCTGGCATGTAGCAATTGTTGGAATCAAACAAGAAACTATGGAGTCAAATCAGAAACCTTAAGAAATATGCAAGAAGAAAGAGGGAGAGGGAAGTATTAATTTCTTGGTTTGTTTATGACAGAGATGAGCAAGGACTGTTGGAGCTCTGTTGGAGCTCTGAATAATATAAAGTTTACTGTAATGGTCTCTACATGGAGTTGCCCCTCAGAAATTCCAATGGGTCCAAACTGCGGTAGCCAGAGTTATCACTATTTGGTCTGTCTACCCTCATCCATCGTTACTGAGGAAGTCACACATCCACACTTACAAAACAAGCTTACATCGCTGTTAATGAAGCTCTGTTTTATATGTGTTTACTAGCATGGGTTGCCCGGCATTGCCGGGCTTTTTTTGGGGTTTTTTTTAATAAAATTTTTTAAATGTTTTGGACAGGTAAGGTGTTTTTTTTTTGTTTTCCTGTACAAATGGTGCTGGGCTGTGTTTAATGGTTTTTAAAGTTTTTTTGAATTTGTGGCTTATTTGCGCTGGGTCCGGCTGTGGCGGAGTTTTTATTTTATTTTTGTTCATAGAAATTTAATTTTTTAAAAAAATTTTTTAAAAATTTATATTTAATTTGGTGTTAAAGTGATTTATGTAATTTTTTATTTTTTGAGAGTAGTGTGTATATTTTGGAATGTTTTGCAAACTTATTTTCTGCATTTTGGAATTATGAATTTATCTTTATCTATCATGTGCTCCACACTCCTGCACCACACCTGGAAGGGCCATGTGGTGGAGGAAGGGCAAAATGGCCATCCGGCCCCCAAAGCTGTCTGAGGGAGTGTGTCCTGGCTCTCAACTTGAAAAGGTTGAGAACTCCTCATTTAGCACATCATGAATGCATCCTCTACTCGTTTTTCTTTTGGCCTCTGGGTGGCGGTGGTGAACTTTGTTTCCTCTCTTCCATTCTCCTCTTGTCTCTGGGTTTCAGTTCCGGTAAGTGTTACTTCCTTTATTTTGGTCATTCGAGTTCCTGTCGCCATGAAGTGAAGACGTCTTCATGGTAAGCACTCTGATTTATTTATTTATTTATTTGGGGGGAGTTGAGTTTTTGTTGGGGGGGGCTGTTGTTTTTTGTTGTATGTTTTCCTGTCTTTGTTTGTGTTTATTTTTTAAAGGTTAGATTTCTGTTTTTGAATGGTTTTGATTTGTTTTTTGGTGCGTCCTTTTTTTAGGGGGGGGGTGCCTTTTGTTCTCACGGGCCATGCTTGGTGGCCCGTGGGAAAGTAGGGTACTTGCAGCGGGGGCGCCTTTTCTTCCCATGGGCCATGCTTGGTTGCCCGTGGTTAGGAAGGGAACTTGCGGCCGGGGGTGCCTTTTGATCCCATGGGCCATGCTGGATGGCCCTTGGGAAGGGTGCGTTGTTGCGGGGAGGGTGCCTTTCGTTCCCACGGGCCATGCTTGTTTGTCCGTTGGGAAGAAGGGCAGTTGCGGGGGAGGGGTGGTGGGTGGTTTGTTTTTATTTTTGGCGTGGTGGCTGGCCCTTCGAATGGAAGGGCAGCGGCGGCCGAGGTTTATTTTTCCTCCGTGGGCCATACTTGCTGGCCCGTGGTAAAGAAGGGGAGTTGTGGGGTTTTTTTGTTTGTATTTTTTTTCACGCGCCGCTGGCTCTTCGAACGGAAGAGCATGGGCGGCGGGTTTGTTTCATTTTCTTCCCCCACGGGCCATGCTGGCTCGCCCGTGGGGATGAATGGCGGCGGAGCCGGCTTTCTTTAAGTTTTGTTTTCGCGCGCCGGCTGCCTCCTCGTTCTGCGCGCTCATGGCGCGCAGGACGCTGGGGCTTGTAGTAATAGGTTGGTGCTTTGTGTTTGTGATGCGTTTTTTTTAAATGCTTTTCTTTTGATTGGCTGCGGCGCGTGTCCGAACGCTGCGCCGTGCCAGAGCCTCTCAGCCTGATTGGCTCTGGCGCGCCGCGGCACAGTGACTGTTGGGACGTGAAGTTCTTTCCCTTTCTTGCCGTTTGTGGGGCTGAGGCCCCCGTGCCGGATTTTTAAATCCTTCGTTGACCTGCGTAGGCAATTCGGCCGTGCGCACGAAGGAAGGGTGCGGGTCAGTAGGGCGACGCATAGCAACGTATAGCCAATTCCAACGGTGAACACTTGGTTTTATAGGTTAAGATATTCTGCCATCAGAGAAATGATGGCAGAGAAAGCTTGTTATTAAAGTATTACAGTATTTAAAAATTGTTCTATTTAACAAGGATATAGCAATAGCAATTATGCATTCTCTGGGCAGTTTACAAGTTAATTAGCAGTTTGTTCCCCAACATACTGAGGAGTCTGATGCTGTAAGCCCATGATGGTGAACCTTGGCACTCCAGATGTTCTTGGACTTCAAGTCCCAAAAGTCCAAGCACCCTGTGAATCCACATGGATGGGTTTACTGTGATTCATCTGGCCCACGCTGCCCTCGTCGCTCCCAGAAGCGGAGGTAAAATGCGCCCATCCCTACAGAATAGATCAGGAGTTCTCAACCTACGACCTGTGGGCCAGATCCACCCTGCAGCTCCATTTCATGTGGCCCACCACCCTCACTCCCGCCACTGCCGGAAGCAACAAAACCAGCCATAAATGCACCCTCAGCTGTCGTAAACACATTTATGACAGCCATATTTTATGGCAGTGTTTACAGTGGGGGAAACTACCTGTCTGAGAGAGCGTGACCTGGCCCATGGCTTTAAAAGGTTGAGTACCCCTGGAATAGATAGTTAGGGAGATCAGGAATGTTTAAGGGAATCCGGGAGCAATAAGCTGACCCATACTCTAAGCCCACCTGAGACACAAATTAGTATGGTATGCCCCCCTTGTGTCTGTCCTTAAAACAAATACACAGAGGACAAAGAAAGATTATTAGCATGAAGTGCATATAGTGACAAGATGCCTCAAACCTACACCAGGTGAGAAAATGTACCCTCTTGTTGTTATTGGCCCTCCTAAGATCAGGAGATAAGTAGCAGCTGGCACCGAGAGAACTAAGTGAGAGAATGACCCTCAACACCCTCTGAACAGATATGAGCCTCAAATCCACCAGCTCAGATCCAGGAATGTTGGATTGGGGCCGTGAAGCGGCCCTTGGGTCCCGGAGGAGACTGGTCAGAAGAAGACGCGAGACAAGATGGAGCAAAGACCAGTGATTTATTGAGGGAAAATCATCAGTATATATTATGTTCAAGGCTGTTTGTGATAGAATCGTCATCTGACAGAAAATCACATCACCCATTTACCCGGGTTAATTGGGAACTTCTCTTGGGGAAGTTAATTAACTAAGGCAAATACTGACAGGGGAAATCCATTGTTCATGGCTTGATCAAGAGTAAACATGGCCACTATTTGCGCTGGGGCTTGGGTTAATCTGCAAGTGCGGAATTGCCTAATGTCTAACTCAAGTTAGACATTCGACTTCCTCCTGCAGAACCGCCGGCCAGGTCAGATATGGGTGAATCAATCTTATGACTATTAATCCGCTCCCCAATTTCTGTACCCGCAGAGGTCAGTGGCCAGGGGTCTGCCTCACCCGGTGTAACCTCTGTCAGGGACAGTTATGCCAATTATGCTCGCGGATACCACATTCCCCCTTTTCTTGTTGTGGACCTGACAGACGGCCCTGCGTAGGAGTGGCATCAGCTGGTGTGGGGGGATGACGTTTTGGGGTTCCTTCCATGGGGGACATCTCGATATCAGTGAGGGAATACATTGCACGAAACAACACACTGCTGTGCCCAGTATTACCACCCCCACAATCACCTTGAGTGTCGCCTGGAGCCAACCCCATGGGAACCACGACCACAACGAATCCCACCACCCCCATGAAGCATCCTCCTTGATGTTCTTGACCAGGGTGTGGAGGTCCGTGAGCTGGCTCTGTACCTGTGCGTGTTGTCTGTAAGATTAAAGCAACACATGCCGTGGACAGACTCGCAACCCAAATGATGTAATCGATGGCTGCTCGATTATCCAGTATGGCATGGCGAAGCTCTGTCTGCTCCTGGTTGAGCAGCGCTATTGCCGAGGAGATGTGGTTAATGGCTTTTGCTAAAGCGCAAGCCAATTAACCAATTCTCAGAGCGTTGCCTATGGCTAAGCCTGGCACGCTGGATATACTGACTGCTGCCTGGTTTTTCAGAGCTGTGGGTCTGAATCCAGACTGCTTTCTGTAGCAAGGCAAGATAATGAGATGTGTCATTGATCTCTTACTGTGACCTAAGGTGATTCTAAGCTATTTCTGCAACTTCTGGTGTTGTGCAAATGTCTTTCTAGCACCTATGGGGAGGTGTGAAAATAACTTACAATGGCTGGGGATTACCGGCTACCAGGTGCTCAATCTTTCCAAGCAATGGGCCGGTGCAAACATGGGCCGGTCTGGCTTCCCTTGGTGGAAGCTGGCCGTTATTAAAAATACACGACCCTACGTATACAGAAATTCAAGTGTCCCTTGCAAATCCCATCTGGAGGCATGAATAAATAAAGAGCAACTACAGATAATAGCAATAGAAAACATTCAGCTGCTTCTCGAAGATGAGGCTTCCCTTCTTGGTGGGGTTTCATGTGTAACTTGAGCTTGGAAAAGTCTTGTTTTGTGGGAAAGCATGGTCCTTAGAAGTAGCACTGAGTATGCAAAATGTTCATAGAAATGTCTTTGGAGATGTAAGTCATAAAGGAAGACGGACAGCTGATGACATCCAAGGCAGTGACTGGTGCCATCCTTTGCAATAGCTGAACTTGGCATCCGGGCCTGATTCTGGCCTCTGGGACCTGCATGGGGAAGAGACTTGTTTGGGAGATAAAAATTCTGAAAGAGTTAGTTGGTTTTTGCACTTATAGGATAGCAATTGCTGTGCAACTATGGGATGTTGTTCCCTCCTTTCTGTTTGTTTGTCAATGTAGGACTCAAGCGTCCGATAGGCCCATTCCACAATCGCTTGCCCCTGCAGATTGTACGGAACGCCAAAGGTGTGCTTAATATCCCAGGTGGCCAGCTGCCTGGAGCTATAAGCTGGGGCGTCATCGGACTTCATGTGCCGAGGTTCACCCATGGCCGTGGGAAAGGGGATGCTGCTCCACATGGGGAGCCGTTTCACCCTTCTGTGCTGTTGCCCAAACAAACTGTGAGAAGGTATTAATGCAAATGTGCATTTACTGCCATTTGCCAAAATGTGGGGCATGTGTGACGTCCATTTGCCACACCTGGATGGCCTCTGTCCCTCGTGGGTTGACCCCCCACGAGCCCCCCCCGGTGCCCCTGCACGATGCAGACAGGAACGGACTATGCCTTGGGCTAGGGAAAGTGGCAGGTTGAACTGCCTTGCAAGTGCTTTGGCATTCTGATGAATTGGAGTTGTGAATGCACCTAAAACTGATCGTTGCTGAATTTCCTTTTTTCCTTTGTGGCCGCATCCGCTCTGCTATTGCCTGCGGAAATCGGACCAGGTAGGTCCTGGTGACTTCAGATGTGGGCAATATAGAGCGCTTCTGTGCGGTTCCGCAAGTGAAATTGAGCTGTGAGGAACAAACTCAGCAAATTTTTGTCTGTCGCGGGAGTGATGTATGCTCCCGGTAGACTGTGAAGCAAATTCCTAACAAACTGGCTGTCAGTAATTATGTTGAAGCGTTCTTTGGCAAAGGCGCGCAAAGCGAGGTTCACGGCTGCCAACTCTGCCCGCTTGCGGAAGAGTCAGGAGCGTGCGCCAAGCTTGGTCCTCTTGCCAAGTAAGAACCTAATATGTGCGACCCCCATAAGTGAAAACTGCCCTAGCCCCCCGAAGGGGAACCAGTGACATTAATTCACACAAGGTGACTGTCTGCGTTTGAAGCGAGACGAGTCTGGGGTCTTATGGCAAACCTTGGCGCATGACGTGCCAGGCTTCCCTTGGGTAAATTTCTCATGAAGGCCCCCCTGCGCACATCCGCCCATGGCGTGCGTGCACACTTTTACTGGAGCTATTCTTGTGCTCCTGTGAGAAGGGTGCCAGATGCTGGCTTAGCCTTTTGCCTGTGCTTAGACTAGCAGCAAAAAAAAGAGAAGGGGTGGCCTGAAAATGCCTGTATCTGATTGAAAGTGCGACCTGACTGAATTCTTAAAATGGTCCTAGGCCGTCCTAGCTAATGAGTGGCACTCTGCACATTCTCAGGAGCTCAGGGACTAATCCTCCCTTTGTGCTCTGGAGTTTGTGAAATGTGTCTGCTCAAATAGAGAGGGTGCTGTGGGCCAGGTGCCATACTTAAAATGACCGATTAAGACTTATTAAAAACAAGCCAACTATGACGTGCCAGCTGTAAGGAAATAATACACAAAACTGAAAAGACACATAAGAACATAAGAACATAAGAACAGCCTTGCTGGAACAGGCCACAGCCCATCCAGTCCAGCATTCTGTCTCACACAGTGGCTCACCATTTCCTTCAGGGTATTCCCAAGGAGATGCCTTCACCTGCTTAGGATTCCCTGGAAATGGCATTGAGAGATATCCTGCCTATCTCTCCAACCCGGAGGTTGTCCTTAGGTAGCCATAATTATAGCCATTGATAGCCAGATATGGGTGAATCAATCCGCTCCCCAATTTCTGTACCTGCAGAGGTCAGTGGCCAGGGGTCTGCCTCACCTGGTGTAACCTCTGTCAGGGACAGTTATGCCAATTATGCTCGCGAATACCACACAGGAAGAGCTTTATATTTATTTATTTATTTATTTTATAAATTTATATTCTGCCCTCCTGATGGGAAACACCACTCAGGATAGCTAACAGCATACATAAAAACAATAACAGTTAAAACAACAGCTAAAAACAGTACCTAACCTCCCCCCTGCTAAAAACAAAATTAAAACACATAACACTATTCAATATATCATTAAAAAACTACACCCCTACCCCCCGCACACACACACACACACATAATAAAATAGCAAAAACAAAGACAAGCAGGATCCCTTGGACAAACTAAATGAGCCAGCGGGCTTGCGCAGTAGAGTCAAACATGCCCCATACCCACTCGCATTACGGGTGTGGGGTGTGAACAAACATTATTGAGGGTACACAAGAACAAACATTCTTGAGGGTACACAAGAGCAAATTAGAAGATGGAGGAAAAAGCTCACTGGACAAGGAACAACATTAAATGAAGATATAACTGAGGAACTCAACCTCGCCTGTGTCACTTGGAGAACTCTGAATAGGCTGAGGATTGGAATCCCTAAATGCAAGAACAACATGCTCAAGTGGGGGCTGCTGGCAGACAACAAGATGTTGTGTGAATGTGGAGAGATACAGAATCCGGCTCATTTACTGGTCTGCTGTTTGCTGCCAGAATATGAGGACTTGGGTTTGGGCAATGACAAACTTTAGATAGTGACTTCAATTTGGCAGTCCAGGGTTTGACATGAAAGAAGAAGGAAACTGAGGCAGTCTTGACACATGTTTTGATTCACGTAACACAGATATAACTTTAATTTAACTTATCCCAGCACAAGTCTGTTTAATCTGTACCTATAAATCCAAGTGTTAACCATTGCAATGTGACAAAGGCTCCCGCACCTGTCCACGCTGTCCCGTACCGAGCCTCCTGCACTCACCTGAACCTGGTCCGGCGGTCAACAAATGTTTGAGAAATGCACCAGTGGGGCAAGAACCCCACGAACGCAAACAAAGAAAAAGAACTTATCTACCCAACATCCTGTGTGCCACGCCGCACCACAGCCAATCAGGCTGAGAGGCGTAAGCAAAAAGAACGTTGGGAAATACGGCCAAAAGAAATCGAGCCTCAGAAAAAAAACCGCCGCACAAAAGCAAACCACAAACGCAAAACTACAAATCCCAGCATCCTGCGTGCCATGAGCGTGCAGAACGCTGAGAAAGCCGGTGCGCAAAAAATAAAATTACAAAACACAATGGGAGCGCAAGTCCCCAGCAAGCAGACTCAGCGCCTCACAGCCACATAAAACAAAAAGCCTCAAAACACCACCGCGAAACACCCACCGTCCTCCTTTCCCGGAACAACGGGGAGAAGAGGGACACCCTCTCCTCTACACTACCCCACCGAAGACACGGCAAGACCACCACCAGCCTAAAGTAAAGTTGAGCCGAGGTGGGAAAAAACCACAACAGAGGAAGTTCAAGGGGGGGGAGGTATTGATGCCTTCGCCCCCCCTTGAAAGCAAAACAATTCCTCCAGAAAGTAAAGGCACTGGATGGCGCTCTGCCCGGTACCTTTACTTGCTGAGTAAGTGTTTCGCTTTCAAGGAAGGGTGAAGGCATCATTGCCTTCCCCCCTTGAAAGTTAAACAATTCCACAGCACTTAGTGCACTCTCTGGGCAGTTTAGAAGGTAATTAGCATTTTGCGCCAAACATGCTGGGTACTCATTTTACTGACCTCAGAATGATGCTTTTTTGCTTGAGACACCCAGTTTCGAATGCGCTAGGAGATGCGGTACATCGATAATTCATGGAAGCAGAGCTTTAAAAAGGTTGGAAAAGTATAAAAACTTGTAGAGGCATGGTTGAAAGAGAGCTCCAAAATGAGAGAAGAGAAGAAAAGAGGTGTGGCTTTAAAAGTGTTCATTACCCAAATTTCAAAGGAGTACTGCTGGCAAGTGAGCTCAAACTCCGAAATCAGACCTTTTGTTAATGGTAGAAGCTGTTGACTTTGGTAAGGACTGATGATTTTGGAGTGGGTTGCAATAGCCGGCGGGGAGCGTGACGTGTTGTGGAAAGGTGAAGACGCTAGGAGACGCGGAGACGCGGAGGGTCATCATCAGCTGAGAGGGGTGTCCGGAAAAGCGTACGAGCCACAGAGATACAAAGTTACAGATTTATAGAGTCACAGTCGAGTGAAACAGTGTTTGAATGATTTGTAGTGGTAAAAGAAAAGGTGGAAAAAGAGGCGAAGAAGGGGTGCCGTAGATGATTAAATGTTTAAAAAAATCAAGGAGTATAAAGAGATTTGATTTGAACAATTTAAATTTTGGAAGTGGTGGAGTTTGTTACTGTTTGAACTATGAAAAAATCTGTGTTCGGACTGAGAAGAGCATGAAGAGTATGAAGATAGATTAAAGACATTGTAAGGAGTGGTTGGGTAAAGGGGAAGGGGCAATACTACAAATTGGTTTTGGGTTTGAAAATTCTTGAATTTCAGTTTAATTTGTGGTGGTGAATTTGCAATAATAAATCTCTCAAATGTGTTAAGGTCTAGTGGTTATATAGGGAATTACAAAGCAATTGATATTATTATATATCTTGTTTTGAGAAGGAATTGCTGGTCCTTATTAAGATTATTAAGATTGTAGTAAGAGACACTTCAATAATATTTAGGGTAACCATAAATATTTGTTTCTCAGATTACGAATAGGATAACAGAAGGGTATTGATTTAGGGGGGTATAAGTTAAATTAGTAAATTTCCAAAGAAGGAGTAAACATTGAGTATAAAGAAAGACGGAAACTAGTGAATGAGTCGCCATCATTGCCCCAAAGATCAAAAAGCGTTTTGGAAAAGAGAGCCAAGAGAGACATCATCAGATAGATGATACAAAAGGTTAACTCGAATGGAGAAGGAGTTAGATAAGGAGATGGACACAGACAAGGGGAAAGGCCGGGGAGGGAAGGTTAAAGGGAAGGTTGAGAAATAAACTGATATGTTTGCGGAAACAATGGATACTTTGGGAAATATTAATGAAAGAATGGATAGTTTAGAGAAAAGTTTTCAAAAAATGAGGAGGCAAGAAGACAAGATTCTAAGGAGGTGTTACAAGGTCTACAAGGAATGAAAGATCTGATGACCAATTTCACTAAAAATATAGAATCAAAATTTGAAAAGATGGAATCTAAGATTTAAATGGTTGAGGAAAGGGTTAAAAGTGTTGAAGAAATTAAGGATGAAGTTAAACAGATAATGGATAGGAATAAAGAACAAGAGCAAAAATGGAATTACAAGATGAAAGATTATATATTTTAGAGAATGCTTTGAGACAAAAAATATTATTGTTAAAAATTTTCGGGAGAAAAATCCAGACCAGTTAAGAGCAAGAATAACTAAGTGGTTAAAGGAAATGGAACTAGATAAAGAAATATGTGATGAGGATATCATGTCTGTCTTTCAGATAGGACAAAGGGTTCATGGGGAAATGAATAGACATGTGGTAATTAAGTTTTCTAATCTGGATGTGAAGCTAAGAATTATGAAGTACATAAGATTGCATGGTAAAGAGGCACTGAAACTTGAATCAGGAAATGTGGAGGTTTACCAGGACATTCCTAAACAAGAAAGGCAATGGAGAGCTAAAGTAAAACCGATTACCAGCTTTTTGTCTGCAAAAGGGCTGAAATACAATTGGCAACCATCCAAGAAGCTAAGATTTTTTTTATGCAGGGAAAACCTCAGTTGTAAATAAACAAACAGATAACTTGGACATTCTAGAATCATGCGGTTTAATAAAAGAGGGAACGGTTGAATGGGATAAATTAAAGGAAGAATTAACAAGATCAGGGGGACGTAGTCCAAAGTAGCTCATATTATCAGTCACAAACTGCTCCTAAACTCTCAAGTTCGAAGACTAACTCAATATCAATGGGTTTTATTCATTTCTTTTCACTCTCTCTTTTCCTTTTAACCTAATAATGAATTCAGCCCAGTAACTAAAAAGTTTTAGTTTAAAATTAGGTATTTTGAAGGGCGAAGGGTTGATATGGCATGAAACTCCTAGTAAATGAGTAGTGTAGTTGGAACGGGTTCTGTTCATCTAATTCTCACTCAAGGGGGTGAGAAAGTTTCAGCAAGGAAGCTCGAACACTCTCAAACTTCTACATTTGAAGGCGGTTGCTCGTGGGGCAACTGAGAGGCAGGTTCTTTGTTTATTTGTTAGTTGTTTGTTGTTGTTGTCTTTTGTTGTCAAAATAGGTGGGTGGAGGGAAGGGAAGGGTGTCAATCCACAGTTACTGTATAGTGATATTGTTGTCCAACCGTCAGTTGTAAAGTTAAGTTTATAATTCTATATTACTTATTCACATGAAAGTTAATTAGTTTAAAAAATTACTCATGTCAAGTACAATAAAGATAATATTGTGGAATGTGAAAGGTTTGGGAACGGTGATAAAGAGAAAGAGAATTGAGAATGCATTAAAAAAGGAGATGCCAGATATTCTATTCTTACATGAAACACATCAAAAAATGGATAAAGTGAATAATCTTTACTTGGGGTGGATGGAAGTATACGAAAAATCATTTGGATCATCGAAAGCAAGGGGTGTAGCTATCCTCATCTCCAAAAAATTAAATTTTTCAATAACAAAAGTAGTAAAGGACGAAAAGGGGAGATTTTTGTTACTAAAGGGAAAGATCGGGGAAGAGGAAATAGCATTGGTTAATATTTATGTTCCAAACCAAAAACAAGAGGAATATTTAGAAAAAATAAGGATAATTTTGCAAAACGAGGATATACAGAACTTGATAATAGGAGGAGTCTTTAATTTGACCGCATCAGCATTAGATACGTCTATAAAAATTAATGCAGGAAAGAAAGTTAAGAAATCAGGATTAGAAAATTGGATAGAGAGTTTAGGGATTAATGATACATGGAGGATCTAACGAGGAACTGAACGATCTTACACTTTTTTTCTCAAATGCACAAAACATACTCGAGAATCGATTACCTGATGGTTTCAAGCAATTTGGTAGGACGGCTGAAGGATACAGAAATTGGAATAATCAGGGAATCAGATCATACAATACTCAAGTTGGAATTGTTGTTTAATAGGGATAATAATAAACAAAGGAAATTGAGGTTTGATACATATTTAATCGAGAATAAGAAGATATTAAACAAGTTAAAATCAAAATGGCAAGAAGACTGGATGTTAAATGACACAGGAGAGGTAGAGATGCTATGGGATGCTATGAAAGCAGTGTTTCGTGGGGATTGCATTAAAGAAATAATAATGTTGAATAAGCAAAAGAAGTTAAAAATGCAGAATATAGAAAAAGAGATAAAATGTTTAGAAAATGAACATGCTAAGGGTCAGAAGGAAGAAGTATATCAGAGACTAGTGAAGTTGAGAAGTGAGTTTTTAGGACAGGATATGGAGAAAGTTAAAAGGGAACTGATTTATTTGAATAGAGATGATTTCGAATTTAGTAATAAAAGTCTTAAAAGACTTTCAAAAGCGGCCAGAGACAAGAAAGTGAGGAGGGAAATAAAGGTATTAGTAGATGACAAGGGTAATCGTATGGTAAAAACGGAGGAGAAATTAAGAATAGTAGAACAATCCTTTAGTGAGTTATACACAGGAAAACCTATAGACATGGAGGAATTGAAAAGGCAATTAGAAATAGAGACTATGTTAAAAATACAGGATGATCATAAATAAATAATGGAGGAAAGAGTTACTGAGAAAGAAATAATGGAGGCTATAATGAAGCTTAAACTAGGGAAATCTCCGGGTGAAGACGGGTATACGACTGACTTTTATAAGGCCTTTCAAGAAATTATTACCCCAAAGTTATGCATTTTATATAATTCAATATTAGATGGAGGAAAGGTCCCAGATTCCTGGAATAAATCAATAATTGTATTAATCCCAAAGCCAAACAAGGATCCAGAAATAATTGATCATTATAGGCCGATCTCGCTCCTAAATTAGGATGCCAAATTATTTACAGCCGTGATGGCTATAAACTGAGTACGTTTTTAGGAAAATATATTCAGAGGGATCAGGTAGGATTTCTCAAAGGACGTCAGCTTGGAGAACACATAGTAAGAATAATTAACATACCTGAAATAGCGAAAAGGGAAAGAATAAAACTATGTATTCTCTCACTTGATCTATTCAAGGCATTTGACTCAATACAGTGGCAAACATTACAAACTATAGTACAGAGAATGGGCTTTGGAGATAAATTTTTACATGTATTCAATCAATTATACAGCAAATCGCAAACAGTTATAAAAGTAAATGATGGATTCACTAAAAAGATTGAGATTACGGCAGGAATAAGACAAGTGTGTCCACTGTCCCCGTTATTATTTGTTTTATCTATGGAATTATTAGCTTATGTTATCAGAAGGGATAAGGACATTCAGGGTTTAAATGGTCAAAAAATTAGTATGTATGCCGATGACACGTTACTTGTATTAAAAAATGCTAAAAACACAATTGGTAAAGTTCAAGAACATCTATACAGGTTTGAAAAAATAACTGGCCTAAGAATTAATTGGAAAAAGACTGAAACGATAGCTTGTAATTATAATGAAAAGGACAAGGAAGGGATTAAAAAACGTTATAAAATAGACATAAAGAAAAGTTTGAAGTATTTGGGCATATATATAACAGAGAATATTAAGGAGCTCCATAAGTTAAACATAGACAAACTAAGACAAGATTTAAAATCAAACATAGCTAAACTTAATAAATTAAAAGTGTCCTGGTTTGCTAGAGTGAGTCTGGGGCGAATGAAAATTTTATCAAAATTAAATTTTGTTATAGGTAACCTTCCTCTTAAGATAAGTAATAAGCAAATAAAGAAATGGCAAAAAATGTTAAACAAGTTTTGTAAGGGAGGAAGGAAACCAAGGATAATGAAATTGTTATGGTACCAAAGTCAGGAGGACGGTGGGCTGGGTATCCCCAACATAAAAAATTATTACAAAGCATTTCAATTAAATAGAATTGTAAATTTGTTAGTACAGAATAAGGATGAATTAGAAGATATAAATCAGATTGAATATAAAAAATATAATGGCAGTTTATTCTTAGAAACGCAAGTTAAGAAAATACAATTAAAAACTAAGACACTAAGAGAATTGTATCAATTTTGGAAGGGAATAAAAGAACTAGTTAGAGGAGATTCTCCAATATTAGAAGTGACGGATTTTGCAGATTGTCCATTAAATGAGATAAAGGATATGAAAAAGAAATTAAGGTTGAACAACTTAATACAAATTAATGAGTGGATTTCAAAGGGGTCTACATCCCAAATGAGGGAAGAAATTTATCAAAAGTTAGAGTTAAATTGGTTTCAAAAAATTCGGCTTGAAAAATGGGACAGCAAAATACGAAAGAAGAGACAGAAAATTAGATAGGTATCATAAGAACATAAGAACATAAGAACAGCCTTGCTGGAACAGGCCACAGCCCATCCAGTCCAGCATTCTGTCTCACACAGTGGCTCACCATTTCCTTCAGGGTATTCCCAAGCAGATGCCTTCACCTGCTTAGGATTCCCTGGAAATGATATTGAGAGATATCCTGCCTATCTCTCCAACCCGGAGGTTGTCCTTAAGTATCCATAATTATAGCCATTGATACTCTTGTCCTCCATGAACTTGTCTAATCCTTTCTTAAAGCTGTCAAGACTGACAGCTGTCACCACTTCTTCTGGCAGGGAGTTCCATAGACCAGTAATCCTCTGGGTGAAAAAGTACTTTCTCTTATTTGTTTGAGAACTAGTACCCAAAAGTTTCATGGAGTGTCCCCTAGTTCTAGTGTTATGCGATAGGGAAAACAGTTTTTCCTTATCTACTTTGTCCACACCGTGCATGATTTTATAAACTTCAATCAGGTCACCTCTTAGACGTCGTCGTTCAAGAGTGAAGAGGCCCAACCGTTGCAGCCTCAGATGGTAAGGAAGGTGTTCCAGTCCCCTAATCATTCTGGTTGCCCTCCTCTGCACTTTTTCCAGCTCCATAATATCCTTCTGGAGGTATGGCGACCAGAACTGTACACAGTATTCCAGATGGGGCCTCACCATAGATTTATAAAGAGGCAAAATGACACTTGCTGACTTATTTTCTATACCCTTCCTAATGATCCCTAGCATTGAGTTTGCTTTTTTCACTGCTGAGGCACACTGGGTTGACACCTTCATTGAGTTGTCCACCAGGACACCAAGGTCCCTTTCCTGGTTTGTCGCAGAGAGTTCAGACCCCATCAGTTTATAAATGTAATTGGGGTTCTTTGCCCCAACATGCATCACTCTGCACTTACTAATGTTGAAACTCATTTGCCACTGTTTTGCCCACTCCCCCAGTGTCAAGAGATCCCTCTGAAGCTCCTCACAATCTCTCACAGTTTTCACTACCCTGTATAATTTAGTGTCGTCAGCAAATTTGGCTACCTTGCTTTTTACTCCTACCTCTAGATCATTTATGAAGAGGTTGAAAAGCAGGGGTCCCAGTACTGAACCTTGGGGGACCCCACTCTTTACTTCCCTCCACTTGGAGAAGTGTCCATTTAGTGCTACCCTCTGTTTCCTGTCCCTTAGCCAGTTGCTGATCCAGGACAAGACCTGTCCCTTTATTCCATGACTGGTAAGTTTATTCAAGAGCCTTTGGTGTGGGACCTTGTCAAAAGCCTTCTGAAAGTCCAGATAAACAATGTCAACTGGATCCCCCTTATCCACATGCTTGTTGACACTCTCAAAAAATTCCAACAGATTAGTGAGGCATGATTTGCCCTTGCAAAAACCATGTTGGCTCTCCTTTAGCAGCGCCTTCTCTTCTATGTGCCTATTAATTCTATCTTTTAGGATGGTTTCCATCACTTTACCTGGGACACATGTCAAACTGACAGGTCGGTAATTTCCTGGATCACCCCTGGATCCTTTTTTGAAAATTGGTGTTACATTCGCTACCTTCCAGTCATCAGGCACAAAGCCTGATTTGAGGGAAAGATTATATATTTTGGCTAGGAGATCAGCAATTTCATCTTTAAGTTCCCTGAGAACTCGTGGATGGATTCCATCTGGTCCTGGTGATTTGTTAGTGTTTAGCTTAACAAGACATGCAAGGACCTCCTCCCTGGTTATTTCTATCTGGCTTAATTCTTCGGTTTCCCTCCCTACGAAGATAGGCTCTGTTTTGGGCATGTGGCCTCTGTCTTCTTCAGTGAATACTGAAGCAAAGAATTCATTGAGTCTCTCTGCAATCTCTGTTTCCTCTTTAATAACCCCTTGCCTTCCATTGTCATCTAATGGTCCAATGGCCTTCCTAGTTGGGTTCTTACTTCTAATGTACTTAAAGAAGTCTTTGTTATTTCTCTGAGTATTTTTAGCTATACGCTCCTCAAAGTCTTGCTTTGCTTTCCTGATTGTTGCCTTGCATTTGTTCTGCCAGAATTTATGTTTCTGCCTGCTGTCCTCATTCGGACAAGCCTTCCATCTTCTAAATGAGCTTTTCTTGCTCTTGATCACTTCCCGAACAGCTCCTGTAAGCCACATTGGAGTCCTCTTGGACCTGGCAGTGGCCTTTTTCCTTTTGGGTATGCATTCCAATTGAGCCTCTGTTATTGTTTTTGTAAACAGCCTCCATGCCTCTTGGAGTGTTTGGACTCTCTCAATTTTCCCTTTCAGCTTCTTTTTTACTAGTTTCCTCAACTTTGGGAAATTTCCTTTTTGAAAATTTGAGGTCTCTGTGTTAGATTTTATCAGTGACTTGCGGTCTATGTTCAAGTTAAACATAATTGAGTTGTGGTCACTGTTCCCTATTGGATCAGTCACATTAACATCTTGCACCAGATCCTGAGTATTACTCAGGATCAAGTCAAGGATTCTTGTACCTCTAGTTGGGTCTTCAACCATCTGTCCCAGGGAACAATCATTTAGCATATCTAGGAACTTTATCTCTTTATCATGTGCTGAACAACAGTTCACCCAGTCTATGTGAGGGTAATTGAAGTCCCCCATTATAACCAGGCTTCCCTTCTTGGATGCCTCCTTTACAACATTCTCCAACTGCCAGTCTCCCTCAAGAGTTTGGGTCGGAGGCCGATAGTATATGCCTACTGTTAGACCATCCTTGTGGCCTGGTACTCTTACCCACAGAGCTTCTAATGGTGACTCCAAATCACCTAGATATTCCAATTCATACGATTTTATCACTTCTTTGACATACAAGGCCACACCACCTCCCACTTGCCCCTTCCTATCCTTCCTGTACAGTTTGTAGCCTGGGATAACTGTATCCCATTGGTTATCATCCGTCCACCAGGTTTCAGTGATACCAATAATATCAATATTCTTATTTATTGCTAAGTATTCCAGCTCCCCTATTTTGTTCCGGAGGCTTCTAGCATTTGTATACAAGCATTTATATATGCTTTTCTGACACAGTCTTTTGTGTCCAGTTGCATTGTTAGACTGCCTCTTGCATCCTTCTGCTAGAATGCTAGTGACTAGCTCCTCGCTCTGCTCAGTAATTTTTGCATCCTCCTCACTACTCAAGTACACACTTTCCCGAACCGGATGCTGCCCAGCTCCTGTCGGCTTTCCCCCAGTTATCAGTTTAAAAGCTGCTCTGCAGCCTTTTTGATGTTGAGTGCCAGCAATCTGGTCCCATCATGGTTCAAATGCAACCCATCCCTCCTGAACAGATTTGGCTTGTCCCAAAATGTTCTCCAGTTCCTGACAAATCTGAAACCTTCCTCTCGACACCACCGCCTCATCCACGCATTGAGGCTTCTGAGCTCTGCCTGCCTGGTAGGTCCTGCACGAGGGACAGGCAGCACTTCTGAAAATGCTACCTTGGAAGTCCGGGACTTCAATCTTCTTCCTAACAACCTGAATTTGGCTTCCAGGACAGACCGCTTGGCCTTCCCAACATCATTGGTACCAACGTGTACCATGACAACTGGCTCGTTCCCAGTTCTCTCTAACAATCTATCTAGATTTCTTGTGATGTCTGCAACTTTTGCACCTGGCAGGCAAGTCACCATACGGTTATCATGTGCATCACAAATCCATTTCTCTGTATTTCTAATTATTGAATCGCCTAGTACAAGGAGCCTCTCTCCTGCAATCTGTTCATCTACATGCACCTCATCAACCATATTAAGGGAGAGAACCTCAGTTTGTTCCTGTTGTTTATCTTCCTGGACCTCATCAAGTGTGATGAAAGAGAGATCATCAGGTGGAACCAGTTGTTCCTCTGTGTGTTCCTCATCAGGTGTGATGAGGGAAAGAGCCTCAAATTTATTCTGTAATTTCAGACTCTCAGAGTGATCCCCTACTCTTCTCCTCCTTTGAGTCACATTCCTCCAAACATCTCCCTCCTGAGTTAGTGAAGGGCCTTCTACCTCAGAACTGTGCCCTGTCTCTTCTTTGTCCAGCATAGTCTGTTCCGCTCTGTCCAAGAACAGCTCAAGCTCCTTAATTTGTTGATGGTTAGATATGCGGGCCTCTAGCTGCTGGACCTTCTCTTCTAGTAGTGCAACCAGCTTGCACTTGCTGCAAGTGTAGTTCTCCATATGCTTTGGCAAGAACACAAACATGGCACAAGTATTGCAGGTAACTACAACTGTTCCCTCAGAATCCATTTTAACAAGTGCAGTATTCTGGGCCTCAAAAATGTACACGTTTACTACCTTTCTACCTAGTAAGACTATATTATTCCTTTGTTCCTAGTTTGTAATCTCGCGCGCCGTTAGGCGCGCGGGCCTCTAAAGCAGCTCTACTCCAACTGCAAAACTTACCAGCGCTCACTTCCTTTGTTTTGCTCTCCTCAGCAGCAGCTCTGCTTAAGAGCACATGCAGAGTCAAAAGGGCTGACCCTGAAAGAGCTCAGAGCTTTTAAAGGATAGTGTGGCTCCGCCCCTATGAGTCACAGTTCAGGGAAGGGCCTGGTGTGGCTCTGCCCCCTGCTTCTGGAAGCTTCAAACTGCTTCCTCTGTTTGAACAAAGTATCAAAGTTTGAAGAATTGATATACAGTATAAGAAAGGGGATTGTAGTTAAGAGTGGATTGGTAAGTAAATTATATAAATTATATAAAATAATAAACAAAAAGGAAGATCCACAAAGATTGAACTCTCAGCGTTTTGGCTGCAGTAGAGCAGTTTAACCACTGTGCCACCAGGTCTTTTTTTCCAGTAGCCCTCTCACCCTGGAACAATCTCCCTATTGAGATCCTCCAGTTCCTCTCTCTCTCGGTTTTCCAAAAACTACAGAAAACCTTTCTTTTTAGAGAGACATTTGGGGTACACAGAAAGAGCCTCCTCTTGGTATTTTTGATCCTCAATCGGGCGTACCCTGATAACAGTAATCTTGTGTTGCCAGCTAATCTTTCTCACACTAGGTAAGGCAAAAGGAACTACAGAATGAATTCCTCAAAAGTTTCAAATTTAGCCAGAGTTGAGCAATCTGGATTAATAACTGGATGTTACTTTCCATTCATTTGGCAGCAATGACACAACCCCATAATCAATTCCTCTTTTTTTGCTTACACTTATTAAGGCTTAACTTGGTCTAACATTTTTTCCTGAAGAAATGAGATTTGCCGGTGGAAAACATCAAGCTACAATTGTCTTGCTTATCTTTGCACATCAGCTTGGTTTGACTTTCCTTCTAAATCACAGACCCCACCAATATAATAAAGTGCAGAGATAAATCAAGGTACAGTGAACCCCCGACTAACGACGCTTTCGAATAGCATCATTTTTTATTAACTACGCTATCGACACACCCCACGTGATCTCCCGCACAATGACAAAAAAGTCATTGTGCGAATTTTAATGGTTTTTTAAACGTTGTTGTACGAATAACAACGGTTTTTTGTGATTCTGTGAGAGATCTCCCATAGGAAACCGCATAATGATGTTTTCTGCATAACGACGCTATTTGGAGAACCAGATAACGTCGTTATGTGAGGGTCTACTGTATATGGGTGCCAGAGGAAGAAAATTGAAACAGACTCTGCTATGGGGTTATAAGAATGTAACAGTAAATGAAGCAATCAATGATTTGCTTCCTTTTAATGTAACCCGAAATGTTTACTTTTAAGTAAACAAAAACAAGGGAAAGAACTGAATGCCACTGACGTATCATTTAGTTGACAGAAATGCAGTAACAAGAAGTGCACACTCATTTCCTTGTTGCTCACTACTACTGTAAAGTCCCCTAAATTGTTTAACACAATTAACATGATTTTGAAAACAGGCATATTAGTGCCTGCAGAAATTAAAAATAGCTTATTTCAAGTTAAATATTTAACAATGTGTTCTTTTTTAATTCAATGTGTAGCAAGAGTAATGAAATTAAACTGCAGGAAATTTCTTTGAGTCAGTTTGAAATGTATTCAATGTTACAACACTATAAAAAAAATAAACAGAGGAGAGAATCTAAACTTGAATGGAATAAGAGTATTAGGAAATGATGCCAAACTGGAACTTAAGCTGCTTTAAATAGTAATGTGGGGTGACGAGTTTCACTTGGTGATGCATAATTTTTTTTGGCAAGTGTACCATATTATGCACTAAATGAAAGAAGAGGGCAACCATATTAAATAAAGGGATGAATTATCCCACCTGTGAGAAGAAATTATAACTTTAGGATAACGGTCTCCAGCTTAAGGGGGAAAGACATGATATAGTCTTCAAAATTATCCATCAGTTGAAATCATGTTGCTTTGTTACCTATGCAGAACAAAAACAGTGCAACATCTAGCTACTTTTAGCCAGCAATTAATGAGTTGCCAGAGACTGTGGTAGCTCAAGTGGTTAAGATGCTGAACTTGATGACTGGAAGGTCATTAGTTCGAGACCAGAGTACTGCACAATGGAGTGAGCTTCCGTCTCTGTCCCAGGTCCGCCAACCTAACAGTTTGAAAGCAAGAAATTGCAAGTAGATTAATTGATACCACTTTGATAGGAAGGTAAACAGAGTTCCGTGCACTCTGGTGTGTTTAGTCATGCCTGCCACATATCCATGGAAATGTCTGTAGACACAGACAGCACTGGCTCTTTGGCTATAAACAGAGAATAGCACTGACCCCTAGAGTCAGATACAACTGACTTTTACCTTTTCCTAATGAGTTGGGATTCTTAAACTGGCTACTAAGCACACATGCCTCCAGGTATCCCACGGCAACTCATTCATTGCTAGCTAGAAACAACTGAATGTCACTCCACTTCCTTTTTCACATGCATAACAAAATGACCAGGTTTGAGACATGTTGTGGATGGCAAGATATTTTTCTCCCTCTACTAAAATAATAAAACATGGGTCCTTCACTAATGAAAGCGCGGCGCCAAAATGGCCGCCGCGCTCTTTGCGGGGGCCCCTCCACCCGGACTCAGACATCCGGGTGAGTTAGGGGGCGTGGCCACCCCTCTATAAAAGGGGTGGCCACGAGGCAGCCGAGCTGCCATTTTAGATTCGCGACGGAGCAGAGAGGTTTTCTCCGTCGCATTTTCTGCTTTAGCTTCGCCCTTAGTACCTGGAGCGGTTCTTCATTTGCTCTTTGCTACCGCAGTACTCTGGGCTAGGGACCTGATCCCTGGCCAGGGATCCTCCGGCTGATTTTCGGGAGACATGGCTCCCAAGCACAGGGCCCCGGCGGTGAAGCCGCGGCTGAGGGGAAGGGCCTTCCCTAGCCCTCCATCGGACAGGGGGCAGCCTGCGGGTCAGAGGACTCGGGCTGCACCCCTGCAGCAGGGCAGCGCGAGGGACTTGCCCACTGCTGCCAGTGGGGCTGACCAGGCTCCTGCCTGGCAGCCTGGCACCAGCTTCCAGGCCGGGCCGGCACAGGCTGGCCCCTTGGGGAACCCGGCCCTCGGAGGGCCTTTTCAGGGCTCAGGACAGGGTGGCCCAGGAGGGCCTGGTGCGGGTTTCCACCCCACCGTTCCTCCGGCCCCTCATGGGCCAGAGCTCTGGGCATGGCCCTATTCGGGCCCTGGATCCCCTTTCAGGTTTCCATTTCATCAACTACCTAGTGGGCCGTCCGGCCCACCCGGCCCACCTTACACTGGGGGCTCGGAGGCCGTTGATGCACTTATAGCACGTATAGCAGTGCTGGAAGCATCATTGGGCATTGCCCAGCCACCTTCTGATGGGGGTACAGCAGCTGCTTCAACTGCGGCCCCTTCGTCGATCCCGGCCACCACATCGGCCGTGACTCTCCAGCAGGCTGTCAACAGGGTCGAGCTGCTCGAGGCCATCCGGCCAGCCCCAGCTGACACCTTGCAGCTCCCCGGGCGTCCTGATTTACCGGTGGGGAGCAGTCAGGTGTGGTCCCAGAGCTCGATGCCAGTCGCGAGCTCCGACGCCCGCCGTGGGCCGGAACCCCTGGTGGGGGCGGCACACGGGGGTGCGATTAGTGAGTATCCAGTTCAATTTAGTGCACCACCGACACTGTCCAGTTACACTGGGGGGGTACAGTGGCCATGGCCACGTCAAGTTAATGTGGGTGGGCAGCTGCTTCCACACTGCCCCATTAACCCCTGGTTGCCAAATGGTCCCTCTATTAGGGCAGGGGTGTCCGCCCCTGGGGGTATGTCGAGTGTTCCAGGGGCTGTTCAGGGCCCGCTGCGCATACCTTCCATCCAAAATGTGCCGACGATGGCTTTGCCGACGGCTGGTTATTCCTTGCCCCTGGGTGATCATTTATCACAGGCAACGAGGGAAAAGATTTGGCGAGGGGAGTATGTCAATATTTTCTCCCTCTTGAATCATGAGCCCACCAAGGAGGAGAGGGAGGGACAGGATGACAGAGACAAGGAGCTGTCTCGTCGTCGTAAGCCACCGCGCACCTGGGCGAATTGGTTGCTGGCATACCTCATATATATGGCGGTATACCTGAGGGCCCGGCCTGATTTGGCCATTCCGATGGTGCAATACCTCGACAATATTTACAGGGCAATGGTTGATTTCCCTGGCCTGTCGTGGTTGGCTTACGATGAGGAATTTTGGATGAGGGTGGCCCTACATCCTGAAATGAGGTGGGATGAGCCCTGCCAGCAATTGTGGCTCTTGTATATGACTCCCACGCGTCCGGCGCCTGGTGATAGGTACCATTGTGGCCATGCTGTGCAGCGGGCGGCTGCAACACAGATTCCCCACCAGCCTGCGGGGCAGGGGGTTCCAGCCCACCTGCTGTGTTGGAGCTTCTCAGCTAACAGCATGTGTAATAAGCGTCAGTGTCGTTTCCGACACGAGTGTCCCTCTTGCTCTGGCCCTCACGCCACCTCCGCATGCCCGCGGGCTGGTGGATCACGAGGCAGAGGTAGGGGGCAAGGGGCAGTCAGAGCTCCCTCTGAAGGGGCTAGCCATGCAAAAGGCCCCCTCCCCAATTAATGTCCATATGCTGGAGCGATGGCTCTCAGCTTATCCCAGAAGGGATGATGCTAGGTACCTGCTGGAAGGCTTCCAGTTGGGCTTTCGTATTCCATTTAGGGGTGTTCGGGGACCCCAGGACGCTCTGAACTTACTTTCTTTGAAGGGTAATGAGGAGGTTGCTGCACGAAGCATAGCTAAGGAGGTTGAGGCTATGAGAGTTGCGGGCCCCTTTACGGAACCACTATTCCCTAATTTGAAGGTCTCTCCTCTAGGGCTAGTACCAAAAAAGACCCCAGGTGAATTTCGCCTAATCCACCATCTCTCTTACCCTGCGGGTTCTTCGGTCAATGATGCTATTCCTGATTACCTTTGCTCAGTCAGGTACACGTCGTTTGATCAGGCCCTACAGATGGTACGCTCCTGTGGTCCCGGTGCCCTCCTGGCAAAGTGCGATATCAAATCGGCATTCCGATTACTGCCAGTGCACCCAGGGGACTTTGAGCTGTTGGGTTTTCATTTCCAATGAAAGTTCTACGTAGATAAGGCCATGCCTTTTGGCTGTTCTATTTCATGTTCGGCATTCGAACGATCTAGCACTTTCCTCCAGTGGGCCTTTGTTCGCAGGTCAGGGTCCCGGTCTGTAGCCCATTACCTCGATGACTTTTTGTTCGGGGGTGAACGGGGCTCGGACACGTGTACGCATCTCCTTACTACATTTCAGATGCTTATGCAGGAACTGGGTGTCCCCTTAGCGCCTGAAAAGACCGAGGGCCCAGCTACCAAGCTCACCTTTCTAGGCATTGAAATTGACACTGTCGCACAGGCATCCAGGTTACCCATGGACAAGGTGACTCGGATCTCCGCAGCGATTTTGGCACTAATTGCCAAGCGTAAAGTGTCCCTTCGTGAGCTGCAGGTACTTCATGGCCACCTTAACTTTGCCTGCAGGGTGGTGACACCTGGCAGACCATTTGCCAGGCGTCTGTGTGATGCCATGGCCGGTCTGTTAAAACGCCACCACAGGGTCCGACTGACCATGGGCATACGGGCAGACCTTTCGGGTTGACTCACATTCCTCCAGGTTTTTAACGGGGTCTCTTTTTTGAGATCAGACCTTATGGTCTGCCCTAAATTTCAAGTACAGTCAGATGCCTCCGGCTCCCTGGGTTATGGGATTTATTTTGAGGGGAGGTGGGCTTACAGCCGATGGCCTCACGCATGGCTGGGCACGGATCGCCTCCGCGATCTTACCTTCCTTGAGTTTCTTCCCATTTTGGGTGCACTGATGCTATGGGGCGATGAGTGGGCCAACTCAGTGGTCCATTTTTGGTGTGATAATGCGGCAGTGGTGCACATTGTCAATGCCCAGACGTCCAAATCCCCTAGGGTCATGGCATTGGTTCGTCAATTTGTTTTGAGAAGCCTACGCCTCAATGTGCTGTTCAGGGCCAGACATGTACCAGGTATTAATAACGATATTGCTGATGCTTTATCCCACCTGCAGATCCCCCGTTTCCGTGCCTTGGCTCCGGAAGCAGAGGAATTCCCCTCGCCACTCCCAGCCGAGATTTGGACGTTTGGCGAGGAGAGGTGAACCGGGCGATCGGCATGTCTTTGGCACCTCGCACGCGTAAGGCGTATCAACATGCTTTCATACAATTTAGAACCTTTTGCGAGCAACTACAGTTGCCCGAAGTGTGGCCAATACCAGTGGATCAGGTTTTACAATACATGGTTTATCTTCACAGTCAGGGTTTGGCCCCCCGTACTATAGCCTCTAGGCTTTCGGCACTGGCATTTATGGCCAAAGTGAGGGGCTTCAATGACTGCGTGAATGACTTCCGCATACATCATGTTTTGGAGGGGTGGACACGTGAACGTGGCCGCTGCCCGGACACACATCACCTGATTTCACCAGAGATTCTGACCCACCTTGCACGAGGCTGGCATAACTTATGTTATGATAGGTATGAGGTGGCTCTTTTTCACGCAGCTACCACGGTAGCCTTCTTTGGAGCGCTCCGCATCAGTGAGTTGGTACCATTGTCTAAGGCGGATGCGACTCGTAGGGCACTGGAACTCGACAATGTCTATGCTACACATGAGTGGGCTCAGTTGAGGATACGTTCCTCAAAGGTTGATCAGCACGGCGTAAGCAGTGGAGTTAGACTGCTACGATGTTCCATTGAAGACATATGTCCGGTTGGTGCCCTACATGAGTTTTTGGCAGTGCGTGGTACGCACCCTGGCCCGTTTTTCTGCCACCAGGATGGGTCTCCCCTTACTAAATTCCAGTTTTGGAAGGTGACTGGTATGGCACTTTACAGTGTGGGCCTCCCTGGGGTTCGTTACCGCACCCATTCGTTTAGGATAGGTGCTGCGTCTACTGCGGCTGCGTTTGGGTACTCTGAGGCTGATATATGCCGGATGGGAAGATGGGGATCCATGCGCTTTGCATTGTACGTACGTCCCCTTCATGTATGAGTACCAGTTAAGTCATTTTCTCCTTTCTTCTTTTACAGACCCTGTGTGTCCCCGCACACCGGTAGCAGTATGGCTGGTGAGCCACAGTTACATGCACTGGGCAGCGCAGTATGCTGCGGTGACAGAGTGGGGACCCCATATCGGGCTACGTGCAGCTGCACGTATGCGATGGTACGGTAAGTGCTGAATGAGATGGCGGGAACTGTTGCCATTCCTGTTTTCCATCAGGGATGCTGGACCGCCTGATGTCCTTATACTGCACCTCGGTGGCAATGACCTCGCCCAGGTCACTGGCCTTTCTTTAAAATTCATGATCTGCAGTGACCTAGCCTATTTACATTATGTTTGGCTGTCTACGTGGCTGCTATGGTCGGACATTGTGCCGCGACATAATTACATGGGAGGCATTGACCTCCGTGCCCTTGACCGCGCTCGCCGCTCGGTGAACAGGGCTGTTGCCTGGTTCCTGGTAGACAAGGGCATGGGGACAGCCATCTGGCACCCTAGGATAGGTTTGCAGGATTACGATCTCTATGCAGGAGATGGGGTCCACTTGTCGGCCAGAGGTATGAACCTCTTTCTGGAAGATTTGCAAGCAGGCCTGGTGACCGAGCTGACGGTCTGGGGGGGGCGGTGAGTCATCATGGATGCTACCCGTGTGGCGGGTAGCACTGGTAAGGTAAAGATTTATGACCCATAGGTATCCGGCAGGTTCACAATTGACTGGCCAACACTTAGACAGGTACAGGGGAAATAGGTTTGGCCGGTCAAGGGTGAACCAGGCAAGGGGTGATGGCAGGAGCTTCACAGCCTGCATCACCTTGATATTTAACGGATACACGTCATAGGGTGAGGTCAGTAGATAGTTTATTGACTCCTGTCAACAATTTGTTTGTGTCAACAAACAAATTGATACAAATAGTTACATGTAGCCAATTGCCATTGGCATTTTGGGAGGAACCTTACCACTGCTACTGCGGCCTGCTTGCCTTATAGAATTACAATTGGATGATTACACCAATTGAAAGTTATAATTCGGACTAGGGCATTATTCAATAAAAGTGGCCCGATGCCTTTATCCATATACCGGTGTCTGAGTCTTTCTTTGGGGGGTGCGCCTGCAATGAAAGTGTGGCACCAAAATGGCCGCCGCGCTCTTTGCAGCCCCCTCCCCACCCGGACTCAGACATCCGGGTGAGTTAGGGGGCGTGGCCACCCCACTATAAAAGGGGTGGCCACGAGGCAGCCAAGCTGCCATTTTAGATTCGCGACGGAGAGGAGATGTTTTCCCCTCCACCCCCTCCCTAGTGGACAGTGTGATTTTTTGGTCGCTTCGGGGCCAGGTGGGAATTTTTGGCTTGAACCTACAATTGGCCCTTTGGTTCTTGCTTTTTTCCCCATCCCACACTGTTGCTAGTGTTTGAGAAAAGGGGTAAGTTGACTTTGGTCACTTGGGCGGGTAGCACTGGTAAGGTAAAGATTTATGACCCATAGGTATCCGGCAGGTTCGCAATTGACTGGCCAACACTTAGACAGGTACAGGGGAAATAGGTTTGGCCGGTCAAGGGCGAACCAGGCAAGGGGTGATGGCAGGAGCTTCACAGCCTGCATCACCTTGATATTTAACGGATACACGTCATAGGGTGGGGTCAGTAGATAGTTTATTGACTCCGGTCAACAATTTGTTTGTGTCAAATTGATACAAATAGTTACATGTAGCCAATTGCCATTGGCATTTTGGAAGGAACCTTACCAGTGTTACTGCGGCCTGCTTGCCTTAAAGAATTACAATTGGATGATTACACCAATAGAAAGTTATAATTCGGACTAGGGCATTATTCAATAAAAGTGGCCCGATGCCTTTATCCATATACCGGTGTCTGAGTCTTTCTTTGGGGGGTGCGCCTGCAAAGCTGAATAGTGGAAGATACAAAAGAGACAGAAGGATATTTTTCTCAAACCATAGGTTTCAAAGTGAAGCTGAAATCTAGGGGAACTGGGTCTCTTGGGTCTCTAGGCAGGAATCCAAATTTCAATGACCAAAATTCTACTTGGGGTTTACATACACATTAAGGTGAGTCACACATGCTTTTTGCTCATCTGGCATGCCCCCATATGCACAATTGGTTGTTCAACTTGTAGTGCAAGTGTCTTGGCAGTCTGTGCTTGCTCCTACACATGAAGTAGACCCTTCTTGAGGGAAGAAATGTCTCCATATATTGTTGATCAGCCACACTCATCATCCCTAACTACTACAGCCCATGGTGAGAGATGCTGGGAGGTATAGTCCAGCAATATATGAAGCATTGTTTTGTTTATTTCTAGTTTAAGACTAGGAAATATCTGGCCTATTCCTTTGTCAAATATCCATTTAGCTGGGGCATTCTGGGAGCTGTAGTGCAGATAAGTAATGTTTCCAAAATCTGACAGATGACAGAAAAGATGACTGCAAGCCTAGAGAGCGACTGCCAGTCAAAGTAGAAAGCATTACACTTGGCTGGTCAACTGTCTGACTCAATGTTATAAAGCTGCTTCCTATCATTAAGTGCTTACGGCAAATAACAGCTCTTGCCATCCTCTTGTGCAGGGGTGCGTTTTACTTCCACTTCCGGGAGCGACAGAGGTGGCACAGACTGGATGAATTGGCCTCAGGGGTTGGATCTGTCCCACAGGCTGTAGTTTGGGCACCCACGGTTTAAGCAGAGTAAATGACAACCTAAAAAATCTACTCATCCTGTTGCAAAACAGATTGCAAGGAGCATTTTACTTCTGCTTCCAGTGGGAGGAACCACATGACTGGCCCGCTAAACCACGTGACCAGCCCATGGTCCAAAGTGTTTGGGCACCCCTGCTCGTCTGGGTTGGATGTTCAAAACTGTGAAGATATCCTTTGATTTCAGACATCCTTCTCATACACCACAATCTTGTTTAATACCCCCTCAGGACAGGGTGCTGAGATTGAAGTCATCAGAATAAGGCAGAAGGCCTTCATATGTAACTGGGCTGGTGTAAGTGAAGCAATTATTATTACTATCTAAAGAGAGTTGAGGAAACTTTCAAATCCAGGATCTATAATCATCTTATTATGCTACTGATTTTGTTGAAAGATATTTTATTCTAATTACTAGCAGAGATTGCCCGGCGGTGCCAGGCTGTTTTAAATTGTTTTTGAAGGTTTTTTTTATGTGTATTGTTATATAAAAAGACGTAAAATTGTGTTGGATAGTAAAGGGTTTGTTTTTTTTTCCTTGAACAAATGGTGCTGGGCTGTTTTAAATGGTGTTGAAAGGTTTTGTGATTTTTAAAATGTTTATATATATTCATGGGCTGTTATAAACTGTGATCAGCTTTTTTTGGTTTGTTTGTTTTTTTGGATTAAAAAAAGGAGGAAAGGATGATATAATTTTTTACAATTATTTTTTTTAACCAAATAATGTTTTACTATGTGAATTTTTTTAATAGTTGTACTTTGGATAAAAATTTTAAAAATGTGTAAGTATATGTTTTTTCAAATTTAATATTTTTAAAATGTTTTAAAATGTTGTGTTTTTATTTTTGAGTGAAAACTGAACACAGGATTTTAGAAATGTGTGAATCATTTCTGTGAATATTTTTGACTGTTTTTTCTCCTGTGGCCTCTGGGTGGTGATGTTCAGGTTTTCTTTTGCTTTGACTGTTTTTCTCTACTGGCCTCTGGTTGTCGCTTCTTCCGGTAAGTAGTCTCTTTCTTTCCTCATTTTATTTCCGGACGTCGTGGAGTGAGGACGTGGGGGTGAGTTCTCTGGTTTAATTTCTTTGGTTGTTGTTTTTTTTGGGGGGGTCTGTGTGTTCTGTCTTGTTCTTATTTTTGGGTTTGATTTTGATTATTTTTGAATGTTTTTGATTCTGATTTTTGTGTTTTATTTTTGGGGTAAGTAAAGTCAGCGGGCAGAGTGCCGTCCGCTGGCTTTGCTTACCTGGGAATGGGTACGATGTGTGTGGGGGGGGAGTGTTGGGAGGGTTTAACGTGACCTTGTCTTGCTGGCCAGGCCGCGTTAAATCCTTGCGTTGGAGTGGTGGTGGGTATTCTTTTATTTATTTATTTATATGTATTTTTTACAGGGGGGCTGGCCAGTGCCTTGCCATAGCTTTGGTTTGGGGGGGAGAGGGGGTATCCCCTCCCCCCAAGCTACGGGCTGGCTTGGGCAGGCCTCCGAGGCTGCGGAGGAAAACATAGTTTTTCCCCGTTGCCTCACTGAAGCATGGGTGGGGGGGTGGAAGAGATGGGTATCCTCTTTCCCCACCCCCCATGCTACAGAGGAGGAATTGTTTAACTTTCAAGGGGGGAAGGCAATGATGCGTTCGCCCTCCCTTGAAAGTGAAACACTTACTCGGCAAGTAAAGGTACCGGGCAGAGTGCCGTCCGGTGCCTTTCCTTTCTGGAGGAATTGTTTTGCTTTCAAGGGGGGGTGAAGGCATCAATACCTCCCCCCTTTGAACTTCCTCTGTTGTGGGTTTTTTCCACCCCGGCTCAACTTTTGTTGAGGCCGGTGGTGGTCTCGCCGTGTCTGCGGCGGGGTAGCATGGAGGAGAGGGAGTCCCTCTCCTCCCCGTTGCTCCATGCGGCGGACTTGCGCTCCCAGTGTGTTTTTTATTTTTATTTTTCACACGCCAGCTTCCTAAGTGTTCTGCACGGTCATGGCGCACAGGACGCTGGGGCTTGTAGTTTTCGTTTTGTGTTTACCGTTGGTGCAGCGGGTTTTTTCTGCGGCTTCATTTTGATTGGCTGCGGCGCGTTTCCGAACGTTCCTTTTGCTCGCGCCTCTCAGCCTGATTGGCTGTGGTGCGGCGTGGCCCACGGAACGTTGGGAAAAGGAGTCCTTTTTTTTTTTTTGTTTACGGTTGAGGGGCTCCTGACCCACTGGCGCAAAATTCAACCCAACAGTTACCTGCGAACCCCGGTCGGGTGAGTGTACGGAGGCTCAGTCGGGGCTAGTGGGGCCCGGTACAACATCCTTTGTCACATTCCAATGGTTAATGCACAGATTTATAGCTATAGATTAAACCAGGGGTGCCCAAATTAGGCCCCTGGGCTAGATCCAGCCCCTGACGCCAATTCATCCAACCCATGAAAAACTTCCAGGAGTGATATGGGTGGTGTGGGCTGGATGAATTGGCATAGGGGGGTGGATCTGGCCCATGGGCCATAGTTTGGGCACCCCTGGTTTAAGCAGAGAAAATGGCATCTTAAAATCTATCTCAATCTGTTGCAAAACAGATTGCAAGGTATGTTTTACTTCCGCTTCCGGTGAGAGGAACCACGTGACCAACCCGCAGAACCATGTGACCAGCCAATGGCCCAAAATGTTTGAGCACCCCTGTATTAAACTGTTGTAGGAGTTATTTTCTTTTACCTTGTTTCTTTGTCTCCCTATTGTTGTCTTTGTCCCTTAACTTACGTTACTGTGTAAATGTCTTAGGCCACCACACACTAGTTTGGGGGAAATTCAGTGAGTGATTATTATTATTATTATTTTGGGGGGGGGAGACATAACTTGGACACCATGATTTAAAACTTCACCAAAAAAGAAGAGGATTGAGAGGAGAGTCAGCAGAAGACTCACTCCAATTTTGGTGGGTCTAGGTGGGTCAGGAGGTACTTTATGCCCCCAAATCATTCATTGAATTTTCCCCACAACCAGCTGGTGGTGGCCTAAGACCTTTGCACAGTACTGTACATTTCCATGAGGCCATTGCAGTTTTGAGATCTGTTGTGTTTGAATACATTTATGCTGTAACGTTTGTGAACTAATTAGGATCTTTATGATCCTCCATTTTGTCTCCTTCTTCGTGGTCTTGTAATATTGCGGGACTACGTTCCCACCTAAATTATGTAGTCTGTACAGTTTTCACTCCGGCCCGATAACCTCCAAGTTACCTGTTATGTATGTACAATGTTGCTTTAAGAAATGCATGAATGTAACCTGACCACAATTACAATGTAGCCCAGCTGTTAAAGGAACGCGAGTAAGCTGCCCATAGAGAGCAGCTGCGAGCGTTCAACTCACATGGTTCTCATTCCTCAAATCACCGGCAGCCGTGGGAACTCTCCCGCACCAGCAAACTACTACGGAATAGGGGCGTGACTTGGAACGACGTCACGCCGGTAGCAGCCAATGAGCTACCGTGCAACGAGATTCAAATGTATTGTACTACTGTATATAATGTGATGTATCTCCGCCATTACCACATGTTCATACTGATCATCAACCAATAAACCTGTGTTAGTCCTTACTGCGACTCCTTCTTTGTCTTCCGTGCAAGACACTAAATTGGCGACGAAGGTGGGATTAATGGCGAATCCCAAGGTCAAGCCTTACCAGTTCGATGTCAGCGAGCCCGAACAATGGGAGCTCTACGAGTGTCAGTTCCGGCACGCGATGGAAGCCACGGGCGTCGATGACGATGCGAAAATGCGCTCCTACTTCCTGGCCCAGGTGGGGCCGGCCACACTGCGTATCCTGATGAGCCTGGTGGCCCCCAGGAAGGTGGACGAGGTGCCCATCGACCGCATTCTGGAACTGTTGGGCGAGCATTTCCAGCCTCCCGTGTCGATCTTCCCGGCCCGGGTCGCGTTCCACAGGCGCGACCAGCGACCGGGCGAATCCGTGTCCGCCTACGTGGCGGCCCTCAGGCTTGCAGCGGTGCACTGCCAGTGGGACGACCTGGACCAGGCCCTCCGAGACCGCATGCTGTGTGGTCTGAGGGACAAGGAGCTTCAGCGGAAGCTCATGACCCGCGACTACCGCCTCACGTTCAACGAGGTGCTGCGGGAGGCCCAAGCGGCCGAGGCGGCCAGGAGCGGGGTCAGGGTGTTCAAGTCCCAAGGGGCCACGTCCGAAAGGGCCAAGTCACCAGTACAGGCGGCCCGGCGGACACCAGCGAAAGAGGCCTGGCGGGCCCCCAAGCCACCCGCCGGCACACCAACGGCGTCCGAGGAGTCGTCCATGATGGCAGACCCCTGCTCCAGCGAGGACGACGACGTCCAGAGGATCAAGAAACAAGGAGAGAAGCGGCAGACCCGCGAACGGCAAGACTGCCGCTGCGACGGCTGTGGGGCGTCCCACGACCGCACGAGGTGTCCGTTCCGAAAGGCCGAGTGTCACAATTGCGGCCAAAAGGGACACATCGCCCGAGTGTGCAGACGCGGGCGAGTCGAGGACAAGGGAAAGGCGAGCCATTCCCAGACGCACCATCGGAAGGCGGCCGGCACCAGGAAGGTCTCAACCGACAACGGCGAGGCAGGCGTGAACCGCGTGGGCCTGGAGCACCGGCGTTTTTTCGTAGAGGTACAGTTACAGGGGCTCCCAGTGAGGATGGAGATAGACTCGGGGTCGTCCTATTCCATCCTGTCCCAAAAAGAGTTTATGCGCATTCCCCCAGATGCGCGGCCCAAGCTGCGGGCCATGAAGTCACACCTACGGGACGTGCAAGGAAACGGGATCCCAGTGTTGGGGGTGGGGAACTTCAAGGTGAAGTTCAAGAATTACTCTGAGAAACTGCCCCTAGTGGTCCTCAAGGGGGGGAGGTGCTGCCTTTTGGGAACGCAGTGGTTCGCTCCCCTGGGAATCGAACTGTCCGGCATTAACGCCATAGAGACTGACCCAATGCGGGACGTGTGCAATGCACACCCGGACATTTTCAAGAAGGGGCTCGGGACTTACAAGGGGCCCCCAGTTTCCTTTGACTTGGACCCAGAGATCCGACCCATACGCCTCAAGCCAAGAATAGTGCCTTTCGCCCTCAAGGACAAGATCGAGGCGGAACTGGACAAATTGGTGGGGCAGGGGATTTTGGTTCCAGTCGATTCGGCGGAGTGGGAAACGCCGATTGTTACGGCCCTTAAATCAAACGGGGAGGTCAGGATTTGTGCGGACTATAAATGTATGATCAATAAGGCCATTTGGCCAAATGCATATCCGGTGCCCGTGGTCAGCCATCTACTGGCCACGTTACATGGGGGAAGTGTTTTGCCAAGCTTGATCTGGCACAGGCATATCAGCAGCTCTCCGTAACCCCTGCTGCTGCCGCTGCACAAACGATCGTAACGCACAAGGGGGCATTTAAGGTAACGCGCCTTCAGTTCGGCGTGAATTCGGCCCCCGGAATTTTCCAGTCCCTCGTGGAACGCCTTTTAACGGGGCTTCCAGGCATCCTCCCATATTTCGACGATGTGTTGATAACAGCGGGGGGCGAATCAGAACTAGCGCAAAGGCTAGCCAGGGTCCTTTCAATATTCGAGAAAGCGGGCCTCCGACTGAGACGGGACAAATGTGTTTTCTTTGCGAGGGAGGTTGAGTTCCTTGGGTTCAAGGTAACCCCGGAAGGCATCAAGCCCTCCGAGTCCAAGGTTGCGGCTGTGCAAAACGCCCCTCGCCCCACCGCGAAACCGGAGCTGCAGTTATTCCTAGGGCTCCTAAATTTTTACCATTCCTTCCTGCCGAGGAAGGCATCCGTTGCGGAGCCACTGCATGCGCTTTTGAAGAAAGAGGCGGTTTGGCGGTGGGGAGATAGGCAAGAGAAAGCGTTCAGGGAGCTAAAGGCACTTCTATCCTCGAATGCTGTCCTGACCCACTTTGACCCAAGGAGACCAGTAGTTCTAGTCTGTGATGCGTCCCCAGTGGGGGTGGGGGCGGTTCTATGCCACGTGTTGGAGAGCGGGCGGGAAGCCCCGATAGCGTACTACTCAAGGTCCCTCTCGAAGGCCGAGCGCAATTAAGCGCAAACTGATAGGGAGGCCCTGGCCATCATCATGGGAACGAAGAAGTTCCACGACTTTTTATACGGCCGCGAGTTTACGGTAGTGACGGATCACAAGCCACTTCTGGGAATCTTCACTACCGGCAAACCCACACCGCAAATTCTATCCCCCAGGATGCTGCGTTGGGCCATTTTCCTCAACGCCTACCAGTATGAGCTGGTCTATCGCCCAGGAAAGGAGATCTCCCATGCAGACGCGCTGTCCCGATCTCCCCTCCCTAGTGTAGGGGACCCCACATGTGAGGTAGAGCAGGACCACCAGGCCCTGCTGATCGAGTCTCTTGACTCGCCCCCCATCCTCCCGGCCGACCTCGCCAAGGCCACGGCGGCCGACAAGATGCTGGCCCAAGTTAGTTCCTGGGTTAGGAAAGGGTGGCCCATTACTCCCCCCGAGGAACACTTCAAGCCATTTTTCAGGCGTAGAGTAGAGCTTTCTCTGGAAAGAGGCTGCTTACTCTGGGGCCAGCGGGTAGTTATCCCAGAGAAACTGAGGGCCAAGGTACTGAAGCTACTGCATACCAGTCACCCCAGGATCGTGTGCTCCAAGGCTCTGGCCAGGAGTTTCTTTTGGTGGCCCCAGATAGACGCGGATATAGAACGTTTAGTGGGCACGTGTGAGAGCTGCCAGAGCTCTCGGCCCGAGGAGTCCCGGTTACCCCATAGGGAATGGGACACGTCCCGCGGGCCATGGTCCCGAATTCATGTCGACTTCGCTGGCCCTTTCCGCGGGTCCATGTTTTTGCTGGTAGTCGACTCCTACTCCAAGTGGTTGGACTTAATCCCCATGAACAGCACCTCCTCTGCGGCAACCATTAAACAGTTGCGCAAGCTTTTTGCCTGTTTCGGCCTGCCAGACGTCCTTGTTAGCGATAACGCTAGTACCTTCACGTCTGCAGAGTTCAAGACGTTTATCGAGCGGAACGCCATCAGGCACATTACTGCTGCCCCGTTTCACCCCACCACAAACGGTCAGGTAGAGGGCCAAGTGCGCACTACGAAAGACGCACTGCGGCGCATGGGTCCCAGTGAGTTGAACCTTCATCTGTGTCAGTTCCTCATCTGCTACAGGATGACCCCCCTAGCTTCAGGATATTCCCCAGCCGAACTCCTCATGAGGAGGCGTCCGGTAACACTTTTTGACCGGATGGATCCGTCCAGGGTGGAGGATGAAGGGAGAAATATAAACATAGGGGGAGAGAGCTATAAAAAGTTTTTCGGTAGGGGACCTGGTTCACTGCAGGAACTACGCGACCTCGGGGCCAGCGTGGGCACCAGGGACGATTATTGAGCAGACGGGGCCAGTGTCCTACAGGGTCGAGACTAGCTCAGGTCTACTCTGGAGAAGGCACGCCGACCAACTCAGAAGGCGAGTCACCAATGAAGGGGAATCAGTGTTAGGGTCCTCCCCCACCCACGTTACCCAAGGGGGAGACACGGCGGCATCCGCGGATACAAATGCATATCCTGGGTTCTCAGCCACAGAGGAGGATACTTTGGAAGACAGGATTGAGTTAGATTATGAGTTGCGGTACCAGGGGGGTGTAGCAGAGTGGTCCCCCACCCGTCCTAGCGAGAAGAGGGGTTTCAGTTCAGCCCCTGGTACTTCCAGTCCCCCCAGTCCTTTTGTTTTAGAATATACCATAGCTCCAGCTCCCCGGACACAAACACCCCCGAGACGGGCAACGAGGGGGAGTCCGCCCACCACAGTCTCTAGAACTCCCGGGCAGGTAACGGGGGTTGGCGAGGCCACGAGGGCCTCTTCGTCGGTCCCGAGATTCGTACTGGGGGGGACCCCAAGCTCCTCAAATGGTAGGCAGGGGTTCACTTCCCAACTGTTCATTCCATTCCCGTCCCCCAATGCAAGGTTTATGCAGAGCCCACACCGAGCCACTAATGAGTCCCCCCTTTCCGTTGCAGGACAGGACTCCGCAGAACCAGGCTCCCCTGTGTTAAGTCAAGCGGCCACACGCACCAGGCGCACATGCGGCAAGCCACACTGGTTGAGGGACTTCGTCCCATCCTAGGGGGGAGGGATGTTATGTATGTACAATGTTGCTTTAAGAAATGCATGAATGTAACCTGACCACAATTACAATGTAGCCCAGCTGTTAAAGGAACGCGAGTAAGCTGCCCATAGAGGGCAGCTGCGAGCGTTCAACTCACATGGTTCTCATTCCTCAAATCACCGGCAGCCGCGGGAACTCTCCCGCACCAGCAAACTACTACGGAATAGGGGCGTGACTTGGAACGACGTCACGCCGGTAGCAGCCAATGAGCTACCGTGCAGCGAGATTCAAATGTATTGTACTACTGTATATAATGTGATGTATCTCCGCCATTACCACATGTTCATACTGATCATCAACCAATAAACCTGTGTTAGTCCTTACTGCGACTCCTTCTTTGTCTTCCGTGCAAGACACTAAATTACCCCTCTCCCTTCCTGCCTCTTCCCACCCAAATGTATCCATTTCTGAGTGTATATATTGAGCAGTGCTGCACCACTGTTCTCCATGTTCTGACTGCCTAATAAACTGTTTAGCCCTGTTATGCTGGCTGCTTCGTGTCTCTACCAGAACATCAAAAGATCTTAACCAAACAATTTCAAGTGAAAAACCCTTATTCAGTAGGAGGTCCTATGAAATTTGCCTGTGAGAACATCCTAAAGGGATAACTTTTCCAGAAACAAGGGTGGATGGCAGGCAGAGCAGATGTGCCACTACCTGAACTTTGGAGATAAGGCACTCAACCCTTTCCTTATCCAGACACACCTCTGGGCATGGCTTCATAAAAATCCAATCCACTTTACTATAAGCTTTTGTTTTCCTTTGCAGTTTACTTTACTATCTCTTCTGTACCCATTCCGTTTATCAGTACCCTAAACTAGGGTGTGTGCACCTCCCTGAAGTCTTCAAGAGGACAAAAATGGTCCCTACACCCTGCAACATTGCACACCTCTATCCTAATCTTAACTGTGGTTAATCTTAACTGTGATATGAGAAAGCAAGTGTCATAAGTCATGGTTTGAAGTCTATTAAAATAAGCTAACTTGCAGCAATGGTTCAATAATCATAGTAAAGACTAGCTAGAGGTTGTCCAAAAGGTTCACAAGTAAACTGCAATTTTCTACTCATGAGTGCACCAGAGAAGAAAAGGAATGGTGAGTGTGCTTGGTCAACATGTTTGTCAACATGTGCCCTTACAATCTGTACATATGATCCTGATACAAAGAATAGCACAATTTGAAAATCACCTTAAGTTACAGGTCATGTACCTTAAATAATATGGTCTGATTGGGCATTAACAAAATGTAGAACTCTACAATCCAATCCCTATATATACATCTGCTCAGAAGTACATTTTGCAGACTGCTATATGGCTTACTCCCAAGTATACATTAGATGGAAGCTTTAGAAGACTACAAAATTAATTCTGATCTGCAAAGATAAAAACATTATTTTTGTTGGCTTCATACAAACCCAATGCACTTTATTTTCATTTGCAATGAAAATGAACTTACAAATAGGAGACCTTTTTTTAACAAAAAAGATATGTTCAAAATCTAATCCTTGTCAAGTTCAAGCATTAGCATCAGCTGTCAACTGTTAGGATGCTAGTTCTGTCTATAAAAGCTCTGAACCCTGAAGTTATTATTCAGCGATCATCTTTTTTTAAAAAAGAACTTAATGCATGTCAAAGCAGATGGTCTATGGTTAATGTTTCCTGTATCAAAAAAAATGTATTCATGATTGTAGAAGAACAGCTTCTAAAAGCTTCACGGAAAGCAAATATTAATTATCCTATAAGAACATTGCCTATACACAATGCTCCCCAAAATCATTATTAAACAAATGTAGACATTTAGAACAGTCTACCTGTGAACAGACTCAGCAGTGTTTGTATATCTTTAAAATGGAGTTGGCTTAGTTATCTGTGATTAATTCTTCTGGGACCACAGACATCCTTATTTTTCCGGTATTGCTATCTGGTCTTCAAAAATTAATGAAGTGTTAACAAACTATTCAGCTGAATAGTAAATTAGAATGTGTACTACTGTTCACGTGGATGAAAGTCTTTCCATTCTGAATCTGTTGGATTTTTTGTTTTGATTTATTGTTTTCACTTTGTCAGAGTTTCCTAGATCAAGGTAATGGTTTATTTCCACCAAAAAATAATAATATTTTTAAGCCTCTAGGCCAGGGGTGCCCAAACACTGTGCCCAAACACTGTGCATGGAACACTGTTACCTTCTCACCAAAGGGGCACCCATTTATCTACTTGCAATTTCTTGCTTTCAAAATGCTAGGTTGGCAGGAGCTGGGACAGAGATGGGAGTTCACTCCATCATGCAGCACTCGGGTCTTGAACTGCTTACCTGCTGACCTTCCAGTCGTCAAGTTCAGCATCTTAACCACTAAGTAACCACAGTCCCTTAAGGGAGACCTTTACCTATATAATACCTATATAATGCCAGTGGCAGATAGGGGTGCCTGGCGTGCAATGGTCCATGGGGACGCAGCAGGGATCGGAATCGACTGTGTGACTGAACAACAACAAAAATATAACACTTACATTTCTTGTCACTTTTCAGCTTAGAATTTCCCTCCTTTAACCCCTTTTTTCTCCACAGTGGAAAGGCATGAAGAAGCATGACCCTCATGGTGATTTGACAAAGAAGAGGGGGAGAGTAGCTAGATATATGAAGCACAATGGGACTGTGGTGGCTCAAGTGGTTAAAACGCTGAACTCGGCAACTGGAAGGTCAGAGTTTGATTCCTGAATATTGCATGACCAAGTGAGCTCCTGTCTCTGTCCCCGCTCCTGCCAACCTAGCAGTTTGAAAGCAAGAAATTGCAAGTAGATAAATAGGGACCATTTCAGTGGGAAGGTAAACAGTGTTCCGTGAACTCTGGCATTGAGGCATGCCTGTCACTTGTCCACGGAAATGTCTGCAAAAGTAGACAGCGCTGTCTCTTTGGCTTTAAAGAGAGATGAGCACTGAACCCTAGAGTCGGTTACAACTGGCTTTCAAGCAAGGGCGGCCTTTACTGAAGCACAACATCTTGTGAGATATTCATCCACATCCTATGGATTGAATCTGTGACAGGATTTACTGAGTTTACCGGTAATGAGTCCCCCCACCCCCACTTTAGCACAATAGAGATCATGTTCCAAAATATATAACTAAATTTTATTTCTTTTAAAGAAAGAAGATTCAGTTAGTGACGATAGACAGCAGGAATGAGTTTTGTATTCATTGTTCGTCTGCATGAATAAATCATGTGCTCAGTTATTAAACTGTAATTGCAACCCAAACAGATGGTCAGCTCTAATAGCAATTACTGAGGTGCTGCAGTAGCTCAGTGGTTAAAAAGCTCAACTTGTTAGCCAGAAGGCCGGCAAGTTGGCAGTTTGAGACCAGGGTATTGCATGAGGGATTGAGCTCCCATCTTTGTCCCAGCTCTTGGGGACATGAAAGGAGCCTCATTTGGGCATCCCCGAGCAGAGGTTCTCCGGCAAAAATCCTTTCAACCCAGGATAATTTCTGACACAAAATTATTGTTCTTAATAGCAATTACTGGCCGAGAACAGGAGGAAAGTGCGTAGGTGAATGTCTGCATCAGTTCATGGGGTTAAACGCAGGATACCAACCGAAATCTAGTTTTTCATCCTGTGTTAGGAGAGATTTCCCTTTCTGGATCAGAGTTTTAGCCTGCAAAATTCACTAGACAGTAGGAAAATATTAAATTTGCCACACAAACTTTGCAGGTCTCTCCCCTCATAATTTAATTTAAATGTAATTTAATATTCATATTTGTACTGCCGCCCCCTCGCCAGGGGCGACTCCGGGCGGCTAACAACAGAATACATAAAACACACATAAAAGCCATAATAAATAAACATTTAAAATACCCATGGCATTATAAAAGCCCACCCTCCCCATCCTAAAAAAGAGAGGGGGTATATAATTAACCAACCAATAGGTGGGGGTCACCCTACCATTGGTTCCCCACACCTGCCTTGCCAGCCAGGTCTTAACCTGTTTCCTAATGGGCAGCAGTTCCATCTGGAGTTGTAACTCTAGTGGCAGGAGGTTCCATAGGGCCGGTGCGGTCACGGAAAAGGCCCTCCTTGTGCTAGACAGGCGAGCCCCTCTAGCTGATGGTATAATTAGAGACCCCCTCTGGTCCGCTCTGGTTGGACAGACAGTCTTCTTGGGGTGATGCGGTCTCTTAAGTATCCTGGCCCGCTACCATGTAGGGCTTTAAAGGTCATTACCAGCACCTTGAATTGCATCTGGAGGCAAACTGGTAACCAGTGCAGCTCCCGGAGCAGTGACGAGGCACGGGCATAACACCCACATCCCATCACCACCCAGGCAGCCGTATTCTGGACGAGCTGCAGCCTCCGAATGGTCGCCGAGGACAGCCCCATGTAGAGTGCATTGCAATGTCTGCTATGTTTTTGCTTCCTTCTCTTTGTCTCTTTGTCTTTGTATTGCCTGCCTTAGAGGCTGCTGGGAAAGTCCATTAATATATGATTTTACCCAGAAACCAAAGTTTTAAAAGAAAAAATATGTATATTTCTGAGTACACAGCTTGGGGTACACAGAAAGAGACTCCTCAAAGACTGTGTTATTTTTGAAACACAATTGGGCATACCCTGGTAGTGGCAACCTTGTGTTGCCGACTAATCTTTCTCACACTAAGTCAGGCGAAAGGAATTGCAGAATGTACTCACCAAAAGGTGCCTTCATTTTGGTAGTTTCATGTCTGGCCTAGAGATGGAAGAAGAAGATTCTCTTGCTTCTGCCTATGTTAGTGCCTGGTAGAATGTGTTTCTGATGCAAAGGTGACCATAGATATTCCTGGTGGATATCTGAGAGCTGTAGACTGAACGACAAATATTTTTTATCTCCTTTCTCAGATTTTCATATCAAACATCTTTTTGATTAATGAAAGGAGCCTCATTCAGGTGTCCTCTGAGCGGAGTTTCTCCAGCAAAAATCCTTCCAACCCAGTGTAATCTCTGACATGAAATTATTATTATGTCAAGAAATCTGGTTCCCACCTGATAAGATTAAAAAGCCAACTTGACACCAGGAAAATATTTATATGTGCAAGTAGTCTTTAATCATGTATGTGATTTACCATTAGATTTAAGAATAGAAAAACATTAAGTAGATGAATTTGTCATGAATACTGTTAACAATAATATTGACATGGGTATAAATGTAAAATACAAAAATAGGATGTCATTTATCAGCAGTTAAAATCTGAGATGGGGATTATTATTTAGTGCTAGCATAGTTGCCCGGCGATGCAGGGCTGTTTTAAATTGTGGCTGGGCTGTTTTAAACTGTGATCAGCTTTTTGGGGTTTTTTTGTGGATTAAAAAAAGAACAAAGGATGATATAATTGTTTCAAAATGTTTTATTTCACCAAATAATGTTTTAGTTTGTGGGTGTTTTTTAAATAGTTGTACCGTAGGTAATAATTTTAAAAATGGGAAAGTACATGTTTTTTACATTCAATGTGTTTAAACTGTGTTTAGATGTTTTGGGTTTTTATTTGAGTTAAAACTCAGCACAACATTTTAGAAATCTTTTTATTTTATTTTTTGACATATTTTTGTGATTTGTGTAAAATTGTGATTTATTGTTGTGTTTTTGACTTGTTTAATTTAATTTAATTTAATAGTCATATTTATATATGCCGCCCACTCAGGGAGAACCCGACTCAGGGCGTCATTACAACAAGTTCTAAAAACACATAAAAACACTTTAAAAGACCCATATCCCACCCACCCACCCCACCCACTATAAAAAGAAGAAGAGAGAGTTCTTAATTGTTTACATAAGCCAGCAGGCGGGGACTGTGTTCCCATTAGGGCCCCACACCTGCCCTGCCAGCCAGGTCTTCAATCCTTTCCTGAAGGGCAGCAATTCTCTTTGAAGTCTTAGATCTGTTGGCAGGAGGTTCCAGAGGGTTGGTGCAGACACGGAGAAGGCCCTCCTTTGGGTGCTGGATAGATGTGCACCCCTAGCTGATGGCACTATTAGAGAGCCTCTCCGGTCCGCTCTAGTTGGATGGACAGACACTCTTGGGATGATGCGGTCTCTAAGGTATCCTGGCCCACTGCCATATAGGGCTTCAAAGGTCAAAACCAGCACCTTGAATTGCACCCGGAGACAAACTGGTAACCAGTGCAGCTCCCGAAGTAGCGGTGAGGCGTGGGCATATCATCCGCATCCCATCACCACCCGGGCTGCCGCATTCTAGACCAGCTGCAGCCTCCGAATGGTCGTCAAGGGCAGCCCCATGTAGAGCGCATTACAATAATCTAGTCGGGAAGTGACCAGAGCATGGGTGACCATAAGCAAGGAGCCCCGGTCCAGGAGCGTGTGCAACTGGCGAATCACCCGAAGTTGGGCAAAAGCCCTCCTGGCCACAGCCACTACCTGTTCTTCTAGCAGCAGCCGTGAGTCCAGAAGGACCCCCAAGTTGCGCACAGGGTCTGTCTGGGGCAAAACAGCCCCATCCAGTACTAAAGATGGTAGCTCCCTGGATAACACGGGGCCCCTTATCCACAGTGAATCTTGCTGGGATTCAGCCGAAGCCCATTGGCCCCCATCCAGACCCCAATGGCCTTCAGGCATCCGGATAGGATTTCAACAGCATCACCGGGGTCCCCACGGGCCGAGATGTACAACTGGGTGTCATCCGCGTACTGATGGTACCGCACCCCATGGGAATGAATTATCTCACCCAGTGGCTTCATGTAGATGTTAAATAGGAGAGGAGAGAGCACCGAGCCCTGAGGCACCCCATACTTGAGGAGCCTAGGGCTAGACCTCTCACTCTCTAACCACACCGACTGGGTACGGCCCTCCAGAAAAGAGGAAAACCAGGACAACACGGTGCCCTGGATCCCCAGTCCTTTGAGCCGTTCCAGAAGGATACCGTGGTCGACAGTATCAAAGGCCACTGAGAGGTCAAGAAGAGCAAGGACGGATGGATAACCCCCGTCCCGCTCCTGCCAGAGTGTGACCAATGCCGTCTCCATACCATACCCGGGCCTGAATCCTGATTGAAAGGGGTCTAGATAATCCGCTTCCTCCAGGACACTCTGCAGCTGGCGTGCCACCGCCTTCTCCAAAACCTTACCCAGAAAGGGCAGGTTGGAAACCGGCCTGTAGTTGTTAAGGACAGCTGGGTCAAGGGATATTTTCTTCAGGAGGGGGCGCACCAAAGCATGTTTTAGTGGTGCAGGAAATACCCCCTCCCATAATGATGCATTTATTATCGCCCCGACCCAGCCACCTGTCACCACCTTGGAGACTTTCACCAACCAGGTGGGGCAGGGGTCCAAAGGACATGTAGTGGCACGCACAGCTGCAAGGAGCCTGTCCACTTCATCAGGGACAACAGGATCAAACCGATCCCAGATCGTACAGCAAGACTGTGCTCCGGTGCGCCCCCCCCCCCCCCACCGACCCTCCCCATCCACGCCGGGATTCAGCCCTGAACGAATCTGATCGATTTTCTCCACCAGATGGTCAGCAAAGTCCTCAGCCGAACCCTGCCAACCGGGCACCGATCTCCCCCTACCGAGGAGGGACCTGGTTACCCGGAACAGGGCGGCTGGGCGATTATCAGCAGAGGCAATAAGGGTGGTGAAGTATTGCCGCCTCACCATCCCCATCGCCACTAGGTAGGCCCTAATAGCAGCTCTAGCTAGTGTCCAATCGGAGTCATCCTGGGTCTTCACCCAGCGGTGCTCTAGACATCTCTTTGCCCATTTGAGTTCCCGCAGTTCATCCGTGAACCACGGGGATGACCTAACCCCACGGGTGCGGAGAGGCCGCAGTGGCGCGATTTCATCCAAGGCTGCTGTTGCCATCCTGTTCCACAGGTTGACAAGTGCCTCGGGTGAATCGTGTAGCCGATCCAGAGGAACATCCCCCAGTTCCCTCTGGAATCCAACTGGATCCATTAGTCGCCGAGGGTGGACCATTTTAATAGGCCCTGCCTCCCTACGATGAAGCATCGCCCCCAGAAAGTCAAGAGTCACCAGATAGTGATCTGACCATGGCACAGGTGAGATGACTAAGTCCTGTAATCTCAGATCACTCTGCCACTGCTCCAACAAGAAAACTAAGTCTGGCATGTGACCACTGCCCCTGGTCAGACCCCGAACTACCTGAGTCAGGCCCATGGCTGCCATGGAAGCCATGAACTCCCTTGCCACCTCAGAAGCCATCCCCAATGATGGCAAATTGAAGTCCCCCAGAACCATAAGCCTCGGGAACTGCAACGCCAACAATGAGGTGGCCTCGAGGAGCTCAGGCAGGGCATCCCTTACCCTGCAAGGGGGCAGGTACAGGAGTAAGATCCCCAACTGACCCTTAGGGCCCAACCGTAGAAGCAGGGCCTCACAACCAGACACTTGTGGAGCAGTGGCCCTAGCAACTCCCAATGACTCCCTGGCAACAATGGCGACACCACCGCCCCTCCCCTCACCTCTAGGCTGGTGCCAAATACCGAACCCAACTGGACACATGTCCGAAAGAGGTACTCCATCCTCAGGTGTCAGCCAGGTTTCGGTGATGCATGCCAGATCGGCCCGCCCCTCCTGGATAGAATCTTGAATCAGGGGGGCCTTATTGCAGACCGATCTGGCATTCACCAGCAGCAGCCTAAGGGCGGGGTCACTCTGGATCTGCTGCTCAGGGCCCAGAGATGTACCTGTGGGGCTGGAACAAGGGACCGCACTTAAACATCAGACCTGCGTTCCCCAAGTGCGACCCACCCCTCGGTACCCGCCATACCGCCCCATGCCCGTCACAACACCTATATGGGTCCCTGGAACCCCCCTAGATGGAATGCTGCCCCTCCTTCCTGGCTGGCAGGACCAGCTCCCTCTCTTCCTACCCCACCCACAATCCCCCCTTGGTTCCGGCAGCAAAAATGGTAAGCCGCCCCACAGCAAGTTGCCTCCTTCTCTCGCCCCCATGCGGGAGGACGAGGCCAGGTCCGGCGGCAAAGGCAATGGGGCCATTGAAGGCACATCTGGCCACCCAGTTGATGGTAAATGCCTCAGGCGGCCAGGCATCTCCCCCCACCCCCAACCCCCGCCAGTCCGAATCCACAAAGGAGGACACCAAGGCTGGTGGGCAGAGCATGCTGGCCCCTTTATGCCTGCCACCAGTGCAGGTGTTCTGTTCAGGGCTGGCGGTGGCAGCGCGGGGTCTCTTCTCCTCCCCCTCCAACTCCATGGAGGAGGACGCAGAGGCTTGTTTTTACTCTTATGGCCTTTAGGTGGGGCAGTTGTGTCTTTTTGAGTTGTTTTTACTATTCTGCCCTGCAGGTGGGGCTGCTAGTGGTTCTGTTTTAGTTTCACTGGTTTTTCTCTCCTGGCCTCTGGGTGGGGCTTCTTCCGGTAAGTAATCTCTTTGCTTCTTCATTTCTGTTCTGGTCGTCGTGGAGGGAGGACGTGCTGGTGAGTTGCCTGGTTTTCTTTCTTCTGGGGTTTTTCTTTGTTTTGCTTTTGTGGTGGTGGGCTGGGAGGTGTTTCTGTTTGTTCTTTTTTGTTTTGGTTTAGTTTTAGGTTGGTTTAATTGGTTTGATTATTTCTGGTTGTGTTTAATTTGTTTTATTTCATTGTTGTTTATTTGTGTAATTAGTTGTTGTTTGTTTGTGTCATTTGTGGGGTTTTTCGTGTTGTAGTTAGGTGTTTTGTATGTGGTTTTGTGTAATTGTGGATCTTTTTGTTTGTGTCTTTTGTGGTTTATTTCTTTTTGTTTATTAATGTTTTTTTCATTATTGATTTATTTTTGTTTTATTATTTTTTAATAGTTTTGGTGTTTGTTTTTGTTGGTTACTTTGCCTTGTTTATTGTGTATGTTGGTGGTTAGGGGTAGTTTTGGTGTGCGTGCACACACACACTGGGCAGGTTTGAAATGTGCAGCCTAGTAGGTGTGTGTGTATGTGTATGTGTGAGTGAGTGAGTGAGAGAGGAGGCTGCAGTTGAGTTCGGAGGCTGTGCCCGGGTGAGTACCTCCAGGAGGCGAAGGCAGCGACCGGAGCCCCGTTCGCTGCCTTTGCCTCCCTGGGAATTGGTTTGCTTTCAATGGGGGGGGGAGGTACTGGTGCATTCGCACCCTGTTGAAAGCAAAACACTTCCTCAGGAAGTAAAGGCAGCGACCGGAGCCTTGATCGCTGCCTTTGCTTCCCTGGGAATTGGTTCGCTTTCAGCAGGGGGCGGGGATGAAGGTAAGTGGGGTGGGGTACAGGGTCTGGGGGGACATGGGGGTGGGGCGGGTGGGTGGCATGGTTCCCATTGTGCTCCCGTTGATTTTTGTAAATTTATATTTTTTACGTGCTGGCTTTGTCAGCGTTCTGCACGCTCATGGCGCGCAGGACGCTGGGACTTCTAGTTTTGAGTATGAGGTTTGCGTTCGTGTGGCAGTTTTTTTATGCGGCTCGATTTGAATTGGCCGCAACATGTTTCCCAACGTTCTTTTTGCTCGCGCTTCTCAGCCTGATTGGCTCTGGCGCGGCACAAAGAATGTTGTGAGTTGAAGTCCTTTTTCTTTGTCTGCATTCGTGGGGCTCCTGCCCCACTGGCGCATTTCTCAACCCTGCAGTAACCTCCGGACCTGGTTCAGGCGAATGCAGGAGGCTCGGTGTGGGCTAGTATGGCCGGGTGCGGGAGCCTTTGTCACAATCCAACGGTTAACACTCAGATTTATTGGTATAGAAGCACTGGAATTGTTACCTGATTTCTTTTATTTTTCCCCTTGCTCATAACATTCTAGCTGAGAATTCTTCTTCCCATATGAGAATGCCTCCAAAGAAATTATGTCCCTGCCTAACACTTTTAAATAAAATCCATGTCCTTGCCAGGTGCGTGGAAGAAATTTAGCAATGTAGTAAACATTTCAGGCTCACAGTTTATTGCTCCTAATTCCAAAGAAAAGCAACACAAGCCTCGACTGTCCAAGATAAATGGTCAGTTTTGTCCTTCTAATAATAGAGAACAGATGCTAAAATGTTTTTAAAATAGCAGAAAAGAAAAGAATATGTGGATGTCAGTTGATTATATCCAGAATAATTTCTGACAAGAAATTATTATTATTACCACCCTAGGTTAGCTTCTCCTCCTCCAGAATCCCTGAAGGCTTATCATTAACCTTGTCTTGTACGAAGAGTAAAGTGAATTCTGTTATTTCCCATAATTTAACTATGTGCATCATGCCTATGGATGTAACAGAATTTGCCATCTGTTGGCATACAGCATGTTTTTCCTTGCATTTGTTTGAGACCACTTCTTCTCCAGTACTCAAGGTGGTCAGTTGACATACTGAGAGAACTCAGAACAAATATCTCTGAATTTTGAAAGCCAAGAGCAGAGAGCCATCTCTAACAAAGATGGGATAATGATTCCATCCAACGTGTTTGTGACTTTTGTTCTGTCTGAGTAGCAAAAGCAACAGGGAATTCTTGGCGTAAACGTTCATGGCTGAAGCCCACAAATGTATCCGATGTAACTTATGGACTGTAACCTATGAACGTTTATGCCAAATAAAAATCTGTCAGTCTTTAAGGCAGGGGAGGCCAACCTACAGCCCACAGGCTGGTCCCAGACCACAGCACCATTTCATGTGGCCCACAATGATGCCGATGATGCACCAGAAGCGGATACATTTATAACAGCTATAAACGTGCCTGCGCCTGCGCAAACACGCTCCCGGCTGTCGTAAATACATTTACAACAGCCACGGATGCATTTTACAGACGCATTTATGGCAGGGGGAACCATGTGACCAGCCCACTCAGCTGTCCATGGGGTGTGGTCAGGTCCGCAGCATAAAAGGTTTGGGAACCAATGCTTTAAGGTGTCACAAGAGTCTTTTACTTTTCAACAAGTCTGAAGTCTCACTGAACTTAACTAGCATCTTCATTCTTTGGGGGACGTTTGAAATAGTCTGCTTTCCATGTAAGGTTACTTCTGTACCCCACTGTATGTCAGGTTCAGGACCCCAGTTAACAAAAAGACATTCAGGATGAAGAGGAGCCAACTAGCAGCTGATCCCTCCTCAAGGTCTGACTTTTCCCTTTGATGAAGCTAGAGCCAGGGGAAGTCACAGGTCAACTTTTTATTGTTGAGCTGGTGGTGTTAGTGGTGTTACCACCACCAGTCCATTTTTTCATTTTGATGAACAAGGAATGGATAGTGGTGTTTCTAGATGACACTGGAAAGACAAATGCAAGCATCACAATGTAGATGGAGAGATATGAGCATGTGAAGGCACCTTCAACACTAATAGAGAACAGAACAAGGTATATGTTCATGCACATGTCTTTTTCTCACTGTGCTATGGCCTGAGTTCAACAAAAAATAATCATATCTAAGTCCTATCAAAACCAGTGGTAATCCACTAAATTTATCATGATTCACAATCCGGCATAGTGATGGAGCCCCAGCGTTCTCACTGCAAGAGACAAGAGGAATATTGCTGTAATATATATCCTCATTGTGACACACATACACCTCGCTGCCTGCCCTCTGTTTCACTTGGAAAGGTTTTTTTTTTTAAGAGCAGCACCAACTGTATGAACAAAGGCATTGCTCTCCACTGATATGGCCAGTCAACTCATCCTCAGAATCAAGGCATTTTGGATGTGTTGTTGTGGAAGAAGGTCCGCGCAAAACAGATAGCAAGTGGTAGCAAGAAAGGAGGGTAGATGGTACCCATTTTAGAAACTAAAGCTCTTTAGAGCAGCGTTTCCCAAACTATGTTCCACAGAGCACTGGTGGACTTCAATTCCCAGAAGCCTAAGTCAGTACATTAGCTGATCAGTGTTTTGGGGAATTGACTTAGGCTTCTGGGAATTGATGTCCAAAACCAAAGACTGGGGAACAGGGCTGCCATGGGGGGGGGACCATCAGGACTTCCGTCCCGGGCCTGGAGATGACGGGGGCCCAGTGGCGGTGGGAAACCACTGATCTGCGTATGTGCAAACAAATGACGCATGCGCAGGAAACCTCAGAGGTGTGGCCAAAATGTGGGGGCTTGCCAGGCCCGGAAATTTCTGATGCCGGCCATGCTGGGGAACACTGCTTTAGAGCTTTCACAAGACTTTCTTAATGGGGAGAGTGCTCATAATTTTCTGCTCTTTGTAGTCTACAGCCTAAGAGAAGGGCTAGCCATGACCCTGCCAGAAAGTTAGCCCAGTCAACATAATGATATTTATTTCTCCACAAACTTGCATACAGCTACACTACACTTTAAATCCAAAGACTTCCAATGATTCTTATTCATCATTAGCTTTAAATGGAGCACCCTCACTATTTTTAAAATGAGTTTTCCATCAAAGATGCCACCTACTCATTCCCTATGGTTATATGATTTGCATAAATGACAAGCTTCCACCTACTTTCTGTCTATTAATTCTCTTACTACAGATATCACTTACATTGTCTTCTTTTTACAAAAATTAGGAAGTGTGAATATGCATCTAGCAAAGCATTTTTAGAACGGTCATATAGCTATACCTAGTACTATAGTGGGCTGATATAGAGCCAATTTAATACTGTTTTAATGTCATGTGTAAACACATGTAAATAAATTTAATCCAAATTAAAGCCAACCACATCCACCATCTGTCTTTTATCTGTACATACAGTTGCCAAGTATTTAACAAATGCACATGGCAAGAAAAAGACGGGGCTGGACCAAAGGAATCTTCACATCCTGAAAGAAAAAGGATGAAGGAACATGAACTGGCTTGAAAAAAGGAGTTGTGACAGCTAACACTATTCCTCATCACTTCCAGATGTTAAACACTAAAGATAAAACTAATCTGAGTTCTTGAAATTGTTTTTACCTGAAAACCTCTTTATTTATTCCATGTGGTTAGCTCTGAAGGACTACATATAATATCTTCCATAATGCCACTTTTCAATACCCACGTCAGAGTCTGGACTTGGAGAAAAGCAGCATAAAAAGAGAGTATATAAATAAAGGTCACACTTGGGTGGAGACTTAAAACAATACTGATGACAATACAAATGACTAACATGTACTACATTCTACTTAGATCTTCAAGCTTGGGGCCCATGCATGCTCTTAATCCAGATGTGGTTCTGCTGGAGTACCAGGATAGCTCAAGTGATGTAGAGACCTTCATGGCAGTGAAGCACTTCCTACCTACCTCAACTTGTTGACTGTACAATTGCACCTAGAAGACAATTGCAATTCATCTAACTTATGCTGAAAAAAATGTTACATGAGATAGCATTCCTTCAAGGAGTAGTTTAACAAAATGAAAGTGAAATTCTTTGGCAGTGTGAGAGCGTGTGGGCTGAGGCCTATGCTATCACAGATCAGGGATCAGGAACTGCTGTTTCTATTACATACTTTTTGATTTTTTTAAACTTTACATTAAAAGAGCCTTCATCTGCGTCAAAGACCTGACTTCTGGGATGGTTTACAACTGGCACGGCAGATTATATCAACAATGGACTCCCTAAACTAAACACAAATGAGCAAAACGCAAGAGCCTCAGTAGTAATGGCTATTATGTTGTGGGATTATGGACTCTGCCGTGGGATCACTAATGAATCACACTTCTTTGAAGTATAAACAGGATATAGCTTTTTCAACAACAACACTGTTTATTAAAATGCATTGATGTAAACTGTGCAGTGGTTTTTTTATCATGTTAAGCAGCAGTGATGTTACACCATCACATCTGCCAATAACCACAATATTGTTTTCACCAGTGATAACCTGCAGTTTCAACCATACCCAAAAGGGACTGTGGTGGCTCAGTGGTTAAGAATCTCACCTTGTTAGCTGGAAGGTCGGCAAGTCGGCAGCTCGGGACCGAGGTACTGCATGACAGAATGAGTGCCTGTCTCTGTCTCAGCTCCTGCCAACCGAGCAGTTTGAAAGCAAAAAATTGCAAGAAGATAAATAGGGACCACTTCAGTGGGAAAAGATCTTGGGGACATGAAAGAAACCTCATTCGGGTATCTCCTGAGCAGAGTTCCTCCAGCAAAAATCCTTCTAACCCAGAAAGCACCTTTCTGTGCTTCTCATACAATTTTTTAATTAAAAAAAAAACTATACTCAAGTATTGTGTCCTAGTGAGCATTATCTGTTCTGTGGCTTTCAGACAATGAAACTTAAATTCACTTAAAACAAGTGATATTTACAGTCCCTGTTGTCAATTCTACTAAATTTGGGTGGTGCAGCAGCAGAAAAGCTCCATCAAGCTTTCTTTAAAACAAGGTACACAGGGAGTGACTGCCTTGTTTTCAAATGACAATTCCATTCTCATGAGCCTCCTGGAAGATTGATCCAGCTTGAGAAGGAGCATGCTCTTTGTGCACTTTAAGAAGGCCTACTTCGCTTGATAGAAAATTTGATACTATGTCAGCTTATGTGAGGCACAGTTTGTGGTAGCTTTGGAGTAGGCTAATACAATACCCTATCCCCAGATTAGGACGTCTGGCCAAGTTATCCTGCTATGGCAATAAAGTAGACCATATACCAGTGACTCAACGCTGAGTGTCAGGCAGCAGTCAACTAACCTGACAACCCTGAGGACTAATGGCCTTGGGTGCCGAAGTCCACAGGGGAGGGTGATGGTCCCCCAGTGGATTAAATCCCACTTAAATCCATCTTGATGGAGGGCAGCAGCTTCATTAATACTGGCCTGGGGCTGACCTGTGTGCCAAAAGGGCTCAGGACCAGAAAGTGACTTGCAGAACTGAATCAGTGGTGTGGGTGGCCATGGACCATGGCCCTCCAGGCACCTCTGTCCTCCACCATACTCCTCAACCCACCCAGCTTTGTGCCCATTGCGTCTACAATACCATCTAGCCATCTCATTTTTGCCACCCCCTTCTTTTGCCCTCCACCTTTTCCAGCCTTAAGGCTTTCTCAAGTGAATCCTCTCTTCTGATTTGATGTCCAAAGTACTTTAGCTTCATCTTTACTATTTGACCTTCTAAGGAGCAGTCAGAGTTGATTTCTTCTAAGGTTGACCTATTTGTTCTCTTCGCTGTCCAGGGGACTCTCAAAACTCTTCTCCAACACCACATTTCAAAGGTGTCTATTCTTCTGTGCTGTGCTCAGCTTTCCTAATGGTCCAGCTCTCACAACCATACATTACCACCAGGAATATCATTGCTTTGACTATGCAAATTTTTGTTTGCAAGGTGATGTCTCTACTTTTCACTATGTTCCCCAGGTTTCTCATGGCTTGTCTCCCTAGAATCAGTTGCCTTTTTATTTCATGGCTGCAATCCCCATCTGCAGTGATCTTTGATCCTAAGAAAGTAAAATCTGTCACTGCTTCTACTTCTTCCCCATCTATTTTCCAGGGACTGATAGGGCCTGTTGCCATTATCTTGGTTTTCTTGATGTTGAGTTTCAAGCCAGCTTTTGCACTCTCTTTTTTCAACCTAAGCAGGAGCTTATTTAGGTCTTCCTCACTTTCTGCCATTAGGGTGGTATCGTCTGTGTATCTCAAGTTGTTGATGTTTCTCCCAGCAATTTTGATCCCAAATTGTGATTCCTTCATCCCTGCATTGCACATTATGGGGTACCAGGAATTGAACCCAGGACCTTCTGTATGCAAGTCATGCGTTCCAATGCTGAGCCACATCCCTTCTCCAAACAAGCACATCTCAAGTTATGCTCCAGATATCATCTTTTTGACAGTTAACTGCCAGAATGGATGCACACAAGATAGTGTCCACGCAATCTGTTTTCCATTGTTCCAAGTGGCAGCTGTGTTACCCCAAAAAGCAGCACCGGTTTCAGTGGCTTAGCCAACCCCCTGGCATGGATGGATGGAGCACTCATGCACTCACAGATGTATAGGACAGGCATGCAAACACACTGTGCCTGGATGAATAGCAGTTGGAATCTACCTACAGGTCTTTCTTTTTTTAAAAAAATCTGGCTCCTCATGAAGATCTAAAACAGGGCTGCCCAAACATTTTGGGATGCGGACCAGTCACATGGTTAAGCAGGCCTGTCACGTGGTTCCTCCCACCAGAAGTGGAAGACGTGCCCGTGAATGCGCAAAATGTTGCCATAAATGCACCCACATCTGTTGTAATGTGTTTACAACAACTGTGGGTGCTTTATTTTGTGCATGCACATTTAACTTCAACTTCCGGGAGCGGCAAAGGCTGGATTATTAAGTGGCACAGGCCAGATCTCATGGGCCATAGTTTGGGCACTCCTGATCTAAAATTACATCAGAGCCTAGTGAGGATCTTACACATTTCTAAATATTGAGCATTATTAGCACTAGAAGCATCTTTTTAGGACTTTTTTTTTAGCGATTTTCCAAGGAACAGGAAATGAGTACTGTTTATAAACAGAAACATGTGTGGAAAACAATAAAAAAAGCAGAAGTGAAGGGAGGGAGGGAGGGAGGAAATGTAAGGTAAAGAAAGGTGTCAAAAATATCACTAGGGAGATCAGCATTCCAAAATGCAGTTTCAAATAAATCAGGTTCTCAGATGCACAAAAGCAACATCCTGTGATAAAGAGTAGAATGTAAATATCCTAAATAAATAAATGAATACATACATAAATAAATTAACAAACTAATAAGTAAAATAATTATTGCATTTTAGTTGCCATGAAGAAATCCTGCTGACATCTACTGTAAGCCACCACAGCACCAGATCTTGATCAATCTGCTATTTTTGATTTGCCTCCTCTGGTTCGAAACATATACCAATTCTGGTGTTGTAGCTTGTTAAAGCCACATAGCTAAACAAAGAGAAACTTGAGAAATCGCAGTAAGAAATCAATAGCGAATTAAGAATTAACTACAAAGTATTTTACAAGGTAGCTTTAGCACCATCTGGTGGTTGCTAGTAGACATCTGTTCTCATTGTTGTATGCTTTCAAGCTACCTCTGGCTTATGGCAACCTTGTAAAGGGGCACTCTCCAAAAGTTCCTGTCCTCAACAGCCCTGCTAAGCTCTTGCAAACTCAAGCCAACAGTTGCTTTAGGCCAGGGAGTCAATCCATCTCACATTTTGTCTTCCTCTTTTCCTGCTGCCTTCCACTTTCCTGGCATTATTGGGTTTTTCCCAGAATCTTGTCTTCTCATGGTGTGCCCAAAGCAAGACAGCCCGTTTCATCATTTTTGTTTTTAGAAATAGTCGAGGAGTGATTTGCTCTAGGACTGGTTTGTTTCTTTCTGGCAGTGCAGTGCATCTGCAAAGCTCTTCAACACTATATTTCAAACAAATCATTTTTTTTTCATTCACCATTTTAGGCTGATACTTGAGTAGGAAAGAAAATGAAACCAATTAATATCACAGAAGATGCCTATTGTCGGGTCCCTCCCCATCTCCAGCTTTGGGCACTGAAAGAATTACTTCACTTAAAGTATTACACAATTTGCACTATTATTCTATTTTCTGGGGACTGCGGTGGCTCAAGTGGTTAAGACATGGAACTTGATGACTGGAAGGCAGGTCAGCAGTTCGAGACCTGAGTGTTGATGAGTGTTAACTCCCATGTCTGTCCCAGCACCTGCAAAATTATCAGTTCAAAAGCAAGAAATTGCAAGTAGATAAATAGGTACCACTTTGGTGGAAAGGTAAACAGTGTTCAATGCACTCCAGTGTTTAGCCATGCCTGCCACATGTCCATGGAAACGTATGCAGATGCAGACAGCACTGATTCTTTGGCTATAAACAGAGATGAGCACTGAACCCTAGAGTTGGATATGACTGGCTTTCGAGCAAGGGTGACCTTTACCTTCTATTTTCAGGGGGGGGGGGATCATTTTCAAGCTCTATTCTTAAGGGCAGCTCACTCCTACGACTACAAATACAACCACCACAAAATGCAGAATACCTTCCGAATTTCTCTTTGATTGCTGGTAACAGATTACAATGAGCCTGTACCAGAAGGTTTCATTTAGAGCTAGGCTATTTTGATATGCTGAGTTCAGTGAGAGTTGCTATAGCTTTATCATACTCTTTCCGATCTCTGCAACATTTTGATTTAATAAACTGCACTGAAAAACTGTGAACAGTAGATCGTAGATACTGTACACAGCTCTCCAAGCAGACTTCATTTAGTCAAGGGAGTTTCCAGTCTCTTAAATTGTACCTCACCGTTAATTTTTTTACTGTTTCTTCTTCTTTCGTGTCTAGGTCAAACTTTAAACTGCCAAAATGAAGCCACCTTTGGGGAGTTCATTCTGTAGTTCCTTTTGCCTGACCTAGTGTGAGAAAGATTAGCTGGCAAAATGAGGTTGCACACAATCTTTAAGGAGGCGCTTTATTGCTGCTGCTGCTGCTGCTACTTATATATTATCCCAGAGGCAACATTCACATCCTTATTTGCAACATGCCAACAGTAAATATACTAGATCCTTGATGGTGAACCTTGGCACTCCAGATGTTCTTGGACTTCAATTCCCAGAAGCGCAAGCCCCCATGAATCCACACGAAGGGGTTTACTGCAATTCATTCCGGGAGCAATGAGGGCGGTGCGGGCTGGATGAATTGCAGAAAACCCCTTCATGTGGATTCATGGGGGCTTGGGCTTCTGGGAATTGAAGTCCAAGAACATCTGGAGTGCCAAGGTTCGCCATCACAATACTAGATTTTTGTCCTATGCCCACTTGATCAATGAAGGGCAACTAATGACTATGGAATTCTAACCCATTCGGCAATGAAGCCTTACATATACATCTATTTGTTCTGTGCACTGTTACTAAACTTGGGGGCAACATCACTATGTGCATGAAGACCACACGAAAATACCAAAAACCAAAAATTCTACGTAGTAACTAAATAAACAAATTTGCTAGTCCATTAATTTTCAGATTATTCTATTACTTCAGCTTTGAAATTTTTACTAATAGGAAAAGCACAATTGCCCTTAATTTGTTTTGAAAAACATTCATTATATTAAAAATAATTATTAGAGCACTTGTAGTTTCTAATGTTTCTACCTTTAGTGTGATGACTATCTTTTATGTCCTTCTTGGTAAAAAAAATAAAGAGGTACTGTATTTAACTTTAACCACCACAGCACAGACACTCCAGATGTTGGACTGTTGTTCCTACAGCTCTTCACCTTTGACTACTGGCAAGGGTTGATGGAAGGTGTAGGCCAGCAATACACGGAGGGCTACAGATGACCACCTCTGTTATAGAGGATGTAGCCACATCATCTGCCTCATCCTCCTCAACTTGCCTCCTTTACATAGTCAAGGTGCAAAATTGGTCTCCCTAAAGCAGGGATTCTCAATCTGCAGTCCGCGGCACCATTTCATGTGGCTCCCCACCGCATCCACACCAGGAAGAGCCATGTAGTGAAAGAAGGGCAAAATGGCTGTCCGGTCCCCAAAGCTGTCTGAGGGAGCATGACCTGGCCCCTGGCTTTAAAAGGTTGAGAACTTCTACCCTACAGTAAACACCCTAGGCCCCTGGTGGCTTAGTGGTTAAGACACTGAGCTTGACGACCGGAACGTCAGCAGGTCAGCAGTTCGATACCCGAGTGCTTCATGACGGAGTGAGCTTCCGTCTGTCCCAGCTCCTGCCAACCTAGCAGTTCGAAAGCAGGAAATTGCAAGTAGACAAATAGGGACCACTTTGGTCGGAAGGTAACAGCGTTCCATGTACTCAGTATCTAGTCATGGCTGCCACATGTCCATGGAAACATCTGCACATGCAGACAGTGCTGGCTCTTTGGCTGTAAACAGATATGAACACCACATCCTAGAGTCAAATATGACTAGCTTTCGAGCCAGGGAGACCTTTACCTTTACTAAAGCATACATATGGGGTGGGGGAGTTCTCATACTAGGGGAGGCCAATAGTGGGCATGGCTTTTGTTTCAACTTAGGCCAGACTTTTATGCCCACTGAAAGGTAGAAAGATGTTGTACCAAATTCTAAAAATACTGTAAAAGATGCTGCCATCCGTGTACATGTCAGCTGATTGGGCAAAGTGTTACACAGATCATGGCAAAATATTCAATGTGTAACAAGCAGAAATACTGTTGGAAGGATACTTTGACATTAGTTCACTTATAGATGCCTCAAACCTCTACTTGTCAGAATGAAAAACAAAGCTACGTCTTCATATGATTTTGGGACAATGACTGAAGTGCAGCATCAAAAGCAATTACCATTTCCTTTAAGAAATCCAATTTCAAGAAAAAAGGGCTTGAGAAAGATTCAGAACCGATCATAATATTTATATAATAAATTAGAAGCAAGATGTTTTACTTATTAGCATTACTATTTTCTGTGAGAGCACTTAAATCTCTACAATCAAAGACTGCTAAAATACTGAAGGAATATTTCAAAATGTCAGTAGTTCAGTCTACAGGAAAAAAATTCTATACTCTTTGAAACAATAATTTCTTTTTTTAAAAAAATCTAGATAAGAACATAAGAACAGCCTTGCTGGAACAGGCCACAGGAGCGCATCCAGTTCAGCATTCTGTCTCACACAATGGCTCACCATTTGCTTCAGGGTATTCCCAAGGAGATGCCTTCACCTGCTTAGGATTCCCTGGAAATGGCAATGAGAGATATCCTGCCTATCTCTCCAACCCGGAGGTTGTCCTTAGATATCCATAATTATAGCCATTGATACCCTTGTCCTCCATGAACTTGTCTAATCCTTTCTTAAAGCTGTCAAGACTGACAGCTGTCACCACTTCTTCTGGTAGGGAGTTCCATTGACTAGTTCCATTAACTTCTAGGTAAAAAAAGTACTTTCTATTATTTGTTTGAGAACTAGTACCCAAAAGTTTCATGGAGTGCCCCCTAGTTCTAGTGTTGTGCGATAGGGAAAACAGTTTTTCTACACTCATTTTAACTACACTCATTTGTCTGCAATGGAACTATACGACAGATTGTTCCAAATTCTGCTGCATCAAATGTATATAGATCAGCTATAGATAGTTTTAGGGTACACAGAAAGAGCCTCCTCAAAGATTGTGGTGTTTTTGAACCACAATTGGGTGTAACCTTGTGCTGGCTAATCTTTCTCAAACTATGTCAGGCAAAAGAAACTACAGAATGAACTCACAAAAAGGTGGCTTCATTTTGGCAGTTTTCATACCTGGCTAGACACAGAAGGAAGTATAGCTTCCACAGAATGCATTTTGGTTCAGGTTAATGGTAATATTGTGGGAAAGGCTCTAGATCAGTGGTTCACAACATGGGGCCCATGCCCCACAGGGGGACTTCCAATTCACAGAAGTCTAAGTCAGTACATTGGCTGATAAGTTCTTTTGAGAAATTGACTTAGGCTTCTGGGAATTGAAGTCCGAAAACCAAAGGTTGAGAAACACTGCTCTAGATGTATCCTTTAATTTATGCTTGTTGTAAAAAAGAAGGGATGAGATGCTGGAGCATTACAGTCAACAAAGCATATCTGTATAAACTAATGTAAATGTGGTCAATGTCAGAATTCTTCTTGCTTAATAACATATAAATCCTAAGCAGGTGTTACAAATGCCAGTGCTATGGATGTACAGTGGAACCTCATACAATTGCCCCACATAGCAATGAAATCGCATAACAACTAGGTTTGTTGTTGTTGTTGTTTTGGGGGGGGAATGGCGTCCCGCATAACAATTTTCCCTATTAAATCCCTATGGAAAATTGTGGTTCCCTATTGTACAATTTTTCAATGGGAAAAAACACTTAGCAAAAAAATTTGTTGTACGATGCATCTCGTAGGGAAAATCGCTATACGATGCATGTATCGTATAGCAATTGTTTTGTACAACGACGAGCCCCATGGAACCGATTAAAATCGTTGTATGAGGTACCACTGTACTGTCAACCTCTTTCGTTTCAGTGTTGGGTCTCACCAGAAGGGTTCTACTCAAGTGTAAGCTCTACACACAAGCAATAAACCTGGAAAATCTGGTTGTGTGTTCCTGTACACGGTTAGGACCTTTGTGTTCAGAGCCAGCACTGAAGCAGCTGATAATGCAAAAGGCACTGCAAACATTCCTTTCTAAGAATTTTCAGTGCCAGTATTTTTTAAATAAACAATATTTCACATTCAGAATAAGAAATCTATTTGGTGTTCAGTAATTAGCAGCCAGGGTTTTTTCCCCTCAATGGTGTGAAGACAGCAATCATAAATAATTATAGGGATAGAGATGTTCAGTGCTATGCTCCAAAAACAGGCCAAGTTATTACTGGACGGGTTCAAAAATTTACCATTACACTATATAAACGCATTTAATTCTGCATATGTTGAATGGATCCAGACAGAGAAATAAGCTTTCTGCATCTTAATAATTTATCAAAATAATGTTTATTTTCCCCACAAGAATCAGCACCCACTGTGGAGGATCCAGATTCCTGGGTCTTGCAGCATCCAAATAAAGCTTTTGATTTACACCACTTCTGTGAATTCTGGAAATGAAGCAAGTCTTTCCATAATTACTGTAATACAGCCCACTAAAGAATTACTGTATGTTTCAAGAAGTGGAACAACTGTTTAACAGTTTAAGAAATGGATGTTTTAGTGCACTTTTGTCATTTTTTTAGCCAACATGCTACACTATTGTCTGTGCACAAAGTGAACACTGGAGATCTTTACTGTAAAATAAATCTGCCGCAGTAAGAAACATACTGTGTCAAGGTGCCCTTTTCTCCCTTAGACCTGCACAGGCTTAAGACAAAAACCTTGCAAACATTATATTATCTTTTTTTTATTATTAAATGAGAAAAAATCTCATTCTCTTACATTATCACATTGCTAGTCAGAGAAATGCTGCAGTGATGAAGAAAGTCAACTTTGGGGCAAAGTCCTCATTTTCTACAACATCCATTTACAGAGAAATTATAGTCATGTTCAAAAAGCTGATCAGCACAACTCTCTTAGGTTTCCTTCACCAGGAGTCTGAAAGATCCTTCCACTAGTGGGTAATATCACTGTGTAAAAATTACAGTTTTCCACTGCTGAAAAAATCATTCTGACGTTGCACAAGGTGCCAGGCAGAAATCCTCAAACATTCAAGGAACGTTCACACAGCCTCATCATCTGACGTGTCGCTGCTGCTCGTCTCTGTGTCTTCATTCTCAAGTGATGGTTTAAAAGTGCTATTTTTCCAGGGATTAAATTTGAAGTCACAGATGAGGCCATTTTTTAGAAAACCATTTTTTCTAAGGCCATTTTTTTGTAGCTGAAATTTAAAAAGCAAATAGAATTAGCAGTTTCAATGTGACAAATTCCAAAAGCATTCATTTTACCTTAAAAAATTAGGCTGTAAATTTTCTATTTGGGAACAGTACGACTAGCTCAGACTGATAAACTACATTCATACTATTTTAAATGTATATACAGTGGAACCTCGGTTAATGACCGCATCGCATAATGACCTGTTTTGCTCAAAAACGTGCATCGGATATTGACCATTTGTTGTTATGTGATGCGGTCATTTTTGGCCCTCTGGAAAGGGAAGCGGCCAAGCGGCCCCAAAAAATGACGGCTGCAACTTTTTTCAGCTGTTGTACAGCCCAGGGACCTCCTAGGAAGTGGGGAATAATGTGGAAAAGGTCCTCCAAACCTCCCAGAGCCTGCAGGAAGGTACGACAAAACGTCCTCCTTTTTGAAATGGGCGAAAAAAACTCCGTTGTGGCGGAGAAATTTTCACCCATTTTGGGCTCCCTGCCACCCCGGGGGGGGGGTCGGGGGAGCCAATCCACGCTGTTTCTGAAGTCCCATGAGACACCCACCCACCCACCCACAGTTCACCCCACCCCCTCTGCCCAGCAGCCCAATGGGAGCATTTCCTTCCTCCCTCCCCTGTTGCTGTGTTGGCACTTTGCAATAAATAAGTGGGTTTGGGGTTGCAGTTTGGGCAGTTTGAGCACTCAGTCTCTAAAAGGTTCACCATCACTGGTATATATCAAGGATCCCTCTCCTTGCCTGTACTTCTTAGGCTCAGATTTCTATAAAGGCTATAAGGCAAGGATTCTCAACCTGTGGCCCACAGCATTATTTCATGTGGCCCACCACCACCTCACACCCGGAAGTGCCATGTGGTGGAGGAAGGGCAAAATGGCCTTACAGCCCCTGAAGCTGTTGAGGGAGCATGACCCGGCCCCCAGCTTAAAAGGTTGAGAACTCCTGCTATAAGGTTAGCCTCAGATGTTGAATGGTAAATGTAGTGAAACTCAATCTTGGTTTATTTCTCCTCCTAGTTATATGGGAGAAGAAAGGAAGATGTAATTACAATGCAATTACTTTTTTTAGTTCTGAACAAGATGTTCCTCTTCTAGTTTGCTCAGACTACTACTACACTTTCAGCACAAACACACGCATGATGGGAGATGTGTCTCTCACCTGTTCACTAATGACCTGAAATTCCCTCATTTCATCCTCAGTTAGTGGAGCACAAGTTTCATCATTTTCACTGTCTTCCTGCCAACCCATCTCCTTTAACAATCTGTTTAACAAAGAGAGAGAGAGAGAATGGTTGAGCATTAAATTCCCAATACATATCTCAGATCATAAGCAACTGGTGATTCCCAAGGTGCAATCTAATAGCTCTAAAGGTGGCTGTTTCAATTAGCTACTTGCTAGCACCTTCTGTATTACCCTTTCCATTTTTCTTCAAACTGGCTGGAAAAGAATATGAGGTGTGAGAACATAAATGAAATGTGTTACTTCACTTTCGATGTTCTTTTTAAAAAAAATCTTAGTGCTTCTTTTCTTCCCCAGAATAATTCAAAGTAAACCATCTCTGGGATCAAATCTAATTAGCTCTATACAAAGAAAAACTAGATGAAGAGTAAAGAATGTGGTCATTGATCTAGTCAAATAGTCAATCAATACATATTGTTGCATACTTTTCCCAGCTACAGGAGACCTACTGAATCAAAGACCAATTGGTATCAACAACTGCAATTACAACAAACTCACGTTCAATACAAGTCTTTAAGAACACTTCTGTTTGTTGTTTGTTGTCTGAAATGCTTGCACAGACTAACACAGCTACTTTTTCAAAATTTAATTTAATTTTAATTTAATTTAATTATCACATTTATATACCGCTCACTCGGCCAAAGCCAACTCAGGGCGGTTCACAATAAAAATTAAAAACACAAGTTAAAACAGTTAAAACAGTTAAAACTACCCACCCCCTAAAAACAAGGGCTGCAGGATCCAAAGGCACCATGGGGAAGAGTTCTTCTACACCAACCACCCAATGGCGGTTACCCTTCCACCTGCACCCCACACTTGACCCGCCAGCCAGGTTTTAAGATCTTTTCTGAAAGGCAGCAATTCCGTCCGGAGACGTAGCTCTGTTGGCAGGAGGTTCCAGAGGGCCGGTGCAGACACGGAGAAGGCTCTCCTCCTTGTGCCAGAGAGGCGAGCCCCTCTGGCTGATGGAACGATTAGAGAGCCCCTCCGGTCCGCTCTGGTTGGACGGACAGACGTCCTCAGGGCGATGCGGTCTCTTAGGTAACCCGGCCCACTACCATATAGGGCTTTAAAGGTCAAAACCAGCACCTTGAATTGCACCCGGAGACAAACTGGCAGCCAGTGCAGCTCCCGGAGCAGTGGCAAAGCACGGGCATAACGCCCACACCCCATCACCACCCGGGCTGCCGCATTTTGGACCAGCTGTAGCCTCCGAATGGTCGTCAAGGGCAGCCCCATGTAGAGCGCATTGCAATAATCTAGTCTGGAGGTAACCAGAGCGTGAGTGACCATGAGCAAGGAGTCCCGGTCCAGGAGTGGGCGCAACTGGCGGATCACCCGCAGTTGGGCGAAAGCCCTCCTGGTCACAGCCGCCACCTGTTCCTCTAGCAGTAGCCGTGAATCCAGGAGGACCCCCAAGTTGCGCACTGGGTCTGTCTGGGGCAAAATAGCCCCATCCAGAACCAACGATGGTAGCTCCCGGGTTAATGCAGAACCCCCTATCCATAGCCACTCAGTCTTGCTGGGATTCAGTTGTAGCCCGTTAGCCCCCATCCAGACCCCCACAGCTTCCAGGCATCTGGAAAGGACTTTGACGGCATCACTGGGGTCCCCATGGGCCGAGATGTACAACTGAGTGTCATCCGCGTACTGATGGTACCGCACCCCATGGGAACGAATGATCTCACCCAGCGGCTTCATGTAGATGTTAAATAGGAGAGGAGAGAGCACCGAGCCCTGAGGCACCCCCCATTTGAGGGGCCTAGGACTGGACCTCTCACTCTCCAACCACACCGACTGGGTACGACCCCTCAGAAATGAGGAAAACCAGGACCACACATTACCCTGGATTCCCAATCCTCGGAGCCGTCCCAGAAGGATACCGTGGTCAACGGTATCGAAAGCCGCTGAGAGGTCAAGAAGAGCAAGGACGGATGGGTGACCACCGTCCCGCTCCCGCCAGAGATCATCCATCAGTGCGACCAATGCCGTCTCGGTACCATATCCCGGCCTGAATCCTGACTGAAAGGGGTCCAGATAATCCGCTTCATCCAGCACCCCCTGCAGCCGACACGCCACTGCCTTCTCCAACACCTTCCCTAAAAAGGGGAGGTTAGAGACAGGCCTATAGTTGGTTAGGACAGCTGGGTCGAGGGAAGGTTTCTTCAGGAGGGGGCGCACCAAAGCATGTTTTAAAGGTGCAGGAAACACCCCCTCCCGCAATGATGCATTGATCACAGCCCCAACCCAGTCACCTGTCACCGCCTTGGAGGCTTCACCAACCAGGTGGGACAGGGGTCCAATGGGCAGGTAGTGGCGCGCACAGCTGCAAGGAGCCTGTCCACTTCATCAGGGGCAACTGGATCAAACCGGTCCCAGATGGTATGGCAAGACTGTGCTCCAGCTCCCTCCGGACTCTCCCCATCCACGCCGGAATTAAACCCAGAGCGAATCCGATCGATTTTCTCCACTAGATGGTCAGCAAAGTCCTCAGCCGACCCCTGCCAACCAGGCACCGGGGTCCCCCTACCAAGGAGAGACCTGGTAACCCGGAACAGGGTGGCCGGGCGATTGTCAGCGGAGGCAATAAGGGTGGTGAAGTATTGCCGCCTCACCACCTCCATCGCCACTAGATAGGCCCTAATAGCGGCTCTAGCTAGTGTCCAATCGGAGTCTCTCTGGGTCTTCACCCAGCGGCGTTCTAGGCGTCTCTTTGCCCGTTTGAGCTCCCGCAGTTCATCTGTGAACCACGGAGATGACCTAGCTCGATGAGCTCTGAGAGGCCGTAGTGGTGCGATTTCATCCAAGGCCGCTGTTGTCATCCTGTTCCACAGGTCAACCAGCGCCTCGGGCGAATCGTGTTGCCGATCCAGAGGGAAATCCCCCAGTTCCCTCTGGAATCCATCAGGATCCATCAGTTGCCGGGGGCGGGCCATTCTAATAGGCCCTGCCTCCCTACGATGAAGCGTCGCACCCAGGAAGTCTAGAGCCACCAAATAGTGATCTGACCATGGCACAGGTGTTATGTCTAATTTCCGTAGTCTCAGATCACTCTGCCACCGCTCCGACAAAAAGATTAAATCTGGTGTGTGGCCACTGCCCCTGGTCGGGCCCTGAATTACCTGAATCAGGTCCATATCTGCCATGGAAGCCATGAACTCCTGAGCCACCCCGGAGCCAGTCCCCAGCGAGGGTAAATTGAAGTCCCCCAGAACCATCAATCTAGGGAACTCCAATGCCAACGCTGAGATGGCCTCGAGGAGCTCAGGCAGGGAGTCCCTTACCCTGCAAGGGGGCAGGTACAGGAGTAAGACTCCCAACTGACCCTTAGAGCCCAGACGCAGAAGCAGGGCCTCACAACCCAGAATTTGTGGAGCGGTGGCCCTGGTGACTCCCAGTGACTCCCTGGCTATGATGGCAACGCCACCGCCCTTACCCTCATCCCTAGGCTGGTGCCAAATACTGAACCCAGCTGGACACATTTCTGACAGAGGAACCCCATCCTCTGGTCTCAGCCAGGTCTCAGTGATACATGCCAGGTCGGCCCATTTTTAGGAGTTACAGTGTGCTTCAAAACATTCTAAATATTGCACCTTATGCAAAAAAAAGTTTACTCTATTGAATATTTAGTGCCGCTGAAAACTGTAGTTTTTGTTGCTGTCCTAGACATAATTCGTGTACAATAAAAATTCTAACTGAAAAACAAAAATAAAGCTGCTAGAGAATTCTTTATTAAAAGAGAAAAATATTAACTGCAGACTTTGGTTTCTTGAAGCAGCATGCAAAATGACTAGACCCAAGGACAGTATCTTTAAGATCCAAAAAGCCCATTATACTGTCAAAAAAAATGAGCAGTTTTGTTTTCTTGGCTATTTAGCTTCTAGGATGTGAAATCCAAGTGAAATAAGTAAACATCTAGCTCAGTGATGGGTAACCTTGGCTCTCCAGATGTTCTTGGACTTCAATGGCATGTTTTACTTCCGCTTCTAGGTATGACGAGGGCGGCGTGGGCCGGATGAATCGCAGTAAACCCATTCCTGTGGATTCACGGGGGCGTCTGGGAATTGAAGTCCAAGAACATCTGGAGAGCCAAGGTTACCCATCACTGATCTAGCTACTGTAGTTATAGCTGGAAAAGTTTTCACATCATCTCTTCAAAGAAATTAATGGTGGAGACTAAACTGTCCAACCTCATTTCTGGTAAAAAAAAAAAAAATTGCTGCAGCTTTTAGTCACTGACACCAATTTCTTTCATTCTTGCCACTTTCTAAAATTTCAAGACTCTATTTCTGCCATGTATTTGAGACAACGTTGAGTGACCATTACCAGATGAAAATATGCTTGTTTCCTAAACCTCACCAGTAGGATGTTTTAGATGGAACTTTAATACTGAGATAGGAAACTTCGAGCAACTTGTCAGTTGCTCATGGTGGGCAACAGATATGAGTCAACACCTTGGATCTGCTTCCTTAAGAGAGAAACTTATATTGCAGCTGTCTCAAATATAACTGAGCGCTGTGTCCTTAGCTACTCAACGGCCTGCAAAAATTTGAACATCTGGACTGTCTACTCTGATACACTTGAAAAAACTTTTTCACTTATGTTGTTCAGTGAAGATACTCCTGCTTTTCAACATTCCTACACTTTATAAGCAGAGAAATTCCCAAAAGGGAAAAAAAGCCTTTGGTTTACAGCAAAACATTATGATCGAGGCTGTACTTCAAACAGCAAGCAAATTCAGACTACGAATTAACATCCCCTGCTCACTCAAAACACTGACAAACTGGCTGAAACTTTGTTGCTTATTTTTTCAAAGGGTTAAAAATAGTCTCCAATATTTCACAGCACATACCGATGCTCTGCTTCAAGTGAGCTTGAAAGGATATCGTTCTGTGGAAACGTTGAAGACCGGATGAACTGCTGGGACATCACTGCAGCCTTTCTATTCTCTTGAGAAATTTCATTTTCAAAATTACGGTTGATATCCCTCTCTTGGTGACTATTGTTACTACTGTGTAAATTAAATTCATCGTCATCGTCGTCATCCTGTTAAAGAAATCACATATTTAAGTAAATTTTAAAAGATTAACTCACTGTAAGTTGTATACATACACATGCAACCAATACATATAATGTATTGCACTGGATATAAGTACAGTGAAACCCCGTATAACGATTTTAATTGGTTCCAATGGGTCCATCGCTGTACGAAAAAATCGCTGTATGATACATGGATAGTATAGCTATTTTCCCTATGGGATGATTCGTACAATGATTTTCGCCATGGAATAGCAACCCTGCGCTGTTAGCGAGAGGGATTCTTGCTAGGCCCCCTGTTGTTTGAGTAAGGGGACCAACGGGACCCCTCTGGATTGGCTTCACAATTCGCCCGAGGCTTGCGTCAGCCTCTGGCATGGGGGTGCGATGGCAGCCTTGGACGTGATCACGCCACTATGGCCTCTCCGCACACGTGGGCCCCACTCATCCCCATGGTTTATGGAGGATTTGAGGGAGCTTAAATGGGCAGAGACGCTGAGAGCGCCGCTGGGTGAAGACTCCGAGTGATTCTGACCGAACACTGGCAAGAGCCACTATCAGAGCCTACCTGGTGGCGATAGAGGTGGTGAAATGGCAATATTTCACCACCCTTATTGCCTCTGCAGATAATCGCCCAGCGACTCTGTTTCGGGTGACTAGGTCCCTCTTTGGTAGAGGGGGGCCTGGCCCTGGTTGGCAGGGGTCAGCTGAGGACTTTGCTGATTATCTCATGAAGAAAATCGCTCAGATTCACTCAAAGTTTTACCCCAGCGTGGACACTATGGGTCTGGAATTGACCGGATCGCAGTCTTGCCATGTTATCTGGGATCGGTTTGATCCAGTTGTCCCTGAGGAAGTGGACAGACTCCTTGGATCTGTTCGCGCCACTGCTTGCTCATTAGATCCATGTCCCACCTGGTGGGTCAAGGTGTCCAAGGCGGTGACAGGCAGTTGGGTTGGAGCAATAGTCAACGCATCTTTGCAAAAGGGAGGGGTTTCCTGCACCATTAAAACATGCTTTGATGCACCCCCTCCTTAAGAAGCCAGGACTCGACCCAACAATAATGGCCAACTATCGGCCGGTATCCAATCTCCCTTTTTTAGGGAATGTTTTGGGGAAGGCAGTGGTGCAGCAATTACAGGGGGTTCTGGATGAAGCGGATTATCTGGAGCCCTTTCAGTCAGGATTCAGGTCCGGATATGGAACTGAGACTGTGTTGGTCGCGCTGTTCGATGATCTCTGGCGGGAGCGGGATGGAGGTCATTCCTTCGTCCTTGCTCTTCTTGACCTCTCAGCGGCCTTCGATACTGTTGACCACAGTATCCTTCTGGAAGGGCTCCGAGGAGTGGGGATCCAGGGCACTGTGTGGTCCTGGTTTGCCTCATTTCTGAAGTTGGTGTGGTTGGAGGATGGGATGTTCAGCCCTAGGCCTCTCCAGTATGGGGTGCCTCAGGGCTCGGGGTTCTCACCTCTCCTATTTAACATCTACATGAAATCGTTGGGAGAGATCATCCGATCCCACAGGGCGAACTACCATCAGTATGCTGATTATACTAAGTTTTACATCTCGGCCCTTGGTTATCCAAGCGATGCAGTCAAAGTCCTATCCAGGTGTCTGGAGGCTTTTGGGGTCTGGATGGGGGACATCACCAGGAGGGCCTTCTCCGTGTCTGCTCCGGCCCTTTGGAATCTCCTGCCAATTGAGCTGCATCTCCAGATGGAGTTGCTGTCCTTCAGGAAAGAGCTAAAAACCTGACTGGCAAAGCAGGTGTGGGGCACCAGTGATGTGGTGACCTCTGCCTGCTGCCTGTAAGAACACTCTCTCCCTCTTTTAATCTCTTTAAATCTGTAGGGGTTGAAGTAATTTTTGGTGCCAGTTTTAGTGGGGTTTTTATTGGTTTTCAAAATTTGATTGGTTTTATTTTCTGTGAGCCGCTCAGAATCTTCAGAGTTGGGTAACAATAAAAATCAGGAAATAAATAAAGTGAAGTGAAGTGAAGCAGATATGCTGCACTGTGTAAATATACCGTTACCTGCTCTAGTCCAAACAATTCTCTTCATGTTCAACTACTTTAAACTATGATGCACAAATAATCCTCTACAAGTAACCATGCCACTTTTACTTTCTTCAACTGAGTGGTGAGACAGACACGCACTAAGAATAAAACTAAAACATACATGCTCTATTGAGCTAATTGTGGAGTACCTTTTCTTGGCCAACACAATTCTCATCGTTTTCCTCTTCCACCCGATCACGTTTTAGTGTCTTCAGGAATTCACTTTTCTTATCGGTCCGCATTCGAGTCAATCTGGTTAAGCGGGGCTGGCCAAGTCTATCAACAGGGGATGAAGAATTGGACCTATCACACTAAAATGAAAAAGAAAATATATAATGAGACAAAGAAAAACTCACCCCTAAGAAACTATTCTGTTTTGTTCATACAGATTCAAATTTCCATTGAGAAAGGGAAAGAGGGAGGGAAAGAGGAGAAAGTGAGAATATCAATTACACAATCAGCAATACCTCTTTCACAGAATTCTGTGATCCAGCAGCCTTGGCAGCAGATTTGAAAGTACTAAAATTTCCAATACCATATGAACAATCATGAGGAAATGAAGGGCCAAGTTTTTCTTTTGTCTGACTTTTCCACTGCGTGGTCTACAGAAAACAAAATGATACAGTGTAGTTTTACATGGTTAATGAAACTGTTTCTTAAAGTTTGGATGCTCTTTTTAATAGTGCTATGAGTCCAAAACCTACAGCCGAAAGACTTGTCTGTCTAAACCTAAACTAAATGCTGAGAGAGGGGGACAAAAGGAGAAAACAATAAACAAGAGATACACCCAAGTAATAAGAATGGGATTTCATGATTTTCTGGACTATAAATAATGTAATTCTCAATTCTGGTATTCCTACGCACCTTGCTCGAAAGCCAGTCATTTCCGACTCTAGGGTTCAGTGTTCATCTCTGTTTATAGCCAAAGAGCAAGCTCTGTTTGCATTTGCAGACATTTCTGTGAACATGTGGCAGGCATGACTAGACACTGGAGTGCACTGAACGTTGTTTACATTCCCACCAAACTGGTACCTTTTTATCTACTTGTAGTTTCTTGCTTTCGAACTGCTAGATTGGCAAGAATAGGGACAGAGATGGGAGCTCACTCCGTCATGCAGTACTCGGGTCTCAAACTGCTTATCTGCCAACCTTCCAGTCATCAGGTTCAGCATCTTAACCACATGAGCCACCGCAGTCCCTTACAAATATCTTAATGTGATGCATCTGAGTGGAAGGCCTAAATTAAAAGACTAAGGCATAGCTAGGTCAAACTCAGTTTTCCTGTTCCTGTTTCAGAAGCTGGTAGCTTTTTTCTAAGACACAGCTTGGATAAAGTTTGACCTAGTTAAGCCTGGAAGCTATCTAGGTATTTCCCACAAGTGCATCAAATTGAGATGTTTGTAAGGTGCCTGTAAAAGAACGCAGTACTCCCAGAATGGAGAATTATATTTTGTAGTCCAGAAATTTCAGAAATCCCACCCCCCAAATAACAATGGTAAGATATGGAGGTATGAGTTTTGAAATTACACCTAACAATTGTGTAAGGCAGTGATGGCAAACCTTGGAACTCCAGCTGTTCTTGAACTTCTATTCCCAGAAGTCCAAGTCTCTGCGAATGCACACAAATAGGTGCCCATTCGTGTGCATTCACAGAGACTTGGGCTTCTGGGAACTGAAGTTCAAGAACAGCTGAAGTGCCAAGGTTCTCCATCACTGGTGTAAGGTGTGGGAATGAGATGGATGACCTGGAACACTCAGGTCTCACTCTGTCCTGGGAAGGAAAATTATCTTTGCAAAAGCCCAGACAAACGCTTTTGCTGAACCTTCTTATTAGCAGGTGTCTCTGCTCAAGTTAATCATGGGGGAAAGGAATGTCTGGGAAAGGGAAAGTTAACAAAGGATGAGAAGAGATGAGAATGGAAGAAAGGTGTGGCCCTAATTAGCATATAGGAATATCATTGGGCACCAGGACAGATTGACATGGAAAATAACTAGAAGGAGGCGGCTCTTGGAAGATGGTTTAAGGAGCTAGTGGGAGGGGAGGGGAGGGGAGGGGAGGGAGTAGCCATGTAGTGATCATTGAGCCAGCTGATGTACGATCAACAGATCTTAGAAACTGGAAAGATGTGAGTAAATTGCCTGCTATAAATTTATAGTTATTTTAGGGATTTAACGTGAAAATACCCAACTGGTTTTATTCGGGGGGGGGGGGCAGAGGCCTGAATTTATTGCTTTTACTCCCTGGCAGAATTTACTAGAAAGGGGAGGGGTGAAGTCAAGCTGGTTCCTGGAGGCTTGTATTTCTACCCAAGGCCTGGATAGGCCCTGTTACCTGATACCTGTTCCACATAAGTCCTGTGGGATTCAGTGCGGCTTCCCCATAGGCGTTTAGGGATACAACCACACGCATCCTGTGGGATCTGGGGACACCTTGAAGCTTACAACAATAAATATAGTTTATAAAAAGTGGAGGGGAGAGACAAGAAATCAAAAATCCCTTCTCTGCAAGCAAATTAGTTTCAGACTTTACCTTAGCAGGTGGAATAACAGGTTTTGGGACAAAACCTTTATAGACACTTGTACTAGTTCCATTCTTGACTGACTGTGAATGAACGTTTCCTCCCACAGGGAATCCAGATATCTGTAAATCTTTTGTACTGCCTTTTTTAATAACCATCATTCGTGGGGATCTAGATTTAGGATTCAGAGGATACTCTGAAAGGAAAAAAAGGCATTTCATCTTAGATTGTAATGCTATATTCAATTAGGATTAAAACATTTGAGGATTAAATAATACAGTTCTCCTTACACGTTGCAAGTTATGTGGGCACCGGGTACAATGGAACTGCAACGCTATCTGGTCCCTTGAAAATTTTAGAATGTGTTCTAAGTTCAGATATGAATTTAGAACACCTCCCATATAAAAAACCTCAGAAAACCAAGTATATGAAATTAATTTAGACCAGGAGAGCTATGTCATTCCATTGCTCAAAAATAAATCTGTGCATTACTCTCATTTATAAAAATATTATATTAATAAGGCAAAGCATAATAATGCAAGGGGTCCGATGCACTTACCCCAAACGCCTGCAGCTAATGATTTATTCTGATTTGGTTCTCTCTCATATTCAGGGTTCAAGGATGGCTAAAAGAAACAAACACACATACATATGTAGCTTGATTACTTTGGACAATGGCTAGTGAGTATATATGCCAGCCATAATGCTGAGAAGCAGAATGGCAGACAATCTAGTTCTCAGTAGGTTGACAATATGTGACGTAGGGAGGGTTTGGGGGACAGATTTCTCAATGAACCAAGAAAAAATAAAGACATATAAATGTATGTTAGCCCTATCCTTACAGCTGATTTTGATTATCTTGAAAATAGAGATGCCACAGAAATCACTCAGTGTATTTTTTTTTAAATCAACCCTGCATAAAAGCTAACATAATTGTTAAAAGTAAATTTCGTGTCAGAAATTACTCTGGGTTGAAAGGATTTTTGCTGGAGAAACTCCACTAAGAGGATGCCCAAATGAGGCTCCTTTCATGTCATGAGCATAATGCCTGTATATTATTAGCTGGCTTAGGTCTGCTGAGAAAATATGAGATAACAACATTTTAACAACCGTACTTGCCGGCATACAAGATGCACCAGAGTATAAGACGCACCTCATTACTACCAAATAGCCCACTACATACAGTACAAGACGCACTCCATTTTCCCAGTGTATTTTAAGGGGGGGAGTGGGTCTTATATGCCACCAAATACAGGAATTAAATAGTCTGGAAATAAAGCAGCATTCATTCTAGACCTAACAGAGAACAACCCTCATATCCCAACACTGGTTTCCAAACATAAATATTTGTATTACAGTGCCTTCTCACTATAAAAAAACTGAAATACCAACAAGCAAAGCCCAATGACTTTTTAAAAACTTTAAACATGTAATCAAAATACTATATAAACCGTTCCCTCCTGCAGATGTTACATTATGTTGCAGTTGTTTAATTATTTGTACACCTCCCAGAATGGGAAATATCCCAGAAGGTTGTTATAAAATGTAGTAAGTAAATAAAATAATGCCTGAATATATTATTTACTTACAAAATCTTCAGCTTCAAATTGCTTCCGTTTGTCTTTTTCTTCCTTTTTCAAATTCTCACATTCAGATGTGTTGCTTTCATGCAAACCTTGGCTTTTTCCTGACTGAAAACTGCTGGTACGAGCACGTGAACCTCCATTATGATATGCTCCTCTGTGACTCGTGTTTTCAGTGCCATTCCTGCCTTGAGATCGCCAACCATTTCTCTCTTTTCTTCCCAAATGTCCTTAGTAGTTAAAAGATTAAATACAAAGTGAAAAGCAGTTCTGAACTGATTTTATTTGAAAAAGGATTACAGGAAGAAGAAGAAAATCTGATGTACTAAATTTTTATCTTTCCAGAAGTACTACTAAAAATGTTTTGAAAAACACAATGTGGTAAAATTTTACTAAAGAACTATTACAACCTAAAATAGTGTTTATCAACCATGACAGTGATTTTACTTAAAGCTTTGGGCCTTATTAGAATAACTTCCCAAAGAATAAAAATTTATGCCATCACGAAAGAAACCCCTTATTCAAATCTGGAAGACAGCAAAATTACATCTGCTACAAATCTCATACTGATTAAAGATGGGCTCAGAAGAGCCATTCACTTGAGCCTAGGTTATTAATAATATGTAGAAAATTAGTGAGACTAAAATTGAGACATTACATGACAAAACTGAAATTGGAACCCAGTTATAGCCCCGAAAATCAGCTGTTTAATCTGAGCAATAAAGTATACTAATAAAAAAAACACAAGAATTGCTTTTGCTGTTTGATACATTTTGATTTCACTTCTATGCATGCTTTATGTATCACTAGGGAATGAACCTGATTAGACAATTAATATTTTAGAAAAAAAATATCTTGGTCATCCTCCTTAGAGGGTTGTCTACCTTCCGTGTTAGAGGAGACTGTAATAAGGCCCTTTTTTTGGGGGGGGGGGGGACTAGCTTGCAGACAATGTACCGTATATACTTGAATATAAAGCAACCCGAATATAAGCTGAGGTACCTAATTTTGACCTGAAAACCCAGGAAAATAGATTGTCCCAAGTATAAGCCTAGGGTGGGAAATGTAGCAGCTGCTAGTGAGTTTCAATAATCAAAATACATGAAAAAATGGTAAAATTAATTAAATTGTTGGCGCATTTCAATCCGGCATGGTTTGGTACCCTCGTGGTCGTTGACCCAAGTATAAGCTATGTCCCCTTTTGGGTGCTCATTTTTTGGTCTAAAAACTCAGTTTATGCTCGAGTATATACAGTAAACTGGTACTGTCCTATTGCCAACATCTTATTCATGGACAAGCTGAAAGGGGTGGTAGCTGATCAACCACAGCATTGTTGGATGATACTAATGTTCTTGATCCCTTCCCGTTTGTGACTTGGTATGGATACAGCACAGCACTGTTCATACTGCAGGATGACCTGCTGAGAGAGGCCGAGTGGGGAAACATTTCCCTTTTATTCCTCTTTGACTTCTCAGCCGCCTTTGATACAGGTGAGCATAGGATCCTCTTGGCAGCTGGCAAGGTTGGGCATGGAGGGAGGGGAGAATAGCCTTGTGCCAGCTTCAGTACTTCCTCACTGGCTGGGCACAGAGGATGCAACTTGGGGAGGCTATGTTGGCCACCTTGAACTCTATAAATTGCTGGGCTCCCCGCTACTGTCTAACATCTACATGAGGCCACTAGGAGATCTGGGCTGACGTGTCTCTCCCTCTTTGAGAACGTCTGCAATGGATGCTGTTAAAAACGTTGAATGCTGCCTGGCCACAGTCGTGGACTGGATGAAAGCGAACGAACTAAAACTGAACCCAGGCAAGTCAAAGATCATGCTGTTAGGTGACCTGCCTGTCAGGAATCACTCTCTCCTTAGATAGAGTTGCTCTTCCCATTAAAGACTGAGTTCAGTCTGGCATATTGCTGGACCCAGCACTACTAATAGAACTTCAGACAACTGCTATGGTCTGCTTGGCCTTCTTCTATCTATGTCATACTGCCCAGATGCAACCTTTTCTAGATGGCAGGGCCCTAACAACATCAGTCCATGCATTAGTTGTCAAGGACTGAATACTGAAATGTTCTATAAGTGGGGTTTCCCTTGAGACTGCTGCGGCGACTTCAACAGGTCCAGAGTGCAACAGCCAGTCTGATTACAGGTATGAATAAGTATTTCCTCATCTCTGGCCACTTTACACTGGTTGCCAATCAGCTAAGACATCAGGTTCAAGGCTTTGACTTTAACATATTAAGACCTCCATGGTTTTGGACCTTGCTACATGATGGAATGTCTCCATCAGAGTATATCTGCCCATCACACCAGATCTTCAGAGTCGTTGTGGTTAAGGGTGTTCGCCCCAAGAGAGGCATGTAAATCTATAACAAGAAATCAGGCCTTTTTGGTGGTGTCTCCCTCACTATGGAATAATTAATTTACACCTCTCCTGGCCTTCAGAAAGCAACTTAAAGCTGTATTATTTCAATTAGCATTTAGGGAAACCCTTCTAACATTGTTAAGGGAATATATCACCACCTGCCACATTGCTCTATTTATAGTATCCATTTTTCTTTGACTGTGTTCTTCTTGGTGCATGCTCTACATTTTAATCCATGTAAATCACCTAGAGTAGCTGTTATGTTAGATGGGTGGAATAGAAGATAGATGGGTGGGTGAGTGGATGATATAGTTAACAAGAACTGTTCAAAAGAAAATAGCTACATAACGATGGCTTGCACACAATGTTTTTTCAATATATTTCATTATTCACAGCATAAAAATAAGAACGCCCATCTTCTACTACTTCTTCAAAGAACAGTTCTGCCATTCCACAGTATAGATCTGCATTATTTATTCAGTACAGTGGAACCTCACTTAACAAACGGCTGTTAACACAAAACTTGCATAACAAAAAGAAATCCATAGAAAATAGTGGCTAGGTTAACAATTTTTTTCCATAACGGATTAATTGGTTTTTCAATTAATTCCTATGGGAAACCGTGTTTCAGTTAACAAACTGTGGTTTTCAATGCATTTCTATGGGAAATTGCATTCAATGCATTCCTATGGGAAATTAGCTTTACCAATTTTTCATAGTGCACAAGGTTCCACAGAATGCATTAAAATTGTTAAGCGAGGTTCTACTGTACAACCATCCTTATGGATTAAGTCTTGCACAATTAATATTAAGAACATTTACACAATATGTAGAAGTGCTTACAGTTTTAAAACACTATAATATACAGGCCAACACCTTACATTAAGATAACTGAATACAAACCTCCATTTGAACGTCCACTACCAGGATCAAAACCATCAGAAGAGTTGTGCCGCCTGCGGTTAACTTCGTAACGATTATCTGTCCATGAATAGTTCTCTGAATGCTTCTCAAAATTCAGTGATGTCTACACATGAATACAAACATTAAAAAAGGCAATAGTGATATTAAGTAAATCATCGACAAGTAAAAATGAAGAATACATCTTGGAAAGATTATGCTGACTAAGGTTGATGTTATGGACAACAGCACAACTCCTGCTGAAGTAAAGTAATTCAAACCACTTATCCTAAACTGCATCTTCCGAAATAAATCTCACTCTCCATGGGATTTGCTCCCCCACCTCCAAATGTGCACAGGACTGCAATCTAAATTTTCATAGTAATTCAGCAGCATTATCAGCACTCAGTCATTCTACAAAGATACTGACACTCACTACTAGATCTGTGATTCCCAACATAGGGCCCACCATGCTCCACAGGGGGATTTCAAATCCCAGAAGCCTAAATCAGTACACTGGTTAATCAGTGCTTTGGGAAATTGACTTAGGCTTCTGGAAACTGAAGTCCAAAAACCAAAGGCTGGGAAACACTGCACTAGATAGAGCTGCTAGAAAAATAACTAGGTAATACTTCCAAATTGGCAAGAGTGTCACTGGATAACAAAAAGACTACCTTCTCTGCAAAAATCCTCTATCTCAAAGTGCAGCAAAACACATATCAACTCCACAGAAAATCCATAATAAAGCTAAGCGGTGAAAAACAGTTTAACAGCAAGAAGATTACTGACTTACTGGCTCACAACAGCAAATTTGGGGGTGGGGGTGGAATCCTGCTCCAAACAAAATAACTGCATACCACCTTATTTAACCAACTATCAGAATGCTGCAAGCTGAACACTAGAGTCGACCTTAGACTCAAAAGCAACTGAGCTCAATCCTATAACCAAGGACACACTTCAACAGTACTGTTCTTAGGTTCTTTGCCTAGTATAAAGACCCAATGTCCACATTCTGTAGCCAAGAATACCTTCATTCACATCACTGAGCCATCTATCTGTAGTTGTTCCAGTACTGTACTTTGATGCTCATGTCACTTGCTTTTTTGCGAAATATCCTGCATACAGTACTGTACTTGGCTCCAGCTATTAGAAACCTTGCAGTGCCTCTTCTCCATTTAATGATGCAGTCTTCTTCTTCAGCACATGGTGGAGCTAAAGCTCTACTAAACTTCATGAGGTAATCAAAGTCAAGTTGTTGAAACTTTCACTGATTTATGGCCTTTCAAACAACTATTGATCTTTATGCTAATATCAGATGGAACTGAAGCAGGCACTAGTTTTACAGCAATGAAGTTTATATACTCTGACCTTTTTGTTCCCAAACCTCCAATCTTTATTACCGTAAGTGGCCTGGGAGCTTCTGCCTCTGGTAAACTCAGTTTCTACCCTCAAAAAAGTAGGAAACATCCTGAGGTAAAAACCCCTGTACAGGTCACAATGATCTATCTATCTATCTATCTATCTATTTATTTATTTACACACACACACACACACACACACACACACACACACACACACACACACACACACACACACACACACACACACACACACACACCAGTATATGTATATATCTATATATCTAGATAGATAGATAGATAGATAGATAGATAGATAGATAGATAGATAGAGATATAGATAGATAGATAGAGATATAGATATAAAATGTTGGAAAATGCATGTACCTGTTATAAATATACATATTGAACACACTACTTCACAGTGATAACAGTAAAATTTTCAGTGCTGGAAGATTTTTTTACAATAAACCAGAATGACCAAACAAACCCCAAAGCCAGATATAGTAGCACAGATGTATTAATGAGGACAGTTTGTCATTTAAAAATCTTATGTTTCAAATAACTGAACAGTCTACTAGGTCAACTACTAAAAACAAAACACCATTTAAACTTATTTTTGAAATGCTAGCAATAGCAATTATACTTATATACCACTCCATAGCGCTTAGTGCACTCTCTGGGCAGTTCACAAGGTACGGTAATTAGCATTTTGCCCCAAACATGCTGGGAATTTGTTATATCAACCTTGGAAGGATGGAAGGCTGAGTCAACCTTGTTTCCTGTCAGGATCAAACTCAGATTGTGAGCAGTTTTGGCTGCAGTTTAACCACTGCACTATGAGGACTCTTGTAAAATGTTACTTATGTTTTGTAGCTGATTTAAAATTCTTATTGGACAATTCGGCACTTAACAGAGGACCACTCAAGCGTCAAGAAGACAAAGACTATACTTGGTATTTTTTATTTCCCCTGCAACACCTCTGCCTCCTGAAAACCAGTGGCACATGATTCTGCAGGAGGAAACAGATTAGTATCACTCCCATGACCTCTCCTCTAGAAGAGTGTCTCTAACAGATTCTGCTGTCTTCTGTGAACAGAAAAGTCAATCTATGGGGTCCTAATCCACTGTTTTTCAGATATGGATTTCACTGTCTCAAATAGTTTTACACTGAATATGGCAGGATGAGTAACTCTGGCAGGCTAAGCAACAATACACTGCCCCTGAAATCCCCCAAAATTACCAAAATGGAAAACTTTAGGCAGAAGTTCCTTGAAATCCAATTGTAATTTTTAAAAATTTTATATTCTGGGATGTTAAATGGTGCAAGGTACCTATGACCTTAAATAATCTATTTCATTGAAGAAATCTATTTGGCACTCTAAAAACACATAGAAATTATGCATGGTCACTGACATAAAGGGTAAAACTAGAATTCTGTTTTTATAAATTTATTTGTGCTGCCAAAAATTTCTGTATTATGCATATAATCAGGCTACAAAAAGTATTAAATATTGACTACTGCTCAAGATCACATTCCTTTGTAAAACAATGTCCATGATACTTGGCTGATGGAATCATGAATATTCCATTTCAGATCAAAGATACTGTAATGTTTAAATTGCTGGAACATAAAAAGTAAACATAGTAAAGATAAATTGTAGGTTTCTGTTTTGTTACTGCTACTGCTGCTACCACTACTACTACAAATTTGGAAACACACAGGTGCAAACTCTGTGATGGAAGGGGAACTAAGCAAACCCTTTCCCAGATGTTGTAAATCAGGGATTCTCAACCTGCGGCCCGCAGGTTGCACCATTTCATGTGCCCTGCCCGCCGCCTCCACCACACCAGGAAGTGCCATGTGGTGGAGGAAGGGCAAAATAGTCATCTGGCCCTCGAAGCTGTCTGAGGGAGCGTGACCCGGCCCCTGGATTTAAAAGGTTGAGAACTGTTGTAAATCATAATACACACTCTTTTACACAGTAGATAACAGAATCTCATAGATTTTCGGATCTTTAGAAGCCTACTGGATGCTAATACAAAAACTACAACAATACAAGGCACACCAGTTTTACCTTCCCTACCAGTATGAAAACGCATGACTTGGGCATTCACCTCTTTACAACTTCTTTAGCTGAACAAGGATCTGATGAATAAAGACCACAAAGTGTTTCAACTTTGCAACTAGTAACAGCTTATCGTCCTGCTCAGGTATGAGTGCAGTTACAGGTACAACAAAATGCTAGTGGGAGCTTTTCTATAGTACAGGGGTGCCTAGACTATGGCCCACAGGCCAGGCCTGGTCTGCACTGCCATTGCATCCAGCCCACGCCGCTCCTGGAAGCAGAAGTAAAACATGCCCACGCATGCGAAACACTACCGTAAATGACCTGCAGCTGCCATAAATGCATTTCTGACAGCCGTGGGTGCGTTTACGGCAGTGTTATGCACATGTGCTGGCACATTTTACTTCCACATCTGGTGGGAGGAACCACGTGGTCGGGCTGCTCAACCATGTAGCTGGCCCCATGGCCCAAATGGTTTGGGCACCCCTACTTACTATTAAAGGGATTACAGAACAGCTGCCCTCATTCTTCATTTGGTAACAATATCGTAATGTAATTTGCCAAATAGTTTTTAAAAGTGTTTAATATAACTAAAAACACACCTTTGACGATGATGGTGGAGTAGGAAAATTAAGCCAGGCTGGAGCAAAGTCATGCTGCGCCATTTAGGTCCAGTCTCTCCAGGTAAGCGAAACAAGGCTTCAGCACCTCATGGCAAAGAGCTGCAAGAGAAGTACAGTGTAGTGTCATGTAAAATAAATATTTCTATAACACGTTCACATATTACTTTCTGATCACAATTTACAAGTGAAAAGAAAATCAACTAAAATAAGACACCATAATCACAACTTAAGGTCTCCCTTGCTGAAAAGCCAGTAGCCCAAGAGCCAGCACTATCTGCATCTGCAGATGTTTCCATGATCATGTGGCAGGCATGACTAGATGCTGGAGTGCATGGGAACACTGTTACCTTTAAAGCCAAAACAGTACCTACTTATCTACTTGCAAATTCTTGCTTGCGAAATGCCAGGTTGGCAGAAACTAGGAAAAAGATGGAAGATTACTCCGACATGCAGCGCTCAGATCTCAAACTGCTGACCTCATGATCTTCCAGTTGTCAAGTTCAGTGTCTTAACCACTGAGTCACAATCATAGCTAAATACAAATATACAGGGTGGATTTGATTTAAATCACTTTGATTTAAATCATGATTTAAATCGCTAGTCAGTAAGCTTCGATTTAAATCATGACTTTCTACATAAAGACTCATTTTTGCTGGAGTTGTTTTAATCTTAATATTTACAACCAGATAAAGGTTTCATTTTTAGAATAATAACTTTTCAGATTACAGTAGTTTTACAGTTATATCAGAAAATTACTGATTTGGTGGTGATATACCATTAGAAATATATAGATAGATAATTATGAAATTACTGCAAGGTGAACTATCTCTAGTTTAATAGGTTAATCATTCATATTACCTTAACATTTAAATAGTTTTATTTAACCAAAACAGTAACATTATATAATATTATGTATGCTTATATTTGCTTAAACATCTATGTTTGTTAGCTGATGTGGTAAATAGATTTTAAAAAAAACTTACAGACTGACAGTCATTGACTACATCAGCCAGGTCCATATGATAAACTTCAGGCTGCTATACAAATAAAGATCTCAAGATGCAGAGTTCCATCCTCAAAAGGTTTCACTTTTATTTTACTGCTTGCCCCTACCTCCTCAAACTTTGCTCCTTGTGCTATTCCATACCAAACAACCTTCTATTCATTGAACTTCTTTAAACATAGCAGCACTTAAGAGGTAAGGGGGTTGATTCTGTGTACATAGATTTGCAGAGGAACAATGGGGTTAAGGTCTTTTTCTCAATTCTGATGTTTAGTTTATAACATTTTTTGCTATGATGGAGGCATGTTATCATTGCAGATCCAAATGCAGTTTTGAAAACAGCAAAACTAAGCATTTGATTTGATATCTTCTAGATAGAAAAACTGCCCCAAATAATCAGAAACCTCTGGGAGAGCATGACATTATGAATGGATTAATACAGCCTTATGCCACATCATTAAAAACTAATTTCATGATGAATAACCTTTGGACTATAATATATCTTAACTAGAACACGATCTTTAGAGAGATTTTTCCTCAAAAAGCATTTAAACCAAAAAAATCCAATTTAAATCAAAAAATTCAAATTTTTTGATTTTTTTTATAAATCATTTATTTTTATCCACCCTGCAAATATAGTAGATCCTTGTATAACGAAAATAATTGGTTCCACAAGGCACTTGGTTATACGATTTTTTTGTTGTATGATGCATTCATTGTACAATGAAAATCCCTATGGGAAAAATCGTACAATGAAAATCCCTATGGGAAAAATCGTACAACAAGATCTCTATGGGAAAAATAGTACAAAGAAAATTTTTGTTGTACAATTTTTCCCATAGAGATTTTAATTGTACGGTGCAACCATTTGTTCCAAAATTCTCATCGTTGCACGATTTTTTCGTTGTATGATGCATTCATTATACGAGGTTCCACTGTACAGCTATTCTATACCAAAAGCACTTAAGAGACCCAAGCCAAAATGAAATGTCAGAAGTCAACCCTGAGCCCTGGTAGAATGTACACACACCGGAAGCTGGCGAAAATATTTCAAAACAAAAGTTATTTCAGTGCCTAACATGTACAAGCATCAGCTTAAAAGAGCCTTGCCTCTTTATATCTTGGCAAACAAAATATGTACAAAATGAAAGGTTTACTTACTTAGTTTTGCAGCCCCAGGCAGAGGTTTCAGCACAAAGATCCCACCAAAAACTAATAGGCACTTAAATCTTTGCTGCTGACTTCAACTGACATTGGCCATGAAATAAAGAGGCCATATATATTAAGTTCTCTGAATAAAAATGCAATCCACTCCAAAAAACGATCAGAATACACAAATTGCAGAAGACAATTAAACACATAAGATCTATTCACAATTAAATTTAGTAATACTATAGATTAAATTTCTTAGTGCTACAAACCTAATCTTAGAAAAGACAGATTGAAGATATACCTATTGCAAACTACTCTAGTCTAAGTATCTTTATCCCTCCTGTCTATACTGCAGGCAATCAGTATGCAAAAAAAAAAAGTTGGGAAAGTACATTGGAAATGCACTGTACTTTATAACATTCAGTTCCTTTTCAGATATGTTTGCAAAGCCCCTCTTGATTCTGCCACAAGGTTATGTACAAGAAATCCTGTTTTTGCAGAGCTTTAACACACTCTCTCTCACTCTCTCTCTCACACACACACGCACGCACACACACACACTCACTCACTCACTCTCTCTCTCTCTCTCTCTCGGATCCCTTTTGCAGCCCTGGAAAAGACTTTAGGACAGTGTGAGGAGAGACTTCAAGAGTAAATAATCAATGCTGGATAGGGACTGTCAACAGAAATCCAGTCGTATTTTAACAAAATTTAACTTTCAGTTCCTAACAACATGCAATTTTCAGGTTTTTGCTGGAATTCATGAGCACATGCCAACTCAGTCGGCATATACACCTTGGAGAATCCCAGTGTGTAATTGTTAAAAGATAGAAGTTACTGAACATTACTTCAGAATATTACACCATTTGCTTATAAATGCATATAAATATATTTAATTCCACCACATTAACAAGAGCACGCAGATATATGGCTTGGTCATTTTACTTTTGGGGATTCTTGAACTGCTGTTTATAATAGTTTCAGAGGAGACTTATCTACAGTACAACTCACTCAGGCCTGTTGACGCTTGCCTTTTCAAAGTTACTCTGCTCTAGTGAATTATTATAGCAAGGGTGCTCAAACTACGGCCCATGGGCCAAATCTGGCACCCAATGCCAATTTATCTGGCCCATGTAGCTCTCGTTGCTCCTGGAAGCAGAAGTAAAATGTGCCCGTATGAGCGATGAGGGCAGCGTGGGCCAGATGAATTGGCATTGGGGCCGGATCTGGCCCACAGGCCATAGTTTGGGCATTCCTGGGTTAAGCAGAGAAAATTGTAGCTTAAAATCTATCTCATCCTGTTGCAAAACAAATTGTAAGGTGTGTTTCACTACTGCTTCCGGTGGTAGGAACCGTGTGACCAGCCCGCTGAACCACGTGACCGACCCACGGCCCAAACAGTTTGGGCACCCCTGCATTATAGTCAAAAACATAGACTTGGCAATGAATGATCTGACCAAAATTCAGAAGAAGTTTCATATGTACAGGCTCTTAGAATATACAAAAATTAGACTGGAAGTGTTCAGAAAAGCAGCACAGCTTTGCAAACAAAAGTGCTCATAATAAATATGATGTTAGTTTTAAAAACTATTTTCTTCACATTCTCATCTAGATTACAAAAGGTAAGCTTTATCACATTCTAGATACCTTAGCATAACTTGATCCAAGTAATAAAGTAGCAAGATGGAAGAAAATGTATTTGCACAAAATTATTAGTTTTCCTATGTGTATGCATATTAGATTAAATATTTTTATAATACTACTCAAACCATTTTATAACAATTATATACTGCATCAAATGCCAGGAAAATATTCCTGACTTTAAAAAAAAGATAATGTTGGAACCTGTGGATCTGGTTGAGGATAGAATAGTAGAGGCTGATCTGATAAAATATTCTCCCTTATTACCATCTTCATGTCCCTCCCTTTGAAGAAATACTCAGAGGCAGGCCTGAGATGTTAATCTTAGCACAAACTGGTTCATGACATGAAAGACATGCCATCAACTACTGCGGGTTCTGACCCATATGCAGCTTAATAGACCAAAATCACTATTCTGAACTCTGATCCAGATCAGAAGTATTGCCCCATCATCAATCTGCATTATTCTGTCTATCACCTGGAAGCCCATTAATATAGTTCTATGACTGTTTCCCTTACAATGTGCTGAGGGAGACCTTATAACCATCTTTGCTTTCATTTGTCTCACTAAATGGTCTTCCCTGTTTCAAGAAATCTTTTAGAAATTCATAGAAATAGTGAGTTAGGACATAAGACAAGCACTGCTAGATTAGACAAAGTTGCTTCTAGGAAGCCCACAAGCAGGGAATGAATGTAACTATCTTCTGTCTCATGTCTGCCACTTACAAATATAAAGGGGTAAACTATCTGTGACAATCTACCTGTCCTACTCTGGGTACATCATGAGAAAGCAAGACTCTCTGAAAAAGACAACAACACCAGGAAACATGGAAGGCAGCAGGAAAAGAAGGCAGCCACAAGAGAGATGATTGATTCCCTAAGGCTAACCTTGGCACTCGAGGTGTTCTTGGGCTTCAATTACCAGAAGCCCAAACAGCACTCCTGCTGATCAGGGCATCTGGGAATTAAAATTCAAGAACACCTGGAGTGCCAAGGTTAACCATCACTGCCCTAAGGGAACCACAGAATATAACTTGCAGGACTCTGGTAATTGATGTCCAAGAACATCTGGGAGCCCAAGGTTGAGAAACCCTGGATGGGGAAAATACCTTTTTAAAATTTGTCCTCACGCCATTCAGGTTCAATAGATGAACCAAGGCTCTGGTACAGGGGTGGCCAGCCTACGGCCCATGGGCCTGACTCCGCCTGCAGCACCGTTTCATGTGGCCTGCCGCTGCCCTCGCTGCTACTGAAAGCAGAAGCATTTCTGACAGCTATAAAATGAGCTCGTCCATATGTAAACGCACCCACGCCTGCCATAAACGCACCCACGGCTGTCATAATCGTGTTTATGACAGCCACAGACACATTTTACAACAGCAGTTACGGTGTGTGAGTGATACAGCCCATGGCACGAAAGGTTGGGAAACCCTGCTCTAGTGTAACAGAAAACAAAAAGTTCTTCCTCCTCTTCTTTCCACACACTATGCATCATGGTATATATTTCCATCATATCTCCCTTTAATCATTCTTCTAAATGAAACAGCCTAAAACACTGCAAACTTTCAGCACATATAATCATTTAGAAATTTTGTATCTCTGGTAAACAACATCTCCAATATCTCCTTTGTGTAAGGTAACAAGTTGGAACGCCTCACTAGGTGTTATGATTTTGATTCCCCAATATGCCTCCCTGGGCCACAGCTTTCCCAGGAGGAAATGATAAACAACCTTGAGTACTCAATACAGTACTTTGAGAAGGGTCATCATAAGTCCAAAGAGTTTTGACAACATACACATATTTTTTTTAAAAAAACAATAGTATGGATGTTGTTTTTCTGTGTGTGTGTGTGTGTGTGTGTGTGTGTGTGTGTGTGTGTGTGTGTGTGTGTTTGTTTTTGCAATGGGAACATACGATACTGGCAAAGTATTTTTATTTAATTCTTATGCCTCTACGACATTGTCATAAAGCTTTCTACAACAGCTGTTTTCTTAATCAATTGCTGCCAACTCAGATCTTATTTGGGTAGATACAGAGCAGGATTTACCATATTTGCCAGTGTATAAGACTCATCAGAGCATAAGACGTACTCTGTTTTTCAGGTGTATTTTAAGGGGGGAATGCATCTTATACACTATTTCTTTTGCCCATTACATATATTGTGGGCACTAAATTTTGCCATTTTAATTTCCATGTCCATACAGAGTGCTTCACACTACAGTTTTATCTTGAACCCTCAATTGTTTAGCATCATAACCAAACTTGGCCATCTCACCACCCAACCATAACCTATGAGTAGATTCTTTGTATCTTATTCTTGGTTGATGTTATGTTTGCTCTTTTCAAAATACCTTGTCTGCATTCCTATATATATTAAGATATCCTCACAGCTGCTTTTGTTAAGGGAATGTGCTGGAAGGGAATGTGGCTTTAGGACAACTTATAAAATAGAAGTAGGTAAACTGTGACCTTCCAGATACAGTTCAACTGTAGATTGCAGCATTCCTCAATACTGCAGTATAATACTTGGAAAGCTAAACACTATCTATCTCAGGCTCTCAGCTATCTTTTCATTTACAGTAATACCTCATACAAAGTCCGCTTCGTACATCGAATTCATACAACATCGCCAAATTCCTTGAAAAAAGTTGCCTCATACAAAGTTGATGAGCCTTTGTATGAGGCATTGGGGTTTTTCCCAGGGTGCATTGTGCCTGGGCAGTATAAAAGCACAGCAAAAAATGGCCAAACGGAGAAAAGGATACAAACACAATGTACCGTTTGTGTATGCCCAAAAATGATGAAGATAATAATAAACGAATCTTCTTATAAGGTCTTTGTATTCTTAATGTTATTTTTATTTTGCAAACTCTTGTATATTAACTTGTAATGTCATCAAACAGAAACCAAACTCAGATACTTCTCTGCACAAAAAGTCTTCAAGTTCCTTTTGTAATCTTGACAATAGTAACCAAATTCCAAAACAGCTCATAAACTCGTATTCAGTTGGGAAGTCAAACTCCCATATATATTGGCCCCAAACTCCCGACGTCTATCCGGTTAATTAGACATTTCATTCAATAAATTTCATCAGGGGAGTTTTTGCAATATCACTCTTGTGTTTCGCGTCCTCTCTGTCTCTTCTGTAATTTCTCTATGGTTGCTAAGGACGTCGGGAGTTTGGGGCCAATATATATGGGAGTTTGACTTCCCAACTGAATACGAGTTTATGAGCTGTTTTGGATGAGAGATAGAAAGTGCAATAGAGGAATGAATCATTGTTTCATATTGTTATAAAGGACATAGTGAAGAAGTTGAAGAAAACATATTTGAATTTGGTTACTATTGTCAAGATTACAAAAGGAACTTGAAGACTTTTTGTGCAGAGAAGTATCTGAGTTTGGTTTCTGTTTGATGACATTACAAGTTAATATACAAGAGTTTGCAAAATAAAAATAACATTAAGAATACAAAGACCTTATAAGAAGATTCGTTTATTATTATCTTCATCATTTTTGGGCATACACAAACGGTACATTGGGCAGTATAAAAGGCAGGACGCATGCGTGCATTGCTCTTGTGGGTTTTGCACGAGGCAAAGAGTGTTTAGGAGTGGTTTTGAGCGCATTTTTGGATTTTTGGAATTTTTTCATCAAAATTTTTAGAAGCATTCCTGGGATTTTTGCAGCATTCTTCAGGTTCTGGGACAATCAGGGTTTTTTTTTTTTTTGACATTTTTGTAATTTTTTCAGCCTTTAGATTAGACAATGATTTCTTAAAGTTCTGTCAGTTTCCTGTCTGTTTCCTTGACTTTGCCCTGAAGTCTTTGCTGTTACAGTACAATGTATCTCTATGGAAACAACGTTGTATGAGGCATCGCGGCAAGGATTTGGATGTTGTAAGAGGCACCGCGGCTAGGATTTTGCATGTCTCATACAAAGTCCAAATCCATATAAAGTCCAAACTTGTGGAACCAAGTTTGGATGTTGTATGAGGTATCACTGTACTTAACATGGTTTTATGTCTCTCTTTGTCTGAAATGCTAACAAGTAACTACGCTTGCATAAATCAATATTACACAAGTGATAGTTGTAACTGTGCCAAGACAGAAGTGCAATTCACAAAGCATTTTCCACTGGCAAGCAACACAATGCATCACAATGGGAAGAGCATAGCTGATTGTACACGCAACTTGTGCAACTCCTGCCGCCTGGGCATATCGCCCAACAAAGTAACACCTAAGAACTTTAAGTTAAGTAGTGACATAAAGAAACCTGTAATTTTATTCAGCTTTGATTGTGAAACCCAGTTTAACAATATCAATCTGCCAAAAAAGTCCTCTAGTTCAGAGGTGGCGAACCTATGGCACGTGTACCAGAGGGGGCATTCAGAGCCCTCTCTGTGTGCACACAAGCTGTTGCCCCTCTGCCCAGCAGCACAATGGGAGCACTTCCTCCCTCCCCAACACAGAATTCGACCCGCCTATCTGCCCAGCAGCACAATGGGAGTGCTTCCTGCCTCCCTCCAGCACAGAGTTCGACCCGGCTTTGTGAGCAGAAGCCCAATGGGAGCGCATCCTCCCTCCTCCCAGCACAAAGTTTGTCCCGCCCCTCTGTTTAGGCACTCAGTCTCTAAAAGGTTCGCCATCACTGCTCTACTTTATTCATGTAGGATATTTTGTTTGTATCCATGATTCAAAATGACAGCAAATGGCCCAACATTGTTGTACAATATTACAGAAAGAAAAAGGGTGCCAAGCTTTACATAGCTAAGGCTCAGCATGGCCAGATTGCCTGCAGACTCCAGGAGATTTCCAACACATGGTATAAACCAGGGGTCAACAAACTTGGCTATCTAGATGTTCTTGGACTTCAATTCCCAGAAGCCCTGTTCAGCAGGTGTACAGACTTGGACTTCTGGTAACTGAAGTCCAAGAACAGCTAGAGAGCCAAGTTTGCTGACCACTGGTGTAAACCAATCCTACAATAGTTTATTTTAAATAACCAATAATCACCTAAATTCCACTTTTTTTAAAAAAACAACTAAATATATGGTCACTACAAATTCAATGACATCATTTTCAGACTGAGATAATACAGACACTGCTACATGATACAGATTTGAATGGATTACAGTGAGAAACATTACTATGGCAATTGTCTATCCGTCTCCTCCTCAGTTTATTTCTGATAATATATAATCCATAATAATTGTCTACACCTACACAACTGAAAGGTACCTTTATCTGCTGAACATTTTTAGAAACCAAATAAGCAACTAAGCTATACCTAATGAACAATCAGAATGCATTTCTACTGCTGAAACTAAGCAGGTTTGGTAGGGAGACCTCTCAACAAACATATGGAAACTGCTCTGGACAGTCCAAACTAAACACATAATATGAATGACTAAACAAAACAAAAAACATTGTGGCACCTTAAAGCCTAACGTCTGTACTTTAATGTTAGCTTTCATGGTCTCTTATGTCTGATGAAGTGGACTTGATCCATGAAAACTGTCATTAAAATACAGCAGTTAGTCTTTAAGGTGCCACAGCATTGTGTGATATATATATCACAACAGCCCTTCACATTTTTTTTGCCCTTTAAAACAGAGAAGTTATTATTTCATGTGACATTATTTCATGTGACATTTTAAAGGATAGTGTCATATAACAAAATGCTACTGTTATCTGAGATTAAGCACTACTACCTGTTAATCAGGTTGTACTTTGGGGGGATACGGGTACACTGGACCAAGCCTGTGAATATGTGGACTGGCCTACATGATTACCATCCTGCCAAATGGTTTGCTTAAGGAGTGGCATCAAGGAAATCTTTTTTTTTAATTCCATAAACATGACTGGCTACTTCTTGTTGGCAAAAAGAGGTAAGGGTTCTCCTAGCCTGGACTTCACAATATAAACAACAAAAAGATAAATTGCTGTGGCAACAAGGTTTTGGACAAGCTGGAAAACAATGGAACAGTATGGATGGGCTACAAGATTAGATACTTTTGATGGCTCAAGTCCCAGAGTATGCCCCGTTAAGAGGCTTCAATTATATCATGTGTCACAATGATATAATTCATCATAATTGTGACGATTATGGCATACAGCGTACATGAGATTATGGAATGATTATGGGGTCCATGAGATGGGGGGTTGGGATTTTCCTAAATTGTAAGAAGCCATAAGCATTAATATTATAACAAAGTAAGGCTTGAACCATCTCGCTTTGCATTTAATGAGTCTATCTCATATATTTGTTTCACCTTTTAAGTTGCATTACTGAACTGAATGAACATTTGCACGATATTCTAATGTTCCGAGTTTCACCTGAATATGTCATGGGGGCATCAGGATTTTAGAGATGCTTAGGTGATGCATGGCCAAAAAAGGATTTGGAACTACTGCCCTAGAAGAAGGAACTTGTAGACCATATCTGAGTATTCTGTACTTACGAAACCCTAAAGAGAGTCAGCCTAAATCAGAATTAACTGGATGGCACATTATTATTAGGATACCCAGTCTTCTTCTTCTTCCTCCATGTCTAGGCCAGACATGAAACTGCTTAAATGAGTTCATTCTGCAGTTCCTTTCGCCTGACCTAGTGTGAGAAAAATTACTTGACAACACAAGATCGCCATTGCCAGAGTACGCCAGACTATGGTTCAAAAATACTACAATCTTCGAGGAGGCTCTTTCTGTGTATCCCAGGACTCTGTGACACAGTATACAAAGTGACAGATTACGGCAGTGATGGCAAACCTTGGCACTCCAGGTGTTACTTGACTTCAGTTACCAGAAGCCCAAATCAGCACTCCTGCTGATCAGGGATTTGGGAATTGAAGTCCAAGAACACCTGGAGTGCCAAAGTTAGCCATCACTGGATTAGGACTTCAAATCCTTGGTCAGATATGGAAACTCACTGGGGATGTGGAACTGCTAAAACCACTTCTTAGATATAGTAGCTAACATACCTTGAAAGCCCTATTAGGGTCCCTATAAGTCGGTTACAATGTGACAGCACATAACAAAACAAAGACCTAACTGTGGCTAATTCCGTAACTACAGATTCATCTGATACTTTAAAACCTGGATTGCTGTGCTTTACATGTCATTTCTTCAGTTCATTGTACTACTGTATATTAGAAATCAACTTATTTTCTTTGACTTATTTTATACTGTGCCTTCATTTCACAAATCTTAATCCCTGTTTATCTACTGTAATTTAAATTAAACCTGTAAATAGCCTCAGATCATTTCTGGTGTGTATACACTAGAGTAAATATGTTTTTACCACATAGATTAGGAATCCCTAGAAATACAGGACAGCAGTTCCAAAGTTTTTCATAACCACCCCCACTTTCTAATTAGAGAAACTCTACATCATCTTAACCATTATTCAACCTCTTTTAATTAAAAATTCAATTTGTAATTTAAAATTAAAAGTAAACACAACTTAGTAAAATAAAACAAACCGTTTTTCTTGCCACAAGCAGTCAATACAAAAAGGATGAAACAAAACAAATTAAATCTAACAATTGATTAAAGTCTTCATTACATCCCCCACTGGGGATCTACGTTGTGGAAGAGTCAACACGCATTTTTGCAAGTTTCACTTTTACAGGCTAAATAAAGCAACAGTAACTTGAGGAGTTTCTATACCATTTGGTGCTTAATGGTACTACTGTACGAAGCTTTCTTAATTTGCGAGCATGTTTTCTCAACATTTTGTCTCTCCAAAAAAAATTCGCATTTGCAAAAGTATGAGACTGGGCCTTCATTTAAAAACCTTCTTTAATTCAGATTCTTAGAATGAACAAACTCTTTAGCCCTGTTAGAGGCCAAAATCATCCCTAATTCTCATTTCACATTTACTGTACTAGTTAATAACTAATGTTTTTCAGCATCTACAGGTGAAATTCGGAACATTAGAATATTGTGCAAATGTTCATTCAGTTCAGTAATGCAACTTAAAAGGAGAAACAAATATATGAGATACTCATTACATGCAAAGCGAGATAGTTCAAGCCTTACTTTGTTATAATATTGATGCTTATGGCTTACAGTTTATGAAAACCCCAAACCCCCAATCTCATGTACCCTATAATCATCACATAATCTCATGTACGCTGTACGCCATGATCATCACAATTATAACGAATTAAGGTATGACATCTCTCTCTTTACATGTAGTGAGTCTACCTCATATATTTGTTTCACCTTTTAAGTGAAACGAATGAACATTTGCACGATATTCTAATTTTCCGAGTTTCACCTGGATTTCATACACAAAATATAAGTGTCACAATGTACAGGTTTGAAAATGTTGTATGCAAACAATAAAATGTGCATCCAGTTTTCCCTGAGCTACATCACTTATCTGCAGATCACATTCTGCCAAGACCAAGTTCATGCTTCGGCTTTAATGTAAACACTAAGTAAAAACAAACTGAGGTAGATGCATGTTTGTATTAGAAATATATCCTATCTTCAGTTCCCTCAAATACACATCAACAATAAACTCTGATGCAGAGATCAGTTCAGTGGCTCTCCATTCACTGAAGGTAGGATATATTTCTAATACAAACATGCATCTACCTCAGTTTGTTTTTACTTAGTGTTTACATTAAAGCCATCAGAGGAAAAGGGAGTGGGAGCAGCTACCAGCACTGAACCTCCTAGGCCAGTGATGGTGAACCTTGGCACTCCTGCTGATCATGGCTCCTGGGAATTGAAGTTCAAGAACATCTGGAGTGCTAAGGTTCACCATCACTGTCCTAGGCCCTGAAGTCCCTTGCATGTGTCAAAATGAAATTTGGGGAATCATCTCAGTATGTGGAGCAACAGAGAGAAAAGAGGAAACAGTCCAAAACAACATCACACAGTTCCATCTGCCTCTAGTGGGATCTTCCACTCAATCTTCTTTTCAGCAAAGTCGAGACCCAACCTTGTACAGACAAGAATCATTACAAATCAATTTATGCCATTTAGTCCTTATTTGGAATAAAATATTTTCCCACAAATCTCCTGTTCTATACCACACACAAACAGATTAGTTCTCTGTAGGAAATGTCTTGTCCTTTTATTTTGCCACTTCTGCACTTATTGTTTAATTTTGGCATCTCATATTTCCTTCATGTCTTTTTGTACTCTACTGATGTGAGCAGTGTTTTATTTTTGTTTTGGGAGTATACTTTGTATAGTGCCTAGAAATTTTAAGCAGTGATTTTGACTTGTTCAACAGAACATTAATTCCACTACTGTCTGCATTTGTTTAGGTAGGAGTTGGAATAAACTCTTAATTTTAGAAAATTGCAACTCTATTCCAATACAAAAATGCTTAGTCCAAAAACTGAGAAATGCCAGCAAGAAAGAAAAATTTCATTATACATGAACATGAAATCAAGATAAACCAGAATACATCCTTTGGATGACCTTTAATTTCCAACTGAATCTCAAATATTAACAAAATAATCCACATGCTACTAAACCTTTCTGTTTTTCCTCTCACAAAAAAGTACACATACAGCCAGCTATTTGTGATGGTCAGAGATCTCTTAAGATGGATGGAGCAGAAAGAGCTGAGTTTGGAAGGGAAACTTTTCAAAGTGGGAGCAAGGGACAACATTTAAAAGAAGAGCACTACTTTGTGCTCATACATTTTAAAATCCAAGCTTAAAATCTGTGAAATACATCTGTATTCATGCACCACCAACCAGCAAGTAGTTGGACTGACACTATGATGAGAAAATCAATTAGAAGTTACCAAGGCAAGTTTACATTGGCTAGTCACCTGACCTACCTTGGCAATTCAATGTCAGTAAGCAGTAAGCACTGCACACAATAGTCTTACTGTTATCTTGTTTGCACAGGACAATACCTCAAAGGCTGCACATATAAATTTCCTTGAATGTTTCCAAGGTTAGAAGAGACAAAAAAAATTCCATGAGTGGCTTATAAAAACAAGGGACAAGATCATACTTCTTACCAGTAAGATTATTTCAACCACATGTCTAGACGTGTTTGGTGTAATTCCTCCAGAGAATAAGTCAAGCAAGAAAGCAGTTTGAGCCTAACAAGACAGTTGCCTTTTTTTTTAGTTTAATAGGTGGTTAGTTAGAATGGTAGTGTTCATGTGGTAAGAGTGTTCCAAATAAAGATGAAAACTGATTGATATGTGTTAAATGGTGATTATTGTAACTTGTTTTATATGTTTTTGTTATAGTCAACCCTCACATAACAAAGCATTTGGATAGCATCATTTTCGCTTAACAATGCGTCATTATGCACCACGTGTTCCCCCACATAACGTTTTTAGTGTCACTGTCAGGACAACAATGCTAAAATAACCGTCATTATCCGGACAACGACACTAAAAAACGTTGTTATGCGGGAAACTCCATAGAAACCCGCATAAGAACAAAAATCGCTTAGCGACGTTACTTGATTCCCCAAGTAGCACCCAGAGTGGTGCTTGCACCAACTGGGCAGGGTATCAATCAAATAAAATAAATAAGCACAATCTGTCAACCTTATTTTGTTTATTCAAGCTTAGTAGATGCCTTCTGAAAAGGCAGCCAGGGTAGAATATAGCTCAAGTGAGAACTAAGAAATGAGATAGGGAAGAGCTAACGATGTTCATCTTTCCTGAACATGTACTGTACAAAGCAAGTTAAGGAAGTTAAGGCATTATGACATGTTGAAACGACTGCATACACAAGGTTATTCTGACAATATTTATCTAATTATTTAAATCAAGAGTCAAGACAGAAAAGTGCTCATGCTCTACATGTTTTGTAGCTGAGAAGTCAGAAGCTTCATCCAGAATATTCAAAGTAAGGGAATATAGGGATTTTAGTTTAAAATACCCAGTAGACCAAAATTTAACAACCATTGTTTAAACAGACTGAACTTTTAAGTTAAGTTTTGAATTTTAAAATTCTAGAATCGTACTGAGACAGTTATACAATATTTGCTAAAAGTTCCCAAGACAGTAGATGCAAGGTTTTCCACTGATAAAGCAACTTAGGCCCTCCATGTATTATTTAGCTGCAACTTACATATCTTGTCAAAACAAATACTAATGATAGTAAAACAAACTGTAGTTCTATAAGTTTCCTTTACATAGTGTTCAAATCAATCCTCTTAACATGACTGCATTTGGAGAATCAAATCCTGCCTTTATACATCAAGATACCATTTACAGTGGAACCCCGTGTAACAAATGCATCATACAACGAAAAACCGTACAACGAAGAGGATTTTTTGAAAAAATGGTGCATTGTACAACAACAAATTTTGTTGCACAATGCAATGCTTTTCCCCCGGGATGCATTGCGTCTGGAGGTTTGGGGTTCAAAGCAGCTGGGGGAAATTTCCTTTAGCTGCTTTGACTGATCGGCGGAACGCAAAGGGGCTTTCGGGGCAGTGAGGTGAAGCCTTTTGGGGGAGGGAGATGAAGGCTTTACCTCACTGTCCCCAAAAGCCGCATTCAGATCCTCCAATCCCAGGGTGGCTTTGGGGGGAGGGAGATTGATTGATTGATTGATTGGACTTGTATGCCGCCCAATCGGCTATGACTCAGGGCGGCTAACAACAATCACAATACAATCTAGTCATAATACATCTTATAATTACAATATTACAGTATAACACAATACAGTAGAATCAAACAACATCATATCATCACAAATCACAGTATCAAAAAAGCATTATAAAAGAGAAAAACACTAATTTGAGAAGTCCCACAGCAACAACACAAAAGTCACCGCACAAATATGTCACAGCACCCCAACTAAAACCACCCGTGGGAGAGCCAAGGAGGGTGTGGCAGCGTCTACAGCCTCCTGTGGCCACAGGGGCTCTTTTGCCTTGTGGCCAGTGGAAAGGCAGAGGAGGGCGCAGTGGCATCTTCAGGTTCCGTGGCCACAGTGCTCTTTATCGTTCTGGCAGGTGGGAGGGCCAAGGAGGGTGTGGCAGCTCAGCAGCGTCTTCAGTCTCCTGTGGTCACGGGGGCTCTTTATCCTCCCGGCCGGTGGGAGGGCCAAGGAGGGCGTGGCAGCATAGCCCCAATCCCTGGGTGGCTTTTGGAGGATGGAGATGAAGGCTTCACCTCACTGCCCCAAAAGCCCCATTTGGATCCTCCGATCCCAGGGTTGCTTTTGGGGGAGGGAGATGAAGGCTCCCCAAAAGCCACCCGGGAATTGAAAAATTCGAACGGGGTTTTGGGGGCAGTGAGGTTAAGCCTTCATCTCCCTCCCCCAAAAGCCACCCAGGGATCGGAGCATCAAAATGGGGCATTCGGAGGAGGAAAGTGAAGCCTTCACCTCCTTCCCCCAAAAGCCATCAGGGGATTGGAAGATCTGAACAGGGCATTTGGGGCAGTGAGGTTAAGCCTTCATCTCCCTCCCCCAAAAGTCACCCGGGGATCGGACGATCCAAACGGGGCGCTTTTGGAGCAGTGAGGTGAAGCCTTCCTCTTGCCACCACGAAAGCAACTCGGGAAAAAATGACCGGAATAAGGGGCAGAACAGTGAAGGCTTGCCCTAGCCGCTCTGACTGCCCTCCCCTTTCCCAGGAGTAAAGTGCTTCTCCAGCCAAAGGCACCCCTGCACTGTTAGTGAAAGGGATTCCCGCTGGCCCCCTTGCGGAAACAGCAGAGGGGGCACCGAGAATCCATTTCACTAACAGTGCAGGGTTGCTATTGCCCTGGGAAGCGCTTTACCCCTGGGAAAGCACTTCTCAGGGCAAAAGCAACCCTGCACTGTTAGCGAAAGAGATGCATTTCCATGGCGAAAATCGTTGTACAAATCATCCCATAGGGATGATACAATACATGTATCATACAGTGATTTTTTTTTTTGTACAATGATAGACCCATTGGAACTAATTAAAATAGTTATACGGGATTTTACTGTAATTTTAAACCATGACATCATATTGTGGCTTGTTTAGAGTCCATCAACAGATATTTACAGATCTACTTGTCAACAGCAAAAGTTTAAGACAGCAAAATAATCAGCATCACAAATTACTACATTTCCACTGAAACTTTCAATCTATTATGGAACAGTATTCCAACTGTTTACTGCCAGAAGACTCAAGAAAAAAACAGAATTGTTGGCAACCAGAAAGTTAGCTAGTAACCCAACACTTGTGAATTCCAACCATTAACTGCTGTTTCCTATGTCAAATATAATGCAAAGCTACAATAACATGTGTCTCTTCTTAAACAGTTAAAAATGAATATGAAGATATGATTAAATCATCCAAACCAGAAGAAACTATACAACACATAAGATTTTCACGTAAAACAAGTGTTCTTCAGCAATAAAGATTCAACTCTCAATCACTACTCTGATCAACTCTCAATCACTACTCTGATCTACGGTAAAGGTTATACCTCACAATATAAGTTCAACTCAGAATATCCAAAAGAATATCTTCAATTTTTTTCAGATCCAGGACTCACTTTGATTTACTTACAACACACTTCTAATTTTTTTAATCATACCTTTTAATCATACCTTTTTTGTGTTCTCCTGTCCACAGCCCACCAATATAAAGGAACAAGTTTTCTGTATTTTTACAGTTGTAGAGAAGAGAGCATTTGGATGCATTTGGATGGACACAACTTACAACAAAAACAACAACTTTCAACTAAAACTACAGCTGGGACCTACTGAAATTCCACTTTATTCAACTATTAAAAGGCATCAGAAGCCTCTCTTTCACCACAATGTGTCATTCTGAAGAAGTGGGATATTCCCATTAATGCAGCCAAACTTGGGTTAGGACACAATTAATTAAAAGATTAATACTGTACTGTAGTCAATGGATCAGGATTCAATCTGTTCATAACTTAAGCAAAGCTTGAAATATAGACTTTCTTGCTCACTTGGCTATACTATACCAACTCCCATTATGGAGATACTTCCTTATAGTATGAAGAGTACACAAATACAGAGAACAATCAAACAAATGCTAGTTACTATGCCTGTATTACTTGCCATGTTCACAATGGCATAAGATGACTTCACTTGGCATTTTAGAAAGATTTGAAAACAATGAGCAATAGTTTTGACTATAAATTTAGTAGACATTTAGTACCTTCCACTTAGTTTGAAGGCAGTGATCCCAAGACAGTCAGAAGCTGCTCTGAAATCCCCCAAAAGCATCTTCCTTATTTTTCACAATTTTAACACCCAGAATATCATCCTCAACTAAAAGAAACAGCAGAGAGAGTTGTACCTTAAATCTAGTTATTTTTCCTCTATGGAAAACAGAATGGTTCTGGATTGGCCCATACACAGACGATCCACAGGCATACTGCACACTTTGCTACACCCCTCAGGCAATAAACAAGAAAAATGAAACATTGCAAATGCAATGTGGAAAAAGAACTTCAAGGAGGCGGAACAGTGAATTTGTCAAAACAGCAAACTCCTAGTATTTTCAATACATTTTACGCTGATTCATATAGCCACATTTTGGAGACTGTCTTCCAACTACATTTACACTGTACAGTATTGAATGTGAGCAACACAACTGTCACTTTACTGTGTAAACAAATCCTTAAAATGCTTCTCAGATGTTTTAGTGTGGTGCAAAACATGAGCTACATAGATAGATAGGTACCCAATGAATGATCAACCATGCATGCATGAACTCAAGTGAGGCAATCCTCAAATATTCTAATACAGAATATGCTACAACTTTTTATTTTTTATTCATTTATTTGTTCAATTTCTACCCCGCCCAATCAGCCAAGGCCAACTCAGGGCCTTTGAAAATACAGTCGCTATAAAAAGGGGAAGTGCCTTCTATACATCTGTCAAGATTATATCACTAATAACATACCACATCATATTTTTACAGAAGAAAAATGTTTCTTTTTCATAATCCTTAGTCTGATAATACTATTAAAATCTATCACCATCCTCTTCTCATCACTGTTTTAAAACTCCCCTCAAAGAACTTCCAATACAGCTTTTAAATCTGACAATTTCATAGGCACTTAAAATTTGGATATGCACTTTCTAATATTATCTCAGAGTAAAAATTAAGTACATAGTTGTTTGTTCCCACCATGCCAAAAATTACTTTTCTGTATATATTTAAATTAAAATATGTGGGGGGGTTTTGGCCAGGATATCATTCCTACCCTACTAAATAATTGTTTCCAAATATCTTGCCATTTCTTAGGCGTTATTAACATCACTGCTAATAAGGAAACTTTTAAGTATGTAGCTGAAGATCTACAGATTCAATTGTGATTCCTTCTTGAGAGGTGCAGTCAACTTGTGGCTTTCCAGATGTTAAACTGCAACTATTATCATTCTTCATGAACTGTCTGTGCTAGCTGTGGCCGATAAGAACTGCCATACTACAATGTCTGGCGAGCCAAACTTCCCCACCTTCCATCTTAAGAGCAATAATGGGAAGAAATGGTTGCACTGAGCTACCACCCTTTCCACACAACACTACCAAATCATAGGACAGAGAGAAAATGCTAGAAGTAAATATAAACAGTAAAAAGCTAAATGTAAAGAGATAACATAAGTGAACTAGTTCAAAATGATACCTACATCCCAGTTTATTACATAAAAAATATCAGCCAGGTGTTTATCTTTGTCTTCAAATTTAAGACTTAAACAGACATATCTGAGAAAAGGGTGAAGCATATCAAGTCAAGAGTAAATTAAAGTAAAAACAATTACAGAAAAAAATAAACATGTTAAAAAAACCACACAAAAGTTTCTTACTTTTCAACTAGGTTGCTTTGTCCATTTCATATGTTCTTTGAGGCAGCACTGGATTCTGTTGAAAACAAACCTGCAGAGAGATTTCAGGTGTTTAACACACCAATGAAAAACTTTACTGACTTAATAAAGCTATCTTAATTCCTCAGTAAAATAGTGAACAAGAAATAGTTATTAAACTGAAATTGCACTCTCCAGAGCAATGGTTCCCAATCTAGGTTTCCCAGATGTTCTTGGACTACAACCCCAGAAATCGTGTACAGCACAGCCAATAGTGAAGTTTTAGACAGAGAATATCTGTGGCCTCAAGGCTGGGAACCACTAGTTTAGAGAGTAAACTGTTTTAAAGAACATTCTAAAGATAAGTAAAAGCCGCTGAACCAGCAGGACTTGTAAAAGGTAAGACCTACATAAACCATTATTTATTCAATAGGTCTACTCTAGCTGAGCTTGAAATTGGGCTCTAAAAGTAGACAGATCCCTTCCTTCATTAACAACCATGAAGACTTTTTAAAATGGGAAAACTACTCCTTCAATGTAAATAACATACACCACAAAGTTGCTTTCAAGGAACAAAAATAAGATGAACAGCCCACTGATCTTAAGAACTCCAGCACAACACTGCATTATAAATACAGTACACTAATAAGAAACCAAGTAAAAAGGATTCTAAAGGGCCATCTGGTAGCAAGTTATGCAAAACTTCACAACACCTGCACTAGTTCTAGAGCAGGAGTGCCCAAATTTTTCCGGCGGTGGGCCAGTTACATGGTTCAGCAGGCTGGTCACATGGTTCAGCGGGCCAGCCAAGTGATTCCTCCCACCAGAAGCGGAAGTAAAACATGCCTTGCGATCTGTTTTGCAACAGGATGAGATAGATTTTTGGCTGCCATTTTCTCTGCTTAAACTAGGAGTGTCCAAACTACAGCCTGTGGGCCGGATCTGGCACCTGACACCAATTAATCCGGCCCATGCCACCCTCATCACTCCTGGAAGCGGAAATGAAATGTGCCAGTACTTCTGCTTCCAGGAGTGACAAGGGTGGCGTGGGCCAGATGAACTGACACCATGGGCCGGATCCAGCCTGCAGGCCGAAGTTTGGGCAACCCTGTTCTAGACAACAGGATGTTGTCAGTCTCTTACAAAGCAAACAGAGGCATTGACATAGGATCAGGTTCTTCTATGAAGTGGTCCCAACAGCTATGGAATATGGCTATCATATAACCCAAGTAAGTCTTTATGCTAATACTACTACATTACATTAATTAGCACTATTTGCACACTCAATGTTAAACAGAACAAGGTCGCTTCTCTACCCAGAACAATTATGTGTACTTAATGGTCTAGTTTTGATGTCATGGTCACCTGGATAGGGAAAAATGTGTATTACACAACACTTCATACACTCTCAAAACTTCAACATTCTGATTTTTTTTAAAAAAACTAGTTTCCCAATCCAGTCATTGAGGGGAAATGTAATTTAAAGTTCAACATTCTGGTTTTTTTTTTAAAAAAAAAACTAGTTTCCCAATCCAGTCATTGAGGGAAAATGTAATTTAAAGTTCAGAACACCACCTCCAAAAACGAAGCAGGAAAGGAAAACCGCACAAAAGCAAAGGTCTCCCTTGCTCGAAAGCCAATCATCTCCATTTACAGCCAAAGAGCCAGTGCTGTCTGAGTCTGCAGACGTTTCCGTGGGCATGTGACAGGCATGACTAGACACCGGAGTGCACGGAATGCTGCTACCTTTGCACCAAAATGGTACCTATTTCTCTAATTGCAATTTCTTGCTTTCAAACTGCTAGGTTGGCAGGAACTAGGACAGAGACAGGAGTTCACTACATCGTGAAGCACTCAGGTCTCAAACTGCTGACCTGCCAACATTCCAGTTGTCGAATTCAGCGTGTTAACCACTAAGCCACCACAGCCTCTAACCCATCTGGGTAGGGTACTCATAATCTTCACTTATACACATTCTAATCACTCAGATCTAAAGTCTGGTGCAAGCTGTACTTGATCTCAACAGAAAATATTTTCACAAAGACATGCATTATATCTATCCCCATGTGTAAGTATTCTGTCAAGGACAAACTTTATGGAATACAAATCAACATTAACATAGATATTTTTGAAAATTTCAAACATTAAGTGCCATTTTCTTCACTGCTAACACTAAAGATACATACAACTAAAACAGGTGAAATACAATCCTTTTCAAGTATTTACCAGTTAAATACTCAATTATACAATACTTACAAAATCCAAGAGAACTGCAAAGACTGACATTAACACTCCGTGATTTGTATTTTCCAGTTTGCTCCCCTTGAATTATATCCCAAGTTCCTTAAAGATACATCCGTAGACAAACAATATTGGGCTGATCCTTTGAAATCAGCTACCCATTCTTCTTTACATTTAAGGACTCCACACTGTTATTTCCAGATATTAGACCAATCTGATTTCAACAGCTTCTCTTGTCTTTTGATATCTTGTCACATTTGGATTCCACCTATATTTCACTATCATGAACATCAGTTCTAGAATAAATACACCTTTTATAACACAAGCAACAAAACTGAAAAGTCAAACTGCATTTGAAGTGAAATACATTGCTCTCTTCAAGCATCTGCAGATAGCAGCTATCTTAATACTCCCATATTGCTTCTTTACAACATTAAAAATAGTTTAAAAATGCAAATGGAGAATAAAGGTTTTGGTTTCTTCATTTAGGAATCACATTCCATTGTGAAAAGTAATGTGAAGCTTCTGAAACTGAAATAACAGTTGCCACTAATAATCAGAAGCTACATTTAATTTACTGTTGCAGACCCAGTTGAAAACACAAGTTGAAAAAAAATTGATCTAGAAAGTACAAATATTTTTGTCAAAATAGCATGTAAAACCTAAGAGGTTATCCATTCCATATGGGCAAAAATTAATCCAAGATGCAGTCTTGAAGTTAAAGGGGATATCAAAAGTTCATATGCTGTTCAAACTGTGTTTTCTTCTCTCAATTCTACTTCAGCACTGTCTTCAGAGCTACGTGAAGTGGAAAAGTGATGCAACAAATCAGAATCTCATTTTTAGTCAACAATTTGCCTTTCAACTGAAGCAGAAACTATAGGTAAACATCCAGCCAGTTTTTCTTCACAAGATCAGGCTACCAGTTGCAAAATATCCGGCCACACCGTCAAAATCGAGATCACCTAGAAATGAGGAAGAAAGACAAGGCATGTAATCAACTTCATTCCCTAGATGCCTCTGATAAATGGTTATTAATCCTCTCCTAAAGAACCATCAAAACCACAACGTATTTGCGGCAAGGAAATATCTAAAAAGAACATTCAACCAGATTCTAGGTAAAGGTTTCCCTTGCTCAAAAGCCAGTCGCATCCGACTCTAGGGTTCAGTGCTCATCTCTGTTTCAAAGCCGAAGAGCCAGCACTGCTTGCTGCAGACGTTTCCGTGGTCATGTGGCAGGCATGACTAGACACCGGAGCGCACAGAACGCTGTTACCTTCCCATTGAAGTGGTCCCTATTTATCTACTTGCAATTTCTTGCTTTCGAACTGCTAGGTTGGCATGAGCTGTGACAAAGACGGGAGCTCATTCTGTCCTGCAGTACTAGGGAATCGAACTGCTGACCTTCCGCTTCCCAGTCAGCGTCCAAGCCACTTGAGTCACTGCAGCTCCCAGATTCTACCTGACCTTAAATTAGCAACCAGATTAGAAAAATTATACCAGTTTTGAGCAAAACTGTAATTAGGCACATTAATATTGTGGAAAACTAAACTATCGCAGAATCTGATTCAAAACGGAATTCCTTTGCTTTCGAGTAGGCACAAAGGAGAGGCGAACTACTCCAAGGAGTTTGGATCCGAAACAAAGAAGGCAAAACCCAAGAGTTCGTGGCTTCAAGTGTTTTACCTCTGAGGAAGCCAGCGTCTCCTTCCAAGGTTTCACGCTTCCTCCTCCCTCCCATTTTACAACCAGGTAAAGAAGTCGAAGAGAAGTTCTTTCAAATTCATCCCCTTTTACAGTAAACGCGTTAACGAGCGTCGGCAGCTTATTATTATTTTTTTGTTTTGTTTTCTCTCATTTCGGTTCCCAACGCCTCCTTTTCCAATGAAGCCGAGGCCAAACGGAATTGACGACGGTGTTGTGTTTTATTAACGAAACCGAAGTGGAGGCCCACATGCTCTGGGGCTGGAGACCGAAAAGGCAGCGGCGGGGGCATTATTAATTACGGAAGTGACTCTCAAGCAAAAGACTTAGTCGCAAAAATAAGGGTTTGGATCGCGTCTATTCTTCCCCCACAGAGGTACCTATCCCCCCCCCCCGAGACACACACATACTACACAACACACACACACACACACCCCACTCTCCACCTAAATATTGTTTCTTATCGGCCCTCTCCTCCCCTCGGCCTGCTGCTCGCTGAGGGAGGCGGAGACCAGCGAGGCGCTCACCTGCCAGCCAAGTCCCGGCCAAGCTCACGACTTAAAGCGGGGTCCCGAATTTGAAAGCTGCTTTTTTGCCGCTGCTGCTGCTGCTACTTCTCCCTTTCTCTCAGTCTCTCTCTTTCCCCCCCGCCCCGCCGCGCGCACAACTCCTCTCGCTCCCAGTCACTCCAGTCCGTCCCAAAATGGCGCCGCTCCGAGCCGCAGCCGCGATGCCCTGGCTGCTCGAGTCTCGCGAGACTTCGCCAACCAACGGCCGCTGCCACACGCGCGCGAGAGAGAAGCAGGCACCACAGGCAGGCAGGCAGGCAGGCGCGCGCCCGGCTTGAGGGAGCCGTTGCCCCAGCGTTCTATCTATGTGTGTGTGTTTGTGTGTCTTGGCGCGCGCGCGCGCGCACTGGCGGGAACAATTGAGGGGCGGGGGAGGGGGGACCCGAAAAGAGAACCTTTTTGGTGGTGCTTTTGCTGACGCAGCGAGCGACGTCGTGACTGGAAGGATGCCAGCTGGCTGGCCGCGGCCGCGAGCCTTTTCCCCGTGTGACGTCACTCGGAACAATCCCGAACGTTCCGAGAGCGGCGAAAAAAATGGGGAATCCCCTACCGCGCACGAGAGCGAAGGAGGGAGGGCGCGCGCGCACGCACGCACAGGTCACACACAAACACACACATACAGTAAGGAGGGAGGGCGCGCGTGCACACACACAAACACATACACAAGCCAGTCTCTCGTCGTCGCCTCACGGTGGGTCGTGTGGAAGGAAAGCGAGAGGCGACACGTGTTGAGGGGTTAACTCTGGGATCCGCCGATCATTTTTAGGGACGCGCATCCCAGCGGCGAATAATAGAAATATCTCCCCTTTTTTAAAAAAATAAAGTCCCTGCCAGAATTGTTTGTTATTTGTCGTTTAATGAAACTACTCGTATAGTGACAGGGTGCCTCAATATCCTACACCAGCTTGAGGAAATGTACCCTCATGTTGGTATTTCTCCACATAAGATCAGCAGAGAAGTAGCAGCAGATGCTGAAAGAACAACTAAGCAAAAGAATGACCCTCAACACCCTGTGAACGGATAGGAAAAGGTTTCCCTTGCTCGAAAGCCAGTTGTATCCGACTCGGGTTCAGTGCTCATCTCTGTTTCAAAGCCGAAGAGCCAGTGCTGTCTGCTTCTGCAGACGTTTCCGTGGTCATGTGGTAGGCATGACGACACTGGAGCGCACTGTTACCTTCCCACGGAAGTGGTCCCTATTTATCTACTTGCAATTTCTTGCTTTCAAACTGCTAGGTTGGCAGGAGCTGGGACAAAGACGGGAGCTCATTTCCATCCTGCAGTACTGGGGAATCGAACTGCTGACCTTCCGCTTCCCAGTCTTACTGTGTACAGTTCTGGTCGCCATACCTCCAGAAGAATATTATGGAGTTGGAAAAAGTGCAGAGGGCAACCAGAACGATTAGGGGACTGGAGCACCTTCCTTGCCATCTGAGGCTGCAACAGTTGGGCCTCTTCACTCTTGAACGACGGCGTCTAAGAGGTGACCTGATTGAAGTTTATAAAATCATGTATGGTGTGGACAAAGTAGAAAAGGAAAAACTGTTTTCCCTATCACATAACATTAGAACCAGGGAGGACTCCATGAAACTTTTGGGTACTAGTTCTCAAACAAATAAGAGAAAGTACTTTTTCGCCTAGAGGATCACTGGTCTATGGAACTCCCTGCCAGAAGAAGTGGTGACAGCTGTCAGTCTTGACAGCTTCAAGAAAGGATTAGACAAGTTCATGGAGGACAAGGATATCAATGGCTATAATTATGGATACCTAAGGACAACCTCCGGGTTGGAGAGATAGGCAGGATATCTCTCAATGCCATTTCCAGGGAATCCTAAGTAGGTGAAGGAGGTTGAGATGCTGACGGAGTGGTATAGGGAAAACAATTTATTCCTCAATGTAAAAAAGACAAAAGAGATCATTGTGGACTTTAGAAAATGCAAATTGAACATCCAGCCACTTATTGTTGAAGGGAATTGTGTGGAACAGGTCTCGGTGTTTCGATTTCTGGGAATGGAGCTGAGGGATGATCTAACATGGGGAGCAAACACGAAAAGGTCTGATGAAGAGAGCACAGCAGAGGTTATACTTCTTGAGAATCCTCAGGAAGAACAACCTTTCAAAGGACCTGTTGTTGGCATTCTACCAATGTACCATAGAGAGTGTGTTAACCTATGGTCTGTGTGTATGGATTGGGAGTTGTACAGCTAGGGAAAGAACAATGCTGTCCAGGGTCATAAAGACTGCGGAGAGGATAATTGGGCGTACTCTTCCCACTCTAAATCAAATCTATGCCACCAGGTGTTATAAAAAAGTTGTAGAGATTGAGCAAGATAGTACGCACCCTGGAAATGATCTCTTTCTGCTTCTGCCTTCTAGAAGAAGGTATAGGGTCATAAAGACCAGGACCAGCTGCTTGAGAAATAGTTTTTACCCAAAAGCGGTTCTGGCTTTGAATGCAGTGCAATGCAGTCTATGAGGGAGCTTCTGTATATAGTTTTTAGAGCTTTAGAGTTTTTAGAGCTTTAGAGCTTTTTAGGGGTTAAATGTGTATATGTGGGGTGGGAGTATGTTGATAATTTTGTATAGTTGTATTTTGTTTAGGTTTTGTTGGGTTGATAAGTGTTTTTCCCCCAATCTCGTTGTTCTGTGCAGGACAATGACAATAAAGATTTAGCCACTATCTACTATAAACAGTAACAATAATACAACAAGCCCATTGGCTAGCAGAGTGTGCACATTTTTCGATCCACTTATTTGCATAAGAATAGATACATGAGAAAAGATACATTCCGCTCCTGTCAGAAAACACAATTAACATACCTAACAAACTCAACCTCTCCTACTTCACTTGGAGGACCCTGAATAGGCTGAGGGTGGGAGTCCCTAAATGCAAGACTAACATGCTCAAGTGTGGGCTGCTGTTGGACAACAACACGCGCGAATCTGCAGAGATACAGAATCCAGTTCATTTGCTGGTCTGCTGGTTACTACCAGAAACATTTACTGATGAAGATTTAATTTTGGCCAACGACAAAGCCAAGAAAAGGGCTTCATTTTGGCAGTCCAAAGATTGAACTGGACATGAAAGAAGAAAAAAGATTTGTTATTTTTATACTGTTTCTTAATCATTCCATTTCGAGGTGGGGTGTCAGGTGGTATTCTGTGAATACTGCCTTAAATGCAGAGTCCTGGCTCAGACTATGGAGTGGGTTAAAGACACTGGTACACTGTGAAAGTTTAAGGGAAATAAAAATGCAGGAAAAACAGGAATGAAATATAGTTTTTTATTTCCTTCTTGATTAGGGGATGGGCAGAATTAAACTTTTTGCCCCCGGGAAGAATGTGCGGAACTTGTCAGTGGATAAAGTCCTTGGAAAATCAACATAACTCTGTTCTAGATTTATTTATTTATTTATTTATTGTTAGATTTCTATACCGCCCACTCAACCATGCCGACTCAGGGCGGTTCACATAAATAAAACAGATAAAAACAAAGTAAAAAACCCACCCCTAAAAAAGGGGTGCAGGTACCGAGGAACCGTGGGTGAAGGCATACTCCTCTATACCAACCACCCAACGGAAGCCACCCTTCCACCTGCACCCCAAACTTGGCCCACCAGCCAGGTTTTTAGTTCTTTCCTAAAGGGCAACAACTCCATCTGGAGACGCAGTTCTACTGGCAGGAGGTTCCAAAGGGCCGGTGCGGACACAGAGAAGGCCCTCCTCCTTGTGTATCTATCCAACTTTAGTATCTATCTTCAGTATCTATCCAAATGAGGATATTTTTTAATAATAGCAACACCAGCCTCCTTCCATTGAATGCCAAGTGATTAGTTTATAATTCCAGGAAATGATAAATTTCACCCTCTGTATATTCCACTTTTGTGTGTTCCACCTGAGGAAGGGAGGTTTTTAATTGGCAACAGTTTATTTGTTGTGAAATAAAGCTCAGCAGGTGAGCAGTTAAAGACCTAAGTGCTCTGTCCCAGCTCCTGCCAACTTAGCAGTTCAAAAACAAGATACTGCAACTATATAAATAGGTATTGCTTCAGTGGGAAAGGTAACAACATTCCATACACCTTGGCCTCTAATCATGCCTGGCACATGACTATGGAAACATCTGCAGATGCAGACAGCGCTGGCTCTTTGGCTGTAAATAGAGATGAGCACTGCAACCTACTGTATCTTGGTTTCAAACTGCTGTGCTGTCCTTCAGTTTCAAACAGCTTATCCACTACTTGGATAAGATACGACTGGCTTTTGAGCAAGAGAGACCTTTATCTCTAAAGTCAGGAAGAACAATTTCAGAGAGGATGTGGAGCCATGAAAACCATGCAGATTTGAGTCCTCAAGGCGAATGTGAATCTTTATTATTATGACAAGAGAATGGATGAATGATTGTGCCTCTGCATGCAATATTTTTGCTTCTTCTCTCCAGCCTGTTCTCATGATTTTCCAGACCAAATTATTTCTTGTTTTAAATTTTTGTCCATTTAACTTCAAGGTGTTTTCAAACGATGAGAGAATGGTCAAGAATTATTCCAAGATATTTGGGATGGCAATTATGTTTTAACCTCTTTTCACAAAAGGATACATTTAGCTCTTTATTTGCTATTCAATTACAGTGAACCCTTGATTAACGACGCATTCGAATAGCGTTATTTTCGATTAACAACGCTACGGATGCATCCCATGTGGTTTTTCAAATAATGACAAAATGTTATCCAAATAGCGACGGTATTTTTACCATCATTATTCGAATAACGACTTTTTTGTCGTTATTCGAATAATGATGTTTTCTGCATAGCGACGCTACTTGGGGAACCAAGTAATGTTGTTATGCGAGGGTCTACTGTACTTAAATTGAAGTTTCATTCAGGCTTAAACACAGCCTCCACTTCTCATAATACAGTATTGGCATAATATTCTCAAATGTTTAGTGAGAAGGTTTCCCACCCTCAAGGTTCTTAGTTTGGGTAGCTATTGCCATATCATTAGCAGAGCAAACTTTTTCAGAATTAGTTTTTGGTAAATAATTGATATATAAATGAAAGAGGAGTGGGGCTAGGAGTGATCCCTGTGGCACACCATTCTTGATGGTAAAAGATTTGCTAATAGCATCTCCGATGGTAACCTTAAAGTATTTTTAACATATTCTCAAGATTTGTTGCTTTTAGACATAGGATTTTTTTTCCAGTTTAAGCATCAAACCATAAAGCCACATTGTGTCATAGGCTGCAGTAAGATCAATTAAAAACCACAGATGTTTTTAATCCTTTTTGATAACCAGCTTCAGTGAATGAGGTAAGAACCAAAACTTGCTCACAACAATTTCTTTTAATGATGAACCCAGCTTAGAAAGGACAACCATATCAACAAGTTGGTATATTCAGTTATCATTCCAAAGGTTTATGGCAGCTGCTCAACAAAGCTATGGGGCAATAACTTGCTGGATCCTCATGTGGGGCAGTATGGTACTAATTTCTGTTTAGAGACATTTCCATAGTCATATGGCAGGAATGACTAGATGCCGGACCACATGCAACGCTGTTACCTTTTCTGCCTAAGCAGTATCTATTTATGTACTTGCAATTTCTTGCTTTTTAACTGCTAGGTTGGCTTGGTAAGATGACAATGGGCGCTCATTCCATCACACAGCACTTGGGTCTCGAATTGCTGATCTGCCAACCTTTCAGTCATCAATCTCAATGCCTTAACCACTAAGCCACTGCAGTCAAGTCACCTATTTGTCATTAAATAATCTGGGTGCCGTTGGGCCAGTCACTCTCTTCCAGCCTGATCTACATCACGGGGCTATTTCAAGAATAATGTCGACATAAGAACATAAGAACATAAGAACAGCCTTGCTGGAACAGGCCACAGCCCATCCAGTCCAGCATTCTGTCTCACACAGTGGCTCACCATTTCCTTCAGGGTATTCCCAAGCAGATGCCTTCACCTGCTTAGGATTCCCTGGAAATGATATTGAGAGATATCCTGCCTATCTCTCCAACCCGGAGGTTGTCCTTAAGTATCCAAAATTATAGCCATTGATACTCTTGTCCTCCATGAACTTGTCTAATCCTTTCTTAAAGCTGTCAAGACTGACAGCTGTCACCACTTCTTCTGGCAGGGAGTTCCATAGACCAGTAATCCTCTGGGTGAAAAAGTACTTTCTCTTATTTGTTAGAGAACTAGTACCCAAAAGTTTCATGGAGTGCCCCCTAGTTCTAGTGTTGTGCGATAGGGAAAACAGTTTTTCCTTATCTACTTTGTCCACACCGTGCATGATTTTATAAACTTCAATCAGGTCACCTCTTAGACGCCGTTGTTCAAGAGTGAAGAGGCCCAACCGTTGCAGCCTCAGATGGTATGGAAGGTGTTCTAGTCCCCTAATCATTCTGATTGCCCTTCTCTGCACTTTTCCCAGCTCCATAATATCCTTCTGGAGGTATGACGACCAGAACTGTACACAGTATTCCAGATGGGGCCTCACCATAGATTTATAAAGAGGCAAAATGACACTTGCTGACTTATTTTCTATACCCTTCCTAATGATCCCTAGCATTGAGTTTGCTTTTTTCACTGCTGAGGCACACTGGGTTGACACCTTCATTGAGTTGTCCACCAGGACACCAAGGTCCCTTTCCTGGTTTGTCGCAGAGTTCAGACCCCATCAGTTTATAAATGTAATTGGGGTTCTTTGCCCCAACATGCATCACTCTGCACTTACTAATGTTGAAACTCATTTGCCACTGTTTTGCCCACTCCCCCAGCGTCGAGGGATCCCTCTGAAGCTCCTCACAATCTCTCACAGTTTTCACTACCCTGTATAATTTAGTGTCATCAGCAAATTTGGCTACCTTGCTTTTTACTCCTACCTCTAGATCATTTATGAAGAGGTTGAAAAGCAGGGGTCCCAGTACTGAACCTTGGGGGACCCCACTCTTTACTTCCCTCCACTTGGAGAAGTGTCCATTTAGTACTACCCTCTGTTTCCTGTCCCTTAGCCAGTTGCTGATCCAGGACAAGACCTGTCCCTTTATTCCATGACTGGTAAGTTTATTCAAGAGCCTTTGGTGTGGGACCTTGTCAAAAGCCTTCTGAAAGTCCAGATAAACAATGTCAACTGGATCCCCCTTATCCACATGCTTGTTGACACTCTCAAAAAATTCCAACAGATTAGTGAGGCATGATTTGCCCTTGCATGTGTGCCATCATGAGATGTCTTAAAGAACAGCCAATAATTGTTGCTGGCTGGGTAGCTCATGGATTAGGTATCTGGCTGTGGAAGCAGAGGTTGGGAGTTCAATTTCTCCATGTGCATCCCAGAAGAGCCAGCTTGCGTAGCCTTCAGCAAGTTGCACAGTCCCAGGGGACCTTCAGAAGAAGGGAATGGTGAACTACTTTTTAGCAATCTCTAGCTTAAAAACACTGGGAAGGGTCACCCTAAATCAGAATGGACCTCTTCTTCTTTCATGTCCAGATTAGATTTTAAACTGCCAAAATGAAGCCACCTTCTTGGCTTTGTCGTTGGCCAAACTTAAATCCTCATTGGTACAAGTTTCCAGTAGAATCGGCAGACCAGCAAAAGGGCCGGATTCTGTATCTCTCCACATTCACACAGTGTGTTGTTATACACTAGTAGCCTTCGCTTGAGTATGTTGGTCTTATATTTAGGGACTCTGACCCTCAGCCTATCCAGGGTCCTCCATGTGACATAGGGGAGGTTGAGTTCCTCAGCCATATCTTCCTTTAGGAATGGATTGGATGGCATACAATTCTTGTTCTTAATAATGGTTGTCTGGGGTAGGGCAAAAAACAAGGAAGGTTCAACTTTGGCTGACCAAGTCCAAAATTATTACTGGCTGTCTCTGGCGATGTGCCAGATATTCCCAGGCCTTAATTTAGCAAGAAACCCCTGATTTCTTGTTGCCCATGTGTTCAATGCTGGAACAGACTTAATCCAAAAGTGGTGAATTCTGATATATCGGGGAGGAGATACTATACTAGCATATTTTCTGTGTTAATAAAGGGTTTGATTGGATGATCTCAAAGTTTGCTTTCAGTTCCATGATTCTATAAAAGGGCTCCCAGGGTTTCAGAGAAACGTATGGAACAGCATCTTGTTTTTCTAGAAAGTAGTGGATAAGCTGTTTGAAACTAAAGAACAGCACAGCAGTTTGAAAGCAAGAAATTGCAAGTAGATAACTAGGTACCACTTCGGTGGAAAGGTAAATGGCATTCCGTGCACTCCGGCATCTAGTCATGCCTGCCACATATCCACAGAAACATCTGCAAATGCAGACAGCGCTGGCTCTTTTTCTATGAACAGAGATAAGCACTGAACCCTAGAGTTGGATACGACTGGCTTTCTAAGCAAGGGCGATCTTTACAGTAGGCTGGTCTTCGTTCATGTGCTTTCAATTGAATGTTGCCATAGCAATAGTGGTTCAGCACAACAGTAAACATACTATTGCTGCTTCTTTCGTGTTCAACAGTGTATGAAACTCTGGAAATGTGTCTTCCCTTCAGAAGTAGCCTTTAGAATCAGTGTCTGATGGATGTTGAGTGTGTATTAAGCATGGTGGAAATAGTTACCCTTTTTCTCTTTCCAGTTTTCTTTACCATACCAAGGCCCATGACTTTTTGTTCTCTCTTTGAGCTCCTGTAAAACAAGAATTCCTTCCTCGTGGCCAAGGGTTATGAAAACACAGCATATGCTTTCTTGACATTTTGTTTTCTATGGCTTCTGAAAAAGAAAGCATAGAATATACCTGCCTTGGAACTCAATCAGTGTCAAATACCACAATGTCAACAACATTCTTTGTCTGCTAGAGAAGCAGCATGACAACATAGTTAGTCATGTGGCCAAATATGGCATGCTGCTTAATACAGTTGTGTCAAATGAACATCATCAAGTACAAAGGCATGGATGGAGGTCGTGACTTATTATAAACAGGTTCATGCAGCAATTTCTCAGAGCACCATCACATTATTATCCAGCAGACCCAAAAAGGAGTATAATTACAGCTTTGTTTCTGTAAACAATTGTGAGTGCCCAGCAATATCCAAAAGCCGTAGCGTAGAGCATTTGTATGTCCTTCAGGGTTTTGAGGCTCTTCTTCCTAGAACAAACTTTCATGGCATCATAAACATAGAAAGAAATGCTGTAATACATTTGAGAAGAACATTACAGAAGATTTGGAGTGCCTATAAGAATGTTTAGGGCTCAGTTAAAGAGATGTTCAGATCTCAACCTATATCAGCTTTTAATACTATTCAATGCCATCCCTGTACATGCCGGCCAAGAAGAAAGTTTCACTGTTAAGTCCAACAATATAAATACAGTATTATGTCAGAATGTTTGGAGTGGTAACCATGTTAGTCTATGCAAGCATATCAGAGAGTAAACAAAACAGCAAAAAAGACAAAAAATATAGTGACACCTTGAAGACTAACTCCTGAATTTAAATGTGATTTTTCATGAATCAAATCCACTTCATCAGACATGAGAGTATTATGTCACTGCTTTCAGGAAAGTTGGTGAGCTTGGAACAGGGCCAGCTAGTAAATGGATACTTAGCAATTTTAGGTATAGAGCAGGGGTTCCCAACCTAAGGCCCACAGGCTGGATCTGGCCCACAGGCCATATCCAGCCCATGGCACCATTTCATGTAGCTCCCCAAACCTCCAAGGGCATTTGAGAAACAAAATGGCCACCCTTTGAAGCTGTTGGGACAAAATGGCTACCCCCATTGTGCAGGCAGGGCAAAATGCCCATCCGGCCCTTGAAGCTGACTGAGAGAGAATGACCCGGCCCCTGGCTTGAAAAGGTTGGGAACCCCTGGTATATAAAATATTCTGATAATAATTCAGGCAGTTCCCTGGTTTGTATCTAGATTTCCCATACATTAATGGACGTGAACCCTTCTTTCTCTATATACACAGATCGACACTTTCCTTAGTTACTAGGGTGCATTGTTTATACAATGCAAAATGTTGTAGACCATCTTCTTATACTTGTCAAATACAAAAACTCCTTACAGATACAAAAATATTATTTCAGAGTAAAGACAAGGCTGAACTCATCTCAACACAAGTTTACTAAATGAATGGAGGGGAGATGGGAGTTTTCAAGCATAAAAATTTACCTGCAGCATGAAGTGGTACAATCCAAAAATGTGTTCTCAATGACAACTTATCTTCTTATGTTCTTGTACGCAAGGGCACATATTGGGCGATCAATTGCCTCCAACAAGATCAATTTGCTGCTACATCCAGTGCTTCTTCCCAGGGAACTTGTATATTATTCAAATTTTCTCTAAAAGTTGCATCCATGTTTTCTTTGGTCTACTTGATTTCATTTTACCCCCTTGTGGCACCCAGTCCATCACTATTTTTGGGTGCCAGGTTGCATGACCCACTTCTATGTAGAACTTCTTCATTTGTAGTGCAATCAAATTATGTGATGCCAATAATCTTTCTCAAGTATCTCTTTTGGAAAACATTGTGGTATAACCTTTACTGAGTCAGAGCTCATGCTGCCAAATGCATAAAGAAATATCCTAATGTGATAGGTATTAATGGAGAAGTTAAAATATCTGATATACTTAGAAAACATTTTGGCAGCTACCTTATTTTGCTGCAGGAATACAGTAATACCTCATACAAAGATACAGTTCAACTGTAGATTGCAGCATTCCTCAATACTGCAGTATAATACTTGGAAAGCTGAACACTATCTATCTCAGGCTCTCAGCTATCTTTTCATTTACAGTAATACCTCATACAAAGTCCGCTTCGTACAACATCGGATTCATACAACATCGCCTAATTCCTTGAAAAAAGTTGCCTCATACAAAGTCGTGAGACGTTGTATGAGGCATTGGGGGTTTTCCCAGGTTGCATTGTGCCTGGGCAGTATAAAAGGCAGGACACATGCATGCATTGCTCTTGTGGGTTTTGCATGAGGCAAAGAGTGTTTAGGAGTGGTTTGGAGCGCGGTTTTGAATTTTCCAAAAATTGAAAATTTTTAGAAGCATTCCTGGGATTTTCGCAGCATTCTTCAGGTTCTTGGACAATCAGGGTTGTTTGACATGTTTTTGTAATGTTTTTAGCCTTTAGACAATGATTTCTTAAAGTTCTGTCAGTTTCCTTGACTTTGCCCTGAAGTCTGTGCTGTTACAGTACAATGTATCTCTATGGAAACGACGTTGTATGAGGCATCACGGCAAGGATTTGGACGTTGTATGAGGCATCACGGCTAGGATTTTGCATGCCTCATACAAAGTCCAAATCCGTATAAAGTCCAAACTTGTGGAACCAAGTTTGGACGTTGTATGAGGTATCACTGTATATGCATCCAAATATCATGGGGAAAATTTACTACTATTCAATGTCTTTGATCCAGCCATTTTGTTTGTTGCTGTTTTGCTTTGTATACCTTTGTACATTGTATTCTCAACATCCTCTTTTTATCTAAATACATTATTTTGTTCTTATTATGTATACTACATGGAGGCCTCTGGTGGAAAAGTTGCCTAAAATATTCACTCAGCCTTTGAGATGGGATAATAGTGCTGAAGCTGCTCAGTTCATGACATGTCAGAAGCAAGAATCAAACAGTTCCATTCAAATTAATCATTGCTAGCAATAGGTATAGTTATTATTTTTATTACTTGTTTGGGTCAGAGCTTGAAAATTTTACTATCCAGATGTATAACTCTCAGAGTGTGCCTGACATAAAAGCCAATGGCTGTGCTGGGCACTGGACTTTATATATTAAAAATTAGCTTTTTCAAGCTGTGGTTTCAGTTAAGAATAATTTTTTTACCTGTACCAGATCATCAGGTCATCAGTCCATTTGGATACACTGTGTATGATAGCACAACAACTGAGGACATAAAACAGACCAAGCACAATGTCAAGGGTGTAATGTTGACAAAAGGATTGCATTGCTGACTTAGACCAAGGTCTAGTAAGTCTTATATTTCATTTCTAACTAATAGACAATTAGACATAGGAACCTCCCTACACCATGTTGTATCACACATCTATTTGCTTGAAATTTGTGTGTGCCATCTTAAAGCTATGCTTTGATGGTGGCTTACTTAAAAAGAGATTACTGTACTAAGAAACACAAAATACATATCTGTTGCATTTGTATATTTGACCTATGGAGAAGTTTCTCTCTAAATAATAGATTGTCTCTCCTAAAGATGAGTACCAGGAAAAGTTAAAATGCTATGTGTGATCGGGATGACAGTAATATTTTGCCAAAAGTGAAAACCTGAAAAATGACAGACTTGATTTGCAATGCTAGGAACAGTTGTAAACTTAATTTTTAAGACTTCTAATATGCCCAAGAGCCAACATGCTATTTATAAATTAGAAAGATACTGTACTTAGTTTTTCTTCAATCTGTATGTCTAAGCAGATATCATTTCTAGTTAGGCAAAATAAAAAGTATCCTGTTTTCACCAGTAATTGGCAGCCAGATGCTTCTGAGCCCACAAGAAACAAATTAAGGCAATAGCCTTCATCAACTGTTTAACAACTAGCAAATAACAATGATCTGCCTCAGAGGCAACTGGATCCTATTGGTTTCCAGGGTGCCTTGAGAAGGTTTCTAGCTGATTTGGTTGGTGATCTTTTGCAACCCAGGTCACCAGGTGGTATACAGAGAAGACTTGGGCAGTTGACAGAGTGGCTTCAAAACATCCTCTCCACTGTGGAGCTTCTCCATCTCTGTGACTCACAGATGAACTTTGAGCCATGCAATAACTAAGGAGGCTAGAGAGCAAGTGAAGACAGACTCCCCAAGCAAGCAGCAAGCAGAGGGTACTCTAATTCAATCAGGAGTGCCAGGAAATTAATATGAAATTAATTAGAAAGGCCACAAACTAACAGGCAGAATTGTATTGGATGTCATGAAATCCATAGAGAAGTTACTTTTTTTAAAGTTATCTTATAGTTGTTTAAGAACTACACTGTATCTTCTTTAGATTCTCTTTGGCCAGAGTAGCCTAACTCAGAGAGGAAAGCTGCTCTAACACCAAACACACACTCCACATTAGCATGTGAATAGATAAAGGCCTGCCAGCTAGCCAAGGCCAAGGCTCCCGACATGCCAATGAGAAGCGAGACTTCTTACAGATGGAACAGCGAGATAAGGAACACTTGCAAGTGTCATAAGACCAGCTAATGGTCAAACCAAGTATCTTCTAGAACAATTATTAAATTCTAGAGGTGGGTGTCGTAGCACAAGAAGGGTATAAAATCCCCCTTTATTTTAAAGTGTGCAACAGCTTTTTAAAATGTAGCGATAGCCTTTGTCAGTTTGAATCATGACTTGATTCATGAGGGCGAGCAAGCCCACCAAAAACTATCTTTTACTTAAGTTTGTAATCTCTATTCTTTGTTGCCTTATTGATTATGCAATCCAGTGTAGCCTATATGAGTTTTTAGCACAGTTATTTTATATATTTTGGAAACTGCACTTTTTACAATAAAACTGCTAAATGAAGATTTCTTAGTAGTGTGGTTTTCTCCAAGAGGAGGGAGAAATTGCGGACAAGAGATAAAACCCTAAATGGTGGACAAAGGGACCTTTTTTACTGAAGGCGTGGGGGTGCACCGAGGAACAGAGGGAAGAGGTTTGGGGAGTTTCGTTTCTCAGGAATTGGGAGTGCCAACAAGTTGGCAACTTTCTCTTTGAAGGTAACCCTTATCTTGCCACCCCCATAACTTTCTCAAAGCAAGCCTTCTCTGCAAAGCAGTGTGGCATTGTGGGACAGGACATTCTTTAAGGGGACTTTTTGATTTGCCATGTAATATAGCTACCATAAGCTTTCGACATTGCAGAATCCCCATTTTCCACATATGAGCCAGTTGAACTGGACAGAAGATCCGCGCCATTGACAGGAGGTCCGGCCCGGCTGGGACTTCTTTGCCACACCACCCTGAGAGGTAGTGAAAGCTGTGCGGTCTGAGGGGCATAAAGACAGTGCGGCTATTATGACATTGGATAGTTTGCAGTCTCATCAAAGTTGGATGAACAAGTGCACATCGACATAATGTACCAACCTGTGTGTTTCTCTTCTTCTTCTTCTGCCGTATCTGAATACAGGTGATCCTCAAGGTGATCAGCCATGAAGACTGTCCTGAGAATATAATGCCATGGTCTTTCATCTGCCTTCCACATCGCAGCAACCACTAATCCAGTTCCACAAGTCACTTTCTGGTCCTGAGCCCTTTTGGCACACAAAGTACTCCTCAGCCCCAGGTCAGTATTGATGAAGCTGATGCCCTCCATCAAGATGGATTCAAGTGGGATTTAATCCACTTGGGGACCATCACCCTTCCCTGTGGACTTCAGCACCCAAGGCTGTTAGTCCTCAGGGTTGTCAGGTTAGTTAATTGTCACCTGACACTCAGTATTGAGTTGCTGGCAGTAGGGTCTACTCTATTACCATAGCAGGATAACCTGGCCAGAGTGATGTGTGTTTATCTACATACTTTAAAACATAGGTTGAGGTGACCCAAAGGAAACTTGACTCCTTGTTTAATGTATTAGTCTTGGATGAGACTTCCAGCACACTGTTTGGTCCTGTGTTGTGGGATCAGTTTCAACTTGTAACATTTGAGAATGACAAGGTGCTTGTATGTTGTAGAGCCACCATCTCTCCTTTGGATCCTTGCCTCTTATGGCTATTAAAAGCTGCCAAAGATGTGACAACAAAATGGGCTGGTCAGATCAACAATGCCTTGTTGCAAGAGGGTTTTACTGGTGAAAACAGGATACATTTTTATTTTGCCTAACTAGAAATGATATCTGCTTAGACATACAAAAACTGAGTACAGTATCTTTCTAAATTATAAATAGCATGTTGGCTCTTAGACATATTAGAAGTCTTAAAAATAAAGTTTACAACTGTTCCTAGCATTTTTCCGGTTTTCACTTTTGCCTGGAAGACAATTATATGGCTCATTCAAAAATAAATAAATAATAATTGAATGTGATGACAATGATTTAAACAACATTAGACTAATTACTAACATATATAAGATCAGAAATATCTTGAAATCACTTAATGCAAGTATTTTTTTAATCCACCTAGAGGATTGAGAAAGCCATCTATACTGTATATTCTTTACTACATCTTGGGCCAGTGATGTCCATTTGCTAATTCCATAGAGTAAAGGAAATCAACTATCAATCAAATTTACGTGATGATCTCAAGTTCTTGGATAGCAAGAAACAGGAATTAATTATTATTTGTCAAATTTCTCCTCATTTTTAATATTTTTGCAAACCTTTCTTGACATGTCATTTCTACTTGGTCAGCTTTATCTTCTAAACCAAAAAGCCCAAGAAGTTTCTGGAAACATATCTGAACTTCATCAGTATGCAGTATGATCAAAGTTGGGTATAATTAGCAGTTTCTTTATTGTTCATCTTTGAGTCCAGAGAATGTATGTACATTTTTTTTTAAAAAAAATTGCAGTTTCAGTATTGATCTATAGAATATTGTTTGCATCTTTCCTTTTTATACTATGTTACCCAGTTTTTAACTAGCAGCATTCATACATGGACCTTTCTTCTCTTATCCTGTTGCAATTGTTCTGGACCCTCTGATGATTTTGTAAAAATAATAATCTAAATGTATAATTTCCAGATGACGGATGGTTATTGAAGAAGTCTCAGGAAGATGGTCCATCTTTTTTTCCCCTTAACAGATTTTTTTTGGAAGAGATAAATAAAAATAAAAATAAAAACTGTTATGAAAGAAGACTATTTACAAGAGAATTAAAAATGAATCACACTGTTGTTTGGATTTCTCGTGAAACTCCATGTAGGAAGCATCATAACTGTGTTATGAAGACCTCACCTAGAAGCATTCCAAAAATCTATTAACAAAGAAAATATAGAATACAGTATTTCCCAATATCTTTGAACTGCTAATAGCTTTTGATCTGGAAACATTTTTTACTGTTGAAATAGATGTGTACACTCATCACTATTGGTGTGGACTTTATTTGCTTGGACCCGGCCTGCAGCCAACTAGTCAGCACTACTTATTATTGCTATAACAATTATATCTGGATGTTGCTGCTGCCTCCAGGAAACATATGCCGCAAGATCCTAAACAATTTATGGTATTACAGGTACAGAAACTGTTTCATTCGGTGGAAAAAGGTTAGAATCAATCTTTGGAGAGGTGTTTCCTGAAGTTTAATAGCAATAGCATCCACTCTTCTATACCACCCCATAGTGATTAGTGCACTCTCTGTGAATAGCATTTAATTAGCATTTTGTCCCCAGCATGCTGGACACTCATTTTGCCAGCCTCAGAAGGAAGGAAAGCTGACTCCACTTTGATCTCCATCAGGATCGAACTCACAACTTTTTGGCTGCAGTACAGCAATTTAACTGCTCTGCCACCAGGGCAGGGTCGTAGCCAGGATTCTAGATTTGGAGGGGTGAATTTTCCCCCCAGCAGGGGTAACAATGTTACACACACATATATAACATTGGCATCCCGGGGTGGATTGGGGGGGGGTGCTGTTAGCTCAGGAGGGTCCCCCCCTCCCCTCCTACGGCCCTGCACCAGGGCTGTTAGTGGGACTTCTTCTCCCATCTCCTATCATGAAAGATCACGGTGTGAATGTGGGGAGATACAGAAACCGGCTCATTTACTGGTCTGCCAATTACTGCCAGGAACATACACCAATGAGGACTTAGATTTGGACAATGACCAAGCCAAGAAAGTGGCTTCATTTTGGCCGTCCACCAGGGTTTGATCCATGTGGTCGCAAAGGGTCAGACTTGGCTGCGACTGAACAACAACAAAAAGTTTGATCGGGACACGAAAGAAGAAGAATCATGAAAGATGATGATGACTTCTTCTTCTGCTGCTGCTGCTACTTCTGCTTCCTCCTCCCTGTCTATGTCACTTTTTGCTGAATTTATTCTGCATTTCCTTTCGCCTGACCCGGTATGAGAAAGATTAATTTAATTTAATTTAATTTAATTTAATTTAATATTTACATTTATATGCCACCCAACTCAGCAAACCTCAGCCTTCCATCCTTCTGAGGTCGGCAAAACGAGTGCCCAGCATGTTGGGGGCAAAATGCTAATTAAATGCTATCCACAGAGAGTGTACTAATCGCTATGGGGCGGTATAGAAGAGTGGATGCTATTGCTATTAAACTTCAGGAATTCGGCGTCAGCCTTGGTTGTGACTGAAGGGAGGGAGTTCCTCCTCCTCGGCCATGCCTTCCCCACCCACACCATAGCGGGCCCCTTGCAAGGCCTTGGGGTGAAATTTCTGTCAAATAAGGGAATTTTCCCGGCCAAAACAGGAAACAGTCTAATTGCAGTCTAACTAATCCGGGATGATGGCAGGAAAGAACGTAAAATACAGGGGTTTGACAGAAATTTCCTGAAACTTGACAGGTATGGTGAGGAGGCGATTCCAGGAAGCTTCTGACAGGAGGCTCTGAGGACCGACGCCTCTTTCGCCCTTAACAGTCCGCCCGAGCGAGGCACACTCTCTCCCATTCCCTCCCATGGCTCCAGTTCGAGTCCTGGCTGGGATATAATAATTTCATGTCAGAAATTATTCTGAGCTAAAAGGATTTTTTTGCTGGAGGCACTCTGCTCAGGGGACGCCCGAATGAGGCTCTTTTTTCATGTCCCCAAAATCTTTCTTCCCACCGAAGTGGTCCCAAATGATTTACAGGTGAAACTCGGAAAATTAGAACATCGTGCAAATGTCCATTCATTTCACTTAATAGGTGAAACAAACATATGAGATAGATTCACTACATGCAAAGCGAGAGATGTCATGCCTTAAAATTCGTTATAATTGTGATGATCATGGCGTACAGCGTACATGAGGTTATGTGATGATTATGGGGTACATGAGATGGGAGGGGGGTTTGGGGTTTTCATAAACTGTAAACCATAAGCATCAATATTATAACAAAGTAAGGCTTGAACCATCTCGCTTTGCATGTAATGTTGTTGTTCAGTCGCACAGTCGATTCCCACCCTTTGTGACCCTATAGACCATCGTCCTCCAGGCAGCTCTTTGTTCCACCATCTTCCTCAGCCCTCCCAGCTCTGTGCCCATTGTGTCTACAATACCATCCAGCCATCTCATCTTTGGTCGCCCTCTTTTTCTTTAGCCCTCCACCTTTCCCAGCATCAAGGCCTTCTCAAGTGAATCCTCTCTTCTCATTTGATGTCCAAAGTACTTCATCTTCATCTTTACTATTTGTCCCTCCAATAAGCCATCAGGGCTGATTTCTTCTAATATTGACCTATTTGTTCTCCTCACTGTCCAAGGGACTCTCAAAACTCTCCTCCAACACCACATTTCAAAGGCATCAATTTTTCTGCGCTCAGCTTCCCTAATGGTCCAGATCTCACACCCATACGTTACCACCGGGAAAACCAATGCTTTGACTATGCAAATTTTTGTTTTTGTTACTGAACTGAATGAACATTTGCACGCTATTCTAATTTCCCGCGTTTCACCTGTACAAGTAACTTGCAATTTCTTGCTTTCGGTCTGCTAGGTTGTGGCAGGAGGAGCTGGGCCAGAGGGCAGGCTAAGTTTAATCCGTCATGCAGCGCCCGGGTCTCGAACTGCCGACTTGCCGGCCTTCCAGCTAATAACAAGGCGACAGCGAGCGTCTTAGCCACTGAGCCACCACCACAGCCCCTCTGGCCGGGCTGCCATTGGCTTAGCGTAGCGGCCCCATCCGGGCACTTGGCGCATCGCTGCTGCTGCTCAGCCCGAGCGCTCCCAATATGGCGGAGGTGAGCTGGGAAAGCGGGTAGGGGGGCCTGGGGTCCGGCGGGCTCCTGGCCGGGCTGTGGGGCGCGGCGGCTCCCGAGGGCCCCCTCAGCCGCTTCATAACCCCCCGCCTGGGGCCGGGCCCCCGCTAAGGGAGCCCCCGGCGCCGTCTGGGGCCTCCTCGAGCCGCTCGCCCCCGGGGGAAGCGCCGCCTGCGCGACTAGGCCGCGGCTGGCTCGCTCCATCGTCCATCTCCCACCGGCCAGCGCCCGGCGCCGGTCTCCACCCCACCGTCCCGCGGCTCGGAGATGGGCGGCCCTCCCGGCCCGGGCTGGCTTTCGGGGAGAGCGAGGGGAGTGGAGGAAGGCTACAGCCGCCCGGCTGGGGTGTCTTATCGGGGGGCAGCGGCGAGGAACCCCTACCCCACCCCGGTGGGCAGCCCCGGCTCCTGCCGTCACTCCTTCGCAGGCGGCCGGCCCCCCTGTCACCTCTCGGGCGGGCCCGGGCGGAGAAGGGCAGGCAGGCAGCAGTGGGTGTCTCTGGGCCCGGCGCTGGCGAGCTGGAAGGCGGCTTGGCGAGGGAAAGAGGCGACGGGGAGGACCGGGAAAGAAAAAAGACATGGGGAGGGGGACCGGGAAGAAGGGATGGAGGCGCGGGAAAAGGGGCGCCCGCCCGCGGAGTTGAAGACTGAGGGGGCCCGAAGGGAGGGGAAGAAGGATGCTCAACCGACAAAAGTGAAAAGGGAAGGGAAGAGAGAGAGAAAAGAGGAGAAATGGAGGAGAAAGAGGGTGGCGGAGAGGAGGAAAGTAACTTGGAAGGAGATGAGTTTGGCTAACTAGTTCCCTTGTGCTGTCCTCTTTCCCCCCCTTATAGCCTGTGTCAGTCAGTCCTTGCAAGCATATCTGAGAGTAAACGTAACAAAACAGCAAAAAATAATAATAATAATAATAAAGGACAAAAATGTTGTCCAAAAAGACTAACTCTTGTATTTCTCCTATTGGTAAACCTGTCATTTCTACTTCTGGTAGAAGTGACCGACTGCTCTTGTCAACATAAAAGAGGACCTTATGTTGGCAAGAGGAAATGCTGTTGAGGTGATCCATATTGGGCGGATGTCATCTAGTCCTTTTAATTCCTTATTTATTTATTAAATTTGTATTCCGCCTTACTCAGCTTTGGATATGTTAATTTTAGCTTTGTATGTTATTATATGCTGGTGGTGCCTCTGAAACGAATAAAGAACCTGCCTCTAACTTCTTCTTTTTCCCCCCTCCCTTTCCCTTCTCTGTTGCTCGTTTCAGGCTTCCTTTGGGAGTTCCAGCCCAGGTTTGTCCTGTTCAGTTCCTTCTTCTGTGATTCCGGCAGTGGGAAGCTTTTGGGTACGGTTAAGGGCCAGGTTACAGGCGCATCTGTCCAAGATGCTTTGTGTCTTTTTCTCTTGACATGTCGCAATGCTTTCTCCATCAATACCCCCCTCACACATACATACCTTTTCTATTTTGTGGTCAGTTTTTCATTTCGCAATTGCACATTTGTTTTGTTTTTTAGTCAAGTTCTTGTGCGTCCTGCAGAATCTAGAGTTGGATACAGGTGCTAAGTGTATACCAGGCAAGAAATGTAGCTTACTCCTGATATTTAGTAAAGGGAAAGGTCTCCCTTGCTCAAAAGCCAGTTGTGTTCAACTCTGATGTTTATTTAAAAGCAAATCTTATCATTGCCCCAAAGTAGCCTTCCAGTTAACTGTGGGGGCCACTGGGTTGAGGGCTAATGTAGGATTACAGCTGTGAATTCTGATTCTGTACATGTTTAATTGGAATTAGGCTGCCCAGTACAGTGTGAGCTATAGCTTTGGTTTTAGTACTTCTGACATCTTTGGTTGTAGTGATTGTTGCTGCTTTCATATAATTGGCTTAAAGAAAAGAAACAGGTGGAATATTTTGTGTTACTGAGGTTAAAAGCATAGAATATGTTAATTCCAGAGTCCATTTGTTTTTTATTGAAAATAATGTAAAATCATATGGATTAGTTATGCTGTGCATTAAAATACTAAGTTCCCAAACATACATAAATTGTTCTTTGATGTTTTAGATAACATTTCTGAAATATCACAACTTTTAACTAAATGTATGTTGTAAGCTTATGCGCACTTTCGAGGAAGTCTTATGGAGCTCTATGGGACTTAATTCTGCGTGGATAAGCATGGGATCGAGCAGTCAGATATGTTCCTTTGGTACACATCCTGGGAAGAAAATATTTTCTTCAACTATATAAGTGTATGGATACAAGGTACTCTAAAAGCAGCATTTGTTAGTTGTACTTTTCAGATTGAGTTAGGTACAATAGCTGATATTTTAAAGTGCAGTCCTAATAGGCCATAGGGGTTGGAATCCAATAACATGTTGTTTGGATCTGGAAGGTGGAGAAGACCTTTATTGCTAGGGGAGCATGCACGCTGGTTTTCACAGTTTATCTGTAGAGACCTCTGTAGTCTGCTGCTAGACTCAGTCCCCAAATGGGCATTCTGGTGGTCTTTCAGGAGTGAACGTGAAGCTAATTTCAGTCTAATGAACACAAAGGCCACTTATTCCCTTTTGATATGCTGGGGCCTGATGTAGCTAATACTTCCTTCATTAGTTTTAGGGAAGAGAAGGAATTCATACCCGGAAAGGTCATTAGATGAGTCTTTGGAAAATCTGACACCCCACAACATATATTTCCTAGTATGGGTTTAGGAGGAGTGAATCGTTAGCCATCTCACTTTCCCACAATAAACACTAAGGTGTCATCGCTTTGCCTAACTGCTGTCCTATAACTGCTGATGTGGGATTAAGCCCCATTAAAAATAGTGGACTTCACTTTAAATAAACAAATGTGCGATTGCATTCATTGTTCCGATATAATTAGGAATTTTATGTTATGACAAGAAGTAGATGAACATAATTCATTTGTTTCATAATCAGGCCAATACGTAGTTTTGAATGGATTTTGTCCAGTATATTTTACAACATTATTAATGTAAAAAGGCATATGTTTGTTTATAACATTAGGAGTATGAGAAGTTCTCTTATACCTTCAGGTAGATTAAATGTTACTGAAATACTTTATTTGGATCAAAATTGTTCGGATCAAAATACCTTATATTGGGAAAGAAATTTATAACTGGTTTTTTTTAAAAGAGGAAGAAAAGTTAGATTTTTTTTGTTGTATAGGCCTGAAACAGGATTTGGGCACATTATGAGGTTTTATATAATGTTGGACTGCAGATCTCTTTAATCTTAGCTTACATGGCTAAGAGTGACAGACCACAGGACTTGAACTCCAACAGCAACATGTGCAGGACCACATATTCCTCCACCATGGTTTAAACAATATCTAAATGCTTTATTGGGATTGGTTATTTTTCAGCATAATGATCCCAAGTGCATTTAAATCGTATTTAGTGAGAAAAACAGCTGATAAAACACTGACAGAATCCAGAGACAGTCTGAGATCATCTGGTCAGAGCAAGAAATAAAAGACAACTTTAAATCTAAAGAACCCTGGGAAGTGCTGGAGAAAGCCTGATATAATATACCAGAAGATTACTTCAGAAAACCTCAGGATAGTCTCCCCAAAAGAGTTCAAGATGTACTTAGAGTACATCCAAGGGAGTTAACACTAAATACTGACTTTTGCCTGAAACAGCCATTTTGTTCTGAAAATTATGTTTGTTTGAATTTTGTGTACATATTTTCTGTAATGATGGATGGTCATTAAATCTTTGCTTAAACAAACCCAAAGCTTGTGGTGGCCTAAGACTTTTGCACGGCACTGTAGTTTAGAGTACTTGCAATGAAATATTTAGTTGATTTTGTGATCTTGACAAGACCTGTGCTCTAGAGCAGTCTTTTTCATTGTCCCATCAGGGATGTTTTTGGTATAATATGCATGATGCCATACTGTTTTTGATTTGAACTGTTTCACATGCAGGCATGCTTGCATCATTCTTAGGGTAGTAAGAATGGATGTTAATGCTTGTTTGTTAGACGCATTAACTTTGAATTTAATAAATAATAAGGGGGTATTTGTAAGTTTCACTTTGTGTTGCTGAAAAAAATCACATTATCTTTTATAGTTGGCTCTTTATCTTCTGAGGATCATGACTTTGACCCTACAGCTGAAATGTTGGTACATGACTATGATGATGAGAGAACTCTTGAAGAGGAAGAAATGATGGATGGGGGCAAAAATTTCAGTTCTGAGATTGAAGACTTGGAGAAGGTGAGGAACTTCCTCACAACATGCTGAATATATAATATGTTCTCTATTGTGTGATCTGTTCATTCTTAAACATCACGAAAGTCCTTCTTACTCCTCCCCCTCCTAATTCATTGCCATCTTAAAGGGGTTGAGAGCAATGTTTCTACATCTCCATTGATATGAATTAGGCAATTACCAAATACTGTATCTCCAAACAGACATATAGAACAGGGATCTGTAGAAAACTACTACACATCTTCAACACACTGGAATCTTAATTATTGATAAAGGAGTTGCTGTGATTTAACATACTTCACCCACAAGGGCAATCATGTGAGTGACTTTCACTTCAACCAGCTGGCTGTTGTATGCCTGATCTCATGCTATCAGGAAAGGGCTGGGAATGCAATAGATGGCCCGGAAAACCACCTCTCACCTTTTTCATGTTTGCCTTTATGAAGTTAGATTTCATTGCATCCTATCAGTTGGATTCTGGTTTTAGTATATAATTAATTACAGTCATTCTGTGGTGCTGCTTTTTATGCTGTTGTCAATTTGTTTAGAATATTTTTGCTTCATATCAACATGCTTTTATTAAATTTGTTAGATTATAGTAACAAACTGTATGGGATCTATTAATTTCAATTTCTTCTGCACTTTTGCCAAGTGCTTTGCAGTGTGGTCCTCAACACTGGTGCAGAAACAATATGGAGGCCCAAGGGCAACATAGCTATATGGTATCAGTAGCTGTTCAAGTACTATAGCAGACTCATATGGCTGTTTTCAGCTGATAGGATGGCAGTTTATCTGTTGAAGCTAATTTGACAGCAGAGGATTAGATTGCAAATATCTTTTCAGTTGTGTATTTAAAGTCTTCATCTAAGTGCCCTAAATCCTTTCATTCTGATAGTGTTTCCATTAATTATCCGATAATGTTTCCATTAATTATCTAAAACTGATTTATTTCTTTAAAAATGCAATAAATGTATCAAACCTGTTGCTTTCCACAAGTGAAAGAGGACTTTGTTTTTCTTTTCAAAAAACAAACAAACCAGGAAGGAAGCATGCCTTTAGAAGATTTGTTAGCATTCTATGGCTATGAACCAACAATTCCCGTTATAGCAAGCTCCAGTGCAGATAGTTCTCCAAGTGAACTTGCAGATGAACTGCCAGACATGACTTTGGATAAAGTAAGTTGCAGACTTTTCCCTCGGTTGCAGTGTAAAGTGCAAAAAGGTTAAGGTTGTGTGGGATGCTATCCCATTTGTCTGTAGATCTGATTGCTGGATGCCAAATGTTTTTTCCACCAATAATCATTTGAAATGTGCCACTTATTTTACCTTTTCTTGTAGGATTACATTTTACTTTTATTTGACAATTTAAAAAAATCACTTACATTCACTATATTTTTTAAAAACCTGCAAAAACAAAATAAATATAATCCTGCTGAAATGAAGTACATTCTGGACAAAAATGCCTCTTATATCAAGTGTTACTGTGTATAGTTTCTACTAAACAGGTTTTTTTCTAAATATTTTAGTTACTAGTGAGGGTATGTTACATTTCATGTATACATAGTTGAAATGTATTATCTAAAACCACTGAATACTGTAATCTCTCTACTGTGACTCGAATTTGGTCTTATGTAAGGAGGAAATTATAGTTTAGTAGTAGGAAGACTTTGCCTCTTCTGCAGGCTTTCACATACGGAACACTGCTGTGAGTTTCAAGAAATAGTTGTTATTTGTTTGTTTTGAAGAGCTGAGTGTTAACTAATCTTTGATTCTTTTGATTGCAGGAGGAAATAGCCAAAGACCTGTTGTCAGGGGATGATGAAGAAACACAGTCTTCTGCTGATGATTTGACACCGTCAGTTACTTCTCATGAAACTACAGACTTTTTCCCTCGGCCTTTAAGATGTAGGAAAATTAATATTGTCTATATTCATGTGTTAGAAATTTTATGACTGACATTTTCTTGGCCATGTATTCCTTTTTTCCTGAAAAATACATACAGGATTGGATTGCTGCTATTACTTTTTTTAAGAGTTAGAGTGGCAGTACCCAATTAGAACAGATCTTAATCTTTCCTTGATCTGTTTGTGCTAAAAAAATCTATTGTCTCAACAAGAAAGTACAAATTCAACTTCCAGTGCTCAGCATTGCATAATATAACATTACTAATTTGACTGTTCTCCAGTAATTGTTCCAGAAGCTCAGTCAGTGGTTTACCACCAAACTACATGGTTTATTACATGATTAAATCTTTCTAGAAGACGCCATGACTCAGTTGATGGACAAGTGACCCGTGTTGTTTCATTCTAAAGGAAAAAATTTGGCATGTTAGAAAGTATCATGAAATCATTTTCACAAGGAGCTGTGATCTTGAAACCTGGTATTGCTAGCCAGAGTTGAGATATTTTTGGAAATTGCTGTACAGAAATTACCTTGAAATTACTTTGTCAAAGTCAATAGTGTGTTTGCTTCTCCTTCTTTTCTTACTAGAAGATTTCTTTTGTGTAATTCTTGAAATAAGGGTGAAGCAAAGATTTATTGCATTTTATTTTTCACAAATGTACTGTATGTACTTACCGTATTTGCTGGCATATAAGACCCACTCCCCCCTTAAAATACACAGGAAAATGGAGTGTGTCTTGTACTATGTACAGTGGGCTATTTGGGTAGTACGGGGTGCATTTTATACTCTGATGCATCTTATACGCCGGCAAATACGGTAATTTGTTTGAACTGTGGTAGGAATTTGAATAGGGCTCATAGAAACTATTGAGACATTCCACTTCTCTACTAACCATTAGTATAGATTAGATTACTTTGCAATGTAGTGTGGTATTATTATTTTTATTATACTTAAACAAGAAATGACTCCACATAAAGCAGTATAAAAAGGCACAGGTCTTGCCTTCAGGATTGTAATGTGAGAGATTCAAGGGGAATGGTAAAGGTGCAACTAGAGAAAGAATAAAGAAGAACATTTTAATCCAGGCCCCCCCCAAACTTTTCAGGCCGTGGACCGGTCATGTGGTTCAGGTGGCTAGTCACTATGCCCATGGGCCGGATCTGGCCTCCAATGCCAATTCATTCGGCCTGCAAAGCCCTCGTTGCTCCTGGAAGCGGAAGTAAAACATGCCCATTGTTTGGGCACCCCTGTTTTAATCAGATATTTACACATATCTGCAGAAAAAGTCAGATGGTTTCCCTAAAGGTAGAATAATTTAGTGATAGGACAGAGGTGGCTTTAAAAAGAAGCAATTTTGGATTGATATAAGGCTGGTGTTTATTTGATAACTTCAAAAAGTTGTAGTTTGTTGATCAGGATTCTGCAGTTGTACTGCAGTTCTATAATGCTTACCTAGGATTAAGTTGTATTGAAGTTGATGGGACCTCAGGCTGAATAGATATGCATAGGATTGCAGTGCTCATTTTATTTATTTATTCCATTTGTACCCTGCCCATCTGAGGGCTCTTCCCCACTCTGGGTAGCTAACAACATATTAAAAAACATCTTAAAATCACACAATAAAAATACCAGACCTAATATACCCTGAAGGAAATGGTGAGCCACTGTGTGAGACAGAATGCTGGACTGGATGGGCTGTGGCCTGTTCCAGCAAGGCTGTTCTTATGTTCTTATGTTCTTATGTTCTTAATTAACGGTGGGAAAGGCCCAACAAAAAATCTACCACTAGACTGATGACAACCCCTTCTCGAAGGGCTCCCTAAACAGAAGCAATTTAAGATTCTTTCTAAATACCATCAAGAATGTAGTCTGACATAACTCCACCAGAAGGGAGTTCCATAGGGTTGATGCCACCACCGAAAAGGCTCTTCTCCGGGGTTGTGACCTTCCTTGCCAATTTTGGCGTCGGCACCAAGAGCTGACCCGTCTGGGAAAATCAGGTGATGCAGGATGATATTCTAAGAGGGAGATGCTTCACCATGTTAGAAGGTCCCAAACCGTTAAATTCTGTTGCTTCTTGTTGTGCAACAGAACAAGTACTAATTTTATTTTAAATAATTTTATTATTTAGTTTTCTAAACAAATAAAACACATCAGAAATTTGTCACAGTAAGTAGTTCTGAATTAGCATTTATTTTCTGTTTTAAAAAGCAAACACTATATGTGATGGCGATAAAGAATCAGACGGTGAAGATGTGGAGGTGGAGACTGGTAATTCATCTGAAGATTTACGAAAGGTAATACTGGCAAGGACTTACATTCATAAGTACTAAAGTTTTTAAAATAATTCTGCTGAGCTACTTATATTGAATACTAGCATAGTTTGCCCGGCGTTGCCGGGCTTTTTAAAATTGTGTTGGATACTAAAGGCTTTCGTTTATTTGTCGAAGCAATGGTGATGCGCTGTTTTAAATGGTGGTGTAAGTTTTTTTGATTTTGTGGCTTCGAGTAATTTTGTTTTTGAACTTGTTTTTTATGTTTATGTAAAAAAATTGTAAATTTAATTTAATTTAATTTAATGTAATATTATTTAGTTTTAAATTTTATTTTGTTTTTTAAAATGTTCTTTTAAAAAAATTTGTTTTGGTTTTTCATAGTGAAAAGTGGTTTTATTTTGGTAATTTTTGAGATTAGTGTGGTTTTTTTTGAATGTTTGTATAATTTATGTGATTAAATTTAGAATTATTATTTTTTAAATATTTTAGAATGTTGTTTCTGTTTTGGCCACTGGGTGGTGGTGGTGAGCTTTTGAGCTTCTCATTGCATTTGGTACCTTCTGTCCTCTTGGTGTTGCTTCCGGTAAGTTTCCTCTTTCTCATTTGTGTTCCGGTTCTCATAGAAGGAAGACGTCTTTTTGTAAGTAATCTGGGGGTTTTTTTTGGGGGGGGGGGGTTGGGGGTGGATTCTTTTTGGGGGGTGTATGTGTGTGTTTATCTTGTTCATATTTGGCTGTTTGTTTGTGATTTTGTGTGTTTTTTCTAGTGTGTGTGTGTGGGGGGGTGGCTTTTTTTCTCGCAGGCCATGCTGGATGGCCCGTGGGAAGGAAGGCCAATTGCGGGGAGGCTTTTTTTCCCCATGGGCCATGCTGGATGGCCCGTGGGAAGGATAGGCATTTGCGGGGAGGTTTTCTTTCCCACGGGCCATACTTGCTGGCCCATGGGAAGGAAGGGAGAGGCAGTGGGGTGTTTATTCTTTTTCCCCGCGGGCCATACTGGCTTGCCCGGTGGGAAAGAAGGGCAGTTGCGGGGGGTGGGGGGGGTGGGTTGTTTGCTTTAATTTTTGGTGCTCTGGCTGGCCCTTCGAAGAGAAGGGCAGCGGCGGCCGGGGGTGGTTTTTTTTGTTTGTTTCTCGTCTTTTTGGGCCGCCGGCTGGCCCTTCGATCGGAAGGGCCATGGTGGCGTTGGGGGGGGGGGTTCCCCCACGGGCCATGCTGGCTCGTTCATGGGGAAGAATGGCTGCGGCGGTGGGATTATTTTTAACTTTTATTTTTCGTGCGCCGGCCCTTCAAACGGAAGAGTAGCGGCGGCGGTTTCTTTTTTATTTTTTCCCCCACGGGCCATGCTGGCTCGCCCGTGGGGTTGAATGGTTGCGGAGGCGGCTTTTTTTAGTTTTGTTTTTGCGCGCCGGCTGCCTCATCGTTCTGCTCGCACATTGCGCGCAGGACGCTGGGGCTTGTAGTAATGTGTTGGTGCTTTGTGTTTGTGCTGCGTTTTTTAAAAATTCCTTTTCTTTTGATTGGCTGCGGCGCGTGTTCGAACGCTGCTCCGTGCGAGAGCCTCTCAGCCTGATTGGCTCTGGCGCGGCGCGGCGCAAGGACTTTCGGGAAGTGATGTTCTTTACGTTTCTTGCCGTTAGTGGGGCTGAGGCCCCCGTGCCGGATTTTTAAATCCTTCGTTGACCTGCGTAGGCAATTCGGCCGTGCTCTCGAAGGGAGGGTGCGGGTCAGTAGGGCAACGCACAGCAACGTATAGCCAATTCCAACGGTGAACACTTGGTTTTATAGGTGAAGATATAATAATGGAGTTAATGTGCATAAAAAAAGCCTAGTCCTGAAATTATGTCAGCATGCACAACATGACGGATAGTTTTCTGCTTGCCTGGGATGGTTTCAGCTCCTTTTAGCAGTACCTTGCAGAAGACTCCTCCACCAGGGTTTCTCAACCTTGGGGCCCCAGGTGTTCTTGGACATCAATTATCAGAAGCCCTAGTCAGCACACCTGCTGATCAGGGCTTCTGGGAATTGAAGTCCAAGAACATCTGGGGACCCGAGGTTGAGAAACCCTGCTTTACACCCAAGGTGGTAAATATGTGGCCCTCTAGATGTTTTTTGGATTGCAACACTGTCAACCCTAGTCAGCATCCCCAGTTCTTGAGAGCTCATGTGGGTTGCAGGTCCCAATATCTGAAGCCATAGTGCAGTGATGGTGAACCTTGGCACTCTAGGTGTTCTTGGACTTCAATTCCAAGAATCACTCCTGCTGATCAGGGCTTCTGGGAATTAAAGTTCAAGTACAGCTGGAGTGCCGAGGTTCACCATTACTGCATAGTGTTTGTGCTCAGATGACCTGTCAGAGTGCTGTTGCATGAAGTGCAAAGAACTGCTGCTGAGAGGAACATTGTCCCTTTTGCTGCATGTGTGTACAGGAAGGAAGGAAGGCTTAAATATTGTGCCAGACTGGGAGGTGTGTTTTGTATTGTAGCTGTTTGATTTGTAAATACATTGTTTTCATGAGAGTTATATATGAGTAGATGCCAAATTTAACTTTTTAAACATATCTTTTTAGGAAATAATGATTGGTTCACAGTACCAAGCAGAAATTCCACCTTATTTAGGCAAAAGCTGTGATGATGAAAAAGGTAAGTTCTTCTTATTCTTTACTAAGGTAACACTACTTTTGTGGTAGCATTAAGACTTTCTTCCTTTTCCCACTACAACCCACTGCAGCACCAAAAACGTGTTCTAGAGCATTTCCTTGTTCTCTGCGTCAGACTTCTAAGACATTCAGGGAGCTTCTGGAAACAGCTTTTGGCTGCTTATTTTAGCCATCGGTTGCTGCCCTAATTATTTCATTTTACATTTTGAGGTTTGAAAAATACAGTTCAATCCATCAATCAATCAATCAATCAAAAGTTTATAGCTGCATTTAAAGTTTTTAAAACATGAAATGGATGTTACGCCAGTTAGTTCTCTAGTGCTGAAGTGAGCCAATGGATAAACTTGAGGTGTTCAAGAGAAAAAAAAGCATACAGTTTGTAAGCCAGTCTAGATGTGTGCTTTTCCCCCCTCTTGAACACCTTAAGTTTTGACGTGGCAATTCAAAATAACGGGTCAGTAGTTCTTGGGTGTCTTTTAATAGCTGAACGAAATGTCTTGGTGTCCTGGTTTCTTCGCTTCTTACCAGCTGAACAGAGAGGCAAACCTAGAGATCAATAGCATACCTTTGGAACGGTACACATATTTGCATCCTCAGTGCAAGTAGAATACTTCCTATATGTTATGCTTATTAAAGGGCAGGTCACATTTGCAATGTGAACATAATCACTGAAGTCTACAAGTAAATATTCTCATTTCATAATTATTTTTTCTGATTTAGTGAAAAATAAGCATATACAGTGGAAGATATGATGAGCATAACTTTGGGAGCAAAGTTTCAGATATTTTAAAGTTTAATAGCAAAAGATAATTTTGAAAAGCCACTCTCACTATTGCTCTCTGTAGTATTCTTTTATTTTTCAGATCTTTTTAATCCTTGTAACTAAACTGCTTTAGATAAAATCTTAATTTCTTAATTAAATCTTAATAACTAAGATTTGTTAGGAAGAATAACTGTTATACTAGTGATCCAAGTGCTTTGTTTTGAATTTAACTTTCCCCTGGTTTGTATTTCTTTATTTTGGGAAGGAGCTACCATAGTAGGTAGACTAAACTTTCACATACGTAGTTCTTCTTTATGAACCTAATTCTTGTCTTTCCTTAACAGCGTACGAAAATGATGATCAGCTACTTTGGCAACCTGATGTCATATCAGAGAGTAAAGTTAAAGAGTACCTTTTTGAAACCTCTTTAAGAACTGGAAATGAGAAAGTGATTGGTCGAATTCCTGAAGGAATGCATACACGGGATAATGAACAGGTATATTTCTAACTTACACAGTATAATATTTCAACATACTGTACTGCTTTGTAGTGCTTATGTACAAAAATATATTTTAATCTTTATTTGGTTTACCTTTGTTAAATGCCACAATCATTTTGATGAATATGAGCTTCTTCTTCTTCCGTGTCTAGGCCAGATGTGAAACTGCCAAAATGAAGGCACCTTTTGGTGAGTTCATTCTACAGTTCCTTTCACCTGACCTACTGAGAGAAAGATTAGCTGGCACAAGGTGGCCATTACTAGGGTACACCCGATTGTAATTCAGAAATACCACAATCTTCAAGGAGGCTCTTTCTGTGTACCCCATGAATGTGAGATAAGAGAGTAGTAATGCTATTTTTCTTTCATTTAATTTTATGCAGTGCAGTATCCAGATCAAAATATTTTTCAAGTTCTAAAAACAGTTTGAATTTATATAGACAATCTGGATTTGCCCTTTTAGTCACAGAATTGATCATTGTCCAGAGGATGCTCCTACTCATAAGGGTCAAGAATATGGGTGCATTTTTGCTGATCCAAAAGTGCTACCACACACTCTGTTCCAGAAGGTCTCTGACTTTCCAGTGCCCATTTCTTGGAGGTACAGGAAGCTTCAGGGAGAAGAATGTATTAGCAGAAATAGTTTTCCCTCCTTGTCTAGCAAGTCTTCTGAGCGCAGTCTTTCCATGAAAAATATGGATCCAGTCTAACCTGGGAGAGAGGATCTAGCTATGAAATTCATGCCATTTTTGAAAAAAATAGATACTATGTATTTGCAAGAAGATTAGTGAGATTTTTTCCAAAGGGAAGTTATTATGTTTCCCGTTTGTTTGTTTGTTTGTTTGTTTTGACTGAGAAAGAAAAGCAAAGGATATAATATTTTGGAGTTTAGTTTATTTGTGCTAAAAGCGACGACAAATCGATATTGGATATATATTGGATTAACTGAATCACTTAAATTGAGACAGCAGAGCAGTACATTGTGGGAATCAAACTGTGCCATTTAAACTTTCCAGTATGTTTTACTACTTCTTAGCATGCTTTAAAATTCATCATTTGGAGTTTTGGGAGCAAGGATGGGGGATAAATAGTACTAAACATAAAATGTCCCTTAGTACTATACACAATAAATACACAGTAGTTTCACTCCACACTTTACTTCTGCTTGTAGGAACTGAGAGGATGTTGCTGTGGGAGAAGGGAGGAAAATTTTGCTGACTCCTTTTTGATCACCAAAAATCTGCTCTGGAGTGTTGGGAAGCCCTGTAGAATAGTGTCGAAGGTGATATTGGAGGCTGCAGAAAGAGGACAGGATTGGCAAAAGTCATTTACTCCCCCTACCATTTCCACCAGTGACAGGCGTCCTCTGTGTATGTGAAAACCCCTTTCATTTTCAAAAAGCAGAATATAGTCCAACCCAGCACCTTCTGACACATCATCTTGATGCTCATATAGCTTCATTTGGTATTATTCAAATAAGCGGAGAAATGATTGTGTAATAAAGTTGGAAACATTTGGTTGGCATGGTCCTGTAACTTGTGTTGCATATCTTCCCTCTAAACTGTAGCTAAAAAAGAAATTTTTCAATTTCTTCTAGGCGCTTTATGAACTCTTGAAATGCAACCACAATCTAAAGGAAGCAATTGAGAGGTACTGCTCAAATGGCAAATCATCTCAAGGTAAGACATTTGTAATAAAAGGACTCTAATCTTTTGCCCGGTCACCTTGGAATAAGTCTTAATGAGATGTACTTTTAAGTAGACATGTTTAAGATTTTAGTACCAAATATTTAAAAAGTCTTTAAGTTTTAACATTGTAAAAATAAGTTGAAGTCACAAAACTATCTACTCCACTTCCTCATGTTTTATAATAGATGGCAACTATTCAGTTGCCATCAGAAAGATGCAAGAAATGTTTCAGATGATTATGTAATGGAAGACATTCACTTCTCAAAGCTTTTGTATGAACATTCAGCTACATTTGCAACATTGGTTCACTGAAAAGTGTTAACTAACATTTTCAGGGATGAAAATGCAGTAACCTAACCTGATTCATCTTCTGCAGGATTGTACTTCAGGAATAAACAATTCTGTGAATTTGTTTTGTTAGGCTACTTTCAGTTTGTTTGTACAACACACACAAAAACAAAATCAGCTACCTTAATTTTTAAATGCTTGACACACAAAAAATGTTTACTAGGAGTGTTCTATATTAAAGAAATAATTTCTGCCATTAAAAGAAATCCAGATGCATTCTTCTTAAATAAAACAAGTTGAAAATATGGTGATCTCCAATAATTAGTTTGCTCTAAAACAATCTGAAAATATAAGAGCTGTAGGCCTGTATCCAGCTGTGTCACTGAACTAGTGTGAGGTTCGTGTGCTAGCGGTATGCAGTTACAGTGCCTGTACAAGCAGGATTTCCAATGCATTTTACGTGCTTGTAGTATCACTGCTGCAATGATATAATCCAGCACAACTACACTAGGAGGATTTTCACTCTGTTAGTGTTATGCTAGATTTTGGCCATAATGTTTTACTCCCCTGAATAAAGTAGAAGCTAGTTGGGCAAAACACTCGTATTAATTATTGCGTGCTAAGGGCCTATGGTGACTTAGTGGTTAAGATGCTGAACTTGATGACTGGAAGGTCGGCAGGTCAGCAGTTTGAGACCCGAGTACTGCATGACGGAGTGAGCTCCCGTCTCTTTCCCAGCTTCTGCCAACCTAGCAGTTTGAAAGCAAGACATTGCAAGTAGATAAATAGGTACCACTTCGGTGGGAAGATAAACAGCATTCCATGCACTCTGGTGTTGAGGCATGCCTGCCACATGTCCACGGAAACGTCTGCAAACACAGACAGCGCTGGCTCTTTGGCTGTAAACATGACCCTAGAGTTGTATGTGACTGGCTTTCAAGCAAAGGTGACCTTTACCTTACTAAGTTGAGCAAAAAAGGAACTGTCCAGAATAAATCTGCTCTCCAAGTGTTCAAAAGGAGTGATAAGCTTCTTCTATGGTCTTATTAGTAGATTAAGCTTTTCCCCTTGCCTGTTATACTTCTGTTGTAGCTGATAGAAACTCATTTTCATGTTTGGACTGTTGTTAACGATCTGCATTGATTTGGATTCCTGTATTGAGGCAAAAGTTGGACTCATAGGCCTCTCCCAACTCAATTGTTCCCTAATTCTGTGATAGAGTTGGAGAAATTCTCTTTGCTGTCCAAATTCTAGGGCCAGAATAATTGTTGTTAGACTAGGATGTCAAATCTTAATAATAATTCTCATATTCCTTCCTTTAAAGAGATGACAGCCTGGACAGAAGAAGAATGTAGAAATTTTGAACATGCACTTCTGATTTATGGGAAGGATTTTCATCTCATACAAAGAAATAAGGTAAATTGGCATTCAGACTGATGAAACAAATGGTGTTTAGTCATTTTAAAACCCTAGAAGAAGCCAATTAAAGCAGGTATGTAGAATAATGTAAACAACATATTGTTGCTGACTGGCCATTTTCATGTTTGTTCTTCAACAAATGTTGTGCAGCTGCTCATTTAGTAAATGAGTCAGCCTGTTTATGTCTGCAAGTCTGTGGTGGAATGTCATTGCCTTTAGTGCTTATACATTTGTTTTTTAGACTAGCTGCTATGTTAATTTAAATTTTAGCTATTTTACTGTTTTTTGTTGTTCTGTCGCACAGTTGATTCCAACCCTTTGCAACCCTATGGACTATTGTCCTCCAGTCACCTCTGTCCTCCACCATCCTCCTCAGCCCGCCCAGCTCTGTGCCCATTGCATCTACAATATCATCTAGCCATCTCATCTTTGGCTGCCCCCTTCTTCTTTTGCCATCCACCTTTCCCAGCATGATCATAATTTTAAGTTAAAGGAAAAAGATGTTCTACCTAGTTTATTTCTTCTTGATGTACATGGATTATAAGTTTCACATCATCAGTGGTTTTTCATACTACTGGTCTGAAATCAGGTAGTAGATAATTTGCTGACGCCAAAAGGGTGGTGGCATTGTTAAATGTGCCTGACAGAGTTGGCTGTGTCCAGTGAAGATTTGTGTATGCTCCTTTTGACATAGACTCTTCCACCAGTAGCTACTGAAGTGGCTTTCTGTTGAAGAAAGCAAAGCTTTCCTTTGGATATGGCAAGTTACATCCAATTGCTTAGAAATGATTATTTCAGATAATCTCTTTCACTCCATCTTTTGTGCTGAGAACTGAGATGGAACTCATAGGGGTATCTTTAACCTGCAATCAAATTGCAAAATAATTCAAAAGTCTCTGGTATTTCACTGTTTGTTCTTTTCCAGAAAGGATACATTACAACAAATAATAAGAAAGGTTAAATGTGTTAATTTTTATTTTTAGGTGAGAACTAGAACAGTTGCTGAATGTGTAGCATTTTACTATATGTGGAAGAAATCAGAACGGTATGACTATTTTGCTCAGCAAACAAGATTTGGAAAAAAGAAATACAACCACCATCCTGGAGTCACGTAAGTGATAAGATTTTAGAAAATCTTCTTTTTCCAATCTTGTGAACCTCTTTGCTTAGAATTTCCCATAACAATGCATCACAAAAAAATAAATATTGTCTGCTACTTGGTCTAATGCACGTGTCTTATACTAAATCAAGTATGCTGAATCGAAATCTGAAGGACGTCAGGACCTTAACTTAGCAAATCTCACCCTCTTGCTTAGGTTCTTGCGTTGATCACATGGGGTATATTTGCCATAAATATAGCAAAAATTGTCCAGTTTATTAACACAGCTGTGCCTACTCATCTTTAGCTCAAAACAGCCTCACTATGACCTATCTGTACTATCCAATAAGATGGTTTCACACTAGAGACATGTCCTTGGTCCAACTCACCTTATATACCTATTTCTGATGTCAGCTTACTGACTTGCCCAGACATGCCCAGCTGCTGCTGGAACATGCATGTCACCAGGGGACGTGATTCAGCTGAGGAGGCAGCAGGCATAGAGGTAGCTGCAACTGTTAAAATGTTCCCATGTAAAAATACATGACCCAATTACTGACCATTTGAACAACTATAGCATGCCTTAAAATCTGTACATGATAGGCAAATTCTGAGTTCAGATTTGGAATCAGCACACTTGATATCATGCAAATCACATGTGTTATTCCAGTAGCAAAATCATTGTTGTGCAGTGTGTAACAACAGTGCAGTGATGATATTCTGAAGACATATCTTCAGTCAGAGCCAGTTAAATAAATGTTCCAATGTTTATGTCCTCGTAGGGACTTTATGGATCGATTGGTAGATGAAGCAGAAGCTCTTGGTGGAACAGTACATACTTCAGCCATAATGTCAAACAACAGACCAGAGCCCATTCCTGATCAACAGCTAAGCATCCTGAATTCTATCACTGCCAATGATTTGACAGGTCAGTTGAAAAATATATTAAAAATAGGACATGGAAAAGCTTGCTGCTTGTGTCAGCACACTGGTGACATTTTGAGTAAAATACTTTTCTTTCTTTCAGCACTGACCAACAGCGTAGCAACAGTCTGCCACTCTACAGATGTGAACTGCTTAGATGATGCTTTCCCACCTCTGGACAGCTTGCCCCGAGCAGCAGTTAATCATGTGCCTGTTGTAACAGAAGACTTGCTTAACTTACCTAGTAATGGTGAAAGTGATTGTTTTAATTTATTTGAGACTGGATTTTATCACTCAGAGTTAAACCCAATGAACATGTGTGCCGAGGAATCTGAAAGGCCTGCCAAGAGACTAAAAATGGGAATCACCGTCCCAGAATCCTTCATGAATGATGTCTCTGTAAACAATTTGGGTGTAGATTTTGAGAATCACACACATCACATTACCAGTGCCAAAATGGCAGTCTCGGTGGCCGACTTCAGCAGTTTATCTGCAAATGAGACAAATGGCTTTATCAGTGCCCATGCGTTACATCAGCAAACTGCCCTCCACTCAGAATGAATTGGGCAGCCAATTGAAGAAACAGTGGACCCTTATTGGCAGTTCATGGTCAACTTGATGGGAATGATCAGGTTTGCTTAGTCTTTCACTGGAAGTTTGAACTATGACATCAGTGATGTCTTTATGTACAGAACTATCTCTTGATTTGTCAAGAGTAATTTCACTTTCCCCCCCAAATCCATAAATGTGGAAACGTCATACAATGTTAAGCAGAGTTTGAGGACTAAAAGAACTCTGTGGTGCAGCTTTAAGCTCTGCTTTCTATTTGTTTTTAAACCTGTAGAGAGAGACTGCTGTCTCAAAACCAGCACAGAAGTTTTGAACTGATTGGAGTGGCTTTGTAGTCGTAAGTTGATTCTGCTCTAATGGATGCAGTGGAATAACGATTGTTTACAGGTACCAGTCCTGATCCCTGCTCAATGTAGCATTTAAAATAAAAGCAGGGAAAGGTTTCTTTAATTTAAACTGCACAAATATACAAGGATATATTTTTAAATGGAACCTTCTCTCATCAAAAATTAAACCAGAGCATTTCAGTTTACAAAACAACAGGTTCATCTTGATGGATGCTAGCACAAGGAACTGTAGGAGCAAAGTCTGAAGACACGCTCGGATGCTCTTACCAAATTACAGGCCATGGCTACCTTATCCAGAGATAGTTATGCTGTCTGATGATTTTTGTGTACTTAAACCTATTGGCTCAAATGATGTGGTATATTGTTTGGAGAGTAAGGTGTTGGTTGTCCACATTTTGAGCAGTATAATGTGAAAAACAACATCAAATGTTATGTCACTTTTCCTAAGTCCCTTGACAGATGACGATGCATTCTGTACAGCTTAGGATTTACCACTAATGATTTACATCTGAGGACTTGCCTTAAGTTCAGAGAACTGCAGTTCAGAATGTTAAACTCATGAAGGACATTTGGGTTTGTAGATTGTGATGATGCAGTAAAACCTTGAAACTTATATTTGCATTTTCAAGCATTGATACTTATATATTTTCTTCTTGGATTGATAAAGGCTAAAGTGCATTTTATATTCCAGAGAGGAACCTTTGATAGGGACGTGTTTATGTTTCTGTTGTTTGGATGCCTTTCACAGAATCAGATTTGTGAAAAGCCAGGAGAGCATTGGCTGTCAGTTATGAATTGAAAGATATTTCTTATGTGTCCTGACTGGCACATATTTCTACAAAAAAATGTCGACCTTTCTTATAATACAATTGAAATGCAGTAAAACATGTCTAGTTTTGCACTTGGCACTATACATATTTAATTTCCTTTAAATATATTGCAATTTATTTTTGGTTTAAGTAGGATAAATGTTTCAGTATTGGTAGTAATTTCATGGTTGCACTGCATAAATAGGGAGCAAATGCCTTAGTTAACACTTCAAAGGGAGGGTATTTATTCTGTATACTGTGAACTGCATTGACATCCTGAGTTTGAGATGCAGCCTAGTGCTGTGTGCTCTTCAGTGCATTGCAACTTAAGATGGCTTTGAAGAGTTCTACACATTAGCACATCTAACATTCTATCAACTTGATTTAGCACAGTGGACAATAGTTGTTATTGGCGATCTGTCCCAAAGTATACACTTAAGAATCCATAATTCTGATAAGTACACAGTCAGTAATGGGTAGCCTTGACCATCTCATAGTCTGACACTTTTAGCCAAATTGTCAGCTTCTTGTTGCTGAGATTTGTGCTGAACTCTGTACTTTGTTTCCTCTTTTGTTTTTGGATAAACACATTTTATTTTGTAAAATACTGACCATATTTCCTCCTCCCTCCCCCGTTATACATTCAGGTTTATGGGTTTACAGTGGCTGGTATTTATAAAAGAAAATCATTACACAAATGTGTGAATGCATATACCAGTTACACTTAAATGAACACATACCCAGACTCATTTAGCTGATGCAGTACTATGTTCAGTTTATCTATGCATTGCTGGGGTCTTAATGAAGACCGAGACAGTCTAGTTTCTCGTCTAAACGTTTTGATTGTCAGCAAGTTGAATGGACACTTTAGTTATTTAATAAAGACTTTTGACCAAAATTCTGAATATGGTATGAGAGAACAATGAATTCTGGCTAGTTTTAATAGATTTTTAATTGCTGATCTAATTTAGCCTGTTGGCTAGCTAGCTGGTAATGTTTACTTTTAATTCGTTGTTTAAAATGAGGCAATAATTTGCAAGATTATGTAAATATGTACATTCTGCATATCTTTTTAGATATCTATTTCAATATTTTCTGACTACTTCTATGTATAGTAACATTTTGTGCATGCTTGATGTGACATTCATAAATTTGTACCACTATGACTTTCATGTAAAATAGCTATTTATTGAATTTTTCTTTTAAAAGCTGGACTTAACCTGTTTTTCCTCTATTTTAAACATTTTAATGGAGAAATTGCTACCGTTTATTAACAGAATAGTGTTTGAGAATCAGTATAGTGGCAGAATTGCAACCATATAAAGACTGATTCTTAGTGTGTAAAGCACTATTCTTCTACTAAACCGTGATAACTTCTTTATTCATGGCTGAGTGTATTCTCCCCCCACATTCATTTAAAAAAAAACAAACCAAAAATCCATCATGGGCAATTAGTTTGGTAGGTGCATCACTTAACTACAGGGATTCTGAAAAAGGATAGTGGATTCAGTTAGAAGTGGTGCTGTGCTTGGAAAGCAATACTTTTTCTGTTAGCCATCCTCTCATCAATTGCTTTTAAAGTGTTTATTTTTTTCTTGCTGACTTTACTTGAAGGCTGTACAATACTGTCTGAGGTATACTACATTGTGTACAACTAGGTTAATTTGTGCAGTTTTTCGTTCAAAACTGAAAGTCAAACCATATTTTAATTTCAAATCCAGTAGTTATATTAGTGATACTGTTTAATTTAACCAAAGTCTTTAGTGGCTATTTCAAAATTGAATGTAAACTAGTGGATAAACTGACCATTAGAAGACTGTTTGCCCAGTGTTATAAGCACATTGTCTATAAATGGGTACTTAATTTACTCAGCATCATGGCTATGATTTTTCCATTGGTCTGGGACACCTTTTCAGTTCTTCTTTAACACCAGTTGAGGATTACAGTCCTTCCATAAACAACTAGTCATTCCAGTCATTCCTAAATACAGGTTGGTATATCCCCTGTGCATAATAACACAAATAAGTGACAATCGCAACATTTTAGTATCTGATGCCCAAGATGAAGTTGCTATTGTTGCATTGGTTTTAATATTTGTACATAAACACTGATTTTTTTGAACATTATTTTGTATTTGTTGTACTTTAATACCCTGGTGTACAGTTCCAGAAATAAATGGTCTGGAAATCTTTTTTTCCTCCTGTGAAAGTTTTCATGCCTCTGAAACGTTATTATTCCCAATTTTTTACAATGCTTCCTGATGAAGCTTTTATTTTACAATCACTTGTCCTTGTTCACAGAATTTTACCAAGCGTTTAAAGGATGTCATCTTCCATTTATAACCTCTGATGTTTTCCCACCAGTTCTTCTACCTTTTTGTTATGGAAGGAATGATGGAAAAGCTGCACAATGTGTTTTGATTAGTTATATTAATCTATTGAAGTTCTTGGAGCCACACAAAACCTATGAACAAAAATTAAATACTTTTATCCAGCAACCATAATAAGTGAATAATGTTCCCGATTAGAAATGTGGGTAGGAGGAAGAAATCCATGTTTTATACTGAACAGATGGCCTTGCAGATGGATTTTGCAAGATCTCTATACATAGCTATGCACCTAACTAGATTTCAACTAGATTTCTTTAATTTTATCCTATTTCATGGTCTTGATTGATCAATAATGGAACAGAAGTAAAAAAATCTATTGCAGGCTTTCTCATCTATTCCCCTTCTTGGCCTAGACATTTTTTCTCTTTCAAAAAGGAAAAATATTTCTGCTGTAAATAATTTTTAAAATGGCTGTGGTGTCATACGACAGTGAATCCAAACTGACTTTTCAAAGTTGGTAGATTGCTTAGTTTTACATTAAACTTTCTTTGGGGGGGGGGACTGTAAGTCTTACCACCTGATACTATTGTATAATATGTGCAGTTCTGAAAATTAATTCACTGGGGTATTGCTACTTTTGTCTCGTACTCCTTGAGTACATAACACTATGTGTATTTTGCTGAATTTGATAACATGATGGTTATAGCTAGTGCTACATTGCTGGAGTAATATCTGTTGTTACACAAAAGTGTGACACGTGCTGGTGATTTGTATCAGTCACGGGATTTTCTGCACTTGAAAATTGTCAAACTTGGGTATGTCGAAATGACTCAAGATGTTACAATAGAAAATGAACTTAAGGCAAAATAGATGAAAAACAAAGCGGCACAGGTAAGACTGCAAGTAATGCGGTTTCTCTGGTGTAAATAACTGCAAATGAAAATGGAAGGTGGTATATTTGGACAACATGTGCAACATGGACTTGCTCAGCCCTCCAAATTTTCTTGAGGCTTCTCAATTATGGGTTGGGATAATACCTGTTTTCACAAGTGAAAGTATTGCAGCATATCTAACTGCTGAAAGGAAAGCCTACCAAATAGTGAAATACTACTAGAGCCATGATGGCAAACCTTGGCACTCCAGATGTTCTTGGACTTCAATTCCCAGAAGCCCAAGCCCCCATGAATCGGCACAAATGGGTTTACTGTGATTCATCCGGCCCACGCCGCCCTCGGCGCTCCTGGAAGCGGGAGTAAAACGCACTACAATTTTATATACTGTACACAGTATACCTAGTTATGGGGGAGGAATGAAAGTGAAGTGGGATACAGAAGATGATAAATGCATTATTAATACTGGCAATGGACATTCAAGATGTTGAAAAATAAGACTGGCTAAGTTGATACAAAGCAGCTAAGTTGTGTTACATACAAAATTTCCAGCCTAGGCATTCTAGAAAGGACTACCCCTTAATTAATGCTAATTAACTTGTGAACCGCCCAGAGAATGCACTGAACACTATGGGGTGGGATATAAGTGTATTTACTATTGCTACCCTGACCATGGTCAAATTTTAACTGGCCTATTTAGGCAGTGTTTAGGCTAAAAGGGATTTGGATGTGGCATTACTTTGTTTTTCCTCCTCTGTCCACTTTCTGGCTCTTCTACCAGCTGATTTCAACCAGCACAGCAGTTGTAGTGACACAAGGACAATTGTGTATGTACAAAAGAGTTATGCCCATTCCAAACCCATTCAATAACTATGTGCCACAAAGTCAAGTCTGACTTATTGTGATGCTTTTATTTATTTATTCATTTATTTATTTATTTATTTATTGTTAAATTTTTATACCGCCCACTCAGCCAAAGCCGACTCCGGGCGGTTCACAACAGTGGGTAAAAACATAAAAACAGATAAAACAGATAAAAACCAGCAATAAGAACCCACCCCTAAAAAGAGAGGGGTGCAGGAACTGAAGAAACCATGGGGCAGGCATCCTCCCCTATATTAACCACCCAATGGAAGCCACCCCTCCACCTGCACCCCAAACTTGGCCCGCCAGCCAGGTCTTTTCAGGACTTTCTATGGAGAGAATACTCAGAAGTGGTTTACCATTTCCTCCTCCTATGGTAGTGGTGGCAGACCTATGGCAAGGTGCCAACGGTGGCACTCACAGCCCTTTCTGTGGGCACATGCGCTGTCACCCCAGGTCAGAACTCGCCCCGCCCCTCTGGCCAGCAGCCCAATGGGAGCACTTCCTCCCCCAGCACAGAGTTCACTTTGCCCAGCAGCCCAGTGGGAGCGCTTCGTTCCTCCCCCAGCACAGAGTTCACCCCCCCTCTGTCCAGCAGCCCAATAGGAGCACTTCCTCTCGCCAGCACAGAGTTCACCCTGCCCCTCTGTTTGGGCACTCGGTCTCTAAAAGGTTTGCCATCACTGTCCTAGGGACTGGTGCAGTTTGTCTCTAAGGTCACACAGGGTGACTCTTCTCCCAAAAGGCACAACGGGGAATCAAATTCCCAGCCTCTGGCTCCACAGCCAGATAACCACTGGGGTATCCAGGCAGCTTCATACTGGCTATCTTTGTGTTTGGATTGCATAGTAACACAGGTTAAAACAGTTTCAGTGTTTACATTTTTTTATGTACAACTTTTAAATATCTGTATTTTTAAGATAACAGGTGAACCATAATGCTTTCCCTTAAAATTCTCTAAATCCTCAACACACACAAGTCTACCAGCTAACCAAGCCCTGGTTATTTAATAAACCAATTAAAGCTGATTCACAGCCCAAATGACATATTTTTTACACTCTTAACTCTTTTTATAGCCATGTTCCACACAATATTTCCATATAACATAGTCTTTATTTCTGTACAGAATTGTCTTTGGATTGGGGAAAAATTGAATACAACAGTATGGAAATAATTCTGCTCTATTTTTAACCCACATCCACTATGCAAGGAATCTCATTGGCTCTATACAGATCACCCCAGTAAGCTTTAGTTTCTAATGTAAACCAGTGGTTCCCAACCTTTTTTTGGCCATACACCACCTAAGAAGCTCTAAAATCCTGGTGACCCTCCCTGTGACATACAATTCTTATTATTCAGAAAGTGAACTCCTCCTGTTCATGTGGAGGAAACCTAAAAGGCCATTCACTGTTAATAACTTCTTGAATTGCCCCCCCCCCTAAAAACTCAAATTGCCCCACATTGGGAACCACAGAATTAAGCTGACAAAGCTGGGATCAAATAGAAAAGCCAGCCCTTAGGCATAGCAGCAACTTGCTGCATAGGAAGAGGAAGTGATGGTTGCAAGCAATCTAACACACAAACAGGTGGCAGCATGGTCTGTCACAAGGTCTTCTTTGTGTTTTTTAAATGAAAAATTACAAAAGAAAACATAAACATACATACATAACAGTGTTGATCAGTACATGTCCCCACCATCCGTGGGTCTTATAAACCTTACCCAGTAATCATTTTCTATAACACTGAGTTTGCATATTTGCCCCTTCATCACTAAAAAGATAATAAATCTTGGTAATTGCTTTGCTTTTTTGCTTTGCTCAATTCCTTTCTGTTTTACCTATAAATAATCTAGGAATTCTTGCCACCTTTTTCTAAAATCGTTTCTCGCTATTCTCTTTTTTACCTTTATGTCACATATTAATTTATCATTAATAGCTATGTTCCATATCTCTTTATACCAATCATCCCTGAGTTGGCCTGCGCTGAGTAGGGCGGGGTATAAATTAAAAATTGAATTGAATTGAATCCAGTTCAAAGTCATAATCTACTTTCCATTTTAAAAACTATATTCAATTTCACTGTGTGACAAATTCATTTCTTTTTTTATTTATTTGCATAAATCCAATAATAATGCTATTTTAGGAACCATTTCCAAATTTACAGACCACATTTCATTAATTTCCATAAAGTCCCTTTCCCATATTTTCTTTTCATTCTTACATTTCCACCATAAATGAAGATATGTTCCAATTTCTTTTCTACATCTCCAAAAGTCCTTTGCATATATTGTATCATACTAGCTTAAACATATAGGGGTCATATCTATACCTATAAAATGGTGCATTAACCGTTGGAATGTGACAAAGGATGTTGCACCAGGCCCCACTAGCCCGTAATGGGCCTCCGTTCACTCGCCCGAACCCGGTTCGCAGGTAACTGTCGGGTTGAAATTTTCAGCCGGGGGGCAGGAGCCCCCCGGACGAAAACAAAAAAAGGGAACTTCAATTCCTAATGTTCCTTGCGCTGCGCCGCACCAGAGCCAATCAGGCTGAGCGGCGCGGCAAAAGGAACGTTCGGAAATGCGCCGCGGCCAATCAAAAAAAAAAAGCCACAGGAAAAAACCGCTGCACTAACCAAACACGCGCAGGCAAAACTACAAGCCCCAGCGTCCTGCGAGCCATTAGTGCGCAGAACGCTGAGGCAGCCGGCGCGCAAAAAATAAAATAAAAAAACCCGCTGCCGCTGCCCTTACTTTCAACAGGCCAGGGATTGAGCCTGGCCCGTGAAAAAAAAGAGACCCCCCCATGCCCTTTTCTTTGCACGGGCCAGGGATCAAGCCTGGCCTGTGAAAAAAAAGACACCCCCAAAAAAATGTTTTACAAAATTTTACAAAGCCCAGCACCACCGGGCAAAATATGCTAGTACACTCTATATATTGTTTTACAATAGTTCTCTGTAATTCTAAGTGACATATTTTTCATAATTCTTAGTTTCCATATCTTAGCTCATCCCTCCTCTTTAATATTACCTCCTAAATCCATTTCTCAACCTATTATTAAACCTTTATGTTCTGCTTCAAATTCTGTCAATATTTTATATACTGTACTGTATTTTACTACCATTTTGTTGTTACTTCTTTCCGTTCCATCTGCACTATCAGTTCCTCAAGGAACTGAAGGTCTTCTGTGTTAAAGGGCACAGTTAAAGGTGCACCAGTGACTCCCTCACTCAACCACATATCAATTTGGTAAACATATGATAGTTGTCCAAGGCTGTCCAATAAATGGTTCCTTAAACTCAGCAGATAATCGTGTAGTAGTTTGAGAATAGTTCTTCGCCAGGCTCAATGTTTCGGAGAGCAACCAGAACTACACATCTTAGGGGTCTGTGGATAATATATTAAATGGGAAGATTCTGGAGTTAATATTATGCACATATGTTTGTATTTGTATAATACAAGTCAGTTTTTCTTTCTTACAGTTCTGAAAAAAAAATTAAGTTTAATTTATTTGATAACATTTAATGATTTCAATTATCAATCCCAGCATCTTAGGTTTAATACATCTTATTAAAAGCTTTCACCTCTGTACTTCATGGCTGTAGTTTATATTTGGAAGGTACTGCATAAATTCTATAGGAAAACATTTGGGTACGTCGAATTCTTGGTAACATACATTGGCTGATTTGTCTAATGGAAAAAAGGAGGGAAATGTATTAAAATGAAATGCATTAACTGAGAGTTGCTCCAATAGTAGTATATGTCTTAGATTTGTTCAAGAAAATCATTGTGGTATTTGAAATGTTTGAAGTGGTAGCTGTGTTAGTCTGTGCAAGCATATCTAAGAATAAACAAAACAGAACACAAAAAAGAAGACAAAAAATGTTGTGACACCTTAAAGACTAACTCCTGTAATTAAATGTCTTATGTCTGAGGAAGTGGATTTGGTCCATGAAAGCTCACATTTAAATACAGGAGTTAATCTTTAAGGTGCCACAACATTTTTTGGGTTTTTTTTTTGCTGTTCTGTATTGTTTAATCTCAGATACTGTGGTATTTGTTTAACAGATTAATAAGAGATATGTTAATGTACCTTGGATATACAGTACTAGCTATCACTATGGAATGAAATTAATGTGTTGCTTGACTAAACCGTACATGAAAAAACAGATAATACTCTGATTTTGCACAAATATGGGTCCTATTACAGAATCTGTATATCAACAAAACATAGTTTGCACTAGGTTGGAATTAGGGACATGGCATTCATAGTTTTTGGACTCCAACTCCCAAAATTCTCCACACATTTTAGGCCACAGTTCTATACCTACAGACATTCAAAAACACATATGAATACCTACATTTTTCTCACATCCAGGAGGGCCTTGTCTTAGGCCTATTTCCTGTCATTAATGTTCCAACATGAAGCTGCCATGGTACTTCCCAGGAGCTGTAGGGTCACTACCCTTTGGGCCATTTGGCAGTGAGTAGGACTAAGAAAGGGCCAGTGAACTTCCAAGACAACTGCTGCAGTTGAGTGAAATGAAGGTGCCTCAGTCTAGGGGAGTATAGAATTCCCAGAATTCTGCCTTGGGAATCTGATGAATTCTGGAAGTTGACATCAAAAAAAAGGCCAAATGGCATATCTGTTGTCGAAATTCATACTTCCACATAGACGTGTTGTGTTAATTAAGGCTTCAACAACCAAGTCTGGTATGGGAGAGTGAGAAATGCTATTTGTACTTACCTCTTGAACAATTGTTGACATACTGTCCAACTGCCAATGGATTCCGTATATCATTGGTAAGCCAAGAAACATCACTCATTTTTAAAGGACCAAGTTGATCTCTTTTGCTGCACGACCTGAAAAAAGTTGGAGTGTTAACTAGAATATATATTGCTATCTTGATATCTTTTTGAGCAACCATGTGTACCTCTTCAGAACAAGCATATGATGATGCACTTCCCTGCAAATTAAATTTATTTGTTGCAGCTGCTCAAATGTCCAATTCAGTGAACACAAGTGGTCAACAGGTGCACAGTATCTACAGAATCCATGTTATACTGAACCAAATATAGCATATCCAGCTTGCATAACATGCACCCTACAAATCCTCATCCATTAATCACAAGCGTCTATGTGTTCCTCCTTCCTGCCATCTGACAGCCATCATCTGTAATAATTGCTAAATAAAAAATGAATTTTTAAGCTTAGACATTAGAATATCCTATGTCAAAACTATTATGCTTTGTAAAATAGCTTGCTATTTCTATCTCAATGTCAGCATTAACCTCTCTTAAATATTTCTAAGCAAAAGATTCCAATCTTTGGCCCCCAAATAATGGTGGCCTAAAACTCCCAGAATCCAGAACATTGACCATGCTGGTTGAAGATTCAGTGAATCCAAGTTTGACAATAAATATTTTTAAAAGGCCAGTGAGAAACACACAAAAATTTTGCATCTTTCAATGCCAAAACCATGTTATTGAAAAAAGTTATAATTTTCCCTTCAAAAACCAGGCAGAAAACAGTCATTCACAGATCTGCAGCAAACAATTTATTCCATATCAAAACCCAAAATTGAACCACTCTTAACAATTACACAATGTCTGGCCACACTCTACCTGCACTTTGGGAATGATGTCATTATCGGCAACAGATTGGTACTGATTAAAGGCTTCCTTTTGTGATTCTGAAGAAGCACACAACTTCATCACATTGTGTGAGCCATGTACACAATGAAACCATAACACGTTTAATCAGCAGTAATCTGCAATTGCCAGTGACCTCACTGCTGTCCAGTGCAGGAGGATTTCAGCTTATGAGTGGAGTTTTACAGATATGAAGTGGCTAGATTGGTATTTTTCTATCACAAACCTACCTGTATATAGCCTTTGAGATTCCCTTGTCATCCCCATCAATAAGAACCCCATCTATACATCTGAATATAAACGGATTGCCAAGGGATTGGAAAAGTATGGGCTCATACACTTCATAGACTGTACCTATTGAAAACAAGAGCATCTATTTTAGGACAGGGTAGCTTATTAATTACGCATTAATAAGACAGACAGATCTCCAGTGAACTTAATGAATGACTGCATTTTATTCCATACAAAATACTGTCCTCATCAAACTACTTTATCCTAGTAGAAATATTTAGTTATTTCAAAGTAAGCATTTGGGAAAACATGGTCATATGTGTTTGCAGAAGTCATGCCATTTTCTGGCCTTTGATATTTGGAAAAGTTAAAATCTTGTCAATGCTTTGGTCAGTGCCAGTTATACATACAGTATCTACAAAATGAGCTTTTTCATAATTGCAACTTGTGTATCCCACCTATCTCCAAGGAGCTTATGACAGCATGTTTGGGGGATATTCCAGGTTTTCCTCACGAGAGGACCGTGAAATACTGTAAGTTAGGCCAAACATTAGCAGCTAGACCAACGTTACCCAGTAGCTTGATGGCTGAGTAACAATTCAAAATTAGATTCCTACAAAGATTGAGTCTGAGAGCGCTCAATACACCACACTAGCTCTTCTAAGCATATGTGGCAACATCTTGAAGGCAGAATGGTGTTTCCTCTGATAGTGCTCTTAAGCATTTCAGTAGTATAGCTTTTCCAAGTGTGGAAGTAGAGCAAGAAGAAATTGTTGCTTTGTGTTGAATGTTTCCTTGGCTCTTGGCTCAGGAAAAAAAATGGCACAGAGAGCCTTTTAGGAAAACAATGACAAATCTTGGAAGACTGAACTAAATAGTTCTGGAAAAGTTCCAAATCTAAAGTGACTAAGATTTTGCCCCTTGGTCAAAAGAGGTCACTATAGATCCTTTTCTCTCTACACTATCTGTTCCCTGAGCCCTATTCCCTCAGCAAATAGATTCAGCCATGGGAGGAATAGGTTAGCTCTGTGGGAGAAAAAATAGCTCCCCTGCTCAGTGGTAGTTCATATCTACATTAATGTTTTTCTACTAAGTCTCAAAAGCCCTCCAGAACATAGAAATGCCTATATATTTCAGGCTAAATCTGTCCGTCAGAACCAATCTAGGATTTATCCCCATGAAAGAGATGCCAGTGGCAGAAAACATGCATTACATGCAGAAAGTCAAACTTTAAATTTCTGTCATCTACAAGAATTGGAGCTACGAAAGACCCTGGAATGTTCTTCTAGTTAGTGATGGCAATCTTGAACCAGATATATCAACATACATCTGGCTCATTTGACTCATTTTAGGGTAACTGCATACATTACATACCAGGATACATAGATACAACTGTTCCTTTTGGAACCAAACCTTTGGATACAAAGATTCCTGTGCCAGCAGAAATCAATGAACTGTGCCTTCGAGTAATACTAAATCCCATTGTATCAAACAGAATTTCTTCTGGATTATAGATGATATGCTTCTGTTGCTTGCCCTTGATTGTTTGGGTGATTTCACACTGATCTGTCCACAGTTCTGGATATTTTGATTTAATCTCTGGAAGAAAGTTTAGGAGGAGCATCTGTCTGTTGAAGTCATTTACAAATAATGCTCTAAACGTTTTCAGTAGTGTTTGAAGGACATCTTCATCAGAAATTATCTTGTCTTTAGCTTCTTCTGGTACAAACCGTAGAGTTCTGCAACAAGAAAAAAAATGTACCAGGACTCAGACAGAATTTTGTAAATGGGAGTGGTGCATATAACAATGCTGTTTGGATGGCTTTACAGTAAAGGTTTTATTTAGAAAGTGAAAAGGATCAGCATCCTAAAAACATGACCATCATATTTTTTCAAATGCATATTTTCAATTTGGTTTGCTCTTCATGGCCCATCCCTACTTTGTCCCACAAACCTTAGTTAGCACACAAACCTTAAGTTAGCACAGTCAGTGGTAAGGGTTAATAGAAGCTGCTACCTAACATTATTGGAAGGCGAGACATCCATTCAGTCGTTTTTTGCCTTTCACCTATGTTGTGTTCTGAGTTCTATGCATTAAAACAACCACCAACTGTATCAATGTATTCCGTGTAATTAGGTCGCGAGCTAATGTCCACCTGGTGGCAATAGCGAGCGCCCAAGCTCACAAAGTTCCAATCCCCAAAGAACTACAGCGCGGGAAGATTCCCGCCACTACCTCACCTGGACAAGAAGGGCGTGACCTGGAATGACGTCACGCCAGCAGTAGCCAATGGGCTACCGTGGAGCCACATTCAAATGTATAACCACCGTATATATTGAGCTGTTCGTCCGCCATTACCTCATGTTCCCCTAGACCACCATGCAATAAAGATGTGTTAAGCCAGTACTACGGCTGTTCCTGTGTCTTGTTTCTCATACACTAAATTGGCGACGAGGATGGGATAATGGATTCCCATGAGATCAAGACACACGCTAATCATGCCGGCTTCGACATCAACAAGCCGGAAGATTGGGAACTCTTTGAAATGGACTTCCAAGATGCGCTGGTGGTGTCCGACATCACGGACGAGGGAAAGAAGAGGGCCATCCTCACCCGGATGCTAAGGAATGCCGCCAAGAGAGTATTGGTGGACCTGGTATCACTGAAGAAGGTGAGCGAGCTGACGGTCAAACAGCTCCTGAAGGCGATGCGTGACCATTTCCAGCCCTCGGTTTCGATGTTCTCGGCTCGAGACGCGTTCTGGAAAAGAGTCCAAGCGCCCGGTGAGTCCATCGCCGCCTTTGCAGCGGCCCTGCGGTTGGCCGCCGGCCCATGTAAGTGGGAAAACCTGGAAATCGCCCTCAGGGACCGCATGCTGTGCGGCCTGTGGGACGAGGAGGTTCAGCGAAAGCTGATGAACCAGGAGCCACCCCCAACGCTGCGCGAGGTTGTGAAGGCGGCGCAGGCCGCGGAAGCCACGAGGGCCGGAGTCAAGGGGTTCAGAGAAAGGCCCCCACAGGCCGACAAGGCAGCGGGGTTGGTGCAGGCGGCCAGACGGACGCCGAAATCTTCCACGGAGAGCAGCGACGACGAGGATGTCCGGAAGATGCGGAAGGAAGGCCGACGTTGTGACGGATGTGGAGTGGCCCACGACCGCATCAAGTGCCCGTTCCGGAAGGCCGAGTGCCACAACTGCGGCCGCCGGGGGCACATCGGCAAGGTCTGCAGACGACGGCGCAGGGACCGGAAAAGCTCACCAGACCGCTCGCCGAGGACCATGGAGGGCGCCCGGCCCGCGAGGAAGCAGGACGGCGTATGCTGCATCTCCGACGACAGCGGTGACGACGCCCCAGTGTACAGCGTGTCCTTGGGACACCCCCGTTACTTTGTTGAGGTACTGGTGCAAGGGGCCCCTGTTAGGATGGAGATAGACTCGGGTTCCTCCTACTCAATCATGTCCCAGCGGGAGTTCTTGGGAATTTCCCCCCACGTGCGCCCTAAGCTCAAAGCGTTGAGGTCCACGCTGCGGGATGTACAGGGTAATAGTATTCCGGTGTTGGGGGTTGGAAAATTCAAGGTCCAGTACAAGCAGCACACCGCAGAACTGCCCCTGGTTGTTCATTGGGGGGGGGGTGCATGCCGTTGGGACTGACCCAATACAGGAGGTGTGCGATGCGCACCCCGAAGTATTCAAGAAAGGACTTGGAAAATTCAAGGGACCCCCAGTAGCATTCGACCTGGACCCGGAGGTCCGCCCAATAAGACTCAAGCCGCGCAGAGTGCCTTTCGCACTAAAGGACAAAATAGAGGCGGAACTGGACAAATTGGTGGGCCAGGGGATTCTTGTTCCTGTTGATTCCGCGGAGTGGGAGACTCCGATTGTAACTGCACTGAAGGCCAACGGGGAGGTCCGCATATGTGCTGACTATAAGTGCACCATTAATAAGGCGATCCGCCCTAATGCGTATCCGGTGCCGGTAGTCAGCCATCTGTTGGCCAGATTACATGGGGGAAAGTGTTTCGCAAAACTTGACCTGGCGCAGGCCTATCAGCAACTCTCAGTAACCCCTGCAGCAGCTGCTGCGCAAACAATAGTCACGCATAAGGGGGCGTTTCAGGTGACGCGCTTACAGTTCGGCGTGAACTCGGCGCCCGGCATTTTCCAGTCGCTTGTGGAATGCCTCTTGAAAGGACTGGATGGGGTCTTGCCATACTTTGATGACGTATTGATAACAGGGGGGGGGAGCGAGGAGGAGTTGGCTGAAAGGCTAGACAAGGTACTGGCGGTGTTTGAAAAGGCGGGGTTGAGGTTGCGGAAAGACAAATGCGTCTTCTTCGCGAAAGAGGTTGAGTTCTTGGGTTTCCGGGTAACCCCTGCGGGAATTAAGCCCTCCAAATCAAAGGTAGCCGCAATTCAAGGTGCCCCTCGCCCCACCTCCAAGCCCGAATTGCAGTCGTTCCTAGGGCTCTTAAATTTCTACCACTCCTTCCTGCCTCGGAAGGCTTCGGTAGCGGAGCCGCTGCATAAGCTACTCAAGAAGGACGAGGCGTGGAAGTGGGGCGAGAGCCAAGAGAGGGCGTTCATTGAATTGAAACAACTCCTAGCGTCTGATGCCATCCTCACCCATTTTGACCCCAAGAAGCCGGTGGTTCTGATATGTGATGCATCCCCAGTAGGGGTGGGGGTAGTGCTGTGCCACGTGCTGGAGAACGGGAGAGAGGCCCCGGTAGCATTTTACTCCAGATCCCTGTCCCAGGCTGAGCGAAACTACGTCCAAACAGACAGGGAGGCGCTAGCGATAATAGCGGGGACTAAGAAGTTCCACGATTTCCTCTACGGCCGCCCCTTCACCATAGTTACTGACCACAAGCCCCTGCTAGGCATTTTCACTGCGGACAAGCCCACACCCCAGATCCTGTCCCCTAGGATGTTATGGTGGGCCATCTTCTTAAACGCGTATCAGCACGCGTTGGTGTACCGCCCAGGGAAAGAAATAAGCCATGCGGATGCCCTGTCGAGGTCTCCCCTTCCCCTCACTAGTAGCACCGTGGGCGAGGAAGAAAAAGACCGCCAAGTACTCCTGATAGAGGTCTTAGATTCGCCTCCCATTGTACCCGCAGACATCGCCAAGGCGACCGGGAAGGACAAAACGCTAGCTCTAGTCTGCTCCTGGGTGCAAAAAGGGTGGCCAGCATCCTCCCCGGCGGCTGAGTTCGCCCCGTTTTTCAGGAAGAGGCTAGAGTTGTCCATAGAAAGGGGGTGCCTTCTGTGGGGCCAGCGGGTGGTGGTCCCCGAATCCCTGAGGCCGAGGGTGCTCAAACTGCTGCACGTCAGCCACCCTGGAATTGTCCGCTCTAAGGCTCTGGCCAGGAGCTATTTCTGGTGGCCCCAGTTAGACGCCGACATCGAGCACATGGTAGGCACTTGCGAGAGCTGCCAATGCTCCCGACCCGAGGAGGCGCGTCTGCCGCACAGGGAATGGGACGCGGCGAAGGGGCCGTGGTCCCGGGTGCACATTGATTTTGCGGGCCCATTCAGAGGGAGACTTTTTCTCCTCATAGTAGACGCCTACTCCAAGTGGTTGGAGGTCATCCCAGTTACGAGCACCTCCTCGGCAACGACCGTGAAGCATTTGCGTAGGGTTTTTAGCACGTTCGGCATACCCGACACCCTAATTAGCGATAACGCTAGTTGTTTCACGTCTGCAGAGTTCAGGGCATTCACCGAGATCAACGCCATTAGGCACATCACCTCCGCCCCTTTCCACCCGGCAACAAACTGCCAGGTCGAGCGCCTCGTGCGCACAACCAAAGACGCGCTGAGGCGCATGGGTCCTGGGGATCTCAACCTACAAGTGTGCCAATTCCTGCTAGGCTACAGGGTCACCCCCTAGCTTCTGGGTACTCGCCCGCAGAACTCTTAATGCGTAGGAAGCTGACCACGATCCTGACCAGGCTAGACCCCACTAGGGTGGAGGACACAGGGAGGAATATCGGGTTAGCGGACACGAAAAGTTTCGAAGTCGGTGCCCCGGTGCATTGCAGAAATTACGCCAGCGCGGGGCCGGCCTGGGTCCCGGGCGTCATCGTTGGAAGGACGGGTCCCGTGTCGTATTGCGTAGAGACCGTCACGGGTCTGCTATGGAGACGACACGCAGACCAAGTCCGTCGCAGGGTTCCGGAGCACCAGGGCGCGGCCGGCGAGGAACAGGACTCAGCGTTAGGGTTCTCCTCCACCCATTCAACCCAAGGGGGAGGTGAGGGGGGGCCAGTGGTCCCCACCTAGGGGGGAGGAGAGGGATTCTGTCCCCATAGATATCCTGAGGAATCCTTCTAATGGTACCCCAGGCATAGATATCCTGCGGAATCTTTCTAATGGCACCCCAGGTGATAATTCTGATTTTCATTTACAAAACCGGGGGGGTTTTCGGGAGTGGTCCCCCACCCATCCAAGCGAGAAGCGGGGTTTTTCGTTAGTCCCCAGTGCCCCCGGTTTTTCCGTCCCTTCCCCAAGAGCCGCGGAGCCGCGGCCAGTCACTAACAAGTCTCCCTCTCCCGTTGCAGGACAAGGAACCAGGGGACAGAGAAGCAGTAGCACTCCCGGGACAAGCCAGTCAGCGTCTCGCCCAAGGCGCGTTTGCAATAAGCCATCTTGGTTGAGAGACTTCGTCTCATTCTAGGGGGGAGGGGTGTTGTGTTCTGAGTTCTATGCATTAAAACAACCACCAACTGTATCAATGTATTCCGTGTAATTAGGTCGCGAGCTAATGTCCACCTGGTGGCAATAGCAAGCGCCCAAGCTCACAAGGTTCCAATCCCCAAAGAACTACAGCACAGGAAGATTCCCGCCACTACCTCACCTGGACAAGAAGGGCGTGACCTGGAATGACGTCACGCCAGCAGTAGCCAATGGGCTACCGTGGAGCCACATTCAAATGTATAACCACCGTATATATTGAGCTTATTTCCCTAAGGAAAGCAGAAACAGAGAATGAGTCTCACTGACCCAAATGGAAGAGGAAAAGTAATGACTGTGAGTGTTTATGTGAGTCTGCTTAATTCTTAGTCATATCATTTTACTGAGAGTAGGATAAAGAAAATACTTCCAGGATTTTTTTTAAAAAGGTACATAATTTATTTCTGTAATGAGTTATCACAGGATTTTCCAATAAAACATGAAAATCTCATGTAAATTAAGATAACAAGACTAAACATATTAACAGAGAATAAAGGATCCCTGAGGGAATACAAGACTGTGATTCATTAACAGAACAGTGCTGAGATCATTAAACAACACATATCTAGCTTGAGATATTTATCAATTCCCACAGAGATCTTAGAATCAATTTAAACTCACATTCACTCCAGGCATCTGTTTATTATAACAGACATTAGAGATGGGGTAGCAGTGGAAGAAAACTAATCAGAACTAATCTATACTGCAGCCTCTATAGAATGTATTCATAACTACTCCATTTCTAACTGTATAACTATTTTATACCGTATCCATCATACATACTGGTTTTGTAGGGCAAAATAGAATAAAATAATCCACATAAAACAAGAGGTTAGTAAATAAAAGCCTTAAATCTGAGATAGAAAACAAAATACTGTCAAATTAAGATACTGACATATTAAGATTTATAAAATCAACTCAGTTACTAGAAACTGATGTCAACCCATCTCATTGTCAAGGTCCATTATGACCCATCTACAGAGTGATAAAAAGAATAAGGGGATATAGAAGAAATCAGTTCTAAAACTGTATGTTCTACTTTGAATTGAAACATGAACCACAGCATCAATGTTTATTGATATAGAACAATGAAGGTAAAATCGAGCCGTCTCAAGAACAGTTTCTTATCCAGAGCAATTTTGGCCTTAAATGGAAATTCTGGACTCTGAAGTCATCTTATCTGATTTTAATTTTTTTAAAATTTTAGATTTTAAAATTATACTGTATGGCACTATCTTAATTGGTGTTTCTGTAGCTGTTTTAAATTAAGGGGTATGCCTTATTCGAGTTGATATATAGCAACCGAGAAATTTCATTGTTCCCGCAAGGGGACAATGACAATAAAGATTTATCTATCTTTATCTATCTATCTATTATTATTTTTATGAATATCTAATGTCTGTTAAATGTTTGTTGTTGTTCAGTCGCATAGTCGAGTCGACCCTTTGCGACTCCATGGACCATTGCACACCAGGCACCCTTTCCTCCACCATCCTCCTCAACCCACCCAGTTCTGTGCCCATTGCGTCAACAATACCATTTAGCCATCTCATTCTCTGCTGCCCCCTACTTCTTTTGACCTCAACCTTTCCCAGCATAAAGGCTTTCTCAAGTGAATCCTCTCTTCTCATTTGATGTCCAAAGTACTTTAGCTTCATCTTCAATATTTGACCTTTCAAGGCAAGGAGCAGTTGGGGTTGATTTCCTTTAAGATCAACCTATTTGTTCTCCTTGCTGTTCAGGGTACTCTCAAAATTCTCCTCCAACACCACATTTCACAGTTAAATGTAGGGTTACCTTATATTAAATAACTGGATACTTTTGTATTGCCTGAAGTCCACCAACTCAGAACCAGGAAGAGCTGTGTGGCAAGAATGAAACATTCTTGAGTACATAAGAGCAAAACCAAATATGAAGATGGAGGAAGGAGCTCACTGGACAAGGAACATCATTAAAGGAGGATAGAGCTAAGGAACTCAACCTCTCTTACATCACTCGGAGGACCCTAAATAGGCTGAGGGTCGGAGTCCCTAAATGCAAGACCAACATGCTCAAGCGGGGGCTGCTGGCGGACAACAACACGCAATGTGAATGTGGAGAGATGCAGAATCCAGATCATTTACTGGTCTGGCAATTACTGCCAGAAACATGCACCGATGAGGACTTATGTTTGGCCAATGACAAAGCCAAGAAAGCGGCTTCATTTTGGCAGTCCAGGGTTTGACCTGGACACGAAAGAGGAAGTAATTAGTGACACAACAAATTCCTTTTAAGACGAAACCTCCCGACTTTTGCAGCTGCAGGTTCTAGTACCGTGATGGCAAACCTTGGCACTCCAGATGCTCTTGGACTTCAATTCCCAGAAGCCCAAACCTCCGTGAATCTGCACGAAGGGGTTTTGTTGTTGTTGGTTAGTTGCACAGTCGATTCCGACCATTTGTGACCCCATGGACCATTTTCCTCCAGGCACCCCTATCCTCCACCATTCTCAGCCAACCCAGCTCTGTACCCATTATGTCTACAATACCATCTAGCCATCTCATCTTTGGACGCCCCCTTCTTCTCTTGCCCGCTACCTTTCCCAGCATCAAAGCCTTCTCAAGTGAGTTCTCCCTTCTCATTTGATGTCCAAAGTACTTTAGCTTTATCTTCACTATTTGTCCCTCCAATGAACAGTCAGGGTTTATTTAATATTGACCTATTTGTTCTCTTTGCTGTCCAGGGGACTCTCAGGACTCTCCTCCAACTCATCTCAAAGGCATCTATTCTTCTGCGCTAAGCCTTCCTAATGGTCCAGCTCTCACACCCATACATTACCACTGGGAATACCATTGCTTTGACTATGTGGATTTTTGTTTTCCAGGTGAGGTCTCTGCTTTTCACTATTTCCCCCAGGTTTCTCATAGCTTGTCTCCCCATAATCAGTCGTCTTTTTATTTCATGGCTACAGTCGCCATCTACAGTGATCTTGGATCCCAGGAAAGTAAAACCTGTCACTGCTTCTACTTCTTCTCCATCTATTTTCCAGGGACTGATCAGACCTGTTGCCATTACAGTATCTTGGTTTTCTTGATATTGCGTCTCAAGCCAGCTTTTGCACTTTCCTCCTTCAATCCAATCAAGAGTACGGGCACGTTTTAGTTCCGCTTCCGGGAGCGACGAGGGCGGCGCGGGCCAGATGAATCGCAGTAAACCCCTTTGTGCGGATTCCGGGGGGGGCTTGGGCTTCGAGGAATTAAAGTCCAAGAACATCTGGAGTGCCAAGGTTCGCCATCACGGTTCTAGTGCAAAACTCAGGCCAGCTCCGAGGCGAAGCTCCCTAGCGCAGACCAGGGGGCTTTCTCTACTTCCAGCTATTTTGGTGCCATTACCAAACCGTCCGTGGCCAGGATGCAAGGGGGAAAGGACAGCCCTCCCTGTCCCAGCCGGTCTTCTTGGCCTTTCCTTCCTCCTCCTCCCTAAATGATGCCCAGAGCTGATGACTCCCGCTGCCCAAGGGGCGGAGACGGGAAAGAGCCCTTGGCCGGCGCTTCGCCTTCACCTGCGCTTGTGGCGGAGATTGAGCGCGATCCAAGGGACGAAGCGGTACTTGTAAGACTCCCAGCGTCTCCTCAGCGCTCTTAGCATGGCGAGGGCTTCTCCATGGGAGACGCGGCTTGCAAGGGAAGAGGGAGAGGCGAGCACGGTTCGTGTCCCGGCTCCTCCCCGCCCGCTAAAGAGGAAAAGCAGGCATGGGAGGAGAGTAGGAGAAGCCTCACTTCTCTGTCTTCAAGCGAAATGGTTTTTAAAACGGGATGATCGTTGTAGAAATTACAAAAAAAAAAAAAAAAGGACAGCTGACGCCGCCTCTCCTGGACCGAGGCCACTGTTTAAAAAGGCGAGCTGTGAAAGAATTGTCCCTGTTTCTTCAATGTTCTGCAGCGCCCGGCAGGAAGAAGGAAGGATCTCGCTGGACCCAAAAGTTCGCCTGTGGCTATTTATTTATTTACATTTATACCCCCACCCTTTTGGTGCAAGCACCACTCAGGGCGGTTTACTATGGACAAGGAAAATATTATATATATGCTATTTATTTATTTATTCACATTTATACCCCACCTTTTTGGTGCAAGCACCACTCAGGGCGGTTTACTATGGACAAGGAAAATATTATATATATGCTATTTATTTATTTATTCACATTTATACCCCACCTTTTTGGTGCAAGCACCACTCAGGGCGGTTTACTATTGGACAAGGAAAATATTATATATATGCTATTTATTTATTCACATTTATACCCCACCTTTTTGGTGCAAGCACCACTCAGGGCGGTTTACTATTGGACAAGGAAAATATTATATGTATGCTATTTATTTATTCACATTTATACCCCGCCTTTTTGGTGCAAGCACCACTCAGGACGGTTTACTATGGACAAGGAAAATATTATATGTATGCTATTTATTTATTCACATTTATACCCCGCCCTTTTGGTGCAAACAACACTTTCTCATATGTGTATTTATATATATTTCTTGTCCAATAAAGGTTCGGATTTCTTCTCTTTAGTTCGTTTTTTGAAGCGGTCGCCGTGTTATTCTGTGCAAGCATATCCGAGAGTAAACAAAACAAAAAAGACGGGAAAGAAAAAGACGGGAAAGCGCCCTTGGCCGGCAAGACAATTTAAAGACTTAGCTGCTGTATTTTGATGTTAGCCTTCATGGATCAGGTCCACATCTTCAGACATAAGAGTGAGAATTCATGACATTAATTTATACAAATCAGGTACAGAGGTACATAATGTACGCAATGGCTAGTATAACAGATAAGTTTACAAACCAAAAGCCACAGTTAGGCTAGCCAACCATTAGTGTGCCCGTGTACCCACCCACCCCCGTGCAAATTAATGCCACGAAGTCTCACTCTTATGCCTGGTGAAGTGGATTTGATCCACGAAAACTAACATTAAAATACAGGAGTTAGTCTTTAAGGTTTTTGTTTACTCTCTGGAATTCTCGGACTTGATTGTCTACCGCCAGCAAAACGAAGGAGTGCTAAGGAGCTTTGCACAGCAACGTCCAGCATTTGTCAAAACCGGCACTTTTAAAACTACAGCAAAACTTCATCGCCAGAAAAGAGACGAATTACTTGGAAGAGTTTCAAAATTAGAGAGGGGGAACCAAATAACCTTGGCTATGGTTTTACACGGAACTGTTTAGAAAGATGAACGTCTGACGTAAGCGTTTCCGCAACCTATCGGTTTTGTGGGCGGAGCAATGCAAAATCTCCGTTCCCCCTGCCCTACCCGGGCCTAGACATCAGTCGTGGGTACTACTGTACTGCTCATCTGGGAAATCGGTTTTATTAGGACTGAACATATCAGAAAAGAAACGCAACACAAAAAGGCAAAACTGTTGTGGCATCTTACTAACATTTTGCTCATCAAGAGCAAGTAAAAGAAAAAACGTTGTGGCACCGTAAAGACTAGCTACTGTACTTTACTGTATTGAACTGCCAACCTAGCAGTTGGAAAGCAAGAAATTGCAAGTAGATAAATTGTAGGGACCACTCCAGTGGGAAGGTAGCAGCATTCGGTGCACTCCGGTGTCTAGTCATGCCTGCCACACGACCACGGAAACGTCTGCAGAAGCAGACAACGCTGGCTCTTCGGCTTTGAAACAGAGATGAGCACTGAGCCCTAGAGTCAGATATGACTGGCTTTCGAGCAAGGGAAACCTTTACCTTTCTGTACTTTTAATAGCTTTCGTGGATCCAACCTTTGACTTTTTGTTTTATTTACTCTCTGATACATACCTGTCAACCGCGGCTCTGGCCAATCCGGGACCTGCGCAGAACGGTTCTGCACAGGTCGCCTTCTACGCATGCGTAGAAGGTGACCAGCGCAGAAGAGCTGCACAGTACCTCCTTTCCCCCGCTGCCAAATTCCGGGGTTTTGGCAGCGCAGGGCGGGAAATGGCGCAAATCGGCGCTGAAAACCGGGAAATCCGGGAAGGTTGACAGGTATGCTCTGATACGCTTGCACAGACAACACAGCTACCACTCCAAAAATTTTAACATTCTAGATTCTATACAGGGTCGTGGCCATAAGTCCCTACCCCAGACAGGGGAGGAAGCACTCCTATTGGACTGCTGGGCAGAGGGGTGGGGCGAACTTTGTGTTGGGAGAAGGGAGGAAGTGCTCCCATTGGACTGCTGGGCAGAGGGGTGGGGCGAACTTTGTGTTGGGAGGAGAGAGGAAGTGCTCCCATTGGACTGCTGGGCAGAGGGGCGGAGTGAACTTTGTGCTGGGCCGCCCCTTCCCCCAGCCAGCAGTCCAATGGGAACGCTTCCTCCCAACACAGGGTTCGCCCCAGGCCCCCACCCCTCTGTCCAATAGTTCATTCAATGAGAGCACTTCCTCCCTCCCCTGTCTGGAGAGTAGGTACTTACGGCCACCCTGTGGATCAGGAGTTCTCAACCTTTTAAAGCTTGGGGTGGGATCACACTCCCTCAGACAGCTTCCTGGGGCCATACGGCCATTTTGCCCTTCCTCCACTACATGGCACTTCCTGGTGTGGTGGATGCAGTGGGGGGCCCACATGAAATGGCACTGCGGGCCACATCCGGTCCATAGGTTACACAGTGTTTCTCAACATTTGGCTTTTGGACTTCAATTCCCAGAACCCGAAGTCAGTACATTAACTGATCAGTGCTTTGGGAAACTGACTTAGGCTTCTGGGAATTGAAGTCCAGAAGCCAAAGGTTGAGAAACACTGGGCTACAGGTTGAGAATCCCTGCTGTAGATTAGCACTACAGAAAAATGTTAGCAGTGATTGGGGATGTGAACCCCAGAACGATGTGAAGACCACAAGGCTGGAGGTTGATACTATCATATTAGCTGTTTTGCTATAACTTTTTTATACTGTTGAGCACATTCTGGCATTGGGTTGGATGCTAAGCAAAGCTACAGTGAAGTTCTCTGATGAGATCTTTTTCTTTAGAGCAGTGTCTCTCTCTGTATTCATGGAAATCACAGATTGATGAAACCTTATGCTCTGCAGTCCTGGTAGAAATCAATCAATCTGGCCTAGCATTAGACTATCCTGATGTGGTAGTAACTGTAATATTAATGAAATGGGCAGTTAAGAATGCATGGCAGAATTTGAGTTTGTGTTATGAAACATTTGGTGCGGATCAAAGCATGAGGAACAGTGGAGGCTCTTCTGAAAACATAAAAGCTCATGGTTCCAATTATTTACAGAGGCATGCCCATTTAATTTTATCAGAAGCTCTCTTGAATCCTCAAACGAATCCTCACACCAGGAATGTGTGTATGTCACAAAATGAGGTATCATTAGCTATAGAAGTTTCCAAAACTGATCCAATCAGTAAATCATTACAGATGAAAGATTGCAGTACAGTTGATTATACTTAGGCAGGAGCTGTTCAGTTATTGGTGGATTACACCTCCTATCTACATCACAGGCCATCCTAGTTAGAATTCAGAAGAACTGCAGGCTAGCAATATCTCGAGAAATGTGTGTTTCCCATCCCATTTTAAGACAAAAAATTCCTTGTGAACCAACCAGAAAGTGTTCTAAGCACTATGGTGCATATACAAGTGTAACTGCTCACTCGAGTTGGATTAATAGAATGCAGTATATCAAAATGAATAATTAAAGTGGACTTCATACACATGTTTGATTACCCATTTTGCCACATCACCCTCCATGAATCTACAAAACACTGTGGTTTTCAGGGTGTTCTTAAATTACCTATAAGTAGAGCATTCCCCAGGTATGAGTCCTTTAGAGAGGGCCTATTGAATATATGGCTTCACTAAACTTACGGTATATATTTATATATTAGTAAGCTTCTAAATAGAAACTTTTTTGGTGATTTATCAGGTATAATTCTATTCCCCAGCATTTTAATTGTGTACAATGACAACTATGGGTACCAAAATGTTCTATTCTGTTAACATAAATTTGGTTGTTGTTCAATCAGAGTCAAGTTACGACCCTTTGTGATCCCATGGACCGCAGCAGTTAACGTAAATAGAAAAGTGTAATCAACAAATATGAAACAGAGACAAAACTGAGCGAAACAAATCCCTTGTGTTTGTCTACATTTAAACAGGAACGATTTATGCAACAAATAATTGAAAAGGATTAAGAAGACTCAATTTGCAGGCATTTTTCAAACTACACAGATAGTTGGCAAATCTAGTCCTCAAGCCTTCCATTTTCTTGCTATTTCTTGTGAAACTAGTGAATGTCAATAAGTGTTACATTCCATTCATTGCCACAAAAATGATAACTTTTGTCCAAAATCTTTTATTTACTATAAAGACAAAACCACCAAAATAGGTACAAATTATACTATAAAATTGGTTCAAAGGGGTAAAAACATTTAATTAAAATATCTTGATATATTTAAAACAACAAAGGAATATAATGAAGCCAAATTTTCTTAACCCAGAGATCTTTAAAATTTACTTGCACAGTAAGGTGCTAATAGAAGTTAGCCCTTAAGCCCTGGAAGTCTTAGGAATCAGTCACATAGCAAATATAATTTCAATGTGAAAGTGAACTTTGGTAGAAGAAAATCTATAGGACACCTGAGGTAGTAGAAACTGGAATAAACAGCAGTAGACGTTATTTACAACTTAGGTACCAAATAACATTAAGAACACAAAAATAATTACACAATACAATTTTCAGTCCAGCTTTGATCCAAAGAAAATAAGATTACATCATATCTGCATTTTAAAAAACACCACAATTACCGGCAAGCTGAGGGAAATGCAGACAAACTCAAAACAATGCTTTAAGACACCAAGAGGCAGTCCGAGTTTGATATGTGAGAGACATTGTGGTCTAAAAAGGTAATACTGATTAGCTGAGGTTCATCAGTTTATAATAACTGACGTTTCGTTCAGAAACTGCATTAATATGGCAGCAGATTTTCCAGTACATGAATTCACAAGAGTGCATCTTGAAAGCTTGTGCACAAGAGACTTGGAAACAATCTGATTAGAATAATGAGAAGTTCTAAACGGTCAAGAAACAGAAGTCAAATACAAAAACAGAACTACCAAACTTCACACTTCATTTTTTAAACTCTTCGATGTCTGCCAATCTTCTAAAAGTAAAGGGATGTAACATTTCAAGAAGAAATATACATCCACATTTTAACGACTTTGCTTTTAGTTCATGCTAGCATAATCACTGCTGTAAACCTGTCGCTTGATTTGTTTCCAATTTCTGAGTTGTACATTCTTAAAAAATGTACAGTATTATAGCTTATCTAGTTTGTCCTGAGTCTGTGAGCATAACAAATTTCCGGTCTGTAATTCAGTGGCATCTGAAGAGTTAAAACTTTAACAGTTATTTTACAGAAGTTGATTGTACACAATCAATATTTTATTTCAAAAAGACTCATCAGAAAGCAGAACTGCCATTTTCCATCGATACGCCATCGAAATCTAAAAGCTTGCCCTTAAAAAAGTACAAAACAGTAATCATTTGCTAAAAAAGTAGTCTTGCACTCTTAGTGAAGCATTTCTTCACTTTATGCCCAAGGTCTGTTGTCTTTTTCTAGTCCACACTCATTTTTCTACAATTTTCAGGCTTCTATTTCCTTTTTAAAATATTGCCCAATCATATAGTTAACAACTGTTAACTGTAAACAGATGATGTATGGCAGAAGGAAAACAGCAGGAAAAAATTACAGTGAACACGATTACAATGCTAAATAGTGAATAAGGACTGGATTTAAAGCTTTGGCTCCCATCGAAGGCTGACTAGAATGGAAGCTAGTTGTCAGCAGGCATGAAATACTACATATTTCTGCACAGTTTCACCACGGACATTTTGACATTTTAAAAAGGCCCCATAATTTGACAGTTCATCAGACGACTGGTTACAAGTTCTGGAAACTGAATACATTTATGTACTCTCTCCTCCCACATTAAAACACTGAATCGAGGGGAGCATTTTATTCCAGACTTCAAATCAATCTGTATCAATCTCTTATAACAAGCTATCCAGCAATATTTAACAGGAACCAAGTTCTAGCTATTCTGGGTATGTTTTAAAATATCATTCTCCCTGAATATGGAACAAAAAAAAAAGTAAAATGAAAGCACAGGACTGTAACTTTCAAAGGGAAGTTACAAGACTAGCAGTAAATGCACAATGAACCATAACTGTCACGGCCAGTGACTCTTAAGAAGGCAAAGTGTAGTTTTAAAACTATCCAACATTTCTTTCTCCACTTAAACAAGCTGCATGAAAACATAGTGCACAGACACTGAATTTTCTTTATGAAAAGAGAGGAAAAGAAATTAAATTGGGTTGTAGAGCCCAACTTTTTTTATTTTTTTAAATTACATTTATACCCCGCCCATCTGGGATAGTTTCCCTCAAACTGCTGACATTTGTGTGTATGTAAAATGGAACAGCGACTGCAGTTTTCCAATGGCTCCTGAGCCCCTCAGCTGCCAATATTGCTGAAAAAGTGCTCCAAAATAAACATTTTAAAATCATTTCTTCCACTAAATAATCATGCAGATTTAAGAGGAATTGCTTTTCTGTTCACCAAGAGCCAGTCCTTTGAGAAAGGCAGTTTTATCTATCTGCACAATTTGTGAAATGTTGCATACTGAGCTTAGGTAAAGATTTCGATTTGTCGGTCACAAACTTAACTATAGTTCCTCTACTGACCCCTCAAGTCCTCAAAATGTATAGTTAAGGCCAGCAGAGCAGTTAATACATATTGCCATGCAAAACTGCACAGGAAGACCAGCACAGTCCTATATTCAGTAGCATCTTGTTCAGTGTATCCCCACGTTTACATCACTAACTACCAAGTAGTGCGGAAGACAGGGTGTTTCAGCAGTTCCCTCGCTGCAGGTCTATCCTGAGGTTGAAGCTCCAAACATCGAAGCGCTACATCTCTTAAACCCGGAGACAGATGTGGTGGGATGGATGGAGCTGTCGTTGCACTGGCAATCTAAATAAGCAACAAGCAAAAAAAACAAAACAAAAAACAAAACATCAGTTTATCCAGAGGATGCAGATTTCGAGACACAAAGTAAAGCAAAACTGCTCCGTAAACTACTGAACATCTTAATTAGACATCACTTCTATAATGTCTGCATTTCTCCACTCACTGATTTATAGGAGAAATTACTCTTCCAGATTTACTTGTCATTCTTAAGATTATGACCATTTTATTATACACAGACACAATACTAGAGCAGAAGAGCAGCAAGGAAGCAAAGTAAGAAGTGTTTTGTTGAGTTCAAAGTATGGTGCAGTATCTTTTGGGTTGAAGGTAAAGGTAAAGGTTGCCCTTGCCTGAAAGCCAGTTGTATCCTACTCTAGGGTTCAGTGCTCATCTCTGTTTACAGCCAAACAGCCAGCACTGTCTGTATCTGCAAGGCATGACTGGACACTGGAGTGCACGAAACACTGTTTACCTTCCCACCAAAGTGGTACCTATTTATTTACTTGCAATTACTTGTTTTCAAACTGCTAGGTTGGCAGGACCATTGTGCAGTACTTGGGTCTCAAACTGCTGACCTGCCAGCCTTCTAGTCAGCATCTTAACCACTTGAGCTACTGTAGTCCCTTTTAAGTTGGATCCCTACACAAATTTGGGTCTGGTTGAATTAGGTCTGCAATGTTTCCCAAACTATGTTCTGCGGAACACTGGTGGACTTCAATTCCCAGAAGCCTAAGTCAGTACATTGGCTGACCAGTACTTTGGGGAATTGAAGTCCAAAATCCAAAGATTGGGAAACATTGATAGGGCATTTGCCTCTTCAAAGTGGTAGGATTTCTTTTGGGACTAATTCAGGCTGCTTTTAAAGTAGTGGTTCCCGACCCTTGGTTTTTGGACTTCAACTCCCAGAAGCCTAAGTCAATTCCTCAAAGCACTGATCAGCCAATGTAATGACTTAGGCCTCTGGGAATTTAAGTCCCCCTGTGGGGTGTGGGCCCCACAATGGGAACCAATTCTTTAAAGCAATGGCTTGGGATGGAATTACCTCTTCCTCCATCAATCATCCTGTGACCTGGGTGTTACATTGTATGGTAAGAACAAAAAGAACTTACTTCATGTAGCGCCAATTATGGAGAAGCAACCGGCATCAACACTCCAGTCTTTTCAAATACCAATCTGAAACCTTTTTATTTTGGTCATCATTTTAATTTTGATAGATTAATGTATTTTGTATGTGATGTATCTACTTTGTTAAAAAATATGTTTTAGTATTTAAGTGCACCATATGATTTTAATCAAAATTTTGTATACTGCCCTGGTTTTAAAATGTTATAGTAGCACTAGTAACTACATCTACATTATCCTTATACTCAATATTCAGAGTAAAACTACAGTACCTACCTTTTATTTCTCAGTACTTAAACTGCACCATGTGCATCATAAAGATGCTTGTTACAAGTAACTCAGATCAGTATATGTTAACAACATAGGCAGTGATGGCAAACTTTGGCACTCCAGGTGTTCTTGGACTTTAATTCCCAGAAGCCCAAGTCAGCACTCCTGCTGATCAGGGCTTCTGGGAATTGAAGTTCAAGAATACCTGGAGTGCTAAGGTTCACCATCACTGAACTAATGCAAGGTCAACATCTATGGATTGCCTCATGTACAGTGGAACCTTGGTTAATGTGATTAATGTGTTCTCCTAAACGTTTCTTACAGCAAAAAATACTTTAACTCAATTTCCCATAGGAATGCATTGAAAACCAAAATTTAATTTAATTTAATTTTTAATTTTTTTATGCTGCCCAATCAGGCGAATCCGACTCAGGGCAGCATACAACAGTAAAAAAAACCAAATCACCCACCCGCATACCCACCCTCCTACCCCCATCCCATTTAAAAATACTAAAAGGGGATAATACATTAACCAAAATGCGGTTTTCCATAGGAATGCATTGAAAACCAATTAATCCATTCCGGGGGAAAAATCTGTAAACCAAGCCACTATTTTCTATGGATTTCCTTTTGTTATGCGATTTTTATGTTAACCGAGCCATTTGTTAACCGAGGTTCCACTGTATGCTTAAAAACTGTATAAAGTATGTCTAGGAGTTTTTCCAATAGTAGTAGGCTGAAATCCTGTTCAACAAGTTATGCTGCATAAGTCTGATTATATCAACAGCTGCAGCTATTTTTCAGAAACACACAATTTCCATTTCTGTCTCTTCCAAGATTTCAAGTCCTCATGGAATCCCTTTCATCACCAGGAAATTGATGGAGGCAGCAGAACCAGACAGGGCATGTTTTTAATTATAAAACAGCATGCACAGAAAGCAGTCATTTTTTTTTTAATTAAAGGCTCCTCCATATCATAGGTCCCAAATGGCTTATCAACAATGAAGGAGATTCCGTGAGAGCCTCCAGACATTTAGAGGAAGGGCAAGAATAAAAAAAGTTTTACTTTTTAAAAAAAATACTGTGGCTTATGACATCATCAGCTTTACACAGCGTAACTTACAGAACAGGATTTCAGCCATTGACTCTTAACACTCAATTCTGTCTTTGAATTTTTTTATTTTTTTTTACTTAGGACATATATTTGTAGATATTCAAAATTTACTCTGGACTTCTTTTTCATACTTGTCCATAATTTTAAGAAATCTAATAAAAAATTAAGTTGATATTGACTGATTATGCCATAGCTCAGGAGTCCCAGACAAAAACTGGATTGGTAGCTAGAATATGCAAAGCAAGATTGTTGGGTGTCCCAGTTTCTCTCCTTTTCTTATGCTGACCTTTTTATTTAAAATAAGTCTTTCGTTTAGCAGAGTTTATTTGAAAACCTCTGTAAAAAAAAAAAACTCCTAAAATTATTCCTTGTAATATTCTTGGATAAGTGTAAATATATTGATATATTCTCAATTGTCATCAGTTTGACTAGAAGGGGATATTCTGTGCAAGGCTGCTGACATTTGAAGCCCTAACCAGGTTTAATCCTCAATACACCTGGCAATGCATCTTTTTGTATAAAATTGCTACAGCATTTAGTTGTGATGATAGAGCCTTCCTCTGTATACTATCACTAGGAGTCATATAGTGGCTACAATCCAGTAATACAAAGTTATGCCACAAATCTGGTATCGTTTTCTATAGCCATATCTTCGTCTACCTTGGGACTATTTACATCGTAGGAAAGCCTTTGGGGACAGCACGATGGAGGGGAGTCTTCCATATTCAAAACTCGCTACTGGTAAGAACAGTGGTGATGATTTTCAGACACTTAAGATTCCCTCCCTATCCTTGGCTTCCTGAAGGCTTTCCCAGGACCAAAGGGACCTAAGAGAGCCCAGGTATGTGGGCATGGGATAGGAAACTTTTTATTAACAAAATACAACCATGGCTGATGACATTACAGGTTTATACAGTGTAATTTTGTTGTTATGTGCCCTCAAGTTGTCTCTGATTTATGCATAAAATCTTCAAAATGTCCTGTCCTCAACAGCCCTGTCCAACACCTGCAAATTATAATCTGTGGCTTCTCTTAGCAGTGATGGTGAACCTTGGCTAGAGATGTAAAATTTCTGAAAATTTTGAAGCTCGGAAAAAAACCATTTTTTCCGAGGGGAAAACAGAAATGTTTGGAAACTTTCTGAATTTTTTTAGAAAAATGCTACATTAGCACTTCTTTTTTCTTTTCCAGATTGAAAGTCATTCTGTAATTTAGGACTTGTTCCTCACAGAAATTAGAATAATCTGATACCATACATTTATTTTTTTAGAAATGATTTATAAAATATTTGAACCCGGCCTTATCTTAAAATATTTTATTCATCATGTTAAAATAAAACATTCCATAATATATATTTTTATTTTTTCAATTTTTCCATTTTTTCGAAACAACAACAACAACAACAAAACATAAAAGGCTTTAGGAAAAAAAACGGGAAAAACTGGTTTCCCCCTGAATTTCTCTGTCCCCCCCACCCGAGCCTTCACATCTCTAACCTTGGCACTCTAGCTGTTCTTGGACTTCAATTTCCAGAAGCCCTGATCAGCAGGTGTGCTGGCTTGGGCTTCTAGTAACAGGTTAGCCATCAGGGCCTTAGGGAATCAATCCAAGAAACTTAAAAGTAAAGTCCAATGCTGTCCAAGTGTGTGTGGTTGGCAGTCTGCCTTGCTTTTCTATAGGAGATGGTACATCAATGTATTGTGACTTCCCCTCCCCTAAGTTCCATTAACAAGGTTATACAAACATTCTTGTCAAATTCTTCTTTCAACAGGAAGGAGATGAACACCCCCCCCCTAGATTTCTTCACCTACAGGCATCGTACATTTCCCTACCCCATATATCTTACCTTAAAAATCAAAGCAAGATGATTGGAATGTTTCTCTGCGTTCCAGGGGGGTTTAGCACAAGCCATTTCTATTATAGCACAACCAACGCTCCACACATCACAACTCCTCCCATATTGTTGGCCTCTCAGCACCTGAGGAAGAAAATCATAAAGTTAACTTTTATTCAATGTTCTACCTTTACCATACCACATACTTCAAAAAGCACTATTTGTTAAAAAGCTAACAGGTAAACAATGCTTTCCTTTGATATCTACTGAAAATACTAAGTCATGATTGTTCGCTGTAGTATCCCATGTGAAAACATCAGCACAGTACTGTATGTATTCTGCTGTTTCCACTTAGTGTAATGTGCTACCAGTATACTGATGCAGAATCCTGCTATTTGCTTAAGTGTTGCTGTAGCACAAGTGATGATCTCAATGAAAAAGCTTGCCCTCCCCCGGCTCAGATTCAGGAAGAGCTTTATGGTAAGAACAAGCATTCTTGAGGGTACGCAAGAGCAAAACCAAATTAGAAGATGGAGGAAGGAGCTTACTGGACAAGGAACATTAAAGGAGGATAGAACTGAGGAACTCAATCTCCCCTACATCACTTGGAGGTCTCTGAATAGGGTTGGAGTGCCCAAATGTAAGATAAACATGCTCAAGTGGGAGCTCCTGGTGGACAACATGCTTTGTGAATGTGGAGAAATACAGAATCCAGCTCATTTACTGGTTTGCTGATTACTGCCAGGAACATGCACTGATGAGGACTTAGGTTTGGTCAATGACAAAGCCAAGAAAGCGGTTTCATTTTGGCAGTCCAGGGCTTGATTGGGACATGAAAGAAGAAAATGCTGACACAAACATCACAATCTTGTGCACTGTCAAAGATGAATGGGGTACTGGAAACCACAAGACACATGTATACAAAGTTCTGTAAAACATAACTCTTACAGGTTGATACCTAAAAACACATATGTCAAATATGAAGAGGTTTTGTTTAATATTGCCTAGTTTACAGTCTGAAATGTCAGTGTTTCTCCTTCACTCATTCAAACCTATATTGCTGTTTATAAAAATGAATAATTTTATTACAAAAGCTAGAATGCTTCACATAGTTAACTGGTTTGCTAAAATTTATTTGAATGAAGAAGGAGATCTCTGCCCTTTATGGCCCAGGCACATTAAGCATTCTCTTAAAAACATTTTAGAAGTTCTCAAAGATTAGATGGCTAACATGAGATTTACTTTGACAGCATGGAAAGAAAAGTTAGGACATATTGGTGTGTTTGTATTCTTAGAGCAGTGTTTCTGACATCTTGCACCAAAGAGCAATGCTGCTTGTCTAGCTGAAGTTCTTAAACCTTTGCCCATATGCCATTACACATGGTTGACTTACTAGGCTGGTCCTATGATGAGAAATTCTTTAATAGCAGTATGGCAACTATGGGGAAGCCCCGTTACTACCTATCAGCCGTACTATAGCTAAACATGGTAAGGAAAGCACTACACGTACAACTGAACAAAGAGAAGGAAAAGCAATGGATTTGGGCCACACTATTAGGATAAGTCTATAAAGTGAGATTAGACAAATTACCTAAACACAGACCTATTAATGGCTATTAATCAGAGGCAGTGTGACATCAAATTGCCAGCAAACAGTATCAGGAAACTGCTGTTTTCCTCATTTCTTACTGGTGAACTTCTCAGCAATATCCCGATAACTGCCTGAGGTAAAAAACAGGATGATGGATGTAATGGGCTTTTGGTCTGATCCAACAGAGATCTTATCATGTTCACACATTTGCCATCCAACTAGTGTAGCTAGAAGTTGCAGCATTTTTAAAGGGCGGGGAGGGCAAAATTATACATCTTTCTCTTGCTTGTATTACACAGGATACCTCATTGAGAGCACTCCGTTAAAGCCAAGAATCGCACAGTACATTTTTTTTACACAACTGCAAAAAAGTTTGTACCTCAGGTGCCATAAACGCAATGGTCCCCAACAACTGTCCTTGAAACTCTCCAGCACCCGTTCCTTTAGACGCCAACCTAGCTGCTGCTCCAAAATCAGCAATTCTTAATCTGTGACCTGTGCTATCAATTAGCAAATTGGCACCTGCCATAAAAAAATAATGAATCATGTTAAACATGTTTACAAGAAAATCAATTTATTATGGAACAGATTATTGAAAATTTGGACAGTTTCCTCCACTTGCACACCAGCAATCTTGATTCAGGCTTAGGCAGTAAGTGCATAAGCCGATGGCAACATGCCCCCCTCCCCCCGGAATTCATGGCACCATATTGACTGAGAGGTTCCATCCAACTTGATTTGAAAGAGGCAGCCAAATATGGGTTCAAAATACCCTGGAAAGACAGGTACAAGGCAAACAAGACCTCTTGCTCTGACACATACTTCTACTTCTATCCAAAACCAAACTTGAGACAAAATAGTTTTTAATAAGAAAAGTAAATTTAGAAACAGGAGCTCATCACAAAGAAAGAGACCATATTCCCTCAAGAGGACACTTTAAAACAGGGGTGCTCAATGGGCTGGATCCAGCCTTCGACACCAAATCATCCGGCCCTTGCTGCCCTCACCACTCTTGGGAGCAAAACACACCCACACATGTGCAAAATGCTGCTGTAAATGACCCACGTCTGTCGTAAATGCACTTACAACAACCGCAAATGCATTTATAGCAGTGTTTTGTGCATGTGTGGGCTGTTTTACTTCCACTTCCAGTGGGAAGAACCATGTGACCAGCCCGCTCAACCACGTGACTGGCCTGTGGCCCAAAACGTTTGGGCACCCCTGCTGCAAAGCCAAATAAAAGCAGAAAGACTAAGCATTTGGTTCAATTTCTATACAAAAGCCAAGTGTAATAAAATTCCACAGTAAGTGCTTTTCTAGGTAGGTAATATGCAAATAATGTATCTGGCTTTGTTTTTGTTGAATGGGGGTAGTAAAAGATGCAACCTGCTGTCCCCACCACCCCCACCCCCACCCCCCACCAACACATCTAAAACAAAATATCATGCCATGAACTTTTTGGACTTTCCCTTATAATTTTCCTACCCAATCCACAAGAAATTAATGCATGCCTGAAGAAGTGACCTTGAATCATGAAAGTTCGCACAACAATTGATTTTTCAAGTGATCCAATAAAAGTATTGCCTTCCTCCTACATTTTTCTTCTCTGTGGTATGTGCTAAAGGACAGCACAGACCACAGAATATTTCTCTATTCTATATGAGGTATCTAAGAACAGGATATATATATAAAAACCAAAATTTCGGACAGAGCATACAGTTAGAGGCAGACTTTCAGGAAAGAGAGACCATTTAAAACATCCTCCATACAAATGCTGCTACTACTTTTTGTAAGACTCTAAGTTTAGAACACTGGACAAAGATGCTGCATAATACATTTGACACAAAATAAAAATTTGTTGAGGTCTGTAAAGAGAAAATTAACTGTATTAACATGGTCCCATGTTTGACATAAAATAGTGGAAAGAAAAACAGCAGGAGGGGAGAAGGGGGTGGTGGAGAAAAGGAACTGAAATTGTAAATTAAAAAGAGGAGAGTCTGAATATTTTCAATGAATGAGGCAATTATGAGATTGTGAGAAAGTGAACACACACTTCCTGGGTCAAGGCAAGGAATTAATAGAAAAAGAAGAGCCATGGAAACCAGAACTGAGGAGTAAGAGCTTAGTCATATGACCCCTAGCTTTCCTCTGTGCTGGTAGGGTGCACCTATTTTTGGATGCCACCTCACACACAAAAAGGATGCACTTCTCTCTCCAGAATAAAGACTTCTGGCCTGGTCAATCAAACCAACAAATAATGCTTTTCTATTTGAACAAAAGTTTTCCTTTGCTACAGTTTATCTACAGTAAAAGAAAGGTCTTGCACAATAATCACAGCAAATTATATTTTGGTCTAAATTTGAATACCACAACAGTCAGTATCTTGCTCCATATTTATGTATGTGCAAAACTCCAAGTATAGAATTTACTTTGTCAATCTCACAAAATGCTGATCACAGGTAACCTAGCCCACCTTGTCAAATGGCTGATGCAGCCTCTGTACCTGGGGTTCTGTGTGCACAAATACTGAACAGGATAGTGGTCAATATGTGGTTGTAGACATTTTTATTCTATTTGTAACACACCCTGATATATCATTTTGATGTACTGAATGTACAAGAAGTATTAGATAAAGAATCTTGGGTTTGTTCTTGACTTCTTTCTCTGGATTGCTGGAATGAACCACTGCAAATCCCACCTCATGCCTCAATGTGGCGCAGTGGTGACCCTGGCCGTCTGACAGCTATGGTAACGGGGGTGTATTCCCCTGGCAGGTTCAACCATGCCACAAAGATATCAGCTAGCGGTCCAGAATGGGTCACCATTCTGGAACTGCAGGTCAGCTAAGTGGGGTTGGGTGCTCAGGCAATACACCTGGCCAGTGAATTGCTCTAACATGGCCAACTTTGACATGAGCCCAGCCAACTGTGTCATTGTATTTAAAATTGGCTAAAGGAGTATTGAAAACATGGGCTTCAGTCTAATGTGGGCTATGGGACCCTCCTACCGTAGCGGTAGGACCTCCTGATGGCGAAAAGCCACTAAAATTTTGGAGACGATGCTTCAATCCGCCACGTCAAACTAAACTTGTGAAGTACAGAACAACCAAGTAAGCTGGAATGAATCAACTAGAGAAGGAAAGCTGCCCACTGTCAGACGACACACGAAACTGACTACACAAAAGAACTTGCTAATTTGTTTAGCTTTTTTTGCTGCGTAAAAGAGCAACTAAGAAGTATGTATCAGTACACTACTAGTTCACAATAAGCTAACATTCCTGTAGATCAAATTCCTTGTGGTGTAACTTGTCAAACCATCCAGTATTTCTCATTTTTCAAAACATACTAGAGAAGCTTTCTCAATACAATCACAGTAACTCTGGAGAACTACAGCCTTGCTCTTATGCACATGCATGGCAATATATGTACTCCCAAAATCAGATCTGCATTCTTCTTCAGCAATTCACATCTCAAATTAATCAAAAGGAAATTAGAACAAATTATTTTAGATTACAGAAGTAACTGTACAGGACATACTGCTGCTAAACAAGGCTTGGTGAACTGAAAATTCATTCTTCCCATTAGAGAAGGTGTTAAAAAACAATCTTTGTCCAACTGTATTAATGTTGCTCTTACCTTTGACATCTCTGTGGATGATCTGATTTTCATGAAGGTAAGCAAGGCCGCGAAGCAACTGTTCTGTGTAATTTGCAACCACAGATTCTTTAAAGGCTCCATATTTACTTAATAAATGAGCAACAGATCCCCCTGGAAGAGGAAAAGTACATTTCAGCCAACATTTATACCCCTCACAAAGATAATTTGTATTTGATTGCCATTACATAAAATACTTTAAAAGAGCTAAACAATCCACTATGCAGTTAAGTGAGTAATTTTAAAGTCTATGTGTGTCTCTCTGTCTCTATACAGCTATTTCATGACAAATAGCAGTCCCTCTTATATCACTTTGAAAACATAATTTCATTCATGTTCTATTCACATATTTCTATTGAAGGGCATAAAAACAAGCAGTACTTTGACCAGTGTTGAGACTGGATGCTTTAAACATGACAACTATTTTAGACAGACCAGAATCCTATTGATACCATTGTATTATGGCATGACTTGCAGTGACATCAACTGCAGCAATGAAATGCTACTTTCCTACTTTTAGTCCTTGATGCATGTCATTTGTGTGACTTGGCTCCTTATAATTAGCTCCTTAACTAGCGGCAGTTGATTGTTGTGATTTATAATGTTGCACTTAGGCCAACAAAAATAAAATCAGTAAGATTCTGAACATTGTAAAATGTCTTGTTCCATGACAATTAAACTTCAGTTCCTAACTGTAACACGTGGCAGAATAAGCCACCTTTCTTGCTGCCAACAAAATAAGTTGGATAATTCAAATTCTGTTGTTCATTTAACACATGTTTGTCCAACCCGTCTGTGATAAAACCATAAGAAAGAATAATAAATGAATATAGAATTAAGAAGAATTTAGTCCTTCATCATTGCTGGCATTAAAAAAAAAACACCTGAATATCTATTTGTTCTAACAGGCTTTCCCTATGAATGTTTTTGAAGGCCACTATGGACTGCCATGTTTTTACTCTGATTGCAGTTTGGGATTGTTAATCTTAACCTATAGAATCGAGGGTTAACCATTGGAACTTTGCATAGGCTCCTTAGCCAGGCCCTACTAGCCTGCACTCACCATTCGTGCACACGCCTGAACTGGGTACGCAGGTAAACGCAAGATTGAGAAATGCGCCAGTGGGGCAAGATCCCCACAAATGCAAAAAAAGGGAAACAACTTCATTTCCCAATGTTCTTTGCACCGCGCCGCACCACAGCCAATCAGGCTGAGAGGCGCAACCACAAAGAACATTGAAAAACGCGCCGCGTCCAATCAAAATTGAGCTGCAGAAGAAAAAAATCCACCACAACCACAAATCACAAACCCATAAGTACAAGCCCCAGAGTCCTGCGCGACATAAGCGCGCAGAACGCTGAGGAAACCGGCGCCCGAAAAATTAAAAAGAAAAACAACTCACCGCCTCACAGCCAAACAAACACCAGCTGGCTTTCTTTCCCTCACCAACAGTGCCTGAAGGTCCCGACTGGAGTTTCCCCTTTAATATCAGTGGGTGGGGGGTTGCGATCCCCCTCACCGCTGGCTACCCTAGGGTTGGGAGATTTGTGGGGACAAAAGGGGTATGCCCCCCCAACCCTTCTGGACCCAGGAGACCAGGGAGAGTGGATCGATTCCCCCCTCCTAAAAAAACCTCTGTCTTTAAAGAGAAGAAACAAAGTGGTTTCTTCTCTTTAAAAACGGAGTTGTTTTAAGGAGGGGGGGAAATCGATCCACTCTCCCTGGTCTCCTGGGTCCAGAAGGGTTGGGGGGACATACCCCTTTTGTCCCCCCAAACCTCCCAACCCCAGGGGAGCCAGCGGAGAGGGGAGTCACAACCCCCCACCCACTGATATTAAAGGGGAAACCCCGATCTATTTTCACGACTCCACACAATCAAAGCACCATAACACAATAAAGCCCCCCTCCCCACCACCTAGTCCACCCTTCCTATCCCCCACCGACCACGCCCCCTCCCCACTACCTAGCCCACCCTTCCTAACCCCCAATGACCATGCTCCCCTCCCCACCACCTAGCCCACCCTTCCTAACCCCACCGACCACGCCCCCTCCCTACCACCTAGCCCACCCTTGCTATCCCCACCGACCACACCCCCTCCCCACCACCTAGCCCACCCTTCCTAACCCCCAATGACCATGCCCCCCTCCCCACCACCTAGCCCACCCTTCCTAACCCCCACCGACCACGCCCCCTCCCCACCACCTAGCACACCCTTCCTAACCCCCACCCACCACGCCCCCTCCCCACCACCTAGCCCACCCTTCCTAACCCCCAATGACCATGCCCCCCTCCCCACCGCCTAGCCCACCCTTCCTAACCCCAATGACCATGCCCCCCTCCCCACCACCTAGCCCACCCTTCCTAACCCCCAACGACGACGCCCCCTCCCCATCACCAAATAAATAAATAAATTTTTAAAAATTACTAAAAACACAGTCAAAAACATCCAAAAATACACAAAAACAAACAAAAACACCAAAAACAATACGAAGTAAACAAAAACACAATCAAAAACAAAGCAAACAGACAAAAAATACAAATTCCAACCACCACCACCACCACCCACCCACCCACCCACACACACACACACACAAAAGAAAGAAAACAAGCAAACTTACCAAAAGATGTCCTACCTCCACCAGGACCGGAAAAGAAATGAATAAAAGAGACTACTTACCAGAAGAAGCTCCACCCAGAGGCCAGGAGAGAAAAAAACAGTCAAAATACAATAACCCCCACCAGCACCACCTGCTGGCCACAATAGTAAAAACAATTCAAAAACATACAACAGCCCCAAACAAAAGGCCACAAGAGTAAAAACAAATCAAAAACATAACACAAATTCACAATTTTACACAAAAGGTCACACCAATAAAAACAAGTCAAAAAAATTACACTAACACACACTTTAACACAAATCACAAACATATGTCAATAAAATACAATAGAAACTTTTAAAAATCCTGTGCTGAGTTTTAACTCAAATTAAAACCCAAAACATCTAAACACATTTTAAAAAAATTGAATGTAAAAAACATTTACTTTTACATTATTAAAATTATTACCTACGGTACAACTAATTAAAAAAATCAAAAAACTAAAACATTATTCGCTTACATAAAACAATTTGAAAAAATTATATCATACTTTGTTCTTTTATTAATCCTCAAAAAACAACAGCCAAAAAAAGCAGATCACAGTTAATAACAGCCAAGCCAAAAAAAAATTACATAAATAAACATTTTAAAAATTAAAATTACAGACTAAGCAATTTTTAAAAAACATTAACATAATTTAACCTTCCAACACAATTTAAAACAGCCCGGCAACGCCGGGCAACCTCTGCTAGTTAAGTATAGTCTTGACACATGAGATGAGATGGGGATATTTTGTGGCATCTGTTATTGTATGATGTTTGATTGCTTATATACTCTCAATGTATTAATTATGTTTTTAATTGCTTGAGTAGTCTTGTTACCAGATGGGCAGGATATAAATGTAATTGATTGATTGATTAAATAAATAAATATAATTCAAGGATTCAAGAACAATGATATTAAAGGACATGTTTGTGAAGTTGGAAAGAGGGAGAATGTGAAAGGAAGTGAGAAATGTGTTTTAAGGTACACATACCTGCCATCCACTCTATAAAGAGATTGTAGTTGCTCTTTTCACATGTAGCACCCAACATTCGGATAATATTAGGGTGGTTCAGGTGATTCATCATCCTTATTTCTTCCCTTAGGGCTTCTACTACTTCTTCCTGCTCAGATGATGTATTCCTGACATATGTCACCTGTATTACACATCATATAGAAAGGATATGCTTCAACAATTGTTTAAATCAGATATGCAAACAATATTCATGAGTTCAGGGACATCAACTCCATCTACTGTAGCTGAAACTAGTAGACACCATGAGAAGTACTTTGAAGGAAGGGCTTATGGGGAGATATTTCCATCTATCAACTATGTCAATCTAATCTTTCTCTTCTTTTCCATAGGTGCTCTACATAAGTGTCTTTGACACTTTGGAACAAAGGTCTATCTCATTTCTTTTTCATTCCCTAAGCATCTCTAGCCAGCCATTTCACCTGAGAAGTGCAAAACATTGCATGTGAACTACATACCAAACAAAGATTTGTATCATACTGTACAAAAAACTGAATTAGATCCAGAATTAGTCATATCTAGAAAGCAAAGTTACTCTAACCATGGGATTTTAGTTATGATTGAGGGTGTGGCTAAATTAGCCTGCTATTTGAAACATAATACAGGCTGCGAGTCGTGTTTCATTGATACATTGCTGCAAATTGGTTTGCCGCCTGAATTATATTTGAAATTGCAGTCAGCGCTTGCACAGGGGCTGTGGTTCAGGAGTTCACCGTTCATAATTCTTTCCTTTCTCCCTGTGGTCCTGCTTCTGCCAATTCTTTTATTAACAATGACACAGCAATAATGTGACGGGGTGATACAGTGCTAATCTATTTTTTAAAATTAAAAATGCAAAGGATGATCAGAGGAGAGGAATTGGGGGAGAGTGTTCCTCTGTTCCTGAACACATTCCAACTGCCTACCTTGCCAAAATACCATCTAAAGCAGGGATTCTCAACCTACGGCACATGGTGCCATTTCATGTGGCTCCCCACCACCTCCACCACACCTTGGAAGTGCCATATGATGGAGGCAGTGCAAGATGGCCGTCCAAAAGCTGTCTGATGGAGTGTGACCTGGCCCCCAGCTTAAAAAGGTTGAGAAGTCCTGATCTAAAGACATACCTTCAGAAGAACGTATTCAATACACCTATATTATTTCTTTCTCTTTGCACTTGCACTGCTCTTCTGAAAATTTGTTTCTGAGGCTTGGGAGACTTTCCAAAACAAAGGAAGAAGTGTTTCTGCAATATCTGGGGAAAGCTGGAACTTAAAGAAAACCATTTTCACTCCTCTTTTTTAGTATCAGGACATTCTGAACAGAAGTCTACTTAGAGGATCTTAACCTGAACAAAACACTAGATCAAGGGTTTGCAATCTTTATGTGCTGTGGGCCACACCTCGCCCCCACAGACAGATGTGTGCGCTGGAGGCATGCCACTTCCGGTGGCGGCAGCAGCGGGTGCATTCACGGCACGTTTTCAGATTATTATTTTTTGCTGCTTTCGCCACTTCCTTTGGCGATAGGAGTGAGGGTGGTGCATTTTTGGAGTTTTTCTGTGGTTTTTCGTTGTGTTTTTGTGGGGTTTTGGTGCTTATGGCAGTGCTGGCGGGTCTCACTGCAGGCTGGATTAATTGGCACCATGGGTTGGACCTGGCCGCATGCCACAGGTTGCGAATCCCTGCACTAGAGCCTACCCAAAGCATGAAGATTTTCCAGGACTATGTCAGTTTTGTTTATAACTTTGTCCCACACTCCAGGTCTTTCCCCACTTTTATGTTTTTAATTGTTCTCAGTGTGCCAATATACCCATAGAAGACTTTTTATAAAGACATAAATAGCAAACATATCTGAGGATACTGGATAGGGAAGGAACTGTAGATATATTTTAAAAAATCCTTTTCTGAAGACCGAGAAGAAAGTGGACTAAAAGTAATACTTAGCAACACTATTATAAAATAACAATATTAGTATAAAAACAGATTTACAACAAGCTCAAGGTTAACTCAACCTTCTATTCTTCCAAGGTACCCAGCAGGTTTTGGGGGAAATACTAATTATCTTGTGAATTGCCCAGAGAGTGAACTAAATGCTATGGTGTGGTAGATAAGTGTAATTGCTATTGCTGTGAGTGAAAAATTGTTGCCCAAGGTGAAAAATGTGTAAAATCAGTGTGACAGTGGATACTCTAAACCAGGGGTTCCCACCGTTTTCCTGCCAGGGTCCTGTTCCTGCCATCACACTCAGCTGTGAGGTCTGGACGCGTGGCTGCGCCCACCACTTGCATTTTCATCGTCATCGTTGTCATTGGCAGCAGTGGGAATTGCACCATTTTAGCGGATTCTTGGACAGGCTCCACCATTTCCCAGGGCGGTGGGAGGCTTTTTGGAGCACGTTCGCTCCAGCTTGGGATTTTTCCGTTGCTTCACAGCTGCTTTGGCAACTAGAGCACGACCGTGGTTGATTTGCTGGTTCTGTGCTGGGATCCCAGGCGCTGACGTAAGCTCCACCCGGCACTGGAAGTCGCCCACAGTCATGCTCCAGCTGCCGAAGTGCCGTCAAGAAGAAAAAGAAAAATCCCAAACTGGAACAAACATGCTCCGAAAAGCCTCCTGCCACCCTGGAAAGCGGCTGAGTCTGTCCAAAACCCCGGAAAAACATCATGATTTCCACTGCTACAGTAAGTGACGTGCCGCAGTGACATATTGTGACTTCCAGTGGTGGTGGGTGAGTCTAGAGGTACCTGGGTGGCCACCGTGGGCCGGATTAATATGCATGGGCCAGATTGGGCCAGGGGTTGGGAACCCCTACTCTAAACATCTCTACTTACACTTGTGCATCTTAATTTTATTCTCCAATGAATGATTACAAAATATTCACCAAAAGAGAAACATTTACTTGTTTCACTGCCATTAATGTCCCAGTTCCAACATCCTGCGCTTGATAACATGAAGAAAATGCACCCAGACCAATCTGTTGACCTTTAAGCCATTCTGCATCCTCTCTATAATGGTGCTTTGCTTTGGTATGCCCAGGCAGGGTCTCTGGCGTCTGCAAATTAAACGATCAGTTAGTGATTACTAAAAGTGTAACACACAATTGTCCAAGAAAATGATAAACATGTTTTTTAAACAAAGCCAGACTGATTAAGTATTTCAGAATACATAAAAGGCATGCAATGCTCCTACCTGCTTAACAATCTGTAGAAAAATGAGTTACCATTTATAGGATTTGGCTCAAAAGTTATTAAGGGCAAAACAGCCAGGTTTAATATTCAGACTGCAAATTTAATAAAACATATCCTGTTTAGGCAGATTAAGAGAAAGGAGCTTCCAACTTTATTTTTCCTTTTCCATCTCCAGCCATGCAGACAAGATAGCCCTGCCTCAAATATCTTGCAAGCAAAAGCTGTGGTGGGTGGAATAATCAGTAAGCATAAAGACAATTCTGGAGTAGAGATAAGAACAGCTGTGCATGATCAGACCAAGACCCCTTCTAGTCAAGAATTCACTTTCCATCATAACCATAAACAAAAGAAGAGACCACTAACACTCCCCTAAAAACTGGCATTCACAGGCATTTTGCCTTTGATAATGGAAATATACAACCATCAAGACCATGGGCGCCTAAACTACGGCCCACGGGCCCAATTAGGCCCCTGCATATCATTAATGTGTCCCACAGTGAGCACCCCCACCCGCCCCCACCGCCTGATGTCAGCAGTGGTGGCGGCGGCAATCAAGCTTTGTCCGGGCTGCTCTGAGCAGCCTCTTGCTCGGTCCCATGCCCTCTGCAGCCTTTGCCAAAAGCTGACTGCCACGTCGGGAAAATTTTCCGAGCCTCCTGTGCTTCAAAATTCGCGGAGCTAGGGGAGCCCCCTGGCGCGCCTGGGATGATGTCACCGCAGTGCACCAAGCTTACCCAAGTACTGACTTGGGCTTCTGGTAATTGAAGTTCAAGAACACCTGGAGTGCCAAGGTTCACCATCACTGCACTAGGACAGTTCTCAGATGACTTCAAACAAATGCAGGAGCGAGATGATACCTCTTCTAGGTCACTTTAAAAATTCCAAACTTTGCAAGCTCTCGTAACATATGGTTAGTTCTTCAGGCTATATCGTGGCATGGGCTATGTTGTTTTTAAAGTGACCTAGAAGAGGTATCGTCTCGCTCCTGCTGGATTTTGTTTACTGTTCTCAGATGACATATCCCTGACCTGTAGGAAGGTACATGTTTTTTTCCCCAATGATTCTGGCATTTTGCATGTATCAAGCTAATCGATGGTGGAAGTTCTCCTGGAAGGCCTGGACAGCACACCAGTGAGGAAACTACACAATAACTTTACTTTGCCTGGGTTCAGCTTCAGCTTGTTAGCTCTGGTCCATACCATGACTGCGGCCAGGCAGTCATCTAGGCACCGGTTTGCCTCTACTGCAGAGGACATGAAGGAGAGATAGAGTTGGGTGTCATCCATATATTGGTGACAGACACCACACTCCAAATCCCCAATCTTGGTTTAGTGTCTTAATTGCTACTGCTATTGTTTCTGAGGACCAAATCAGACAAAGGATTGGATTTTACAACAATAAATGTATGCACACACGCTAAAAAGATTACAAAGCCATATACTCACATCCTGCTGAATAATTATGATGTCTTCACCATTTTGAACCTGCAATTGAGGAATTGCTGGAAGGGCATCCTGAGACGCTGACATTGCCATGGCAATAGCTAAAGCTTCCTCTTCTTCAGCTTCCATCTTTTCCTTGCATTTCTGATTATGATTCACATCATCTTTGTATGTGTTGTCATTTTCTGCACGTTCAGGAGACAGAACAGCCACTTCAGACTTGAATGTGACCGTTCCATCACTCACTGGCACGGATGCTTCAAGTAAGTCCTCGATACTGGAACTGAGCTCTGTATTAATATCCAGTTGACTATGTTTTTCTTCTACTGGGGTGAATACAGTTTCTCCACTTGGTATAATTGCACTATGACTACTACTACTACTACCACCACCACCACCATCACAATGTGGTAGGTCATTTAAATTAAGCGTCATGCTATTTTTGCAGGCTTCTCCTTGTCTGTTCACGTCACACGAAGTCGGTCGAGATGGTTTTGGCCGGTGTATATGATTAAACGGCAGAGGCCTGGCCTGTGTAAAAGCTGGGGAAAGTTTCTCTGATTCTTTGTGTTCACCAGAGTTTCTCTGAATCTGAAGAGAAAGCTTTCGTTGCATTTGAGGAGAAATCGAAGGTATTTTGCAGGGCACAAACCCCTGAGGTCTGTGTTTAGAAATATCTGATCCTATGAGCACAGGTGGAATTGCTGGGGAAGGCAAAATTGGGAAGACTGACTGGGAATGACAGGATGAAAGGGGAGAGTTCAAGCACTGACTAGGAGGTCGGCCTTTTGTTTGAACAGCTGGCTTGGGTTGCTCCAGTGTTCCTGAAGAGGCTGGAAGCACCAATGAAATACCAGCCACTGAGTCAGAAATGTCCTCAGCACTGGCCATTAATCGTTCATCACCCACAGCGTTCCCATTTTTCCTTGACAACTGCATTGTGTTACTTGGAGTGTTGCACTCTGTTGACACTGGAGAATTATCAGGAACTGGAGGTTGCAAATGTTCATGTCTGCATTCGCTGAACTGCATCTCTTCCATACCCAGCTGGATGGCTTCAGCAATTTCCATTTCATCTGCAATAGCCATCAGCCGTCGACGCATTCTTGTGTGGTGTGTAGAGCTCGTCATGCTCAACATTTCTAAAAGTTTCACAAATACGTGGGGCACTCTTGCAACCATTCTTGCAGCGCTTAAAAACACCCTCCGCGACAATTTGCCAACCATTGAATGGGAATTATCAATGGATTGTAGAGCAAAGTTCAACAGTGAGAGCAGCTTCTTATACCTGAAAGTAAACACAGGGCAGGTTTTAATGTCAGTTTCTTACTGTAAAAGTGTACTATAAGGGTACAGTGGCAAATCAAGACTACAAGCAAAAAACTGAATATGTTTTTCAGTTTTTTAATTAACCAAATTCCAATAGCAGGTTTAAGAAGAACAGTATTTTCAAAAGAAATACCTGTCGACCACAGTATCTGCTTGTAAGAGATCCCCACTAACAATGTGGGGATAAAATTCACCAGGAAACTCCAACAGTAGTCTATCTATGAGACAAAGACGTCCAAGAAGTGCTTGCCAGTTGCTTGATTCAGGTTGTGTTCCAAGGATGCAATGCAAGACAAAATCAACACCCCCAATGCCAATGGAACCTATCAAGAAAGAAAAAGAGAAGGATTTGAACAAAGAAACAATGAACGCATGTAACCAAAATATGTAATATGTAAACAAGCCAATGTCATCCCATTATCAGCCAGGTTCCTACAATTAAGTCATTATTTCTGATGCTACAAACGTGCCTCATTCAGAATCTTTGGTTTTTCCCAAGTTTTACCAGTGCTTAACAATAAACTAAATCTGTATTAACAGAATGTTTTCCAAGTCTAAAAAATGCTCTGACAGAGCCCCCAAAATGACTGAGTTTAAACATGACATTTACCTGCATTTCCACTTCATCAGTTTACACCAAAATGTAATAAATCACAAAAAACTTGCAAATATTACAAATGTTATGCCAATATTTTTATGGGATGCTTAAGTATTTAAAAAGTGTGCATTCAATTCTGTATTCAGACAGTTCTCACAACCTTGTGATTCAGGAGTAAATCCTGAATCAGAAGTTTAATATCTATATACAGTACTAAGTTTGTAATCTCCCATCCATAATGACTGTGATGTCTTACCTTTTCCCCATTTCTACTTCAATCTCACTATAGTTTCTCATGATAAATGTCTCACTTTTACTCTGATTGCTTCTAACTGTTTAATCTACTTTAGATCACCTTTTAAGCCAGGGGTTCACAACCTTTTCACGCTACAAGCGAGACCACACACCCTGGACAGCTGAGTGGGCTAGTCACATGGTTCTTCCTGCCATGAACGCTACTGCAAAACACGTCTGTGGTGGTCATAAACGTGTTGCATTTATGGCAGCATTTATGCATGCACAGGCGTGTTTTATAGCTGTTGTAAACATGTCCGCTTCCACTTGCACTAGCGGCGAGGGTGGCAGTAGGTCACATGAAATGGTGCTGCAGGCCAGGTTCACCCCTGTTTTAAGCTATCATGTATTAGACTGGAATATTCATTTAAGACACGAGGATACATGATTAAAGCAAAACAGAAGATCACATATTTGTTAGATAGCTTTTAGGTAGAGAAAAATAAACACCATAAATACATTGGCTAAATTAACAAGGTCCATTTCATTTTATGACTCACACAGATTCAAATAAATGTTTGGATCCATTGCAATTTTATAGTTTTCATAAGAGCAAATTAACTGATCTTGTGTTTCCAACCAGTACACAGGTTCTCAACCTTGGGCCCCAGATGTTCTTGGACTTCAATTCCTAGAAGCCCTGAACAGCAGGTGTGCTGACTTGGGCATCTCTGGTAATTGAAGTCCAAGAAAGACTGGGGGCCTAACATTGAGAAACACTGGATACTATAGCTTCTCTCTTCCATCCTTTGAAATTCATCAACAAAGGCCATGTCTACAAAGCCTGTGGTGCAATTCTTCAGACTTCATCTCTGAACAAATCAAAGCTGAAGCATGTTTAACTATAATTACTCACATTATTTTTTGGTTGCTATCCCTGTTTCAAGGAGCCCACCTCTAACATTTCAACAGAGGGAAGGAAGATGTACTCTAAAGCACACATTACTGATACTATAGAAGTAAAAATGTAAATTAGTTTTTACCAGATTTAAGAATTTCTCTACCAATGGCCAGCTCTCCCGCCTGACCCTTGCACAACTCCAGAAGCGTTGAAACTGAAAGTTGGCTGGTACGGCTATAAAATGTCAAAAACAAAGAATGTTTTTCTCTTGTATCTTCCAGGACTTCCCTTTTCTGTATTTTACAACAAGCATAGGAGCTAGCACAATTAAAATTATCAAGCAAATTGATAAAAACCACACTACGAGTTAGGAACGCTTCTTAAGTAGCAAATACTTTTTCATCCATATTACATACAATTTACTATTAATTAAAACCAATCTGCCTTTGCTAAGTTCTATCAAATCAAGAATTTCTCACTGTTCACTCTAGTGAAAAAGCAAATGACCCTAGTGTCACTAGTTGCCTAGTGATCATCATTTTTTCCTTCATTCAGTTGCATAATGTCTGCTTTGGACACAGGAGGTCAACCTTGTTTCTTGCAAAGCTGGTTGGTTAGGCTCTGATGATGGTATCAGATATAAATCCCCAATAGAGAAAGCTGTTAACAAATCAGGTACTTAAACTCAAGCTGTAGTTTAGAGGTTTTCACTGGATATTCTGTGTGTGTTCCGTTGCAGCACAGATTTATCTTGCAAGCCCAAGTGGGCCCACTAAGAACTAGAACTCATTCCCAAGACCTTGTTCTCACTGCAAGTAGATGGTTCCTAAATAGGAAGCTAGCTTTACTCTATCCTCACCAATGCCAGAAAGGAAAAGAGGTAGTGGAGCAAAGACAGTTACCAATTCAGCCAACAATATTTAGTTGGCCTTACCACATCGTCTGCTGTTTTGACAGATAATCTGTATCTATGTATGTCTCCCCCCTCACATAGTACAGTGATGGGAAATCTTATTCAGTTGGCCTTAGAACATCTTCTGCTGTTTTGACAGAGAATCTGTATCTATGTATGTCTCCCTCCCGTGGTGCCATCAGTGATGGCAAACCTTTTAGAGACCGAGTGCCCAGAGGGGTGGGGGTGAACTCTGTGCTGGGGGGAGGGAGGAAGCACTCCCATTGGGCTGCTGGGCAGAGGGGTAGGGTGACCTCTGTGCTGGAGGAATATAGCTGAATGCCAGTAGAGGAGCATACACCATGAATAGCCCTACACATTGCTGTCATATAACGCAACATTCAATCTTCAGGGAAATTTGACCCCTCAGGTAAAAAGGTTCCTTACCCCTCAACTGTAGTCCTGGGGATGCTGAATTGATGCAATTGACTGTTGCTATAGACATCTCTTCAGCTTCAAACACTGCTGTCTCAGATTCTGTGTTATAGTTGAGTTTTAATCCCTTGAAATAACTCTAAATACTGTATTGCTTCTGTACAATGTAACCTAGTTTATCTGCTAAATCTAGTGCTAACTTTCTTCATTAGTTTTGTGATGTTACATTTTCGATAAGGCTGCTCTGGATTTGTCAGAACCAAATATTTAAAGGCGGTCTAGTGCCTATCACTGACTTGGTCAAAACTGATTTGAACAGAGATCTTTTTAAGACAAGGGTGCCCAAACTTTTTGGGCCATGGGCCAGTCATGTGGTTCCTCCCACTGGAAGCAGAAGTAAAATGCACAAAACACTGCCGTAAATACACCTGCGGCTGTCGTAAGTGCATTTACGACAGCCGCGGGTGTGTTTATGGCAGTGTTTTGCACATGCGCATTTTACTTCTGCTTCCGGAAGCGGTGCGGGCCGGATTATTTGATGCAGATCCAGCCCATGGGCCATAGTTAGGGCACCTCTGTTTAAGATGTCTACTTTCTATTGACATGGAAAAGAATTGAAAGACGGTCTTCTGATTTAGCAGTGTCTAAGGTGAACCTACTTTAGCAAAAATTGAAATGGTAAAAAGTTAAAAGTGACTCTCTTTCCAAACAAACCTGAATTTATCATTATTTTTTCACATGAACTTCTTATACTATTAATGAACACATATATAGATCTGAACATTAAAAGGTCTGAAGAGAATAAGCACTATACCTATTAGCATCAGCACATTTCACCAATATTGTTTCCACAACTGGTTTTAGAAGTTGTTGCAATTTCGATCTCTCTGCCAGGCTGTGACAGGGTGTATATACCAACATGGCTCTTAATGTTTTCTGAGAAAAGGGAGAAATGTTCATTTGTTGTTGTTGTTTTTTACAAAAAAAATGAACACATTCTAGAAAGGTACTTGTTTTGTTTCCACAAAAAGCAATGCATTTTAATACATTTATTGCAAGAAATCTATTCACAAGCAAAAAGACATGTTAAGATGCAAACAATTTGTTTCATATTAAACACATTCTACAAATCAATAACATTACAATAATTTTATATTACAATAACATTTTATATTATATACTGGATAGTAATTTTAAGGGGATAAGTAACATATACAAAGGAAACATTTAATATGCAACACTATGATGATCTGCCCTTTTGCTTGTTTCCCAAAGAAAAGTGATGTTATCTCTGCTAAACACTGCTTGCCACCCTGCTAAAGGTAGATTACTGGGGAGTCTATTAAAAAGGGCCACAGCAGCTGAAACCCTTTTGCACAACTCTGTATGTACAGCAATGATGAACATTAGTGACAAATCATTGTTGTTTAAAGGCTTCTTTGGGGGATTGCAGGGTACAAATAACTTCACTACATTGTGTACAAGCTACACGAACCCCCAAAATTCCTTAAATCAGTGATGATGATGATGACACCATCTTCATTGAAGTTGTGCAAAAGGATTTCAGCCAGCCTTACCCAGACTTCTAAGATTTTTGTTCAATAATATGTCCTCTTATGGCCGAAGCAGCAATAACATCAAAAACCTGAAAGATTCCGAAGGTAAGCAGAGAAATGACAGGTCTATCTTGTACTGTACACCTCTATATACAGAACAGAATTTACGTACATCATAGCTGTCAGAATCTTCAGCGGCGACTCCACATATTTGAGGAACTGATTCCTCAACAACCAGGAGAACAAAATCACAAACACAGGTTGTTCATGCTGTCCAAGTTCTGCTTATTGGATGTATAAGCTGAGCTTATGAAAAGCAGCTCAAAATGGCTAGTATCCTGTTCCACAGTTGCACCAGCATCACAGGATGGACATCACTGGCAATGATGAATTGCCATTAATCCAAAGGATTATAATTTCAATATTGGTTTCATGGATCTTTACTTCATTCTGTCTGAGGTGTGCTCAACTCAAAATTGAAACAGGAGCTTTCTAATTAATCTGCCACTACAGGTGATGTCATTCCCACTGCATCACTGGAGCATTATACGGCCAATGCTGTGGCCATCTGTTTCATGGAACATTTCCAAGAATATGAGTCACATATCCTTGATCACCCTTCCCCAATCTGGTATCCTCCAGATTGTCAACTGCATCTTCTATCCTCAGATACCACCACAGATAATGGCTATGCTCACTGAAAAGGATGGTAATTATATTCCAGCATATCTATAAAATAACAAATCAGGAAGACTGTTCTAGGATTCTTGCAACTGCTTCTACTTCTTTTGTGTCCCAATCAAACCCTGGATTGCCAAAAATGAAGTCACTTTCTTCGCTTTGTGGTTGCCCAAACTTAAGTCCGCATCGGTGCATGTTTCTGGCAGTAATTGGCAGACCAGTAAGTGAGCTGGATTACAACTGCTTAGATACTGCTTTTCCATCACTAAACTTTAAAGTTGCTCTTATAAATTTAATATTTGGGGGAAAAAACCACAATCTACTTACTAAAGCAGCAACATACACTTTGTAGACAGGGTCAGCACAAACCATGGAAAGTACACTGCAGCAGGACTCCACAACAACATCTCCTGAGATACTAGTCTGTGATGACCCGCTAGTGGCTCCTAGCGTCGTACCAGCACTTGTGATATTTCCACCGTTGCTTCCAGAATTTCCAGTGCTTTCACCATTAGCTAATAACAGAGCACCACTAACATCATGGGAAAGACGTCTAAGGGCCATCTCACGTATATTCCAGTTTCGTGAAAACAAGCAACCAACTAATTCCATCCCAAATACCTGAAATACAGACATTAAAACATTAAAGCTGGCTGCAGAGATCTATCTGATGAGCGCAAGTATTAAAACAAAAATATATTACAGCCTATTTCCATTATGAAGTGTTGTGGTTAAGGACTGAGAATGTTGCCTTCTTTAAAAAAAACATTCAGTATAAACATTGCTTTTTAGAGAATTAATAAAGGGACATGCTTCAGATTCAGGCAAATTCCAAATCCAGAAAAAAATTGGGCTGATTCAAACAGATTTGGAAGATGTCCAAATTGAAGTTGAACAGGTCTGAACATTTCTGTAGGCTTACTAACAATTTGGATTCAGAGGACAAAATCCTGTTGCACATCTCTACCTGTGAAATCAGAATGATATGACTGTCAGCAGCACACTGAAACAGATTAAAGACTTCCATTTCAGGGTGCATAAAGCTCACCTACAATAAGATGAAGTTTAGAACACCATCCTAAAATTGATAAAGGAAATCCATCATCAGTGACACTCTACCACTGATATAGTGGGAAGACGGGAGGAGAGTGTGCAATTTCAAGTTTTTTGTCATGGTGAACAGTTTTACCAGATCTGTTAAACAGCTTTATAAAGCTTACACTCTACAAATTCTTCAACATAAAAGCAGTTATTTTCAGGATCAAATTGGACACAGACAATTATATAAAATATACAAATAAACATTCTGAAGTGCCTTTTTCTTCTTACTGGGAATCAATAGTGCAGACTTATTTGGGATAACAAAACTCCGTGTATAAATCTATGGAAAACTGGAATCATGTCACTGACAGAATACAATTATAGATTCCACAGACTCCTGTATCCCCAACAAAAACAAAGGACAAAACTTGGAATTCTCAAGTCCAACACAGTCCATGTAATATTCCAGTCTTTTGAAGGCCTTTGAAAGGTCAAGATGCCAAATACAGATTTTATGGAAGATGGTGCTATGCATATCCTAAATTCTTTTACCAGAGTTGACAAACACATGTGTTGGGCATGGTGGTGCAGGGAGATAATGAAGAAATATTTCACAAGATGAATTCTTGACAATATGATGAAAATAAAATAAAAATGTATTTATTTTCATTTTCAAGTGTTGTATTTTCAAAAAACAGACAGACAAATGCTCAGACATCTACTTGTCAGGATTTTCTATAGCCTGTCCATATGCATGGGAAATATCTTCATTCATTCATTCACATCCTATTTTTCTACCACACATGCTTCCAAAGTGGCTGATGATACAAGCTTCAAAGTGTCAACAAGATTATTTTAAATTGTTACCATTATAAGCAACTGACAAAAATAGCTGCAGAGCATACGACAAGGAAAAGGAGTTATCCCCAGTAGCCACAAATCTGACTTCCAATCTGGGAACATCAGAAAAGCAGGTCCAAAGCAAAGACTCTTAATAAAATCATAACTGTATTGATAGTTTCTGTGTTATGAACATGTTGACTATACCTCAAATGACACTGAAGGGTATTTCAGCATCATCAGAAGAAATGCAAACAGTTAAATCTTAGACCAGTGTTTCCCAACCTTTGTTTTTTTCATTTCAATTCCCAGAAGCCTAAGTTAATTCCCCCAAACACTCACTGATCAGCCATGTACTACTGACTGAGGCTTCTAGAAATTGAAATCCCCCTATGGGGTGTGGGCCGCATGTTGGGAACCACTGCCATAGACACACATGTACATGTTTTTGGGGAGGAGATTGTATAAAGCTTAGCAACAGTGCAAATCTTCTTGTGCTGCATGAAGCAGAACAGATGTTCATGTCTGACAAAATGGACTTGATCCACGAAAGCCGACATTAAAATATATCAGTTAGTCTTCAAAGTGCTGTTTTTGTTTTGTTTATTCTCCGATAAGACTACTATTTTTTTTAAAAAAATCATAATAGATGCTGTTGTCACTACGATAAACGGCCCCCTTCATCTCTCAGGCTGCTTCTGTGCTTAGGCCCGCAAAGCAGGGATGCTCCCGTCGAATTCAGCCCAGTGCGGTAGCGCTCAGAGACAGATTGTCGTTCCTCTAGGTAAGGCAGAGACGAGACCCTCTGGACCAGTGGAACTGGTCTAAAGTGTGGGACAATGGCTAGCCAGTTGCTTTTAGCAGGTGGCTCTCCTTGGGTAGCAAAATAATGTGGCAAGATAAGCTCAGTTCATGGCCACGTCCCACGCACCACACTGGGAGGATGGAAGGAAAGAGGTATCCCCTTGGAAAGTCTTTTGGGTGCCAAGGTTGCCCATTACCTTTGAAGCAGCCGCTCCTCCGAATCCTCCCTTCTGGATCAAGGAGTTGTGTTTCAGGGTGTTGATTAGAAAGAAACTAGGTCTATTGTTGACTCTTCTCTTGGTCCTTATCTCCCTCTCACTTCTTCCCTCATTAAAGTGAATCAAGCTACAGTACTAGCAAAATCACCTTAGCAGCTTTTATTCATGGCAAAACAATCTTCCAAAATAAGGCATGGTAGATCAGTAAACTAGTCTAAGTAAAATACTGAATAAAACAAGAAATAAGCATACTAGCTAGAAAATTCTAAGTCTAGATGGGCTCTCCGGCCCTCATACAGATGCCCGATCTATCTGGGTTGGCATCTTGTATGAAGTAGGGTAAGCTCTCACCACAACGAAAAGCGAATATAATGGACCCTGATTTGGGACCTCTTTTATACCATTTTGGCTGTGAAACAATGAGAAATATGTGTTAATTGGCATTTTGTTATGACTATCTCCTCAAGATCAAAGAGATCCAGGTGTGCCTTATCTGATAAGATGGGCATCAGGAAACATCATTAAGATAACTTTCCTATGAGATAGGAATGCAAGACCTTCTTCTGGTTCTGACCGGTTACCAGACTGTGACTGATCTATGCCCCTTGACCAAGGCATGGTCTGATAGTAACCTTGCCATTTGGCAGGCCTGCTAGTTTCGAGTACACGGGTTACTATAGGACAAACTGGGGTTTCTAATGCTACATGCTGAATATTAGGATCCTTAACTGAAGTGAATATGGGCAATCTACAATAAGCCCTCTAGTGGTTACAAAGCAACTTAACAAGGTGTAATTTCATTAACCAATTTCCCCCTTGACAGTTGTAACTGAAATAGACAAATCACCTAGTCCAGTGATGACAAACCCTGGCACTCCAGCTGTTCATGGACTTCAATTTTCAGAAGCCCAAGTCCCTGTGAATCCACACGAATGGGTTTACTGAATGCAGAGTAAAACCATTCGTGTGGATTCACAGAGATTTGGGCTTCTGGGAACTGAAGTCCAAGAACAGCTGGAGTGCCAAGGTTTGCATCATGGAAGTAGTCTCATTAAAGTGTCTTCATAAATATAATATACCTGAATCCATGGCTCAGATAAGTCCTTGTAGGAAGAAGGGATTTGCTGAACACCATAATGAGTAAGGTTAAAATTACTATCTTGATTTCTTCTTGGTGAGGCCACTGTAGGCTGCTGAGTTTGCTGCTGGACCACACGTAGAACAGAAGGAGACTCAACGGGGCTTGGCGATTCATGACTGTAAGCAAACAAAATAGAAGTTGACACAAATTCACATTAGAAATGGCCACATATTTTTGTCTACTACATATTTTAAAGAAAAGTAATCTAAACTGCATTTCTATTCTATACTTCTCTGAATTGTACAATGAAGTTCTTGGCTAAAAAAAAACCTCTTACTGAAATATGTATTTTGGACAAAACTGAAATAAAAATTAACATGATATGGTGAAATGGGCATAAAAATCCATTCAAATTAATGCATGTTTTGAGGCATAAAACCACAACAAAACTGTAGATCAGGGGTGCCCAAACTGTTTGGGCTACGGGCCAGTCACGTGGTCAAGTGTGCTGGTCATCTGGCTCCTCCCACCCAGAAGCAGAAGTAAAATGCGCAAGCACAGGCACCAAACGCTCCCATGCATCCACAGAACGCTGCCATAAATGACCTGCAGCTGTCATAAACACATTTACTAGCCACAGGTCATTTATGGCAGCATTCTGCACACGTGCAGGAGCGTTTGGTGCCTGCACATGCATGTTTTACTTCCGCTTCCAGGGTTGGGCTGGATTAATTGGTGCCATGGACCAGATCCAGCCCATGGGCCATAGTTTTGGCAGCCTTGCTGTAGATAATGGACAGAATAGGCACATTAACGTAGCAATCTGAAAGTAGGCCTCTGTTTTCGAGATTTAGAAAATGGTTTCTGTTTATTCATTTTCCTTCCTCAGAAAGGGTCAATTTACTGGAATGTGGTAAGCGAAAAATGCTATAGATTGATTGTTCTTGTTTACTTTTAAAATCTTATCTTTTGACTTTTAAACTTTTTCTTTGTAATGAAGCTTTTTGATTTTTTAAAAGAAGATTCATTGTTTTAGTGAAGCCAGGGTTGGTGGGAGGAATCTCAGATGCCTTTAATCGAAAGGCCATTGCTTAGAATCCTTCGTGATCTAGTTGGCGTTCCAGCAGAACAATCAAGAATTGAAAACCTACCAGAAACATCCCTAGCTTTGGAAGATGTCCCATGTACCCTGAAGCAGCCAAAGTCTTAAACTGGCTTCCTAAGTGGGCAATGGGTTCTTTAGAAATGGAACGGGTCCCCTGGTAGTAAGAATCCAGGAACACAAATGAAACTTATATAGACTGGAGGTAGATTGATTCACATCCTCAGTACACATGCAAGTACCGTATTTGCCGGCATATAAGACACATCGGAGCATAGGACGTACTCCATTTTTCCGGTGCATTTTAAGGGGGGAAAGTGTGATTATATGCAAGCAAATACAGTATTTGCTGACTGAAGTATAAGATGCACTGTTTTTCTGGTGTATTTTAAGGGGGGGAAGTGTGTCTTATATGCCGACAAAGATGGTATTTAAGAATTTGATATTTAACACTATGCACATAAACAAAAGAACTTACACATTTGAATAAAATAAAAGTTTACCTATAAAAATCATGAGATCGCCACCTAGACCTACAAAGGGGGCATATAAGGGGCTCCTTGTTTCTTCTGCATTCCTCTGCCCCTAAAATTACAACAGTGCAAGAAAAGAAGAAAAAATTACTTCATTAAGTAACACATTTTTTAGAAAGATAAAGGTACCCTATATACTCAAGTATAAGTTGGGTTTTTAGCCCCCAAAATGGGACTCAACCTATACTCGGGTCAATGTAAACATTCAAAAATATACCCCCACAAATGTCTAAATTAATTAATTTTACTGCATTTTCATGTATTTTAATTATTGAAACTCACTAGCAGCTGCTGCATTTTCCACCACTGACTTATATTAGGGTCAATCTATTTTCCTAGTTTTAGAAATCCAAATGAGGTACCTCGACTTATATTCAGGATGACTTATAGTTGAGTATATACAGTATTTAGTCTTATATGCGAAATTGTAGCCAAATGGTGAACTAAACATAAGCAAAGCTAATTACATGTTTAATTTTAATTGTTCTGAAGAAACACAATTCTTTAGAAAATAGGGAATCCTGCATCCCTACCACTTGCAGTCGCAAGTCTTCTGCATATTCACAGCCCTAAAACTGTCTTCTTAAATAACTATTTTACATCCACCTATCAAATGTTTCCACAAACCCATGCTTAAGACAAGACAAAGGTTTGTCAGAACCGTCAGAGCTGCACCTCATATTTTTACAATATCACAATTACAATATTCAGCTTTCAAGTGGGTTTCACTATACAGATTTCTGAACCCACCCAACCATATCAACCTTATATATGCTATAAATATTCATATCTGTAATTATTTACTCCCCTTGTACTTAAAACTTATGGTATGTTTGTTTAAAAGAGCAATAATACATCCTGATGCAACCCTGTACTTTATGCAATGTGTATTTCCTCACATTCAATAAGGAGGATCATTTCAGATGAATTCTAAGATAGCTGTCGATGCACAAGACCTGCCGTTAACATACAGCCTTTCCAGTTAATATACAGCAGTGGTGCCCAAACTTTTGGGGCCATGGGCCGGTCGTGTGATTCAGGGGGATGATCACTATGGCCCATGCGCCGGATCCAGCCCCCAATACCAATTCATCTGGCCTGCAAAGCCCCCGTTGCTCCCGGAAGTGGAAGTAAAATGCGCCCGTACGGGTTTTACTTCCGCTTCCAGGAGCAATGAGGGCTTTGTGGGCCGGATGAATTGGCATCGGGGGTCCAGCCCATGGACCATAGTTTGGGCACCCCTGATATACAGCACTTATAGCTGCCACTAATTCTGCTTCAGTTAAGTTGGAAAGAACCTTATTTGCAACGACTCATTCTTTAAAGTATCCCCATCCTATGATGCAACTGCAAGGGTTCTACTGAAGGATCAGTGACGTACATATTGACATGCAGTGGTGGTGAAGTTTATTTCTGCAGCCATCTTCGCAGACTGTTAAGCTCTCTTCATCCAACATGCCCAGCAAGCAAATAGGGCACATTTGTTCTTCTTCATCCTTGTTGCTATTTAAAAAACAACAACAACAAATGATATTTTAAAATTATTTACAATTTTGAACTAATTTACACTTGTATTCTTTTGTTAAACCAAAATGTTGCTCCCTGATATATTGATTGGAGTGCATTCTATTATTCTTTAATTGAAAGAACACTGACAACTAGTTTGTGTGCCTGTTTATACACTACAAGAGAGATTATTGGTTGAAATGGTCTCTGTCTGTACCTAATTGATTTAATACGCAACACAGTTCATCGCACGGGCCCCTTCCATACCACCAACGTTATAATTGACAGAAGTGGCTTGAGGCAAATGGTCTATAGGGTCGCAAAGGGTCACAATCAACTGTACAACTGAACAACAACAATGCTATAACAGGGATTCTCAACCTGCGGCCCATGGGCCGGATGCAACCCGCGGCACCGTTTCATGTGGCCCCACCTCCACCACACCAGGAAGTGCCATGTGGTGAAGGAAGCAAAATGTGGAGAAAACCGTTTGAGGCACCAAAATGAAGTACATTCCAAAAAATCTCTAAAAACTCCAAATAGTCTTTCAACTAATAAAGTATCTTTTTATTCCAAACAACATGTTGTGTCCTTTGTAAATTATAACAAAAATTAGATGTCTTCTCTTTCAAACAAACTCAAAACAAATATCGTCTCTCAGTCGAAAAAATTAAATACACTCTCCTGAAGAAACAATAGTGAAAAAGTCTTCATACCGGGTAGACTTCGGGACTCTTAATTGTTTATCAAATATTTAGCGGGCGGTCCCCCCCCCCGTCGAACTCAGTGAAGCCTCGTTCTTAGAGGACTGTTTCTAAGCTTTGTATTTTGAGGGAATCCTGTGCTACTTTAGGACCCTAGGGGGTTCGTTTTTCTGTGGATATTGATACATATTTTGAAAGCTACAGTGCTATTCTATTTGTGGGCTTATAATATATTTACTGCTTGGATAATTTGGAATAACAAGGGATTTTTTTTGACTGAGAGACGATATTTGTTTTGAGTTTGTTTGAAAGAGAAGACATCTAATTTTTGTTATAATTTACAAAGGGCACCGCACGTTGTTTGGAATAAAAAGATTCTTTATTATTCGAAAGACTGTTTGGAGTTTTTAGAGATTTTTTGGAATTTACTTCATTTTGGTGTCTCAAACGGTTTTCTCCACATTTTGTATCCATTACTGTTTGTCCTCTACATTGTTAATGTGGTGAAGTAAGGGCAAAATGACCATCCAGCCCCTGAAGCTGTCTGAGGAACCATGACCTGGCCCCCGGCTTTAAAAGGTTGAGAACTCCTGCGCTATGATAACACACAGTACACATTATACGAGTAGAGTGGAAAGATACTCTGTTAAAGCCACCGTTGTTCAGAAATAACTTGAAATTGGCTTAATTCTCAAAAGATGACTGAAGTTTTTTCTCAGAATTGCATACAGAGCCATTCTTTTACTGTGCTGCCACCCATTTCCACACTCATAATTGTCCATGTTTCATAAGTAAATGCCACAGCAATAAGAGGGGAAAACCAAAAACACTGCTGAATCTGATTAAATAGCCTCAAAAGAGGTACATCCGGCACAAGAAATGATGAAAATCTACTATGGAACATTATGTTTTTCGAAACAAATAATTAAATTCATAAACAGCATTTTCAATTCATTTGTGCTTGAGTACCACAGCAGGATGCAATTCTTTTCTCCCACACTGCTATTTTAGTATCTAGGATGTGGAATAACTGCAAAAGCAGAGCAAATGATTCTAGAAGCTAACAGGGTGGCACATAACAATTTTTAAAAAAATTATTTGTTATGGAATATTCAAGAGAAAGTCTCCTCATAATCAGGAGCAAAAAAAGATTCCTAGAAATCTGGAATAAGATTCTACATGGCCATCTCAACATCTTTGGTGATTTTATTGAAGAAAAGGATTATGAAGGAAATGCAACTGTTTATCGTCCTTTCCCCCTTGCAATAAATAAAACTGAAAATGAAGAATTCATTTGGACCAACGTCATCTATTGGCCATCTTTTTTTTCTTCAAAAAACGCTCCAAACGTGCCTACCAATTGACAGTACAGTATAGGACAGTGATGGCAAACCTTTTAGAGACCAAGTGCCCAAACTAAAACCCAAATCTCACTCTGTGTAGGGAGGGGAGGAACTGCTCCTATTGGGATGCTGGGCAGAGAGGTGGGCCGAGCTCTGTTCTGGGGTGATAGCGCATGCCCACAGAGGTTTGCCAAAACTGGTATAGGACTACAGTAGTAACAACTACAGTAACTCAGCAAAATATCAATCCCACCCTCTTTTAATATAGATATGCATTCAGATCAGCCATAGTATACTAATTCCCATCTCCCAACAAATTCTTAAAATCTGTCATAGAAGTTGAAGGACCCTTTAAGAAAAACTTGAAAGAAGAGAGGAATTCTCAATATTTGAGTGGATGCTTCCTCATGTAAATCTAGATTTATCCTAACATTTTGATGCAGGGGTCAAATTTTATTTTTATTTTGCTTATAGTAAGCATATGATGGGAGGGAGCAACCATGTAAGCATATACAGTAGAAGCCCATATAATGAACGCCTCTTAAAGCAAAAAAAATTAAAAAATTAAAATCGTACAACAAAGAGGATTTGAAAAAACCATTGTGCCTTGTATAAGGAAAATTTTCGTTATACGATGCAATGCATCTCTATGGGAAAAATCATACAACGAAAATCTCTATGGAAGAAATCATACCACGATTTTTTTCGTCGTACAATTTTTCCCATAGAGATTTTCATTGTATGAATTTTTCCATAGGGATTTTTGTTGTACAATGCATGCATCGTATAACAAAAAAAATCGTATAATGAAGTGCCTCATAGAATTAATTATCTTCATTATACAGGGTTCTACTGTACTGTACTTCACTAAACTAAGCAGTCAATGCTATTAATCCATCTATGCCACCTCCCCCACCACAAAGCTAACAAGATAGAAAACAAAATAAAAGAGCAAATTTATTTAAAATCTTTATGCCCACAAAAAGTGAACTTCATTTTCCCCAAGTGCAATTTTGTGCTTCTGAATCTGCAAAAACGGGGAATTTAGAGACAGTTAAAATTCTACACCTTCTCAGTATTGATCTATTTGTAGACAAAGCCATTTGGCATCCTTCTTAATTACTTTCAGACGCCATGCTATCTGATTCTTCTGGAAATCATTTAGTTTTTGTTTCCTAGTTCTACCTTAGTTTATATTATATATTTTTACAGCAAATCAAAATTTTAATGACCTGATGCAATTCTGGCCGATTTATTTTTCTGATAAACCCAGAGATTATATTCTCCATTTTTGTTTTTTATACTGTATTTGTAAATTGTCTTAAGAGCATTTACCACTTAAATCAATGGTTCCCAACGTGGGGCACAGGCTCCATAGGGGAACATCAATTCTCAGAAGCTTAAGTCAGTACACTGCCTGATCAGTGCTTTGGGGAATAGACTTAGGCTTCTGGAAATCGAAGTCCAAAATCAAAGGTTGGGAAACACTGATTTAGGCGTAACATTTAAATCTGGGTTAAAATCTGACATGGCTGCTGGACCTAGTAATATTATCTGAGACTCAGAGACTGCACACAAGTTGGCCATCACACTTGTATGCTATCTCTTGCATACATAAGCAAATAATTCAGTTTATTATTCTGATGCTACAATAATTTGGCAACTTTTTAAAATAATTGGTTCTGAAATGGCATAAGATCCTCTTCAAAGTACCATTAGGTTTCCGAAATGCTGCTGGTATATACACAGAACACATAATGTATACTATGCTCTGTATGAAATATGCCAGCAACAAGTGGTCAATAAACTTCAGTTTACGGATGTGCTTCTTTGCCAAATGTAGCTGTCCAGAAAAGACTAAAGTAAAAATGTTAGATTACCAGAATGTCTGTAATTTAAGCTAAAAGCCATGCTCTGGTTTTACTATTGAAGTCTAATACAGCTATCTCTCTAGAACTTTTGTAAAATTGAGAAATGAAAGAAATCTTATTCACAAAAAGCAGAAAGAAGAATAGTACTACTTATTTTACAAGACTTACTGACCTGCTTTCTGAACTAGATGTAGACGTACTAGATGATGACAGTGTATGAGAATTTGACATGCGTGAGACAAACTTCTGGATGGTGTTACGAGATGGGGCTTTGATCCTTGAGCTACGCCTACTGTGATATTTCTGGAACAAACTCTCAACCTGACATTGAAAGAAAATGTTAATAGTAGCTATTATGCTATGAATTCATTTTGTTGATTTTAAATAAAGATGTAATTGCAGTCAGCCTATGATGCATTGAATTATAAAAAAAGGTGCTTATTTATATAAACAATAAAATATCATTTTAAAAAAGGTTGCAACTATCACTAGCAAAAAAGGATGGATCCGTTTCATAAGAAATCACACATACAACTCCCACAATTCTTCAACACTGAACATGCTGGCTTGAGTCCAATATCTTTAGAACCACAGTTCTACTCTTACAACTTTAAATAGCTGGGCACTGATCCTAAGCTTTGACCAGATCTATACTGGTAATAAATTTGTGTTTCAATGGCTGTCATTTGACACTAGCCTATGTTGCCATGTACTTATTTATATGGGGTGGGGAAAGAGAAATTGCAAGAAGTACAGTGCTATATTTTCCTGAATAGGTTTCCTGATTTTATACTGTATACATAATCCTCCATTCACCACATCTGAATTATGCAAATGTAACAGGACCCATTTTTGAGAAGTCAAGATATTCTAAGTTTACCTCCTGCCCTACATCCTACAATGTTAACAAAATAGGTATTATAACAGATATTAAACATGGCTAAGGTTAATAAGTTAAAGAACTGTCGAATCTGGTTAGTCTTAACCACAATTCACCATATATGCCAAAGTAATTAAGTTACAATTGGAGAGGTTCTAAAGAGAACCACAATACTGTATCCTATTGCATATACTCATTCTCTTAATATTTATTAAGCATACAAAGTATGTGATAAATGCCAACTATCTGACTAGAGGATGGCTAATTGATCAAGGAACCATCTCTATCTATTGGATATTGTTCTTTGGCATAAAATATTGGGCATTAATGTAGATTCTGAAAATATTAACAATATACTAGTGAAAACGTTAAAAACACAACTACTTTGAAAAATTGTACAATGAATTAAAACAATGAGTAGAAATATAATTAAAGGGGCTGGTTGGCTCTACCTCAAAGTTCTTCAATGTCTTTCGCCAGAGCATTGGGTCTGAAGATTCAAGTTGAAAGACTCGAAGCATAACAAACAGGAGATGAATGCAAAATGTTCCACGGCCACAGCTACATGTCTGTGAACACAATCATATTTCATATGCATATTACGGCTGCACGTTACTACAAAGAGTAAAAAAAAATCATTCAATATTAAAGAATTATTAGGTTATTTTTCTATTTTACTTTTAGCAAAAGTATTTTATGATTGGCCAAGTATTTTTTTATGAAGGCCAAGATTACATTCTAGTAACTTCTCTTCAAGAGAATGACAACAGTTTGGGCCACAGGAAACAATGAATGTTGTTCTCATACACAACTCACATGAAACTAATAAAACTAATTACAATTAAATGCCATGTTGCCAATTCCTGCACTCATATCCATGGAAACAAAATATTTTATAGCAAACAATAAAAAGGGTGCATTGTATGCAATTCATACCTGAGGACCAATGAATACTCTATATTTATTATCTGGACTATCTCCTCCTATTAAGAAAGAATTGGGTCCTATCTGCTGTAGGAGGTACAATCTGGCTCTCATGACTTTGTTGACTCGACGACTTGTTTCCTCAGGACTATATGGTGAGAAACCATCTGGAGACGGAGCTCTTCGTGGTGGTGTTATTCGTCCACTCTGAAACTTTAGCCAATATGTATCCATTAATCTTGACATTCACCCCATACCAATAAACATGCTTTCACTTTCCATTATATTGACTAAGTTACAAAGAAGAAACATATCTCCACAACCTATTACAGTGATGGTGAACCTTGGCACTCCAGATGTTCTTGAACTTCTATTCCCAGAAGCCCTGATCAACAGGAGTGTTGACTTGGCTTTCTGGTAATCGAAGTCCAAGAACACCTGGAGTGCCAAGGTTCACCAACACGGACCTACATTCTTTGATGGTGACACAGAAACACTACCACCAATTCCACTAAATAACTCTAACAGAAAACTAAGCCAGTTTTCTGATAAACATTCCCAATAGCAGAGACATACTTACCGTATTTGTCAGTTTATAAGACATGTTGGAGTATAAGACATGCCCCACTATTATCAAAATAGCCCACTATTGGCCACTGTATACAATACAAGATGCACCCCATTTTCCAGTATATTTTAAGAGGAAAAAAGTGGGTCTTATATGCCAGCACATAGGGTATTAATGTACTACTGCTACAATACTGTATCACCTTCTACTTTATACAGTGGTACCTCGCATAACGAATGCATCGTATAGCGAAAAATTCTCACAACAAAGCGTTCGTTATGCAATGGTGATACCCCACATAATGAAAAAAAATTCCGATATGCAGGGGTTTTGGTAACCGGAGTATACCCACTTAATGGGAACACTGGTTAACAAACTTTTTTTCTCGTTATGCGGGGTATCTCCCATAGGGAACTGCATAACGAAAAAACCGCATAGCGAAGAGCTCTGTGGAAAGCAGTTTTTCCGTTATGTGGGGTTCTACTGTATTAAAGTTATGCAACAAAAAAAACAAATAAATTGCCATAATCTTGCTGTGCAAATTTCACTACACAGCTTGGATGTCAGAAACCATGGCTTTGGAACCACATTCCATGCTACAGCCATTTCAGGGAAATTAGAAGCTTCCTATCTGAACTGCCCCTAGATCTAGAATGGCATATGGAATTATTTGAAACTGGAAAATCACTGTCTATTTTTCAGATTTTAAATTATTCCAGACCTTATTCTATAGTTTCTTTTTGTTTCCAAATTTTAATTTCATGTTATTACTAGACATAAAAGATTTTTTTTAAAAAAAGACATACAAAATACAACAACAAGAAGATGACAACAGTGCACCCATCACCAGGATCAGTTGTGACATGATTTAATCCAGCTCAACATCAAATTTTTAGGATGCCCCATACCCCATTCTAGAAGACATTTACATCCTTTGCAGGCATTTGGCCTTTCACAAAAACATATTCGGTAAAATCTCTCCATACATCATTGAATTGATTCTCTTTACATTCCTCTTTTCTAATGTTAATTTCAGATGTGAGTTTATTGTTAATTGCAATATTCTAAACTTCATTATACCATTCACTTCATTTAAACTAATATTTTACTTTCTAATTTCCTCCAATTAACAACCTTGCCCCTTTTCACTAAGCATTTTTATAAATTAACAGAAGCGCAATTTTGAGGAATGTTGTGCAATTCCTGAAGGCTTCCTAGAATGAAGGGAGTCACTAGGGACACCTGGAATGTGGGCAGGCAAGTAGCTTGGGAAATAGGAATCTTTTAATCCCCACAAAATATCTGTATCATGGCCGCAGCCAGCCAATGATCTCACTGAAGATACGTGATGTGGCTCCACCAGCAAGATTTTGTTCATTATGAAAAATCAGCACAAGACAGAGTCTAAAATCCTGTTGTGCAGCTTTGTGTGCAAAGAAGGAATGAGGTCACCAGCAGTGGCAAATCACTGTTAATTAAGTTTCTTTTTGTGATTTTGGGATGCATGCAAATTTGCTGCATTATGTACAAGATGCATGCAACCTGACATTATCAAATCAACAATTTGTTATGGATGATGATGTATTCCACCTGTACATGAAGAGGTGTAACAAGACATCAGTCTATACATAAAAATAGTTCATAGGATAGAAAACATAACCAAAGGATGCAGCTAAAATATTCAACATGCTGAAGATGTACTCAAAGAAACTGGCATTCAAAAAGTAACATAATATTATAGAACGGTGATGGTGAACCTTTTAGAGACTGAGTGCCCAAATTGCAACTGAAAACCCACTTATTTATCGCAAAGTGCCAACCCAGAAACAAGGGAAGAAGGAAATGCTCCCATTCGGCTGCTGGGCAGAGGGGCGGGGTGAACTCTGTGCTGGGGGGAGGAAGGAAACACTCCTATTGATGGGCTGCTAGGAAGAGGGGCGGGGTGAACTTTGTGCTGGGGGGGAGGAAGCGCTCCCATTGGGCTGCTGGGCAGGGGGGTGGGGCAAACTGTGTTGGGGTGACTGCACGGGTGCCCACACAGAGGGCTCCAAGTGCTACCTCTGGCACGCATGCCATACGTTCGCCAACACTGTTATAGAAAAACCCAAATCAGCCCCCAGAATAAAGAATTCCAGAGACTACATACAATAGAGAAAGCCCTTTCACACATGATCACCAGCTGTACCCTGTTGGCGAAGCTCTTGCTGGTTAGAATGAATAAGGAGGATTTGCACATGAAGAAACAGTCTTTATGGTCCTAAATTAGCATTAAATAAAAGCTTTTAACTTACAGGGACTGGAGATACCCTCTTCCTCCTTACACCAGGTGATTCAGATTTAACAGTTCTAGAAGATGATGAAGAAGTACTGCTAGGAGAAGGACTCCGTCTCCCTTTCTGAGTAGGTGACATAGCTCTTGTTTGTCCTTCAGGAGGAGTTTCGGTTGCTGATTTGTTTGCTTCACAGCCATCTCCTTTTATTGGTATTGGCTTTACCACCTTGTCAAGAAAGATATGAAGAGACTGAGAGTTACTTAAAGATCTTGTTTAGAATAAAAAAATAAATATTCATAATAAGTTCTTGGTATGTGATTATTTTTTATATTCTCAATATACTGAATCTTTTCCTTTCTTCCTTCATGCTTACGAACCATATCAATGTAATCACAACCTACTGTAAATCCAAGCTTGCTTCAACATTGTCTCTTTTCACACATGACAGATTAACAGGTACTCTGGATTCTCTTACCTGGAAATCCAAGACCTAAGTTCCCAGAAAGAAGCATTATAGACTTTGATATCTGCTAAACAAATATAAACAATGTTTGGATGGGCTCCAAAGTGCTAATCTGTAAGCATTTGGACAAGCCTACAGCCCTACTGGCATCTGATCAAGTATAACGTCATAACATTATGATTGAGAAATGCAAGTACTCCTCGGCTCTGTATAAATTATACAGCTGTTCTGACCAAAGAGAGTTTATGAATTTGCACTTTTGTGGAAAGACAGATAAGGAATATATTCTTGTTCACTCCACTTTCAGCATGAGTTCTTTCCTATTCTGAAATCTGTAGATGAGACCTCCCATTTGCTTTTGTCATTGTACAAAATTTTAAGTATTATAAAGTTACCTTCTTTCGTGTCTAAGCCAGATGTGAAACTACCAAAATGAAGGCACCTTTGGGTGACTTCATTCTGCAGTTCCTTTTGCTTGACCTAGTGTGAGAAAGATTAGCTGGCAACCCAAAGTAGCCATTACAATGGTACACCCAATTGTGGATGAAATACACCACAATGTTCGAGGAGGCTTATTTCTATGGATGCAAATGTGGTTCTTTCTCCCAATAAAATTTAATTCAAAATGCTAACAACAGAGGGCAGTGTTGTAATATTATCAGCAATATGAATTTATATTTGACTTTCACAGTACAGTACATTATAGACCTGCACATTATTTAGAATGGGATGTTTCACACAGTGGAACTCCGGATAATGACCAAACTTGGTTCCATAAGTCTGGTCGTTAACCGGATTTGGACGTTATGTGGTCCCTATGGGAGACGATCCGGATAATGACATAAACATGTCCAAAAACCGTCGTTATCCGGGATCTCCTATGGGAGATTCTCTGCATAACGACGGTTTTTAGCCTTTTTGCGTCATTATCCGGAGCATCACATGGTGCATAACGAATGCATCGTTATGCGGATTTGACGTTATCAGGTACCAACGTTATCAGGAGTTCCACTGTACTTAGAAACATTTTAAAAATGGAGGGGAAGGAACTATAACGCAATCAAAACACCCACATGTTAGCTACTGTGTAAGAAAGCCTAGTTCTGTGCTTTCAGCAAAAACTCTTTTTTAAAAATAGAATTTCGGTGTTTTTTCTTCTTCAAACATTACTTACCACAGGGCCTCTTCTACTCCTCCTTTCAAGCCATTCATGCTTCCAGGCAGGCATGCATGTTGCCTTCAGTTTCTCCCTGATCATGCGCTCCTCTGGGCGGTCATCCATTTTCTGCAGCCCCCTGAGGGTTTCTTTATTCTCCATGTCACGCCTACAGTAAAAGTAAGTGAAAATTGTAAATGTGACTGTCAAGAAACACAGTTTTGCTTAACCCCTGAACCACCATATTCCTATCTCCCCAGTAACTGCTACAACAATTACTTCAGTGAAAAAAACAAAAACCATTAGCCCTCAGTATAACTAGTCGGCAGCTTTTGAATGCTATAGATTTTTGATCACTTTTAGGTGCCTACTTCTAGAAATATCTAAATAGTCAATTGGAAAAATAATTACCATCTATTTCGTTTAAGATCCAACCATACATCAAACCACTAGAGCAGGGATTCTCAACCTGCGGCCCATGGCACCATTTCATGTGACCTCCCACCGCCTCCACCACATCAGGAAGTGCTATGTGGTGGAGGAAGGGCAAAATGGCTGCCTGGCCCCTGAAGCTGTCTGAGTGAGCATGACCAGGCCCACCGGCTTAAAAAGGTTGAGAACTCCTGCACTAGAGAAAAGGACTGACTGAAATCAAGTTGGTGAAACTCCCATCACTTAAATCAGGAGTGCCCAAACTATAGTCCATGGGCCGGATCTGGGCCCCAACATCAAATCATCTGGCCCGCACCACCCTCAGAAGCAAAAAATCCCACCTGTGCAAACAACAGCCATGGGTGCATTTATGGCAGTGGCATGGGCACGTTTTACTTCTGCTTCCAATGGGAGGAACCATGCGACCGGCCCACTGAACCATGTGACTAGCTTGCGGCCCGAAAAGGTTTGGGCACCCGTGACTTAAATGGTGATGTTTTTATTTTAATGTAAAATATTCTATCCCTTGTTGAGGTTCCAAGCCTCTCTCGAGATAGCAACTCACTCCCATCCATCTCATTCCATTTTTATACTGCCTATCTGACTTAAATGTTACTCTGGATGGCATAAAAGTGGAATAAATAAATAAATAAAATGTCATCACCCATCAATATTAATCTTTATTTGAATTTTAAAATTCCTATCCCCTCTTCAGGTTTCAATCATCCTTACAACTCTTTGCTCTAGAGCAGGGGTTCTCAACCTTCTAAAGCCGGGGACCGGGTCATGCTCCCTCAGACAGCTTCAGGGGCCGGATGGCCATTTTGCCCTTCCTCCACCACATGGCACTTCCTGGTGTGGTGGAGGTGGTTGGGGGCCACATGAAATGGTGTTGCGGGCTGTATCCGGCCCGTGGGACGCAGGTTGAGAATCCCTTCTCTAGAGCAGTGTTTCCTAACCTTTGGTTTTTGGATTTCATTTCTCAGAAGCCTAAGTCAATTTCCCAAAGCACTGATCAGCCAATGTACTACTGACTTAGGCTTCTGGGAATTGAACACCCCCTATGGGGGCATGTGCCCCACGTTAGGAATCACTGTTCTAGAGAAACCTTTAGGATACTAAAGTTGGAGGGAGTTTTTAATATGTGTCCCTTTTGGGAGAAAGGTGAACCATACGTACATACATACATTCAATCAATCAATCAACCAACCAATCAATAAAATTAAATAGTCACTGCTAATAGGTCCCACTAATGGATCAGGATCCCTACCAGCAATTTCCCAACATTAAAGCCCCTACCCCACCAATCCCAACACATCTTGAGACTCCCAAAGACACCCTCAGGGCAAAAGGAATCTCCAAGCAGCCTTTGAACCTGAAAAGCACAGCACGTTTTTAATCTATTTTAATTTAATTTAAAACTTCCTATTAATGTTACTCAGGTAATGGCATCATCAAAATTTATGTCCAGTAGAACTATACCACAGGGTTTCAACCAATTTATTAATGAACTATTAATAAAACTACTCATGAACTCAAAGCAGCTTTTCCCTTCAAACTGACAATCATTTTTAAAACGCCTGAAAGAAGCCACACAGTTTAATATTTAATGGACAAGTAGAATTTTCATGTAAATTGTTTTTCAAAATTAGTTGCTTCTGTGACAGTTACAGGATCAGTCTATATTCCTGGTTGCTTATTTTTATTATCATAATACCATACTAATGGAAATTGTTCTTTGTATATTTTGGAACACCAGTTAAAACAAATTGAAAAGGCCAATAATGAACTACAATAGCAATTACTGTTGTCAACATTCATTATCATCACTGATGCTTTGTAGCCTTAATATTAATGACTCCCCCCAAGTGCTCTACAAGGAACAGTCTCAAGCAATTTCATCCTCATTATTATATACATTTTATTTTATACATAAGAACAGCCTTGCTGGAACAGGCCACAGCCCATCCAGTCCAGCATTCTGTCTCACACAGTGGCTCACCATTTCCTTCAGGGTATTCCCAAGCAGATGCCTTCACCTGCTTAGGATTCCCTGGAAATGATATTGAGAGATATCCTGCCTATCTCTCCAACCCGGAGGTTGTCCTTAAGTATCCATAATTATAGCCATTGATACTCTTGTCCTCCATGAACTTGTCTAATCCTTTCTTAAAGCTGTCAAGACTGACAGCTGTCACCACTTCTTCTGGCAGGGAGTTCCATAGACCAGTAATCCTCTGGGTGGAAAAGTACTTTCTCTTATTTGTTTGAGAACTAGTACCCAAAAGTTTCATGCGATAGGGAAAACAGTTTTTCCTTATCTACTTTGTCCACACCGTGCATGATTTTATAAACTTCAATCAGGTCACCTCTTAGACGTCGTCGTTCAAGAGTGAAGAGGCCCAACCGTTGCAGCCTCAGATGGTAAGGAAGGTATATGCACATACTCAATGGCAAGAATGCATGAATGACATTCTTATTGTAGCTTTACATCTCTAAAAATCCATTCTTTTCAAGTTCTGCCAAGAGGACAGAACACCAGTTTTAACTTACATAAGTATTTATTCACTAGACATAAAGTATGATTTAAAAAAATAGTATATACAGTGGAACCTCATACAACAATTGCCCCGTATAGCAATGAAATCGCATAACAAGCAGTTTTTGGGTTGTTGTTGTTTTTTGGGGGATGGCACCCTGCATAACAATTTTCCCTATGGAAAAAATGTACGATGCATCCCATAGGGAAAATCGCTATACGATGCATGTACCATATAGCAATTGTTTCGTACAACGAGCCCCATGGAACAGATGAAAATCGTTGTATGAGGTACCACTGTATATATATATTTAAAATACAGTCTAACCCCGTATAACGATTTTAATTGGTTCCAATGGGTTCATCGTTGTACAAAAAAATCACTGTACGATACATGTATCATATAGGGATTTTCCCTATGGGATGATTCGTACAACAATTTTCGTCATGAAATAGCAACCCTGCACTATTAGTGAGAGGGATTCTCGCTGGCCTCCCTGTTGTTTGAGCAAGGGGACCAACAGGAATACCTTTTGCTAACAGCGCTGGGGTGCCTTTGGCTGGAGAAGCACTTTACGCTTGTGAAAGTGCTTCTCCAGCCAAAGGCACCCATGCACTGTTAGCGAGAGGGATTCCCATTGGTCCCCTCGATCATACAGCAGGGGGACCCCTGGGAATCCCCTTTGCTCACAGCGCAGGGGTCCTTGGGCCGGAGAAAATCATTGTATGATACATATTTTTTTTAAAAAAAAGGTGCTCGTACGATTTCATTGCTGTACGATGCAATCGTTATACGGGGTTCCACTGAACATCATTCCATGCCCATGCAATATAGTCTACACCAGGGCTTCCCAACCTTTTTGGGCTGTGGGCCGGTCTCATGGTTGAGTGGACCGGTCTTGTGGGTCCCCCCACTTGGAAGTGGTGTGGGCACTGAGGGTCAGATGAATTGGCATCTGGGGTTGGATCCAGCCCATGGGCCATAGGTTGGGAACCCCTGGTCTACACACATGCGCTGTGTATTATCTCTCCTTCGTCATGGAGCATCATACCGTGCACTGATCTCACTCGGGGGATAACAACCAAGGCATTCCCCACTAATGTTGAAGCACTTGAGTCCTCAGTCATTTAATGCCCTTGCCATCCTGTCTTCTTCACTTCAGACTTACGCTCAAGGCTAAATACCTAATGAAAACAAACATAAACCTCTGAAGATAGTCCTGAGGGGGAAAGGTATTCCTGCATACTTTCAAGGTCATCCCACTACTAGGACACAATCACATTAATACGTAGGAGGCATTTAGCCTGGATCTTTGTTCTAAATGACTGTTTTAATCAAACCCCACCATTCCACATGGGGTACACAGAAACAGCCTCCTTGAAGATTGTGGTATTATTGAACCACAACCAGGCATACCCTGTTAACGGCAATCTTGTGTTGCCAGCTAATTTTCCTCACATTGGGTCAGGTGAAAGGAACTGCAGAATGAACTCACCAAAAGGTGCCTTTATTTAGGTAGTTCCACGTTTGGCCTAGACACAGAAGACCATTCCACGTAGTTTATAATGGAAAGTGGCTTAACAAGCAAGTACCTTCTGGATACTGAAAGATTGATCACTTCCACTGCTCAGCAGACAGCAGGGAAAGTGAAATGTCTGTTTGCCTGTCTGTCTGTCTGTCTGTGCGCACGCTAGTGTGCATGCAAAATAAAAAATACTTTCTTTGACTTGCTGGTTAAGAAACTTCTCTTAACTGAAACTACAGTGATGGATTTCAGCTGTGGGCTGCTTCTTGACCAGTGGGACAATTTTTTTAAAAAATAAAAAACTTATAACTGACGTATCACATCATAGTTTGAAACGGGAAAAATTCACTTCCTCTGCCTTCTGCCAAGGGGATAAGAAGGGAAAGTAATTAATCTGCCAATATTCAGAAGTGGCCCACTTAATTAAGACAGCTCCTGGTATTGACAAATTGACACTGAGACAATATAGGTTGTTCCAACAATGGGCTATGGACCATGACCTCTTTCAAAGCCCTGTTTAGCAACCAGTGCATTCATATATAATACAGTATACATTTTACTAATGAGGGGATAATGATTGAGATATTAAGTATAGCAGTGAGCAATTAACACAAACATCTAAATCAGTGATTCTCAACGTTTTCAGGCTGCGGGCCTGGCCACACCTCCTGGGCAGCTGCTCGGGCCGGTCACATGGGTCCTCCCACCCGGAAGCAGAAGTAAAATGTGTGCCATGCATGCGCAGAATGTTCTGTGCATGCACAGAACACGTCTTACTTCAGCTTCCAGGATTGGCAAGGGCGTTGGGAGCCGGACGATTTGGCATTGGGGGCCGGGTCTGGCCTGCGAGCCATTGGTTGTGAATACCTGATCTAAATAGTTATCCACTTAAACCTAAAATATAGCTGTATTTCCATGAGAGCAGATTTATTACATCATCCAATTACATGTATTTGCATAAAAAATATCCCAAGCAGCTGAAGAATCAAACACAGTTTCCCCCACATTCTAGTAGTCACTGCTCCTTTCCAAGTGATACAAACCCCTCTTTTCGTAGCCTTTTAACAGGCATTTATTAACAATGTACACCCCGAGCAAAAGCTTCACAATTTCCGCTTGTTCTCTATAAAGAGCAGAAGCAACCAGCTTCCTATCATGTGACAGTAAAACCAATCTGCTCTTACTTACAACAAAAGAGCTGTTATTCAAATGCAGGTGGGAATCACCAGCCAAGATTGAAAAGCGGCTTGACTGGGATACAGATAAGTTATAAAAATAACTTCAATTATCTGGAACTGAGAATGAATTTCAGCCTTTGTATTATACATTCAAAAGTCTCCGATTCAAAATACGAGCTCATCCAAGTGAACAAGAATTTATATGTGATTAAAATGAAAGGCATCTTTTGTTCCAGATTTATTATTTTCATTAGAAGAGTCTCCCTATCCCGAAGGATTAGACAACTTCCTGGAATGCTGGAAACAGCTCTTTCTAGTCTAGTGAGAATAGCTTATGTGGGCCTTCTGCAATATGATCAACAGTGTGGCAAAAACCAGAAAGGTTTACAAAAGGCAGCTACTTAAAGTTCAAAGCCTGAACTTTAGACCCAAAAAGGAGCAGAGGCAAAGAGGAGCAAATCAAGTCATCATGATAAACTCTTTGGATTCAAGTGAAACCATTAGAACAGGGGTACCCAAACTACGGCCCATGGGTCAGATCCAGCCCAACACCAATTCATCCAGCTCTCACTGCCCTTGCTGCTCCTGGAAGCGGAAGTAAAACATGCCAGTACGGAACAGCAAGGGCGGAGCAAGCCAGATGAATTGGTGTCAGGGGCCGGATCATACCTGTCAACTATCCCGTTTTTCCCGGGAAACCCCTTATTTTTACCCCTCTTCCCACCCCTCCCATTTTATTAATTTCCCCATATTTTCCCTTATTTTTTTAAAAAATATCCTGACTGGAGCCCTCACAGGCGAAGCTGCAGTATTTTTTTTCTGGCCACCAGAGGTCACTGTGTGGCAGACTTTTCGCTTGTGGAAGGAGAGAGAGAGAAGGGGGGGGGGGACCGGACCTTCTGTAGTGTCTCTTTCCCTTTCCTGCCAGCCACATGGTCCTGGAGGCTTCATTTTGGCTGCTGGGAGCAGGAGTCTACTCTAGGTGAGCAATATATTTCATATACGCAGGGGCAACCTCATGCTTTATTGGGCTGTTTCTGCCCTGCCTCCTGGCTGGAGGATTTCGTTTCTAGAGTGCTAGAGTTAACTTGGAAGGGGGAGGGTTGCTTGATCACTATATGAGAGAGAGGGGGGTTCCCCTTGCTCGAAAGCCAGTCGTATCCGACTCTAGGGTTCAGTGCTCATCTCTGTTTCAAAGCCGAAGAGCCAGAGTTGTCTGCGTCTGCAGACATGTGGCAGGCATGACTATACACCAGAGCGCACGGAACACTGCTACCTTCCCACCAAAGTGGTCCTATTTATCTACTTGCAATTTCTTGGTTTCGAACTGCTAGGATGGCAGGAGCTGGGACAAAGACGGGAGCTCATTCCATCCTGCAGTACTCGGGAATCAAACTGCTGACCTTCTGCCTCCCAGTCAGCATCTTAGTCACTTAAGCCACTGAGTAAACAAGAAAGAAAACAAAACAAAAGTCCCCCAAGAAGATAGGGAATGGGTTCTTTGGCCCACACAGCTTTGTGCCCATTGCATCTACAATACCATCTAGCCATCTTATTTTTGGCCACCCCCTTCTTTTGTCCTCCACCTTTCCCAGCATCAAGGCCTTCTCAAGTGAATCCTATCTTCTCATTTGATGTCCAAAGTACTTTAGCATCATCTTTACTATTTGACCTTTAATGAGCAGTCAGGGTTGATTTCTTCTAGGATCGACCTATTTCTAACACCACATTACAAAGGCATCTATTTTTCTGCGCTCAGCTTTCCTAATGGTCCAGCTCTCACACCCATACATTACCACCGGGAATGCAATTGCTTTGACTATGCAATTTTTTGTTTGCAAGGTGTTGCCTCTACTTTTAACTACTTTTAACTTTTATGTTCCCCAGGTTTCTCATAGCTTGTTTCCCAAGCATTAGTCGCCTTTTTATTTCATGGCTGCAATCACCATCTGCAGCGATCTTTGATCCTAAGAAAGTAAAATCTGCCAGTCGCATCCAACTCTAGGGTGCAGTGCTCATCTCCATGTACAGCCAAAGAGCCAGTGCTGTCTGTGTTTGCAGACATTTTCATGTCCATGTGGCAGGCATGACTAGAGCCCAGCAAGTCACATGGCTATATTTGGTCATGCCCACAGATTTGACCACACCCACAGAGGGGTGTGACCAAAATTTCCCTTATTTTCAAATCCAAAAGTTGGCAGGTATGGGCCGGATCCAGCCATTGGGCTGTAGTTTGGGTACCCCTGGTTAAAGAAGAGAAATGACAGCCTAAAAATCTATCTCATCCTGTTGCAAAACAGATATCAAGGCGTGTTTTACTTCCACTTCCGGTGGGAGGAACCACACGACTGGCCCGTGGCCCAAAAGGTTTGAGCACCCTTGCATTAGAAAGATTAAATTGCCAAAATACCTTCAAGCTGAATGTTTGGCAATATAATACTTGTTATGCCATTCACATTTTCTTCTATCTTTCTCCAAAATAGTTTATATTAAATAAACCTGAGCTAAACCCACCTGTTCCACTACTTTGCTCCAGGCAAAAGCCCATACAGCAGGCAGATTTCTACAATATTTACTCCAGGATAGCAAATAACCATTCAGAGAACAATTTTATTTTATTTATTTAATTAATTAGATTTTTATTGCCGCCCCCTCACTGAAGCGACTCCGGGCGGCTCACAAACACCATAAAAACAAACATTCAAATATAAAACCCCACAATAATACAATCCATAGCTGTCAAGTATCCCTTATTGGCTGGGAAAACCCCTTATTTTACCCTCTTTCCCGCCGTCATCCCTTATTAATTAGACTGCAATGCCCTATTACCACCATTGGAGGGCAGCATAGGACAAGCATAGCTGTCAAGTATCCTGTATTTGCCGGGAAATTTCCCTTATTTCCAAATCCAAAACTTGGTGATACAATCACCAAAACATTTAATGATTAAAAACCATTAAAATATCCTCCCAGCCACAGTAAATTAAAAACTGAAACTAAAAATCCAAACGCCCCTTTATATCATAGCAACACACACAACTGACCTCCCTCCCTGGCAAGGCAATAAAATTTAGAGGCTATTATTGCTTTTCTGTTTTTGATCCATATATTTTAAAGGTAATCTTGTAGCGAATCCCACTACATTCTAGTCTAAAAAGAAAGGCAAGACATAAATAAAATAATCAAAACAGAAGTAAGAAAAAAGTATGGGGGGGTGTGCCTAGACTGCAGTGGCTTAGTGGTTAAGCCGCTGAATTTGACGACTGGAAGGTTGGTAGGTCAGCAGTTTGAGACCTGAGTGCTACATGACAGAGTGAGCTCCTGACTCTGTCCCATGAAATTGCAAGAAGATAAACAGGTACTGCTTTGGTGGGAAAGGAAACAGCATTCTGTGTGCTCTGCCATGGAAACATCTCCAGACGCAGACAGCGCTGGCTCTTTGGCTGTAAATGGAGATGAATCCTAGAGTTGAAGAGTCCAATGAACCAGCCTTTCAATTGCTAGCAAACAAATCTGTCTCCAGCCATGCTTCTTAGAGCTTTAAGCAACGAATCAGAGTCCTGACAGATGTTTTCAAGTTCCTAAGCTAATGAAGTCAAACTCTGACAGTCATTTTCATCCATTAGAGAAGACAGGGAGAAAGGGGAGGCAAGGCTAAGCTTTATAGGAGATACACAGGACTATGAGTGTGGAAGTCTTTGCCCATTAGGGTCTGCATAGGAAGCCTCTTTAGAAAAGCTACTACCAAATCCATAATCCCTTCTAGCTTCTACAGAGCTACATTTACCCGTCCATTTCCCATATCTTCTTCACAGGATGAAAATGGCTGTCATAGGTCTGTATTCATTGGCTTAATAGAATTATTGATTTAGATTTTTTGATTAATTCCCCCAGAAGTATGCTAGGGAGGAAATTCTGTAGACTTGTGGGGCACTGTAGCCCATGGATTTTAAAAAATCCATGCTAAATTACCAATTTGTCTCTTATGTTCAAACTATATACAGTACTGTTAGTATTTGGGACCTAAAGCTAGGGCGGAATTTGAAATATTCAGACTGCTGATAGCAAACAACTGGTACTTGCAAAAGATTTATCTCCGATGAGATGTCTATGTCAGGTGCATTTTAATGATTAGAAACAGGACAGATTTTTTTTAACTGCAATTTACAGAATTTGTCAAGATTCTCCCTAGTTACAATTCTAGGGAGATGCTGCAAAAGTCTACAGACCAGCTTTCCCTACTAATATAGGCACCTGGATCAATTTTCCTGCCAAAAAACAAGAGATTACTAGGAGTTGCAAGGCTTTATAAGAGAGATAAGCCAGCTTCTCCATTAAATTCTATAGAGCAGAAGTATCCAAACTTTGGGCTGTGACTCCCAAGAGAGAATAGGGATGGACACAGAAAACATGACCACATACCTGTCAAGTATCCCGGATTAGCCGGGATTTCCTGTATTTCTGCGCCATTTCAGCCATTCGCCGGCCACCGGCATCCCGTAATTTGACCGGCGGGGGAAAGTAGTTACTGCGCATGCCCTTCTGCGCATGCGTAGAAGCCTTCTCCGCAGAACTCTTTTTTGCATGCGTAGAACCCTTCTGCACATGCGTAGAACCCTTCTGCGCATGTGCAGAACGGTTGTACGCATACACAGAAGGGTTCTGCGCAAAAGGCTTCTTCGCAGGTCCCGTATTTTCCGGAGCTGCGCTTGGCAGGTATGCATAACCAGTAATAAATTATGGTACTGATCATGAACTGTTAATATCCAACATTGGAGTAAAGCTAAAAAACAACACTAAAAGAAGCACAGTGCCTAAATACAATTTAAGGAACACATTTACATTACTGAACTCTACTGACCACAAAGCAAAAGAACTGTGGATTGAAACCAGATATATTGTTAGGGAAGAATGCAAAAAGACACTTCTTGTAGTAAAAAAAGAAAAGAAAAATATAGATGGACTATGGAAAAACTTAAACTGTGAAGGACAGGCATGAAGCAAAAGTAAATGGTGGGAGAAAAAACCACAGCAACTGTCATGTAGAGACAAAGAGAACTATTATAATAACTATTATAATAACCATTGCAAAGAAACAGAGATCAACAAGAATGTATCTCTTCCAGAAGACCAGAGAAATCAAAGGGATATTTAAGCCTAGATCAGGAATAATAAAAGACCAACAGGGAAACAAACTACCTGAGTAGGAGAAAATAAAGAGAAGGTAGATGCAGTATAATTAAGACCTATATAGAAGATATAAAAGGATGACAGATACCTTTGAAGGGGGATCCTATGACGAAGAACATTCAATATACAGTACATTAAAATCTCCCAAAAACCGAGATATCAAGGAGTGCAGTAACTATAGGAGCATTGCTCTAATTTCCCATGCAAGCAACGTGATGCTCAAGGTGTTTTAACAAATGCTTTAAACTTATTTAGAGCAAGAAATGCTTGATATTCAAGCTGGATTCCAAAAAGAAAGAGGCACTCAAGGCTATATTTCAAATATCTACTGGCTACTGGAGTGCACAAAAGATTTCAGAAGATTATCAGTTTATGCTTTATAAACTATAGCAAAGCTTTTGATTGTATGAATCCCTGGCAGTAAGACCTAGAAAGAACTCTGCCAGTTGTTCGTGTCATAGTAACTTTCATATCAAGCCAATTCACTGGGTTCAGAATAAACTGGGTTGAGTTTGAAAATGTATTGAAAACAACCTGGAAACGTTTTAGGCATTTCAAAGTGCTGATGACAATTTTATGGCTTGTATAAGTCCTGCCAGTTTCACCATAGTCCCTTTTCTCAACTCTCCTACTGCATTGACCCGGAAGGGGTTTCACATGACTTATGCCCATTTATGGATCACCCTCCCCAAGAACGCTTGTTTGAGTCACCAAGATCACCCTTTCTAAACAAATAAAAGTAATTCAATCTTGCCCTTTTTAAAAGAGCACCATGATAGGTTCTCAGCAAAAAAGAAATATGCCTATACAGTACTGTACTGTACTTCAGTACCCTTCATGAAGAAAACAAAGGAGGCAATACTTATGGCAAGCAGAGACTTCATTACATTGGAACAGAGCTGGTTCTTTCTCATCAGATGATCAATATGAAATGACTAATGTGAGCAATTAGAGGTGTGTGCACATATATGTGTGTATGTCACCCTTCAAAGAGGGTACTACCATCTTATAATTGCAGTGGAACCTCAGTTAGCATAATGCGTTCTCTGGGACGTTTCTTACAGTGAAAATTACTCTAACCAAATTTCCCATAGAAACACATCGAATGCATTTTCCCATAGGAGTGCACTGAAACCCAAAATACTTTAACCGAAATGTGGTTTCCCATAGGAATGCATTGAAACCCAATTAATCCATTCCAAAAAAAAATCTGTAAACTGAGCCATTATTTTCTATGGATTTCCTTTTGTAATGCGATTTTTATGTTAACTGAACCATTTGTTAACCAAGGTTCCAGTGTACTTTAATATATATATATATATATATATATATATATATATATATATATTTATATTTAAATAGCCATAAGAAAAAATCCTGAAAGTTGATATTAAACAACAGCTTTATACACTTTCATGGTCTTTGCCACCACTCATCCATTGTAAATTTTTACCAGATATTCTTAAAGTACTTCTGGCGTGAGGAAAATATGTTTAAATCAGGGCACTGAATCAATCAAGTACAATCTACAAAACGATCAAGTAAAACCATAACAAAGCAGTATTCCAGAATAGATAAAACATGTGTTATATCAAAGTAATGCTGCCATACATAAAATATCCAAAGCACTTTCATGGAAAACATTTAAAATGTATATTTCACATTAATCTAGTAGATTTTAATGTTAGCATTATAAAAGTGTTAATGTGCAGTTGTGAAGCCAGGGGAAAATATGTGGGACTACTGAAACCCATAAGCCATCTTTACAATGTTGTTAATCTAAATGTAAGTAATTATAATAGTGATGTTATGTTAGAGATTTTTCACACATGCCTGGAACTCCAAAGTTACACTTCCCATAGCAATAGTTCAGTCAACCTGCATAATTATATTTTCAAATAATACATGTGTCATGGAGGCATTACAGCTAACATAACATTCAGCAATACAACAGCGGCCCTATTATGGCCTCTGTGGGAACTTCCTGGTTTGAGCATACATGTAGAAATCACTACTATGAGCAGTTCACCAAGAATTCTATATATCTTAATTCTTTCATTTAAACAGAACTAACACAGGAATCCAATACACTAGTGAATGGCCAGTGTCCAAAGAAACTACTTTCAGGAAACCCAGCATGATTTAGACTTACTGTTCTCAAACAGCAGTTCAATGTGCTGCATTACAAACTACTTTTGACTGAGGGTAACTGATGAAGTATTATTAAAGAGGCAAGAAGGGGAAATAAAAACATGCAGAAGTGCTAACAACTTCTATAAGCCTAAGGAGTTCTGTGTGTGTGTGTGTGTGTGTGTGTGTGTGTGTAGGGGGGGGGGGGAGTGTCAGGCTGCTGCACATATTCACAAACAATAAAACATATATGGTATACAGTACTTGAAAATGAAAGCAGAATTTGCCACTTTTGAGCCACAAACAGGCATCTCCTTACTTGGAATGTTAGATACATCTACTTTGAGGCAAAGTATTTTAATTTTTGTTATCAATGTCATTTTACCAGAAACTATACCGTGGGTTTTATGTACAGCAGCTTGACCTCACAGAACTACGGCTTGGTTAACATTGATTTATTTTTATTTAGATTTGTATGGCCGCCCACACATTGAAGTGACTCCAGGCGGCTCACAATCCAATTGCACATCACTTTGCATAAAAGACCCCCACATACCATTAAAAACCTTACATAAAACATATTATAAAATCTTCGCACGTAACAAAAGGAAATTAATAGAAAATAGTGGCTCTGCTTATGGATTTTTTTCGGAACAGATTAATTGGTTTTCAATGCATTCCTATGGAAAACTCATTTTGGTTAAAGTATTTTGGTTTTCAATGCATTCCTATGGGAAATTGGGTTAAAGTAATTTTCACTGTTAGCAATGTCCCAGAGAACGTACAGTATTAATTACGTTAACCAAGGCTCCACTGCTTTCGAAATTTTGTTAGCACTTCTGCAATTTTTGGAACACCTCTCTTTCTGTACACGTGTAAATGAAGTTTTATTACACAAGAAAAAGTCTATTCATATAGAAGTGGAATTACAGGCAGTTTATATTGCTCGATTGACCAGACTATCAAGGGATGAGTTTCTGCTGGTTGCATCTCGCTTTCCATTCTTTTCACTGCCATGTGCTTGTTCTCCAGGTTCAAAAGTATGTACAGTATTTGATCTCTAAAAGTATATCCCTAAAGTGTTATATTTTAATTCCAATTCTAAAAGGAGACTACCATTTGGCTTGTATAGCCAAATTTGACAGCACCCATGTACAGGACAAATGATGTGAGAGCCAAAGATTTCAGAAACATTGCCAACAAAATTTAGAATCCCTGAGCGCTGACCATGCTCAGGAAGCACAGAATGCTGACTAAATATGAACATATCCATGTCCCCCCCACCAAGAGAAAAGCTCTGGTAGTCCACACCAAGGAGAAGAAAAAGTTTTTATTTATTGAGTGCAAAATATTTTGAAAACAATTCTGATGCTACAAGTGCTAAAGCAAAAGCAGCTCATTTCCCCTATTCCAAGTTGGAAAGGCCTGTGGTTGTGTGATGCAACCCTAAGCAATGCGGTTTGCTGCAGATTAAGCTTTGCACTGGTTGCCACTACAATGCAATGTTGCAGGTCAGGCTTTAATAGGATGACACATTTACTCAGGTGTTAAAAGTGCCACTGAAGTTTGGACTGAGGCTCAGAATAGGTAGGTAATGGTTGCCCTTGCTCGAAAGCCAGTCAGATCCAACTCTAGGGTTCAGTGTTGAGTCGCTGGCTGTATGGTCTACTCCATTACCATAGCGGGATATCCGGCTAGACAAGTCTTAAAGGAGTGACACAAGCCAAAGCAAGAACTCCAATCTAATTACCACTTTTTGTTTGAAAGCCTCACCCATCCCAGTCACACAGCAACATTTTACCATAAGGTTCCTTTTGTCACTCCAAACAACAAGGTCAGCTAATCAATGTCGACAGGATTGTAGCCAAAATGGACTAATGAGAAACAACAGGGCAACATCAAGGGTTTGAAGAAGGAAAAGAAATCATGGGGGGGGGGGGGGAAATTCAACCCCAAGAGAACTTAGTGAAGACTGATTATGCTCACTGGCCTCAGAAGTAAAAGTGCCTGCAGGAGGGAAGGGAAAGCTGGATAGAATTTTCCCTAGAAAACAGCAGTGCTGGAAAGCATATTTCAGTATTTCATCACAGATCCCCATAGCACAAAAAGGATGTGACAAGAGTTAAACACACGGGCTGAAATCGTGTTCACGCAGCTATGCCACATAAGGCAGATAATGTAATCAGCCACAGCGATTTTTCACAAAGAAAATGCTTCTGATCTCATGCCATCTATCCCTTTGAAGATCTGAGGTTCTCATGGATTCAAGGGAACTGCAGAATGAACTCACCTAAAGGTGCCTTCATTTTAACAGTTTCATGTCTGGCCTAGACATGGAAGAAGAAGAAATGGATTCAATTTCATCATACTGAAGCTGAGGGGGTGGGGCAGCACATAAGAACATAAGAACAGCCTTGCTGGAACAGGCCACAGCCCATCCAGTCCAGCATTCTGTCTCACACAGTGGCTCACCATTTCCTTCAGGGTATTCCCAAGCAGATGCCTTCACCTGCTTAGGATTCCCTGGAAATGATATTGAGATATCTCCTGCCTATCTCTCCAACCCGGAGGTTGTCCTTAAGTATCCATAATTATAGCCATTGATACTCTTGTCCTCCATGAACTTGTCTAATCCTTTCTTAAAGCTGTCAAGACTGACAGCTGTCACCACTTCTTCTGGCAGGGAGTTCCATAGACCAGTAATCCTCTGGGTGAAAAAGTACTTTCTCTTATTTGTTTGAGAACTAGTACCCAAAAGTTTCATGGAGTGTCCCCTAGTTCTAGTGTTATGCGATAGGGAAAACAGTTTTTCCTTATCTACTTTGTCCACACCGTGCATGATTTTATAAACTTCAATCAGGTCACCTCTTAGACGTCGTCGTTCAAGAGTGAAGAGGCCCAACCGTTGCAGCCTCAGATGGTAAGGAAGGTGTTCCAGTCCCCTAATCATTCTGGTTGCCCTCCTCTGCACTTTTTCCAGCTCCATAATATCCTTCTGGAGGTATGGCGACCAGAACTGTACACAGTATTCCAGATGGGGCCTCACCATAGATTTATAAAGAGGCAAAATGACACTTGCTGACTTATTTTCTATACCCTTCCTAATGATCCCTAGCATTGAGTTTGCTTTTTTCACTGCTGAGGCACACTGGGTTGACACCTTCATTGAGTTGTCCACCAGGACACCAAGGTCCCTTTCCTGGTTTGTCGCAGAGAGTTCAGACCCCATCAGTTTATAAGTGTAATTGGGGTTCTTTGCCCCAACATGCATCACTCTGCACTTACTAATGTTGAAACTCATTTGCCACTGTTTTGCCCACTCCCCCAGTGTCGAGAGATCCCTCTGGAGCTCCTCACAATCTCTCACAGTTTTCACTACCCTGTATAAATTTAGTGTCGTCAGCAAATTTGGCTACCTTGCTTTTTACTCCTACTTCTAGATCATTTATGAAGAGGTTGAAAAGCAGGGGTCCCAGTACTGAACCTTGGGGGACCTCACTCTTTACTTCCCTCCACTTGGAGAAGTGTCCATTTAGTGCTACCCTCTGTTTCCTGTCCCTTAGCCAGTTGCTGATCCAGGACAAGACCTGTCCCTTTATTCCATGATTGGTAAGTTTATTCAAGAGCCTTTGGTGTGGGACCTTGTCAAAAGCCTTCTGAAAGTCCAGATAAACAATGTCAACTGGATCCCCCTTATCCACATGCTTGTTGACACTCTCAAAAAATTCCAACAGATTAGTGAGGCATGATTTGCCCTTGCAAAAGCCATGTTGGCTCTCTTTTAGCAGCGCCTTCTCTTCTATATGCCTATTAATTCTATCTTTTAGGATGGTTTCCATCACTTTACCTGGGACACATGTCAAACTGACAGGTCGGTAATTTCCTGGATCACCCCTGGATCCTTTTTTGAAAATTGGTGTTACATTTGCTACCTTCCAGTCATCAGGCACAAAGCCTGATTTGAGGGAAAGATTATATATTTTGGCTAGGAGATCAGCAATTTCATCTTTAAGTTCCCTGAGAACTCGTGGATGGATGCCATCAGGATGGAATTGAGAGGAGTCTTCATTTCTGAAAACTGAAACCATTTGCCAATAGCAAATAATTTCAGAAATTACAGATTCTCTCACATTCAACAGACCCAAAGAGCTCCTTGCAGTGAAAATGGTTCCTTGGAGCCTGCAGATCTCTGGAGGGCAGGATCAGAAATCTTATATTTTCATAAAACCACTATGGCTGATCATGTCATCAGCCTTATGTGGCATAACTTATAAAACAGGATTTCAGCCACTGTATGGTGTTCACTGATCAATATGGCATCAATATTATCTAAAGTGTAAATTTGCCTGTTCACCTAGCAAGATAAAACGTAAGAGCTCCTAGTGAAAGAGAATGAAAGAAATGGGACTATGTATTATATAGTAAATTAAGAAGGCTGTTCCTATTCTATACTTTACTCACTTAATTTATTTGTTGTATCAATATCCCACCTTTCCTTGTAGTTGATTTACTGCAATTTACATGGCTGTTTCCCCACTTTACTCTTAGAGCAAACCTATGGAAAAAGAAAAGATATCTGTGATTGCTTTTAACTGCATGAAAAACATTTAGCAAGGGAGCATCAGATCTGGAGTTAGGGGAGGAACAGTGGAACGCAGAAGTAAAGGAAATAAATGCTATGGCTTTTAGCATACAGCTGTCTGATGTATCCACAGTGAACCTTGTCTTGAAAAGGGTTCACCTGTCTAACATAGAATGTTGTTACATTAGAAAAGGGGTGCCCAAACTTTCTGGGTGCAGGCCGGTCACGTAGTTCAGGGAGCTGGTCACTACGGCCTGGGAGCCGGAGCCGGCCCCTAATGCCAATTCACCCAGCCCGCAAAGCCCTCATCGCTCCTGGAAGCGAAAGTAAAACACGCCTGTACGGGCACGGTTTACTTCTGTTTCCAGGAGCAACAAGGGCTGCATGAATTGCTGTTGGGGTGGATCCAGCCCCTGGGCCATAGTTTGGGCATCCCTGCATTAGAAGGTTGCTACATCATTTTCACTGAGGAATCATAGAATCACTGAGATGGATGGGGCCTTTTAGGCTATTAAGTCCAACTTGCTGCTCCAGGCTGGAATCTAAATCAAAGCAGATCTGAAAGATGGTCATCTAGTTCCCTCTCGAATGTTTCCAGTGTTGGAGCGCTTACCACCTCTCGAGGCAGATGGTTCCACTGTCGCATTGCTCTAAACAGTTAAAAGGTATTTCCTAATATTCAGCCTATATCTGTTATTTATGCCTCTAGGGAGAAGAGCCAGTGTGTGTAGCCATGGAAAGGCTGCACAGTACCCAGAAGTGAATGATAAACCACTTCTGAATATTCTCTACCTAGAAAACCCTAGAATGAGTTGCTATAATTCAGAATTTATATGATGGTACATCATCGTCACCATTGTGAACTGCCAATTTGTAAAGTCTGAGTATGATATACCAGAAAATATTTCATATTGTTTACTTGCATAGCCCCCTGCCAATGATGCTTACTAAAGCTGGAGAGGAGCATGGAAGTACGCAGGTACTGACCTGTCAGTTGATCTCATGCCAATCTGATTTTAATGAATCAATGGAAGCTATGTTCCTTTCTAGTTATAACTAACAATACTTCTCTTTTATAAGATAGCATGGTACAGTATATAATTTGATGCTGTTTAGGCCAGCTCAAAATTCTTTATTTTCATGCTAGTCATTCTTTTGTTTCTAATCTTCACTTGTGAAGAAAGGTGGTTAAACAGATGGTTACTCTAGATTCAGATTACCCCAGAAGCTATTGGTTTCCTGGAATTTTGCCAGTCTACAGTTTTTGTCTTCTCTTCTCTGCCACTGCTTAGCTCTGTGAGCTTTGACTAAATATTAATAGTAAAAAAAAGGTCCACATTTATCATTTCATAACTTCCAAAGGCTTTGAAACTGCTTTTAATATAAAAGATTGGCAGATAATTGACACAGTTCAAAGCCAGGGTACTGCATGACAAATTGAGCGCCCAGCTCTGTCCCAGTTCCTGCCAACCTAGCAGTTCGAAAGCAAGAAATTGCAAGTAGATAAATAAGGATCACTTCAGTGGGGAAAGATCTTGGAGACATGAAAGGAGTCTCATTTGGGTGTCCTCTGAGCGGAGTTTCTCCAGCAAAAATTCTTTCAATCCAGAATAATTTCTGACACAAAATAGAGAGTTAGCATATATCATATATAATGTACGGTAACAGCAAATACAAGCATAGTACTGTTAGACAATTTATAACTAATTCTTCACAATGTTTTGAAGCTGCACAACCACAAAATGGTGACTTTTGGGTACAAGTAAACAAACATCTCAATTTTATATAAACTTTTTTTAAAATCTGAAGTACAAAAACACTCATGCAATTTGCATTCTATTCATATTGACCATGTGTCCTTTGAGAAGCGGTTGATTTCCAGAATCTAGCTGCTAAATGTTCTTTCCACAGAATATTACACCATGCAGATAATGATTTTTTTAAAAAGCAAATTGGTGTGGTTTAATTTTCAATGAAGCAACAGCCTGGAAGGAAGCAAAGCCACAACCTCTGGCTGACTAAAAATACTGAAGACAAAGACAGGCAAAAGACAGGGTCTAATGAAGCAGCAACTAATATGAATAGATTCTGAAGCAATGTCAATCTCTTTAAAAAGCTAATTCCTGCTAAATTTAAGACTATAACCTGGGGTGGGGGCCCTCTGCTATGTACATTTTATCTTAAAATCCAGTTTTTCAAAGCAAATACAATACCAAACCATGTTCCTGTCAGCTCAACTTTCCACAAAAATAATTTGAGATCCAACTGCCCACCTTCACAAGTAAAAATAGTTCTGTTTGTACATATATGAAAGGGGGAAATTTCCCCACATACACCAGTTTCTGTGCATTGGGGCAGTGAGTGACACAGAGGGAGGTTCCCCACCTGTAGAGGAAGCTTGTAGGAAGGAAACATAGAACATGTCACAATCGTGTTCATATATAATCATTTGGAACCCTACCTTTTTAATACCAAAAAGGAAGTTCTACAAAAAGTCTTGACAAATTCAAGCCAAACTATTTTGATTTTAAACCATCTAGATTCTAATTCTTGCTAAAATTAGTTATATAGTAAAAGTAAAGGACACCCTTGTTTGAAAGCCAGCTGTATCTGACTCTATGGGTCAGTATTTATCTCTGTTTATAGCCAAAGAGGCAGCACTGTCTGCATCTGTTGGCATTTCTGTGGACATATGGCAAGTATGACTAAACACCAGAGTGCAGAGAACACTGTTTACCTTCCCACCAAAGTGGTACCTATTTATCTATTTGCAATTTCATGCTTTCAAACTGCTAGGTTGGCAAGAGCTGGGAGCTCATTCTGTTGTGCAGTACATGGGTATCGAACCCTGACCTTCCAATCTTCAAGCTCACTTGAGCCACTGCAGTCCCCAGTTCTTTTACTGACAAGCTAAAGGCTTGCTAAGGAAGAAGCTTGCTACCAGTTGGGTGATGTAGGTGTATTTTAAAGATATTTATAAAATATGTCTTTGATGTAATAAATGGCCTATTTATCTACTTGCAATTTCTTGCTTTCAAACTAGTAGGTTGGTAGGAGCTGGGACAGAGACAGGAGCTTGCTCTGTTGTGCAGTACAGTGATACCTCATACAACGTCCAAACTTGGTTCCACAAGTTTGGACTTTATACAAATTTGGACTTTGTATGAGGCATGCAAAATCCTTGCCGCGATGCCTCATACAACGTTGTTTCCATAGAATTACATTGTGCTGTAACAGCACAGACTTCCAGGTAAAGTCAAAGAAACAGACAGGAAACTGACAGAACTTTAAGAAATCATTGTCTAAAGGCTAAATACATTACAAAAACATGTCAAACAACCCTGATTTTAGGGGACAAACCATTCTTGGGGGAAAAACCCAATGCCTCATACAAAGTCGCAGTGACTTTGTATGAGACAACTTTTTTCAAGGAATTAGGCAATGTTGTATGAATTCGATGTTGTACGAAGCGGACTTTGTATGAGGTATTACTGTACTCGGGTCTCAAACTGCTGACCTGCCAGTCATCAAGCACAATTGTATGATTATAGGATTTAATAATAATTGTGTGCCATCAAGCCAATTCTGACTTACAGCAACCTTTTCTAGGGTCTTTTTAGGTAGAGAATATACAGAAGTGGTTTACCATTCCCTTCTCCTTTGAAACTTGCCCATCACTACACAAGATGGCTCTTTTTTCAAGAGGCACAATAGGAAATCGAACTCCCAATGTCTACTCCGCAGCCAGATACCTAAAACCCTAAGCTCTCCACCCAGCTTTATATAATTTAGCAAAATATTAGTATGTGCTAATATGGTTTCTTCTTGTTGTTCCGTGTCTAGGTCAGACATGAAACTGCCAAAAAGAAGGCACCTTTTGGTGAGTTCATTCTGCAGTTCCTTTCACCTGACCTGATTAAAGACATTACAAGTACAAGTCTGTTCACATGAAATGAGAGTCTTCGGCAAGATCAGATTTGTTTCCAAGATGTTCTTTCAGAACAACTAAAATGAAATAATTACAAATCATTTTGAGAGACATGAAAGGGTAATTCTGTGCAAAGAGCTGAATCCTAAGTATAATTATAGGATAATTTAGTACAAATGTATCATGCAATTCTTGTCTTTGCCCTTTACATGATTAATATAAATCAACCTACTGTATTAAAATTTCAGAGATACTAATGCATAAAACAGCTCTCTTCTAACTGGTGGTCTCTGTATAATTTGGACTAGATTCCTGAAATAGGCCAAGGGTAACTTGAGCTGAATTTCCAAGCTTTTGGCAAGCACTAAATGCATTGAGTGTACGCCTTGGTCAGGAAAAGACTATGTAATACCACAAATTTTACTTGTCCTCCATATATACCACACCCTGCTCGTTCTTTCAGGTCTACGTTCAGATAGGAAAGACAAAATGTCTGGCACAAGCAAGAATACCTCTTTACCTGCCCTGCTGATTCATGAAGTTTGAGTACGTTTTATGTCCAAATAGCTGATTGCCTGGCTTTGCTCGGGGTCTTGGGGGTGGGTGGGTGGCGCCTCTCCCACCCAGGGTATCTCTCTCTCTCTCACACACACACACATCCCCCCCACTCTACCACCTAGTCTCTCTTACACACACCATCTACACATCCTCTCCCCCAGTGTATTATTCTCCCACTATCTCTCTCACACAGACATTCACTCTCCCTCCCAATCTCTCTGTCTTTCTTTCTTTCTCTCTCACACACACCATCTACACACCCTGCCACCCAGCATCTCTTACTCTCTCACACACACATCCACCCACTCTCTCACTCCGTTTCTCTCTCACACACACACGCAGCCACCAACGCACTCTCCCACTCTTTGTCTCTCTCATACATACATCCACCGACTCTCCATCCTAGAGTCTCTGTGTCTCTCTCTCACACACAACCACCCACTCTCTCACCCTATCTCTTTCACACACACCATCTACTCACCCTCCCACTCAGTTTCTTACTCTCTCACTTTCTCACACACATATACAGCCCCTCACTCTTCCACCCACCCACCCTCTCTCTTTCTGTCTCTCAAACTCACACACACCATCTACCCCCACCCAGTGTCTCTTACTCTCTCTCACACACACACACACACATACAGAGAGAGAGAGAGAGAGAGGTGGGTGCCCCCGGGGGGCACTCACCGGCTCTTCTGTGGGTGGCTACATGTCTGCCAGTGCCGGGGTGGGCTGGTGGGGGTGTCTGGCTCCGGTGGGTGTTTGTTGCAGCCATGGCAGTTCCGGAGGCACCAGCCTAGTCCTCGGCTCTCTGGCCTCTTCCATGTCCTGTTCCCCCTGCTCAGACCCCATCCACCATGCACCTCATTATCCCAGGGACATTGGGTCTCCTACACCTCCAGTGCTCCCATGGCGGCTCACCTGTGAGCGGCTACATGTCTTCCGGTGCCGAAGTGGGCACGGCGGATGCCTGCGGTGGTCCTGCTGCAGCTGGGCCTCGTGACCATGTGCACCAGTTTTACCATTGGCCATGGTATGTACGGGCAGTGGCAGTTGCTTTGCGTGCTGCATGGCTTTCGCCTCTTCCTCTCTCAGCCCAGCCTCCCTAGTTGGTTGTTGCTTGCTGCAGTGCATGCTGGGAGGTGTAGTCTTTTTTCCTTTCATTTTTGTGGAGTGCAGTGCCCACCTCAGGCCCCGGGACCCAGACGCCCGGGCACCTCTGCTAGCTACCTAACTGTAAGTACCTTGGTGTGCCATTATTCCCTCCAGGGTTTGTTGTTGGCATGCAAGCCACTTCCTGTCTTGAGCATCGGCCCCTCCCCGTGCTGCTTCCCCTCTCCGAACGCACGCAGGTCTGCGCATGCTAGAGCTGCAGCACAATGGTTCTGTGTGTGACCATTCTTCACCTGAACCTGATTGCATGCAGTTATTCCTTCTAGGTTTTCTGGAGCTTGCGGCCCAACCCAGGACCCGGGACACAGATGGGGCCCATCTGGCAAAGGAAAGGTACGTGTGTGCCACATTTTCAGGGGGCTAGGTCCAGCGATGCGGAAGCCTTTCTAGGACACAGAACCCACACCGCTGTTTTATAGGTACAGTATAGATTTGCAGATGGCTACTTTGATCAGCTAGAAACCTACTGGTGATTTACATATGCAAAAGAGAATAATATAAATCTTCATAGCAAATAGCTTCTTCCTAGCCAATCATACACTCAAGCATGCAGCCAGGAATCCAATCAGCACCTCATTAATTAACAGCAGCTTGTGTGTGTGTGTGTGTGTGTGTGTGTGTGTGTGTGTGTGTGTGTGTGTGTGTGTGTATACAGAATTTTGGAGGAAAGTACTGATTTCCTTTACTCAAGCTTCATTTCATTTCATTACACTTTTTATTTATATACCGCTTTACTTGGCCCGAAGGCGACTAAAAGTGGTTTACACCCATGCGTGCTGTCTGCATAGCAGACAGCAGCAGAAAAAAGAGAAAGAAATACAATAACAGTATAAAGAACAAATAAGCACACAATACAAATACCTGTATACAGCAATACAAAGTTCAAAAAATATAATACAATCAATACAATATTCATATCAAAATATACAATGAAAACGCAAACATAACAAACCGCAATCTCGCCAAAAAAGTCTGGCAACAAACCCAAAGTCCAATGTCCTTGAGAGGAGCATAGAACCCAGGAAAGTTCAGAAGAGGAAAACTCTGTGGGGGCTCCTGCCCGCAGACCCCGGAGCTGATGGTGTGGGCTCCTGGGGCTGGGCAGGGAGCGTCAGGTCTGCAGCAGTGTCGGCGGCTCCTCCTTTTCAGCTCTCCGGGATGGCGAAGCCCAGAGAGCAGGAACAGCTGTGATGGGGTGGGCCGCAAGCCCCACAAAACCTAGAAGGAATAGCTGCGCATGTGTGCAGGTTCAGGTGAAGAAAGACCATGTGCAGAACCATTGCGCTGCGGCTCTAGCATGCACCGGTCTGCACGCATTTGGAGGGGAAGCGGTGCAGGGAGGGGCCAAAGCTCAAGATGGGAAGTGGCTTGCACACCCAACAACAAACCCTGGAGGGAATAACAGTGCACTAAGGTACTCATAGTTAGGTAGCTAGCAGGGGTGCCCAGGTGTCTGAGTACCAGGGCCTGAGGTGGGCACTGCGGCCCAGAAAAAGGAAAGGGAATAAGGGAAAAAGACTACACCTCCCAGCATACACTGCAGCAAGCTTCAACCAATCAGGGAGGCTGGGCCGAGAGAGGAAGAGGTGGGACGATGACCATGCAGCATGCAAAGCAACTGCCGTCACCCATACATACCACGGCCAATGGTAAAACCGGCGCACGTGACCAGGACACAAGGCCCAGCTGCGGCAGGGCCACCGCAGGCATCCACCATACAGACAAGCACGGGAGGCGGAGGAGACACAACGTCCCTGGGACAATGAGGTGCGCAAGGGACAGGGTCTGAGCCGGGGGGGGGACAGGACACGGAAGAGGCCGAAGAGCCGAGGACTAGGCCGGCGCCTCTGGAATGGCCATAGCTGCAACAAACACCCACCGGAGCCAGGCAATGCCCCCACCGGCCCACCTTGGCACTGGCAGACATGTAGCTGCCCACAGAAGAGCCGGCGAGGCCCCCCCGGCCCACCTGCCTCGTGTGTGTGTGTGTGTGTGTGTGTGAGAGACCAAAGCACTGTGGCAAAAACAGCCGACCGGGACTCCACAACCGGCACAACCACACCCAACACCCCAGTATGTGGGGCCCCAAAACCACAGCCTCAAAAATCCTGATGAAACATGAGGCAAACAACACAAAACCCACTCCTGGAAGAGAGACTGGGTGGGAGAGCGTGTGTGTGTGTGTGTGTGTGTGTGTGTGTGTGTGTGTGTGTGTGTGTGTGTGTGTGTGTGTGTGTGTGTGTGTGTGTGTGTGTGTGTGAGTGAGTGAGAGAGAGAGAGAGAGAGATGCAGTGTGGGAGAATGGATGCATGTGTGTGTGTGAGTAAGAGACACTGGGTGGGGGGAGGGTAGATGGTGTGAGTGAGTGAGTGAGAGACAGAAAGATAGAATGGGCGGAAGTGAGGGGCTGTATGTGTGAGCGAGAAAGTGAGACAATAAGACACAGAGTGGGAGGGTGAGTAGATGGTGTGTGTGAGAGAGACTGGGAGGGAGAGTGGGTGGTTGTGTGTGTGAGATAGACACAGAGAGACACTAGGATGGAGTCGGTGGATGTGTGTATGAGAGAGGCAAAGGGTGGGAGAGTGCATTGGTGGCGCTGTGTGTGAGAGAAATGGAGTGAGAAAAGCAGTAATGGGATATAATCTTAAAAATGACAGAATGATTTCTGTCAGAATCCAAGGCAAACCTTTCAATATCACTATAATCCAAATACAGAAAAACCCCGACTTACATATGCCTCGAATTACATAAAATTCGACTTACATAATGATTTTGTGCTAAAACCATGTCCTGATTTACACAATTTCCTATGGGTTTGCTTCAAGTTACATAAATATTCTTTTTCCTATGGGTTTGCTTTGAGTTATGTAAAAATTTCATTTTTCCTATGGGTTTGTTTCGAGTTACGTAAAAATAATATTTTTTTCCGATGGGGTTGCTTTGAGTTACATAAAAACCGGTTTAAGCAAAAGCCTACGGGAACAGACTTTTTTTCGTAAGTAGGGGTTTTACTGTATACGCACCAACCACTGGACCTACAACACCTCATAGAACAGACACCAAGAAATGATGTACACATTTTATCACTGAAGATTGGAATGCCAAAGGACAAAATCAAAAAGTAAACGAAATAACAGGCAAGTTTGGTCTTGGAACACAGAATGAAGCAGGGCAAAGGCTAATAGAGTCCTGCCAAGAGAATGCACTGGTCATAGCAAACACCTTCTTCCAGCAACACAAGAGGAGACTTTACACATGGACATCACCAGGTGGCCAACATCAAAACCAGATTGATTACATACTTTGCAACCAAAGATTGAGAACCTCCATACAATCAGCAAAAACAAGACCTGGAGTAGACTGTGGCTCAGATAAAATCTACTGATTGCAAAATTCAGGCTTAGACTAAAGAAAATAGGAAAAACGATTAGGCCAGACAGGTATGACCTAGACAACATCCCTAAGGAATACACAGTGGAGGTATGGAACAGATTTAATGGCTTAGACTTGATAGACAGAGTGCTAGAAGAATTATGGACAGAGGTGCGGGACATCATACAGGAGCAAGGAAAACCATACCAAAAGAAAAGAAGCATAAGAAAGCAAAGTGGATGTCTGATGAGGCTCTTAAAATAGCAGAGGAAAGAAGGAAAGCAAAAGGCAAAGGAGAAAGGAAAAATTCAAACAATTGAATATAGAATTTCAAAGAAAAGCAAGAAACCTACCTAAATGAACAATACAAAGAAATAGAGGAAAACAACATAAGGGGCAGGACTAGAGATCTTTTCAAAAATTTGGGGAAATCAAGGGAACGTTTAAAACAAAAATGACCTTGTACTGCTGATGCAGTAGAGATTAAGAAAAGATGGCATTCAATGCGCTCCTATGGAAAATTTGGTTAAAGTAATTTTCACTGTAAGAAACGTCCTGGAGAATGCATTAATGTTAACCGAGGTTCCACTGTACATGTGAAGCAGACAGAAATGTTACTTATCAATAGCTCACTATTTGCCTTGGGAAAAAATATTAGTATTATTATCCATGTTATGTTATTATTCTCTCTTACAAAAGGCATAAACAGTATTATTCAAGGTGAATAAATGTGGTGGGACAAGAGTGCTTAAAATAAAAAATTCTTTATTATTTGAAGGCACAATCAATTCAAGTAAATATTTGTCAACTTGCAACGTTTTTCTTCTCTCCTCACAAAGCAGAGATTTTATTCTTTAAAAATACTCAATGAAGTGATAGGAAAATGTTAAAATTATTTCATTAACCTTTGTCATAATTTGTGCTGGTGGTAGTAACCAGGTAGCCCTGTTCCATGGTGTATTCCACATAAGATAGAAAATTATAAATGCAGAAACAGAACTGCTTCCAACAAGCAAATGAATGCAAGAACAACATATCTAATGGCACTTTATCTCTCTATTTACTATCTAAATCTGCAACCCGGCTAAACAGGGTCATGTGGCTTAAGTTACAACAAGGATCACATTAATACTGGTCTGGCCTCCTGTAATTGCAGAAAACTCAAAATAAAATACAGTGAGCTTTATAAACAGGCAGAAACTCCCACCTACAGCAAAGATCCTTGTGACCTTAAGACATTTTCCTTGACACCACACACCCCAGCACACAGACAAAAGACATGGGAGAAGTGTGACCAAAATCCAACATGACAAGACTCCTTCCCAAAGAGAAATAAAATATATTGGTGAGGACAGATAATGGTAGACTTTGGGTACACAAGCAAATTTATGCTTATGAATGGCAATGAGCAAGTCATCAATTTGAAGATATTACTTAAAACATACAAAAAATATGCATATTGTCACATTATATTTCAGCAAACCACATTTTTTTAAAAAAAACTACTGTGCATAAATACTACAAAAATAAAGGGAAACAAGCAAGGGGGAGCCCATAAAATTGAACAGAAGTGTGACAGAAGGCAAAGCACAGATGTTTGTAAAAGATTATCAGATATCCAGATAAATGTCTGGGGAAAACTGCCATTTATTTGCCACAGGCTCACAACTTTAAGTCCTAAATATGTTGAATATTAAGAGACAGGCAACTGTCTTTTCAATATTGCAAAATCAGTTCTTCAGTCACCATAAAAATGTGAAATATCAATTTTTGTTGATTACTAGTTAATTGCATAGAAACAGATAGGAAATAGGTAAATACATAAAAGTTTAAAAACTGTTGCAACAGGAATTAACGTGGATGATATGCTCCTTGCAAACCACCATTTGATCCAATAGTCTTTGTAGCCAAGTAATTCCCAGTTCACATACTGATCATGTTGTAATACCCCTGTTTAGCACAAGAAGCCTTAATCAGACCCATATGGAGTTCGATCAAGTTCTAGATTTCTGCTTGAGGAAGAGTACAATCTCAAATGAGTGAAAACGACGCAACCCCTTTTCTTGCTGCAGTCCCCAAGAATCCTGAAAACATGTTCCACAGCTTTGGAAGCCTCTCTAAAGCCAGTTTTTGGACAGCTCCAATGATACGAAGGACTGAAAATACAAACCCACTCCCATTAGGGAGTTAGCCCATGCCTTCCAAGGAGCAATCTACAAATCCCATCTGGCATTCAGAACATTTGCCAATTGAATTGCTGATATCTGGATTATAAAGTGAAAGGCCATCTAGATGCTCGTGTACAAGAGAGGCACAATGAAAATCCAGTTCTGCATGGTACATGTAACTGAAACATGGAATGTGAGAAATATGAATCAAGATAAATCCAAAAACATCAAATAGCAGGTGTGTTTCTGAGGATCTTGCTTTTACCCATTCTTTCTGAGCAGCACTTTCTTGGTGAAATGTTGGTAGAGGGATGCCAGCTAAGTAATGCACTTTTTGTATTGGGGTTTGGTCTTAGGCATCCTGTGACCAATCACAGGATTGTACCTATTTGATCACCAACCACCAAAGCAGAGTCTGAAATCAAGGCACAGTTTCCTCCTAACTTCTGGGTGGATGTCATTTAGTCCTTTTAATTCCTTTTTGTTCTAGATATGTTAATTTTAGCTTTGTATGTTATTATATGCTGGTGGTGCCTCTGACACAAATAAATAAAGAATCCAAAAACATGAAACAAAAATGGAACATTTAAACACTGTAATACTTGGTGTCAGTGAACAACAATGGGTTAGAATAGAACATTTTCAATTGGATAATTACAAAGCATTTTACTCTGGAAACAAGAAAGTATTAGGAAAACAGTCTTGTATGCTTGCATTTCTAACACTGGGTTTCAACAGGAGTGAAGCTTTTAGGACTAGGGGGTTCTATATGCTTTATTTTTAATGAGCTCTAGAGTGATTTTGCTATATAAAGTACTAGTTACTGTGAACGGGGATAGGGTAGTACTGCCCATTTATGTTACTCTTCTTCTGCTTTTCTCTGTGCAAGTGTTGTTCAATGTCTTATACTCTGCTAATCTAAAAGGAACTACCGTATTTTTCGCCATATAAGACGCACTTTTTCTTCCCCAAAACTGGGGGGGAAAAGTTGGTGCGTCTTATATGGCAAATACCTCTTCCCGGGGTCCTCGCCATTCGGCCCGGGAATGGGAGGCAGGCAATGGCGGGGCTCCGGCTGCGTCTCCTTTTAAGCCCTCCGGGCAGGCAGGGCTCGGAGGGCGGGGAGACGCGCCTGCCTCCCATTCCCGAGCCAAGCAGCGAGGGCCCCGGGAAGAGGCAACGCGGCGGCGGCGATGGCGGGGCTCCGGCGGCGTCTCCTTTTAAGCCCTCCCGGCAGGCAGGGCTCGGAGGGCGGGGAGACGCGCCTGCCTCCCATTCCCGAGCCAAGCAGCGAGGGCCCCGGGAAGAGGCAACGCGGCGGCGGCGATGGCGGGGCTCCGGCGGCGTCTCCTTTTAAGCCCTCCCGGCAGGCAGGGCTCGGTGGGTGGGGAGACGCGCCTGCCTCCCATTGCCGGGCCAAGCAGCGAGGGCCCGGGAATGGGAGGCAGGCGCGTCTCCCCGCCCTCCGAGCCCTGCCTGCCGGGAGGGCTCAAAAGGAGACGCCGCCGGAGCCCCGCCATCACCGCCGCCGCGTTGCCTCTTCCCGAGGCCCTCGCCATTCGGCCCGGGAATGGGAGGCAGGCGATGGCGGGGCTCCGGCGGCGTCTCCTTTTAAGCCCTCCCGGCAGGCAGGGCTCGGTGGGTGGGGAGACGCGCCTGCCTCCCATTGCCGGGCCAAGCAGCGAGGGCCCGGGAATGGGAGGCAGGCGCGTCTCCCCGCCCTCCGAGCCCTGCCTGCCGGGAGGGCTTAAAAGGAGACGCCGCCGGAGCCCCGCCATCGCCGCCGCCGCGTTGCCTCTTCCCGGGGCCCTCGCTGCTTGGCTGAGTGAGGCAGCAAACGGAACAAACGCGCGGGGCAGCCTCCACTCCAGCTGACTCTGCTCGCCGGCGGGCATTCATTTGCCACCTTACCCCGTCCGCACACAGCATCCCCCCCCGTTGGCGCGAGCATACCCGCCCCATAGACTGTCAGAGGAGTGGTTGTTTTAGTCAGAAAATGGTGGGGGAGGAGAGAGAGAAAGGCTTCTCCGTCTTCGTGGCTCCTTGAGGGCTCTCAACATTCCTCCGAAGGAGGTTTAGGAAGATACCGGACCTCCTCTCTCTCTCACACACACACCCCTTTCTGCCGTTGTATGCCCCCACACACACGTATTCTCCCTCAAGCCCAGGCGGGTTCGCCCTCCTCCACCAGCTGCCTGGAGGGGTCTTTTTGCCCCCTGCTCGGACTCCCGACCAGCGCCTACTTGTGTGGAGAAAAAGAAGAGGTCGGGTTACTGAGGGAGCCAGGCAGGAGGGAAGGAGGGGGCGGCGGCTGGAGGAGCGAGCCGAGCATGCTTCTTTGGCTCGCAACCTCCTCCCCCGCCCAAAAAGAGCGAGCCGAGGCAGGCAAAAGCCACGGGCGATTAAATGCTCCTGACTGAGTCAAGGAGAAAGTGGGGAGGGGGGCGAGGGTCGCGGGGAGAGGCGGGCGCCGAGGGAGGTGGCGTAGCTGGACCATTAGGAAAGCTGAGCGCAGGAGAATAGATGCCTTTGAGATGTGGTATTAGAAGAGAGTCCTGAGAGTCCCCTCGACGGCAAAGAGAAGAAATAGGTCGATATTAGAAGAAATCAAGCCTGACTGTCCATTGGAGGGACAAATAGTGAAGATGAAGCTAAAGTACTTTGAACATCAAATGAGAAGAGAGGATTCACTTGAGAAAGCCGTGATGCTGGGAAAGGTGGGGGGGGCAAAAGAAGAAGGGGGCGTCTAAAGATGAGGTTGATAGATGGTATTGTAAACACAATGGGCACAGAGCTTGGTGGGCTGAGGAGAATGGTGGAGGATAGAGGTGCCTGGAGGACAATGGTCCATGGGGTCGCAAAGGGTCGGAATCGACTGTGCCACTGAACAACAACAAATGTACAGAGTTGCCAATTGCGCGCTCTTCCCCATGCACAGGCATCCGCGGCTTATTATATTCCCCCCCCCGCGCTCCGCGGCTCTTCCTTCCCCCTCTTTCCGTGGGAGGAAAGCGGAGTGATCCATCTTTCCAGGTGATCCATCTTTTAAGCCCTGCCTGCCGGGAGGGCTTAAAAGGAGACGCCGCCGGAACCCCGCCATCGCCGCCGCATTGCCTCTCCCGGGGCCCTCGCTGCTTGGCCCGGGAATGGGAAGCAGAAAAGGGACGATGATGCCAGCCGCCTCGAGCAGCTCCCTGTCCCACCCCGGCAGCCCATGCCACTGGCCCCATTGGGGGGAGACAGGTACAGTACAGTATTTGGTTCAGAATCTTTTTTTTCTAGATTTTCCTCCTTTAAAATTGGGTGCGTCTTATATGCCGGAGCGTCTTATATGGCGAAAAATACGGTACAATTCCAAACTAAATACCCGAACACAATGTGCAGTAGTAGCGATACCCTGTGTTGAGCAAGCAGTTAGGGGTTATAATACAAAGTCTGACTGATACATATGAGTAAGACTTCATGGAATGTACACATGTACTCCCAAAATAACCTGTGCCTGAATAAAGAATACACAGATTGCAGTTGACATGACACGTACCATTTTGATGATGCTTTGGCCGAAAACATTTTTATGGTCCTGACGGTATTTGTGCATCTTTAGTTAAGACCTCAGGAAAAGCCTATCAACATAACCATCAGACAAATGTATGCTTCAACCACAGATGCTAAAGAAGAAATTTAAAGCTTTTCTGCAAGTGTCCAAGAGTAAATTCATCATATACCAAAGCAGAATGGGCTAACTGGAACAAAAACTTAGACCTAAAGCAGAACTAAGCATCACTGGAAAATCTGCTGCAGGACTCAGAAAAGAAGTAAGCAAGCATCTCACAGTTCTTTTTAGCTTATTGCAAACACATACTTCAGACAATCTAACAGATGACTGTATACACGGACATCACCAGATAGCGTGATGGCCAATACAGAAATCAAACAGTCTACGTAACTGAAACGAGAAGATGGAAAAGCTGTATTTGTGCTGCCAAAGCAAGAGCAAATATGGAATGTACTATAAAATATGAGCTGCGAATTTTTACAATCAGAACAAAGCCAGAAAACAACATAGTGAACTATAGTGCCAAAATATAATTTAAATAACATTTTTATTGATATAAAGTTAATATAAAATTGTGTTATTAAACTCAATTGACCATAAACCAGAAGACCAACAGACTAAAACACAGATGTTATCATGGAAAAATAAAATTTGTTGGACTAAAAAAAGTGTTAATGGATGACCAAGGATGAAGAAATAGCAGGGAAAAATTTAAATATAACTTTTCAGTGACTGACACATAGAGACAAAGAGAACAATTATAATAGGGGTGGCCAAACTATGGCCCATGGCGCCATTTCACTTGGCCTGCGGTGCCATTTCATCTGCCCCATGCCACTACCAGAAGCAGAAGTAAAACAAGGCAATGCATGAACAAACGCTGCCATAAATGCACACATGGCTGTTGTAAACGCATTTATGACAGCCGCAGATGCGTTTTATGACAGCGTTTGCATATGCACAGGCGCATTTTACTTTCACTTTTGGCTAGTGGAACCACGTGACTGGCCCGCTCAACCACATGACCAGCCCGCAGCGTGAAAAGTTTGGGAAGTCCTGAATTATAATAAAAGTGCAAAGATATTAAGAGAAAAGTGAGTCTTGGAAAGGTTGTCATAAAAGATGTGACTAAAAACCAAGATCATGGTAATCCATACTATGGTATTACTGTGTGTAGATGTGAAAACTAGGCAATGAAGAAAGCTGGCAGGAGAAAATAAGTTCATTCAAAATGTGATGTTGAAGGAGAATTTATCAGATTATCATGGGTCAACATAAATAGAGATATTAATGAAAGAAACTTTCAATGATAACTAATTCATAAAGTAAAGGTAAAGGTCTCCCTTGCTTAATAAATCAGAAGCCACTGGACAGTTTACTTTCCAAAACATACTCGTTCAATAGGCTAGTAAAGATAAAGGTTTCCCTTGCCCGAAAGCCAGTCGTATCCGACTCTAGGGTTCAGTGCTCATCTGTTTCAAAGCCGAAGAGCCAGCGTTGTCTGCTTCTGCAGACGTTTCCATGGTTATGTGGCAGGCATGACTAGACACCAGAGCGCACGGAATGCTGTTACCTTCCCACTGAAGTGGGTCCCTATTTATCTACTTGCAATTTTTTGCTTTTGAACTGCTAGGTTGGCAGGAGCTAGGTCAAAGACGGGAGCTCATTCTGTCCTGCAGTACTCGGGAATCGAACTGCTGACCTTCCGCCTCCCAGTCAGCGTCTTAGCCAATTGAGCCACTGCAATGGGCTAAGTAACAAGATTTTTGTTTTCACAAAGGCTAAAATCTTGTTACTTAACCTAGTAACAAGATTTTAGCCTTTGTGAAAACAGTAGTGTGAATCAGCCTCCAAAAGTAAAGAATTTAAAAGTGAGTTATGCACCATCATCACATTTTTCAGTGTAACAAGTGTTAACAGATCCACATGAGAATCGGAATTTTTGACATGACGCAGGACTTTAAACTGTTAACATGGAGTCTATCTGATGCAGGGTTGGCCAACCTTGGTGCTCCAGGTGTTCTTGGACTTCAATTCCCAGAAGCCCAAGTCAGGACATGAGCTAATCAAGGCTTCTGGGAACTGAAGTCCAAGAACACCTAGAGCACCAAGCTTGGCCACCCCTAATCTAGTGAATACCTATTCTCCATCTAAAATGGAGGCATTAGCTCCAAATAGGACAAAATTCACAGTTGACTTTATTCTTGCCACTGGAGAATCTAAAGCAGGGGTGCCCAAACTTTTCGGGCCATGGTTCAGCAGGCCAGTCATGTGGTTCAGCGGGCCGGTCATGAGGTTCCTCCCGCCAGAAGCTGAAGTAAAATGAGCCTTGCAATCTGTTTTGCAACAGATATGTTTTGCAACAAGATGAGATAGATTTTTAGGCTGCCATTTTCTCTGCTTAAACCAGGGGTGCCCAAACTACAGCCCATGGGCCGGATCCAGCCCCCAACACCAATTCACCCAGCCAGACATCTGGCCCACGCAGGGCGTGTTTTACTTCCACTTTTGGGAGTGACGAGGGTGGCGTGGGCTGGATGAATTGGTGTTGGGAGCCAGATCCAGCCCATGGGCTGTTGTTTGAGCACCACTGATCTAAAGCCTCTGCACTTCTTTGCTGCCAGCAAGTATTTGAGTATCTGCTGTTTCTCCCCACCATAACAACTGAACAGGATGAGGATATAAAAACTTTATGCTTTTTTGCTACTTCCCTCACAGCCTTTTACTTTGCAAAGAACACTCCTAATCTCAGCATGATATCCTTAATTTCCTTTGAAGCAATACATGGCAAGAAAGAGGAAGAAACTGATTCCAAAGGAAGGAATGCTTGCTACAGGGCTGCATTTTGGCTAAATGTATCACAAAAAAGGAAATACAGTGACAAGTTTATTTATAGGAGTTCCTGATGAAGTGTCCCATTATGACGCAACCTAAAAATATAAGCAATCTGTTGGCTTTTGACAATGGTAGGACCAGTAGATTTCTTACAGACATGTTAGTGATGGTCAATAAATATATCTACAGTACTTGATGTTGTTCAGTCGCACAGTCGATTCCGACCCTTTGCGACCCCATGGACCATTTTCCTCCAGGCACCTCTGTCCTCCACCATTCTCCTCAGCCCACCAAGCTCTGTGCCCATTGTGTCCACAATACCATCTATCCATCTCATCTTTGGACGCCCCCTTCTTCTCTTTCCCTCAACCTTTCCCAGCATCAAGGCCTTCTCAAGTGAGTCCTCCCTTCTCATTTGATGTCCAAAGTACTTTAGCTTCATCTTCACTATTTGTCCCTCCAATGAACAGTCAGGATTGATTTATTCCAGTATTGACCTATTTGTTCTCTTTGCTGTCCAAGGGACTCTCAGGACTCTCCTCCAACACCACATCTCAAAGGCTTCTATTCTTCTGCGCTCAGCCTTCCTAATGGTCCAGCTCTCACACCCATACATTACCACTGGGAATACCATTGCTTTGACTATGCGAATTTTTGTTTTCAAGGTGATGACTCTGCTTTTCACTATGTTCCCCAGGTTTCTCATAGCTTGTCTCCCCATAATCAATCGTCTTTTTATTTCATGGCTACAGTCGCCATCTGCAGTGATCTTAGATCCTAAGAATGTAAAATCTGTCACTGCTTCTACTTCTTCCCCATCTATTTTCCAGGAACTGATTGGACCTGTTGCCATTATCTTGGTTTTCTTGATATTGAGTCTCAGGCCAGCTTTTGCACTCTCCTCCTTCAATCCAATCAAGAGGTTATTTAGGTCTTCCTCACTTTCTGCCATTAGGGTGGTATCGTCTGCATATCTCAAATTGTTGATGTTTCTCCCAGCAATTTTGATCCCATATTGTGATTCCTCCATCCCTGCATTGCGTATTATGTGCTCTGTGTATAGAGTGAATAAGCAGGGTGACAAAATGCAGCCTTGTCTTACTCCTTTTCCTATTCCAAACCACTCTGTCATTCCGTGTTCTGTCCTAACTGTTGCTTCTTGGTTCGTGTACAGATTTCTCATGAGGCATATGAGGTGTTCTGGTATTCCCATCTCTTTAATTACTTGTCACATTTTGTTGTGGTCCACACAGTCAAAAGCCTTGGTGTAGTCGATAAAACAAAAGTAGACTTGTTTCTGGTATTCTTTTGTTTTCTCCATGATCCAACGTATGTTGGCAATGTGGTCTCTAGTCCCCCTGCCTCTTCTGAAACCGGCCTGCACCTCTGGTAGTTCTCTCTCCACATGTTGTTGAAGTCTATCCTGTATTATCTTGAGCATCACCTTGCTGGCATGTGGGATGAGCGCAATTGTTCGGTAATTTGAGCATTCTTTGGCATTGCCTTTTTTTGGGATTGGAACGTACACTGATCTTTTTCAATCCTGTGGCCACTGTTTTGTTTTCCAAATTTGCTGGCACATTGAATGCAGTAGTTTGATTCCATCATCTTTTAGGGCTTTGAAAAATTCAACTGGAATACCATCATTTCCATTAGTCACCAGTACTACAGTGACTAATATTTAGTGAATTACCAAATGCAATTAAGAAATGTAATACAAATAAAATTATTTCCTTCCAGCACGATTACAATGTTCATTTCTAGTATCCAAAATACTAAATACAGGACCGATGAATTCTAACATCAATTCACACACAAGCCATTTTTAACTTCAGTGAGAACTACAATGGTATAATGGTCACAGTGCTGTACAAATACCAACTTGGCAATGAAATTCACTAGGTATCCTTGGGTCAACATACAGTTCTGTGCAAAAGTCATAAGAACATAAGAACATAAGAACAGCCTTGCTGGAACAGGCCACAGCCCATCCAGTCCAGCAGTCTTAGGCCCCCATTAGATTTGCTATTTTAGCGATGGTATAATGACCATATATGATTATTTCTCAATCTGTTCATTATAATACAACCAGAAAACACAGGACATTTCTATGCAGTATTTAAAAACAGAAAAAAGTCAGGGAAAAAAATGTCTCATAGACTAAAGTGGCAAGTATTTAGTGTGACTTGCCCTTACATTTGAGCAACACTAGGCCCCTGGCTCCCGGAAACATGAATGGATCGGAACCCAATTACTGTCTGAGCATCTATACCTATAAATCTGTGCGTTAACCGTTGGAATGTGACAAAGGATGTTGCACCAGGCCCCACTAGCCCCGACTGAGCATCCCTGCACTCACCCGAACCGGGTTCGCAAGTAACTGTCGGGTTGAGAAATGTGGCAGTGGGGCAGGAGCCCCCAGAACATGAACAAAGAAAAGGGACTTCAATTCCCAGCGTCCTTTGCACTGTGCAACCCCTCAGCCAATCAGGCTGAGGGATACGAGCACAGAGGAGGCTGGGAACGCGCGCTGACTTAAAAAAAACAAAATGGTGGGAGCCAGAGGGAAAGACTTTGAAAGATGCAGCTGGAGAGAGCCAGGAAAAGATAAGGGTTAGGTAAGGGTTAGGGGGTGGGTGAGGGAGGCAATGAAAGGTGCTGGGTCCAGAAGGGTTGGGGGGACAGACCCCTTTTGTCCCCCAACCCTACCAAACCCAGGGGACCAGGGAGAGGTGATCGAATACACCCCCCCCCCACACACACACACACTCCATTTTAAAAGAGAAGAAACCACTTGGTTTCTTCTCTTTAAAAACGGAGTGGGGTTTTTTTTTGGGGGGGATGATCCCCTCTCTGCTGGGTCCCCTGGCTCTGGAAGGGTTGGGGGACAGACCCCTTTTGTCCCCCCCACCCTACCAAACCAAGGGGACCAGGGAGAGGAGATCGAATACACCCCCTTCCAAACACTCCGTTTTAAAAGAGAAGAAACCACTTGGTTTCTTCTCTTTAAAAACGGAGTGTTGTGGGTTGTTGTTGCTTTTTTGGGGGGGGGAGACGATCCCTTCTCTGCTGGGTCCCCTGGCTCTGGAAAGGTTGGGGGGACAGACCCCTTTTGTACCCCCAACCCTACCAAACCCAGTGGACCAGGAAGAGGAGATCCAAACACTCTGTTTTAAAAGAGAAGAAAGAGCTTGGTTTCTTCTCTTTAATAACGGGGTGTCCTGTGGGGGGAGGGAATCCCCTCTCTGCAGGGTCCCCTGGATCTGGAAGGGTTGGGGGGACAAGACACACACACACACACACACACACACACACACACACACACACACACACACACACACACACACACACACACACACACTGCTTTTCTTTCTCTCTCTCTCTCTCTCTCTCTCTCTCTCTCTCACTCACACACACACACACACACACACACCACCTTGCCAGGAATTTTTTAATGTGTGTGTTGGTGGTTGGAGTGGTATTATATGGGTAGTGGTGGTTGTACACACCCAAAACCACCCCTAACCACCATCACACCTCTTTTTTACATAAATTACCAAAAAGATTTATCCCTTACAACACAATTTAAAACAGCCCGGCTCTTTACCAACATTAAGAAAAAAAAACTTCCAAAACCATTTAAAATAGCCCGGCACCGCCGGGCAAAATCTGCTAGTTTTCTTCTAATAACAACATGAAGTATCTTTTTGAAAACCTATCCTGGTTCACACATCAGCTGAAGTCAAGTAAATATCCCTCTAACTGTCCAACGATCCTCCCAATTGTAGGATTTCCATCTTATCTGGATTGAGTTTATTTTTCTAGCCCTCATCCAGTCCAATATCAATGCTAGGCAGCACTCAAACACTTTTACTGCAACACCTGTAGATGAGGAAAAGGAGAGATAGAACTTTGTGTCTTCTGCATATTGATGACAATGAACTCCAAATCTCCATTTGAGTTCTCCCAGCAAATTCATATAGATATTTAAAAAAAACACTGGGGATACAAACAACCTCCATATTAGAGGTTCCAGGAGGTGGACAATGCCTTTCCAAACTGTAGCATCTGAGATTGACTCTTGAGGAAGGATGGAATCCACTAAAGATTGGAATCCCTATGTTCTAAACTTGATAGTGATCTCAGAAGAATACTGTGAACAAAGATATCAAAAAACACAGAAAGATGCAGGAGAATTATACTCCCTGTCTCCCTCTCTCAGAAGATTGTCCTGCAGAGTAATCAATATTGTTTCAGTTCCATGGCACAGCCTGAACCCAATTGAAATGGATCTGGGCTATCAGCCATCATTTTCTCAATCAACTTAACCAAAAATGGAATATCAGCAACAAACCTATACTACTTCTTCAAGTGGTGTATCCATTCCGGATATTGGCTATCATCATGGTGATTGTCTTTCTGTTCTTAACTTCTAGAAACAGTTCTTCCGAGGATATACGACACCTGTCTCTCAGGTTCTTCAGCCATGAAGTCCATCTACGTCTACAGCCTCTCTTCCCAGGGATCTTCCCTTGTAAAGTGAGTTGGAGTATTCTATACTTTATGTCATTACTTGTGATATGCCCAATGTATTGTAGCTTTCTTCATTTAATGGTCTTAGATAATTCTGGTTCTTTATCCAACTGGTGCAACACTTCTACATTAGTCACATGGTCAACTCATGATATCCTTAGCAGCCATCTGTAGATCCACATTTCAAAAGCTTTGGTTTTCTTTTCAGATGTTTTAGTCGATGCCCAAGCTTCAACTCCATATAACAGACCTATAGTTATTACAATCATCAATTGCTAAATTTGTTTTTTAATGGTTTCCTTTAAACCAGAAGGCAAATTACTCCCGATAGAGACACATTCTATGGTCAACTCCTTTACTGATTGTAAGAGCCATGACAGGCAAGGATCTAGAGCATTGGTTCCCAATATGGGGCCCATGCCCCACAGGGGGACTTTAATCCCCAAAAGCCTAAATCAATACATTGGCTGATAAGTGCTTTGGGGAACTGATTTAGGCTTCTGGGAAATGAAGTCCAAAACCAAAGGTTGGGAAAACACTGATCTAGAGAAAAGGTGGTGGATTTGCAGCATTCAAGTGCCTTGCCCACATCTTCAGGCGGTACTGACTGAACAGATTCAATTTAATCTGACTAGATCAGGGGTGCCCAAATCTTTTTAGGCCATGGCATGTGTTTCCCAGCATTTTGCTTCCGCTTCCGGGATGACATGGGCCAGATTAATTGGTGCAGGGGGCCAGATCCAGCCTGTGGGCCATAGTTTAGGCACCCTTGGACTAGATGGTGTATTGGGCATCTCCTTCAGAGTAACTGCTATCAACAAGGAATAAAGGTCCTGCATTCAATCTTAGATCTAAAATCAGCTGCCAGTTTGTTGCAATTGTTTGTGTTTGGATGTAAAGACAGTTTTTGTCCAGAAGAAATAAGCCCATGGGCTACATAACAAATTTCTGCCTGTTGATTAGAAGCAGCCTTGATCGGTTGGATACTGTGATTTCTTCTAGTTGTCTTACATTTACATTTTCTGGATGCTTACTTGACAGCTGACTGGTTGAAATCCATCTGCTCTCTAGGCTTCTTTGTTGTTGTTTCATTGAATTGAATTGAATTGAAATTTATTCTTATATACCGCTTTCCTCATCCAGCAGACAACCCAAAGCGGTTCACAATGCATAACGTACAGAAATACAATATAGCACCAATACAAAGCAAAATACAATTTCACAAGCAAAACAACAATGCAAAATTACACAACAGTACATGGTATTACACCAACTACAATACAAAAATGCAATAAATACAAATCAGCTAGAACCACCCACAAATTCCCATGCCTTCAGAGACCCTCGAAGTGGGAGGGTGGGGCCTGGAAGCCTCTTCGCCCCCAGCGGGGCCAGGTGTGCGGCGATGGCATTCCACTGGGCATCCCCCTTGCCTTTTAAGTCCTAGGGCGAGGGGGGTGGGGCCCAGGGCTCCGGCCGGTGGCGTGGCCGGGAAGCCTCTTCACCCGCAGTGGGGCCAGGTGTGTGGCGGTGGCGTTCCGCTGGGCGTCCCCCTCGCCTTTCAAGTCCTAGGGCGAGGGGGCGGGGCCCAGGGCTCCGGCCAGTGGTGTGGCCAGTAAGCCTCTTCACCCCCAGCGGAGCCAGGTGTGCATCGGTGGCGTACCGCTGGGCGTCCCCCTCACCTTTTAAGTCCTAGGGTGAGGGGGGACAGGGCCCAGGGCTCCAGCTGGTGGTGTGGGCGGGAAGCCTCTTCGCCCCCAGCGGGGCCAGGTGTGCAGCGGTGGCATTCCGCTGGGCGTCCCCCTCACCTTTCAAGTCCTAGGGCGAGGGGGGATGGGGCCCAGGGCTCCGGCCGGTGGCGTGGCCGGGAAGCCTCTTCACCCCCAGCGGGGCCAGGTGTGCGGCAGTGGGAGAATGCTTACATACTGCATAGACCTCTGGACAAAGTGATACATTTATCTTCACACTACAGACAAATATGCTATAACCCTCTGTCTGGTTTGTTTTCTCCCCACAATTCCATAATATTCTCCCATTTTATTCTTCCTCTTAATTAGGCATTTGAAGAATACTCTCAAAATTTCTCAGAATCTTTTGAGCAGAATCCTTTTCCTACAACATACACAGAGCAGAAACCTTTTCCTACAACATACACACACAGCAAGAGAAGACAAAATGTGGCAAAGATTCAGTTCACACAGTTTAAGGCTTTAAATTGTCAAAACTTCTTAAAGGAAGGAAGGGCAATCCTTTTGCACGAGTAATTTGCACAAGTTGATGGAGTTTGCAGGAAAAATCCATCCTTGCAACTGTGAAGATTATTCTAAAGAAGGAGACATTTTGGCCAGTCATTGTAGGCAACTCCTTCAACTCCTCTGTAAACCACACAGGGGGCTGGGCTCTGCAGTTAAGAGGTGTTATGGGCAATCATGTCTATAGCTCAGTCGCTTCTGAATACCAGTGAGTAACCAAAGCATCATTTGGAATGTCAGCCATTATAAGCCTGAAAAGCCCCTGAAATTTTTAGAAACCAATTAAGATGCACTAATCTTTTGGGAGAGACCACAGCAATATGTCCCTTCTCCCGCAGAGTCCAAATCTCAGCATGAATGACCTGAGCACGACAAGGGGGAGGAATGAAGGTTCACCACCTTCAGATCATCTTCTCCCTGACCGGATGTCAACACCAGGTTACATACGTCACATGGTGTGACCTGCGACATGCACGGGCTGCTTGGATGGTTGAAACAGGCCCATGTTTGCCATGGAATTCATGAACTCCAAACTCAGTCCAGACAGTTGCATTACTGTATGTATGTTGTCATTTCCTAGAAGCAAAAGTCTGAGGGTGAATTGACTTAGGCTTCTGGGAATTGAAGTCCAAAAACCAAACGTTGGGAAGTACTGGTTTACATTGTCCCAATGCTAAATTTAATAAAACATCGAGGAAGGAAAACAGAACCCCTGGTAGTGAACAGCCTCAATATAAAGCAGTGTTAATACTGGAAATCAAGATGCCATCATGGTTACAAACTACCTATGTAAAAGCAACTGTAATATTGTAATAATAATGTTGCCAAACAGAAGTAAATAGCCAAATGTTAAACAGAAAGTAGCCTTTTATTAGTAATCCAGAAGAGTATTTGTATCCAATGAGAAGACTCCTAGATATGCATAGTGTTGCATATCTAGCAATAAACAATCTCCCTCTATTTTTTTGATATGGAATGGCAGTGTGATGATTCAGACTTCTCTGTAGAATATAATCCCATCAATTTTGTGCTATGTTTGCACTGGGGCTGCTTTTAAGGGAGGATAAAGTCTCAACTCAAGGGGTCAGTTCACTGCCTCTACAAACTAGGATTTTATACTGTTAAAATGACTTTACTGGAATAAGGTGATTTTAAGAATGCAACCCAAGCTCAAAGATGTGCCACTTGCAATGGGAATGGAATTAACAGACATCTTGTGTAACACAGCTAGATTTGTAGGCATAACTGTTGTGCTGGTGGATATGTTGGTGGGCAGAAGGGCCTAAAAGGAACAGAGGAGGCAAGCAGCAGGAAAGGAGCTAAATTTCCAACTCTTATCACTTCATTTCGATCCATTATGTTGGCAGAGTTAGGCCAGGGTCAGAGAAGTCCTATGTGCTTTCCAACTCCTAGGCCAGTGTAGGTGAACCTGTGGCATGCAGAGCCCTTTCTGTCAACATGTGTGCCATTGTGGGCAAGCCCTGCCAGGCACCACCAGCACCAATGGCAGTGCCACTTCCCCACCCATCCCTCACCCTCCGCTAATGGGGAGGTGAGAAGGGAGGCTGAAATCCGGCCCGGGAGGAGGTGGCGGGGAGGAGGTGAGGCAACCAGACATCCTTCACCCCTTCTAGGAGACGGAGGAGGCAGTGCATGTGTGGGGCAGGCATGCATCCATGTGACATCGCTAGCATGCCTCAAGCGACATGCATGCACACACACACACATCTTGCCAGAGGCACGCCGGTGACATCACTTGGTTGTGTGCGTTCCATGCCTGTGCACCTCCTTTTCCTCCTTGGGCACTCAGTCTCTAAAAGGTTCACCATCACTGCCCTAGGCTGTGAAGGCTATGCATTTAGTACAATCTCAGTTGGCTTAATGACAGCTCAGTTAGTCCTTAGCCATTTTAGCTGGTTAGTACTGTTGCCCTTAATAATTTTATTTTTAATCTGTTTTATTGTTTTTAATATTGCTAATTTGTTCCTAACCTCTTTCAATGTTAGACAATCACATTAAGCACTTTTTAAGCAGTAAAATGGAGCATACATGTACATGTAATAAATAAAAGCACATATGATAGCATACGCAGCTATATAAGCACTGGACTGATGCTTCTCTAGATACTACTGGTAACAATGAAATATTTAACATTAAAAACTATAGGCAACAATTAGAAAATGCAAATATAATACATAATTAACACTGAAGGACAGATAAAGCAGACAATGATCTTGAGCTCTCTTTAGTTCAGTTTTTCAAAATAACCTAAAAGCTTACAGGGTTGATGACTAATCAGTTTGTTGTAGTAGTTGCGTGCCACCAAGTTGTTTCCAATTTATGGCAACGCTTTGAATTAGTGACCTCCAAATGACAGGCCTATTATTAACAGCTCTGCTCAGATCCTGTAAACTCAAGGCTGTACTATCCTTTATTGAGTCAATCTATCTCTTGTTGAGTTTTTCTTTTTTATTAGTTGTTGTTCAGTCGACCCTTCGCCAGGCACCCCTATTTTTTTATTACTGCCATCAATTTTTCAAATGACAAATCTCAGTTTAGGAATACATGTTATATGAAGAACCATCCTAAAAACCAATATTCATGATTGTGGTGTTATTGTATATGACAAACGTCTATACAGTAATTTGATTCACAGTATGGAATGAAGATATTCCCAAGGCAGTTACAGTACTTTGTTTTCACTCAGTCTGTAGAAATCTATATCCTTCAAAATGCCCCAAAGGGCTCCTCTGAAATTCTTGAATAACAGATTAAAGTAAATAGAAATATTCAGTAAGGGGAAGCTGTATGTAGAGGTAGCTTCTCAGGTGCTGCATGGCATTCTGATGCTTATTCAGGCCACTGAAGTGATTCGATGAATCTTTGGATCTGAATCCCAGGCCACAAACAGATGCCTAAGAAAGATTCCAATTAGAATTGAAAGCACTTTAATATTACAGAGGTGATTTGAGGCAGTCCTTCTTGGTTTCTGCTTTAAAAAAACCTCAAGCATAATCACCAACTAAAACAAGCTAATCTGTATAATCCTGGTGTTGTGAGTTTGTTTTAAAAAAATACTCTTTCAGATACAGGCTCTATTGCTTATTTTTGGCCGCAATCAATAATCACAAATCATTACACATGATTAGTTATATGCAATTAGCACTGAATCAGGATCTTCAGCAGAAACAGTAAGAAAAGTATTGTCTAAAATGGTAGTACAGGTACTGTATATTCCGTTTCCAGGAACATAAAATGACAGATAAAACATATCTTGATTTCTTGACTTTGTTTCTTACCTAGAAATGTTCACCTCCCTCCCTTAGAGATATTTGAAATTAAAAGCTGTAGATTTGTTTTAACCATTTAATCATTCAAGCTTTAAAAATTACTACTGAGGATACAATAGAGTCTCATTACAGCTTGTAGCTGAAACTGTGACACTACATACAGCATTACGTTTCCTTTTTCAGCTGAAATAAACTATCTATATTTATAACCATATGTAAAGAACAGTACTGTACTGTATTTTTCTAGGAAATGCAATGTTGCCTGCTACAAAGGATGAATCTGTAACTTATAGAGACTAAACTAGGACAACACATTTGAAAAGCCTTCTTATAATTAAGCTGAAGTTAATAAAAATAATATTTCAATTCTATTGTTAAAGATAATGTTAGGAAAACTATACAGTATGTAAAACGCTCCATAATTATTGTTACCAATAAAAATAAGTATATTCTTCTCCTATCCATGGTTTACAGTAATGATGTACATCTTTGCATTTCAGAACTTTTATGACTAAATGGCCAATATTTTAGCCAGTCCTTTAGGAAAGTACATCACACAGACATATTCAGTATAGGGATTTTGGAACAAAAGTATAAGGAAACAGGTTGAGAAAAATCTATATCAAATATGCTACTTAAAGTAATTTAATAACATCCATGACATATTAAGAGTTAAGAGCTACTTGATTTCTTCTCTCTTTACATAAAAAGAAAATCCTTGTCAGGTAACTGCATATTATCAGTGTATACAAACGAACAAGGTTGCCTGTTCCTTCTGAACATATGCATTACTACTATATTCACGTATCTGTATTGAATCAGAGTTTGTTTTTTCTACAAAGCTACGACTCATATCAAGATTCAAAAGCTGGAAATATGATTAGCTGTGCTGTAAATTAAATTATCAATGGCTGTTTCCTTCCATGGAATAATGCACCTCATACTTAATACTACTGTTCAGTGCATCATTTGCCATATAATGCATCCTAACAAACCTGTGAAACATCACTAAAATGATCATTCTTCAAAAAATTCTTGTTATTGTTACACAAACTCCACGAACTTGGAGACTTGGATGAATTCCGCATGTCTCTATAAAAATGTTTGGGAGATTTAAAAAATCCTATGTAAACCTGCCAAGTGCAAACAACCATCAATATTACAACAAAGGTGATATTGCAAGATACAACTGTTGACCTTCCAGAGCTCAAAACAAACAACTGTCAGTATCCTATCGCTAATCTCAAACAGAGTAGACAGACCCACTAAATCAAACGCATAATGGTAAATCAGCACTTGTGTGATTCTAATTTGGTCAATGCAACTACTCTAGCTGGAACAAGCTACCGGACACTGGACAATACTACGGTAGTCTAAACAACAAATCTGAGACACTTACTTGAAAGACATATTTCTATTAATGTTGGTATTTGCTACTGCAGCAAAGGTCTACTTAGATATCTAGCAGCATTATGACATTCAGCATGATAAAACGTACATGATGTTTATTTTCCAGAAATATTCCATTCACCTATTTCAACACTAGTCTTCCTCAGCAAGCCCGTTTCAACAATGCAGTTTATACTACAATTAAAATGTTAGTCTTCTAGGTGCCAGAATCTCTTTATTGTTTCCTAGAGCGGACTAAAAAGGTTACACCTTTGAAAACTCCTTTTAGAACAATTGACTGAACAGAAAGCGGACTATACCTTCAAATCAGTACAAGTATCCCCATCTTTGCTGAATACTCAATGGACAATTATTAGAACTAGTGTTTACTGAAATACAGGTGCCTCTAGTAATTATATTATAATTAACACAATGTTTAGTCATAAAATGGACCATAAGACAGTCACTGAACACCAGTTAAACTTACAGAGACAATAGCAGATTTCAAAAGGCCACATTTAGTTGTTTGGCAATTTTAAAAATAACATTATTGCTAACATTGCAATCCGAAAGATGCATCTGAGAAAACACGTTTAAACCTGAACGGAAAGCCTGCCTTTGTGAGCAGTGCAGTCTGCGGTTCTGGCAGGCTGAGGGGTTGGAGTCCCTAAATGCAAGACCAACATGCTCAAGTGGGGGACTGCTGGTGGACAACAATGCACTGTGTGAATGTGGAGAGATACAGAATCCAACTCATTTTCTTGTCTGCCGATTATTACCGGAAACTTGTATTTAAAAGATTTCATTTTGGCCAATGACAAAGCCAAGAAAGTGGCTTCATTTTGGCAGTCCAGAGTTTGATCTGGACACAGAAGAAGCATGCACTGATTACAAGGTGTACAGCACTAACTCAACAGCACAAAACTAAGAATAAATGTGTAAACTCAGAATACCAAAGTTACTTTTTTTAAAAAAGGGAAGGAAGAAATGTAGATAGCTTCAAGGTACCTAAGACATGGCACTCCAGCAACTCTGACAACCAGATTTGCTGCTTTTACAATTAACTCCCAAAAGCTGAAACTGGCACTTCCTGACTATGGAAACAGGAAGTGGGGAAAGTTTACAATGCCAGTTAAGCTTTACAGACAAGATCCTCCATTCTTTCCCAAAACTTCCTCAGTTGTCATCTTGTTGCAAGAGTCTGGACTGGAAGAAATAACTAAGGAGACACGCCTATGTGGAGGTTGATTTCCTCTTCTCCACCACCACCGAAGACCCAGATAAAAAGTTCCGCATTTTCAAGCAGCAACGGGACGGAACAAGACTTAGTTTATGAGGGAGAGGAAGGGAGGCGTAACAGAAACTTCATCCATCGGGTTCCATGAACTGCTGAAAACACCAACTCAGGAGAATCTGGACTTCAACTAAAATAGCCTAAAACACATGATTTGAAGAAGTAGTATCGTTCACACGTGCACACCCAACTTTCACCCTCTTTTGTCCATTTCACAAATCATTCCAGACCTTCCTACCCACAGTCACTGAAAGGCTCATAACATCCGGTCCTCCTCCTCCTCCTCCTCCTGACAAATTCAAACTTGCACAGCCTCTCTGGTTGGGTCAGATCCCCCAAAGCCCCTTCTCTTCAGTGGCCCAATTCCCTCCTACCTCCGATTTATCAGAGGAAGAACCAAAACAGGTCGGTGGGGAAAGAGGCAGGCAGGCGGAGAGAGAGAGAGAAAAGGCAACGACGAAGGAAGGGGTCGCAGGGGGGTCTGGTGGTGCCTAAACAATGCTCGGGGAAAGAAACAGACCTGCACCGGTTGCAGACCAGTTTCTCCATGTAAATCCCAATGGCTTCCAACCAGGGTAGTTTCCAGGTCCATTTCCCACGCAAAGCCACCCTTGAGAGCCTTGCACATTTTACATGGTACTGGCCAACACATACAAAAACACCACCACCTCCTAGTCCCGTGATGGCGAATGTTGGCACTCCAGATGTTCTTGGACTTCAATTCCCAGAAGCCCCCATGAACCCACACACATGGGTTTACTGCGATTCATCCGGCCAGCGCTGCCCTCGTCGCTCCTGGAAGCGGAAGTAAAACGTGCCCGTCCGGCGCAGTAAACCCATTCGTGTGGGTTCACGGGGGCTTCTGGGAATCGAAGTCCAAGAACAACGTTCGCCATCAAGGTGACCTAGTCTATATTGTTACCTGAGTACCAGAGAGGAGCAGCGGGCCGGGGACCGGCAAGCAAACACAAACACACACACACACACCACTTCTTTGAATCCCACAGGCCAGGATCCTGCCGTGCTCGTGCTCAAGTGTCACGCTTACATTGAGGGAACGAAAGGAAATCCACCTATATTCCACCCACCCCAATCAAGATCCAGCAACACAAATACACACACACTTCTTTGAATGCATGAGGGAGGCCAGGATCCCGCCGTGTCACCTTTACACCGAGGGAACGAAAGGAAACCCATCCTGGCTAGGGCTCTGGGTTGACTCAGCCTTCCATCCATCTGCCGTCAGTAAAATGAGGACCCAGCATGCTGAGGGCAAAATGCGAATTACTCTGTAAACCGTCCAGATAGTGCACTAACGCTATGGGGTGGTATACAAGTGTGATTGATGTTGCTATCTCTATTTCACCCACCACCTCTAAGATCCAGCAAACACTAACGCACACTTTTCTCTGGATCCAAGAGGCCTGGATCCTCACCCTTACACCAAGGGAGTGAAAGGAAACCCACCTCTATCCTCCCCCCTCCCCCAAGATCCAGCAAACACTAACACACTCTTCTTTGAATCCAACACACACACAGACATTCTTTGAATCCAACACATACACACACTTCTTTGAATCCAAACACACACACACACTTCTTTGAATCCAACACACACACACACACACACACACACACTTCTTTTAATTCAACACACACACTCTTACACTTCTTTGAATCCAACACACACACACACACACACTTCTTTGAATCCAATACACACACACACTTCTTTGAATCCAATACACACACACAATTCTTTTAATTCAACACACACACTCTTACACTTCTTTGAATCCAACACACACACACACACACTTCTTTGAATCCAATACACACACACACTTCTTTTAATTCAACACACACACTCTTACACTTCCTTGAATCCAACACACACACACACACACACACACACACACACTTTGAATCCAATACACACACACACTTCTTTTAATTCAACACACACACACTTCTTTGAATCCAATACACACACACACACTTTTTTTAATTCAACACACACACTCTTACACTTCCTTGAATCCAACACACACACACACACACTTCTTTGAATCCAACACACACACACACACACACACACACACACACACACACACACACACACACACACACACACACACACACACACACACTTCTTTGAATCCAAGAGACCTAGATCCCACCGTGTGGAAGTGTCACCTTTCTTTACACCGAAGGAGCGAAAGGCGACCCACCTCTACTACCCCCCCGCCCCCGCCCCCCCCGGGAGGTGCTAGTTTGCGCTCACTCACCCTGCTCCGACGGAGTGGGGCGCCGGTGGCGGTTCTGCGGTCTTCTCGGCGGCGGCGGCGGCGGCGGCAGGGCCAGCCGAGCTCCCGGCGACGGGCAACATGAGGAGCGGGTCGTGGGAACCGCTGCGGCCGGGCGAGGACGCGGGGCTGCCCGGCGTGGAGCGCGGCGGCGGCGGCGGCGTGGCGGGGGCGGCCGCGGGGGCCGAGGCGGCGGCGGCGGCGGCAGCCCCGGAGAGGCAAAGGGGCAGCTCGGCGCCACCACCAGGCTCCTCCGGCAGCAGCAGCAGCCCGTCCAGCTCCACGCTGCGCACTTTGCGGAGCTGCTTCCGCCTCCAGTCCGAGGAGGAGCGCGGCTCTCGGCTGGGATGATGATGGCTGGGATGATCTCGGGCCAAGAGACCCCCGAGGACGCCTCCGACGCCCCCGCCGCTCCTGGCAGGCTTCGGGCTGCGGGCGGCTGCGGGCGGCAGGACCGGCGAGGCGGCGGCGGCGGCGGCGGCGGCGGCTTCGTTCCCCGAAGATAATCCCACCGAGACGCGATTCTCGACGGCCGCCGCCGCTGCTGCTGCTCCTCCGCCGGCCGCCGCCATTTTCTCTGGCGGGTCACATCACATCCCAACAGCAGCGGCGGCGCGGCGCGCTCCCTCCCTCCCTCCCTCCCTCCGAGTCCGTCCTCGTCCGGCTCCCTCCGTCTGTCCGTGCCGTCGCTCGCACCCGGCTGGGAAAGAGAGTCGAGGCGAGGCGAGGTTTCCCCGGCCCTGGCGGCCGACGAGCAAACAGCGCGGGCTGACTGGAAGGCTGGGCTGGGCACCGCGGGCCGGGGCGGGCCCAGGTTGCGGGAGGGAGGCAGAGAGGGAGGGGAGGGAGGGGATAGGTAAGCCCCGGAGGGAGGAGGAGGAGGAGGAGGAGGAGGAGGAGGAAGAGGCGCCTGGTAGAATTCCCTTTGCCAGCGCCTCTTCTGGCCAAGCAGGTGTACTTGGGCTCCCCTCGGGAAACACCGGCCGCTCCTCGGCCTCTTATTCCCTCCTCCACAGCCGAGCTAGCCTGGGTCTCCCTCAGCATGGTTGGCAACAAAACACAATCAGGGAAGGGGTGGATAGAAACCCCGGTCCTGAAAATAATAATAATGATGATAATGATAATAATCAATGATAATGATAATCAAATGAGAAGAGAAGATTCACTTGAGAAGGCCTTGATGCTGGGGAAGGTGGAGGGCAAAAGAAGAAGGGGACGACCAAAGATGAGATGGCTAGATGGTATTGTAGATGCAATGGCCACAGAGCTGGGCGGGCTGAGGAGGATGGTGGAGGACAGGGGTGCCTGGAAAGCAATGGTCCATGGGGTCACAAAGAGTCGGAATCGACTGTGCAACTGAACAACAACAACAAGAAGAAGAACAGCAGCAGCAACAATTCGTGTCAGAAATTATTCTGGGTTGAAATGATTTTTGCGGAACAAACTCCACTCAGGGAACTCCCCAAATGAGGCTCCTTTCATGTCCCCAAGAACCGGGACAGAGACGGGCACTCAATCCGTCATGCAGTACCCGGGTCTCAAACTGCCAACTTGCCAGCTAACAAGGCGAGCATCTTAACCACTGAGCCACCGCAGCCCCTATAGGAAGCAATAGCAGCAACATTTCTATCCTGCCCCATATGGTGCTGGAGAAGACTTAAGAGTCCCCTGGACTGCTTCTTTTTCTTCTTCTGATTCCGAATATAGATGATCCTCATGGCTGTCCTGAGAATACGATGCTGTGGCCTTCCATTTGCCTTCCACATCGCAGCATGACCCCCATAACATTGATTCAGTTCTGCAAGTCACTTTCTAGTCCTGAGCCCTTTTGGTGCACAAAGTCTGCATCGGATGAAGCTGCTGCCCTCCATCAAGATGGATTCAAGTGGGATTTAATTCACTTGTGGACCATCACCCTTCCCTGTGGACTTCGGCACTCAAGACTGTTACTCCTCAGGGTTGTCACATTAGTTAACCGCTGCCTGACGCTTGGCGTTGAGTCGCTGGCAGTACAGTCTACTCTATTACGTTAGCAGGATAGCCTGGTCAGACGTACTACACTTCTATACCACCTCATATGGTGTTGGAGAAGACTTTTGAGAGTCCCCTGGACTTTCAAGGAGATCAAATCAGTCCGTCCTGGAGGAAACCAACCCTGCCTGCTCCTTGAAATACTGAAGCTGAAACTCAAGTACTTTGGCCACCAAATAAGAAGAGAGGACTCACTGGAGAAGGCCCTGATGTTAGGAAAGATCAAGGCAAAAGGAAGAAGGGAGCAGCAGAGGATGAGGTGGTTAGACACTATCATTGATGCCGTGGGCGTAGATTTGGGCAGACTCTGGAAGATAGCAGATGACAAAAGAGCCTGGTATGCAGTGGTCCATGGGGTTGCAAAGAGTCAGACTCGACTGTGCGCCTGAACAACAACCACCCCATAGCGGTTAGTGCACTATCTAGAACAGGGGTCAACAACCTTTTAAAGTCAGGGGCAGGGTCATGCTCCCTCAGACAGTTGAGGGTGCCGGACTGGTGGTCCCCACACCATAAACACTGCCGTAAAGAGGTCCGCAGCTGCTGTAACCACATCCACATTTGCCGTAAACATGTATGAGGCCACGGCGGCAGTTGGGGCAAGAGCAAAGACCTGATGATTTGGCACCACTGGTCATATTTGGCCCATGGTCCATAGGTTGCTGACCCCTGATTTAGAAGGTACACAAGTTAAGTAGCATTTCCCCTTAACATGCTGGGTACTCATTTTACCGACTCAGAGGTTAAACAATTTTTACAAATAACAAACATATCAGACAGTAAACGAAACAAAAAGACAAAAAGCTTTGTGGCACCTTAAAGACTAACCCTGTATTTTAGCTTTCGTGGATCAAGTCCACTTTGTCAGACATAAGAGTTAGATTTCATGGCATCAATTTATACACATCAAATACAGAGGCACATCCTGGTTGGTTAGTTTAACAAATAAGGTTGCAAATCAGTGTGGCTTTTTACAACTGGTAATGACAGAAGATTTCTCATTGGTATTCACATTTGCTGTGAAGTTTAGCCCTGTTGAGTTGCATCTAGTTACTAACCATTTGCCTCAAAATTGAGTGCCATCTGATCAGTTCTGACTTATAACAAACCTTTCCAAGGTTTTCTAGGTAGAGAAAATACAGAGGTGGTTTACCATTCCCTTTTTCTGGGGATGTCTTGGGATTCTGCACCTTGCCCAGGGCTACCCAAACTGGCTCTTGTTTCATGGGGCACAGTGGGGGCTTGGAAGTCCCAGACTCGGGTTCCCCCGCAAGATATCGAAACCACAAGAAATTGCCTCAGGCCACACCTAGTGGGGAGCAGCAAGCCTCACACACCAGTTATATACTGTACTGCCAGTGTGGACTTTATTTATTTATTACATTTATATCCCACCCTTCTGGGATATTCTCCCACTCTGGGCGGTGCATAGCAGATTAAATGTTTTTTTATTACAAATAACAATTAAACATAATATAATACACAAAACCAATAAATTAAACAGAATAAATTATAGACAAAAGTGATAAACAATAACAACTCATTGTTTTCCTCACATAATGAAGGGGCAAAGTGTTATACAAAGCCAAACAAGTTATTTGGGTAGTAAGCCATGTAAATGTATCTCTGTCTCTACTCTCTAATAGGAGAAATATTGTCATAACAACCTAGCTATTTTCTGTCTGTTTGTGACCTGACCCTCCCCTTGCTCCAGGAGGTGGCCGTATCACTGCCTTTTCTACTGCTGGTCCATTGTTACAATGCACGGCTGTGTAAGCCTCTAAACTGCCTCTTGTGTGAATAAGAATTAGTGTGTTACTTTCCATTACCTGTGTGGGAGTAAGATTTAACTGTCAGGCCAGTCCTCATCTGTATGGGTAGGATAAGATAAGGATGCCATCTTTTGTTCTGTCTTAGGCATTATGTATGTGTTAGCTTTCAAGGACTCTTAGAGTGAACCTATAAATTCAGCAGAAATAATATGGCAATTAATAGAGTGCAAAACTGGCAGGACAGATGGTACTCACTGGAACTGCAGCAGACCTGTATGTCACATTTCAAAATGTTTCCTGTCTACATTTTTAAAAACATTCTAAAAATGGGAAAGTAGCTTGGTAAAGGAAAGCCTGAGATAGAACATTTCTTGCTGATGAGCTTGTTTTCATCATTTAGGCACACTTGGGTGTGTTTACCTCCGAATTTCAATGAATTCAGTTATCTATATGTGATTACAAATAATACTATAGTTTGATGCAGGTACACTTCTGAAAATATGTATTCAGGGATTGAGCACTTTTCTTACCTCTTTTCTCTAATATTTCTTATTTTTACAGAGGTTTTATTTTGCTGCTAATCTGTTTTTACTATTATGTAGCATCTGATCATTTGCTCCATACCGTTTTATGCTTACTGACTTGAATGTTAGATGTGCAGATGGTACAATATGCAGTCGTGCCTTTAAAAAAACCTAATGCTGCAATTCTGCATTGCCCTACCTGGGAGTAAATCCTATTAAACTGAAATTGACTTATTTGTGAGCAGACATATACAGGCTGTGCAGCAAGGCTATAATCCTATTCATTATTTCTAGACGAGTAAGCACACTACATTTAAGAAGTCTGACTTCTGAGTAAATACTACTGGCAATCAGTAGCTCATAGTCAAAGGAAAGGCAACTCCTGATCCTGTCCTTTTAGGGTGAAGCCCTTACTTGGACCATGGGCTGCCTCTGGTAAACCTTGTAAAGAAATTTGTCATTGATGTGGTATGAAAGCAATGTGAATTTTTACCAATGCTAAAAGTCTTAAATATCATAAAGTTTCAACAAAGACACAAACCACTTTTAAATATTAAATTTGCATCCTTGAACTTTGCTGAGCCACTGTCATTGACAAATCCTGCACAAACCCATGAATAGGCGGAGTGGCATCCTGACATTGCCACTCAGCAAACCTATAATTCAACAGCAGAGTGCTGTGCATGCCAATCCCATTCTTAGTTTCTCTGGAATGTCATTTGATAGCCTCCTCTGCTCTTTTCTTCCATCTGCCCAGAGCAGGAGTTCTCAACCTTTTTAAGCTGGGGGCTGGGTCACCTCCCTTAGACAGCTTCAGGGACTGGAGTCCTGGACGGCCATTTTGCCCTTCCTCCACCCCATGACACTTCCTGGTGTGGTGGAGGTGGTGGTGGGCCAACATGAAATGGTGCTGCAGGTGGCAGGTTGACAATCCTTAGCCTAGAGAATAGTGATGAGGTGTGTCTCATCTGTCCTTAGCTTTACACGTGGAAAACTGGAGATTGCAACATCCCCTGTTTTCTCAGCATTGAGATCTGTGTATCTAACAAGTGAAAAACATCTTCTCCTGATCAATGTTATCAACTTAGAGGTAATCCAGCTACTTAGTGAGTGCCTGTCTTTCACAAATTACTTCTCAATTCATTTTATCAAGATAAACTACTCTAAAGGGCATTTTATTTTGCAGAACTCTTTAATATTTGTTTGGGGTTTAATTTGACAAATCAAGACAAATGTAATATTTTATCTAGAGAAGTATATTTAGTACCTTACACTGAATGTTTGCTTTCAAAACATTTCAGACTTATTGTGACCCAAAGAATCAGTGGATTCCAAAATGGGGCTGTGGTGGCTCTGTGGTTAAGAACCTCGCCTTGTTAGTTGGAAGGCTGGCAAGTTGGCAGTTCGAGACCTGGGTCCTGCATGATGGATTGAGTGTCCATCTCTGTCCCAGCTCCTGTGGACATGAAAGGAGCCTCATTTGGGCATTCCCTGAGCAGTGTTTCTACCACAAAAATTCTTTCAACCCCAAATAATTTCCGACACAAAAATGTTGTTCTTGTTGTTGTTATGATTTCCAAGAAGTAACTGTCATTTACATATCTGTTAACCCATTGCAACCTCAAGGCTGTCAATTCCTTTACTGAGTCAATCAATCTTGTCGATTTTCCTCTTTCTGCTGCCTTCAGTTTTCCTCTCCTTTCAACTGAGCCTTGTTTTCTCAAGCTATGTGCAAAGTACAATAGCTTCGGTTTAATCATTTTTGTTTCTAGGAAAAGTTCAAGTTTTATTTTTTCTAGCACCCACTGATTTGTTTCTCTGGGTGTCCATAGTATCTATCAGGCTCACCTGCAACACCATACAGTATTTGAAAATGAATTGATTTTTTCTCCCTGGAAGCTTCCTTCACTGTCCTACACTGTCCTACATTTGTACATTCTGCAGGTATACCAATTATCTGTTAAAATAATTACATGAATATATTCAATGGTGAATATTTTTCATTGACCAAAATTGTACAACAACTTTTAAAAGAATGCTTTGTCTGCTATGTGTAAATCTTGCTCACATGCTCTTAAAGGTAACAGAGGACATTTTGTTATTTATCTCTCATGAAAGTTCTTGGAATGGCCCGGCATAAGGTCCCTAATTCTGTGGCATATAGAGACAAACTCATTGCCACGGGACCACAGCTTGCACCCCAGTGGCATCTTTACATTTCTCCCCTGCCCTAAATATTCTGAGGGAGGAATCTCTTGAATACAGCAACCAAGCTACACATGGTCTTCCTAATATCCCTCTGTGGAAGATCTCACAGTGCTGGTATTGAAAAATCTCCATCAGTGTTCAAGCTGATTGACTATGGAAACTGAGGTGGAGTTGAAATACTCCCATGTAAGCATATATTGTGCAACAAATATTTTGTCAGCTTAAAATAAATGCCTGTTGCTTTGGGGTGGGGTGAATTTTCAAGACTGCAGATCTGCAGGAAGGAAACTTTCCAGACAACACCTTTCCATCCCAGCAGAGGAAGCCACCACCCAATTAGAAGCTGGAATACCTGAAGGCCTCGACAACCTTTATTGAGTCTCAAAGTGTCACTCATAAGGCATTATAGAATTACTTGAACAGGCAAAAACAGTGGCACATAAAGATATCTTCACTACTGCTCAGACAATTCTTTATCTTGGATCCTACCACATTTTTCTTTATTAAATGTTTGGGGTTTTGATCACAGGAGCCCAGGGCAGTTGACAACTTACTAATACTAATGATTTTTAAATTACATTTAATAAAATACAGTATAACAAAGAAAACACATGAAATACTTGCTTATGTTCTGAAAGTCTACAAAATAAGTATAGTTTTAGCTAATGCATGAATGACAAAACGAGTGAGGAACAATCAAATTGGTACCAACAGCAAATTCCATAGCTGGGCATCACAAGAAAGTATATGGATAGTTGGATTAAATTTGCCACAAAACATCTGGCATTTAATTCTGGAGATCTGCCTGCCTACCACCAACTTGCTATCTTTCATATTCCAAAAACAGCTTTTACTAGCTTGTACTATTAGCTATCCTGGGTCCACACCCATATTGGATGAGAGAGCCATAAAGTCCCAATGCCCTTACACAGTATATTCCTAAACAATGCTGTCACAAGAGGATCTTGGTTTCCTGATCTCCAGCTGGTTGTCTTAAACTTCAAATATAGTACCTTGGTGTAACATGAAACTTTAAATTGTTTCCAATATGTAACTTCCCTCTGAATTACAAGTGGCGACATCCAGGGTTGTTTGGGTAATATAAGCCTCTCTTGGAGTCATGCGACATTTGGAATGTGGTGGCAGTTGTGGAAGGATATTCAGGAACACCCTGATCACAGTTACGCTCCAATTTACATATTAGCAAAGTTCACTGGTTCTGACAAGACCTACCTCCTGAAAGAAAACAGGGCAGGCGGATAGTGGGATGAATTGCATTGCAATTTAAAAAGAGAAAAATGTATGTGGAAACAATGTTATTAATGTCTTTGTTTCATGCCATTTATATTCTTTATTTTTTAAGAATTCAAGTCAACTAACAACAAAATAATTTTTAAACATAAGGCAATAACTCTTCAGTTTATATAATAAAGACTAAACATTAAAGCTAGCAACACAGCAGTACCTTTTAAAAGTCAATTATTGTTTGTTTTGTTTCTCAGAAATGATTCAATACATTACCCATCTATACCTATAAAATGGTGCGTTAACCATTGGAAAGTGACAAAGGATGTTGCACCAGGCCCCACTAGCCCGTAATGGGCCTCCGTTCACTCACCAGAACCCGGTTCGCAGGTAACTGTCGGGTTGAAATTTTCGACCGGGGGACAGGAGCCCCCCGGACGCAAACAAAAAAAGGGAACTTCAATTCCCAACGTTCCTTGCACCGCGCCGTGCCAGAGCCAATCAGGCTGAGCGGCGCGGTAAAAGGAACGTTCAGAAACCGCCGCGGCCAATCAAAAAAGCCGCAGGAAAAAATCGCTGCAGTAAGCAAAACTACAAGCCCCAGCGTCCTGCGCACCATTAGCGCGCAGATCGCTGAGGCAGCCGGTGCGCGAAAAATAAAAGTTAAAAAAACGCCCGCCGCCGCTGCCCTTCTTCTCCACGGGCCAGCCAGCATGGCCCGTGGGGGGAAAAAGAAACCCCCCCCACTGCTCTCCCTTTCAATGGGCCAGCCGGCGTGCGAAAAATAAAAGTTAAAAAAAAAACGCCACCGCTGCCCTTCTTCCCCATGGGCCAGCCAGCATGGCCCGCGGGGGAAAAAAGAACCCCCCCGCCGCCGTTGCCCTTCCTTCCCACAGGCCAGCCAGCATGGCCCGTGGAAAAGAAAGCAACCCCCCCCCGCGATTGCCCTTCCTTCCCACGGGCCAGCCAGCATGGCCCGTGGGAAAGAAAGCCACCCCCCCTGAAAAAGCAAACACAAACCAAAAAACAATCAAAAATCCAAAAAGGAAACACAAAAACAGCCAAAAACAAACAAGAAAAAACACACAGACCTCCCCCCCAAAAATCCCTCCCCCCCAAAAAAAACCCCCAGAGAGCTTACCAAAAGACGTCTTCTATCCATGAGGACCGGAACTCAAATGAGAAAATAAAGAAAAAAATTACCGGAAGCGACACCCAGAGGACAGAAGAGAAAAATTGTAGAGAGGAAAAAAAGCTCACCACACCCACCCAGAGGCCAAAAGAGAAAAAACATTCAAAAATATTGAAACTAATAAGATTAATTCCAAAATTAATCAAATAAGTTATAAAAACATTCAAAAATAATCACACTAATCTCAAAAAATACCAAAAAAAACAGAAATCACTTTTCACTCAAAAAAACCAAAACCAAAAATAAAAAAATGCGTAAAGATAAAGATTTAAAAAACCAAAATTAAATTTTAAACTAAGTAAAATTAAATTAAATTAAAATTTGCATAAACATAAAACAAAAACCTTCAAAAACCAATTTAAAGAGCCCGGCACTGAGGAAGCCGGCACGCAAAAACAAAACAAAACACTGGGAGCGCAAGTCCGCCGCAGGCGGACGCAGCGCCTTAAAGCCACAAAAATCACAAAACCTTACAACACCATTTAAAACAGCCCAGCACCATTGGTTCAAGAAAAAAAAACTAAACACTTTACTATCCAACACAATTTTAAAAAGCCCGGCACCGCCGGGCAAAATATGCTAGTTCCTTAAAACAGACTAGTTAGGTTACTTATTACCTGTAGTACCTTTAGATTGCTTTTTAAAAAGCACTTTATCAATACAAAAGTAGCCACAATTCTCTGCAAATGACCCCAAAAGATTGATTCCGAAGGTGGAAAGTAAAAATTAATAGTGTAATACTATAATTATAATATTGCCAGTTGTTTGGTTACTTCCCACATTTGAAAACACATGACTGCTTGTAGCATTGAGAACTGTCCAAAGCAAAATATACAAGTTTCCTAAACAGCATACAGCAGAACTGCAAAGAAACATACAGTACTGCTCATAAAAGCAGAGGAGATTAAATTTTAGATGATGCTTGAGACTATAAGATCAGTTGTGACCAAATTTTAAAAAATTACCCAGTGACAGGGAGCTACCATTTTATTGCTATCCCAGTAAGCATTGCTAGGTGTAATTTGATACATCCCAGTGACTCACTAAGATGGCATTTTTCATTCAGAAAAGTAGACTAATTGCAAATGTTATGGCTTAATCATATTTTTGGATTTCCATGCTTCTCACTATCCCCATTTTCTACCACTTGGCCTAATGAAGAATTCTTCAAAACTCAAAAGCTTGCAGGTACTTGTGGTCAGAAGTTAGTCTTAATAAACAAAAGGCTGCTGTAAAAGTTGAATTTGGTTTTGTTTTTAGGATCCAACGTCTTACTTTCAAGCTCTGCTTAAAACTTTAAATCAGCATCAGAAAATAACGACACAATACAAACAGATATATTGTAAATAAAAATATATGAACAGCTGACTCAGTGGTTTAGGTATGTTTGGGAGTTTGATTCCCCACTCTGCTGAGAAGAGTTAGTCTTTGGGTAGGCTGCATAGTCCTAGGGCAGTGATGGCAAACCTTGGCACTCCAGCTGTTCTTGAACTTCAATTCCCAGAAGCGCAAGTCCATGCATATAAGAGGAAAACAGCCAGACGGTAAGTCAACAGGAACAAAGAAGCCGTCTGAGGCAATATACTTGTGTCAATAAACTTCTTCAATAAACAGTAATTGTCAATAAATCGTTAGAGTCAGTTATTTAATAAATTGCAAGGGTAGAACTCAAAGGTTTTTCATTCCAAAATTATTCATTCAAAAGTTTTCATTCAAAATATGTCAACAAAAGGTTTCACAGTCCAATATGAAAATGTATCAAAGCTGATTCTGGTTATTTAATGCCCAAATGAGGCTCCTTTCATGTCCCCAAGAGCTGGGATAGAGACAGGCGCTCAATCAGTCATGCAGTGACCAGGTCTCGAACTGCTGATTTGCCAGACTTCCAGATAACAGAGTGAGCTTCTTAACCATTGAGCCACCACAGCCCCTCATGTATCAGATGAAATAAAGAGATATATGATTTTGCCTCAGACGGACTGGTGACTCCCTGGATCTCCAGGCAAATGGTTCTGGGGGAGAAGAAAGATTTATAATATTTTGGTCAGATAGCTTTGAAATTCAAGAACTCAATGCGGGATGTGAGCTTTAGTGGAAATGACATCAGATTCTACAACTGATGGGGACATTTTGCCAGACGTTTGGGCATCAAAGATGCCTTTCTCCAAGCTGTGTTATGATGTTATCAGATCAAATGTCCAGGCCTTTTCTGTTGCACTGCTGGTTTTGATCCCACACCCATAGTGTGGCTGACCAGGCTTTACCTGGTTTCTCGGTTCAGTTGACCAAAATTCCTTCATATTCCTTTCCATAATGAGCTAATCCAGTGTTAGGTCATAACAAGAAGAGAAAAGAAGAGGAAGCTTGTTTACCATTAGTGTCTTGGATGAGAATTCCAGCTGACCAGGTATTTTATTTTAACTCAAGTAGATGCGTTTGTGGTGGTGCACTTTGATTATATCTCATGCACTTAAACCCTTTTTACTGTGCTGGTCATTGACCGTAATAAAGTGATAAAGTAGTGACTTGGATGAGTAGTACATTTTGTACTACAATATTAATCTGATATTCCTCTGGTCACAGGCCATAATCCCAGCAAAAACTGTTTTTAGGAAAGAAGACTAAAATTTTCTGGCCTTTTCTGTTCTTCCAGCTTTTCCCTTTGCATCCTGCTAAGGATACTGGCATGAACCAAGTCTTTGAATGAACAAACAGCCACCAAGAGCAGCTGCAGTATCCACAGGACAACAAGGCTGCAAAAGCAGAGACACCCAAGCGAGAGTAAACACAAAAATTAGGCCACGTCACTCTGGTGAGCCACACTATGGATGTGGGATCAAAACCAGCAGTGCAACAGAGAAGGCCTGGGCATTTGTTCAATGTAGATCAAACACACAGCACAAAACAGCTTCTAATATTCTTCCTCATCAGAAGACAGAGATGATGTGTTCAGTGACCAGATTTCTATAAATCAATTCCACAACTAACCTTATTTACTATTATTCCATACATCTGTTAAAGAAACATCCATATATTATATAAATAGTATTCTAAGATACTCAGTCAAATAAATATGGTATAGCCTCCATCTGATTCCATAGGTCACACCTAAGAGCTCTGCTTCATGACTATAGGCATTGATTGGGACCAAATATTTTCCTCTGTTCACAAGCCAAAAGGAGCCATTTTACAAAATCTATTGATTTCAACCCAGTCTCTCTCCTAGTGAAGAAGCATTGTTTTGAACTTGTTGGATGGAGGACAGAATAAACATGAAAGAAATAAACAAGCTTCTAATTCACAAAATGTTAAGAATGATGGTCTTGCCTTTTATTGAAAGTCCTTTGGATCAGCAGTAGTTCTTTATGGCCTTCTTCTATATATATAAGCCAAATCTCAGTGGTTGTGGGCTAAAAGCTAGGTATGAAACAGCTGCTACTTCCATAATCTCTAGCTGTGTAGTTAATGGAAAGGGATAATATGAGTTGCATTCCAGCAACATCTGGAAGAGCAATTGCCTACCACTGCTTTAAAATTGTAAGTCAACTGTCTTCAGGCTGTAGTTGGCTTTTATCTTACCTTTCTTATTTGTTTGGGAACCCTATGACTGAAATCCTGGTGGGCAACTTTATTCCACATAACTGAGAAGATATCATCAGCCTAATATTTAAGATTCCTTTCCTTCCCACTCACCTCCTCAAATTCTAAGACTCCTTAAGGATCCATTTTGCCCTGGAGAAGCCTTTGCAAGCCCCAGGATGGAGGTGTGAGAGAGACTTGAAGAGCCAAAAATTACCACTCAATTAGCTTCAGTCAGTGGTGGGTTCCAAAAAAGTTTTCTACCACACTGTGGGTATGGTATTGTGGGTGTGACCAGGAGGAAAGCCCTGTGTTACACCCGAATTAGGACTACTTTATTTCACAACTTGGATGGGCAGGGCCAGCCAGAATTTCTGCTACCGGTTCTGGCGAACTGATGTGAACCAGGTGATGCCCACCACTGGCTTCAGTCATCCTGATCCCAGTGGTGGCAGCTTTTGGCTATATATAGCTCCACCGTTCATCCTATGGGTCCCAAAATCTTTCCCAGCAGAAAAGGGAGCCAGAGGAAGCCTTGGAATCTGAAGAGGGGTGGGTGGGTAGAAAGAGTCTAATTAAATTTTGCCATTATGAACTAATGACCTCCTCTTAGTTGCACTTCACTTACACCAGAAGAAGCTATATAAAATTAAGTGTGTTGCAAGAAGAATGACAACACATTCACACCAGAGTGATGCATTAGAAAGGCTAATTTCTTCTTGGATTTTTGTAGCAGTTAGTCTATGTACTAGTAGAGGTCATTCAATGCACAGAGTTAACTAATAGGCTCAGTAACAAACAAGGGAGGAAGTTAGTGACCAAGCAAGTAGTCATAGAAGGTTCTAACTCTTGACTCATGTCTAAAATAAAGATTAGCTGCAGATCTTTCCCTCCAAGTGCCGTGAAGCTGCATCTCTCCTTTCTGTTTGTCTTCTTCTTTGCTTCCTCTTTTACCTCATTGGGTGTTGAGCGAGATGCAAGGTTCTTCTTCTGGCACTTCTAGTGGCCTCCACATGTGTTATTGGGTGTTCTTGTAATATTTCTTTGATGTTATCTCTCCACCTTCCTCTGGGTCTGCCTTTTGCTCTTTGTCTTTCTCCTCTTTCATATGCCATGAAATTCCAAGACATTCTCTCCAAATGGGCAAACCACTTTATATGTCTTCACACTAAGCAAAGTTCTGTTTTGGCAAGCCTTCGCTTTTGACTCAGTCATTCAAAAGCTCTTGCTAAATGTTAGGCTAGTTTTCACTTCTGCTCCAGCTTTTGTTTCATCTATCTAACCTCTGTCCTTGGGGACTGTAACTGGGGTCCCCAACCACTGGGCTGTGTAATGATACCGGGCCACAGGATGTCCCAAACTAGGCTAGCTGGCCCTGGGAGCCCCTATGGCAACCTTCTGCCCTCAATGTGCTCCACCTGGTCTGCAGGGCGAATGGAGCAAGAGCACAGGCTTCAGACGCAGCAGATAGGCCCCTCCTCCACATTGGTTAACTATGGCAGGGCTCTGCCCCCTCCCGGTGTGCAGTGCGATACCTCACTGCCCAAGTCGAATGGTGTGACTAGCAGGTGGTTGGGCCTCTCCCACTTTTTTTTGAGCTACAATTTCTCTGCAAGCTGTAATTTGCTCATTTACTAAAATATACTTATATATGATGTATATATTTATTAATGTATTATGCTACACTTTTTTCTATTTTATTATTTTATTTTATTATGTGCTTGCACCATCCAATCCCACCACCCCCACTTACTGGTCCATGGAAAAATTGTTTAGCATGAAACTGGTCTGTGGTGCTGTTGTGTTCTGTAAAGCTGTGCCTTTAACAATGTACCTTTGCCATGTGTTATTAATGTAACCTTTCTGTGTGCAACATTATAACCATCAGCTGTATCAATGTAAACCTGATAAGGGGACGCGAGCTAGTGACCACCAGAGGGCAGTAGCGAGCGTCCAGCTCTCATGGCTCATATTCACCTGGTTCAGCAGCGCGGGAAGATTCCCCGCCACCTCTTCACCTGGTCAAGAAGGGCGTGACCTCCCACGACGTCACGCAGGCAGCAACCAATAGTCTGTCGACGAGCCACATTCAAATGTATAGCCAGCTGTATATATTGAGCTACCCATCCGCCATTACCACATGTTCCTCCGGATCATCATGCAATAAACCTGTGTTAAGCCAACCCTTCGGCTGTTTCATTGTCTTTGGTCCCTTACACTAAATTGGCGACGAAGGTGGGATATGGCAGCCCACGGGACCAAGACATGCGCCGGTTTCGAAATCAGGAAACCGGGCGACTGGGAGATCTTCGAGATGGACTTCCAGGCCGCACTGATCGAGTCCGAAGTCACGGAATAGGCGAAGAAAAGAGCCATCTTCACCAGGATGCTCGGACAAGAAACAAAAAGGACCTTGGTGGACCTGATCGCACCGAGGAGGGTGAACGAATTCAAGGCCAAGGAACTCATGCAGATGCTGCGTGAGCACGTCCGGCCCGCCACGGCGATGTTTCCCGCTCGGAGTGCGTTTTGGAGGCGAGTCCAAGCGCCCGGGGAGACGGTCGCCGCATTCGTGGCGGCCCTGCGGCTGGCGGCCGGCCCGTGCAAATGGGAGAATGCCGAAATCACCCTCCGGGACTGTGTGCTGTGCGGCCTGAACGACGCCGAAACCCAGCGCACGTTAATGAACCAAGAGCCGCCTCCCACGTTGCAGGAGGTCGCAGAAGCTATGAAGGCCGGGGTCCAAGAACTTCAGGACTGGCGGCCGAAGTCGAGCAAGGCAGAGGCTCCGGTACAGGCGGCCCGGCGAACTTCGAGGTCATCCACAGAGAGCAGCGACGACGAGGACGTCCGGAGGGTCCGGAAGGAGAGCCGGCGATGCGACGGCTGTGGAGCGGCCCACGACAGCGTGAAATGCCCCTTCCGGAAGGCCGAGTGCCACAACTGCGGCCGCCGCGGGCACATCGTCAAGGTGTGCAGGAAGAAGCGCGAGCCCCGGAGGAGCTCCGCAGACCGTTCCGCGGGACAAGACCGCCCAACGAGACCCAAGGATGGCACCCAGGCCACGCGGAAGCAGGACGGCGTGGGCCGCATCGCCGACGGCAGCGAGGATGACGCCCCAGTGTTCAGCGTGTCCACAAGACACCCCCGCTACTTTGTTGAGGTACTAGTCCAAGGGGTTCCCATTAGGATGGAAATTGACTCGGGGTCCTCATATTCAATCATTTCCCAGAGGGAGTTCTTGGGAATTGCCCCCCACAAGCGACCCAAGCTCAAAGCATTGAGGTCCACACTACGGGACGTGCAAGGGAACAGTATTCCAGTGTTGGGGGTTGGAGAATTTCAGGTCAAATTCAAGGAGCACGCCGCATCCCTTCCCCTAGTCGTGCTCAAAGGAGGAGATTGCAGCCTCCTCGGGACTCAATGGTTCCAGCCCCTGGGGTTGTTTATTGGGGGGGTGCACGCTGTTGGGATGCACGCCGTTGGGACTGATCCAATTCAGGAGGTGTGCGAGGCGCACCCCGAAGTTTTCAAAAAAGGACTGGGGAAATTCAAGGAGCCCCCAGTGACTTTCGACCTGGACCCGGAGGTCCGCCCAATTCGCCTTAAACCACGTAGGGTGCCGTTCGCACTTAAGGACAAGATAGAGGCGGAACTGGACAAGTTGGTGGGCCAGGGGATCCTTGTGCCTGTAGATTCTGCGGAGTGGGAAACTCCAATTGTAACCGCTCTAAAGGCCAATGGGGAGGTCCGCATATGCGCCGACTACAAGTGCACCATCAACAAGGTGATCCGCCCGAATGCATATCCGGTGCCGGTAGTCAGCCATCTGCTGGCCAGGTTACACGGGGGAAAGTGTTTCGCTAAGCTCGACTTAGCACAGGCCTACCAGCAGCTCACGGTGTCTCCTGCCGCAGCTGCTGCGCAGACCATAGTCACCCATAAGGGGGCGTTCCAGGTGACGCGCCTCCAGTTCGGCGTGAATTCGGCGCCTGGAATTTTCCAGTCACTCGTGGAATGCCTCCTGAAGGGATTGGAGGGGGTGTTGCCTTATTTTGATGAAGTGTTAATAACGGGGGGGGGGAGTCGGGCTGAATTGGCCAAGAGGTTGGGGAAGGTCCTGATGATATTCGAAAAGGCGGGGCTGAGGTTGCGAAAGGACAAATGCGTCTTCTTCGCAACCGAGGTTGAGTTCCTAGGGTTTTGTGTGACTCCTGAGGGAATAAAACCATCCAAGTCCAAGGTGGCAGCCATTAAGAAAGCCCCCCGCCCCACCTCCAAGCCCGAGTTGCAGTCGTTCCTAGGGCTGCTCAACTTTTACCACTCCTTCCTCCCCCGAAAGGCAGCGGTGGCTGAGCCGCTACACAAACTGCTAAAGAAAGACCAGGCATGGAAGTGGGGCGATGACCAAGAAAGGGCGTTTAGCGAGCTAAAAAGCCTCCTGGCGTCCGACGCCATACTGACCCATTTCAACCCCAATCGCCCAGTAGTTCTGACCTGTGATGCATCTCCAGTGGGGGTGGGGGCAGTGCTGTGCCACGTGTTGGAAAACGGAAGGGAGGCCCCGATAGCATTTTACTCCAGGTCCCTGTCCCAAGCAGAGAGAAACTACGCACAGACGGACAGGGAGGCACTAGCGATAGTCGCGGGGACGAAAAAATTTCACGATTTTCTGTACGGCCGCCCCTTCACCATTGTAACAGACCACAAGCCCCTGCTAGGCATCTTTACCGCTGATAAGCCCACCCCACAGATCCTGTCTCCGAGGATGCTCAGGTGGGCCATTTTTCTCAACGCGTATCAGCACGCGTTGGTCTACCGGCCCGGAAAAGAGATCAGCCATGCGGACGCTCTATCTAGGTCTCCCCTCCCCCTAACGCCCAGCCAGGTGAGCAAGGGGGAGCGGGACCATCAGGTTCTCATGATAGAGGTGCTGGATTCGCCCCCCGTAGTGCCCGCCGACATTGCCAAAGCGACAGAGAAAGACAAAACGTTAGCGACAGTCAGCTCCTGGCTGCAGAAAGGGTGGCCCGCGTCCTCCCCAGCGGAGGAGTTCGCTCCATTTTTCAGAAAAAAGCTAGAACTGTCCCTAGAGAAGGGGTGTCTCTTGTGGGGGCAGCGGGTGGTGATTCCCACTTCCCTTCGGCCGCGGGTGCTCAAACTGCTGCACGTCAGCCACCCCGGCATCGTGCGATCTAAGGCGCTGGCCCGGAGTTACTTCTGGTGGCCCCAGCTGGACGCCGACATCGAGCACATGGTTGGCACTTGTGAAAGTTGCCAATGCTCCAGACCAGAGGAGGCCCGCCTTCCCCACAGGGAATGGGACGCGGCTAAGGGGCCGTGGTCCCGGGTGCACATTGATTTCGCGGGCCCGTTCAGAGGCACCCTGTTCCTCCTTGTAGTGGACGCTTTCTCCAAATGGTTGGAGGTTATCCCAGTCACGAGCACCTCCTCGGCCCAGACCATTAGGCATTTGCGGAGGCTCTTTTCCACGTTCGGCATACCCGACACCTTAATTAGCGACAACGCTAGTTGTTTCACGTCCTCCGAGTTTAGGGCATTCATGGAGATTAACGCCGTTCGGCATATCACCTCCGCCCTGTTCCACCCGGCCACCAACGGCCAAGTAGAGCGCCTCATCCACACCACGAAGGACGCGTTGCGGCGCATGGGCCCAGGGGATCTGAACCTACAAGTATGTCAGTTTCTGCTAAGGTACAGGGTGACCCCGTTGGCGTCAGGATACTCCCCCGCAGAGCTCTTAATGCGCAGGAAACTGACCACCATCCTTACTAGGCTAGACCCCACGAGGGTAGAGGACAAAGGAAGGAACATCGGACTGGAGGCCACAAAGACTTTCAGTGTAGGCGCCCCCGTGCATTGCAGGAATTACGCCAGCACGGGCCCAGCCTGGGTGCTAGGCGTAGTCGTGGAACAAACCGGCCCCGTGTCGTACCGCGTGGAAACCAATACGGGACTCTTGTGGAGGCGGCACGCGGACCAGCTCTGACGCAGGGTCCCCGATGAGCAGGGCGCAGACCGGGCACAAACAAAGTCAGCGTTAGGGTTCTCCCCCACCCGTTTAGCCCAAGGGGGAGGGAAGGGGGACCGCGGGCCCCCACCAAGGGGGGAGGAGGATATCCTCGTAGATACCCTGGGGGATCTTTCCGAGGAGGAGGAACCCGACCCCATACATATCTCGCGGAAGGTCCCCACAAATGCGGGTACCCCCACCAAGTTAGATTTTGATTTCCAGAACCGGGGGGGGGTTTCGGAGTGGTCCCCCACCCGTCCAAGCGAGAAGAGGGGTTTTTCGTTAGCCCCGACGGCCCCCGGTCTGCCCACAATGGAGTTTTTCCCTTCCCCTAAGGCCGCCAGGCAGCGGCAAACCACTAACGAGTCTCCCTCTCCCATTTCAGGACAAGGGTCCAGGGAACAAAGAAGCAATAACGCCCCCGGGGGGGCAGCCCTCGTCACGGCCCAAACGCACATGCAACAAGCCATCTTGGCTGAGAGACTTCGTCTCATCCTAGGGGGGAGGGATGTTGTGTTCTGTAAAGCTGTGCCTTTAACAATGTACCTTTGCCATGTGTTATTAATGTAACCTTTCTGTGTGCAACATTATAACCATCAGCTGTATCAATGTAAACCTGATAAGGGGACGCGAGCTAGTGACCACCAGAGGGCAGTAGCGAGCGTCCAGCTCTCATGGCTCATATTCACCTGGTTCAGCAGCGCGGGAAGATTCCCCGCCACCTCTTCACCTGGTCAAGAAGGGCGTGACCTCCCACGACGTCACGCAGGCAGCAACCAATAGTCTGTCGACGAGCTACATTCAAATGTATAGCCAGCTGTATATATTGAGCTACCCATCCGCCATTACCACATGTTTCTCCGGATCATCATGCAATAAACCTGTGTTAAGCCAACCCTTCGGCTGTTTCATTGTCTTTGGTCCCTTACACTAAAGGTGCAAAAAAGGATGAGGACCCTTGGGCTACAATCTTGCTCTCAGAGATATTGGCCCCATTTTCTTGTCAGGTTTGCCATCCAAACGAGCATGCCAGATTGTCTCAGCTAAGATCCTAATGAAAATTAAGTAAAGGTAAAGGTAAAGGTTTCCCTTGCTCGAAAGCCAGTCGTATCCGACTCTAGGGTGCAGTGCTCATCTCTGTTTCTAAGCCGAAGAGCCAGCGCTGTCTGCTTCTGCAGACATTTCCATGGTCATGTGGCAGGCATGACTAGACACCAGAGCGCACGGAACGCTGTTACCTTCCCACCGAAGTGGTCCCTATTTATCTACTTGCAATTTCTTGCTTTCAAACTGCTAGTGGCAGGAGCTGGGATGAAGACGGGAGCTCATTTCCGTCCTGCAGTACTCGGGAATCGAACTGCTGACCTTCCGCTTCCCAGTCAGCATCTTAGCGACTTGAGCCACTGCAGTACATGCCTTTAAGTAAATTCTGACTTACAGCTATCCTTTCTTGATTCTTCCAGAAATACACAGAAGTGATTCACCTTTCCTTTCTTCCAGGGGTTCCCTGGGACTGTGCAGCTGCCCATTACTACAAAGGCTACTACACAGTGGGGGATCAAATTCCCAACATTTGGTTCCACAGTCAGATTTGTACTTAAACTACTGAGCTATCCAGCCTCACTTATATCTCAGAGTACAAACCATTGCCTCCAAAGCACTGTGTTGTCCAGAAGAACAGCATAATTTCCCTCTTAATCCTTGGGAGTATGCAGTAGCAGTAACCTCCTACAAAAACTGTCAAGAAGAATAAGCAAACCCAGCAGCAATATTAGTGCCTGGTCTATCATGGAATGCTCTCGTGCCAAGATCACTCAGTTTTCTCTTGTTTCACCATGCTAGTAATCCATACAGCTACCTGTAGGAACTGATTCAGCTGCCTTCTTACAGCTATCAAGGCTAGAGGCCATTGCTGAAATCTTTTAAATGCTTTAGCCACCCATCCTCAGACAAGGAATAACATTTCAGTAGTTCTCAGTTACAGTATTTAATAGGAAACATTGCTAACATTATTTAGTATATGAGAGCCAAGACAAAGGAACAGCCGAAGGGTTGGCTTAACACATCTTTATTGCATGAGTGGTCAGAGGGAACATGAGGTAATGGCGGACGAACAGCTCAATATATACGGTGGTTATACATTTGAATGTGGCTCCACGATAGCCCATTGGCTACCCCTTGGCGTGACGTCACTCTTGGTCACGCCCTTCTTGTCCAGGTGAGGTAGTGGCGGGAACCTTCCCGCGCTGTCGTTCTTTGGTGATTTATGACCAGTGAGCTGGGCGCTCGCTATTGCCACCGAGTGGTCATTAGCTCGCGTCCTGGTTGGAGCGGGTTACATTGAAGTATGGTTTAAAGGCACAGTATGAAGAAACATAATGCATAGAATTGAAACACAACATTCCTCCCCCCTAGGATGAGACGAAGTCTCTCATCCAAGATGGTTTATTGCAAACGCGCTTTGGGCGTGTTGTGGGCTGGCTTGTCCCGGCTCCTTGTCCTGCAATGGGAGAGGGAGATTCGTTAGTGACTCGCCGCGGCTCAGCGGCTGTTGGGGAGGGAGACTCGTTAGTGATTCGCCGCGGCTCAGCGGCTGTTGGGGAAAGGGCAGAAAAACCGGGGGCACTGGGGACTAACGAAAAACCCCGCTTCTCGCTTGGAAGGGTGGGGGACCACTCCTGAAAACCCCCCCGGTTTTGTAACTGAAAATTAAAAGTGTCCCCTGGGTCTCCATTAGGAAGATTCCACAGGATCTCTCCGGGGGCTGCTTCGGACTCCTTACCCTCCCCCCTAGGTGGGGACCACCGATCCCCTCCTCCTCCCCCTTGGGCTGAACGGGTGGGGGAGAACCCTAACGTTGAAGGCACTGCCGCGCCATCCGCGGGGCGGTCGTCTGGGACCCGGCGCCGGAGCTGGTCCGCGTGTCGCCGCCAGAATAGGCCCGTACTTGTCTCGACACAGTACGACACGGGACCCGTCTGGCCAACGACGACGCCCGGGACCCAGGCTGGCCCCGCGCTAGCGTAATTCCTGCAATGTACCGGGGCACCCACTGCGAAACTCTTCGTGGCCGCTAGCCCCACATTTCTCCCCGTGTCCTCTACCCTTGTCGGATCGAGCCTGGTCAGAACCGTTGTCAGCTTCCTACGCATTAAGAGCTCTGCGGGCGAATACCCTGAAGCTAGGGGGGTCACCCTGTATCCTAGTAGGAACTGACACACCTGAAGGTTGAGATCCCCTGGACCCATGCGCCTCAGCGCGTCCTTGGTGGTGCGCACGAGGCGCTCCACCTGGCCGTTCGTCGCCGGGTGGAAAGGGGCGGAGGTGATGTGCCGAATGGCGTTGATCTCCATGAATGCCCTGAACTCAGCGGATGTGAAGCAACTCGCGTTATCGCTAATTAGGGTGTCGGGTATACCGAACGTGCTAAAGACCCTCCGCAGATGCTTCACCGTCGTAGCTGACGAGGTGCTTGTAACTGGGATTACCTCCAGCCACTTGGAGTAAGCATCCACCACGAGGAGAAAAAGTGTCCCTCTAAATGGCCCCGCAAAATCAACGTGCACCCGCGACCATGGCCCCCTTGCCGCGTCCCATTCCCTGTGCGGCAGACGCGTTTCTTCGGGCCTGGAGCATTGGCATTTCTCGCAAGTGCCCACCATGTGCTCAATGTCGGCATCCAATTGGGGCCACCAAAAATAGCTCCTGGCCAGAGCCTTGGAACGAACAATCCCAGGGTGGCTGACGTGCAGCAGTTTGAGTACCCTGGACCTCAGGGAATCGGGGACCACCACCCGCTGGCCCCACAGAAGACACCCCCTCTCTAGGGACAGCTCAAGCCTCTTCCTGAAGAACGGGGCGAGCTCGGCCGTCGGGGAGGACGCAGGCCACCCTTTCTGCACCCAGGAGCTGACAAGAGCAAGCGTCTTGTCCCTGCCGGTCGCCTTAGCTATATCCGCAGGCACAATGGGGGGCGAATCCAGGACCTCGATCAGGAGCACTGAGCGGTCTCGCTCTTCGTCGGCTACGCCGGTGTTAACATCGGGAAGGGGAGACCGCGACAGGGCGTCAGCATGGCTTATTTCGCTCCCCGGGCGGTAGACCAGCGCGTGCTGGTACGCGTTTAAGAAAATGGCCCACCGTAGCATCCTAGGGGACAGGATCTGAGGAGTGGGCTTGTCCGCAGTGAAGATGCCCAACAGGGGCTTGTGATCGGTCACAATGGTGAAAGGGCGGCCATAGAGAAAATCGTGGAACTTTTTCGTTCCCGCGATTATGGCGAGCGCCTCCCTGTCTGTTTGGGCGTAATTCCGCTCTGCCTGGGACAGGGATCTAGAGTAGAATGCGACTGGGGCCTCTCTCCCGTTGTCCAGCACATGGCACAGCACCGCCCCCACCCCCACTGGGGACGCATCACATATCAGAACCACCGGTCTCTTGGGGTCAAAATGGGTTAGAATAGCGTCAGACGCTAGGAGTTGCTTTAGTTCAACGAATGCCCTCTCTTGATTCTCGCCCCACTTCCACGCCTCGTCTTTCTTAAGTAACTTGTGCAGTGGCTCTGCCACTGATGCCTTCCGCGGTAGGAAGGAGTGGTAAAAGTTTAAGAGGCCTAGAAACGATTGCAATTCGTGCTTAGAGGTGGGGCGAGGGGCATTTCGAATGGCGGCTACCTTTGATTTGGAGGGTTTGATCCCCTCGGGGGTTACCCGGAAACCTAAGAACTCAACCTCCTTGGCGAAAAAAACGCATTTGTCTCGCCGCAACCTCAACCCCGCCGTTTCGAACACCGCCAGCACTTTGTCCAGCCTCTCAGCCAGCTCCTCCTCGTTTCCCCCTGTTATCAACACGTCATCAAAGTATGGCAAAACCCCCTCCAAACCTTTTAAGAGGCGTTCCACGAGTGACTGGAAAATACCGGGCGCCGAGTTCACGCCGAACTGTAGGCGCGTCACCTGGAACGCCCCCTTATGAGTGACTATCGTTTGCGCAGCAGCCGCAGCTGGGGTTACAGAGAGTTGCTGATAGGCTTGCGCAAGGTCAAGTTTGGCGAAACACTTTCCCCCGTGCAACCTGGCCAACAGATGGCTGACTACCGGCACCGGATACGCATTTGGGCGGATTGCCTTGTTAATGGTGCACTTGTAATCAGCGCAAATGCGAACCTCCCCGTTGGCCTTTAGCGCAGTTACAATCGGAGTTTCCCACTCTGCGGAATCAACAGGAACAAGTATCCCCTGGCCCACCAATTTGTCCAGTTCCGTCTCTATCTTTTCTTTGAGTGCGAACGGCACTCTGCGTGGCTTGAGTCTGATAGGGCGGACCTCCGGATTCAGGTCGAATGCTACTGGGGGTCCCTTGAACTTCCCCAGTCCTTTCTTGAAAACTTCGGGGTGCGCATCACACACCTCCTGTATTGGGTCAGTCCCGACGGCATGCACCCCCCCAATGAACAACCCCAGGGGCTTGAACCATTGAGTTCCTAGGAGGCTGCAACTTCCCCCTTTGAGAACGACCAGGGGCAGTTCCGCAGCGTGTTGCTTGTATCGGACCTTGACATTTCCAACCCCCAAAACTGGAATGCTATTTCCCTGCACGTCCCGCAGCGTGGACTTCAACGCTTTGAGCTTAGGGCGCACGTGGGGAGAAATTCCCAAAAACTCCCGCTGGGACATAATCGAGTATGAAGAACCCGAGTCTATCTCCATCCTAACAGGGGCCCCTTGCACCAGTACCTCAACAAAATAACGTGGGTGTCCCAAGGACACGCTGTACACGGGGGTCTCGTCGCCGCTGTCGTCGGAGATGCGGCCCACGCCGTCCTGCTTCCTCGCGGGCCGGGCGCCCTCCTTGGTCTTCGGCGGCCGGTCCGATGGGTTTCTCTGGTCTCTACGCCGTCGTCTGCAAACCTTGGCGATGTGACCCCGGCGTCCGCAGTTGTGGCACTCGGCCTTCCGGAACGGGCACTTGATGCGGTCGTGGGTTGCTCCACAGCCGTCGCAGCGACGGCCGTCCTTCCGCACCTTCCGGACGTCCTCATCATCGCTACTCTCCGTGGAAGACTTCGGCGTGTGCCTGGCTGCCTGCACCGAGGCCGGGGCCTTGTCGGACTGCGGGGGTCTCTCTCTGAACCCCTTAACTCCGGCCCTCGTGGCCTCCGCAGCCTGGGCCGCCTTCATGACCTCGCGTAGCGTCGGCGGCGGCTCCTGGTTCATCAGTTTTCGTTGGACCTCTTCATCCCACAGGCCGCACAGCAAACGGTCCCTGAGGGTGATTTCGAGGTTTTCCCACTTGCATGGGCCGGCGGCCAATCGTAGGGCTGCTGCGAAGGCGGCGATGGACTCACCGGGCGCTTGAACCCTCTTCCAGAATGCGTCTCGAGCCGAAAACATCGAGACCGTAGGCTGGAAATGGTCTCTCATCACCTTTAGAAGCTGTTTGGCCGTCAGCTCGCTCACTTTCTTCGGTGCTACCAGGTCCACCAAGACTCGCTTAGCTGCGTTTCCCAGCATCCGAGTGAGGATGGCCCTCTTCTTCCCCTCATCTGTAATGTCGGACACCACCAGCATGTCCTGGAAGTCCATTTCAAAGAGCTCCCAGTCTTCCGGCTTGTTGACATCGAAACCGGCATGTGTCTTGGTCTCGTGGGAAGCCATAATCCCACCTTCGTCGCCAATTTAGTATATGAGAGCCAAGACAAAGGAACAGCCGAAGGGTTGGCTTAACACATCTTTATTGCATGAGTGGTCAGAGGGAACATGAGGTAATGGCGGACGAACAGCTCAATATATACGGTGGTTATACATTTGAATGTGGCTCCACGATAGCCCATTGGCTACCCCTTGGCGTGACGTCACTCTTGGTCACGCCCTTCTTGTCCAGGTGAGGTAGTGGCGGGAACCTTCCCGCGCTGTCGTTCTTTGGTGATTTATGACCAGTGAGCTGGGCGCTCGCTATTGCCACCGAGTGGTCATTAGCTCGCGTCCTGGTTGGAGCGGGTTACATTGAAGTATGGTTTAAAGGCACAGTATGAAGAAACATAATGCATAGAATTGAAACACAACACATTATCTCTAGCAAATTCATTATTTCTTCATTTGGAGATTGGTTATGTTTCAATTTTGTCTCTAGCCACATTCATGTTCCATATCTTTTGTCAGGGTAGTAAAAGATGTACAAAATGAGGCAAAAGAATTCTGAAGCAGTGGGTTATGCCACTTTCCCTTGCAGACTGCAGATAAAAAAATTGAAGAAACAGCTATGTTTAAAAACTCTGCACACACTTTTGTGTAAGAATGTTTAGCAACAGAATGTAAATCAAGTGGGCACTGGCTGTCTTTCTGCATGATTATTGACCACACTGCAACCTGAAACCAGCCTTTTAGGCTGTCTAAAAATACTTTTGCTTCCCAGGCATCTTTTGTTTCAAAAATCCCATACAGAATCCAGATTTGTTTTTGCCTTTCCTAAGAAGGATTGTTGAATACACATTCACCATTCCTTTGTCCAATTTTATTTCCTTTGTTCCTCCCTAATGAAATCTTAAATATTTGCCATGGTTTGCAAAGTTCTTCTGATTTAAACATTAAATATGATGTTTCATTGAAGAATAACCTCATCCCCATTGAAACTACATGATATAACTTTTTATTTGCAGCAGAATTCCATTGGTGTCTTCTTGCAGAATCTAGGAGAAATGAATGAAATATTGGCTTCTAAACTGAATTTTACTGTAGAACATAGGCTAAGAAGGCTTTTCACATTTCAGGAAAAAAAACCACCAACTTCCAAAGAATTGTACAATTAATTCATTTGCACCTAAAGTTGAGTGTGCTTGTGCTTCTTAAATGCAAGGGTCTGAACACAATACGGTACATGTATTTCTTTCAGCAGAAGGTCAAAAAAAGCCTAATCACATGTTCAAACATTAGTTCTATTGCCAAGACCATATTGCATACACCAGATGGCAAATCATTTTTTTTTTTTGGAAACTAAGATAGCTTTCAAAATTGGTTTGTGATCATTTCATCAAAAATCCTGCTGGGCATGCTGATACCCAGCAGCTGTTTGGATCCTCACTGTTTTAGGATATTCGTTTGAAGGTGTCAAAAATCCAGGGAAATTTCAATAACAATATAAAGTCATCCCAGTGGATGCCTTATAAGTACTGAGCACACAACCACTAAAAGCAAAGGTCTTTAGATGGACTACCTATTTTAGATATTAATGTACCAATCCAAGAAGGATCAACTATGAGGAAGTGCAAGCAAAAATATTCTTTAGATCCTAATGAATAGCTAGTGGAATAAGAAGTACTGTATTCAGATTTGCAGTTATTATACATGCTCAAGATCACACATTTAGGAGGCCTACTTTCCTCTCTCTCCCATGTAGGCAAAGGTGATGTGCTTGGAAGATTACTATCTTAGTAGTGCACTGCAGTCCCTTAGCAAACCCGAGGAGTCCCGACTTCCTCAAAGAGAATGGGACACGGCCCGCGGTCCATGGTCTCGATTACATATCGATTTCGCTGGTCCGTTTCGAGGCTTTATGTTCCTCCTTGTGGTCGATTCCCTCTCCAAGTGGTTAGAGGTTATCCCTATGGCCAACACCTCCTCAGCCGCAATGATCAAACAGTTGCGCAAGGTGTTCAGATTGCTTACTCTACAATAAAGATGTGTTTGGTCTTATGAATGCTACCGCATATCAATCTGCAAACATCAAACACTGCAGTCTCTCGGGTCTGCCGAGGGACTGCAGTGGCTCAAGTGGCTAAGACGCTAACTGGGAAGCCTAAGGTCAGTAGTTCGATACCCAAGTACTGCAGGAGGGAATGAGCCCCCGTCTTTGACCCAGCTCCTGCCAACCTAGCAGTTTGAAAGCAAGAAATTGCAAGTAGATAAATAGGGACCACTTCAGTGGGGAGGTAACAGCATTCCGTGTGCTCTGGTGTCTAGTCATGCCTGCCATATGACCATGGAAACGTCTGCAGAAGCAGACAGCGCTGGCTCTTCGGCTTTGAAACAGAGATGAGCACTGAACCCTAGAGTTGGATATGACTGGATTTCGAGCAAGGGAAACCTTTACCTTTACCTTTAGTGCTCTGTTAGAGCTGACAAAATATTTATGTGAACATGTGGTATGAAATAAAGTTAACATTGTGAAGGTATAAAACAACTTAATATGCTATGTAGGGCATAGCCGATGAGAGTGCTATATATCTATGTGCCCTGGTTAACTGCATCCATTCAATAGTCTTGTAAAATGTAGTATGCATGAATGGACAATTCTGGGGATATAGCTGATGCTTTAGCATTTGCCTTTTATTATCTTTCAAAGCTGATGTTTTAGTACTTGCCTTTTACTATCTTTCAAAGCAACTAGAATGTCTTTTATATTTCTGAAAATATAGTCCTTCATACAGCATTATAATTTGATAATATTTTCTAACCAAGTTAATGGAATGTTAATTTCCTACTTACATTAGAGGACAAGTTAACAAAAGTATGTGAATATTGCAAAGCTTCTTATTCATCATAAACAATTCTGTTGCACAATTGTGTGGTTGCCAATGGACCAGAAAAAAACCAGTCTGATCTGCTATTATGCTTTTGAATAAAAGTTAATCAAACACAAATCAGGGTGTGAGGAATACCAGCATTGTCTCTTGTATGTGCTGCAATATGACTAGGAGCCAATGGAAAGAAAGAAGATTGACAACTTAAAGTAAGAGTTAGGGATGACAGTCCCCTATTGAATAATTTAATGGACCAATGCCAATTTCTGTTCCTGTATGAGGAATGGTTGCTGAGCGCAGCTAGTGAGGAATGATAAAATGCATCTACAGACTCATTCCTGACCATGCTGAGTTGAACCAGGTTAGGAGAAAGATGAAGCACCAGTTTTGCTTAACCAGGTGAATTTGTGTACTGGCACTCTCCATTGAGAGCAATTGGGTGTTGGGTGTTACGGTAGCAACATGATTTCTAGGGCTGAAATAACTGATCAGGCTTTACTGAGCCTGTTTCAAAGGAATGGAGCAGATTTGGATACATTTAGTTTCAAAGCTAACTCCTGCTTACGTGGAAGCACAGGTATATATGTAGATTGGAACAAGCAGGGAAAATAAAAAGGACTAGATAGAAGCAGGCCCATAGGGGTTATTTTGGACACCGGGACAAGTCCCGGTGCACCACAGGGTCTGGTGCCCCCCAGAGGCGGGCAGAAGTATAACACCGGGAGGCTACACAATGATGCAAGCCAATTTCTGCCCAAACCGGAACCATTGAGGCAGCAGGGTGCTGTTTCTGTTGGGTGGGTATTGCTGCACACCAGCCCCCCCCCCCCCCCGACATGGCTTTGGTCACTTTGCACCCAAATCCATAGGCTCTCTCCTCCCCGCATCCACCGCCCTTTTAGTGTAGCCAGCAAGCCCCTGGATAGAAAAGCAGCTCTAGTCAAAATAATGAAAAATCCATACAGTAAAATCTCAACTTACAAATGCTTCGAGTTACATAAAATTCGACTTACATAATGATTTTGTGCTAAAACCATGTCTCGATTTACACGATTTCCAATGGGTTTGCTTCGAGTTACATAAATATTCTTTTTCCTATGGGTTTGCTTCGAGTTACATAAATATTCTTTTTCCTATTGGTTTGCTTCGAGTTACGTAAAAATAATAATTTTTCCTATGGGTTTGCTTCGACTTACATAATAATTCAATTTAAGCAAAAGACTATGGAATGGACCTTTTTTGTAAGTAGGGGTTTTACTGTACTTTAAAGTATAAGGAAAGTATGAGGAGACTTTTCTTCAGACTTTTGCTCTTTTAGCAGAAGGGGCAACAGAAGAGGCAGAGCTAATAAACCCTCCTCCTTATATATTTATTTGACTGACATTCAGAACTTCTAAACAGGCCTGTGTCTACTGCATTTCTCATTTTATCTGTAGATTTAAAGATACAGAGCCTTAGCCTTCAGGCTGCAACCTGTCAACTCATCTCTGTACTCATCTATATAAAGCGCTGGGTGTAATCAAACATCACCTCTTGGCCCCTAAGTAAAAGTAATTATAGGGCATGGTGCATAATTTTGGGATTATCTTCCTAAAGTTTGTAATATTAATATAGCTCAGAAGGACTTAGTAGCTGTCAGCAGTGTATGAATAGGGAAGTACTGCTTCTAAGAACCTTCAGATGGGATTATTGCAGATGTTCTTCTAAACAGGCAATTGATGAGCCATTTTTGTGTTCCTTGGCTCAAAGACCTGGCTGACAACGATGTGGCTGCAGGATATAGAAGGCAGCGTACATGAGGCCTGCCCATACTATCATGGTTGTAGTCCTTTCCCCCAAAAATCACAATGTCAGAGGAATGGAGAGTGCATTAATTTTTAATTAACTTAGCATTCAGATTTGTCAAATACATGTGCATGGTTACAGAGCACTTGAACTTTGCAAAGATAGAGTGACCATGTACTCTTTTGTGGCCCCCACAGTGCTCACAAATTGGTGCAATTTCAGCCATAGGGTGCTTCTGGAGGTACCTTGTAGCAGGGGACACACCAGGTAGGTTCATTTGCCAGTGACACACTATAAATATCTGTGTTTCTATATGGGAAACAGACACAAGAGAAGTCAAACCACTTTATTTTCCTTGATTTGTCGCCACCTTGTCCTAGAGTATGTTCAACATCACAGGAGATAGATCATTGATGGCAAACCTTGGTACTCCAGTCTCCAGGTGTTCTTGGTCTTCAATTCCCAGAAGCCCAAGTCAGCACTCCTGCTGATCAGGGCTTCTGGGAATTGAAGTTCAAGAACAGCTGGAGTGCCAAGGTTTGCCATCAGTGGGGTAGATGAAGCTGCAACAGTTGAAGGTAGCCTGAATTAATGAGCTATTCTTGCCTCTCATTTGGCACTTACATAATCTGCCTCCATGCCCTGGAAAGCTAAATAGTGAAGTCAAGTGACCTAGCCACATACCAGCTGCCATCACCTCCTGCAGCTCTGCCTCCACAATCAGTCTCTAGGGTGGAAATACTTCCCAACCATCTACAATTTAAGACATCTTACAAAAAAGCTTTTCATGTCTATTTATGTATATTCATAGGGCTCCTCCACTTAAAAGTGGCATATTGTTCTCCTAGAACTCTGCATCACGTCAGGGAGATCTCCATGTGTACCTCAGTATACATGGCAAATCTTTTGCAATTCTGTCCAAAGACACAAAAGGGACTGCGATGGCTTAGTGGTTAAGACGCTGAACTTGATGACTGGAATGTTGGCAGGTTAACAGTTTGAGACCTGAGTGCTGCATGATAGAATGAGCTCCCGTCTCTGCAGACACAGACAGCACTGGCTCTTTGGCTATAAATAAGGATGAGTGCTGAATCCTAGAGTCGGATATGACTGGCTTTCAAGAAACGGTTACCTTTACCAAAAACACAGAGAGAGGGAAGCATTTCTATCATGCGTGAAAGCAGTAATGGTGGAATCAGGACTGTCCACATGGCCTCACAACCATCTCTTGCAGTTTTTTAAAAAAAATAAGGAGTTTATGTGAACTAACCTAGTGACAGAAACCACTAGAAACAGAACCAGAATCTTAGCAAGCATGAATGCAAGAACCCTGGCCAAGTGATTAGAGTATCTCCTAGGACAGAGGAATATTCCTAGACCTTCCTGGCACAGCATACTTAGGTTAACCCTTAGCCCTTTCCCTGACTCTTAATATTATAAAAGGTTTCTTGTTTGGGCTTAGATTTTCACTAAGAATGTATGTTTTTTTTTCCTGGCGTTGTGTTTCTGTGCAGTCCTGCCACCACCAGCTAGCTCTCTGTTTGACCAAATTAACTCATTATAAGGGAGATACAGTAGTTTCCCATGCAAATGTACTAAACTATCTTTAAAACTACATAAGCATATTAGAATAAAATTTCAAGAAGTCAGATTGGGTCACAGAAGTAATTTCCAGTACATATACTGTATTCTGTTTTGCTGGAAGGCATGTGAACCACTGATGAATTTAATCAGAAAATGTGGAACTTTATAGCAAATGTGTTCAAGCCAAGTAATCCTGCCTTCATCCTTAGTAGGATCATTTTCAAATTATATATACTTATAAAGCAGATAAGAAATAGCAGAAATTTCACTGACTTTCCAGTGCAACTATACTGGAAAGCTGATCCCAGCTGCTATTATGTTTTAAACCACAGTCAGGGATCACACAGTGGCTGCCCATTGATTTGGGAGTTCACTGTTCATACTGGATGTGATTCCCATCCCCCCCCCCCACCTGCTTTCCTCCCTTCCTCTGGTTTTGCTTTAGCCAATCCTTTTATGGTTCACTGTCTTGCCAGTTTTGTGTCTGAAGTTAAGGAAAACAGTCTTAGAGTTTATCAATTAAAACCACCAAAGTGAACCTCCTTAGCAATCTTATTAATACGAGCCGAAGAATGTTAGAAAATGTCCTACCAAGGGAAAATACTCAAGGTTTTGAAACTAAATACACGAAACTAAATTCTCTCTCTCTCTCTCTTTCTCTTTTTCTGTGCTTACAACCCGATTTCAATCCTGAAGGGATCAAGGTTGACTCAAATGAGTGTCCAGCATGTTGGGGGCAAAAATGCTAATTACCTTGTGAACCACCTAGAGAGTGCACTCAACACAATGGGGCAGTGTATAATGGTAATTGCGCTATCTATCTATCTATCTATCTATCTATCTATCTATCTATCTATCTATCGATCTATCGATCTATCGATCTATCGATCGATCGATCGATCGATCGATAGATCGATAGATAGATAGATAGATAGATAGATAGATAGATAGATAGATAGATACAGTATAAGAGAGAGAGAGACAGAGAGAGCATGGAGGTGTACATACAGGAAGACTAATAACAATAGAATGCTTTAGCATTAAAATGTAAAAGGAGGATGATTGAGGAAGAGAAAAGAATATGAGGTCATGTTGTCATGTTCTCCTGGTTCTGAGCATTATGCTCCTACTGCCTACATCATTAAAACACCACCTATAGACATGATCCCTGTCTTTCAACAACAATCACACAGAAGAAAACCTGTTTGAATCACTCAAGCTTGAAAAAATAGAAGCTCTCCACTGGCAAAGAAAACCTGCACTGAGGAACAAAACGTGCTGGATGGATTTGATTCAGCCTTTGTGTCATATGCGCACTAAAAAATAAATCAAATGCACCCATTTTATAAGTGGAGAAAACCTCACAGTATTTGATGGTGTAGTCAAGCTGAGACCGAGTGATTGGTTATACCTTTACATTACCCATGATCAGAGTCTCCTTGGCTGAGTAACATACAGTACAGTACACTGAAAATATAAAATACAAATCTTGAAATCTTGACTGGAGAGAATACCGTACTGTATATGACAATTCTAGCAGCAAAGAGTAAGAGCATTGTTACATATAAAACCAAAGCAAAGGCGACAGCAAGAGAGGCAATTGCTGAGAGGCAAAATCACTTAAAATAAGTTCTTAAAAACGCATTAAGTAGAAGGGTTGTGTGGTTTGTGCTGCGGAGAGACAACATACAATGCTATGCCGTAGCTAAACAGATCTGCAAATAGCACATTGCCTTAGGGCCTCCAGCAGACCAAAATGTTAAAAACACAGTCAAGTACTTGGGGAGACAGGCTGGATGGGTGGGGTGAGACATAAAAAGAGGGGAAAGGCTTTTTTTTTTAAAGGCCTGAGGGTCTAAAATGCTGTAAAAGAAGAGTGTTGCAACAAGACAAGCCCAGTTCTGATCTTTGATAAGAATACAAACTCATTACTTTTTCTTTACCTCACTTGTTATAATCCAGGCTTTAATGTTTTTCAGTACTGTACTTGTATTGACTTGTGGAAGAATCATATACTGTAGTCATGTCAACTGCTAGCAAAGAATGAACAGTATGGCTAAGAAAAGAGGGGAACTTTGTCCTATGATACAGCTGGTTGTTTATTTATTCTTCATAATTGTTGACAGTTGAAAATGACAATTTTATTTGGGATAGGTGAACACATGTTTTAAAGTTGTAAGAGTCGAAGATTCAGACACAGTCTTCTCACCATTCATAATTTAGCCCTTCTAATCGTTCCTGAATGCGACTGCCATGGCTTAGTGGTTAAGACACTTAACTTGATGACTGGAAGGTCTGCAGGTCAGCAGTTTGAGATCCAAGTGCTGCATGATGGAGTGGGCACCTGTCTCTGTCCCAGCTCCTGCCAACCTAGCAGTTTGAGAACAAGAAACTGCTACTGCTTTGGTGTGAAAGGTAACAGTGTTCTGTGTGCTCTGGTGTCTACAGTCAGGCCTGCCAAATGTCCACAGAAATGTCTGCAGACGCAGACAGAGCTTGCTTTTTAGCTGTGAACGGAGATGAGCAGCGAACCCTAGAGTCGGATACGGCTGGCTTTCGAGCAAGGGTGACCCTTACCTTTACCTAATGATTCCTGAAGCTTTGTATTTTAGTGGCTACTCAACTGCATCATAGAAGCAGTTTTCCTTTCTTTCAAATCAGAGCTGTGCTTCTCATTTCAAGGGACAGTTTACAAATCCCTGCTCTTTTTTCGTTTCCTAGACTAGCATTCTAACTATACAATTCATAAAAACATGGTTGCGTGACTAGAAGTAGAAGCAGCACATTTCTTAAGTGCATTAGCATATGCTATTCCCTTTGTATGCTCCAGATACTAACTTTACATCCCTTGGTGTATATGCATGAATAATACAAGCACCTGTTTTACTTAGCAGAACTGTCCATGTCCCCATTTCTCAGTGGCTTTAAAAGCATTTCAACTCTTCAGATTAGCTTGCAGGTTTGCAGGGACAGCACTAACAAGATGTGCAAGAGGGTGATAAATGCTCCCAACCGTTTCCCTCCCATTTTTAAAGCAGCTGCAAGGAGTCCAATTTCAATCACTCTTGAATCAATTGAGAAAAGGCCATTTAACCCTTCCCTCCCGTACTATTTGTTCCTATATCCGTGATGGTGAACCTTGGCACTCCAGATGTTAATTGACTTCAATTCCCAGAAGCCCCTGTGAATCCACACAAATGGGTTTACTGTGATTCATCCGGCCCACGCTGCCCTAATCGCTCCTGGAAGTGGAAGTAAAACGCGCCCGTCCAAGGGCAAAGTCCAAGGACATGCAATGGGTGTATTGCAACTTTCAAAATTTTAGTAGCAAAATAATCTCAACGCTGAACTATCAATCCAGTTCACAAAACAAGATGTCGTTTTGTCTTTTCATGGAAGAGAAACCCAGCTGGGTTCCTTCCTTTTATTGTGATAAGAAGCTAAACAAATTCCATAAATCCATTTGAAGAATCCAAATGCAAAGCATAGTGATAGCTAAACTACTAAACTGGTTAAATACTTTTAAAATAAAATATCCCATTCCTGGGTCCTTAACTCTAAACTGAAATCATAGCTGTCAAGTATCCCGTATTGGCCAGGAAAACCCCTTATTTTACCCTCTTCTCTGCCGTCATCCCATATTAATTAGACTGCAATGCCCTGTTGCCACCATTGGAGGGCAGCAAAGGATAAGCATAGCTGTCAAGTATCCCGTATTTCCTGGGAAATTTCCCTTATTTCCAAATCCAAAACTTGACAGGTATGACCTAAATCCGCATAACTTAATTTAAAATAAGAAAATGCACAGATTCTAAGTTCGAAGATCGATGTAAATTCGACTGTCATTATGGTGAGATGGCACTAAGTCAGACGACCTAGATCCCTTCCATCTCCCAAAGTACGGCCTTGCTTCGGCCCCATGTCAGAGTCCCATCTCCCAATCTTCCTGGTGATGGTTCCGAACCTCAAAGTGCTTCGCAGCTTCTGATGTGATCCCTTTTTAACTCGGCAAAATTGTGGCTTTTTATGCTAAAATGTCCCTCATTCTCCCTCTTAAGGAATTTAGAGGTGTCTTTGAGATAAGATCTGAGAGATGAGACATCTCTTCAAGATCTTTCAAGATCAGAACTCATTGGCAAAGTCTCCAAGGTTTAACTTTGGCCCCCCCCCCCAATGTGAAGTGAATGACAACAAGTTCAAAAGGACAATGGATTTAAAATGCAGAGTTCAAACAAGTGCATTGAACTCAGGGAAATCCCTCTCTCTGGTGTCTCACAAACCACTAGACACGCTAATCCCGATGATGTCAGGCATTCCAGGTAAACACTTAGATTAACTGTGCTACAAAGTTCCATTGCTCAAACTGAGAAGTGGTGGTAAGTAATTTAATCCAAAGTAACATTTTCTAAGTTTATGGCAATGCATAATGGAAATTAATTACAGTACTGTGAAAAAATCATATTCCATACTATGTGTAAGCTGATAGCAAAAAAATATTTGCTAAAAATACAAGAGAGTATAAATCTCTGTAGGAAATATTGAAACAGTCATAAACACTAAGCTTTACAAAGGATCTTACCCTTCTCCCTCGTCACTCACAGAAATCCCATTGGGTTTCCTCTACTGAGGTCAGATGTAGGGCTACTGCTCCTAAGGTTGATGTTGCATGCATTGCAGAACCCAAAGCATAATGGATTTTGCTGCCGAGTCAATCATAAAACTGTATCAATAGAGAATTTATTGCCCACTGCATTGGGTGAAAAGAGCTTTTTAACTTAGAAAAGAAAGAAAGAAAAAGGAATGGAAAGAAAACTCTTTCTGCTTACTATGTCCTTCATGACCAAAGATGTTAGGCTTAATGGCCAAAGCCAGAGGCATTGAGCATGCATCAAAAGGCACATGTTTTCAGTGGAAACCAAGACAGCCTGCTTTAAAAACATGATTATGCAAGCTAAACAGCAGTCACTGTAGCTACTGGGTCATGTCACCACAGTATGGGCAAGAAAGAGTGCCCTAAATTTACTGTGCCAATTAAGCCTGCAACCTACCTATTTGATTTCAACTCATTTGATCACTATATTGCTGATTTATGTCACTTGCCCTTTGCTAATGGCACACTGGTTTTCTAGCCTGATATTATTTATTTCTGTGATTGAGATCTATTTTGGTCTTTGTTACTAGAATGCCAAAGTTCACCAGCTGGAGACAAATGCAAAAGGAAACCGCAAGGGATTAAAAAATTCTGAGCCCAGGCATTTGTTCTGAATGGAGCATACAAAAGTCCTTTCTTTTTTGACTGCAATCTAGTCTCCTCTACAACAGCTCAATCATTTCCCAAACTGGTTATTTTGGGGAGGGGGGAGGATTATGGGAAATGTAGTACAGAAAAATAATTTCCCAAACTCTGATTATAGCTGCTTGCAATGTACAGCTGCAATTACTAGCATGCTTAGGATGAAAGACACTATGGTAGATTTCCACAAATTATTCCTAGCATGAAGAGCTCTTCTCCTTTAAAAAGCACACTGAGAAGAACCACAGTATTTTTATGGATTTCCAATTTTCAGAATGATATTAAAGTTAAAGGTCACCCCTTCCTCAAAAGCCAGTCGTATCCATATGGTAGTGGGCCGGGTTACCTAAGAGACCGCATCGCCCTGAGGACGTCTGTCCGTCCAACCAGAGCGGACCGGAAGGGCTCTCTAATTGTTCCATCAGCCAGAGGGGCTCGCCTCTCTGGCACAAGGAGGAGAGCCTTCTCCGTGTCTGCGCCGGCCCTCTGGAACCTCCTGCCAACAGAGCTACGTCTCCGGACGGAATTGCTGCCTTTCAGAAAAGAACTTAAAACCTGGCTGGCGGGTCAAGTGTGGGGTGCAGGTGGAAGGGTAACCTCCATTGGGTGGTTGGTGTAGAAGAACTCTTCCCCATGGTGCCTTTGGATCCTGCAGCCCTTGTTTTTAGGGGGTGGGTAGTTTTAACTGTTTTTAACATGTGTTTTTTAATTTTTATTGTGAACCGCCCTGAGTTGGCTTTGGCCGAGTGAGCGGTATATAAATGTGACAATTAAATTAAATTAAATTAAATTAAACTCTAGGGTTCAGTGCTCACCTCTGTTTATAATCAAAGAGCCAGTGCTGTCTGAGTCTGCAGACATTTCCGTGGACGGAATGCTGTTTACCTCCCCACTGAAGTGGTACCAATTTATCTACTTGCAATTTCTTGCTTTTGAGCTGCTAGATTGGCAGGAGCTGGGACAGAGGCGGGAGCTCACTCCGTTATGCAGTACCCAGGGATCGAGCTCCAACCTTCAAGTCAGCGAGTTCAGAGCCACCACAGTCCCTTCAGCATGATATGACTCATCTAAACTGTGGCATTGCCCCTGATTGTTCTGGAGTCACACTGGATTGTTCTGGCATTTTGTGTTGCAGATTTGAGTAGCTCATCCGCATATCGGCTTCAACCCATGGGAATGGTATTGCTTACTGGATGTACTGAGTTTCACTGGATCATCGAAATATCATCTGTTTATACATATCTAGAATTGGTTCCTCAGGTCTCATTCCCAACACAGACTGCTGTTTTGTTTATTTAAACCAAAGCAGTTTACAGCAAGACAATAAACACAATAAACACAGTAAGAAAAATAAACACATAGTACATGAATTTTGCTCATCTTCTCTACTGTCTTACCACCTATTTAAGTCTATCCTCCCTCCCGCCCTTATTTTATCTGCCCACTATTCTCACACCATCACTAATTCACTATAGTGTTTTCTAATTTTAACTTCTTTATTTTTAGGTTTCACTTTTTGCGCTATGACATAAAAGTGATAAAATTTTTAAAAATGAAAATTCAGCAGATATCACAAGAAAACCAAACAGGAGCACAATGAGACATGGATGAAGTGGGAGACTGATGAGCAGAAACACGCCTGTGGCATGGTACAGTCTGTGCTGAGACAGTTACTTTGTTGGTTTGTTGAAATGTATGGACTTTAAATGAAGTATTTTTTTTTCTTTGATGACATTTTGTAATGTATTTTTATGATGATATTTTGTAATGTTGTATTTTTATAATGTTATTTTGTAATGTTATATTCATGACTTATATGATTTTGTGATGTTTACCTGTTTTGTGAGCCTCCCAGAGTCGAGCAATCGAGTGGGGCGGCATATAAATGTGAATATAACAACAACAACAACAACAACAACAACAATAACAACAACAACAATAACAACAACAACAATAACAATAACAATAATAACAATAATAACAATAATAACAATAATAACAATAATAACAATAATAACAATAATAACAATAATAACAATAATAACAATAATAATAATAATAATAATAATAATAATAATAATAACAACAACAACAACAACCAACAACCAACAACCAACAACAACAACACAGCTGCCCTGGGTTCCTGCCGTGGGGCTATGAAAGAGCCGCCGCCGCCGAACTGCCGCAACACCGTTTGCTTCTTCCCCTGACTCATCCTGGTCGGGGGGGGGGGGTTTGGGAGCATGCCACAGCTGCCCTGGGTTCCCACCACGGGGCTATGAAAGCCGCCGCTGCGCCGCCGCAACACTGTTTGCTCCCTCCCCTGACTCGTCCTGGTCAGGGGAGGTGGGAGCGCAGCTGTTACTGGAGCACAGCTGCCATGTGGCGGGACATCCTGTCTCTTCAGCTGGGATGTTTTGAGCCACTGAACTCCACCGTGGACGGCTGAGTTTTTTTGGGGGGGGGGCTCCGTCTTGGACTTGTAGCAGCCGAGGGTACTATTTGGTATTTAAATGCTAATTTGTATTGTGTTAGGATCTGTATTAGACTTTGTAATTTTGTATCTTTAATATTGTAGAATTTGCCATATTGTGGAGATTTCTATTGCGATTGTAACTAATTTGTAATTGTGGAGATTTCTATTGTAACTTATTTGTATTATTCCTCTTTACTTACATTGTATCTTGTTATTGGTTACTGTGATTGTTGTAATGCGGTTTCCCCATGCCCATCGGGCATGGAAACGGCCCTTGCAGAGGCCGCTTCAGGAGGACGCTCCTTGAGCCGCGGGCTCTGCGGGCAGACAAATTAAGGGGGGTGAATAAAATATAGGGTTTGATTCACCCAATTACCGTGACCTGACCTGCGACTCGGCCAAGTAAGCAGATAGCTGACTCCTGTCAAACATTAAGTGCATAGTTCATCTCCCGGCTCGGGAAATCCCTGGCGCAAATAAGCCATGTTTGTCCCTGCCTAATCCCCAAGACAATGAGGTCCCTAAACCCATGTTTGCCCCAGCTGATTAAACTCCCCTTTGAAGAGTTCCCCATTAACCCGTGTACGTGGGTGAGGTAATTTTCCTGTCAGATGACAGCCTGCCACCGTTGCGCTTTTTCCCCTATAAATGATGTTGCCTTTTTCCAATAAAGTACTGATCTGATCTCGCTCCTGTTGCCTCGTGTTGTCATTGATCAGTCTCCTCCGGGCTCTAACGCTGCCCTAGCGGCCAGATATCGCTACAGCTGGTGACCCCGACGTGATTTACTCGTGAGTAAGAGACCCCGGAGAGGTCTACTCGTGAGTAGCGCTCCACGCGGTCCGGTTCTGCGCTTGAACCGCGACCCGCCAGCCCGGAGGATAGCGCGGCGCTCTGGTCGGCAGCCAGCCGGACAGAGAACGGCCCGCCGCGAGGCATTCCAGAGAGACATTCCTACCGCTTCCTCCTCACTTTCGAGAGGTTTGCCATAGAGGGAAACGCGTTCCGCTCAGGGCAGGCTGTGAGCCCCTGACATCGCAGAGGCCGATAGAAGGGCCCGTGGCAGAAGGTCCACGCTCCGAGGTCTACCCCAGACACCCGTCGCCCGAACCTGTTGCCTGCAAAGACGCGTCGATCTTCGTCCCGAGAAGGAAACTTCGGAGGACCATCGCAGGTAATATGGGGACTTGTTCTCCTCGACCAAGTCCGTCCGCTAGCCAAAGAACTCGGGAGCAAGAGTTCATAATCCTGGCCAGGGTTTTTAAGTTCCGATTTCACAGCAGGGAGCTAGCGAGACTTTTGGCGTACCTCAGGGAACACTGCCTACTTTACCCAGAAGTAGGTACGTTAACCCTGAAGCTCTGGGATCAGATAGGAGACTGCATTCAGCAAACCCCGAAAGCTCCAGGAGGGATAGTCCGCACATGGCGGAAATGTAGGAGACTCTTAGAGCAGATCGAGCCAGTCCGGGTAGAAGCGGAAGAACCCCCGTTAGAGAAGCCATCAGGCATGCCAGTCGAGCCGACTGCGCCCGCCGCACTCTATCCGACATTCAAGTATCAGCAGAGTAGCGCAGGGAGCCTTCCCGCGGTGGCAGCTGCAGACGTCACCGAGGGAACGCAAGGAATGAGAGGCGCTGGCGCTTCTCTGACAGCCCCAGGTTCCCTAGTCGTGAAGAGTGCCCTTCAGCGCACAGCTGAGATAGAACTCAAGAAGGGGGAATTGCCAGTTGAACAGCTAGCAGAACTTCGACAGATTTGTCCCATCCGCTTGGAGATGGACGCGCTCACGGGCGCACAGCAGATAGTACACTCCCCAGTCCCGCACAAGCTTCTCATGGCTTTACGGAAAGCAATTTCAGAGACAGGGCTCCAAAGTCGTTTTACGAGGGGCACGCTCCAGCAAGTGTGCGAAACCACCATGTGGATTCCTCATGATTGGAAAGCCGTTATGAGAATGATGCTCACCCCCAGCCAGTACATGATTTGGGACAGCGAGTTCCGCCTAGAGGCGCAAGCTCGGGCTGCCAGGATGGGAGGCGCGGTAATCCCTGACCAGCTGTATGGTTCAGGTGCCTTTGAGTCCATCAACGCTCAAATCAACTTGCCTCTCGCCACCCTAGAGATGTCAGCCGAGGCTGCCTATAGGGCATACTTCAAGGTCCCAGCGTCTGGCAAAACGGCCAAAAATTACACCGCTATTAAGCAGGGAGCCCAAGAGCCCTACATGGACTTCATCAATCGCCTGGAAGAAGCAATTAGCAGGCAGATTGACAATGAGCACGCCCAGGAAGAGCTCATGATTAAGCTAGCCAAAGACAACGCCAACTTGGACTGCCGTAAAATCTTGCAGTCCCTGGGCAATCGCCCTGACATAACCTTAACGGACATGATTCGAGCATGCTCCGACGTTGGCACAGACTCCTACAAGATGGGTCTGCTAGCGGCAGCGGTGCAGGGGGGAAGAAGACCGAATGGCAAGAACAAAGGGGCATGTCACACTTGTGGCAAGGTCGGTCACTTCGCTCGGGAGTGCCGATCCAAGGGAGGCGGACAAAAGTCCGGCCGTCCCAAGGCTCCGAACACCCCCTGCCCGAAGTGCAAGAAAGGCTACCATTGGGCCAGGTTTTGTCCGAATTCGGGAAACCGGAATCCGGGCACGTCTCTGGCCCCAGTCCAAACAGAGGCTTCCTTCACCCAGATCCAGAACTCCCCAGACCGAGACTAGATTCTAGGCACATCCCAGGCACTGCGAGGGCACAGGCCAGCCCCAAGGGCAGCACGGGGCTAGAATTGACTTGCCAGGCGGACGTTACATGCGACCTGCCAGGCACAGTCTATCTAGTCGACACCCAGTACATGGGACCCCTGCCCAGAGGCTTTATAGGTTTAGTTTTGCCCCGCAGTGTAGCTGGAGCACGCGGAATTTTCATAATTCCAGGAGTCATTGACTCGAATTTTTCAGGCATTCTCCAGGTCCAGCTTTGGGCGCACCTGCCCCAAACAATCCACAAGGGAGACACGTTAGCGCAACTGATCATGGTTCCTTGTCACTCGCCAGCAGGCAGCCAGGGAAGGCTCAGGGACAGTTCAGAGTCCGGTTCAGCAGACCGCTCGAGCGCGAGTGAGGCAGTGCAAGGATACCAGGTCTTAGCGACAGTGGAGACCAACATTGAGTGGAAACAGCGCCCCGTTATCGAGGTATTTTTGAACAAAAGGGTGTTCTCAGGGTTACTCGATACCGGAGCGGATGTGTCAGTGATAAGCAGGAGCCAGTGGCCAAGAGAGTGGGCCATTGAGCCGGTCTCCGATGTGTGGGGGGTAGGAGGCGTCCAGGAAGCGTTCAGGAGCCGAGAGTGGGTAGAGGTCACAATCCCAAAGGCTGACGGCACGGCGGTAATTCGGCCGCACATTCTTGACGTGCACATCAACCTTTGGGGGCGAGACATTCTCCAGCAGTACGGTGCTACGCTTACCTTCGGGTAATGGCGTTGCCACTTAAATGGCTCACCGACACTCCGGTATGGGTAGAACAATGGCCGGTAGTGGGAGAGAAATTAGTTGCCCTCAAGCAGCTAGTTAAGGAACAGCTAGACGCAGGACACATAGAACGGTCCACGAGCCCCTGGAATTCGCCAATTTTTGTGATTAAAAAGAAGTCGGGGAAGTGGCGACTCCTCCACGATCTCAGAGAGATCAATAAATGCATTCAGCCGATGGGTCCGCTTCAATGCGGCATCCCAAATCCGAATATGATTCCCGAGGGGTGGGAGATCCTAGTTGTAGATCTCAAGGATTGCTTTTATACAATCCCCCTAGACCCCAGGGACCGGGAAAGGTTCGCCTTTACAGTGCCGGTCGTGAACCACGGCGAGCCCACGCAGCGTTACGCGTGGAAATTTTTGCCACAGGGCATGCTCAATTCGCCCACCCTGTGTCAAATTTATGTTCACGGCGCACTGGCAAAGTTCCGAAGCCTTTACCCTAAAGCTATTGTTTGTCACTTCATGGACGACATCTTAGTAGCGTTGCCACAACTTGGCAGCGAAATGTTTTCTGACCTCCAGGCCAGCCTGGGGGACAAAGGCTTACTCATTGCCCCTGAGAAAGTGCAGAGAACCGAGCCCTTTTCATACCTGGGCCATCGGCTTCTCCGCTCTTTTGCAGCACCAGTCCTGCCTCAGATAAATTTACAAGGCTCAGTCACCCTTGTAGAATTGCAGCAAGTTTTGGGGAACATCAATTGGGCCAGACCGTATTTTCGTTTAGATACGGATCTTCTAAAACCGCTCTTCTCGCTGCTAACCTTAGGTAAGCAGCCGGCAGACCGGATAAAAATCTCTCGAGACGCGCGCTTGGCGCTCGAGAAGGTGAACCAAGCTCTCAGCCAGAGGTGGGTGGATAGGATCGCCCCGGGGCCATATGCCCCGATCCTGAATTTGTACATCGTACGGTCAGGGTCCATGTTCACTGGGGCGCTAGGAGTAGACTCAGAGAAGGGAGCGAAAATTGTGGAGTGGGTATACTTGCCAAACACCTCTTCTCGGAACATCGTCCCGCCCCAAGAACTGGTCTCCGCGGTGATCTACCGCGGCAGGCTGAGAGCAAGGGACATTTCTGGGCACGATTTAGCTAAGATCATAGTCCCGTTCACTAAGGAACAAATCCATCAGCTGATGCAGCTAGGTGACTCGCTTCCGATAGCTTTGGAAGGATTCACTGGAAGCTTGGCATACCACTTGCCCAAAGACCCTAGACTTGTCTCACTTCAGACAGGAACAGTCAGTTTGTTCGAATTGCTCTCGCTGGTCCCGCTTCAGGGGGCCAAGACAGTTTTTACCGATGGGGGACGCACATATGGTGTCCTGACTTGGCAGGAGGGCGAAGCTTGGCGCACGCTGCTAACTCTTCCACAGAAGTCCGCGCAGCGGGCAGAGTTGGCAGCCGTGAACCTTGCCTTGCGCACCTTCGCCGAGGAACGTTTAAATATCATTACTGACAGTCTGTATGTAAGGAATTTGCTTCACAGCCTACCGGGAGCTTACATTACTCCCGCGATAGACAAGAACTTGCTCAGTCTGTTTCTCACTGCTCAATTCCATTTGCGGAACCGCACAGAGCCGCTCTATATTGCCCACATCCGAAGTCACCAAGACCTACCGGGTCCGATTTCCGCGGGCAATAGCAGAGCGGATGCGGCGGCAAGGGAAATTCAGCAACGTTCAGTGTTGGGAGTTTTCACTACTCCAATCCAGAGCCATGCCTTTTTTCACCAAAATGCCAAGGCACTCGCCAGACAGTTCAATCTGCCACTCTCTCAGGCCCAGGGTATAGTCCGCTCTTGCCAGCATTGCGCAGGAGCGCCGGGGGGGCCCTCGTGGGGGGTCAACCCACGAGGGACAGAGGCTAATCAGGTATGGCAGATGGACGTCACGCATGTGCCGCAGTTCGGCAGATGGCAATACATGCACGTCTGCATTGACACTTTTTCCCAGTTCGTTTGGGCAACGGCGCAGAAAGGGGAGGCTGCCACCCACGTGGAGCAGCACCTCCTTTCCTGCATTGCGGCGATGGGCAAGCCGCGGCACGTGAAGACGGACAACACGCCGGCCTACAGTTCCAGGCAGTTGGCCGCCTTCATGGCTACTTGGGACATCAAGCACACATTTGGAATTCCCTACAATCCGCAAGGGCAAGCGATTGTAGAGCGGGTCAATCGGACGCTAAAGTCCTATATTGACAAACAAACAGAAAGGGGGGAGCCACCAGCCCTCCCCAAGTCACAGGGAGAAGCACAGATGTGTCTCAACAAGGTATTGTTCACTTACAATCACCTTAATGTTTTTTCGGATTGCACGCCGCAGGAGAAGCATTTCCGCCGTTCGGAAGCTCTCCCGCGACCTATGGTCCGGTACCGAGTGCCACCAGACCCTTCTTGGAGGGGCCTGGTGCCGCTCATAACCTGGGGAAGAGGGTATGCTGCAGTTATGTCTCCTACAGGTGTCGTTTGGATTCCAGCTCGGTGTGTCAAGCCTCACTTGAAACCACATGGCGTGGACCCAGGCCGACCCGAGTCCGATCCCGGAGATGGAGGACCTCACGCTGGCCGACAAGACCCGCCGGAGGAGACGGCCACCGGCGGCGCCGAAGATCACCTGGGGGATGGTCAAGGCACTTTGCAGTAAAGCTGAGGATGCCCTCCAGCGCGGGGAGAAGGAGCCGACACCGGAGAACCTCGTAGCAGCAGTCTTTGCCCAGATTCATGCCAACTCCATGGCGATCATCGTCATCCTGGCCCTCACCCTGCTTCTGGGGGGAGGCGTTCAGGCTGCTCCGATCCAGGCCGACGGTTTGCCGCCTGGTGAAGATCTTTCTGCACGAATGCAGTACAACTTGTGGGAAAGGTTGGTGGGTCTCGTCAACCAGTCCGATTTTTGTCTACAGCAGGACATTGGTTCTGCATCTATCCTCAGCACCTGTCTCATCCCCGTGTGCCACACTCTGGACGCGCGCACCAAGGATGGCGACTGGTTGCTGAAGGCGTTCTTTGGCCCACACACTCCCACCACCTTCTCAGCATACGCACGCTGGGGGGGACGGCGACTTGCATCAACCTTGCTGGCTGACGCAGCCACTCTTCATACCCCTCGAGTGGCGGTCAGCCCGGACGCTGCTTGCACCCGAATGACCGGCTGCACCTCAGGCGGTCCGACTCGGCGCCGCTGCCTGGACCCCGGCAGCGGCAACTGGACTTGCAATAAACCAGAAACCCTCATTTCGCTGTACGCTCATGTCACCCTACCTTCAGGGTGGTTTTTCACCTGCAACCAGTTCACATGGAACTATATTCCTGCGAATCTGTCGGACTCAATGTGTTGTATCAGTCGTTTGACACTGTTACTTCCTACTAAGGACATGATTGCCCCAAGCACAAATGTTTCTAATGTTCCACATGTTTCCAATGTTTCAAATGTCTCCCCACTCATACGGCACACACGCACAACCCAGTTAGACAGCTCTTGTGACAGCAGCTTTAGAGTAATGAGTCCCGCTGAGTATGTATCCCTAGCAGTCAGCCTTGTCGGCGTGCCAGGCTTGGCCGTCGGCAACGCACGGAGGATTGGCCGCTTGGCTTGCGGTTTGGCCAAAGCCATTAACCATACCTCCACAGCGATAGCGCTCCTCAATCAGGAACAGGCAGAACTTCGCCATGCCGTTCTTGACAATCGAGCGGCTATCGACTACCTCCTCTTGCTGCACCACCTGGGTTGCGAATCCTTTCATGGAATGTGCTGCTTCAATCTTACTGACAACTCCCGTAAGATCCAAAGCCAGATCACGAACCTCCACACCATAGTCCAGGGTATTACTGAGGGTTCCGCATGGGGGGCTTGGTGGAGTTCCCTGTGGAATTGGATGTGGTCATGGCTTCCCTGGGGGTGGCTGCAAACGGTGCTTAAGGTAGTGGTGGGGATAGCCATACTAGGCATTACGCTTTGTTGTTTTGCTCAGTGCATTCCCTCACTGATCTCCAAGTGCCGCCCCAGAGAGAAACTCCGTGACGTCATACCCGCTCAACAGCTGATGCCGCTCTTGCGCAAGGTCGCCAGTCAGGTCCTTAAATAGAAAATAAAGGGGAGATGCGGTTTCCCCATGCCCATCGGGCATGGAAACGGCCCTTGCAGAGGCCGCTTCAGGAGGACGCTCCTTGAGCCGCGGGCTCTGCGGGCAGACAAATTAAGGGGGGTGAATAAAATATAGGGTTTGATTCACCCAATTACCGTGACCTGACCTGCGACTCGGCCAAGTAAGCAGATAGCTGACTCCTGTCAAACATTAAGTGCATAGTTCATCTCCCGGCTCGGGAAATCCCTGGCGCAAATAAGCCATGTTTGTCCCTGCCTAATCCCCAAGACAATGAGGTCCCTAAACCCATGTTTGCCCCAGCTGATTAAACTCCCCTTTGAAGAGTTCCCCATTAACCCGTGTACGTGGGTGAGGTAATTTTCCTGTCAGATGACAGCCTGCCACCGTTGCGCTTTTTTTCCTATAAATGATGTTGCCTTTTTCCAATAAAGTACTGATCTGATCTCGCTCCTGTTGCCTCGTGTTGTCATTGATCAGTCTCCTCCGGGCTCTAACGCCGCCCTAGCGGCCAGATATCGCTACATTGTAAACTGCTTTGAGTCTCCCATTGGGATGAGAAAAGCGGTATAGAAATTTAAATAAAATAAAACAACAACAACAACACACCCATAATGAAGTTTTATCAAATGGCACACACAAAATGCAGTGATTAATATGTATCAATGCATTAGTGGAGTCTACAGGAGCAGATAATGTATTGGAGCAAATCAGAACAAAGTAAAATAGAAATACCGTATATACTCGAGTATCAGCTGAGTTTTTTAGCCTTAAATTGAGCCCCAAAATGGGGAATCAGCTTATATTCGGGTCAACGATCACGAGGGTCCCAGAACCATGCCGGATTGAGATGTGCCAACAATTTAATTAATTTTACCATATTTTCATGTACAGTACAACTTACATAAATGTTAAAAAACACCCATCTCTTCTCTAAAGTTACATGCATCTTGAAGCAGGATGCTAACATCCATAGCTTGCTTGAAATAACATACATCCTACCACAGACATCCAGATCCTTCAAAGCAGGAAACCTTTGATGTGTGAAGTCTGGGAGGAGTGGCCATAGCTATTTCTTCATAACTAACACTTTATAACAGGAGTCCTTAACCTTTTAAAGCTGGGGGCCGGGTCACGCTCCCTCAGACAGCTTCAGGGGCTGGATAGCCATTTTGCCCTTCCTCCACCACATGGCACTTCCTGGTGTGGTGTGGTGGATGTGGTAGGGGCTACATGAAATGGTGCCATGGGCCACATCCAGCCCATGGGCCACAGGTTGAGAATCCCTGCTTTATAAGCTATGTTCTCCAGCTGAAGAGGTAAGATGGATCTCCATACATGCACATTCTTTGTTGGATGGAAAGTTACACAGAATGTTTACTTTGCCTGCCCATCCTCTGCCCATCCTAATTCTTAGGCCACTCTGGCTTGCTGCTCTTGATCACACTGGATCCACACCACCTCTATCATCCAGTCAAGCGTGTTGCATGTCTTACACATTTTTGCTCTTCTCCTAATATATTCTTCAAGAGATTATTCTATCCAAACAGTGTAGCATAGGTTAGCAAACATCATCTTACCCACTTTGTTTTCTAGGTCCTATTCTTTCATTACATTTTTAAAAATGTCTATATCAGGGGTTCCCAACCTAAGGCCTGTGGGTCATATCTGGCCTGTGGTGCCATTTTATGTGGCCCCAACCCCTCCAAGGGCATTTGAGAAACAAAATGGCCACCCCTTTGAAGCTGTTGGGACAAAATGCAGGCAGGGCAAAATGACCATCCGGCTCTCAAAGCTGACTGAGAGAGTGTGACCTGGCCCCGGCTTGGAAAGGTTGGGAACCCCTGTTCTATATGGCATATTCTTTTAATCTTGATGAGAGGTTTGAAGTATGGCTTTCTGAACAGATTCAAACAGAGTTTCTTCCTAACTTGCTAGCCCCTTGGTTTGCTGCCCAGATTCTCTGATTTGTATGCCAACAGGAAAGTAAGGGGAGAAGAGGTGGCCTGTCCTGCAGACAGGATGGCTTGGGGGTCCCCTAATCCAGGTATAGAGAGAAATTGAATGATGGTGATATATGACCAATCAGATCCAAAGACAACCAGCCCATGTTACAAAACAATTGTGCCACAAGAACATTTATTGTCTTTTAAACTGTGGATACTGGATTCAATCCAGGGCACTGTGTGTCAAAAGGACCCAGGACCAGAAAGTGACTTGTGGAACTGGATCAGTGGTACGGGTATCACATTGGGATGAGGAAGGCAAAAGAAAGACCACTTCATTATATTGTTTCCAATCTTCATAACTGATCGCCATGAGGATAACCAATATTCAGAATCAGATACATTTCAAGAAGAAGAAGAAGAAATACTATGAACCCTGTTGCCAGCTTCCCAGCTGAATACAATAAACCTACAGTACTTTTAAATGAATACACAAATTAAATTATTTGAGCCTCAGAAGAAACCTCAGTCAGTAATAGAATGCAGCTTGATGTAGTTCTCTCATAAAAACCAAGAGGATTGGTACTTGGGAAACCTCTGTAGGAAGCTTATTCTACAGGAAAAAGGCCACCATTGAGAAAGCTCAGTTCCTACAACTGGTGCTTTGGCTGTACAATTCTTAGCATCAAGGACTGCAAGGAATTGGTGGGACAGTTTAGTGTATGGGACCAAAGACGACCGGACAACCGAAGGGTTGGTTTAACACAGGTTTATTGCATTGCATGAGGTTCCAGTGAAGCATGAGGTAATGGCGGTGATACATCTCAATATATACAGTAGCTCTCTACATTTGAATCTTGTAGCACGGTAGCTGATTGGTTGCTACCGGCGTGGCCTCGCCCAGGCACGCCTCCATTCCTGCTGCTGAATGCAGGTCTTTCTTCAGCTGCTGAATGCAGGTCTTTCTTCAGCTGCTGAATGCGGGGAAGGTTTTCCCGCGGCTGTCCGTGATTGAGCAATGTGAACCATGTGAGAGTGAACGCTCGCAGCTGCCCTCTATAGGCTGTCTGCTCGCGTTCCTTTACAGCTGATATCGTTTGTATCTGGAGTGGTTACAATCTTGCCTTACAGTATAATGAACATGCATACATACATAACATCCCTCCCCCCTAGGATGGGACGAAGTCCCGCAACCATTGTGGCTTGCCGCACGTTCGCTTGGGGCGTGCTTGCGCCTGCCCTAATTCTGGAGAGCCTGTGATCCCTGACTCCGCGGGAGCTTGTCCTGCAACGGGAAACGGGGATTCGTTAGTGGCTCTGTGGGGCGTCCGTGCCTGCCTTGCGCTTGGGGAAGGGAATGGGATGAACAGTTGGGAGGTAAATCCCTGCCTATTGCCCTCGGACCCCGGGGACCCTCCTAGTGTGAACCGCGGCACCGATGAGGTCGCCCTTGGGGAATGGCTACCTTCTGATCCCTGCTCGGGGGACCTTAAGACTGTGGTGGTGGGCGGACTCGCTGATGCCTCCGGTCTTGGAGGTGTCGGTCTCCGGAACATGGGCGCTATATTGCATTCTAACTCACAGGGGCTACTGGGGCTGGAGGTACCAGGGGCTGAACTGAAACCCCTCTTTTCGCTAGGACGGGTGGGGGACCACTCCGCTAACTCCCCCTGGTACTGTAAATCAACGTCTAAACCTCTATGGGCCTCTGAGCCTCGGGGGGACTTCCGCGGCTTCCGCGGGGTATGAGTGTGGTTGGGGCTCCTCCTTTCTGACGGGGACTCCCGCAACCCGGGGCTCCTCCTCTCTGGCGGGGACTCCCGCAAAAGATTTCCGTGGATCGATTCCCTTTCCTCCCCCCTTGGTGGGGACCCATGCTCCCCTTTTCCTCCCCCTTGGGCTAAACAGGTGGGGGAGTACCCTAACGCTGAATCAATGCTGGCCTCATCCTCGTCTTGCTCTCCGGGGACCCTACGCCTGAGTTGGTCCACGTGTCGCCTCCACAGGAAACCTGTACTGGTCTCTACGCGGTATGAGACGGGGCCGGTTTGATCTACTACGGTGCCCGGCACCCAGGCTGGCCCCGCGCTGGCGTAATTCCTGCAGTGTACTGGGGCGCCTATGCTGAAACTCTTTGTGGGTTCCACCCCTATGTTCCGCCCCTTGTCCTCTACTCTCGTGGGGTCTAGCTTGGATATCCCCGTGGCCAGCTTCCTGCGCATCAACAGCTCTGCGGGGGAGTACCCTGACGCTAAGGGGGTGACCCTGTATCTCAGCAGGAATTGGCACAATTTCAGGTCGAGGTCTCCGGGACCCATGCGCAGTAGCGCGTCTTTCGTGGTGCGCACGAGGCGCTCTACTTGGCCATTGGTGGCCGGGTGAAAGGGGGCGGAGGTGACGTGCCGAATGGCGTTGCGTTCCATGAATGCCCTGAACTCGGCGGACGTGAAGCAGCTAGCGTTATCGCTGACGAGGGTGTCGGGTAAACCGAACGTGGAAAAGACCCTCCTTAACTGTTTAATGGTTGTGGTCGAGGAGGTGCTCGAGACTGGAATGACCTCCAACCACTTAGAGAACGCGTCCACCACGAGGAGGAAAAGCGTTCCCCTGAATGGGCCAGCAAAGTCTACGTGAACTCGGGACCAGGGTCCCCTCGCAGCGTCCCATTCCCTAGGTGGCGAGCGAGCCTCTTCTGGCCTTGAGCTTTGGCACGCCTCGCAAGTGCCGACCATGTGTTCGATGTCGGCGTCTAACTGGGGCCACCAAAAGTAACTGCGGGCTAGTGCCTTAGAGCGTACGATCCCCGGGTGGCTGACGTGCAGCAGTTTAAGCACCCTCGGCCGGAGAGACGTGGGGATCACTACCCGCTGTCCCCACAAGAGGCAACCCCTCTCCAGGGACAACTCTAATCTCTTTTTGAAGAATGTGTCGAATTCCGCTGCTGGGGAAGACACGGGCCACCCTTTCTGCACCCAGGAGCAAACTGTGGCCAGCGCTTTGTCCTTGCCTGTCGCTTTGGCGATTTCGGCCGGTACTACTGGAGGGGAGTCTAGGACCTCTATCATTAAGACCTGGTGGTCCCTCTCTACTCCGCCCACGTGGCAGCAATCCCGGGGAATGGGGGACCTCGACAGAGCGTCGGCATGGCTTATCTCCCTCCCGGGCCGGTATACCAACGCGTGCTGATACGCGTTGAGAAAAATGGCCCATCTGAGCATTCTTGGGGACAGGATCTGGGGTGTGGGCTTGTCTGCGGTGAAGATGCCCAGCAAAGGCTTGTGGTCAGTCACTATGGTGAAGGGGCGGCCGTACACGAAATCATGAAATTTCTTGGTCCCCGCAATTATTGCTAGCGCCTCTCTGTCTGTCTGAGCATAATTCCTCTCCACTTGGGACAGGGATCTAGAGTAGAAAGCTATCGGGGCCTCCCTACCGTTCTCCAGCACGTGGCAAAGCACCGCCCCCACCCCCACCGGGGATGCATCGCATATCAGGACCACCGGGCGTTTGGGATTGAAGTGGGTCAGTACAGCATCTGATGCCAGGAGTCGCTTCAGGTCATTGAAAGCCTTTTCCTGGTCGTCGCCCCACTTCCATGCCTCGTCCTTTTTTAACAATTTGTGTAGCGGTTCTGCCACGGCTGCCTTCCGCGGGAGGAAGGAGTGGTAGAAGTTGAGCAGTCCGAGGAACGACTGCAACTCGGGCTTGGAGGTGGGGCGAGGGGCCTTTTTGATGGCGGCTACCTTGGATTGGGCTGGCCTAATTCCCTCGGGAGTAACACGGAACCCTAGGAACTCAACCTCGGTAGCGAAGAAGACGCATTTGTCTTTCCGCAACCGCAACCCCGCCTTTTCGAATATTGTCAGGACCTTTCCCAACCTTGTTGCTAATTCGGCCCGGCTCCCCCCTGTAATTAATACGTCATCAAAATAGGGTAACACCCCCTCCAACCCCTTCAGGAGGCGTTCCACCAATGACTGGAAAATCCCGGGCGCCGAATTCACGCCGAATTGGAGGCGCGAAACCTGGAACGCCCCTTTGTGGGTGACTATGGTTTGTGCAGCAGCTGCGGCGGGGGTCACCGGGAGTTGCTGGTAGGCTTGGGCCAGGTCGAGTTTGGCGAAACACCTCCCCCCGTGTAACCTGGCCAACAAGTGGCTGACTACCGGCACCGGATACGCATTAGGGCGGATCGCCTTATTGATGGTGCACTTGTAATCAGCGCATATTCGGACTTCCCCGTTGGCCTTGAGCGCTGTTACAATTGGAGTTTCCCACTCCGCAGAATCAACAGGAACAAGAATCCCCTGGCCCACTAATTTGTCCAATTCCGCCTCAATTTTGTCCTTTAGTGCGAAAGGCACTCTGCGCGGTTTAAGTCTGATTGGACGCACTCCAGGGTCCAGGTCGAAAGTCACTGGGGGGCCCTTGAATTTTCCTAGCCCCTTTTTAAAAACCTCGGGGTGCGCGTCGCACACGCTCTGTATTGGATCAGTCCCGGCGGCGTGTGCTCCCACGGCGTGCACCCCCCCAATGAACAACCCCAGGGGCTGGAACCATTGAGTCCCGAGGAGGCTGCATTTACCCCCCTTGAGGACGACTAAGGGAAGCGTTGCGGTGTACTTTTTGAACTGGACCTGGAACTTCCCAACCCCCAACACTGGGATGCGGTTCCCCTGCACGTCCTTCAGCGTGGCCCTCAACGCCTTGAGCTTGGGCCGCACGCGTGGGGCGATTTTCATGAACTCCCCCTGGGAAATAATGGAGTATGAGGAACCCGAGTCCACCTCCATCCTAACAGGGGCCCCTTGTATTACTACCTCAACGAAGTAACGGGGGTGCTCCGTGGAAACGCTGCAAACCGGCGCGTCGTCCTCGCTGTCATCGGAGACTCGCCCTACTCCGTCCCGCGTCCTCGTGGTCCGTGTGCCGTCCTTCGGCCTCGTGGTGCGGTCCTGCCTCGTGGTGCGGTCCTGCCTCGCCGAGCGGTCTGGAGAACTCCGGGTGGCCTCGCGTCGTTTCCGGCAGACCTTGGCGATGTGCCCGCGCCGGCTGCAGTTGTGGCACTCGGCCTTGCGGAATGGGCATTTGGTGCGGGCGTGGGCGGCACCGCAGCCATCGCAGCGCCGGCCCTCTCTCTGGACCCTCCGGACGTCCTCGTCGTCGCTGCTCTCTGCAGCAGACGAGTTCGAAGTCCGCCGGGCCGCGCGCACCGAACTCTCTGCCTTGGCGGTCTTCGGGCGCCAGTCCTGAAGTTCGTGCACCCCGGCCGACGTGGCCTCTGCGGCCTGTGCCGCGTCGAGGACTTGTTGCCACGTGGGAGGCGGTTCCCTTTTCATCAGCGCGCGCTGAGTCTCTGTGTCCCTCAGACCGCAGAGCAGGCAGTCCCGGAGGGTGACGTCGGGGAGTTCCCACTTGCACGGGCCGGCGGCCAACCGCAGGGCCGCGGCGAACTCATCGACCGATTCTCCGGGTGCCTGGACTCGCCTCCAGAACGCGCTCCGAGCGGGGAACATCGCTATTGCCGGCCGGAGATGGGCGCGCAGCGCCGCCAGGAGCTCTGTGGCCTTGAGGTCGCCCACCTTCCTCGGCGCGATCAGGTCCACCAAGGTCCTCTTGGTTTCTTGTCCGAGCATGCGGACGAAGATGGCCCTCTTTTTGGCCTCGTCTGAGACTTCGAGCTCCACCAGCGCAGCGTTGAAGTCTATCTCAAACAGCTCCAAGTCTCCCGGCTTCCTGATCTCGTAGCCGGCGCATGTCTTGGTCCCGTGGGCAGCCATCGATCCCACCTTCGTCGCCAGTTTAGTGTATGGGACCAAAGACGACCGGACAACCGAAGGGTTGGTTTAACACAGGTTTATTGCATTGCATGAGGTTCCAGTGAAGCATGAGGTAATGGCGGTGATACATCTCAATATATACAGTAGCTCTCTACATTTGAATCTTGTAGCACGGTAGCTGATTGGTTGCTACCGGCGTGGCCTCGCCCAGGCACGCCTCCATTCCTGCTGCTGAATGCAGGTCTTTCTTCAGCTGCTGAATGCAGGTCTTTCTTCAGCTGCTGAATGCGGGGAAGGTTTTCCCGCGGCTGTCCGTGATTGAGCAATGTGAACCATGTGAGAGTGAACGCTCGCAGCTGCCCTCTATAGGCTGTCTGCTCGCGTTCCTTTACAGCTGATATCGTTTGTATCTGGAGTGGTTACAATCTTGCCTTACAGTATAATGAACATGCATACATACATAACAGACAGACAACTATTTTGTGGGAGACAGAAAGTTCTAATCCATTCTACAAAAATGGGTGATACAACATGTCTCCATATGATTCAGAAAACAAATATTAGCTCTTAGGTAAAGGATTCCTTTGCTCGAAAGCCAGTTGTATCCGACTCTAGGGTTCAGTGGTCATCTCTATTTCAAAGCCGAAGAGCCAGTGTTGTTTGCTTCTGCAGACGTTTCCTTGGTCATGTGGCATGCATGACTAGACACCGCAGCGCACAGAACACTGTTTCCTTCCCACCGAAGTGGTCCCTATTTATCTACTTGCAATGCCTTGCTTTCAAACTGCTAGGTTGGCAGGAGCTGGGACAGCTCCCAGCCTTCCAGCTCATTCTGTCCTGCAGTACTCGGGAATCGAACTGCTGACCTTCCGCCTCACAGTCTGCTCTTAGAAGTCATATTTCAAGAAAAATTCATCTCCTGATTATTCTTTAAGTAGTTCCACAGAACAGTAAATGGGGAAGCAAAAATATTTGCTGACTGTACGGCTGTGAATTGGTTTTATGGTACAGTAATTGGCGGGAAGAAAAAGCAAACAAGGAGCCAGATGCATTCAGTTTGAGTATTTGTTTCCTTTCCGTGTGACTCCATTTTAAAAAAAATCTTGCTGACAATTATTCTTAGCTAACTTCAAAGGTTTCCTTCTTTGCTATATTTGGTAGCAGAATATGAACCTGGAGTATTAATCCAGCCTCTGAAATGAATTATGTCCTTTTTAAAGAGGCGAAACTTCCTTTTTGTGCGATTAATTTTATATGCCATAAGGATTAACTTAAAAGAAATTTGATAAAGAGGATACCAAAAAAGCAAAAATGTCACATTGCCTTATTAGTTTCCAGGATTTATTTATTTTCCAGTTTGAATTGTATAAAAAATATATTCACTGTGTTTGACAAGATATTCTTTCTAATCCTTCCAGTTATTTTCTTTTATCATTTTATTTTCTTAATTATCATTTATGTTATATTATACTTACAAGGATGAACAGAATGTTATTTTGGTGAGAAAATATATGAGTTTTTGAGTTGTATAGAATACTTCATTGTTGCTACTGAGAAGGGAGATATCTTATTTACTGTTTATTTATAGTTACTACTGCATGGTATTCAAAGCTATCCCTATATAGTTATGTCTAATAAATAAAAGGAAGTTTGTTCAAAGGCAGTAAGCTAAGATTTACAGTACATTCTGGCTTAGATTTAGATAATAATAATTTCGTATCAGAAATTATTCCGGGTTGAAATGATTTTTGCTGGAGAAACTCCACTCAGGGGGTGCCCGAACAAGGCTCCCTTCATGTCCCTGAGAGCTGGGACAGAGACGGGTGCTCACTCTGTCATGCAGTACCCGGGTCTCGAACTGCCGACTTCCCAGCCTTCCAGCTAACAAGGCATACTTCTTAACCACTGAACCACTGCAGCCCCTAAATTTAGATTAGAACACTAGATGCAAAAGATGGAAGTGAGGCCACACTGCCATCAAACTGCCATCCTGCCTTTCCCCCATGTAGAAAGTGAATGCATCTTCTCTGTTGCTGGGATTTCGACATCTCGCAAAGAAGGTGGAAGAGCTGGTTTTCTTGAAGGTTAACACACTGAGAAAATATGAGATTTCTGGGCACTGAGATACAGGAGGATCTGTCCTGGAGTGCCAACACAAGGGGGCTTGTAAAGAAGGCGCAGCAGAGACTGTATTTTTGAGAACTCTAAGGAAAAACCATATTCTGCAAAAGCTGCTGCTTGCCTTCTATCGCTGTGCTATTGAGAGCGTGCTCACTTATGGCTTATGTGTGTGGTATGGGAGTAGTACTCATTGGGATAGGATAATGTTGCACAGAATTATTAAAACAGCAGAGAGTATTATCGCTGTTCGCTCTCCACCTTAGAACAAATTTACACCATCAGGTGCCACAGAAAAGCATTAGATATACTGTAGTAGGAGACCTATTGCATCCTGGCCACTGCTTCTTTGAGCTTCTGCCATCGGGACAGAGATATAGAACAATGAAGGTAAAAATGAGCCATCTCAAGAACAGTGTCTTCTTCAGAACAATTTTGGCCTTAAATGGAAACTCTGGACTCTGAAGTCATTTTATCTTATTTTAAATTTTTATATTGTACTGTATGGTACTGTCTTAATTAGTGTTTCTGTAGCTGTTTTAAATTATGGGGTATGCCTTTTTGAGTTGATATATAGCAATTGGCTGAATGCAAAATAGGAGAAATAAGCTCCCTCTCAGTAAAATCTGCCTGACCTCATCGCAAGTCCAGAAAGAAATTAAGTACTGTATGTTATTTTAGGTTTCCAGAAAAATGAAACTGGATTACTATGTCTGTGTAGTATTTGTGTGGCAGTGTCAGATACAGGGTCCCCTTTGGGCCCAGTCTGCATAACCTGTGTGAGTGAAATGTGATGAACCTGTAATGAGACTTGTGTTTGTCCAAGGCAACTAGTGGACAGCCTGCTTACTGGGAGTCAGCCTGTCACCTGAAAACTCTTGAAAAAGTTATCAGTTTATTAGTTTCTTTCAACATAAATGAAACAGCCAGAGAGGTTGTGAAGGAAAAAGATTTTATCAACAAAATCAATACTGGTGATTCGCCAGTTGCGCCCGCTCCTAGACCAGGACTCCTTACTCATGGTCACTCATGCTCTGGTCACCTCTAGACTAGATTATTGCAATGCGCTCTACATGGGGCTGCCCTTGATGACCATCTGGAGGCTGCAGTTGGTCCAGAATGTGGCTGCTCGGGTGGTGATGGGGTATGGGCGTTATGCTCGAGCCTCACCACGGCTTCGGGAGCTGCACTGGCTTCCAATTTGCCTCTGGGTGCAATTCAAGGTGCTGGTCATTACCTTTAAAGCCCTACATGGTAGTGGGCGAGGATACCTAAGAGACTGCATTGCCCCAAGAACGTCTGTCCGTCCAACCAGAGCAGACCGGAGGGTCTCTCTGCTTGTACCATCTGCTAGAGGGGCCCGTCTCTCTACCACAAGAAGGAGGGCCTTCTCTGTGTCCGCTCTGGCCTTGTGGAACCTCCTGCCAGTGGAACTAAGGCTGCAGACGGAATTGCTGCCCTTCAGGAAAGATCTGAAAACATGGCTAGTGGGGCAGGTGTGGGGTCCTGAAGATATTGTGACCCCAATACACCTGCTGGTTGGTTTAATATCAAAGTAATCTTCCAACTTTTAATGTTTGGGGGGTTTAGCGGGGTAATTTGTTTTAATGGGGTTGTTCTTGTTTTAAGGGTTTTAAGATTGTATGCTGCCCAGAGTTTTTGTGAGTTGGGCGGCTATATAAATATGAATATAAATAAATAAATAAATAAATAAATAAAAAATAACATAACATATGCATATGTGGTGCTTGGTTCCATGTAGATCCAAGAACCAATTAACAATTCAATTAGACTTGTATAAGTAAAGGTAAAGGTTTCCCTTGCTCGAAAGCCAGTCGTATCCGACTCTAGGGTGCAGTGCTCATCTCTGTTTCCAAGCCGAAGAGCCAGCGATGTCTGCTTTTGCAGACATTTCCGTGGTCATGTGGCAGGCATGACTAGACACTGGAGCGCATAGAACGCTGTTACCTTCCCACCGAAGTGGTCCCTATTTATCTACTTGCAATTTCTTGCTTTCGAACTGCTAGGTTGGCAGGAGCTGGGACGAAGACGGGAGCTCATTCTGTCCTGCAGTACTCGGGAATCGAACTGCTGACCTTCCACTTCCCAGTCAGTGTCTTAGCTACTTGAGCCACTGCCGTCCCCTTTTGACAAACTACATACACGAGTTCTTAGCCCAGGTGGGGCCAAAGAGCGGAAGGCATTTCATATTTTATCTTGACATTATATATTCATTTAGAATATTCAGAAATGCACAGTCATACAAGTCTGCTCCTCTTAGATACATGACTTAGGACTTTTTTGTGTAACTGTCTTTTTATAAAAATGGCTTTCTCCAGGCCATGCTATAACTCAGCACAATTAATTTATACAAGCTTTATTTAACTGCATGCTTATTTTGTCAAGGGAAAAGGTTAATAAATTAAAATAGCTATTTCTGGGGTCACAAGCCAAACCAAGGGAAGGGGAAGGAAAGAAAGGATTATACATGACATCAGCCAGTCAAACTCCCTCCCTTTTCTGAAGCCAACACTCTCTCTTGCATTACAAACGTACCCAATGAAGCACACTGGGACTTCTTCTCTATTGGTATAACTGCATATCTGAGAAGAACTTGTTGGCAACATTAGTGGCAGGCACTGGCAGCACTGGCAGTGTTGTGTGCAGTGCATTAAAGTTTGGGAACTGAGTTGAGCTTCTGGTGACAAGCAAGGTCAGACGCCTGCTATGATCATTGATGGTGGTGGTCTGTTAATAATTTTTTGTTTCTCAAGCTGCTTGCTTTTGGAATAGATTGATAATGCTAGGAATTATGAGTAGGAAGCGTCAAAATAAAATAACCCAAAAGAGGTTTTCCCTTTTGTGTTGAATGAAAAGACCAGCATGTGAAAAACATGAAAACAAAAGTAAACGAAGGCAGCACTGGCAAAAAAGTATAAATAGAAGAAATTTATAATTTCCTACTGAGCACATCCCTACCATGTATAAATGCTTAATAGGTAAATGAAAAGGTCACTCTTGTTTGAAAGCCAGTCGTTTCTGGCTCTAGGGTTCAGTGCTCATCTCTGTTTATAGCCAAAGAGCTAGCGCTGTCTGCATTTGCAGATGTTTCTGTGGACATGTGGTAGGCATGCCTAGACACCGAAGTGCACGGAATGCTGTTTACCTTCCCACCGAGGTGGTCCCTATTTATCTACTTGCAATTTCTTGCTTTCAAACTACTAGGTTGGCAGGAGAAATGCTGACCATGTTACCACTTATTATCTATCTGACACTCTTTCTGTCCATTGTGGTACCCTACGAGCAAAATGGTGCTGCTGTTATGGTGTAATGAACACTGTTACTAGTAGACTGCAAACTCCTTAGCTGAGGTTCTGTTGTGTATTAAGGCATAATTGCAAGTTGCGCGGGCAGCACCTTGCAAGAAGAAAATGGTGGTTTCCTGCCATCCAAATTAGGAGCCAAAGTGGCACGAAATCCCCTCCGTCCAGGGCGCGCTCATTATGCTAATCCAAGCCCTGTGGTTACAGTTTTGGATCCTGTTCCCCATTGGTTAATTACATATATACCCTGTTATGATTGGTTAGCTATGGTTGTCCGGTGGGTCGCTACTTTGTGTCAAGGAGCCACCACCGGGAAGACACTATATAAGTCCCACGAGTAAACAAGGGTGGGGTCAGACTGGATCTATACTACCCATTCCACCCAGGTAGCCAACAACATGCTACGCCTGGGTCTCCTCCACTATGCTGCCACTTCTGGTGTAGCTAGCCTTTGCCTCCTACACGGCAGATTCCGGAGGGACTGATTTCATGGGATTGTATTGTGAGCTTAACCTAATAGACTGTTGAATAAAGCTTGTTGCTGTTCTGTTCATCGTTGTCGGTACTATTGTTTATAAGGGCTGGACAATAACAGTTTCCTCATGTGTTATTAGAAATACAGAGGAAGTATATTCATTTAAGCATTGATAAACTGGGATAATGGTAGCTAGAGACCGACTGTCAGATTTCCTCTCTTCCAAGTCAAAGCTCATATACTTGGCAGGATGAGGTGCTGATGACAGGTGTTACGTTGGCTATAAATGGAGAATTTATAAACAGATCTGACAACTGGGAAAACAGAGCAGTGGGGAATGCTAGCATTCCACACGCCAAAGGTTGATTTCCTATCAGATGGCCCACAGCATGGAATTATAGATAGTCACTCTTGTGAATGTGAGCCAGTTGGCGTTTGCATAAACGAATTCCACCTCAATTCACAGGAGAGCCAATATTCAATATTTTCCACAGGACCACAATAATATATAGTTTCATAGACCTACATTTCCTCAGAGTAAATTTGGGATCATTCCTTTTATTTTTCCATGGCTTCTTTAAGTTTGCCATCAATGGTATATTTAAAAAATGCAACTCAGCAAACTATTTCTGAAAGACTAGCAAAGCAGCAAGACTCCAAGGTGTGTGTTTTCCATCAGACTGGCTGGTTATGTCAGTCAACGTCTCTTCCTCAGTTGCTAGGCTGCATTAGAGAAATTTCCTTACATTAAAATGTTACAGTGACATAGCATTTAAAGCAGGGGTGTCCAAACTATGGCTTGCAGGCTGGATCTGGACCCCGACGCCAATTCATCCAGCCCAGGGCCGCCATCAGAAATTTCTGGGACCCGTACTGAGCAATCCTATTGGCTCCCCCTGCCCAAACACACACACACTTTTCTCTCTCCTCACATTGGGGTGGTGGTGGCGGGTGGAATACACAATTTCCCAAAAGAAATCAATAGGCAGTTGTATCCATCTTTAGAGTTCAGTGCTCATCTCTGATTACAGCCAAAGAGCCAGTGGCCTTGATCCACAAAAGCTCACATTAAAATACAGCAGTTAGTCTTTAAGCCTTGCTTGAAAGCCAGTTGTATCTAACTTTAGAGTTCAGTGTTCATCTCTGTTTCAAAGCCGAAGAGCCAGCACTGTCTAATTCTGCAGACGTTTCTGTGGTCATGTGGCAGGCATGACTAGACACCGGAGTGCATAGAATGCTGTTACCTTCCCACCGAAGTGGTCCCTATTTATCTACTTGCAATTTCTTGCTTTTGAACAGCTAGGTTGGCAGGAGCTGGGCGTCCTGCAGTACTCGGGAATCGAACTGCTGACCTTCCACCTCACAGTCAGTGTCTTAGCCACTTGAGCCACTGCAATCCTTATGGCCACAGTTTTGCACCACCAGGGCTCAGAAAGAAAGGAAGGAAGGATGGGAGGAAGGAAGGAAGAAAGGAAGGAAGGAAGATGGAAGGAAGGATGGAAGGAAGAAAGAAAGAAAAGAAGGATGGAAGGAAGGATGGAAGAAAGAAAGAAAGAAAAAAGGAAGAAAGGAAGGAAGGATGGAAGAAAGAAAGAAAGAAAAAAGAAAGAAAGAAGGGAAGGATGGAAGGAAGAAATAAAGAAAAGAAGGAAGGAAGGATGGAAGGAAGGATGGAAGAAAGAAAGAAAGAAAAGGAAGGAAGGAAGGAAGGGAGAGTGGATTAGTGAAGATAGATAGATAGATAGATAGACAGACAGACAGACAGACGGACCCACCTGGGAGGGAGGGGGCAGGCCAAAGAACAGCAGCGGCCCACCTGAACTGCCAGGAGGGGTGGGGTGTGGCCCTTCACCCCCTCTCCCAAATCCCCAACCTGAAGACGATCTTGAACAAGGCCCCAGCAGGAGCGGAGCAGGCAAGGGAGGACGGAGGCCCTGCCTGCCTGCGTGCCCATTCCCTTCTGCCCCATTGGCCTCGGCGGGCATTGCTCTGCCGCCCCTCTTCCTATCTGTTGGGTGCCCTGCACCGCCGCCATGCCAGGGTCCCGAGTGTCAGGTTTCCCCACACTGCTCGGGGCTGCCAGGGGCACAGTTGCCCCTCCTCCTCCTCCTCCGTAGCAGCAGCAGCAGCAGCAGCAGCAGCAGCCTCCTCCTCCAGACCCTGGTGCCAGGTCCCTGTTGGACCGGTGCCACAAGCCTTGTGGGCTACTGAAGCTTTGATCCCGTATCCGGGTCGAAGCGGAGCCCTCTGGCGGGACATGCACAATGGCACCGCGCACCATGTGCACCACTTAAAAAATAAAAATAATAATAATAATAATAAATCAATACAGCATCATCAGGCCCCTGTCAGCACCAGGCCCGGGACGGCACTCCCCCTTGTCCCCCCTCTGACGGCGGCCTTGATCCAGCCTGCAACATCCTCATTGCTCCTGGAAGTGGAAGTAAAACATACCCATATGGGCGTGTTTTACTTCCACTTCCGGGAGCAACAAGGATATTGCAAGCCAGATGAATTGGCGTCAGGGGCCAGATCCAACCAATGGGCCGTAGTTTGGGCACCTCTGATTTAAGCAGAGAAAATGGCAGCTTAAAATCTATCTCATCCTGTTGCAAAACAGATTGCAAGGCACATTTTACTTTTGCTTTTGGTGGAAGGAACCATGTGACCGGCCTGCTGAAACCAAGTGACTGGCCCATGGCCCGAAAAGTTTGGGCACCCCTGATTTAAAGCATTCAGAAAAGAGCTAAAATATTTTGTAACCAAGGCACTTCTGAACCCAAGAAGCAATCGTACAAGCAGCTTGTAAGGAAAACTCACACATTGCACCCTTAGGAATTGTGACAATTAACTTGGTTTTAGAACATAAAGAACACTCAGAAAGTACAGCAGTTTTTTAATCAGGTACACAGAGAGAGCCTCCTTCCTACCTTCCTTCCTTCTCCCCACTGCTGCCAGCCTCCATTCCAAAGTAGGGGATAATCTGCTACCACCATACTCACCACTTTGGCCTGTGCCAACACACACATACATACAGAAGAATATAGCAGTTTAGGAATTGGTACAAAATAATACCCTGCTGGGTAGTTTGAAATGAACTGTGTTTCCGCAAGATAATGCAAGCCCAGCTGTGCATCGTGTATTCCTTGGTACAGTATTTGAATTAGTTCCAAATCTGGCAAAAGTAACGCAAATACTGTATAGGAAGTCAAGACTGTACCCTTTCAATTAGCTTAACATAGGTCAGAGAGGTCTCAATGATTGCTAATATAAACCCACCTCAAGCAAAAATGTTCTTCAAGGTCAAAAGGATCTACAAGTGGATTCCAAAGGCTAGAAGGTATTAATGAGAGATCTCATCTTATCCCTGTCAATATTCACAAATTAAATTCATGGAGACTATCTACCTATAGAAAAATAATATAGAGAACAATGCAGAAAAATTGGGAGACAGTGAAAGAGGGTGTCATGAAAAAACCATGATAGGAAGGCATGATTAACCACCACCACCCACCACCCCGAATGAGGGTTAATATCATGACAGAGGGTACCAAGTAAGCTTTACATTCAGCCTTGGGTACACAAAGCTGGAAAATGATGACCAATGCAATACATACAACTCTGTTTCTTGGTAGCAATTACTGGAATAGCATTGTCCAATTGAACATTTCTTCTCTAAAGGAAATCTTAGTGAGTTCTATCAGTCTTACTTCAAGCCAAATGGATAGAGAATTGTCCTGCAGGATAAGACATCAAAGTCTTGGCCTGCAGCATTAAATGTGGGGGGAAATGGAGTAATAGTGCCAAATGAACTGCCACTGCAAAACTGAGATTACATTTTAAAAAACTTATACTGCTTGCTATTTAAAAGACTCACAAGTGTCTCTTAGCTCTTCATGTTCCACAGTAAAGGAGTAACCAGAAAGCAGAAGGACAGAAATTAATCAGTAAGCTTACAACCTTTCAAAACTCTATTAAGAGGAAAAACATTAAGGTAAATGGTGGGGGGTCCTGGCTGGATAGCTCAGTGGTTTAGGTACCTGGCAACAAAGCCAGACATTGGAAATCCAAGTCCCCCATGCCTCCTGGAAGAAGCTGTAAGTCCTAGCCGCCCTCAGAAGAAAGGCATGGTAAATCACTTCCGAGCATTCTTTGCTTAGGAAACCCTGGAAAGGGCCGCTGAAAGTCAGAATTAGCTCGATAGACTCAATTAAAGGCAAAGTTTGCCTTTGCTCCAAAGCCAGTCATATCTGACTCTAGGGTTCAGTGCTCATCTCTGTTTATAGCCAAAGAGCTAGCTCTGTCTGCATCTGCAGATGTTTCCGTGGCCATGTGGCAGGCATGCCTCAACACCTGAGTGCATGGAATGATGTTTACCTTCTCACCGAAGTGGTCCCTATTTATCTACTTGCAATTTCTTGCTTTCAAACTGCTAGGTTGACAGGAGTTAAGACAGAGACAGGAGCTCACTCTGTCACACAATACCCGGGAATCTTACTCCGACCTTTCAGTCAGTGAGTTCAGCGTCTTAATCGCCTGAGCCACTGCAGTCCCAGAATTCAAATATATTATTACTAAATGGTGGAGGAAGGAAAATATCTAGATGTGATGTTAACATTACATGTGAAGAAATGGTCTTCAGTAACATGTCACCTATTTCTCGTCTGCTCCCAACCCTCAGTAAAATTCTGCTTACTATCTATCTTCACAAAGAGTTCCGGAGAACTCAAGACATGTTCACTATTTTATTTAGTCCTAATAAACCCACAATAGTAGTCAGATTTCTTTTTCCCCCTACTGACCTTTCTACAAGTAGTTTTCTATGCTACTTATTCATGTGATTATTTTTCTTCCAGCATTAAGAATGTGAAGCCTTTGAAGCGGCTGCATTCCCACTGTGACATTCTCTTGAATTCCTTCAGGGCAGCGCTCTGAAGTGTCATTTTCCTGTCTCCAGGCAAAGCCAACCGACTGCCATTTCTTTTGCATAGACATCATTGAAATGAACAAGAATTACAGGAGAGCTGTGCTGAATGAATGTTTACCTCTGGTTCTCTGCTCTTTGGTGTTTTTTTCTTAGTGTCAAGAAACCTACATTTCATCCAGGAACACAATTTTGTAGCATTTGTGACCTTTCTTTTCATAGCCTTGGTCTTCTACAAAGTTATTATAGGATACCCCAGGCCCAGAGCTGCTGGGCAGCTCAGTGGTTTAGGTCAGGAGTGGCCAAACATTTTGGGCCATGGGGCAGTCACGTGGCTCCTCCCACTGGAAGCGGAAGTAAAATGCACCCTGCAATCTGTTTTGCAACAGATTAAATGGGGGAGGGGGGGTACTATGGCCCACAGGCTGGATCCAGCCCTTGACACTAATTCATCTGGCCTGCACCACCCTTGTCACTCCTGGAAGCAGAAGTAAAATGTGCCTGTACATAACTCTCTGCTCAGTGACAAGGGTGGTGCAGGCTGGATAAATCGGTGTCAGGGGCTGGATTCCACCCATGGGCCATAGTCTGGGCACCCCAGGTTTAGGTAGAGGTTGGGTGTTCGATTTCCCACTCTGCCTCTGTTGTGTTCTGTAAAGCTGTGCCTTTAACAATGTACCTTAGCCATGTGTTAACAATGTAACCTTTCTGTGTGCAACATTATAACCTTCAGCTGTATCAATGTAAACCTGATAAGGGGACGCGAGCTAGTGACCACTAGATGGCAATAGCGAGCGTCCAGCTCTCATGGCTCAGATTCACCTGGATCAGCAGCGCGGGAAGATTCCCCGCCACCTCTTCACCTGGTCAAGAAGGGCGTGACCTTCTAGACGTCACGCAGGCAGCAACCAATAGTCTGTCGACAAGCCACATTCAAATGTATAGCCAGCTGTATATATTGAGCTACCCATCCGCCATTACCACATGTTCCTCCGGATCATCATGCAATAAACCTGTGTTAAGCCAACCCTTCGGCTGTTTCATTGTCTTTGGTCCCTTACACTAAATTGGCGACGAAGGTGGGATATGGCAGCCCACGGGACCAAGACATGCGCCGGTTTCGAAATCAGGAAACCGGGCGACTGGGAGATCTTCGAGATGGACTTCCAGGCAGCACTGATTGAGTCCGAAGTCACGGAAGAGGCAAAGAAAAGGACCATCTTCACCAGGATGCTCGGACAAGAAACCAAAAGGACCTTGGTGGACCTGATTGCACCGAGGAGGGTGAGCGAATTCAAGGCCAAGGAACTCATGCAGATGCTGCGTGAGCACGTCCGGCCCGCCACGGCGATGTTTCCCGCTCGGAGTGCGTTCTGGAGGCGAGTCCAAGCGCCCAGGGAGACGGTCGCCGCATTCGTGGCGGCCCTGCGGCTGGCGGCCGGCCCGTGCAAATGGGAGAATGCCGAAATCACCCTCCGGGACAGTGTGCTGTGCGGCCTGAACGACGCCGAAACCCAGCGCACATTAATGAACCAAGAGCCGCCTCCCACGTTGCAGGAGGTCGTCAGAGCGGCCCAGGCCGCGGAAGCTACAAAGGCTGGGGTCCAAGGACTCCAGGACTGGCGGCCGAAGTCGAGCAAGGCAGAGACTCCGGTACAGGCGGCCCGGCAAGCTTCGAGGTCGTCCACAGAGAGCAGCGACGACGAGGACGTCCGGAGGGTCCGGAAAGAGAGCCGGTGGTGCGACGGCTGTGGAGCGGCCCACAACCGCATAAAGTGCCCATTTCGGAAGGCCGAGTGCCACAACTGCGGCCGCCGCGGGCACATCGCCAAGGTGTGCAGGAAGAGGCGCGAGACCCGGAGGAGCTCAGCAGACCGTTCCGCGGGACGAGACCGCTCAACGAGACACAAGGACGGCGCTCAGGCCATGCGGAAGCAGGACGGCGTGGGCTGCATCTCCGACGGCAGCGAGGACGACGCCCCAGTGTTCAGCGTGTCTGCAGGACACCCCCGCTACTTTGTTGAGGTACTAGTCCAAGGGGTTCCCATTAGGATGGAAATTGACTCGGGGTCCTCATATTCAATCATTTCCCAGAGGGAGTTTTTGGGAATTGCCCCCCACAAGCGACCCAAGCTCAAAGCGTTGAGGTCCACACTACGGGACGTGCAAGGGAACAGCATTCCAGTGTTGGGGGTTGGAGAATTTCAGGTTAAATTCAAGAAGCACGCCGCGTCCCTCCCCCTAGTCGTGCTTAAAGGGGGAGATTGCAGCCTCCTCGGAACTCAATGGTTCCAGCCCCTGGGTTTGTTTATTGGGGGGGGTGCACGCCGTTGTGATGCACGCCATTGGGACTGATCCAATTCAGGAGGTGTGCGAGGCGCACCCCGAAGCTTTCAAAAAAGGACTGGGGAAATTCAAGGGGCCCCCAGTGACATTCGACCTGGACCCGGAGGTCCGCCCAATTCGTCTTAAACCACGCCGGGTGCCGTTCGCACTTAAGGACAAGATAGAGGCGGAACTGGACAAATTGGTGGGCCAGGGAATCCTTGTGCCTGTTGATTCTGCGGAGTGGGAAACTCCAATTGTAACCGCACTAAAGGCCAATGGGGAGGTCCGCATATGCGCCGACTACAAGTGCACCATCAACAAGGCGATCTGCCCGAATGCATATCCGGTGCCGGTAGTGAGCCATCTGCTGGCCAGGTTACACGGGGGAAAGTGTTTCGCTAAGCTCGACTTAGCACAGGCCTACCAGCAGCTTGCGGTGTCCCCTGCCGCAGCTGCTGCGCAAACCATAGTCACCCATAAGGGGGCGTTCCAGGTGACGCGCCTCCAGTTCGGCGTGAATTCGGCGCCTGGAATTTTCCAGTCACTCGTGGAACGCCTCCTGAAGGGACTGGAGGGGGTGTTGCCTTATTTTGATGACGTGTTAATAACGGGGGGGGGGGGAGTCGGGTCGAATTGGCCAAGAGGTTGGGGAAGGTCCTGACATAAGAACAGCCTTGCTGGAACAGGCCACAGCCCATCTAGTCCAGCATTCTGTCTCACACAGTGGCTCACCATTTCCTTCAGTGGCTCACCATTTCCTTCACCCTTCCTAATGATCCCTAACATTGAGTTTGCTTTTTTCACTGCTGAGGCACACTGGGTTGACACCTTCATTGAGTTGTCCACCAGGACACCAAGGTCCCTTTCCTGGTTTGTCGCAGAGAGTTCAAACCCCATCAGTTTATAAATGTAATTGGGGTTCTTTGCCCCAACATGCATCACTCTGCACTTACTAATGTTGAAACTCATTTGCCACTGTTTTGCCCACTCCCCCAGTGTCAAGAGATCCCTCTGGAGCTCCTCACAATCTCTCACAGTTTTCACTACCCTGTATAATTTAGTGTCGTCAGCAAATTTGGCTACCTTGCTTTTTACTCCTACCTCTAGATCATTTATGAAGAGGTTGAAAAGCAGGGGTCCCAGTACTGAACCTTGGGGGACCCCACTCTTTACTTCCCTCCACTTGGAGAAGTGTCCATTTACTGCTACCCTCTGTTTCCTGTCCCTTAGCCAGTTGCTGATCCAGGACAAGACCTGTCCCTTTATTCCATGACTGGTAAGTTTATTCAAGAGCCTTTGGTGTGGGATCTTGTCAAAAGCCTTCTGAAAGTCCAGATAAACAATGTCAACTGGATCCCCCTTATCCACATGCTTGTTGACACTCTCAAAAAATTCCAACAGGTTAGTGAGGCATGATTTGCCCTTGCAAAAGCCATGTTGGCTCTCCTTTAGCAGCGCCTTCTCTTCTATGTGCCTATTAATTCTATCTTTTAGGATGGTTTCCATCACTTTACCTGGGACACATGTCAAACTGACAGGTCGGTAATTTCCTGGATCACCCCTGGATCCTTATTCGAAAAAGCGGGGCTGAGACTGCGAAAGGACAAATGCGTCTTCTTCGCAACCGAGGTTGAGTTCCTAGGGTTTTGTGTGACTCCTGAGGGAATAAAACCATCCAAGTCCAAGGTGGCAGCCATTAAGAAAGCCCCCCGCCCCACCTCCAAGCCCGAGCTGCAGTCGTTCCTAGGGCTGCTCAACTTTTACCACTCCTTCCTCCCCCGGAAGGCAGCGGTGGCTGAACCGCTACACAAACTGCTAAAAAAAGACCAGGCATGGAAGTGGGGCGATGACCAAGAAAGGGCATTTAGTGAGCTAAAAAGCCTCCTAGCGTCCGATGCCATACTGACCCACTTCAACCCCAAACGCCCGGTAGTTCTGACCTGTGATGCATCCCCGGTGGGGGTGGGGGCAGTGCTGTGCCACGTGCTGGAAAACGGAAGGGAGGCCCCGATAGCATTTTACTCCAGGTCCCTGTCCCAAGCGGAGAGAAACTACGCACCGACAGACAGGGAGGCACTAGCAATAGTTGCGGGGACGAAAAAATTTCACGATTTTCTGTATGGCCGCCCCTTCACCATTGTAACGGACCACAAGCCCCTGCTAGGCATCTTTACCGCAGATAAGCCCACCCCACAGATCCTGTCCCCGAGGATGCTCAGGTGGGCCATTTTTCTCAACGCGTACCAGCACGCGTTGGTCTACCGGCCCGGGAAAGAGATCAGCCATGCGGACGCTCTATCAAGGTCTCCCCTCCCCCTAACGCCCAGCCAGGTGAGCAAGGGGGAGCGGGACCATCAGGTTCTTATGATAGAGGTACTGGATTCGCCCCCCGTAATGCCCGCCGACATTGCCAAAGCGACAGAGAAGGACAAGACGTTAGCGGCAGTTAGCTCCTGGGTGCAGAAAGGGTGGCCGGCGTCCTCCCCAGCGGAGGAGTTCGCCCCGTTTTTCAGGAAAAAGCTAGAGCTGTCCCTAGAGAGGGGGTGCCTCTTGTGGGGGCAGCGGGTGGTGATTCCCACTTCCCTTCAGCCGCGGGTGCTCAAACTGCTGCACGTCAGCCACCCCGGCATCGTGCGATCCAAGGCGCTGGCCCGGAGTTACTTCTGGTGGCCCCAGCTGGACGCCGACATCGAGCACATGGTCGGCACTTGTGAAAGTTGCCAATGCTCCAGACCAGAGGAGGCCCGCCTTCCCCACAGGGAATGGGACACGGCTAAGGGGCCGTGGTCCCGGGTGCACATTGATTTCGCGGGCCCGTTCAGAGGCACCCTGTTCCTTCTTGTAGTGGACGCCTTCTCCAAGTGGTTGGAGGTTATCCCAGTCACGAGCACCTCCTCGGCCCAGACCATTAGGCATTTGCGGAGGCTCTTTTCCACGTTCGGCATACCCAACACATTAATTAGCGACAACGCTAGTTGTTTCACATCCTCCGAGTTTAGGGCATTCATGGAGATTAACGCCGTTCGGCACATCACCTCCGCCCCGTTTCACCCAGCCACCAATGGCCAAGTAGAGCGCCTCATCCACACCACGAAGGACGCGTTGCGGCGCATGGGCCCCGGGGATCTGAACCTACAAGTGTGCCAGTTTCTGCTAGGGTACAGGGTGACCCCGTTGGCGTCAGGATACTCCCCCGCAGAGCTCTTAATGCGTAGGAAACTGACCACCATCCTTACTAGGCTAGACCCCACGAGGGTAGAGGACAAAGGAAGGAACATCGGGCTAGAGGCCACAAAGAGTTTCAGTGTAGGCGCCCCCGTGCATTGCAGGAATTACGCCAGCACGGGCCCAGCCTGGGTACCGGGCGTAGTTGTGGAGCAAACCGGCCCCGTGTCGTACCGCGTGGAAACCAGCACAGGGCTCCTGTGGAGGCGGCACGCGGACCAGCTCCGACGCAGGGTCTCCGATGAGCAGGGCACAGACCAAACAGAGGAAAAATCAGCGTTAGGGTTCTCCCCCACCCGTTCAGCCCAAGGGGGAGGGAAAGGGGGCCGCGGGTCCCCACCAAGGGGGGAGGAGGATGTTCTCGTAGATATCCTAGGGGATCTTTCTGAGGAGGAGGAGGAACCCGACCCCATACATATCTCGTGGAATGTCCCCACAAATGCGGATACCCCTACTGAGTTAGATTTTGATTTTCAGAACCGGGGGGTTTTTTCGGAGTGGTCCCCCACCCGTCCAAGCGAGAAGAGGGATTTTTCGTTAGCCCCGATTGCCCCCGGTCTGCCCACAATGGAGTTCTTCCCTTCCCCTAAGGCCGCCAGACCGCGGCAAGCCACTAACGAGTCTCCCTCTCCTATTTCAGGACAAGGGACCAGGGAACAAAGAAGCAGTAGCGCCCCCGGGGGGGGTCAGCCCTCTTCACGGCCCAAACGCACATGCAACAAGCCATCTTGGCTGAGAGACTTCGTCTCATCCTAGGGGGGAGGGATGTTGTGTTCTGTAAAGCTGTGCCTTTAACAATGTACCTTAGCCATGTGTTAACAATGTAACCTTTCTGTGTGCAACATTATAACCTTCAGCTGTATCAATGTAAACCTGATAAGGGGACGCGAGCTAGTGACCACTAGATGGCAATAGCGAGCGTCCAGCTCTCATGGCTCAGATTCACCTGGATCAGCAGCGCGGGAAGATTCCCCGCCACCTCTTCACCTGGTCAAGAAGGGCATGACCTTCTAGACGTCACGCAGGCAGCAACCAATAGTCTGTCGACGAGCCACATTCAAATGTATAGCCAGCTGTATATATTGAGCTACCCATCCGCCATTACCACATGTTCCTCCGGATCATCATGCAATAAACCTGTGTTAAGCCAACCCTTCGGCTGTTTCATTGTCTTTGGTCCCTTACACTAAAGCCTCCTTAACAGTGGTTGGACTCAATGATCCATAGGGTTCCTTCTAGTTTTGCATTTCTAATACTATTATTATCTTCATTAATTCTTGGAAACACACTTGTTATTTGATCACCAACCACCAAAGCAGAGACTGAAATCAAGGCACAGTTTCCTCATAACTTCTGACCCCACGAACAATCAGCCCCCACAGACTGTCCTAGAACTTTAGAAGGCAAGCAAAGAGGTACCAGACAACTGGGCAGAACCACACAATTCTCTACTGCCTGGCCAAGAACAACCATGGCCTTTGTGGAAAGCTTTAAATGGACTATGTGCTGGGATAGGAAGATCAAGGGCTAATCTGAGAAAGTGGGGTTTCCCTGTACATAACAGCCTGTGCGAATGCGGAGAAGTACAGACTATCTCCCATATGATACAGTGCACACAATGACCCTCAACATGCACTGAGGAGGATCTTATGTTGGCAAGAGGAAATGCCAGATATTGGGTGGATGTCAACTAGTCCTTTTAATTCTATTTTGTTTTTAGATATGTTAATTTTAGCTTTGTATATTATTATACAGAGGTGGTGCCTCTGACATGAATAAAGATAATTGTCATTTTATTTTCTTGGGAAATCCATGCTGCTAACCAAACATGCTTCTCTCATCCTTTGCAATACTGCTGGTTGGAAAAAATTACATTTGTGGACTACAGATCCACTGGCCATGCTATTGAGGGAAATTTTGGGAAGTCTATCTTTATAAGATTGGCCAACCAAGCAATTAAAAAGCAAGAAATTGCAAGTTGATAAATAGTTACCTCTTCGGAGGGAAAGATAACACTTTTCCTTGCACTCTGGCATCTAGTTATGCCTGTCACATGATCACAGAAACATCTATAGGTGCAGACAGTGCTGGCTCTAAACCAGGGGTTCTCCAACTGCAGGCCGGATTCAGCTCACAGCACCAAATAATCCGACCCTTGACCTTGCTCTAGCTGCCACCACCGCCGCCGCTGGAATCAGCCATGGTCTCATTTACAGCCATCGTAAATGTATTTATAACATCCACAAATGAGTCCACGGCTGTCATAAATATGTTTACTACAGCCATGGATGCATTTTATGTCAGTGTTTATGGCGGGGAGGGGGAAGCCACCAGTCTGGCCCACTCAGCTGTCTGAGGGGGCATGGTCCAGCTCGCAGCTGAAAAAGGTTGAGAACCCTGCTGTCCGCTAGAGTTGGACATGACTGGTTTTCGAACAAGTGAGACCTAGCTTTACAAGGCAACTTTGTCAAGTTCTTCTCAGAATGCAGTACTCTTCTTTCTTCCTATAATAGCATTTCTGAGCACTGCAAGCCTATTCATATCTACCCAGAAGTAAGTCTCATTGAATGGATTCACATCTAGGTAAATGATTGTAGAACTGCAACCTTATAGCTTATTCCTAAACATATTCAATCAGAATTAAGTTTGGTAAAGTTACTTTTAGGTACATTGTGTAGAAATCTAGCTATTAGTTGGAGATTCAATATTCCAGAGGTAGTAAGAGAAAACATATACAAAAGAACCTCAGATAAAGTCCAAACTCCATTCCACAAGTTTGGACTTTATCTGATTTTGGACTTTATCCGAATCAAATGGGCGATGCATTGAATAACATCCAGAAATGGACTTTATCCAAAGTTTCTATACCAAATACCTCTGATAACGTCCATTTTTTAGCGGTTTTGGACTTTATGCGATGCATCACATGTGTATGAAAACCGCGACTCTATCCGAATTGGACTTTATCCGTATCAGACTTTATCTGAGATACCACTGTAATGAAAAGAGAATTTCAACTCTCCATTTCAAGGGATGTCTCCCTACTTTGTTGATAAATTACCCTAGAGAAATAGGCAGTTTTTTGCCCCCTGCTGGGACAATAAGCTGGTGGTAGACAGATACCGAGAGAAAATCTCTGTTAGACACATTGGACGTATTTCTCAGTAAATTTGTGTGGGATGGCTGTTAATGAACCTCTTTTATTTCTAAAATAAATAATATTTCTGGTACATTGTCATTTGAAACTACAATTCACTTCATTTCCAGCCAGTGCAGATAAGGAGTGGAGTATGATGTGAGTTGTAGCCCAAAACATCTGAAGCGCATCATGCTATTCTAAAACATTAAATTATGTCAGCAGGAGTTCTGCATAATATTATGCACAGGAACCCACTTGGGAGAAAATCAGCTGAAGTTTGACAGTGATTATATGGGTTTTTGACATTTCTGCATATATGAATAGGCAGCTTAAAATTGGGATGACTGGTTATGAATAATTAAAATGGGATGGTGGTGTAAGTGTGTCTTTCTTATGTTGGTGTGGACCAAATGCAATATGGCAAAGAATAATGAAGTTACAGGCACATACAGCTTGTGCACATGAGCTCAGTACATGTACTAATTTTAATTCTATGTATGATCACTGGTGGTCACTTGTTAACATCACATTACATTTACCTAGTGAGATAAACAACTGGCCTGTGTTTGTTTATCCGGCAACAAGTAAAACGTGCAAATCAATCCTGATCTGAGCTAAGTATTAGCAATCTAAGAATGTTTTCACAGATTATAAAATACCTACTATGCCTAGCAATAGCAATTACAGTTATATGTCACCCCATAGCACTTAGTGCACTCTCTGGGCAGTTCACAAGTTAATTAGCATTTTGCCCCTAAAATGGTTGGTATTCATTTTACCGACCTGGGAGGGATGGAAGGCTGAGTCAACTTTGAGCCCAGCCAGGATCGAACTCACAAAGATTTGGCTGCAGTACAGCAGTTTTAACCACTGTGCCACCAGGGCTCTTCTGATATTTCCAGTACAGAATTAATAAGAAATGTCTGTGTGTAGACCACCATGGCTGACAATGCTGTGTATGTGTATAGATTGCAGTGTGTGTCTATGCAGTAAAGTTGCAAGCAATTCCAGTCAAATGAAAGCTGAAGGGATAAGCCATGATTGGCATTGACAGTTATGGTGTCCAGCCACTTACGCGGTGCCAAATTGGAAGCAGTGGTGGTGGTGGTGGTGGTGGATGCTTAATGGGAATACATGAGCAAGACAAAAGTGGATGCAGAGAGAGATTAGTATAAATGCCAAAGACGAGATTTGATATACTGCACAGGCAAAGTATGGCTTCTACCATTGAGAATAGCGTGGAAATTTGCTTTTAAAAGTAGACACAGTTATAGGATTAGTCCCATCTTAGAAGATGCACTGAAAGGAATGGTGTCTGTTTGTCACTAATATGGGTCATGTTGCTGACAACAGGTCTACTCAAATTGGGTTTAGAACTGGATTTAGCCCAGAGTTCTATGCCATCAAAGAACACAATAGTCCTTCTCCAGCAGCGTTTCACAAACTTTGGCTTTTGGACTTCAATTCCCACAAGCCTAAGTCAATTCCCTAAAGTACTGATCAGCCCATGTACTGACTTAGGCATCTGAGAATTGAAGTCCCCCTGTGGGTCATGGCCCCCATGTTGGGAACCACTGGTCTACAGCCACTGAGACTGAAGAAATAAAAGGAAGTTACTTTTTACTCACACCACAAAAGGGAGAAAGTTATCCTTCAGAGAGTTTAGTTTTCACAGAACTAGTCTGTTTCAGCAATATCAGAAGCAAAAACAAAAATAGTATTTGTAAGGCCGTACAATGTGGTAAAAGTACTTGTTGTATCAGGAAGAATTCAGCTGAAGGCTGTATCGTGAGAGAATATCCCTGATGGGTAGGATATACATGTAATTCTGTACACAAATAAACAAATAAAATATGGTATTCTAAAAGAGAAACTGGCCACAGCAGTAAAACAAAACAACAGCTAGTGTGGGTAGGGGTCTAGGGGTGATTTATACTAAGGAGACGTTTAAGCAAATTTTAGAAGGTGCTATTTTGCATTGGATTAGCATTTGCTTTGAGAGTTTCTCTTTCTCTTTGGAAAGCTGAATATGACAAAGTAGGTTAAGCTAGGATATAGCCTAGTAATAATGAAACATTTATCCCTGAAGGAATAGTGCTGCAATAGCTCATTCGAGATGAATGTCTTGTTGGAGAATCAGGAGTTTGATTCTCCACTTTTCCTCCTTTGTGAGGACCCAGCAGAGATCAGAGGAGTATGTGTGGATGATGGGATTACATGGACAAACTGCATGGCCTTGAAAATACTGGGTGAATCACCATAAATTGGAATTGACTTGATGGTGTGTAATACTGTTGGTATTATTGTTATTCTTAAAAGAAATTATACCTTGCATTTTCTTTGATTTTTGAAGTGTACACACACTTTTCTCTGCGTTTTCCCCCTGCAAAGCAAGTGATAATGTGCAACTTTTTGGGGATTCCTACAGCATTCTCATGGATGGGAGGAGGGAGAAGAGGTTGCTCTCCATAAAAACAGCAGCCATCTCACAAAAATATTAGCGGAAATCCATGTGCTTAGTGAATGTCATTATATTTTTTCTAATATCCATATACAATGGAATGTGGTGGCTCAATGGTTAAGAAGCTCACCGTGTTAGCTGAAGGCTGGCAAGTCGGCAGTTTGAGACCCGGGTACTGCATGATGGATTGAGTGCCCATCTCTGTCCCAGCTCTGGGCACATGAAAAGAGCCTCATTTGGGCATCCCCTGAACGGAGTTTCTTCTGCAAAAATCCTTTCAACCCAGAATAATTTCTGACACATAATAATAATAATAATAATAATAATAATAATAATAATAATAATAATAATAATAATAATAATAATAATAATAATAATAATAATAATAATAATAATAATAATAATAATGAAAAGGATTTATAATGAAAAGGATGAAACAGTAAACGGCTTTGTAATGAAAAGGATGAAAGAGTAGATCATCTGACCAGTGGATGCAGCAAAATTTCACAGACTGATTATTTGCACCACTGTCATAACAGGTTGCAAAAATTATCCATTGGAACCTTTGCCAGGGCTTTGTAAATATCACTGGTGTTTTATGATTTTTTTTTGTTATTATGTTTTTTGAAATACTGGAAGTAGTTGATATTATTAGATTATAGATATAATTAATAATGACATATATATATATATAACGATATATCAATATATTATAAATTTATTATTCAAGAAATATATAATACAGTAAGCTTGTCAACATGGGAAATACCAGTACTCTTTATATAAGAGAAAAACTTTTTCTTTTTCCTTTTGATTTGTGTTTTGTGTTTTACTTTATAATGTGATGCGATGTTGCTTTATTTCATATTTCGTATGTTTATATTTTAAAATTTAATAAAAATTTTTTTTTAAAAAAAGAAGATTGGATTTGAATGCAGTAAAAATCATTGGGAACATCAAGTAGAGAAAGTTTTAGAGAATGAGAGAGTCAAGATACTGTGGGACTTTAAAATTTAAACAGATAGACATCTGCCTCATAACACACCTGATATAACTGTTGTGGAAAAGAAGAAGGTCTGGTTTATTGACATTGCTCTACCAGGAGATGCACGAATTGAAGACAAACAACTGGAGAAAATCACAAAATATCATGATTTATAAGATACAATATAAGGTACAATATGCATTAACTACCAAGATGCATTGGGACTTTTTCATATATTTTCTTCATCTACATCCAGATGTTGTTATTGTCCTTACAAAGCTTGAATCCAGGGAATTAATCTGCAGGCTAGTGAGCAGGAAATGTATGCTTACTATCTATTATTGCTAAGTTGGAACTGAATATTTAATGTCCCAAAATGTGCAGCTGAAACTGATTTTAAGGAATCAGTTCACTGAAGTAAGAATAAGATTCCCCCCCCTACAGATTCACAAGAAAAGTGTCTATAAATGCTACAAAGCTGCTCTTCCTTTAAGGGATGCTATTATAACTCATTAGATTCCAGCCAAGCAATCTGCACAATGGTCTTCATTATGAAGGTTCTGAAGAAATTGCAAGAAACTCCTCCTTTTTCTTAATGATTCCAGCTAATGTGCTAAATGAAATATTTTAAGCAAAGAGCTAGTTTTGCTCCTAGGATATTACTACAGCACAGTGGAAATACACCAGATATACTCACTTCCTTCAAAACAAAATGGCCTGTGCTACTACTCTTATTATGCATTGCCTCCAAGAACCTCCCTCAGACCAGGCATTTGTTAATTTCAGACATTTTTGGAGGAGTTTGATAGTCTTGATCTACTTCTGCCAAGGTTCGGGCTGCGTCATGGACCAAGTCAGCATTGGTTGCCATCCTAGATGACGTGCTCTGGAAACCCAATGAAGGCAGCACATCTGCTATTTCTCCTGGATTTCTCAGTGGCTTTTGATACTGTCAACCACAGTATCTATCCTTCTGGACAGGCTGTTCGGATTGTATATTGGGAGTTCAGCCTTAGACTGGATCCAGTCCTTCCTTGATGACCATGTCCAAAAGGTGCAGTTAGGGAGTTGTGGTGAGTACAACAGTATGAGGTACCATGAGAATTATCTCCCCCATGCTATTTAACATCTTTGTGAACTTGCTGGTCATGGAGATTTGAAGTGTGTGATCATCAATATGTGGATGATGCATTACACTATATCTCCCTTTCATCATCATCAGTGGATACTGTTCAGGTCATTGACTGCTCTCTGGCCACAATAAATATGGGACAAGGACTAAAATGCAGACAAGATGGAGACCCTGTTGTTTGGACAGATATCTGCTTGCTTGGTGATCACTGATCTCATCTGGATGTGGTAGTTCTCCACCCGAAGGACCATGTTTGGGATCTGGGCATTATATTGGATCTGGCTCTCTCTATTGTGAAGACAAATAGCTGACATATCTAGGTTTTTCTATCTTAGGCAGATTGCCTAGCTTCACCCATTTCTGGACAGGAAATCCCTCTTGGTACTGCAGTAGCTCAAGTAGCTAAGACGCTGACTGGGAGGCGGGAGGTCAGCAGTTTGATTCCTGAGTACTGCAGGACGGAATGAGCTCCCATCTTTGTCCTAGCTCCTGCCAACCTAGCAGTTCGAAAGCAAGAAATTGCAAGTAGATAAGTAGGGACCACTTTGGTGGGAAGGTAACAGCATTCCGTGCGCTCTGGTGTCTAGTCATGCCTGCCACATGACCATGGAAACATCTGCAGAAGCAGACAGCACTGGCTCTTCGGCTTTGAAACAGAGATGAGCACTGAACCCTAGAGTTGGGTACAACTGGCTTTCAAGCAAGGGAAACCTTTAATCACAGATTGGCAATCTCAATAATCAATTATTGTAACACACTCTACATGGGGCTACCTTTGAAGACGGAATGGAAACTGCAACAAGTGCAAAATGCAGGTGCGAGACTGATGTCAGGGTTGTGAAGATTTGATTGTGTCTCCCCAAACTGCAATGGTTGCCTGTAGGCTTCTGTTCCTGATTCAAGGTTTTGCTGTTAACACACAAAGCCCTACATGGTTTGGGACCTTGATACCTGCTGGAGAACCTCTCAGTGATAAAATATGCTTGGATAACATATTTTCCCCAGGCAGGTGGGCTCAGCGAACCCACCCTGAGAGAAGTGCAAGAGATCTGCACAAGAAACCAGCCCTTCCCTGTGGACGCCTTGGATTCATGGCATGTTTTACCATTTCATATTTGTCAGGCCACATCTTAGCAAGCTAGCAAAAGCTGTACAATATAAGGAATCATTAAAGAGCTTGTTCCCAATGGATTGATTTTGCCCTCTGCATAAATTATTTTCTATTTCTCTGCCATTGCTGTGTTCGATTCATGTTTAGTTGTCCAATGTTCATTCATTATTTGTCCAATCTTATATATGAGTTATAGTATTGTCCTAAAAGTTGTCATGCATAACAATGGATATCTTGGAATGTGTTGCCATGAGTGGAAGAGAAGACTTCTCTCTCTCTCTCTGTACACTGTAGAGTGCCAAGTGTCTTCCTAGGGCACTGGCTAATATGCCTTTCCTTCACTAAAGTTCTCCTTTGCTTGAAAGCCAGCCGTATCTGACTTTAGAGGGTGGTTGGTGCTCATCTCCGTTTACGACCAAAGAGCCAGCACTGTCTGTATTTGCAGACATTTCCATGGTCATGTGTCAGGCATGACTAGACACTGGAGCATATTGAATGATGTTACTTTTCCCACCAAAGTGGTACCTATTTATCTACTTGCAGTTTCTTGCTTTCAAACTGCTTGGTTGCCAGTTGCTGGGACAGACAATAGGAGCTCACTCTGTCATGCAGCACTTGGGTCTCGAATTGCTGACCAGCCGACCTTCCAGTCATCAAGTTCAGCGTCCGAACCACTAAGCCACAGCAGTCCTTCCTTCACTTGTGTACAGTACTATGTATGCTGCCACTACAGCTGTCTTTTTCAAAGGTAACATCACAGCCTAACTCTTTTTCCTCCTCTTCGCAGAGATATCAAAAGTGTGTGGCTCTGTTTTGGCTTGTGGGAGGCAGTGGCAGTTCTTCTGCCACCCCCAGCACTTCACCACTTATGGCAGGGGTGCCCAAACTTTTTGGGCCACAGGCCAGTCATGTGGTTAAGGGTGCCCAAACTACATTGGGGGCCGGATCCAGCCCCCGGGTCATAGTTTGGGCACCTCTGACTTAAGGCAATTACCGGGGGGGGGGAGGTTCCTCATGGCAGGGCCAGCCCAGCTGGTTGGCTAATGTGTAAACAAAATCTGGATTAGAGACATTTTTAGTGTGACCAAGTACGGTATATATTTTTTCTTACGTTCCTCTGTTCTTATCATGGTTCCACTCCAGTCCTTCTCCATTTCCCACCTGTGCTTTGTGAAAGGAAAAATCAGACAATGCAGGAGCAATCTCCATATCTAGTTTTGGCCACAGGTTTTGCATAACAAAGCACTCCACTGCAGTTACATTGAAATCTGGAGCAGTTTTTTTAGAAGTACTGTATATATGGTTGGCTAGATAGAAAATAATCTGGGAAAGGGTCATGTAAATCCTCCCTGAGCATCTACAATTTGCAACAGATATAATTTTTGGAAGGAGAAGCATACATTCCTTTCTATGAGGGATGAAATGACTTTCTTTCCTTTCCCATAACTCTTATCTATACCTGAAAGTGGGGGAAATGCAATTGATATTGCCACTGCCAAGCATGTTATCTTTGACATGGAGATAGGGCCAATTTGGCAATCAACCTTAGGAAATAATCACAGAGTGCTGTAACTCCCTAACTAACACTCTCCAGCAATCAAAAAGGATTTAAATTAAACCTCACAAATAGCCTTCCTTTCTCTCTTCCCCCCCAACTCTTATTCTGGCAGGATAAATATTCTGTATGTGTGTGTGTGTGTGTGTGTGTGTGTGTGTGTGTGTGTGTGTGTGTGTGTGTGTGTAGGGAATCAAACTTCTGGGTATGATAAAGAAAATTAAACCATAGATTCAGCTAGGTGGACATTATCCTTGAGAGGTGATGAGAGATACAAGGCTATTGGACCATTTAGCATAGTCAAAGCAGAAGAGGAAAAGCAGCTGCCTAACTAATCAACCTTGCCATGTGCCCACACAAAATTAATTATACATACATTATAGCAGAAGGTACAAAAATGGTGTAATTCTGAGCTCAGGAAACTGCTCTAAATAACTGAATTGAATGAAGATGATAATTCATTACTGGTTAAGCAATTTTAAAAAAAAATCTTAGCAGCATATCTGGAAAGGAAGTGGGGAAACTTTATTTTGCTTCCATAATGTAAAGTTCCTCCACATAATCCATAAATCAGGAGTGCCCAAACATTTTGGGCGGTGTAGTCACATGGTGCAGTGTGCTGGTCACATGGTTCCTCCCACCAGAAGCGGAAGTAAAACACGCCTTGCAATCCATTTCGCAACAGATATGTTTTGCAACAGGATGAGATAGATTTTAGACTGCCATTTTCTCTGCTTAAACCAGGGGTGCCCAAACCATGCCTGTCAAGTATCCTGGATTGGTTGGGTTTCCCTGTATTTCTGTACCACTTCATCTACTTTCCCACCACCATCCCGTAATTTGACCAGTGGGGAAAGTAGTTACTGTGCATGCGCATACGCGCAGAACCCTTCTGCGCATGAGCAGAAGGGTTCTGCGCAGAAGGGTTCTGCACAAGTCCCGTATTTTCTGGAGCCGTGCTTGATGGGTATGGCCCAAACTATGGCCCATGGGCCAAATCCAGCCCTCAACGCCAATTCATCCGATCTGCGCTGCCCTCTTTGCTCCCAGAAGCGGAAGTAAAACGTGCCCATATGGGAGCATTTTATTTCCGCTTCCAGGAACAATGAGGGCTGCATGGGCTAGGTGAATTGGTGTCAGGGGCTAGATCCGGCCCACGGGCTGTAGTTTGGGAACCCCTGCCATAAATGTTGTCAGGATTTGCAGTTACTACTCTAAATCCAGCAGGATTGGAATCCTTTAGTGTTCAAGAACCAAGACAATAGAAACAGCCGAAGTCTTGCTTAACTCATCTTTATTGCATGATGGTCAGGGGGAACATGTGGTAATGGCGGACGAACAGCTCATTATATACAGTGGCTATATATTTGAATGTGGCTCCTCGGTAGCTCATTGGCTACTGTCTGCGTGACATCACCCTTAGTCACACCCTTCTTGTCCAGGTGAGGCAGTGGCGGGAATCTTCCCGCGGCTGTAGGCATTTGGAGAATTTGTACCATGTGAGCTGGACGCTCGCTACTGCCCCCAGTGGTCACTAGCTCGCGTCCCAATACAGAAGGTTACAGTGTGTTATGTATGTACAATGTTGCTTTAAGAAATGTATGAATGTAACCTGACCACAATTACAATGTAGCCCAGCTGTTAAAGGAACGCGAGTAAGCTGCCCATAGAGGGCAGCTGCGAGCGTTCAACTCACATGGTTCTCATTCCTCAAATCACCGGCAGCCGCGGGAACTCTCCCGCACTAGCAAACTACTACGGAAGAGGGGCGTGACTTGGACGACGTCACGCCGGTAGCAGCCAATAAGCTACCGTGCAACAAGATTCAAATGTATTGCACTACTGTATATAATGTGATGTACCTCCGCCATTACCACATGTTCATCCTGATCATCAACCAATAAACCTGTGTTAGTCCTCACTGCGACTCCTTCTTGTCTTCCGTGCAAGACACCAAATTGGCGACGAGGATGGGATGATGGCGAATCCCAAGGTCAAGCCTTACCAGTTCGATGTCAGCGAGCCCGAACAATGGGAGCTCTACGACTGCCAGTTCCGGCACGCGATGGAGGCCACGGGCGTCGACGACGACGTGAGAATGCGCTCCTACTTCCTGGCCCAGGTGGGGCCGGCCGCACTGCGCATCCTGATGAGCCTGGTGGCCCCCAAGAAGGTAGAAGAGGTGCCCATCGACCGCATCCTGGTGCTGTTGGGTGAGCATTTCCAGCCTCCCGTGTCGATCTTCCCGGCCCGGGTCGCGTTCCACAGGCGAGACCAGTGACCAGGTGAATCCGTGTCCGCCTACGCGGCGGCCCTCAGGCTTGCAGCAGTGCACTGCCAGTGGGACGACCTGGACCAAGCCCTCCGAGACCGCATGCTGTGTGGCCTGAGGGACGAGGAGCTTCAGCGGAAGCTCATGACCCGCGTCTACCGCCTCACGTTCAACGAGGTACTGCGGGAGGCCCAAGCGGCCGAAGCGGCCAGGAGCGGGGTCAGAGTGTTCAAGTCCCGAGGGGCCATGTCCGAAAGGGCCAAGTCACCAGTACAGGCGGCCCGGCGGACACCAGCGAAAATGGTCTGGCGGGCCCCCCGAGCTGCCCGCCGGCACACCAACGGCGTCCGAGGAGTCGTTCACTACGGCAGACCCCTGCTCCAGCGAGGACGACAACGTCCAGCGGGTCAAGAAGCGAGGAGAGAAGTGACAGACCCGCGAGCAGCAAGACCGCCGCTGCGACGGTTGTGGGGCGTCCCACGACCGCACGAGGTGTCCGTTCCGAAAGGCCGAGTGTCACAACTGTGGCCGAAAGGGACACATCGCCCGAGTGTGCAGGCGTGGGCAAGTCGAGGACAAGGGCAATTCGAACCATTCCCAGACGCACCAGCGAAAGGCGGCCAGCACCAGGAAGGTCTCAGACGACCACAGCATGGCAGGCGTGAACCGCGTGGGCCTGGAGCACCGGCGTTTTTTCGTAGAGGTACAGTTACAGGGGCTCCCAGTGAGGATGGAGATAGACTCGGGGTCGTCCTATTCCATCCTGTCCCAAAAAGAGTTTATGCACATTCCCCCAGATGCGCGGCCTAAGTTGCGGGCCATGAGGTCACACCTACGGGACGTGCAAGGGAACGGGATCCCAGTGTTGGGGGTGGGGAACTTCAAGGTGAAGTTCAAGAATTACTCCGAGAAACTGCCCCTAGTGGTCCTCAAGGGGGGGAGGTGCTGCCTTTTGGGAACGCAGTGGTTTGCTCCCCTAGGAATCGAACTGTCCGGCATTAACGCCATAGAGACTGACCCAATGCGGGACGTGTGCAACGCACACCCAGACGTTTTCAAGAAGGGGCTCGGGACTTACAAGGGGCCCCCAGTTTCTTTTGACCTGGATCCAGAAATCCGACCCATACGCCTCAAGGCAAGAAGAGTGCCTTTCGCCCTCAAGGACAAGATCGAGGCGGAACTGGACAAATTGGTGAGGCAGGGGATTTTGGTTCCAGTTGATTCGGCGGAGTGGGAAACGCCGATTGTTACGGCCCTTAAATCAAACGGGGAGGTTAGGATTTGTGCGGACTATAAATGTACGATCAATAAGGCCATTCGGCCAAATGCGTATCCGGTGCCCGTGGTCAGCCATTTACTGGCCACACTTCATGGGGGGAGGTGTTTTGCCAAGCTAGATCTGGCGCAGGCATATCAGCAGCTCTCTGTAACCCCAGCTGCTGCCGCTGCGCAAACGATCGTAACGCACAAGGGGGCATTTAAGGTAATGCGCCTGCAGTTCGGCGTGAATTCGGCCCCTGGAATTTTCCAATCCCTTGTGGAACGCCTTTTAAAGGGGCTTCCAGGCGTCCTCCCATATTTCGACGATGTGTTGATAACAGCGGGGGGCGAGTCAGAGTTAGCGCAAAGGCTAGACAGGGTCCTTTCAATATTCGAGAAAGCGGGCCTCCGACTGAGATGGGACAAGTGTGTTTTCTTCGCGAGGGAGGTCGAGTTCCTTGGGTTCAAGATAACCCCGGAAGGCATCAAGCCCTCCGAGTCCAAGGTTGCGGCTGTGCAAAACGCTCCTCGCCACACCGCGAAACCGGAGCTGCAGTCGTTTCTAGGGCTCTTAAATTTTTACCATTCCTTCCTGCCGAGGAAGGCATCCGTTGCTAAGCTAATGCACGCACTATTGAAGAAAGAGGCGGTTTGGCGGTGGGGAGATAGGCAAGAGAAAGCTTTTAGGGAGCTGAAGGCACTCCTATCCTCGAGTGCTGTCCTGACCCACTTCGACCCTAGGAGACCAGTAGTTCTAGTCTGTGATGCGTCCCCAGTGGGGGTGGGGGCGGTTCTATGCCACGTGTTGGAGAGCGGGAGGGAAGCCCCGGTAGCGTACTACTCAAGGTCCCTCTCGAAGGCCGAGCGCAATTACGCGCAAACTGATAGGGAGGCCCTGGCCATCATCGCGGGAACGAAAAAGTTCCATGACTTTTTATATGGCCGCGAGTTTACGGTAGTGACGGATCACAAGCCACTTCTGGGAATCTTCACTACCGGCAAACCCACACCGCAAATTCTCTCCCCCAGGATGCTGCATTGGGCCATTTTCCTCAACGCCTACCAGTACGAGCTGGTCTATCGCCCAGGGAAGGAGATCTCCCATGCGGATGCACTGTCCTGATCTCCCCTCCCAAGTGTAGGGGACCCCACATGCGAGGTAGAGCAGGACCACCAAGTCCTGCTGATCGAGTCTCTCGACTCACCCCCCATTCTCCCGGCCGACCTCGCCAAGGCCACGGTGGCCGACAAGATCCTGGCCCAAGTTAGCTCCTGGGTGAGGAAAGGGTGGCCCACTACTCCCCCCGAGGAACAGTTCAAGCCATTCGTCAGGCGCAGATTGGAGCTTTCTCTGGAAAGGGGCTGCTTGCTCTGGGGCCAGCGGGTAGTTATCCCAGAGAAGCTGAGGGCCAAGGTACTGAAGCTACTGCATACCAGTCACCCGGGGATCGTGCGCTCCAAGGTTCTGGCCAGGAGTTTCTTTTGGTGGCCCCAGATAGACGCGGATATAGAACGTTTAGTGGGCACGTGTGAGAGCTGCCAGAGCTCTCGGCCCGAGGAGTCCCGGTTACCCCATAGGGAATGGGACACGGCCCGCGGGCCATGGTCCCAGATTCATGTTGACTTCGCTGGCCCCTTCCGCGGGGCCATGTTTCTGCTGGTAGTCGACTCCTACTCCAAGTGGTTGGAGGTAATCCCCATGAACAGCACCTCCTCTGCGGCAACCATTAAACAGTTGCGCAAGCTGTTCGCCTGCTTCGGCCTGCCAGACGTCCTTGTTAGCGATAACGCTAGTACCTTCACATCTGCAGAGTTCAAGATGTTTATTGAGCAGAACGCCATCAGGCACATTACCGCTGCCCCATTTCATCCCGCCACAAACGGTCAGGTAGAGCGCCAAGTGCGCACTACGAAAGACGCACTGCGGCGCATGGGTCCCGGTGAGTTGAACCTTCATCTGTGTCAGTTCCTCATCTGTTACAGAAGAACCCCCCTAGCCTCAGGATTTTCCCCAGCCGAACTCCTCATGAGGAGGCGTCCGGTAACACTTTTTGACCGGATGGATCCGTCCAGGGTGGAGGATGAAGGAAGAAATATTACCTTAGGGGGAGAGAGCTCCAAAGGGTTTTCGATAGTGGACCCGGTTCATTGCAGGAACTACGCAGCCTCGGGGCCAGCGTGGGTACCCGGGACAATCATTGACCAGACGGGGCCAGTATCCTACAGGGTCGAAACTAGCTTGGGTCTACTCTGGAGAAGGCACGCCGACCAACTCAGAAGGCGAGTCACCAGTGAAGGGGAATCAGCATTAGGGTCCTCCCCCACCCGCATTACCCAAGGGGGAGACACGGCGGAACCCGCGGATACAAATGCATATCCTGGGTTCCCAACCACAGAGGAGGATACTTTGAAAGAGAGGGATCAGTTTGATTATGATTATGAGTTACAGTACCAGGGGGGTGTAGCGGAGTGGTCCCCCACCCGTCCTAGCGAAAAGAGGGGTTTCAGTTCAGCCCCTGGTACCTCCAGTCCCCCCAGTCCTTTTGTTTTAGAATACACCATAGCTCCAGCTCCCCGGAGACCAACACCCCCAAGACAGGCAACAGGGGGGGAGTCCGCCCACCACAGTCTCTAGAACTCCCGGGCAGGTAACGGGGGGTGGCGAGGCCACGAGGGCCTCTTCGTCGGTCCCGAGATTCGTACTGGGGGGGACCCCAAGCTCCTCAAACGGTAGGCAGGGGTTCACTTCCCAACTGTTCATTCTGTTCCTGTCCCCCAATGCAAGGTCACCGCAGAGCCCACACCGAGCCACTAATGAGTCCCCCCTTTCCGTTGCAGGACAGGACTCCGCAGAACCAGGCTCCCCTGTGTTAAGTCAAGCGGCCGCACGCCCCAGGCGCACGTGCAGCAAGCCACAATGGTTGAGGGACTTCGTCCCATCCTAGGGGGGAGGGATGTTATGTATGTACAATGTTGCTTTAAGAAATGTATGAATGTAACCTGACCACAATTACAATGTAGCCCAGCTGTTAAAGGAACGCGAGTAAGCTGCCCATAGAGGGCAGCTGCGAGCGTTCAACTCACATGGTTCTCATTCCTCAAATCACCGGCAGCCGCAGGAACTCTCCCGCACTAGCAAACTACTACGGAAGAGGGGCGTGACTTGGACGACGTCACGCCGGTAGCAGCCAATAAGCTACCGTGCAACAAGATTCAAATGTATTGCACTACTGTATATAATGTGATGTACCTCCGCCATTACCACATGTTCATCCTGATCATCAACCAATAAACCTGTGTTAGTCCACATTACAATCCATACACAACAAATCCTCAGCCTGGAAGCAACTGCTCTAAGTCCTGCAAGACTGGACCCTCACTCTGCTGCAGCTGCTAAGCCCCACCTCAGAGCCAAGGGAAGGTTCCAGACCTTCATAAGTTCCACATGGAGAGCCTGAGGAGTTTAGCTAAATGAGAACTGGTTCTTCCTTCCAGAAGCTACCTCAGCAACAAAGGTTAGCAGACTCATAGTTGCTTGGCTTCTGGATCTCTTGCCTTGTTCCTGATTCCTGCTTCTGAAGACTTCTGCTCAGTTCCTGTGGATTATTGTTGTACCTCAATTCTTGAACCCTTGCCTTGCTCCAGCCCCTGCGTGTACTCTGCCTTGTCTGTTCTCTCGGTCCCCTGACTTCTGGCTTGCTTGGACTATTGTTTTGTTGTCTGGACTAGTGCTGCACCTATGGCTTGACTTGGACTCTAGGTTGAGATATGGTTACTGTTTGGCCTGTTACATGGTTGCCCTAGGTCCTGGTGTTTGTGTTACCCACCAGCTGCCCACGGCTGAACTCTGACAAATACAAAATTTAGTTTCACATGCTGGTTTTACACTATCAACTTTCTAGGAGTCTCATATCTGTGTGAACATCAACCATCACACTAAGATTTAGGTCAAAGGACTTTTAAGCAATATTGGCTAAAACCAGTGGGCAGATTGTAAAACATAAGCTGCTTGCAACACTCCAGGTTCTTTTGAGCTCCCCCTTCCCTGCTTCTGAATAGTCACTCTTTTCTAAAAGTCAAACAAAGTTTTAAAGGGGGTTCTGTTCCTGTGTTTTGCGCAAAGAAGACAGGAAACCCTAAAGCTAACCCTCCCCCCAAAAGTGGAAGTGGAGTGCTGCCAGTTTCTGATTTTCAGATACCTATGTGCACATACTTTTGGCCAGTCTTTGGTTGGTGTGGCCACCTGTGAGGTATCCTGAGAGTGCAAATTTGTGCTCCCAACCTCTCCAGGTTTCTCCACACCTGATTAAAATCAAGGGATGGCAACCATTTTATAACATCGCATGACAATGGAAGGCTGAAACGAATGTTCCTGGATATTGGTTATATGTACAGTATTTGAACACATTTAATTTTGAAGCTGAGAATGGACAAGGCCTAAAAGGCAGAGAGAGCTTGGTGGCAGAGAGTGCTCTGATGCAGAGTGACACAATGTCACAACGTATCAACACTTCAAAGAAATAGCTTCTACTAAGAACATGAGTTCTCGGTTTCTGCTGCCGACATTCATCTTTCCTCGTCATGTCACATAAGAGTCAGGGAAGAAATGTGCAAATAGCTGGTGTTTGGTACCAAACAAAACACTGGGTTTCCGGACTGTTAAAATGAAAGCCAGGATGATGAAATGGTAATTACAACTCATGTTCTTATTAGAATAAATTGCATTGACCCATTCTCATGTTAAAGAGACCACTGTTAAAATCAGGAATTCTCAACCTGTGGCCTACAGGTTGGATGCAACCCGTGGCACCATTTCATGTGGCCCACCACCACCTCCACCATACCAGGAAGTGCCATGTGGTGGAGGAAGGCCAAAATGGCTATCCAGCCCCCAAAGCAGTCTGAGGGAACATGACCTGGCCCCTGGGTTAAAAAGGTTGAGAACTCCTGGTTAAAATCATCAGTTGGTGGCACTTTTTGCAACTGCCTTATGGCATTTATTAACCAATCTGATGACTGAGGCTATCCTTTGTATATCTGGCCCATTAACATTTATTTTAAATAAAACTTTTTTTTAAGTGTCTTCATTGATTTTGTTACAACAAACTAATATGGCTATTGTCTTGAATACATTTTCAATGCAGTATAAATTGCAGAAAAAATGTTATTTTTGAATGTGATACACTGGTGTTTGAATACAATTGCACTACACATATACAGTCATCAGAAACCAAAATTGTTGGGAAAACCACATTTATTAATATTTGATTTGTCTTAATTTACATTATTCACTATGATTCATGATATTACTTTTGAATGATTAAACTGTCTATATTTGAGCACACATCTATTTACTTTTGTAACTTCATTCTACAGTTCCTTTTGTTTGATCTGGTGTTAGAAAGATTACCTGGCAAGGTTGCCAGCCAGGGTACACCCGATTGTATTCACGATCTTTGTGGAGGCTCTTTCTGTGTACCCCACTTCTGTAACTGAGATAATCTCTATGTTGACCCAGCAAAACATGTGTAATTGGAGAAACATGGTGTGATCATAGTGTTGCCTGTGGTTTATAGTATGCCCTAGTCATCTCACTAGGTTTTTCATTCCCCCCCCCCCCACAAAAATGGTTTCTACCTGATGTAATTATGAAAAAAGGTCCTGTATGAGTCTAAAACAAAATCTCCTGATGCCGCCTAGAAGGAGCTGGGTGTACCCAAAATCTAAAGGGGGGGTCTTCAGTAATTGGCCAGATGTATCCTAGCTGATTATTCATAGCAGGGGTTCTCAACGTTTTCCCACCTGGGGCCAGTTCCCGCCACCATGCTCAGCTGTGCGGGATTGAGGCGTGGCTGCACACACTGCTTATGTTTTTATCATCATTGGCAGCAGGAATTGCACCCTTTTAGTGGCTTCTTGCACAGCCTCCACCGCTTTCCAGGGCAGCGGGAGGCTTTTTGGAGCATGTTTGCTCCATTTTGGGATTTTTTTTTTGCTGCTTCTCCACTGCGCTTTGGCAGCCAAACCATGATAGTTGGGAACTTCCTGGTTCCATGCTGGGAACCCAGGTGCTGACCTAGGTTCTGCCCGGGACCGGAGGTTGCCAACTGCTGTGGTTTGGCTGCTGAAGCACAGCAGAGAAGTGGCAAAAAGTCTCCTGCTGCCCTAGGAAGTGGCAGAGATTGTGCAAGAAGCCACTAAAATGGTGCGATTCCCACCACAGAGGTAAGTATTTCAACTTCCAGTGATGGTGGGCAGTTCTAGAGGTGCCCGGGTGGCCACTATGGGCCAGATTAATGAGCTCTGTGGGCCAGATTAGGCCCAGGAGCCGTAGGTTAGAAATGCCTGATCCATAGGGTGACCGCTGTAGAACCTTCCCAGCTTCTAGATAATGTAACTTCTAGATAATGTAAGGAAAGGGGAACAAGACCAGGAATTAATTTACTGAAAGCTTTGTGGGAAGTTGTCAGCATTTGGACTACTTAGAAATCAAACACAGTCATCTAAAGTCATCTAAGGAAGAGAAAAATCTGGACAAAGAAAGAATGGGAAAGTCTTTTGAGAAAGTTGGTTTAGCTGGGCTTTTCCTCCAAAGAGCCCACTTAGTCATCAAGTGACTGAGGGTGTTTTATTAAAATTGTCAAAATGCTGGCGAGTGGTTCAGCACAGAAAGACCCGAACTGCTCTTTTAAAAAGCAACTTAAGTTATATTGGAAAGGACACAGTAAGGATGTGTGCCAGCCCTTTGCAACAACAATGACAGATTTGTAGGGGTGTGTTGACCAAGTTTGCCCTTTCCCTTGTAAATTGTGTAAGGTTAATTGTGCCATTTTTGAAAGGAAGAACTAATGAAATTTCTCAGGATTCTCTCCATTTCCCCATGAGACAAATGAAGAGCAAAACAAGTGAACATTTTTTTTGGGGGGAGGGGGGGATTGTAGTTCCTTCTCCTGAGCAACTTTGGTAAGAAGTGCCAAAATGGACAATGCCACATTATATATTATTTATCTAATATACTTAATGAATTAACTCATTTCTATGGGTCCAGTCAAACTGCCTTCTCAGTACAAATTAAAGTGGCTTCTGTTTAAGCTTGCCATCTAAGAATTATGCTGAGCTCAAAATGGCTGTTCTTTCAGATCCACAATTCTCCATCTGATGTCCGATCTTTTTCTGATGGGATAGGGTTGGGGGAGAGTGGTTGTCCTTTCTTCTGTCAAACAGACCCCTGGGACTCTATCGCGGCAATTAATTCCACATGTAATTCTCTTTCATTGCAACCACCAGCCCTATAATTTCCAGTCAATATATAATGTGCATGTAACAGTGGGTTAGTGCTCCAGGGAGGGGGGGGGGAGGGGAGATTAACATAGCAATAACTCAGTAAAAAATCACCAGTTTGGCATGCAAATGGTCTAGATCAGTGGTTCCCCACAGGGAGACTTCAATTCCCAGAAGCCTAAATTAGTGCATTTGCTGATCAGTGCTTTGGGGAATTGACTTAGACTTCTGGGAATTAAAGTCCAAAAACCAAAGGTTGGGAAACACTGGTCTAGATTGTATCCATAAAAAAATGGCTGGCCAAAAGAGTAATCCCAAAATGTGTTATGATCAATAGTGGGCATCAGCAGGTTCGCACCAGTTATGATCAGTGGTGGGCTTCAAAAAAATTTACTACCACACTGTGGGAGTGGTATGGTGGGTGTGGCCAGGGGGAAAGCACTGCGTTGCACCCGAATTAGGACTACTGTACATAAACAGAATACAACATGGAATCTCACTGTATTACCTATTGCATCATCTCATGGGGACACTTTTTAACCATATATTAGGAGCTGTTGACAAATGTTTTTGTTTTCCAGGCAAAATCATGGGCCATTTCAGAATCAAAAGTACATTTTTGCCAATCTCTGCCTCTCTCTCTCAGCACAGACAAAAAAAGGGGGTCTCTGAGTAGCGAAGTAAGAGAAAAAACTATCACAACTGATGATTCCCTGGTTGGTTGAAAATAACTTGCTATCTGTGAAGTTGCCATCAAGGCTTTTTCGTGAAACGGTGTGTCACAGTGCCTGAGAGACAGAACTACATATTAGGACCAACTGTACCCTAAGCAAGTGCACTGCACCCTAAGCAAGCACCCCTGCCCAAACTACGGCCCATGGGCCAGATCCAGGCCCTGACATTAATTCATCTGACCCACGCCATCCTCATCGCTCCCGGAAGCAATGGGTACATTTTACTTCTGCTTCCGGGAATGACGAGGGCGGCGTGGGCCGGATGAATTTGTGTTGTGGGCCGTATCTGACCCATGGGCCATAATTTGGGCACCCCTGGTTTAAGCAGAGGAAATGGCAGTTAAAAATTTATCTCATCCTGTTGCAAAACAGATTGCAAGGCGTGCTTTACTTCCGCTTCCGGTGGGAGGAATCACGTGATCAGCCTACTGAACCAGGTGACTGGCCTGCTGAACCACATGACCGGCCCATGGCCTGAAAAGTTTGGGCACCACTGTATTAGGATATCCCTGAGCTGAATGTCCCAGGGTCTTCAAACATTATTTACTAGCTGAGCAGTGTCACTGGGAAACTGACTACAGTACATTCTCCCTTACTGTAAAGGTTACTACCATGCCCTTTTCACTACATAACAAAAACTAGCTGTAAAATTTGAAACCATTCTGGGAAATTTCTTGGATACTGTACTTAAAGCATACTCAGGTCTATCTTTCAGTTGGGTGCTCTTTTCTGAGCCTGCCATAAAGGCTTTTTGTTAGCTTTCCAGAGATCTGAGTACAGTGGAACTAGAGTGCCTTATCCTCTGGGGCATTTTGCTGTTTAATTTCTCTTACTTTCTCTCATGCACAGAGAACTCAAATATTTCAAAATAGTGAGAATCATCATAATATTTAGCACACAGAATAGTTTAGATTGATAGATTTTAAAGATGAAAGACATATTAACAACACAGTGAGTTGCACAAAGGTAGTGCCTTTTGAATATTCATGTTGTTACTCCGATATATTGTGCTGTATAAAGGTGCAAGAAGGGCTCAGGAACAAAATGAGCAATAACAGATTTTCTGGTTTTGTTTAAACAATTCACTCTAGTGGTTTCCACAAAGTGACCCTGTTGCCTATTTTATAAATGACTGCCTTCTGTCTGAAAGCTTGCCAGAGTACAATCCTTTATTTCAAAATTTCCTGAACTTAAAAAGCTATCCAATCCAACTATAAAAATATGTCTATTGCATAAGACATCAATATTAAGTGTTTAGTAATATTCAGACAAAGGGGTAAAAGGGGAAGTGAAGAAGAAGAAATGTAAGTTTAAAGAATAGATTATTTCTTAAAACCCCAGATTTTTAAACTCCTGGGGGTAAAAATCACAAATGAACAGCCCTACTTGGAGTAGGTAATTAGAACTTTTAGTGGCTAGTATTGGGATCTGAATCTTCTTTCACCTAGCCACGAGAAGACAGATTCTCCAATTTTTGAGGTGTGTTGTGACTATGATGAAAAACCAGTTTGCTCCCCACACCAAGTTCCCCTTGCCTCCTTTGTTTGGTTTTTGTCAAGTGTTGCTGTTTTCAGTTCCTGTGGCAAGAACCGACTATGCAAAGCGTGTACATAAGAAGGTCACATTCAGGTCACATTGGCATCTTTGTGGCTCTGTGGTACATAGACTTGTCTTATCCTGCCTCATGCAAAAAGGATGGCAAAACAGTTTGGAACAGAAAATATGGAACATCTTGGGGAAGATGTTGACCTTTGCTTTAGGCTCTGTTGTTATAATAAGAGTTATGAATGTTTAAACTATTTTGTAGTACACCTGGCAAAGCAAAAAGTAGAACTGGCGAATACCTTTATCAGGCTGCCAAAATGTTAAATAAAGGTGGGGGGGGGGGAGACAAAGCTTTTCAGTCTTCATCAAACTGGCACTATAAAACTTGAGCAGCAGAACAGGGAGAAGACAAAGTCTGAATTCATTCTGGCCAGTTGTTGTAAGCCATTGAATCCATTGTTCAATGAAGGCTGGTCCATTAAAGTAAATGGAACACTACTCCACTGCAGGCTAAGGCTTCCTGCAAACTGCTTGTCTCTCTACCAGAGGCAAAAGGTTCTTTTCTGCTGATTTCTGTGTGAACATCTATGTGTGAGAGAAATGGAAGTGGAAACATTTCTTATTGGGGGAGCATGATGTATTTTTCTCCTTCTCAACTGAGATGCAAAGTGAATGGGTGATGGTTGAGATGGAGTGCATGCCAGCCAGCCAGCTTTTATGCTGTCCCATAGTTAAGCATTCTCTGGGCAGTTTACAAATCACTATGAGACTGTCTAAACTTCCACATATTCCACTTTTCCTGCCATTTTTGGTGCAGTTTGGCATGACTCCTTTGGGTCATGCCATTTTACTTCAATCTGTACTTCTTTAAACTATTTTGAGGTGCTCTAATTTAAGCAGATACCCAGCGTTTTTGCTTGGCAAGGGCTAAATGGGTGGTATAGAAATGTAATAAATAAATAAATAAACTAGAGATTTTCACACCTTAAGCAGCCTTTCTGCTTCTTCCTGTGTAAACCTTCCAGCTAAGCTAGTTGTAAATAAACAATTTCCCCTGATCATCTGTGGACATTCAGGGAAATTAAAATAAATATTTTTCCTATATTTTTCATTGTGCTGTATTGCTTTGGTGAAAGGGAAACAAATCCTGAACAAAATCAGCAATAAGCAGAAATGGTAATTTGTATCCTTTCACTGAAGCTATGCAGCACAATGATTGTATAGAAAATGTTTCATTTTATTTCCTCTGACCATCCACAGATGAGCAAGCAAAATTATCTATTTCTGATATCCTGCACCAGCTGTCAGCTGCTACAGAGTACCAGAAATTGGTCAATAGAGGATGAAAATGCTATTGGGATGCAGTGATCATGGCAAATGGCATTTTGCTCTTCCCCCTAAACTCAAGTGCTAGACCAAACTAGGAAATCCAGTGTATATAGGCCCTATCTTATATTAAGCAAAATACTAATGCCATAGACCAGGGTTTAATTTTAATTTAATTTAATAGTCATATTTATATATGCCGCCCACTCAGGCAGAACCCGACTCAGGGCGACTCCTTGGCCCCCCAGATGTTCTTGGACTTCAATTACCAGAATCTTTAATCAGCAGGTGAACTGACTTGGGCTTCTGGAAACTAAGTTCAAGAACATCATTGGGCCAAGGTTGAGAAAGCCTGCCATATACCATAAATATCATACAATAAATAAACCTCTATTTAAATTAAAACAACTTTGAGCACCTCAGGTGCTCTATTTTTTTTAAAAAAAAGCTTGAAATAATTCTGTTTTTCCTAGTTGCTTAAAAACTAAGAGGGAAGGTGCCTGGCAAATCTCTGTTGAATGCTTTGTCAAATGGGAAAGAGGCCACAATGAAGAAAGAATGGTTCCTGATGTTCATTCTTTTGGTCTTCTTAGCTGTCACCATCCTTAATATCATGGATTGTGAAGAGTGGGTAGGATGGGCAGTTGTTTTATAGGAAATGTATTCCAACAAATATTGAGATACAAAGTCATTTTTGCCTGCCTCTTTGTGTACATGTGCCCACAACTTTATTTGTTACTCTTGACTACCCCCATGACTGGCTGTTGTGCCTTTCATGCCACTAATCATAATAGGTACTATCTGCCATTGCTGTAATTACTTAAACTCCAAAATAGAGACTGCATGCATGGAATAGTCAACTAGAGGTTGTAGAATCAATTGTCCATTTCCATATCTATAGACAAAAGTCTTGAAGCATTAAGAAAACTGAGGATTTTTCAGATAGACCATTTGTTCCCCAAAGTGTACCTAAGTGGTTGTTGAAGACACTAGTTTTTTTCCCACCCAGATGATGTAAGACTTGTCACACTATGCCAATAACAAGCAGTGACAATAACTCGGAGTTTCATGGCAAAATGCAAGCTTTCTTTCTTTTCTTGGTTTGTCTTGAGGACAGAGTTCAGTGCTATCATGCTTTTCAGTTCATTTCTGTGATCATAGCCTGGTTGAATGATTTCATTTATTTGTGAGGGATCTATTTAAAAATCCTAGCACTATCTTTCATGCCAGCAAAAGCAGGATAACACTAAGGTTAATAAATCCCTTTCAGGTGACAAACCTAAGACCAGGATGAAAGCAAAGAAATTAGAAGTGATGAGTGGCATGGAAATTAAGGAGAAGTCTCCTTGTTTTATCTTCCAATTGCTTAAACCAGGGGTGCTTAAACTATGGCCCGTGGCCTGGATCTGGCCCCCAATGCCAATACATCCCCCACAAAGCCCTTGTTGCTCCCGGAAGTGGAAATAAGACACGCCTGTATGGGCGTGTTCTACTTCTGCTTCCGGGAGCAATGAGGGCTTTGTGGGCCGGATGAATTGGCATCAGGGGCTGGTTCTGGCCCACAGGCCATAGTGATCAGCCCCCTGAACCATGTGACCAGCCTGCAGCCCAAAAGGTTTGGGCACCCCTGGTTTAAACTCCAAGGATTGTATGTGCATGCGTATGTGCTTGCTTGCTTGCTTGGTAAAGATTCTAATATTTGCCTGCCTGCCTGCCTGCCTTCAAAAGTGGGCAGCATGACAATATGATGCTTATTCAAACTAGAAGGAATATCATTTTCAGGTGTTAAATGAGAAACACCTGTCTAAAAATAGCTAGGGAAACCACCAATACTTGCAGACCTATGTGCCTACAGAAAGGAGGAAAGTTCAATTTCAGAGTTGAGTCCTTGCGGAGCTAAAGTGTTAAAAAAATGAATATAGAAAGCTTCACGCTGCAAATATTTTTTCGTATGTTGTTTTTTTCGTATTTAGAAAGGCGAACCTGTTCTAGAGCATTCCAATGATGAACAACAGAGTAGAAATCTGAAGCTGTGACATTTGTCATTGTTGACAATGGGATAAATGTTATTCTCTGGAAATAGGACGTAGCCATAGGCAATGGTGCCATAGCTTTTTCAGTCCTACTAATGTATACTTCACATCTATACCCAAAGGTGATAGATTCCCGCCGCCCCTGTTATGCAGGCAATCTATCTGTTTGACATATGGCAAATGTATTCAAAATGTCTGACCTTGGAAATGGTGTTCTTAGTGAAAATGCTTATAAATACAGATGGTGACAAAGCCATATCTTCTTATTTTATGTGTTACCGGTAGTTACATTTATATTCATTCATTCTATGTCCTGTCTTTCTCCATGCGAACCTAAGACACAATGATTAAACTATTTGTTCTAAGAGTAGCTGCCTTGATTTAAATAGGGTTACTTCATTATCTATGTCTTAACAGTGACATTCTGTTTGGATACAATCCGGCATGACTGGTAATGCAGCCTTATTATGAAGCAAAGTGAGGAGTTCACCTTAGGCAACAGATTTTGGATATTATGAAAGGAAAGCAAATTGTTAGTTATTTAATTTGTTACTGGCCAGAATCCAATTGGAAGGTCCTGTGCATATAACAGTACATTTTATGCAGTTTATCAGCTGCCAGCCACACACCCAACTGCTTGACCATATGACCAATTGCAGTACTACAGGGCTATGGAGCATGCCTCCTGCTGCTTGGGTGACTGATATAATGGAAACTTATAATGCAATCAGATTCTAGTCATTGTTTTTATGATTCAGGATGGAGCAAAGCTACATTTGGAATTTTCTCTCTGTTGAGGATTTTAGGAATGGACACTCTCATCTCTCACAGTATTTGTTGTTCAGTCACACAGTCGATTCCGACCCTTTGCGACCCTATGGACCATTGTTCTCCAGGCACCTCTGTCCTTCACCATCCCCCTCAGCACTCCCAGTTCTGTGCCCACTGTGTCTACAATACCATCTAGCCATCTCATCTTTGGACGCCCCCTTCTTCTTTTGCCCTCCACCTTTCCCAACATCAAGGCTTTCTCAAGTGAGTCCTCCCTTCTCATTTGATGCCCAAAGTACTTTAGCTTCATCTTTACTATTTGACCTTCCAATGAGCAGTCAGGGTTGATTTCTTCTAAGATTGACCTATTTGTTCTCCTTGTTGTCCAGGGGACTCTCAAAACTCTCCTCCAACACCACATTTCAAAGGCATCTATTCTTCTGCGTTCAGCCTTCCTAATTGTCCAGCTCTCGCATCCAAACATTACCACTGGGAATACCATTGCTTTGACTATTCTAATTTTTGTTTGCAATGTGATGTCTCTACTTTTCACTATGTTCCCCAGGTTTCTCATAGCTTGTCTCCCAAGAATCAGTCACCTTTTTATTTCATGGCTGCAATCCCCATCTGCAGTGATCTTTGATCCTAAGAATGTAAAATCTGTCACTGCTTCTACTTCTTCCCCATCTATTTTCCATGAACTGATCGGACCTGTTGCCATTATCTTGGTTTTCTTGATATTGAGTCTCAAGCCAGCTTTTGCACTCTCCTCCTTCAGCCCAATCAAGAGATTTTTTAGGTCTTCCTCACTTTCTGCCATTAGGGTGGTGTGGTCTACACATCTCAGATTGTTGATGTTTCTCCCAGCAATTTTAATCCCATATTTTGATTCCTCCATCCCTGCATTGGCATTATGTGCTCTGTGTATAAGTTGAATAAGCAGGGTGACAAAATGCAGCCTTGTCTTACTCCTTTTCCTATTCCAAACCACTCTGTTGTTCCATGTACTGTCCTAACTGTTGCTTCTTGGTTCATGTACAGATTTCTCAGGAGGCATATGAGGTGTTCTGGTATTCCCATCTCTTTAATTACTTGCCACATCTTGTTGTGGTCCACACAGTCAAATGCCTTAGTGTAGTCAATAAAACAAAAGTAAACTTGTTTCTGGTATTCCTTTGTTTTTTCCACGATCCAATGTATGTTGGCAATGTGGTCTCTAGTCCCCCTGCCTCTTCTGAAACCAGCCTGCAACTCTGGTAATTCTCTCTCCACATGTTGCTGAAGTCTATCCTGTATTATCTTGAGCATCACCTTGCTGGCATGTGGGATGAGTGCAATTGTTCGGTAATTTGAACATTCTTTTACATTTCCCTTTTTTGGGATTGGGACGTATACTGATCTTTTCCAATCCTGTGGCCACTGTTTTGTTTTCTAAATCTGCTGGAATATTGAATGCACTAGTTTGACACCATCATCTTTTAGAGCTTTGAAAAATTCCACTGGGATACCATCATCTCCACTAGCTTTGTTGTTTTCAGTGCTCTTTAGGGCCTTTATTTAATTTAATTTAATTTAATAGTCATATTTATATATGCCGCCCACTCAGGCAGAACCCGACTCAGGGCGGCCTTACAACAAGTTCTAAAAACACATAAAAACACTTTAAAAGACCCATATCCCACCCACTTTAAAAGACCCATATCCCACCCACCCATCCCACCCACTATAAAAAGAAGAAGAGAGAGTTCTTAATTGTTTACATAAGCCAGCAAGTGGGGACCGTGTTCCCACTAGGGCCCCACACCTGCACTGCCAGCCAGGTCTTCAATCCTTTCCTGAAGGGCAGCAATTCTCTTTGAAGTCTTAGATCTGTTAGCAGGAGGTTCCAGAGGGTTGGTGCGGACACGGAGAAGGCCCTCCTTCGGGTGCTGGATAGATGTGCACCCCTAGCTGATGGCACTATTAGAGAGCCTTTCCGGTCCGCTCTGGTTGGATGGGCAGACACTCTTGGGACAATGCGGTCTCTAAGGTATCCTGGCCCACTGCCATATAGGGCTTTAAAGGTCAAAACCAGCACCTTGAATTGCACCCGGAGACAAACTAGTAACCAGTGCACCTCCCGAAGTAGCGGTGAGGCATGGGCATATTGCCCACATCCCATCACCACCCGGGATGCCGCATTCTGGACCAGCTGCAGCCTCCGAATGGTCATCAAGGGCAGCCCCATATAGAGCGCATTACAATAATCTAGTCGGGAAGTGACCAGAGCGTGGGTGACCATAATTTTAATTTAATTTAATTTAATAGTCATATTTATATATGCCGCCCACTCAGGCAGAACCCGACTCAGGGTGGCATTACAACAAGTTCTAAAAACACATAAAACACTTTAAAAGACCCACATCCCACCCACTTTAAAAGACCCACATCCCACCCACTTTAAAAGACCCATATCCCACCCACCCATCTCACCCACTATAAAAAGAAGAAGAAGAAGAGAGAGTTCTCAATTGTTTACATAAGCCAGCAGGCGGGGACCGTGTTCCCATTCGGGCCCCACACCTGCCCTGCCAGCCAGGTCTTCAATCCTTTCCTGAAGGGCAGCAATTCTCTTTGAAGTCTTAGATCTGTTGGCAGGAGGTTCCAGAGAGTTGGTGCGGACACAGAGAAGGCCCTCCTTCGGGTGCTGGATAGATGTGCACCCCTAGCTGATGGCACTATTAGAGAGCCCCTCCGGTCTGCTCTGGTTGGACGGGCAGACACTCTTGGGACGATGCGGTCTCTAAGGTATCCTGGCCCACTGCCATATATAAGCAAGGAGCCCCGGTCCAGGAGCGTGCGCAACTGGCGAATCACCCGAAGTTGGGCAAAAGCCCTCCTGGCCACAGCCACTACCTGTTCTTCTAGCAGCAGCCGCGAGTCCAGAAGGACCCCCAAGTTGCGCACTGGGTCTGTCTGGGGCAAAACAGCCCCATCCAGTACCAAAGATGGTAGCTCCCTGGATAACACGGGGTCCCCTATCCACAGCCACTCTGTCTTGCTGGGATTCAGCCGAAGCCCATTGGCCCCCATCCAGACCCCAATGGCCTCCAGGCATCCGGATAGGATTTCAACAGCATCACTGGGGTCCCCATGGGCCAAGATGTACAACTGGGTGTCATCCGCGTACTGATGGTACCGCACCCCGTGGGAACGGATGATCTCACCCAGTGGCTTCATGTAGATATTAAATAGGAGAGGAGAGAGCACCGAGCCCTGAGGCACCCCATACTTGAGGAGCCTAGGGCTAGACCTCTCACTCTCTAACCACACCGACTGGGTACGGCCCTCCAGAAAAGAGGAAAACCAGGACAACACGGTGCCCTGGATCCCCAGTCCTTTGAGCCGTTCCAGAAGGATACCATGGTCGACGGTATCGAAGGCCACTGAGAGGTCAAGAAGAGCAAGGACGGATGGATAACCCCCGTCCCGCTCCCGCCAGAGATCATCCATCAGTGCGACCAATGCAGTCTCTGTACCATACCCGGGCCTGAATCCTGATTGAAAGGGGTCTAGATAATCCGCTTCCTCCAGGACACTCTGCAGTTGGCGTGCCACTGCCTTCTCCAAAACCTTACGCAGAAAGGGCAGGTTGGAAACCGGCCTGTAGTTGTTAAGGACAGCTAGGTCAAGGGATATTTTCTTCAGGAGGGGGCGCACCAAAGCATGTTTTAGTGGTGCAGGAAATACCCCCTCCCGTAATGATGCATTTATTATCGCCCCGACCCAGCCACCTGTCACCACCTTGGAGGCTTTCACCAACCAGGTGGGACAGGGGTCCAAAGGACATGTAGTGGCACACACAGCTGCAAGGAGCCTGTCCACTTCATCAGGGACAACAGGATCAAACCGATCCCAGATTGTACAGCAAGACTGTTGGGGGCCCCACCCCAACCCTCCCCATCCATGCTGGGATTCAGCCCTGAACGAATCAGATCGATTTTCTCCACCAGATGGTCAGCAAAGTCCTCAGCCGAACCCTGCCAACCGGGCACTGATCTCCCCCTACCGAGGAGGGACCTGGTTACCCGGAACAGGGCGGCTGGGTGATTATCAGCGGAGGCAATAAGGGTGGTGAAGTATTGCCACCTCACCACCCCCATTGTCACTAGGTAGGCCCTAATAGCAGCTCTAGCTAGTGTCCAATCGGAGTCATCCTGGGTCTTCACCCAGCGGCGTCTAGGCGTCTCTTTGCCCGTTTGAGTTCCCGCAGTTCATCCGTGAACCACGGGGATGACCTAACCCCACGGGCATGGAGAGGCCGCAGTGGTGCGATTTCATCCAAGGCTGCTGTTGCTGTCCTGTTCCACAGGTCGACAAGTGCCTCGGGTGAATCGCCGATCCAGAGGAACATCCCCCAGTTCCCTCTGGAATCCATCTGGATCCATTAGTCGCCGAGGGCGGGCCATTTTAATAGGCCCTGCCTCCCTACGATGAAGCGTCGCTGATATGACTTCGCTCTCCAGGATGTCTGGCTCAAGTTCAATTTTTTCATCATTGTAATTATCAGGAGTGTTGAGGTCGTTTTTGTAGAGTTCCTCTGTGTACTCTTTCCATCTTTTCTTAATCTCTTCTGCATCAGCTAACTCCTTTCTGTCTTTGTCCCTTATCATGGCCATTTTTGCTTTAAATGTTCCCTTGATTTCCCCGATTTTTTTGAAAAGATCTCTGGTTCTGCCTCTTTTGTTGTTTTCCTCCATTTCTTTGCACTGTTCTTTTAGGTAGTTTTCCTTATCTCTCCTTGCTTTTCTTTGAAATTCTGTGTTCAAATAATTGTATTTTTTCCTTTCTCCTTTGACTTTTGCGTTCCTTCTTTCCTCTGCTATTTTAAGAGCCGCATCAGATAACCACTTTGCTTTCTTACGCTTCTTTTCTTTTGGTATGGTTTTCTTTGCTGCTTCCTGCATGATGTCCCTCATCTCTGTCCATAATTCTTCTGGCACTCTGTCTACTGAGTCGAAGCCATTATATCTGTTCATCACCTCCACCGTGTATTCTTTAGGGATGCTTTCTAGGTGATATCTATCTGGTCTCCTTGTTTTCCCTATTTTCTTTAGTCTAAGCCTGAATTTTGCGATGAGTAGGTTGTGATCTGAGCCACAGTCTGTGCCAGGTCTTGTTTTTGCTGACTGTATGGAGGTTCTCCATCTTTGGCTGCAGAGTATGCAATCAATTTGGTTTCGGTGTTGGCCATCTGGTGATGTCCATGTGTAAAGTCACCTCTTGTGTTGCTGGAAGAGAGTGTTTGCTATGACCAGTGCGTTCTCTTGGCAGAACTCTATCAATCTTTGCCCTGCTTCATTCTGTACTCCAAGACCGAACTTGCCTGTTATTCCCTCCACTTTTTGATTTCCTACTTTGGCATTCCAGTCTCCTAATATAATTTGTACATCATTTCTTGGTGTCTGTTCTATGAGGTGTTCTAGGTCCTCATAGAAATGATCCACTGTGGCTTCATCTGCACCAGTGGTTGGTGCGTATATTTGGATCACAGTGACATTGAAAGGTTTGCCTTGAATTCTGACTGACATCATTCTGTCATTTTTGAGGTTGTATCCCAGTACTGCTTTTCTTACTCTTTTATTGACAATTATGGCTACTCCATTTCTTTTAAGGTGTCCACAATAGTAGATATGATGGTTTCCAGAGCTGAATTCACCCATCCTTGTCCATTTTAGCTCACTGATGCCCAAGATGTCAATGCTTATTCTTTCCATCTCATTTTTTACCACTTCCAGTTTACCTTGGTTCATTGATCTCACATTCCATGTCCCTATGCAGTATTGTTCCTTGCAACATTGCATTTCTCCTCCCCCTTTCCTGTCCCTCCCCTTCCTCCACTCTATGGTGCCAAGCATCCTGTATCATCTAGCCTGCTCCTTTGTTTTGCCTTTTGTTTTGGTCAATAGGGTTCTCTTGGCAAGTTTTATAGTGTGGTTTGCCGGTTTCTACGCCATTTTTCCCCCTCATACACTTTATCACAGTTAAAAGTTTAGAACATTTTAAACAGTATATCACAGTATATCTCACAGTATATCATGGTTGTTTTGCATTTCATCTCTACTGATATATAAGCAATCATCAACTGCAACTCATATCCAAGAATTATCTTTTCCTGAATCAGGGAAAATGCCATTGACATGAATTTGTTTTAGGTGGAGCCCAGCTTGCCATGAATTGACCCACACACTATGATCACAGAGCCATCTCCTATGGCACATATGAAATGAGACATGCAAGATTTAATACCGGGAGTGCAATGGACTGCCGCAGCCTTGAGGATATGGATAAGGTGGGCCTTCACAGCTAGTCCATCTGGCATGGCCTCTTCCACCTCCATGACCACTGGGAATCAGAGTTCCTCCTTTGCTCATTTTGCCGTTGGGCCCAATATGATGGTTTCCAGTGGCATTTCCTCCACTGAGGGGACCATCACCACACCTAAAGGAGCTCAACCACCCACAGCTATTGGCCCCTTTAGGTGGTCAGGTTATTTACCACCGCCCAACACTCAGCGTTGAGTTGCTGGCTGTACAGTCTACTGTACAACCGTAGCGGGTTGTCTGGACAGACAATCGTAAGTATATAAGTATACAGCCAATATGTAAGTAGGCATGCTGTTTACTGCTCAGCCTTAGGAAGCAAAATGTCTTGGCTTATGCCGAGGAGGAGGAGCAAATGTTGATACTACTCTCTCTTCCTATGGCTTTTTGTTTAAAGAGAACTTGTACTTGACAGTGTCTCAAAGACTGGATACTTTCAATAGAGGACCATCTTCTGTAAGGCAGAACACCTGATCACTTAATCATTCCACAAAACAATTCTGAATATTTGACACATTTTTTTTTCCTGAAATGCTTTTTGGACTACAACTCTAAGAATCCCAGATTTAGTATCTGATTATAATGTTTAGACACCAACACTTTGATCTGTTTATTTTTTAAGAATGAGCCCTGGTAGGGCAGTGGTTAAACTACTGTATTGCAGCTGAAACTGTTGATATTGTAAGTTTGATCCTGACCGGGCTCCAGGTTGACTCAGCCTTCAATCCTTCTGAGGTCAGTAAAATGAGTACCCAGCATGTTGGGGAAAAAATGTTAATTACCTTGTAAACCACCCAGAATATGCACTAAGTGATATGGGCTACTATGTAAGTGTAATTGTAATTACTAAATCATTATTTACATATTTAAAACATCTTCACAAAATTTTAAGAATGCAGTAGAACCTCGGATAAAGTCCAAACTCCGTTCCACAAGTTTGGACTTTATCCGATTTTGGACTTTATCTGAATCAAATGGGCAATGCATCGGATAACAACAAAAAATGGACTTTATCCGAGGTTCCTATACCAAATACCTCAGATAACGTCCATTTTAAAGCAGTTTTGGACTTTATGCGATGCATCACATGTGCATGAAAACCGCGACTTTATCCGAATCAGACTTTATCCGAATCAGACTTTATCCGAGGTACCACTGTAAAATAATATAACAATCATATGCTGTCAAGTTGGTTCCAATTTATGGTGACCTCTTCCAGGTTTTTAAGGTGGAAGGTGTTTTGAAGTTTCCTTCTTCTGGGGACCTCCCTTGAGCTGTGCTGTGGGATCCACGCACACAATTGGCATAACTGGCCCTGACAGAACCCCGGTAATGGGTGATCACATCATTACCAGGGGTTCCTGAGGGGAAGGAAATTGGGGGAGCGGAATATTAGATAGAGTTTAATTAATCAATAGCTGATCTGACAAGCAGCTCGAACAATAGAGAGCTAATGACTAACTCGCTAGGTACGTAATAGGTAATCTCGCATCTGCGGATTCCTTTAAGCCCTAGAGCCAATACTAGCCACTTGTTTACCCCGGATAACATGGAACAATGTATTTCCCCTGCCGTTAATTAAGTTAGTTAATTAACTTCCCCTGTAGACTTCCCCAATTAACTTGTGTAAACATAAGGTGTGAAGCCTGCCAGCACAAAAGATCGCTACGCTTTTGCATGCAGCCAGAAGCAGGATAAATACTGATGATTTGTCTTCATTAAATCACTGGTCTTCGCTCCATCTTGCCTCGTGTGTCGTTACTTGACCAGTCTCCTCCGGGACCCAACAGCCACCTCACAGTTACGATCCAGCTTGCGCAACCCGCTTCGCGGCCCAGATCCAACACTATGTATCTTGTCCAAGGCTGGCACAGTGAAGAATCAAACTTCCAACCAACACCAAACTCACTGAGCCAACCAGCCAACAAGAACAAGAACAAAATAAAAACTGAACATTAAGAAAAGTCCCATGTCTCTCCACTTTGTGCAACATTTGTCAAATCTTTTTTGTGCGCATTAAGGCACAATCTTGGCTTCTCGTTCTCATAAAAGTCCTGAACACAGAATGAGGACATGAAAAGTTTTCAGTCACAGTTGAAGAACTTGGAATATATATATAAGTTTATGGCCTACCATCCCTAAAATTCCCCAGCCTGCATTTGGAGGTTGGAGATTCTGACCCTTATAGGCACCTTTCCCCCAAAAGTATTTTTTTCAAAAACTGTGCTCTCTTGTTCTAAAACAGGCACCATTTTGTGTGGGGCCCCCACTGCCTCCACCACACCAGGAAATGCCATGTGGTGGAGTAAGGGCAAATTGGCTGTCTGGCCCCTAAACCTGTCTGAGGGAGCATGACCCGGCCCCTGGTTTAAAAAGGTTGAGAACTCCTGTTCTAAAAGTTATCTCAACACCTGCTTGCATATAACATTTGTGTCTGAGAGAGAGAGAGACAGAATTGTGGTCCCTGTCTGTATTTTTGGATTTCCTTTGAAATGGGATGGAATTTACCCAAAATGAGATCATATAGCTGTACAGATACTTCTGCAGTGGCAGCAGACAGCTGAAGAACATCACATCCACCTGTACCGAACAACCAAAGGGAGAATAATGAATAATTACTTCTCTGTTACCCCTTATCTAATGCTGGCATGAAGCCTGGGAGCTACAGAGAGGAGATTTGCTGTTTCAGTTTTCTTTTTTGTTACATCTGCAGACAGCAGATAAAGTCATGGAATTGGGGGCTGAATTTTTTTTGCTTTTTTGTATGGCTAAATATTTTCTCAGGAGGACTAGTTTGCACACATCCCAAACCCATAATCCATGTATTCTCAACCTGAAGCCTGTGGGCTGGATGCGGCCCACGACACCATTTCATGTGGCCCCCCACCGCCTTCACCACACCAGGAAGTACCATGTGGTGGAGGAAGGGCAAAATGGCTGTCTGGACCCTGAAGCTCTCTGAGGTAGCGTGACCTGGCCCCTGGTTTAAAAAGGTTGAGAACTCCTGCCATAATCTCTTTCTTGTGTCAATCCTTTCACCTATAAATAACCTCCTGTTTCGAAAACATAAATTAAACTTGCCACCTACGGAGTTACAGAAAATATTTACAGAAGAGAATGGATTTTTTTTTACATGTAACTCCCAGAATTCCCAAGCCTATTGTTCAAAGAAATAACTATTCAAAAATCTGCTGTACACAAAGGCCCATGGACTTCCACACAGGACTTCCAGCCCAGAATTAATCTGGAACTCTCCAAGCAGCATTCTGGGACTATCAAGAAGTGCACAACTCATCTGTGCTTAAGCCTGTAGCTACACCTTCAATAGCTAATTTCAAAGAGTGTGGTATTTTTGAAACCACAAATGGGTGTACCCTGGTAACAGCAATCTTGTGTTGCCCGCTAATCTTTCTCACACTAGGTCAGGCAAAAGGAACTGCAGAATGAACTCTCCAAATTTTGGCAGCTTCACGTCTGGCCTAGACATGGAAGCAGCAGCAGCAGCTAATCTGTAGGTTGGCGAATGGTGGACGTCTAGGTCCAGAATTCATCTGGAATCCCCCAGGTAAAAATCTGGAGATGGATATAGAAAAACCAGAAGGCAAAAGAAATTCTTCCTTGTCCACTTCTGTGTTAGGTTCAAGGTTTTAGTATTAACCTAAAAGGTAAAGGTCTCCCTTGCTCAAAAGCCAGTCATGTCCGACTCAAGGGGCAGTGCTCCTCTTCAATTACAACCAAAGAGCCAGCACTGTCTGCATCTGCAGACTTTTCCATGGTAATGTGGCAGGCATGACTAGACACCAGAGTGCATGGAACACTGTTACCTTTCCTACTGAAGCAGTACCTATTTATCTACTTGCAAATTCTTGCTATCAAACTTCTAGGATAGCAAGAGCTGGGACAGACCTCGGGAACTCACTCCATCACATATTACTCAGGTCTTGAACTGCTGACCTGCTAACCTTCCAGTCATCAAATTCAGCATTTTTATTACTAAGCCATTGCAGCATTTTTACCTACAAAGCCATAAACAATTTGGAATGTCATTACTTGTCCAAGTGCCTCCTTCTAACTGTTGCTGCCTATCCTACTCAATCCTCTCAGGCCTTGGGGTTATATCTGCCCACCCCAAGAGATGCCCTTAAATCTTTAACTAGGAACCAGGCCTTTTCTGTAGTGGTGCTTTCTCTGTGGAATACCCTTCCACAAAAGTTATGTTCACTTCAGCTCCCTTCTGTTTGGTATTTTAAAAGCTTCTACTTTTCTCTTGTTGGACCAATTCTAATGAGTTTTTCCCTAAAAGACACATGTAAAGAGGGCATGTGTGACTGTAGGTGGTGTTTTGGTGATATAAGTTCAGGACCATGGTAACACACTCCTGTGTTGTTACCTCTGTCCCGATCATCCTTTGTTTTTATTAGTTAAATATATGAGATTAGCGCTAGATCACCCTACCATCTTATCACTAGTTTTTCATTCTTACGATTAATTTCCATTTTTTGAATGCTGCCATCTTCTCCCAAACAATGTGTAACCCTTTCAAAATCAAGAGGCAACACAGCAAACCATAACAAGATTGTCAGAGGCAGGATTGCATAAAGGAAAAGGAGTAGAGGCAGAATCATGGGAAGGAAGGAAGGAAAACTGTGATTGGAATGAAATGATAATTAGATCACCAGTGTAGACACTGGACTATTGATTAAATGCACAAGCCCAACGAGAACACTCATTGTTTCAATTATAATTGACGCTTTTCAATGCAGCTGTGCTCTCACTGAGCAATCCACCCAGTTATATTCTTTTTTAAAAAAAAGGTTCCAAGCAAGTAGCCATCATAGCAACTAGAAGGTTTGATTTTGCTAACCACCCCTTTCAAAATTTAGGGGACCTCTGAATTCGCTAACTTCTTGAGGCTCTCTCAGAACTTGGCAGATGAGCTAGGTGTTTCTTTGACAAAGGACAAGACAGAGGGGCTGGCAACCTCACTCGTCTACCTGGCTGATGCATCTCACATCCCTGAGGATAGATTGTCAACCCTTAGGGAGACTATTTGGCTTTGCTCCCATACAAGATGTGGGACTCTGAAGGAGGAACCTCACTTTTCTGGAATTATTTCCTGTTGTGGTGGAAGTCCAGTGGTGGGCATCAGCAGGTTTGCACCAGTTCACTAGAACTGGTAGCAAAAATTCTGACTGGCTCCACCCATCCAAGTTTTGAAATAAAGTAGTCCTAATTTGGGTGCAACACAGGGCTTTCCCTTGGCCACACCCACCATACCATGCCCAAAGTGTGGTAGTAATTTTTTTAGGAGCCCACCACTGTGGAAGTCACTCTCTGGCAAAGGGTCCTCAGTAACAAGCATGCTACAGATTTTAGTTTTACCATCCGGCAGCTGCCAGGGTTGCCAACAGGCAGTCTTCTACATCAGAAGGGGTTATGCATCTGGTCCGTGGGGTTGTCCTCTATTTGTCTGACAACATAACCTTTTCAGCCAAGTTCATTCCCAACCTTGACAACTGTATTGCAGAGGTCTTATCTTGTTTCCAGGAGGGCAATCTCTAGCAGTTTGTGCCACAGGCAAACAGCCAGACCCATTCCCAATGCAACCATGAAGCCTTGGAAATGGCAGATAATCAAAGGAGTACAGTGATACCTCATACAACGTCCAAACCAGGTTCCACAAGTTTGGACTTTATACGGATTTGGACTTTGTATGAGGCATGCAAAATCCTAGCCGCGATGTCTCATACAACGTCCAAATCCTTGCCGTGATGCCTCGTACAACGTCGTTTCCATAGAGATACATTGTACTGTAACAGTACATGCAAAAACATGTCAAATAACCCTGATTTTAGGGGACAAACCATACAACAAGTTTTTAACTTTTGAAAACTTTATGAAGTGCAATTTTAAAAGTTAACATGTCCCATCATGCAGCACAGTGTTAATCTGCAGCCATGCAGATTGATCTGCAGATCATCCATTTTGTACAAGCTACTGTAAACAATTACTGGATGGAAGCAAGGCCAAAATGGATGCCAACATGTCCCATCATGCAGCACAGTGTTAATCATCCAAACAGCAGCAAACACCAAACAATTAAAATTGCACTCAAAACCACTCCTAAACACTCTTCGCCTCGTGCAAAACCCACAAGAGCAATGCACGCATGCATCCTGCCTTTTATACTGCCCAGGTACAATGCAACCTGCGAAAAAACCCACTGTGTCATACAAAGTCGCTGCAACTTTGTATGAGGCAACTTTTCCCAAGGAATTAGGCGATGTTGTATGAATTCAATGTTGTATGAAGCGGACTTTGTATGAGGTATTACTGTATTCTATTCCATATTCTATTCTGACTACATTGAGGGCTTGTAATTGTGCCATGCATTTGTTTTTTACTTTCTTGGAGCAATCAGGAAACCCTTCCTCCTTGCCAGCATCTGAGGTTGTGATCTTGCAGTATCTGGTCCTGGTGGCACTCCAGTCACAGGCATGGACCGCCAGGAACAGGAGTAAAGACCCACATAGAGTAATCTCCTTATTTAACACACACACACACACACCCTTTGATGTAGGCAGATTGATTGCACACGGAGCCAGCAGGCGGGCCAAACACTTCTTTATTGCAGCATGGTCAATCTGTACATAACCAAATGGAGGAGACGCAGCTCCTTATATATCATACAATACATTTGAATTTCCCCCCCAAAGACACTCATTGGTGTTACGGTAGCAGTGACATCATTGGGGACATACTGCATACCTTCCTAAGGTTCACCTAACCTAGCTAAGGCTTGTTGCATACCTTCCTAAGGTTCACTTATAGCAGGGAGGTTTCCCGCGTTAGTTGCTGATTGGGTGATTGGGGTCGCATGGGCTGAGCTTCCTCAGCTGTGCTATTGCTGGCAGCTGAGTTGCATAGTAGTCTTGGAGAGGGTGGCCCTGCAGGGGACTGATGAGAAAAGACTACAGTTGTTGTTGTTTTATGTTGTTAGCTGCCCAGTGTGGAAATTTCCTCTCAGATGGCCAGTATCAAAATGTATTCTTCTTCTTCAGGTGCCGTATCTATTCCGGATATTGGCTACCATCATGGCAATAGTCTTCCTGTTATTAATTCCTTGGAATAGTTCTTCTTAGGACATTCCACACCAGTCTCTCAAGTTCTTCTGCCATGAAGTCTGTCTACATCCAGGGCCTCTCTTCCAAGGGATCTTTCCTTGCAGAGCAAGTTGAAGTATTCTATACTTTATGTTGTTCCTCATGATATGGCCAAGGTATTGAAGCTCTCTTTGCTTAAACAGTTCTTGCTCTTTATCCATATGGCACAACACTTCTACATAAGTCACATGGTCAACCCATGATATCCTTAGCCACCGTCTGTAGATCCACATTTCAAAAGCTTCAATCCTCTTTTCAGATGCTTTAGTCAATGTCCAAGCTTTGACTCCATACAGCAACACTGTTGAGCCACCTTGAATGTCCCATGGAGTGAAGTGTGCTGGCATAATCTCCAAGGAACTGCCATTCCTAGGTTGCCGTCCAGTTGACAATGGAGGAAGCTGAGGCTGGCATCGGGCAGTGTCCATTTCTCCCAATGATCTGGATCCATTCCCAATGCTAAACCAGAGGAATCTTATTATCAGAGTTGTAGCTATTTCTCTTTTCCGATTGGCTATCTTATGTGTTTATTGCTGAAGACCTGGCCTCCTCAGCCATAGATCGACAAATGACAATGATCCGCAATCCTTCCACATACACACCTTCTTTGATTAGCTCTTTTTTAAACCATTTATCTCAACCACACTTCCATTGTTTTCCTAGTTCCTTCATTGTTTCCACTAGTGTTATTAATTATTGTTGCTAAGCTCTAGCCTGCTCACCTCTGTTCTTCAACTGTCCATCTCCTTTGGATTGTTCCTCAGTTCTCCCAGGGGGGCAGCTCCTCCCTCCCAAGTACAGTGCAGAAGGCAGACAAGTGGAATATTTTTGACTCGCCTGCAGGTTTCTCACTGTAAGAAAACAATTCATTATAATACAGCTTATTGAAGATCCCGCTGGGAGTTGTACTTTTCAACCATCTTCAATGTATGCCTTTGTCTCTGCATTTTTAGAACATAAGGACAGAAGAGGCCATCAGAGACAATATGCTGAGCCTTACTGGATTTATCCTCTTATATTTTGTTTGCTTCCTAGCCATATTTACAAAGTTCTCTCAATTTCTGTCACAAACATACCAACAACAACAACAACAACAAAAAAAAAACATTTCAAAAATTAGAAATGATACCAGGAGCCCAAACATAGGCATATTCATAGGATAATTTGAAAATAAATTTGCTGAGGATTACTTTTAGGAATGCAAGCTGATTTCCAAGGCTTACTTTGTTTTTTGCTAGAATATCAAAATCCGTTAATCAAAGCATATGTGCAAAAGAGTGGCCAGAGACAGAGAAGGGAGGTAAACATATGTTTAACCCAAGATAACCTAAGACACCTGGTTACTTCAGGCAGGTGGTATCAGAATACTGATACCTGAAATTCAGAGTTGCCCATGTTATTTTTATTCTTATTTTTTATTCATTTTAATAAAGAATTGTTTGCATTTTTCTTATTATTTTCTTTGTCATTTTACCATTTTATTTTCTCTGCTCTAACCACTAGGCATCTGTTTGTACAAGCAGTAACACTGTACATAGATTCATATAAAGACTCACATGTAAATAAATGCAAGACCCCATTTATAAATTTAAAACACTTTATTTGAAAGTGCAATATTATACAGATAAAATACACCATTTAAAGCAATGAAGTGGGAACCCTCGAAACCGCTTGGAAATTATCCCATGGACTTACATTGCGGGCAGCCTGAACACAGCAAAGAAAGGGAAAAGGAAAAAGGAAAGGAGGGAGGCAACAGAAGTCCAGATGTCCCATATTTGGACTTCAATACACCATTTCTAAGAATAAGGGAAATTGTTCCTAGAATTCCAGTGACGTCATTGTCCATATAAGGACTAAGTTTCAGAAAATAATTTAAAAATAATTTTCTTGGCCATGGATACAGAAAGGGTTCTAATCAGAGCATTTTAACCCAATAAATGCCATATCACTTTTAATAAGTTAAAATAATTGTTAAAATCATGTATTTGCTTTTCACTGTCTTTTAGCATCAGGACTCATTTGGGCATGGACTATCAACTACTGGTCTACTCGAGAGTATGGCCATGTGTGAATATAAACTAGCCCGAGTAATGAAACTACTTTATTCGTTTTAAAATGTTTTCTTTGCAGCCAAGCGGTGGAGGGACTTCGCGGCTGACAGCATTCACTGTATTAATGGTGGGTTAAAATTGAGGAAAAGAATTTTTTGATGTAACAGAACCAATTCTAGTATATTGGAACTATGTTTTGAGTACAGGCAATCTACAGTTTAACGGAAGCTTCAAGTTTTAATGTATTTGATTACATTAATTGAACTCTGGGCAGCCTCACACCTTGCCTTTCCATGATGAGCAGCAACAAGCCTCGATAATCCTAGCCTTAGAGAATAATCACTGCCATTTCCTCAGGTTGATTGTTTTGCATTCCAGATAGATGTTTATGTTGGATTGGGGCCATGAGGAGGCCCTTAGGATCCTGGAGGAGACTGGTCAAAGGAACGACACGAGGCAAGATGGAGAGAAGACCAGTGATTTATTGAGGGAAAATCATCAGTATATATTATGTTCAAGGCTGCGCATGGTAGAATGGTTATCTGACAGAAAATCACATCACCCATTTACCCGGGTTAATTGAGAACTTCTCTTGGGGAAGTTAATTAACTAAGGCAAACACTGACAGAGGGAAACCATTGTCTGAGGCTTACGCCAGAGTAAATAAGGCTTCTATTTGCACCAGGGATTAGGCTAAACTCGGAGATGAGTGATTACCTTAATGGGTAACGGAGTTAGATATTCGCTCTCTCAGCAGAACCACTGGTCAGGTCAAGGAATTGGGTGAATCAAACCCTACTATCATTAATCCACCCCCCTTAATTTCTCTGCCCGCAGAGCCCACGGCCGGGAGCCTTCTCACCAAAGTGGCCTCTGCAAGGGCCGTTTCCAAGCCAGATGGGCATGGGGAATCCGCATGTTTACAGATGTTTGCATGTATGTACCCATTGTTTGTGTTCCTGATGTACCTGACAAGATTATGGGGGTGGTCGGCTCCAACAGTAAAAGCTGATCTTGAAGAACAATGCGAAAAGCCTTGGCAGAGCAGCCTCTCCACTTAGAACATAAGAACATAAGAACAGCCTTGCTGGAAGAGGCCACAGCCCATCCAGTCCAGCATTCTGTCTCACACAGTGGCTCACCATTTGCTTCAGGGTATTCCCAAGCAGATGCCTTCACCTGCTTAGGATTCCCTGGAAATGGCATTGAGAGATATCCTGCCTATCTCTCCAACCCGGAGGTTGTCCTTAGGTATCCATAATTATAGTCATTGATACCCTTGTCCTCCATGAACTTGTCTAATCCTTTCTTAAAGCTGTCAAGACTGACAGCTGTCACCACTTCTTTTGGCAGGGAGTTCCATTGACCAGTGATCCTCTGGGTGAAAAAGTACTTTCTCTTATTTGTTTGAGAACTAGTACCCAAAAATTTCAGGGAGTGCCCCCTAGTTCTAGTGTTGTGCGATAGGGAAAACAGTTTTTCCTTATCTACTTTGTCCACACCGTGCATAATTTTATAAACTTCAATCAGGTCACCTCTTAGACGCCGTCGTTCAAGAGTGAAGAGGCCCAACCATTGCAGTCTCAGATGGTAAGGTGTTCCAGTCCCCTAATCATTCTGGTTGCCCTCCTCTGCACTTTTTCCAGCTCCATAATATCCTTCTGGAGGTATGGCGACCAGAACTGTACACAGTATTCCAGATGGGGACCCACCATAGATTTATAAATTGGCAAAATGACACTTGCTGACTTATTTTCTATACCCTTCCTAAATCCTAATGATCCCTAACACTGAGTTTGCTTTTTTCACTGCTGAGGCACACTGGGTTGACACCTTCATTGAGCTGTCCACCAGGACACTAAGGTCCCTTTCCTGGTTTGTCGCAGAGAGTTCAGACCTCTGACATACTCCTAAGGCATTGGTCCTATATCTCCAAGATTAGTATTTTGATTTGTCTACTCCTGTGATGGCGAACCTTGGCACTCCAGATGTTCTTGTACTTCAATTCCCAGAAGCCCAAGCATCCTGTAAATCCACACGAAGGGGTTTACTGCAATTCATCTGGCCTGCGCTGCCCTCGTCGGTCTCGGAAGCAGAAGTAAAACACGCCCGTATTTCTAAGGCATTGGTCCTATATCTTCAAGATTAGTATTTAGATATGTCTACTCCATGATGGTGAACCTTGGCACTGCAGATGTTCTTGGACTTCAATTCCCAGAAGCCCAAGCACCCTGTGAATCCACACAAAGAGGTTTACTGGGATTCATCCAGCCCGCGCTGCCCTCGTCGCTCCCAGAAGTGGAAGTAAACTGGGTGCATGACTCAAGAGAGTCCTTTGTGGTGATAGGTGAAGAAATTTTCCTGTCCCAGCAAACGTCCAATAACCTTGTTCTGTGATGGTGAGCCCTGGCACTTCAGCTGTTCTTGGTCTTCAATTACCAGAAGCCCAAGTCTGCGCTCCTGCTGATCAGGGCTTCTGGGAATTGAAGTTCAAGAACAGCTGGAGTGCCAAGGATGGCTATCAGTGCAAGTCTGACCTGACTTATCAGTCCTTCCAGGGAGTTTCAAATATAACGAAAATTGAATGTTTTAAAGTGCCATACCAACCCTGCAAGGTAGTACTGCTAAGACACGCAGACAATATACAGGCAGCTAGTAGATGATCAAAGCAAGGACCGATTTAGGTACTAGAAACCCTGTTGAGCTGCAATGCACAAAAGAATAGATCTAAAAATTTTTTTACATTTTATTAAAGATGGTAAACATTTTAAAAGGCAAAAGGTTCAGACAAGATCAAAATTTCACAAGTCAATACAAGTATTTCTGGAGCAAAATCATTATAAATCAGAGAAAAAGGCAAACAGAGCAAACACAAGAAAACAACAAAAGGCTAAATTAACTACCTACTATGTGCATTCTAGCATAGCTTCAGCATAACCTCAGAATATGTATAAAGTTAATCTCTGCTTGGCAAAACAGAATTTGAGCATAGGATCTCCTAAGCTGCCAAAGTAATTTCTGATCCTCTTTTTTTACACAGTAAGCTTCAACCTCTGGACTCTTTGAGATGATTTATTAATCAGGCTTCGAGTTCCCCTGAATTTTCCAAAGATAAGAGCAGTCTCTGCCCCTTCTACTCACATAAATGAAACAACTATTCCAATTAGTGAAATACCAGGGAACAGGCTGACTTTTGGCCTTGAAAACTATTTTCTCACTAATAACTGCAGGTGTGATGTCTTGCCAAAAAAAATTATCAGCTAGTTAATTCTAGGCACTAACTACAAAACCCAAATTCTGGTATCTACAGTAGATGAATACCAGAAGCCATGATCCCTCAGTTTCCCAATCTCTTGACAGATGGCATCCCATTCTCTAAATTAAGGTGCCTAACAATAACAAGAATACTCAGCTTTCGTGCTTGGGAAGAAAATTTCACAGTCCCTCTTCCTACAGTAAAAATATGATGATAAACATCCAGATAACAATTTGCTGCTACGGTGTGACAATCTAAATCTGCCTGAGGCAGTCTCTTCAATTTAGCGTAACAGTACAGCTGGCTGTTATGCATAGGAGATTTGAGTACAAAACTTAATCCAGGAGAGTATATACTAGAAGGAAATTCACAATTGCTTGTAGAAAATGTCATTCCTTCCCCCACCCCTGGTTTCTTGGTTTAGAGCATCAAAGTTAGCAAGTGTGGCGGAAACCTTTTGCAGCTCCTAAACAACTGGGAGATAGGATTATTTTCTGATCTTCCAGAACATAACCCAAAAATCTATTTTATTTTGATGTTTGTTTTACAAACACATAAACACCAGCTTCATTCCAAACTAATCAGGCATCCCAATGAAGATATGTGGGTCATGTTCTGGGAAGGACATCTCATGCCAAAATATCAGGGCCAGGACACTCCCTGCCTCACTTAGATCAACGGCTCCCTGTGACAAAGAGGATCAAAATCTGTTGTGGATTTGATCTTAGAGAAATTGTGTCACACTTCATAGTCCAGAAACAGGTGATTGTGAGTGTAATGTTATCTGTGGTGGTCTAATGAAAACAAGTATCAGTATAATGAAAACATTGCAAAACCAAAATGTCTGTATCATGGAATGGAAGAACATCAGGGGCATTGCTGCAAACTAAAATGGCCTCTCCCAGACCTGTCTACCCTCCAAAAGGTATACATAACTACAGCAGAGATGCCCAAAGGTTTGTCATGATATCTGAACTCTGAATGCATTGCATCTCCTTTGATTTTTGGAAGCTAAACAGGATCTGGCAGGGTTAGTACTTGGGCATGTGGCCATCAGGGAACATTAGATATATCCAGTTAGTGAAATAAAAGAATTTTGCCTGAAAGCCCAAGAGAGCCATGGTAAGTGAGAGTTGTCTTAATTTAGTTAGATAATTTAACACAAAACTGGGTGGGTTGAGGAGGATGGTAGAGGATAGGGGTGCCTGGCTTGCAGTGGTCCATGCGTTCGCAAAAGGTCTGACTCGACTATGTGACTAAACGACAACAAAAGTTAGATTAAAGGTCTGATTCTGTATAAAACAGCTTCTGGTGATCCATGAGGGTGCTGGTGCCGACCTCAAACTTGCCAGTCCTATGTGAAAACCCTAGTATAGCCACAACAAACACAACCTTTGGTACAAAAGATATAACAGCTTTGTTCACATGTCCAATAAATGAGGTAATCTTAATTCATGAGTGGAGGGAAGGCTAGACCTACTTCTCAATCATAACTTCCTCATGTGGAGAGCGACATTTGAACAGGAAAGCTGGTTTTGGGCCACGTTCACCATCGGAGGCAATCTGGGGGGAAAATCCCATTGGCATTATTTGTATTTGTATACTGCTTTTCTTGTCCTAAGACAACTCAAAGTGGTTCCCAACAAAATTACATATGAATGCAAAGAATACAATAAATACAGTAAGATACAATAACATATAAAGGTACAATAATCCAAATATAACAGAGAATAGCAATACAATAAAATAACTATGCAATAGGATACAGTAATCAAATCAATAACAATGTCAATACAAAACAATATCATATCACTTCCCTACTGTAACCTCCCCACCCCATTAATTTGTTTAAGGTGGATCCCAGTTTGCCATGAAGTGACCACACACCATGATCTCGGAGCCATTTCCTGTGGCATGTATGAATTGAGACATGCAGGACTTAACCCAGGACTGCAATGGATTACCACAGCCTTGAGGATATGGACAAGGTGTGCCTTCACAGCCAGTCCATCTGGCATTGCCTCTTCCACTTCCATGTTGGGAATTAAATTACAAATTTTGTAAATTTTTGCAATTTCGGGGGGGGGGGGGACACCAACTACACACATATTTAGCAAAATTCTCCTCATTTGATCCAGCCACAGTTTTAAAAGACTTGATCTTTCCACTGTGATGAATTTCAGATATGTCAAAGAGATATAAAAGCACCTCTGCAAAACCAGCCTCCCAACACTGCTTGACAATCTCCATGTACCAGAATAAAACACAGGAACACACCTTTGGTGACTTAGAGCCACCTTTGCTTTTTAAAAAAACCTTATGTGTCTGATCATGGTTATCGTGAACTAAAATAGTTAACCTACAGAAATGGCTGTTGTCTTGATTTAACTAAGTTGGACTCAGGGGCTAATTAAGTTCAAGACTGATCTTGTTTTTCCATGTTTCTAAGCAGTTTTTGAATTCCTCCAAAACAAACTGTTTTAGAGAATAAGTCAAATACAAAATATACTGAGTTTGATAGGAGAAGTTGAAAGGTCTGCTTTTTCCCACCAAAGCTATTTGCAAACAGCCCAGGCGTGGGTGTAGGCGTGAGTGTGCAAGGGTCATGGCCTCATTTTATTTTTACAGCCGCTGCCATGATTTCATAAATGCTAGCAAGCAGCCACTCCGAGGTATTGGCTAGACTTTATTAAGCTAATTACATGCTAAAATGTGGGCATGGAACAGAGAAACTTTTCTATAGGCAAGAAATGCCAGTAGCAAAAATTGCCTTGCCCAACAAACAATCCTTTAGCAATGTTGTGAATATCAGATTAACCTCCGTGGAAAATGATGCCAACAATGCCCACTAAACATAGGCATCTTAATAGCATCTTTCTTCTTCTTTTACTAAGAAATTCATGGATTTACAGTTTTGATAGGGCAGCCTTTCCCCCCATGGGAGTGGCTCACCTTAATTATTTAATTTGTCATCAATAATCTTTATACAGTAAAACCCCTACTTACGAGAAGAGTCCGTTCCATAGGCTTTTGCTTAAATCATTTTTTATGTAACTCAAAGCAAACCCATAGGAAAAATTATTTTTTTACGTAACTTGAAGCAAACCCATAGGAAAAATGAAATTTTTATGTACATCCAAGCAAACCCATAGGGAAATTAATTTTACGTAACTCGAAGCAAACCCATAGGAAAAAGAATCTTTGTGTAACTCAAAGCAATCCCATAGGAAATCGTGTAAATCGGGACATGGTTTTAGCACAAAATCATTATGTCAGTCGAATTTTATGTAACTCAAGGCAAATCTAAGTCGGGGTTTTACTGTATAGATATTCTCAACCTGTGATCTGTTGTATCCCATGCAAACCATGGCTGGGCTCTGAAGTGTCTATCAACTAGGCATAAAATGGAAATAGTTTTTCTTTCGGTATCTTCTGGTTACACTGACCACTGTGCATTTTTCTGGGGATGGAATCTATCATTCCAATGGAGATTTGTCAGGATATTAAGAGAATGCTAAAAATGCACCTATTTAGACAGTCATTTGCTGAATTTCTCCCCAGATAAAAGATATATTAATGTAGGGTTCTGCTAGGTTCTTATGGACCTTAGATTATCTTCATTATTGCCTGAGTCTACTTAGCACTATCATCACCATAGGGTTTTGCTGATGTAGAGCTGCAGTGGCTCAGTGGTTAAGAATCTCACCTTGTTAGCTGGAAGGCCAGCAAGTCAGCAGTTCGAATCCCAGGTACTGCACGATGGATTAAGTGCCTGTCTCTGTCCCTGCTCTTGGGAACATGAAAGGCGCCTCATTCAGGTGTCTTCTAAGTGGAGTTTCTCCAGCAAAAAAAACCTTTCAACCCATAATAATTTCTGACATTGCCTCCAGGAATGGAATACATTTTCTAGCACATTATATTTTGAAATGTTTTTTTCTGCAATATAATGTTCTGTGATTGTAATTGTGACATATTGTAAGCTGCCCAGGTCGCTTCCAGTAAGTGGGGCGGCATATAAATCGAACAATTAATTGTATTATTACTATACCTTACTGTGACTTTGATATATATTTTTGTAAAGTATTTTGTGACTTGCATTATTATTGTATTTGCACTGTATTTCTGTATGTTTGTTGTAGTCCCCCCTCCCCTTTCCCCCGCACTTATGATTTGCTTTGTATTTATTTAATTGTTTTGTAAACCACTTTGTTGTCAATAGGCAAGAAAAGCAGTATATAAGCACACTAAATAAAAATAAATAAATAAATAAATTACTGCTATCTCGTTTTTTGTATTTTGTTGTAAAGTATTATGTTTTTTCTGCTGTTTTTACCACTGCAAGTAGTTCTCTGACACTGACTAAATACATCAGTATACAAATGAGATGGAATGGAATAAATAAATTTCCTTGGAAGAGGTCTTCACAGATACACACACATGCATACACATAGGTTAAGAACCACTGCCCTAAGGAAACCAACCACAAAGTTTCCACAAGAATAAGGACAACTGGAAGGTCGGCAGGTCAGCATTTCAAGACATGAGTACTGCATGATGGAGTGAGTTCCCATCTCTGTCCCAGCCTCTGCCAACCTAGCAGTTAGAAAGCAAGAAATTGCAAATAAATAAATAGGTACCACTTTGGTGGGAATTTAATTTAATTTAATTTAATTGTTAAATTTTTATGCCGCCTAATCAGGCGAACCCGACTCAGGGCGGCGTACAACAGTTAAAAACATATAAGAACATATTTTAAAATCCCAAATCGACCACCCACTTACCCACCCTACTACTCCCCACCCCAATTAAAAGAATAAAAAGGAATAAAAGGGAATGTGGGATACAACAACACAGAGGGAGGGATATTAACTGAGCACTAACTGGGGATGAGCCAACAGGCTGGAGCCGTATTCCCATTAAGGCCCTGCCAGGTGAAGGTAAACAGCGTTCCATGCACTCCGATTAGTCATGCCTGCCATACGACCATGGAAATGTCTGCTAATGCAGACAGTGCTGGTTCTTTGGCTATAAACAGAGATGAGCACTGAACCCTAGAGTCAGATACAACTGGCTTTTGAGCAAGGGTGACCTTTACCTAAAATAGGATTTAGTGTTCACTATGCAGACAACTTCAGTTAGTGGGTGACTTTAGACTGTATTAAAGAGGCAAATAATAAAATTTAGTACTGTTTATCAAATGATATATAATAATTAAAACATAATCTAAAACCTAGATTTGTAAGATCCAACCATTAAAAAATTGTTTCTGAATGGAAAGGAAATCAAAATGACCAAATTCTTTAGAAACTTTGGTCATAATAAAAACAACTTGCTTTCTTACTATGGTTAGCTAGCCTGTCACTCAGCAGTTATCTAACTTTCCTTAGCAAAGCAATTTGTAATGTTTGGCTCAAAATTTGGAATTCTATAGCACAGAAATCTATATCTCTGGTTACATTTGTGCAGTCTAGAAGAGAAACTGCAAAAAATCTTTCAGGGGAGGACAAAGCTTCACAGTTCATGCACATAATGCACATCATTGCAATTGTTTTTATGTGTGGACATTATGAGGAGGGACATTTTCCCTACCCTACTTTTCATAGACACTGATATCAGCCTTCTCTAGGGTTGAAGTCAGGCTTAACTCCTGTAGATCTACGGGAAGGACCCTGATTAGAAAGAGATTTACATACTTGTCACATTCAGTGCAAATATATATTTTCTTACATGTTAAATGAAAGAAACCATTTTGCTAGTCTTCAGCAACAGCTGCCGCTGAACAGAGTTAGAGCTGCCATTAAACAGAAAGAGCGGAGGCGAAGCAACACCCAAATAAGAAATAGAAACAATGTGCTTTAATATAATGTGCATAAAACCGCAGCTGAAAGAGGAGGAGCCTACGGTAATAGTGAATAGACAATGAACAATAAAAAACAGCAACGCTGTAAAGCTCAAAGATATCTACAGGAAAACGCATTCATAAATCAACAGGTGGTATACTGATATAGACTGAATATACACACAAAAAACCCTAAGGCTATATAGATATATCAAACTCAGAGAATGAATACAATCCTGTTGCTGTAAAGCAGATAGTCTAAATAGTACATATCAGGAAGTCCATAGATAGCAAAGACAATAGTCTAAATAGTTTGTATCAAAAGTCCATATCAAAAGTCCGTAGGTAACAAGGGGAGGTCAAGTAGTGGAAGCCAGAAAGGCTGCAAGCACATATCTTGGAAGAACAAAGTCATTCCAGAAAACAGGTCAATATCCTTCCGGTAAAAAGATATTTCGTGGTCTTTGTCAAGATCTGAAACAATAAGAGAGACCAAAACCTCACAATAAAAACTGTACTACATATTTCCTAAACATACACAATATACATGACATAATTCTATAACAGCAATGATATAAATACCTGTAATAAACGCGCTCAATATCACCTCTTGTTGTATTCTCATCCTGGGTTAGAGCGTTAAAGAAACTTACACCATGACTACTAAATATAGTTCCCGGGGAACCTTATGTGAATACAGACACCAATAATTAACAAACAAAAATGGGTGCCGTAGATTTAAAGAAAAAGGAGGGAGATGGAAAGGATGATAAGTAAAGACAAATCAGACCGGACCAAGTACTAAAGGAAGGCGGAATAGTCCTGTTCAGTATTCAAACCGTGGAGATGCAAGGTGGGAAAATGATGGATATAAAAAGCTTCCCGCTGCAATAAGAAACGTTCTTTGTTGTGATGCCATAATCAAATAGTATGGTATCCCAAAATACTGTAACATGATCTCTTTTCACAAGCATAAGGGTCTGTTTCTTTTTTAAATTAACTCACACATCTTACCTGTCAAGTATTCCGGATTGGCCGGGAGATCCCGTATTTTGGCGCTCGTTCCTCCCCTTTCCCGCCGCCATCCCTTTTTTGAATGGCAGGGAAAGGGGCTACTGTGCATGCATGCACGTGTGTGCTCATGCACAGAACCTGTTTGCACATGCACAAACATGTTCTGCAATGCACAAACAGGTTCTGTGCATGCACTAATGGGTTTTGCGTGCATACATGCACAGAAATTTCCTGCATTTTTGGGAGCCGCAATTGACAGGTATGCACACATGGGTTTGGAGATATTTGTTTTCTTTTTGAACCAGCAAATACTGTACTGTATATCGCTTTTCAAAAGGTTAGAAGTGTTGGTGGTGCTATATGCTGTTAGGTTACAAGCAACATATGGGAACCCTAAAAGGGTTTTCAAAGAATGTAAGATATTTAAGGAATTATCATTGTTGCCTTCCTCCTTCCAAGAGTTTCCATGCCTGACCAGAGATTTGTAGCTGGGTCTCCTGAGCCCTAATTTGACACTCTGTCCTCTAGTCTACACTGCACTAGCTCTCACTGGTATTTGCTACGTATTTGAATCAGATGGGGCAGGGGAAGCACATAGCTCAATAGTACAGCATCTTCATTTTCATCATCTTCATGGGTATTGAAAAACAGAAGGTTGCAGAAGAGTAGCCATGTGAATCTCTAGCCCAGTGGTTCCCAATTTGGGGCAAAGACCACACAGGGGTGACTTCAATTCCCAGAAGCCTAAGTGAGTACAGTGGCTGATCAGTGCTTTGGGGAATTGACTTAAGCTTCTGGGAATTGAAGTCCAAAAACCAAAGGTTGGGAAACACTGCCTTAGTCTCTTGCAGGAAATGCAGCATAGAGTCTTGTGGCAACTTAATGACTACTGCATTTTTATGTGACAAATTCTTGGTGGAATACAGCCCACTTGCATCTAAAGAAGTGGGCTGCAGTCCACAAAGGCTTATACAAGTAAAATCTTGGGTTACAACAGAGGTCTGTTCCAACAGCTTCTGTCGTAATGCGAAAAAATCATAAAGGTAAATATCACTGGGGTGTTTATTTGCCTTTTCTTTTTTCTTTTTTGTGAACTTATTTTGTAATTTTGTTATAATTTGAAAGCAGAGGGTAAATTATATAATTATAAGAGATTAAAATTAGTTCAATAAAGTATGGAAAATATTGCAATATATTTAGGAACAAGTAGTACATTAACGATGAATAATTAAGAAAAGAAATTAAGCTAAAAGATAAGATAAGTATTATATACACATGTTGAGTTGTTTTCTTTTATTTTTATTGTTAGTAAGTCTTGAACCTAATTAGTACTGTTTGTTAATCTGTTTTACTCTTTTTTATTGTTTCCTTACATTCTGTTTGTATTGTTACTTGTATTTTATTGAAAATGAAATAAAAATTTTAAAAAATCATAAACCGAAGCATATTTTCCCATGGGAATGCACTGAAAATAAAAGAAATCCTGATTGGACAAAAATAATCCAAAAATTTACAAAAAATAAACAAAAACAACAACCCACAAAAACATCCAAAAATGCCAGACATGATCGTCCCACACACCCACAAAAGGGAAACAGTCGCAACTGGACCCAAAAAAGATACAAAGAAAAACAAAAAAATGCCAAAACATGCCAAATGGGATCATCCCCCATCCCCACAAAAGTGACGAAGCGATCTCCCTACCTTTTCCATGCCATTTGGGGACCTTATCCACTTGGTTTCAACCTGGGGGAGGTATGCATTGAGCCCGTTTTCCATCCCAAACGGCACCGGGAGCTTCTGGGGACCTTATCTGCTCAGTTCCCACCTTCCTCCGAGCTCCCTGAGCAGCGCTACAGCTGAAAATGTGCACCTCCCCTAGGCTGCATTGTGACTTCGGGTGGAGGGGTGGTGGCCATTTTGAACTCTAAAATGTTGGTGGTAGCCATTTGAGAGTTTAAAATGGCACAATTTTTATCATAAACTGAAAAAAGGTAATAAACTAGGCAATTATTTCAATTACATTTGCCGTCGTGAACTGCAGCAAAAGTAACCCAGGGCACTTGTAACCTGGGGTTTTACTGTACTGAATAAAGCATGTTAGCCTTTAAGATGCCACAAGACACCAAATACTTGGTTGAGAGAAGTCTCTATTTCCAAACATCCAGTGTACCCTAAGCTGCAGAAAATGGAGGAATCTGAAGCAGGCAAGAAGCTAGAGGAATTGAATACTATGTCATGCAAAGACCTTGCTCCCATTTTGCAAGAGGGGTATGCAGGACAGAATCCCAGACTGTATTGCTGAACCAAACAGCTGAAGATGTTCTGAATTCTGCAATGTTTGAATGATCTTGTCTAACATTAAATCCTAAATGAAGTAGCAATAAATGAATATTTTGTTTAAAACAATCATTATATTCATGACTCTAAAATAAAATATTGCATATGCTGGGTTTTCTCCAGGGGTGGAGATGGGTCATTAAAACTATCTTCAAAAAATAAAGTCACATCCCAACCTGACCTTCATATCTCTCCTTTGTCCACTGAGACTTGAACCAAGCATTTAATGCCTTGCTCTCTATATGTCAAGTCAACAACCTTTGGAAATTTGTTGGATGTGGCTAGATCCAAATCCTAACAGATGCTTCTAATGAGAAACAGATGGAATCCTATTGATATTCACACAAGGTTTGTGTAAATTGCTATGGCTAATTGAGGCTATGGCTAATTGGGGCCATTAGAAGAGGCATGTGGGTGCACCTCAATTGCAAGATTAGATGAGAGATCAGACACATGATTGATATCTTCCCAGAACCTAATGAGTTAGCAACTAGAAGCTGTAGAAAGTTATGCAGATCTTTCAGGAAAGCCTGTAGTATTCTGGCCTAGGAGAAAATCCATACTGTTCAGGTCAAGCCATGACATCTGGCACATCTTACAGCATATTGAGATGGAACCCCCAAATTTCACTTCTTGGCAACATCAACATCAAAGTCCTTTCATACCCTTGTTCTTTCTCTCTCTTTGTCTCTCCTCCATCCCTTCCGGCCTTGAAAATATATTCCACAATATCTTATTATGAAGAAACACACTTCCATTTAACACACCCTTTGACTCCTATCGCTTGGCCTCCACCACACCCCCCACACACACACTTTCCTTGAACAAACACTTGCATTGTGATCAACGCCAAGAAAAGCCCACTCTTCATTTCCATCCGAGTGTTTTTGTTCCATGCTTGCTTTTATGTCAGAGGAACACTGGTGTAGTTGGCACGATATTTTCCCATGAACGTATTGTAGATTATGCATGTTCTTGCCTTTGGGACAAGGCAGGGTGGGAGTTAAGATTTCTTCTCAGTACAGCAGAGTTATGTGATTTTTGGCTTAGATGAGAAGACAATAAATATTTGATTCAGGCAGCACCTAGCTGAATTTGAGATGTTTCCAGATATTGGGGGACTGCAATTCCTGCTTAGCCAATATAGCCAGTGGTGAGGGATCATGGGAATTTTACTCCAACAGCTTCTGGACATGCCCCATCTTAATCCTGGATAACTAGTAGTATGCTCAGCACAAGAAATCCAGCACCCCTGCAGCTGTGTCCTACTAGAAGCATATCGTGAATAGAACCAGCATCACTTATTGACCCCACAGGATGCTAACATTCCAGCACACAAAGAGATGTGGAACATTGCTTGTTTTGCCTAATAGTTCACATAATATTACACCTATCATTGTTAAAGTTATCACTGACACTGCTCGCTTAAATGGGAAAGCATACCAGTGGCCACACTGGCTGTGAGATTCTCATAGCTTGTAGCCCTAAAAAGTAGTTCTCCCTGACTTCCTAAAGGGGGGGGGGTATGACATGATGCTGTGATGTTTGCCTGTCATTGAGCTTTTCAGCTGGGTAGCTTGTGCTTCCCAATCAGCAGCATCACCTGCCAAAACAGAAGATTCTCTGTGAAAAATGCAGTACAGGCAAGGGCATCTCGCAGCTGTTGCTCCCATACACAAGCCATGCTGGAAGTTGCTTCGTTCTTGTTCATTTTATAAATCACTAATTCTTAAGAGAGGAAGGAAGTGCCTTCCATCTAAGACCACCAAATGTGGCTGCTGAATAGCATCCCTGTTTTTCTTTGGTTGATGGCCAGTGAGAGTACTAAGCTCTTTATTGAAGCTTTATTTAGTAGCTGGCTAGGGAGTCTAGAGGTCTGCAGAAATCAAAGTTAGCCAAAAATGTACAAAGGGCACTGTGCAAAAGTGAATTTAAACATTGGATTCATGATTGTATTTTTTTTAAAAAAAGAATCACAATCTCTGTGTCCATAATGTATGGTACTACCCTCTGCCCCTACAGTGTGGTAAAAACTTGAAGAAATTTTTGTCAGTTTTTATTTATCATGCAATGCTGATCAGCCATCCAACCATTCCATAAGAGGTACAATTTCAAAAAAGCCAACTGGGAGAGACTTACAGCAATGCCATATGCAGCTGTACTTTAGATTGCCACTCATCCAGAGAACCATGATCAATTTGTAATATTCAGTTTGGAATGTTCTCGTGCCTCCATTCCAAGTGGGAGCCAGACCAACTACCTAGGTCTCACTTCAGAAACACACGCCCAATACTTAAGTTATATTTCATACTCTGAAGAAAATCTTCTTAGTGAACATAAGATTAAAGCTGGGAGAAATATGAGTTCAACTTTTGCAGAAACAAAAACAACTTGTTGGATAGATATATCAGAACTTGTCGTGGCAAGAAGCAGCCAGAAAGTTTTGAGACTCCTGAAAAGACTGGACAATGATTCAAACAATGATACAAATCAAACAGCATACCAACTGCTTTTTTCGCAGAGAAGACCAACTGATGCATAGTAAAAATAAAACCTTGGAGAAATATTCATAGCAAATTCAATGAACTTTCTGTTACCTTTATAATGCAGAACTAGAGGAAGCCATAAGAAGACGAAAACATGGCAAAATGGTGGGACTCAATATCTGGATCAAGCAAATTAATTTTGGGGGGCAAAACACAAAAGATTTGCCCCTTTAATAACTGCTGGATGAGCAAACAAGTTCCAGAAATATGGCAGAAGACAGAAGTAATTGCTATACTGTTATGTATGCATATCAATGTACTGTAAAGCTATCAAGATATAAATGTTCCATCACAATTACAATGTATCTCAGCTGAAAGGAACGCGAGCAAGCAACCCCTTTGGGGCAGCTGCGAGCGTTCAGCCTCACATGGTTCACATTGCTCAATCACGGACAGCCGCGGGAAATGCCTCCGCATTCAGCAGAATGAAGATACTCGCATTCAGCAGAATGAAGATACTCGCATTCAGCAGGAAGAAGATACAACTGCGAGAGTAAGGCGTGCCTGGGCGAGGCCACGCCGACAGTAGCCAATGAGCTACCGTGCTGCAAGATTCAAATGTATAGTCCTCAGTATATAATGAGATGTACCACCACCATTACCCCCATGCTTCACCGGAACACCATGCAATAAACCTGTGTTAAACCAACCCTTCGGTTGTCCTGTTGTCTTTGGTCCCATACACTAAATTGGCGACGAAGGTGGGATATGGCTGCCCACGGGACCAAGACATGCGCCGGCTACGAGATCAGGAAGCCGGGAGACTTGGAGCTGTTTGAGATAGACTTCAACGCAGCGCTGGTGGAGCTCGAAGTCTCAGATGAGGCCAAGAAGAGGGCCATTTTCGTCCGCATGCTCGGACACGAGACCAAGAGGACCTTGGTGGACCTGATCGCGCCGAGGAAGGTGGGCGACCTCAAAGCCACAGAGCTCCTGGCGGCGCTGCGCGCCCATCTCCGGCCAGCAATAGCGATGTTCCCCGCTCGGAGCGCGTTCTGGAGGCGAGTCCAGGCGCCCGGGGAATCGGTCGCCGAGTTCGCCGCGGCCCTGCGGCTGGCCGCCGGCCCATGCAAGTGGGAGACTCCAGACGTCACCCTCCGGGACTGCCTGCTCTGCGGTCTGAGGGACACAGAGACTCAGCGCGCGCTGATGAAAAGGGAGCCGCCTCCCACGTGGCAACAAGTCCTCGACACGGCGCAGGCCGCGGAGGCCACGACTGCCGGGGTGCAAGAGCTTCAGGACTGGCGCCCGAAGCCCGCCAAGGCAGAGAGCTCGGTGCGCGCGGCCCGGCGAGCTTCGAACTCGTCTGCGGAGAGCGGCGACGACGAGGACGTCCGGAGGGTCCAGAGAGAGGGCCGGCGCTGCGACGGCTGCAGCGCCGCCCGCGCCCGCGCCAAATGCCCATTCCGCAAGGCCGAGTGCCACAACTGCGGCCGGCGCGGGCACATCGCCAAGGTCTGCCGGAAACGGCGCGAGGCCACAAGGAGTTCTCCAGACCGCTCGGCGAGGCAGGACCGCACGAGGCCAAAGGACGGCACCCGGACCACGAGGACGCGGGACGGCGTAGGGCGCATCTCCGACGACAGCGAGGACGACGCTCCGGTTTGCAGCGTTTCCACGGAGCACCCCCGTTACTTCGTTGAGGTAGTAATACAAGGGGCCCCTGTTAGAATGGAGGTGGACTCGGGTTCGTCATACTCTATTATTTCCCAGGGAGAGTTCATGAAAATCGCCCCCCGCGTGCGGCCCAAGCTCAAAGCGTTGAGGGCCACACTGAAGGACGTGCAAGGGAACCGCATCCCAGTGTTGGGGGTTGGGAAGTTCCAGGTCCAGTTTAAAAAGCACACCGCAACGCTTCCTCTAGTCGTCCTCAAGGGAGGAAAATGCAGCCTCCTCGGGACTCAATGGTTCCAGCCCCTGGGGTTGTTCATTGGGGGGGTGCACGCCGTGGGAGCACACGCCACCGGGACTGATCCAATACAGAGCGTGTGCAACGCGCACCCCGAGGTTTTCAAAAAGGGGCTCGGAAAATTCAAGGGCCCCCCAGTGACTTTCGACCTGGACCCTGGAGTACGTCCAATCAGACTTAAACCGCGCAGAGTGCCTTTCGCACTAAAGGACAAAATAGAGGCGGAGTTGGACAAATTGGTGGGCCAGGGGATTCTTGTTCCTGTTGATTCTGCGGAGTGGGAAACTCCAATTGTAACAGCGCTCAAGGCCAATGGGGAGGTCCGCATATGCGCTGATTACAAGTGCACCATCAATAAGGCGATGCGCCCTAATGCTTATCCGGTGCCGGTAGTCAGCCACTTGTTGGCCAGGTTACACGGGGGGAGGTGTTTCGCTAAACTCGACCTGGCCCAAGCCTACCAGCAACTCCCGGTGACCCCCGCCGCAGCTGCTGCACAGACCATAGTCACCCACAAAGGGGCGTTCCAGGTATCGCGCCTCCAATTCGGCGTGAATTCGGCGCCCGGGATTTTCCAGTCACTCGTGGAACGCCTCCTGAAGGGGTTAGAGGGGGTGTTACCCTACTTTGATGACGTATTGATTACAGGGGGAGCCGGGCCGAATTAGCAAGGAGGTTGGGAAGGGTCCTGACAATATTCGAGAAGGCGGGGTTGCGGTTGCGGAAGGACAAATGCGTTTTCTTCGCAACTGAGGTTGAATTCCTAGGGTTCCGTGTTACTCCCGAGGGAATCAGGCCATCCCAATCCAAGGTGGCCGCCATCAAGAAGGCCCCTCGCCCCACCTCCAAGCCCGAGTTGCAGTCGTTCCTTGGACTGCTCAACTTTTACCACTCCTTCCTTCCGCGGAAGGCAGCAGTAGCGGAACCGCTACACAAATTGTTAAAAAAGGACGAGGCATGGAAGTGGGGCGACGACCAGGAGATGGCTTTCAATGACCTGAAGCGACTCCTGGCATCAGATGCGGTACTGACCCATTTCAATCCCAAACGCCCAGTGGTCCTGATATGCGACGCATCCCCGGTGGGGGTGGGGGCGGTGTTATGCCACGTACTGGAGAACGGGAGGGAGGCCCCGATAGCGTTCTACTCTAGGTCCCTGTCCCAAGCGGAGAGAAACTATGCCCAGACAGACAGGGAAGCACTAGCGATAATTGCGGGGACCAAGAAATTTCATGATTTTGTGTACGGCCGCCCCTTCACCATAGTGACTGACCATAAGCCCTTGCTAGGCATTTTCACCGCAGATAAGCCCACACCCCAAATCCTATCCCCGAGAATGCTCAGGTGGGCCATTTTCCTCAACGCGTATCAGCACGCGTTGGTATACCGGCCCGGGAAGGAGATCAGCCATGCCGATGCCCTGTCGAGGTCCCCCATTCCCCGGGATTGCTGCCACGTGGGCGAGGTAGAGAGGGACCACCAGGTCTTAATGATAGAGGTCCTAGACTCCCCTCCAGTAGTACCGGCCGACATCGCTAAAGCGACCGGCAAGGACAAAACGCTGGCCACAGTTTGCTCCTGGGTACAGAAAGGGTGGCCCGTGTCGTCCCCAGCAGCGGAATTCGACACATTTTTCAAAAAGAAACTAGAGTTGTCCCTAGAGAGGGGTTGCCTTTTGTGGGGACAGCGGGTAGTGATCCCCACGTCTCTCCGGCCGAGGGTGCTTAAACTGCTGCACGTCAGCCACCCGGGGATCGTCTGCTCTAAGGCACTGGCCCGCAGTTACTTTTGGTGGCCCCAGCTAGACGCCGACATCGAACACATGGTCGGCACTTGCGAAGCGTGCCAAAGCTCCAGGCCAGAAGAGGCCCGCTCGCCACATAGGGAGTGGGACGCAGCAAGGGGGCCCTGGTCCCGGGTACACGTAGACTTTGCTGGCCCGTTCAGGGGAACGCTTTTCCTCCTTGTGGTGGACGCGTTCTCCAAGTGGTTGGAGGTCATCCCAGTCTCGAGCACCTCCTCAGCCACAACAATTAAGCAGTTACGGAGGCTCTTTTCCACGTTCGGTTTACCCGACACCCTCGTCAGCGATAACGCTAGCTGTTTCACGTCCGCCGAGTTCGGGGCATTCATGGAGCGAAACGCCATTCGGCACATCACCTCCGCCCCCTTTCACCCGGCCACCAATGGCCAAGTAGAGCGCCTCGTGCGCACCACGAAAGACGCGCTGCTGCGCATGGGCCCCGGAGACCTCGACCTGAAATTGTGCCAATTCCTGCTAAGGTACAGGGTCACCCCATTGGCGTCAGGGTACTCCCCCGCGGAGCTGTTGATGCGCAGGAAGCTGGCCACGGGAATCTCCAAGCTAGACCCCACGAGAGTAGAGGACAAAGGGCAGAACATAGGGGTGGAACCCACAAAGAGTTTCAGCGTAGGCGCCCCAGTGCATTGCAGGAACTACGCCAACACGGGGCCAGCCTGGGTGCCGGGCACCGTAATAGAACAAACCGGCCCCGTCTCATACCGCGTGGAGACCAGTACAGGTTTCCTGTGGAGGCGACACGTGGACCAACTCAGGCGCAGGGTCCCCGGAGAGCAGGACGGAGACGAAAATAGCATCGAATCAGCGTTAGGGTACTCCCCCACCCGTTTAGCCCAAGGGGGAGGAAAAGGGGAACATGGGCCCCCACCAAGGGGGGAGGAAAGGGAATCGATCCACAGAGATCTTTTGCGGGAGTCCGCGGCAGAAAGGAAGAGCCCCGACCACACACATACCCCTCGGAATTTTCCCCGAAACACAGATGCCCATAGAAGTTTGGATGTTGATTTACAGTACCAGGGGGAGTTAGCGGAGTGGTCCCCCACCCGTCCTAGCGAAAAGAGGGGTTTCAGTTCAGCCCCTGGTACTTCCAGTCCCAGTAGCCCCTGTGAGTTAGAATGCAATATAGCGCCAACTTCCCAGAGACCGACACCCCCAAGACGGGAGGCAACAGCGAGTCCGCCCACCACAGCCTCAAGGTCCCCCGAGCAAGGATCAGAAGGTAGCAGGACCACAAGGGCGACCTCATCGGTTCCGCGGTTCACAATAGGCGGGTCCCCGGGGTCCGAGAGCAACAGGCAGGGGTTCACCTCCCAACTATTCATTCCATTCCCATCCCCGGGCGCAAGGCAGGCACGGACCCCCCACAGAGCCACTAACGAATCCCCGTTTCCCGTAGCAGGACAAGCTCCCACGGAGTCAGGGATCACAGGCTCTCCGGTACTAGGTCAGGCGCAAGCACGCCCCAAGCGCACGTGCGGCAAACCACAATGGTTGCGGGACTTCGTCCCATCCTAGGGGGGAGGGGTGTTATGTATGCATATCAATGTACTGTAAAGCTATCAAGATATAAATGTTCCATCACAATTACAATGTATCTCAGCTGAAAGGAACGCGAGCAAGCAACCCCTTTGGGGCAGCTGCGAGCGTTCAGCCTCACATGGTTCACATTGCTCAATCACGGACAGCCGCGGGAAATGCCTCCGCATTCAGCAGAATGAAGATACTCGCATTCAGCAGAATGAAGATACTCGCATTCAGCAGGAAGAAGATACAACTGCGAGAGTAAGGCGTGCCTGGGCGAGGCCACGCCGACAGTAGCCAATGAGCTACCGTGCTGCAAGATTCAAATGTATAGTCCTCAGTATATAATGAGATGTACCACCACCATTACCCCCATGCTTCACCGGAACACCATGCAATAAACCTGTGTTAAACCAACCCTTCGGTTGTCCTGTTGTCTTTGGTCCCATACACTAAATATACTAAAACCAAACAGAGAAACATCAGATCCCAAAAATTACAGGCCAGTCTCCCTGTTATGTCACTATATAAAATATTTGAACAAATGATATTAAATAGTCTACTCCTAAAATCAAAACTTTTTCTAATTCCAGAAAAGTCAGGCTTTAGACCTGGCAAGTGCTATGCAACTCAAATCTTAAATGTAACCAGTATATAGAAGCGGGGTTTTGAAACATAAAATAACTGGGGCAGCATTTGTCAACGTATGATACTGTCCACCATCAACTGCTGCTCAAAAAGCGATGCCTTATTATAAAATAATGGACTAACAGAAGTGTTCAGCATTCTAATTTGAAACCAAAGATTCTTTGTTGACTTTTAAGGGAGGCACAAGTTGCTAGAGAAATCAAACAAATGATCTCCCACAGGATAGCATCCTGGCACCATTTTTAACATTCACACAGATGATCAGCCAAAATTCCCATACTCCAAGAATTTCATTTATGCTGATCGTGCCCTGACTGCCCGAGAGGAAACTTTTGAGTCCCTTGAACACCAGCTAACCTCTTCAGTAGAAGATATTTCCTTATCTTATAAAAACAACAAGCTAAAATCAAACCATTTAAAAATACAGGTTTGAGCCTTCCACTTAAAGAACAGAGAAGCAGAGAGAAAGCCCCAGTTTAGCTGGAAAGGGAAGATTTTGGAATATTACCCTAGCCCGATGTATTTGGGCATCACTCTGAAGCAAAGCTTGACCTACAAAAAACATCGTCTCAACTTTGAAGAGAAAGATGCCACCAGAAATCATATACTGTACTTAGAAAACTGGCTTGGTCAGACTGGGGTGAAAACAAGCTTTGTCCCTGTGCTACTCCTATGGTAGTGCTATATGGTATAAATCAGGGCATGCCAAACATGATGTGGCTCTTAATGCACCAAGCAGAATTATTCCTGGCTGTCTGAAACCTGCCCTGTTGAGTCCGAGAATAATATGCAACGCGACAGCAAGTTCGGGGTTTAACCAACAGTGATTTATTACAGCTCAGTTCGGACTAGGGAATAAGGGGACGAGGTGGCTACTTATATACAGACAGAACGGCAGTTACAGAGATACATTTGCCTGGGCTACCGAAAACGCAGGAATCTGTGTTAGATCCAATCAAATTACGATGACAGTGATACGAATTAAGTGCCTTAGAGAAAGGCCGTGCTTTTGCTGCAAAGACTTAATGGCGTCTTAAGAATTAAAGCAATATAACGTTTGGACACAACATACCCACACTGAAAAAAATTATTATTTGGCTGGCATTGCTCCTCATGGTGGTAGCAATAATGAATGAAATAAAGTAATACAATACCAAACCTATCCATTTCATGGACACCAACTCTGCCTAGACAATGGCTAAAATCAAGGAAAGGTTTTCTGCACATCTCTCAAAAACTAAAAGTTAAACTAAAAGGTTAAGCCTATGGAGAGCAAGAACAACATACCTTGCTGAATAGATGAATGCTGAAAAGTAGATTCCAGCAGGACAAAATTCTAGCTGAATTATCTGGAAGTCACTTAATAGATTCTGAAGCAAAAGTAGGAACATAAAAGAACAATCTATTAAAATGGGGCTATATGGATACAGGGGGGAAATCTGTGAATATGGATAAATTGTTAAAGCATTTATGTACAAAATAAAATCTAGTAAAAACTCATTGATGTAAACTGCTTCTGGTCAATAACAATCTAATTATTTTAACATTTTAATTTGTTTTGAATTTTACATATATTTCATATAAACCATAATTTTAAATTGCACAATGCATTTCTAACCATTATGTTTTACCTGATATTCTGCCTATATCTGGCTTCCTTTAGTTTGAGCCTGTTATTACGTGTTATGCACTCTGGGATGATTAAGATCAGATCTTTCCCTTCATTTTTATGATTACCTTTCTGACATTTGAAGAGTGCTATCATATCCACTCTCAGTCCCCTTTTCTCAATGCTAAGCATGCCTAGTTCCTTCAGTCTTTCCTCATAGGGCTTGGTTAAGGCTGCGGTGGCTCAGTGGCTAAGCAGCTCGCCTTGTTAGTTGGAAGGCTGGCATGTTGGCAGTTTGAGACATGGGTACTGCATGATGGTTTGAGCACCTGTCTCTGTCCCAGCTCCTGCTAACCTAGCAGTTGAAAAGCAAGAAATTGCAAGTAGATAAATAGGGACCACTTTGGTGGGGAAAAATCTTGGGGACATGAAAGGAGCCTCATTTGGGCGTCCCCTAAGTGGAGTTCTTCCAGCAAAAATCCTTTCGACCCAGAATAATTTCTGATATGAAAATATTATTATTATTTGGGCTTGATTTTCCCTGACCATCCTTCCCCCCTTTCTCTGTACTTGCTCTAGTTTGTATGCATCTTTCCTAAAGTGCAGTGCCCAGAATTGAGCATACTACTCTAGATGTGGTCTAACTAGCATTGAATATAGGGCTAGTATTTCACTGGTTATGGAGACTATACTGTTGTTAATGTAACCTAAAACAGCATTGGCCTTTTTTGCAACCATATTACACTGTTGACTCATACTTAGCCTGTGATCTCCAACAATTCCAAGATCCTTCTCGCTTGTAGTATTACTGGGCCAAGTTTTCCCCCAGCTTGCAACTGTGCATCTGTGCTTTGTTCCCTAGGTGTAAAAACATGGCACTTATCCTTGTTAAATTTCATTTTGTTGGTTTCAGCCCAGTGTTCAAACCCATCAAGTTCTTTCTGGGTTCTGCCCCTGTCTTCCAAGGTATTAGCTATTCCACTAGTTTTGTGTCATCTTCAAATTTGATAATTGTACCTACACTCCCTCATCAAAGTCATTTATGTTGAAGAGGACAGGGACCAGGACTGTGCCTTGTGGTACTCCACTTGTTACCCCCTTCCAACTTGAGAAGAAGCCATTAATAGAAACTCTCTGATCATGATTCTATAACCAACTGTATATCCATTTGACACGTGTGCTATCCAGGCCACACCCAGTTAGTTTGCTAATCAGACTATCGTGAGGCATTTTGTCAAAAGCATTGCTGCAGCCAAAGCGTTGCTGCAGCCAAAGCTGTTTGATACAATCAAAGTGTTAAAACTTTTAATTACTTGGCAGCTCAGTTATCAATTTGCCAACCTAAAGGTTCTCATCAACCCAATCCAATCTTAAGCATTAAGAACTAAAACAAACATGTTGAAACCCCACTGGTGTTATCTAATGATGGATTGTCCCACTTCAGACTGTAAATAAGGGGCCAAGGGTTTCAATATGTTGCCTTAGAAAACACCATGCAGGTACAAAATATGCCATACTAAAGGCAAATGACTAACCAAATCATTCTCCATGGTGGGCCAGCTACTTGCTTAAACAGAATGAAGATGTTCTGCAAATAAATATTTATCCCTCTGACAGCCATGCTCTGGGATGGTAGAGCCAAGCAATAGACCATCACTTGGGGCAGGAATTCTCAACCTTTTGAACCTGGGGGCTGGGTCACACTCCCTCAGACAACTTTGGGGGCCGGATGGCCATTTTGCCCTTCCTCCACCACATGGCACTTCCTGGCATGATGGAGGCGATGGGGAGCTACATGAAATGGCAACATGGGCTGCATCTGGCCCGTGGGCTGCAGGTTGAGAATCCCTAACTTAGGGGCTTTGCTCACCTATTTTTGCACCCATAAATTCATGATGTGCAAAAACATCAGCACATCTCAGTTGGGGCATGTAAACTCTTCACATGCAAACGTTTCCATTTCCATTCCATGTTTATAAGTGTTAATGGCAAGATACAGGATTGATTGAGATGAGGCATGTAGCATTTTAGAGTTTCTTTTTTGTAACAAAATGCAATTATGGAAAGGAGAAAGAGAGAGAGTCATTGCTTCTAGATCATTGTTACATATACCTGTACACTTTTCCCCTGTAAAGTATGTTGTCAAGGTAGATAACACATATGAAAATGAAAAATAAAGAAGAAATCCATAAATCTTTCAACATTGGCAGGAAAAACAAGAGCTTCCCAGGTGTCAAATGCCCGTTTCCTGAACCATATTTCTCCCCCTTTTACTATGGAGCCTCTTCAATCTGCTTAAGTGGAATTAACTCCGTGGTCTGGAATTCTTACAGCCCCCTGTTGCTGTGATCCCTTTGGCTTGTGCTTTGCTTCTCCTAAATTTCGGTGCACTTAGGAATGTATTAATGAGGCCCAATTAAAGAAAAGTGAAGGTTTGGAAATCAACATCCTAACTAAAGCTGCAATGCTTCCTTTATTCCTTAAAGAAGAAAAAAGAGCACCTCTACATTAATCAAGGTTTAAACTAATCATGTGAGCATGGTGTTCTCCTGGGATTTACACATTGCAGACAAATCCTCTGATATACATAACTATATGATCAGGACACTTTTTCCAGCAGACATCAGCTCTATAGCCAATTAGAGGCACAATCCCATGTGTCTACTTAGAAGCAAGCCCCAGTTTCCTCCCTGACAGCAACTCGCATGTGGGATGGGTTTCAAACACAACAGAGATATCAGTCATATGGGTAATTTGGAAGGATGAATGGGTAATTTAAATTTATTTGATCATTCATATTTTAGTTCTAAATTATTTTAAAATTAATGCTTGCACCTTCCCGCATGCATGTTCAAGATACAGTATGTTGTCAAAATCACATACTTTAATTAGGATGGAGGTAGGCAAAATGTAAGGAACTGCGGTGGCTTAGTGGTTAAGATTCTGAACTTGATGACTGGAAGGTTCCATTTAGCCATGCCTGCCACATGACCATGGAAATGTCTGCAGACACAGACAGCATTGGCTCTTTGGCTGAAAACAGAGATGAGCACCACCCTCTAGAATGGAATATGACTGGCTTTCGATCAAGGGAGACCTTTACCTTTACTGGACAAAATGTGGTCCTTCAGATATTACTGAGCAGGACTCACAGCCAAGTTTCAGCCACTTAGTCAATTAATTGTATTGCAATCATTTTAGCAAAGCAAAAGCAAAGCAATCACACTTAGATACCACCCCATAGCTTTTAGTGCACTCTCTGGGTGGTTCACAAGTTAATTAGCATTTTGCCCTGAACATTCTGGATACTCATTTTACCAACCTTGGAAGGATGGAAGGCTGAGTCAACCTTGAGCCCTGGTCAGGATCAAACTCACAACCATTTTGGTTGCAGTACAGCAGCTTTTAACCACTGCACCACCAGGGCACAGCAATCATGTTCAAACATTTGCCCACATGTTAGGGGATGTAAGTCTTAGCCTCACACCTTAACTGGTTGCAAGGCATATTGTGTCTATGATGCCTTAAAGACCCTACTGCAGTGTAGCGATGTTGGGCCACTAGGGCGGCGCTAGGTCCCGGAGGAGACTGATCAATGACAACACGAGGCAACAGGAGCGAGATCAGATCAGTGGTTTATTGGGAAAATACATACACCTTTTATAGATCAGAAGGCAGGTAGAAAAAACCATCACCCGGGAGTCAATCACATCACCTGTTTACTCAGGTTAATTGGGGAACCTCTCGAAGGGAAGTTAATTATTTCGGACAAACACGGGATGAGGGAGACCATTGTTTAGGGCTTAGACAGGGGTAAACATCTTCGCTGTTTGCACCGGAGATTTCCTTGGCCAGGAGATGAGTGTTTACCTAATCAGTCACTGGAGTTGGCGATCTGCCTACTTTGCAGAATCGTCGGTCAGGTCATGTAATTGGGTGAATCAAACCCTATCATTTATTCACCCCCCTTAATTTAGCTGCCCGCAGAAGCCACCGCCAGGAGCCTTCTCACCTAAGCAGCCTCCGCAGGGCTGTTCCATGCCAGATGGGCATGGGGAATCCGCATCTCCCCTTACTTTTTAATATTAAGAGCCTGACCAGCGATTTTGCGCAGAAGCGGCACCAGCTGTTGGTCGAGAGTGACGTCATGGGGTTTCCTTCTGAGGCGGCACCTCGAGATCAGTGAGGGAATGCATTGAGCGAGACAGCAAATTGCTATGCCCAGTATGACTATCCCCACCACCACTTTGAGTACCGTCTGAAGCCACCCCCATGGGATCCACGACCACATCCACTTCCACAGAGAGCTCCACCAAGCCCCCCCCCCCCCCGCAGAGCCCTCTGTGATGCCTGCGACTATGGTGTGGAGATCTGTGATCTGGCTTTGAATTTTCCGGGAGTTGTCAGTAAGGTTGAAGCAGCACATTCCGTGAAAGGATTCGCAGCCCAGGTGGTGCAACAGTAGGAGGTAGTCGATAGCCGCTCGATTATCGAGAATGGCATGGCGAAGCTCTGCCTGCTCTTGATTAAGGAGCGCTATCGCTGAGGAGGTATGGTTAATGGCCTTTGCTAAACCGCAGGCCAAGCGACCGATCCTCTTTGCGTTGCCGACGGCTAAGCCTGGCATGCCAACGATGCTGACTGCCAAAGAGAGGTATTCGGCAGGTCTCATTACCCTAAAGCTGCTTTCACATGACCTGTCTAACAGGGTGGTGTGAGTGTGCCGTATGAGTGAGGGAACATTGGAGCCATTGGAAACATTGGGGATATTAGTGCGTGGGGCAATCATATCCTTAGTGGGGAGCAACAGTGTTAAACGACTGATACAACATATAGAGTCTGTAATATTAGCCGGAATGTAGTTAAACGTATACTGGTTACACGTAAAGAACCATCCAGATGGCAGGGTGATATGTGCATACTTCGAGCCAAGTGGCACTGGGTCATTGCAAGTCCAATTGCCGCTGCCTACATCGAGGCAACGGCGCCGGGCTCGGCCGGGTCCGGAGCAACCGTGTATCCGGCCGCAGGTAGAGTTCGGGCTGACCGCCACTCGAGGGGTGTGGAGAGTGGCCGCATCAGCCGGTAAAGTCATGGTTAGCTGCATCTCCCAACGGGCATATTCCGAGGAAGCCGATGGGATGTATGGGCTGAAGAGTCGCCTCACCAGCCAGTCCCCGTCCCGGGGGTGTGCGCCTGGAGAATGGCACACCGGGACAAGGCAGGTGCTGAGGATCAAGGCAGAGCCGACGTCCTGCCTGAGGCAAAAATCGGACTGGTTGACAAGGGTCGCCAACCTTTCCCAAATGTTGTACTGCATCCGGGCAGAGAGGTCTCCGCCTGGCATTAAATCGCTGGCCTCCAGTGAGGCGGCCTGAGCACCCCCCCCCCAAAAGCAGGGAGAGGGCCAGGATGATGGTGACTGCCATGGAGTTGGCGTGAATTCGGGCGAAAATCACAACCGCAAAGCTCTCTGGTGTCAGTTCCTCCCCCTCGCGCTGGATGGCGTCCTGGGCATCATGGCAGAGGGCCTTGACCATCCCCCAGGTGATCTTCGGTGCTGTCGTCTGCGACCGCTGTCTCTCCCGGCGGGTCCCCTCGGTCAGGGCGAGATCCTGCATCTCCGGGATCGGACTCGGGTCGGCCTGGGTCCACGCCATGTGGTTCCAAATGAGGCTTGACGCACCGAGCTGGGATCCAAACGACACCTGTGGGAGACATAACTGCAGCATACCCTCTTCCCCAGGTTATGAGCGGCACCGGGCCCCTCCAGGAAGGGTCTGGTGGCACTCGGTACCAGACCATAGGTCGCGGGAGGGCTTCCGAACGGCGGAAGTGCTTCTCCTGCGGCGTACAGTCCGAAAAAACATTGAGGTGATTGTATGTGAACAATACCTTATTCAGACAGAACTGTGCTTCTCCCTGTGATTTGGGGAGGGCTGGTGGCTCCCCCTTTCTGTTTGTTTGTCAATATAGGACTTTAGCGTCCGATTGACCCGCTCTACAATCGCCTGCCCTTGCGGATTGTAGGGAATGCCAAATGTGTGTTTGATGTCCCAGGTGGCCATGAAGGCGGCCAACTGCCTAGAGCTGTAGGACGGGGCGTTATCCGTTTTCACGTGCCGCGGCTTGCCCATCACCGCAATGCAGGAAAGGAGGTGCTGCTCCATGTGGGAGGCAGCCTCCCCCTTCTGCGCCGTCGCCCAAACGAACTGAGAGAAGGTGTCAATGCAGACATGCATGTACTGCCATCTGCCAAACTGCGGCACATGCGTGACGTCCATCTGCCACACTTGATTGGCCTCTGTCCCTTGTGGGTTGACCCCCCACGAGGGCCCCCCCGGCGCCCCTGCGCAATGCTGGCAAGAGCGTACTATACCTTGGGCTTGAGAAAGTGGCAGATTGAACTGTCTGGCGAGTGCCTTGGCGTTTTGGCGAAAAAATGCATGGCTTTGAATTGGAGTAGTGAAAACTCCCAAAACTGAACGTTGCTGAATTTCTCTTGCCGCCGCATCCGCTCTGCTATTGCCCGTGGAAATCGGACCCGGTAGGTCTTGATGACTTCGGATGTGGGCAATATAGAGCGGCTCCGTGTGGTTCCGCAAGTGGAATTGAGCAGTGAGAAACAGACTAAGCAGATTCTTGTCTATCGCGGGGGTAATGTAAGCTCCCGGTAGACTGTGGAGCAAGTTCCTAACGTACAGACTGTCAGTTATGATGTTTAAACGTTCCTTGGCGAAGGTGCGCAAAGCAAGGTTCACGGCTGCCAACTCCGCCCGCTGCGCGGACTTCTGTGGGAGAGTCAACAGCGTGTGCCAAGCTTTGCCTTCCTGCCAGGTCAAGACACCATATGTGCGTCCACCATCGGTAAAGACTGTCTTGGCCCCCCGAAGTGGGACCAGCGAAAGCAATTTGAACAAGCTGACTGTTCCTGTTTGAAGCGAGACAAGTCTGGGGTCTTTGGGCAAATGGTATGCCAAGCTTCCAGTGAATCCTTCCAAAGCTATCGGAAGCGAGTCACCTAGCTGCATCAACTGATGAATTTGTTCCTTAGTGAACGGGACTATGATCTTAGCTAAATCGTGCCCAGAGATGTCCCTAGCTCTCAGCCTGCCGCGGTAGATCACCGCGGAGACCAGTTCTTGGGGCGGAACAATGTTCCGAGATGAGGTGTTAGGCAAGTACACCCACTCCACAATTTTCGCTCCCTTTTCTGAGTCTACTCCTAGCGCCCCAGTGAACATGGATCCCGACCGTACGATGTACAAATTCAGGATCGGGGCATATGGCCCCTGGGCGATCCTATCCACCCACCTCTGGCTGAGAATTTGGTTCACTTTCTCGAGCGCCAAGCGCGAGTCTCGAGAGATTTTTATCCGGTCTGCCGGCTGCTTGCCTAAGGTTAGCAGCGAGAAGAGCAGCTTTAGAAGATCTGTATCCAAGCGAAAATACGGTCTGGCCCAATTGATATTCCCCAAAACTTGCTGCAATTCTACGAGGGTGACTGAGTCTTGTAAGTTTATCTGAGGTAAAACCGGTGCGGCGAAAGAGCGGCGAAGCCGATGGCCCAAGTATGAGAAGGGCTCGGTTCTCTGCACTTTCTCCGGGGCAATGAGTAAGCCTTTGTCCCCCAGGCTGGCCTGGAGGTCTGAAAACATTTCGCTGCCAAGCTGTGGCAACGCTACCAAAATGTCGTCCATGAAGTGACAAACTATGGCTTGTGGGTAGAGGTTTCGAAACTTTGCCAGCGCGTCGTGAACGTAAATTTGGCACAAGGTGGGCGAATTGAGCATGCCCTGTGGCAAATATTTCCACGCGTAACGCTGCGTGGGCTCACTGTGGTTCACGACCGGCACCGTAAAGGCAAACCTCTCCCGGTCCCTGGGGTCTAAGGGGATTGTATAAAAGCAATCCTTGAGATCTACGACTAGAATCTCCCACCCCTCGGGAATCATGTTCGGATTCGGGATGCCGCATTGAAGCGGACCCATTGGCTGTATGCATTTGTTGATCTCTCTGAGATCATGGAGGAGTCGCCACTTCCCCGACTTCTTCTTAATAACAAAAATTGGCGAATTCCAGGGGCTTGTGGACTGTTCTATATGTCCTGCGTCTAGCTGTTCCTTAACTAGCTGCTTGAGAGCAACCAATTTCTCCCCCACTACCGGCCATTGTTCTACCCAAACCGGAGTGTCGGTGAGCCATTTAAGTGGCAACGCCATTACCCAAAGGTAAGCGTGGCGCCGTACTGCTGTAGAATGTCCCGTCCCCAAAGATTGACGTGCACGTCAAGAATGTGCGGCCGGATCACCGCCGTGCCGTCAGCCCTTGGGATTGTGACTTCTACCCACTCTCGGCTTCTAAACGCTTCCTGAACACCGCCTACCCCCCACACATCGGAGACCGGCTCAATGGCCCACTCTCTCGGCCACTGGCTTCTGCTTATCACGGTCACATCCGCTCCGGTATCGAGTAACCCTGAGAACACTCTTTTGTTCAAAAATACCTCGATAACGGGGCACTGCTTCCACTCAATGTTGGTCTCCACTGTCGCCAAGACCTGGTATCCCTGCACTGCCTCACTCGCGCTCGAGCGGTCTGCTGAACCGGACTCTGAGCTGGCACTGAGCCTTCTCTGGCTGCCTGCTGGCGAGTGACAAGGAACCAAGATCAGTTGCACTAAGGTGTCTCCCTTGTGGATTGTTTGGGGCAGGTGTGTCCAAAGTTGGACCTGGAGAACGCCTGAAAAATTCGAGTCAATGACTCCTGGAATTATGAAAATTCCGCGTGCTCCAGCTACACTACGGGGCAAAACTAAACCTATAAAGCCTCTGGGTAGGGGTCCCATGTACTGGGAATCGACTAGATAGACTGTGCCCGGCAGATCGCATGTAACGTCCGCCTGGCAAGCCAATTCTAGTCCTGTGCCACCCTTGGGGCTGGCCTGCGCCCTCGCAGTGCCTGGAATGTGCCTGGAACCTAGTCCAGTTCTGGGGAGTTCTGGATCTGGGTGAAGGAAGCCTCTGTTTGAACTGGGGCCAGAGACGTGCCCGGATTCCGGTTTCCCGAACTCGGACAATACCTGGCCCAATGATAGCCTTTCTTGCACTTCGGGCAGGGGGTGTTCGGAGCCTTGGGACGGCCGGATTTTTGTCCGCCTCCCTTGGATCGGCACTCCCTAGCGAAGTGTCCGACCTTGCCACAAGTGTGGCATGCCCCTTTGATCTTGCCATTGCCCTGAGATCTTCTTCCCCCCTGCACCGCGGCCGCTAGCAGCCCCATCTTGTAGGAGTCTGTGCCAACGTCGGAGCATGCTCGGATCATGTCCGTTAAGGTCAAGTCCGGGCGATTGCCCAGGGACTGCAAGATTTTACGGCAGTCCAGGTTGGCGTTGTCCTTAGCTAGCTTAATCATAAGCTCTTGTTGGGCCTGCTCATTATCAATCTGCCTGCTAATTGCTTCCTCCAGGCGATTGATGAAGTCCATGTAGGGCTCCTGGGCTCCCTGCTTGATAGCAGTGTAATTTTTAGCCGTTTTGCCAGACGCTGGGACCTTGAAGTATGCCCTGTAGGCAGCTTCGGCTGACATTTCTAGAGTGGCGAGAGGCAAGTTAATTTGAGCGTTGATGGGCTCAAAGGCACTTGAACCATACAACTGGTCAGGGATTACCGCGCCTCCCATCCTGGCAGCCCGAGTTTGCGCCTCTAGGCGGAACTCGCTGTCCCAAATCATGTACTGGCTGGGGGTTAGCATCATCCTCATGACGGCTTTCCAGTCATGAGGAATCCACATGGTGGTTTCGCACACTTGCTGAAGCGTGCCCCTCGTAAAACGACTCTGGAGCCCTGTCTCTGAAATTGCTTTCCGTAAAGCCATGAGAAGCTTGTACGGGACTGGGGAGTGTACTATCTGCTGTGCGCCCGTGAGCGCGTCCATCTCCAAGCGGATTGGACAAATCTGTCTGAGTTCAGCTAGTTGTTCAACCGACAATTCCCCCTTTTTAAGTTCTATCTCAGCTGTGCGCTGAAGGGCACTCTTCACGACTAGGGAGCCTGGAGCTGTCAGAGGAGCGCCTGCGCTCCCCATTCCTTGCGTTCCTTCGGTGACGTCTGCAGCTGTCACTGCGGGGACGCTCCCTACGCTACTCTGCCGATAGCTAATTGACGGATAGAGTGCCGTGGGCGCAGTCGGTTCGACTGGCTTACCTGATGGCTCGACTAACGGGGGTTCTTTGGCCTCTACCCGGACTGGCTCGATCTCTGCTAAGAGTTTCCTACACTTCCTCCAAGTGCGAACTATCCCTCCTGGAGCTTTCAGGGGTTGCTGAATACAGTCTCCTATCTGATCCCAGAGCTTCAGGGTTAACGTACCTACTTCTGGGTAAAGTAGGCAGTGTTCCCTGAGGTACGCCAAAAGCCTCGCTAATTCCCTGCTGTGAAAGCGTAACTTAAATACCCTGGCCAGGATTTTAAACTCTTCCTCACGAGTTCTTTGGCTAGCGGACGGACCTGGTCTATGAGAACAAGTCCCCATATTACCTGCGATTGGGTCTCCGGAAGATTTCTCCTCGGGACGGGTCGACGCGTCTTTGCAGGCAACAGGTTCGGGCGTCGGGTGTCTGGGGTAGACCTCGGAGCGTGGACCTTCTGCCACGGGCCCTTCGACGGCCTCTGCGATGTCAGGGGCTCACAGCTGCCCTGAGCGGAACGCGTTTCCCTCTATGGCAACCCTCCTCGAAAGCGGGGAGTAAGCTGTAGGAATGTCTCTCGGGGATGCTTCGCCGCAGGCTACTCCTCCGATCGGCTGGCTGCCGGCCGGAGCGCCGCGCTGTCCTCCGGGATGACGGGTCGCGATTCAAGCGTAGAACCGGACTGCGTGAATCGCTACTCACGAGTAGACCTCTCCGGGGTCTCTTACGAGTAAATCACGTCGGGGTCACCAGCTGTAGCGATGTTGGGCCGCTAGGGCGGCGCTAGGTCCCGGAGGAGACTGATCAATGACAACACGAGGCAACAGGAGCGAGATCAGATCAGTGGTTTATTGGGAAAATACATACACCTTTTATAGATCAGAAGGCAGGTAGAAAAAACCATCACCCGGGAGTCAATCACATCACCTGTTTACTCAGGTTAATTGGGGAACCTCTCGAAGGGAAGTTAATTATTTCGGACAAACACGGGATGAGGGAGACCATTGTTTAGGGCTTAGACAGGGGTAAACATCTTCGCTGTTTGCACCGGAGATTTCCTTGGCCAGGAGATGAGTGTTTACCTAATCAGTCACTGGAGTTGGCGATCTGCCTACTTTGCAGAATCGTCGGTCAGGTCATGTAATTGGGTGAATCAAACCCTATCATTTATTCACCCCCCTTAATTTAGCTGCCCGCAGAAGCCACCGCCAGGAGCCTTCTCACCTAAGCAGCCTCCGCAGGGCTGTTCCATGCCAGATGGGCATGGGGAATCCGCACTGCAGGGGCACACAGGTGCTGGGACTTTTCCCTTATGTGCTCCATCCATGGGCCAGTGTATTTAGGTCAGAGCAGGATTGCAGACTTCCAGCTACAATGCTCAACTTGCCTGAGCTCTAATGCTCACCTTCCTCTGCTGACAGTCTGCATGAAGATTCCGGTGTCTTCCAGAACCTGCTACGAGGACTGAATATTTGCACTAATTCTGATGATAGCTTTTGCCTGATATGTCATCTGTGCTTGCTGGACAAAGAAGGACTACTTGGGGTAAGTCTCCACCAGGAGGACAGAAGCTGTAGAACTCTTTGGCTTTGTCTGTAATTACAGCTTGCATTTACCCTGCTGGTCTGGACTGCTACTGAACTGTATGGACTTATCTATAGCACAACTTAACTGTCTCAGTTAGATCAACTAAGCAGCCCAAGAGAATATATATATGTATATCTGTTTTGTGTTACAGTTGTTGCACTGTATATACTTGGACCTTTTTACTTCCTGAGTAAACCTATGTTGAGTTATTTTCCGCACCAAGATCTGTCTGCCTGTTTTTCTCACAAGGGACCACCTTGCCAGGTGCAAACCTCTTGCTGGCCACTGCATGCCACTCTGCTAACCATTTACATCAACACCCCAAGGACAAGGAATTCATCTGTCTGTGCCACCTGAGTCCCAGCATCCTTGTCTTTGCCCGCGACAGCCTTAAATCACATTGAGCAGTTAAGCAAAAATGTTTGAAGCAGAAATCTTTTATGCATTCAGCTGGATTCGATTAGACTACTTCACACAGTCTGTCACTCAAATGCATGTTTACCTTAAATGTGTAATGATTGTTGACTGTTGAATTTAGATTCCACACAAGTAATGCTGGTAGTTGTTTTATTTCCAAAATTAGATATGACTCACCATCAGGACAGTTAATACAGGCCTCCTGGTGATTGTTCTTCTGACTGAGAGGTGGGAGGGTGAGCCTCAAGGTTGGGTAAATCTTTCTTTATTCATGTCAGAGGCACCACAAGCATTAAATAACAGACAAATCTAAAATTAACATATCTAAAACAAACAGGAATTAGATGACATCCACCCAACATTGATAACATTTCCTCTTGCCAACATAAGGTCCTTCTCAGTGCACATTGAGGGGCATTGTGTGCATTGTATCATTGTTGTGTATTAAGGCACAATTGCAAGTGCGCAGGCAGCGCCTTGCAAAGAAAAAATGGCGGTTTCCCGCCATCCAAATTAGGAGCTAAAGTTGGCATGAAATCTCCCTCTCTGACCGTGTTCATTATGCTAATCAGAGTTCTGTGATTGGTTACAGTTTTGGATCCTGTTTCCCATTGGTTAATACATATATATCTTGTTATGATTGGTTGGTTATGCTTGTCCGGCGGGTCGCTACTTTGTATCAAGGAGCCACCGCTGGAGAGATACTATATAAGCCCCACGGGTAAACAAGGGTGGGGACGGACTGGATCTATACTACCCATTCCGCACAGGTAGCCAGTAACGTGCTAAGCCTGGGTCTCCTCCAAACACTATCACTCAAAGGGTGTAGTTTAGGCATTGCCTCTTCTATGGCAGATTCCGGAAGAACTGATTTCATGGGATTGTATAGCTATTTTAACGTCTGGACCGCCTTGTAAGCATAACCTGAAAGACGGTTTAATAAACACCAGTTGTTGTTCTGTTCATCGTTGTCTGGACTATTGCTTATAAGGGCCGGACGCAACAATCATATAGGCGATAGTTTGTTCTTCTCCGCATTCACACAGGATGTCATCTACAGGGGAACCCCACTTTCTCAGAATAGTCCTTGATCTTCCTACCCCTGCATGCAGTCTATTTAAAGTTTTCCACACAGGTGGTCGAGAGTCATGTGGGTCTATATTGCGCTAAATGTAAAGGTAGTACAGATAAAGAATTCTCAATGCCTAAATATGTGAGCCAGTGTGCTGTAGTGGATAGAGTAACAGGTTCAAATCCTTGCTTGGTGTTAGAAACTCACTGAGGTGGTAGGAATGGGAGCAGCAGCATTGGTAAGACCACCATGTATATATTTCACATACTTTAGACTCCCATTAGAGTCACTATAAAATGGTTGTGATAGAATAGCACATAGTAAAAGTCTCCCTTGCTCAAAAGCCTGACCTATCTGACTCTAGGGCACAGTGCTCATCTCCACTTACAACCAAAAAGCCAGTGCTGTCTGAGTCTGCAGATATTTCTATTGTCATGTGGCAGGTATGACCAATTGCTGAAGCACCCAGAATGCTGTTCCCTTTTCCCTGCAGAAGCGGTACCTCTTTATCTACTTGCAATTTCTTGCTTTCAAACTGCTAGGTTGGCAGGAGCTGGGACAGACAATGGGCGCTCACTGTGTTGCACAGCTTTTGCATCTTGAACTACTGACCTTCTGACCTTCTAGTTATCAAGCTTAACCACTAAGCCACTGCAGCCCTAGAATAACACATAACACATGATATATCTAATCATGGCATTAGATGTTTTATAAGAAATGGTTTATAAATTCAGCAGAGTCATGTGGCAAAGTTTTTTTCTGAATGTATATCTTTAGACCAGTGGATTGTCAACCTTGAGTCCCTAGATTTTCTTGGACTACATTTCCCAGAAAACCTGGCCAGCACAGCTAATGGTGAAAGCTTCTGAGAGTTTGCTATAGGCAGGGTTATTTATTGCCTGCCCCAACAATGCAGAAATCATCACTGAATGGGAGACAGACCATACCCCAGGCCAAGAAATTATACCACTCTATTCACAGCTTGGCCATGTCCCCTAGCCAGCCTTCCCATGACCATGCTGGCTGGGGATTCTGGATTATGTAATACCAAAATTTATTTTTCCAAACTCTGATTTTGTTAAATCAGAGCCTTTATCAGGAGTTAAACTTCTGTTTTAAACCCATCCCTTCTGCACTTTGAACATGTCAGGATTTGCAGCAACTGCTCTAAGTCCTGCAGAACTTGCTCTGCTGCAGATGCTAAGCACCACCTGATAGCTCTGGAGAAGGTCCTTGGCCTTCATAAATTCCACTGAGTAGAACCAGCCCTTCCTCCCAGACACTGCCTCAGCAACTAAGGTTAGCAGACCTGCCATTGCTTGGCTCCTGGACCACTTGCCATTTTCCTGGTTTCTAGAAGATCCCCTGCCTTGTTCCTGATTCTTGCTCCTGAAGACTTCTGCCCAGTTCCTGATTCCTGCAGAGTGTTGTTGTGCCTCAGCCACAAAGGTCAGCAGACTTGCAGTTGCTTGACTCCTGGATTGTTTGCCTCGATCCTGGTTTCTGCTGTCAAAGGTTCTTTACCTTGCTTCTGATTTCCTGCCTAATTTCTCCTTCTGAAGACTCCCTGCTCTGTTCCTGTGGACTGTTGTTTTCCCTTATCTGGATCCTTGCTCCTTGAATTCTGTCCTTGTCTTACTTGAGGATTCACTGTCATGTCTGTCCGTTTGGTTGGCTGACTTCTGGCTTGTTTGGACTATGGTTTTATTGCTGGACTAATCCTGCATCTCTAGTTTCATTTAGGATTTTGACCCTAGCCTGAGATTTGGTTACTATTATTCAGCCTGTTACCTGGTTGTCCTGGGTCCTGGCATTTGTGTTGCCTACCATCTGCCCACACCCTGGACTCTGACAGCACAACATGAAAGGCAACGTGAACTTTTCTCCAGCCTAATGGGGTTGAGTAGATTATTGGCATTATTAGGAGAAATGTTTATTCACCAAGGGAGAATATGTACTGTATACCCTTTAGACCTCATTATTCTGTGGATGAGTCATCCTGCTAAATTGCGTATGCTTTCTATCTTTGGCATATGATGGAAGGTATGGCATGTTTTTATGATGGACTGAACTTGACAGAAACAAAACTAATAGTTTTAGAAGCTATCTGATTTCATTTTTATCTTAACCTATAAAATCGAGGGTTAACTGTTGGAACTTTGCATAGGCTCCTTAGCCAGGCCCTACTAGCCCACACTCACCATTCGTGCACATGCCCGAACTGGGTACGCAGGTAAATGCACGATTGAGAACGCCAGTGGGGCAAGAGCCCCACAAACATGAAAAAGGGAAACAACTTCATTTCCCAATGTTATTTGTACTGCGCCGCGCCACAGCCAATAAGGCTGAGAGGCGCGACCACAAAGAACATTGAGAAACGCGCCGCAGCCAATCAAAATCAAGCAGCAGGAAAAAAAACACACCACAACCACAAATCACAAACCCATAACTACAAGCCCCAGAGTCCTGCGCGACATGAGTGCACAGGACGCTGAGGAAGCCGGTGCCTGATTTTTTTTAAAAAACAACAACTCACCACCTCACAGCCATGCAAACACCAACCGCCCTTCTTTCCCTCACCAACGGCGCCTGAAGGTCCCGACTGGAGTTTCACCTTTAATATCAGTAGGTGGGGGGTTGCGATCCCCCTCTCCGCTGGCTCCCCTAGGGTTGGGAGGTTTGTGGGGACAAAAGGGGTATGCCCCCCAACCCTTCTGGACCCAGGAGAGCAGGGAAAGGAGTTCGATTCCCCCCCCCCAAAAATCCTCCGCCTTTAAAGAGAAGAAACCAAGCAGTTTCTTCTCTTTAAAAATGGCGTTGTTTTAAGGAGGGGGGAAATTGATCCACTCTCCCTGGCCTCCTGGGTCCAGAAAGGTTGGGAGAACATATCCCTTTTGTCCCCGCAAACCTCCCAACCCCAGGGGAGCCAGCGGAGAGGGGGGTCGCAACCCCCACCCACTGATATTAAAGGGGAAACCCCGATCTACTTTCACAACTCCACACAATCAAAGCACCATAACACAATAAAGCCCCCTCCCCACCACCTAGCCCACCCTTCCTAACCCCCAATGACCATGCCCCCCTCCCCACCACCTACCCCACCCTTCCTAACCCCCACCAACCACGCGCCCCTCCCCACCACCTAGCCCACCCTTCCTAACCCCCAATGACCACGCCCCCCCTCCCCACCACCTAGCCCACCCTTCCTAACCCCCATTGACAATGCCCCCTCCCCACCACCTAGCCCATCCTTCCTAACCCCCAATGACCATGCCCCCTCCCCACCACCTAGCCCACCCTTCCTAACCCCCACTGACCATGCCCCCCACCCCACCACCTAGCCCACCCTTCATAACCCCTAATGACCACGCCCCTCCTCACCACCTAGCCCACCCTTCCTAACCCCCATTGACCATGCCCTCCTCCCCACCACCTAGCCCACCCTTCATAACCCCCAATGACCACGCCCCCTCCCCACCACCTAGCACACCCTTCCTAACCCCCACTGACCATGCCCCCACCCCACCACCTAGCCCACCCTTCCTAACCCCCACCAACCACGCCCCCCCACCACCTAGCCCACCCTTCCTAACCCCCACCAACAACGCCTCCCTCCTCACCACCTAGCCCACCCTTCCTAACCCCCAACGACCATGCCCCCCTCCCCACCACCTAGCCCACCCTTCCTAACCCCCAACGACCATGCCCCCCTCCCCACCACCAAATAAATAAATAATTTTTTAAAAATTACTAAAAACACAGTCAAAAACATCCAAAAATACACAAAAACAAACAAAAACAACACCAAAAAACAATATGAAGTAAACAAAAATGCAATCAAAAACAAAACAAACAGACAAAAATATAAATACCAACACCCCCCCCACACACACACACACACACACAGAAAAGAAAGAAACAAGCAAACTTACCAAAAGATGTCCTACCTCCACGAGGACCAGAAAAGAAATGAATAAAAAAAGAGACTACTTACCAGAAGAAGCTCCACCCAGAGGCCAGGAGAGCAAAAAGTCAAAATACAATAACCCCTACCAGCACCACCTGCTGGCCACAATAGTAAAAACAATTCAAAAACACAATACAGCCCCAAACAAAAGGCCACAAGAGTAAAAGCAAATCAAAAACATAACAGAAATTCACAATTTTACACAAAAGGTCACACCAATAAAAACAAGTCAAAAAATTACACTAAAACACAATTTAACACAAATATATGTCAATAAAATACAATAGAAATTTTTAAAAATCCTGTGCTGAGTTTTAACTCAAATTAAAACCCAAAACATCTAAACACATTTAAAAAACATTGAATGTAAAAAAACATTTACTTTTACATTATTAAAATTATTACCTACGTTATAACTAATTTAAAAAATCAAAAAAACTAAAAAATTATTCGCTTACATAAAACAATTTGAAAAAATTATATCATACTTTGTTCTTTTATTAATCCTCAAAAAAAGCAGATCACAATTAATAACAGCCAAGCCAAATTTTTTTTACATAAATAAACATTTTAAAAATTAAAATTACAGACTAAGCAATTTTTAAAAAACATTAACACAATTTAACCTTCCAACACAATTTAAAACAGCCCGGCAACGCCAGGCAACCTCTGCTAGTATGATATAAGATCAGCTGCTTTTATGGAACTGTTTTAACCTATAGGGGAATTTGTGAAAATATTGATATTGTTCATCCATTCGATCCATTTCTCCCACCTCTCTCTTGTACACTCAACAGCTACTAGGGATGTGACTTCCTGACTCAATGCATCTCTAAATAAGACAGCAAAAATAAGTGCCTGACAAGCAACTCCTTCTAGAGGTTCATTATGGTATTTATGTGTTTCTAGAGCTCCTGTGTCTCTGTCCCAGTTCCTGCCAACCTAGCAGTTCAAAAGCAAGAAATTGCAAGTAGATAAATAGGTACTGCAACAGTGTTACATGCACTCCGGTGTCTAGTCATGCCTGCCACATGTCCCCAGAAATGTCTGCAGACGCAGACAGTATTGGCTCTTTGGCTATAAACAGAGATGAGTATTGAACCCTAGAGTCAGGTGTGACTGGCTTTCGAGCAAGGGTGACCTTCCTTTTTACCTAGATCTCCATAAAAAAATCCCATTGTTGAAAATAGGGTAAATGCAAGCAGGACTGATCAGGTTTGGGTCAGGAGCTACCCACCACCAGGAATTTAGAGGTGAGGGTGACAGAAGCATTGTACTCCTGCCCTCAGGCACTCTTATGACAACATCAGCAGGTAGGAACATTTGTACCACCAAAAGAAGAAAAAGAAGTGAGAAGGAATAAAGATGGTTTTTAACACACTGAATTCTAACCTAGCCAATCAAAATGCATGCAAGCGGAATGCAGACATTCGTACACAGCCCTAATAGTAAACCATGTAATGAAGTAAATAAGTTCTAGCATGCAAATTCTAGTGAGCAGATGTGACAAAAGTCTTCCACTTCACTTTATACCTGTATGAAATGGCTGGCAGAATGGCTGTCAGGGGATTTGAAGCAAGGATATGAAATAGTTCATCACAAAAATTGTCTCTTTGTGTAACAGGACATTCTTCAAGAAATTTTGTGCTATATCCCCAACATAATATAAAACCACTGGCTGATAGTAACAACATGAAACCTAGAAAATGGTTGTAGGCTTCTACACTTTTTTGTTTGCTGTGCAGATATTTTGACATTGTGTTTTTGGGAAGTGTATGATTCAAAAGTAAAAAGAGTGTGGACATGGAGTGTGAAGAATTTAAATGCTGCATAGAACTCCACAACAAACCTCTGTATGTTTATTTGGAAAGCATACCCTACTGTGTTCAAAGAACAATTAAGCAATTGCACCCTGATATGAGCAATTAAAATTGCAGCTTTGGAGTGGTAACCACAAAAATGAAAGCAAAATAAGCAAAAATAAACATGAGAAACACCACATAATAATAGCAAAATCATTATCTTGCTAGGGTTGCAATCTTCCAGTGTCAATTTTTCAAAATAAAAGTTGTTAAGGTTGACTATCAGTAGTATTTTGCTACTCTGTTAAATTTTGGTGGATCAACTGCATTAGTTGGCAAAGTTTTTTCTATGTAATAATAGGAAAGTAACACATTTTTGGTTACATAGCAAATCAGATTAAGTAGAATCTCGGATAAAGTCCAAACTCCGTTCCACAAGTTTGTACTTTATCCAAATCAAATGGGTGATGCATCGGATAATGTCCAAAAATGGACTATATCCGAGGTTCCTATACCAAATACCTCGAATAACATCCATTTTAGCGGTTTTGGACTTTATGTGATACATCACGTATGCATGAAAATTGCAACTTTATCCGAATCTTACTTTATCCAAATCAGACTTTATCCGAGGTACCACTGTACTTACGTATGTTGAGGAAAGAAGTAGATTGCTCACAGTATAGGTCAGTGATGGCGAACCGTTTAGAGACCGAGTGCCCAAACTGCAACCCAAAACCCTTATTTATCGCAAAGTGCCAACACAGCAACAGGGGAGGAAGGAAATGCTTCCATTGGGCTGCTGGGCATAGGAGCAGGTTGAACTATGTGCTGGGGGTAGGGAGGAGGCACTCCTATTGGGCAGCTGGACAGAGAGGTGGGGTGAACTCTGTGCTGGGGCGACTGCACAGGTGCCTACAAAGATGGCTCTGAGTCCCACCTCTGGCACACATGCCATAGGTTCACCACCACTGGTATAAGTAAAGGTTGCCCTTGCTTGAAAGCCAGTTATATCTGATTCTAAGGTGCAGTGATCATCTCCATTTACAGCCAAAGAGCCAGTGCTAGTGCTGTCTGCATCTGCAGATGTTTCCATGGTCATGTGGCAGACATGGTGAGACACTGGGGTGCATGAAATGCTGTTACATTCCACACCAAAGCATTACCTATTTGTCTACTTGCAATTTCTTGCTTTCGAACTCTAGGTTGGCAGGTCTTGAACTGCTGCCCTTCCAGTTATATTGTTTTGTGTGTGTATGTGTGTGCTTAAAAATGTTCCTGCAAAAATAAGAAAGAAATGAGAAATCTGATGTTGGGAAGCATGAAATGGGACACGACATGTAAAAACTATGTGAGCTGAAATACTTGCTCAAGAAAGTAAGAATTACAGAAGGAAACAGACAGGAAAACAAAAGATTATGTGCATAGTACATACTCGAAAGTTTCTCTTAGGACAAAATTCATGGGCTATGTTTTGGGGTAGCAAAATAATTGTGCATGAAATATGCCTCATAACCCAAGCTATGATTGTGGCCTTTTCTTCAACTGTACAATGATTAGTATCATGCATGTGGTCTTCAGAGCATTCATTACAAGGCCAAGCTGTAGTTAACCTTTGATAGATTCACAGCTATATTTTGTTCCATCACTTGTGAAGGGACCATATAGTCCAGGATTGGTACACAGAAAGAGCCTCCTTGAAGACTGTAATATTTTTGAACCACAATCGGGTGTACCCTGGTAATGGCAACCTTGTGAAGGGAACTGCAGGATGAACTCAACCAAAAGGTGACTTCATTTTGGCAGTTTCACGTCTGCCCTAGACATGGAAGAATAAGTATAGTCCAGGATATCTGAAACAGGAGGTTCAAGGTAGGCTTTGGGACATGCACAGTTGTGGTCTTTCCACAGATTGAAATAGCCAGGGGGTTCAAGAAGAATCGGGAAGACTGCTAGTGCTGCCTCCCGACATACACTTTGCAGGCGCACCCCCAAAGAAAGACTCAGACACCGGTATATGGATAAAGGCATTGGGCCACTTTTATTGAATAATGCCCTAGTCCGAATTATAACTTTCAATTGGTGTATTCATCCAATTGTAATTCTTAAGGCAAGCAGGCCGAAGTAACACTGGTAAGGTTCCTCCCAAAATGCCAATGGCAATTGGCTACATGTAACTAGTTGTATCAATTTGTTTGTTGACACAAACAAATTGTTGACCGGAGTCAATAAACTATCTACTGACCCCACCCTATGACGTGTATCCGTTAAATCTCAAGGTGATGCATGCTGTTAAGCTCCTGCCATCACCCCTTGCCTAGTTCGTTGTTGACCGGCCAAAGCTATTACCCCTGTACCTGTCTAAGTGTTGGCCAGTCAATTGCGAACCTGCCGGATACCTATGGGTCATAAATCTTTACTTTACCAGTGCTACCCACCAAAGTGACCAAAGTCAAATAACCCCTTTGCTCAAACACTAGCAACAGTGTGGGATGGGCAAAAAAGCCAGAACCAAAGGGCCAATTGTAGGTTCGGGCCAAAAATTCCCACCCGGCCCCGAAGCGACCAAAAAATCACACTGTTCACTAGGGAGGGGGTGGAGGGGAAAACTTCTCCTCTCCATCGCAATTCTAAAATGGCAGCTCTGCTGCCTTGTGGCCACCCCTTTTATAGAGGGGTGGCCACGCCCCCTAACTCACCCGGATGTCTGAGTCCGGGTGGGGGTGGGGCCTGCAAAGAGCACGGCGGCCATTTTGGCACCACGCTTTCATTGCAGCCGCACCCCCCAAAGAAAGACTCAGACACCAGTATATGGATAAAGGAATTGGGCCACTTTTATTGAATAATGCCCTAGTCCGAATTATAACTTTCAATTGGTGTATTCATCCAATTGTAATTCTTAAGGCAAGCAGGCCGAAGTAACACTGGTAAGGTTCCTCCCAAAATGCCAATGGCAATTGGCTACATGTAACTAGTTGTATCAATTTGTTTGTTGACACAAACAAATTGTTGACCGGAGTCAATAAACTATCTACTGACCCCACCCTATGACGTGTATCCGTTAAATCTCAAGGTGATGCATGCTGTTAAGCTCCTGCCATCACCCCTTGCCTGGTTCGTCATTGACCGGCCAAAGCTATTACCCCTGTATCTGTCTAAGTGTTGGCCAGTCAATTGCGAACCTGCCGGATACCTATGGGTCATAAATCTTTACCTTACCAGTGCTACCCGCCACACGGGGAGGCATCTATGATGACTCACCGACACCCCCCCCCCCAGACCGTCAGCTCGGTCACCAGGCCTGCTTGCAAATCTTCCAGAAAGAGGTCCATACCTCTAGCCGACAGGTGGACCCCAACCCCTGCATAGAGTTCGTAATTTTGCAAACTTATCCTGGGGTGCCGGATGGCCGTCCCCAAACCCTTGTCTGTCAAGAACCGGGCAACAGCCCTGTTCACCGAGCGGCGAGCGCGGTCAAGGGCACGGAGGTCAATACCTCCCCTGTAAGTATGTTGCGGCACGATGTCCGACCATAGCAGCCGTGTGGACGGCCACACATAATGCAAATAGGCTAGGTCACTGCAGATCGTGAATTTTAATGAAAGGCCAGTGACCTGGGCAAGGTCATTGCCACCGAGGTGCAGTACAAGGACATCAGGCGGTTCAGCATCCCTGATGGAAAACAGGAATGGCAACAGTTCCTACCATCTCATTCCGCGCTTACCGTACCAACGCATACGTGCGGTTGCACGTAGTCCAAGCTGGGGTCCCCACTCTGTCGCCGCAGCATACTGCGCTGCCCAGTGCTCGTAACTGTGGCCCATCAGCCATACTGCCACCGGTGTGCGGGGACACACAGGGTCTGTAAAAGAAGAAAAGAGAGAATGACTTAACTGGTACTCATACCTGAAGTGGGCGGACGTACAATGCAAAACGCATGGATCCCCATCTTCCCATCCGGCGTATATCAGCCTCAGAGTACCCAAATGCAGCCGCAGATGATGCAGCGCCTATCCTAAATGAATGGGTGCCGTAACAAGCCCCGGGGAGGCCAACACTGGTTAGTGCCATACCGGTCACCTTCCAAAATTGGAATTTAGTCAGGGGAGACCCATCCTGGTGGCAGAAAAACGGGCCAGGGTGCGCGCCACGCACTGCCAAAAACTCATGTAGGGCACCAACCGGACAGATGTCTTCAATGGAACATCGTAGCAGTCTAACTCCACTGCCTACGCCGTGCTGATCAACCTTTGAGGACCGTATCCTCAACTGAGCCCACTCCTTAGTGACATAGATATCGTCGAGTTCCAGTGCCCTATGAGTCGCATCCACCTTAGACAGTGGTACCAACTCACTGATGCGGAGCGCTCCAAAGAAGGCCACTGTGGTAGCTGCGTGAAAAAGAGCCACCTCATATCTATCATAACACAAGTTATGCCAGCCTCGTGCAAGGTGGGTCAGGACCTCAGGTGAAATCGGGTGACGAGTGTCCGGGCGGCGACCACGTTCCCATGTCCACCCCTCCAAAACATGACATATGCGGAAATCATTGATGCAGTCAGCGAAGCCCCGCACTTGGGCCATAAATGCCAGTGCTGACAGCCTGGATGCTATAGTACGAGGAGCCAGACCCTGACTGTGAAGATAAACCATAAATTGTAAAACCTGTTTGACTGGTATGGGCCACACTGTAGCTGCTCACAATAGGTTCTGAATTGTACAAAAGCATGTTGATACGCCTTATGCGTGCGAGGTGCCAATGACATGCCGATCGCCCGGTTCACCTCTCCTCGCCAAACGTCCAAATCTCGGCCGGGAGTGGCGAGGGGAATTCCTCTACTTCCGGAGCCAAGGCACGGAACCGGGGGATCTGCAGGCGGGATAAAGCATCAGCAATATCATTATTAATGCCTGGTACATGTCTGGCCTTAAACAGCACATTTAGGCGTAGGCTCCTTAACACGAATTGACGAACCAATGCCATAACCCTAGGTGACTTGGACGTCTGAGCGTTGACAATGTGCACCACTGCCGCATTGTCACACCAAAAATGGACCACTGAGTTGGCCCACTCCTCGCCCCATAGCATCAAAGCTCCCAGGATGGGAAGGAACTCAAGGAAGGTAAGATCGCAGAGGCGATCCGTGCCAAGCCATGCGTGAGGCCATCGGCCGTAAGCCCACCTCCCCTCAAAATAAATCCCATATCCCAGGGAGCCGGAGGCATCCGACTGCACTTGAAATCTAGGGCAGACCATAAGGTCTGATCTCCAGAAAGAGACCCCGTTAAAATCCCGTAGGAATGTGAGCCAAACCGAAAGGTCAGCCCGTATGCCCCTAGTCAGTCGGACCCTGTGGTGGCGCTTTAACAGGCCAGCCATGGCGTCACATAGGCGCCGGGCAAATGCTCTGCCGGGTGTCACCACCCTGCAGGCAAAGTTAAGATGACCATGAAGTACCTGCAGCTCACGAAGGGACACTTTACGTTTGGCCATCAATGCCAAAATCGTTGCGGAGATCTGGGTGACCTTATCCATGGGTAACCTGGATGCCTGTGCGACCGTGTCAATTTCAATTCCTAAAAAAGTGAGCTTAGTAGCTGGGTCCTCGGTCTTTTCGGGCGCTAAGGGGACACCCAGTTCCCGCATTAGCGTCTGAAATGTAGTGAGGAGACGCGTGCATGTGTCCGGGCCCCGTTCACACCCGAACAAAAAGTCATCGAGGTAATGGGCTACAGACCGAGACCCGGACCTGCAAACAAAGGCCCACTGAAGAAAAGTGCTAAAACGTTCAAATGCTGAACATGAAACAGAGCAGCCGAAAGGCATGGCCTTATCTACATAGAACTTCCCTTGGAATCTAAAACCCAATAGCTCAAAGTCCCCTGGGTGCACTGGCAGTAATCGGAATGCCGATTTAATGTCACATTTTGCCAGGAGGTCACCGGGACCACATAAGCGCACCATCCGTAGGGCCTGGTCAAACGACGTGTACCTGACCGAACAAAGGTAATCAGGAATCGCATCATTGACTGAAGAACCCGCAGGGTACGACAAATGGTGGATTAAACGAAATTCATCTGGGGACTATTTAGGTACCAACCCCAGAGGGGAGACCTTCAAGTTAGGGAAAGGCGGTTCAGAAAAGGGGCCCGCTATCCTCATAGCCTCCACTTCTTTGGCAATACTCAGTGCAGCTACCTCCTCATTACCTTTCAAGGAAATTAAATTAGGGGCATCTTGGGGTCCTCGGACCCCCCTGAACGGAATATGAAAGTCCCACTGGAAACCCTCCAAAAGGTACCTCGCATCCTCCCTTCTTGGATAAGTTGAGAGCCATCGCTCCAGCATATACATATTAACTGGGGAGGGGGCCTTTTGAGTGGCTAGCTCCGTCAGAGGAAGCCCTGACCGCCCCTGTCCACCTCTACCTCTGCCCTGTGACCCACCAGCCCGCGGGCACGCGGAGGCAGCGTGGGGGCCAGCGCAAGAGGGACACTCATGTCGGAAACGGCACTGTCGCTTATTGCACACGCCGTTAGCTGAGAAGCTCCAACACAGCAAGCGGGCTGGAACCCCCTGCCCCGCCGGCTGGCGGGGAGCCTGTGTTGGAGCAGCTCGCTGCACAGCATGGCCACAATGGTACCTATCCCCAGGCGCCGAACACGTGGGAGTCATGTACAAGAGCCATAATTTCTGGCAGGGCTCATCCCACCTCATCTCGGGGTGCAGGGCCACCCTCATTCTAAATTCCTCATCGTAAGCCAACCACGACGGGCCAGGGAAATCAACCATCGCCCTGTAAATATTGTCCAAGTATTGGATCATCGGAATGGCCAGGTCAGGCCGGGCCCTCAGGTATACCGCCATATATATAAGATATGCCGGCAACCAGTTGGCCCACGTGCGCGGTGGCTTACGACGACAGGACAGCTCTTTGTCTCTGTCGTCCTGTCCCTCCCTCTCTTCCTTAGTGGGCTCACGGTTCAATAGAGAGAATATATCCACGTACTCCCCTCGCCAAATCTTATCCCTCGTGACCTGTGACAAATGATCACCCAGGGGCAAGGAATAACCAGCCATCGGTAAAGCCATCGACGGCACTTTCTGTATAGAGGGTATACGCAGTGGGACCTGAACAGCCCCTGCGATGCTCGGCACGGCCCCAGGGGCGGACACCCTCGCCCTGAACGAGGGACCATTTTGGAACCAGGGGTTACTGGGATAAGCTGATAACTGCTGCCCACCCACATCAACTTGACGCGGCCAGGGCCACTGAACCCCCCCCCAGTGTAAGTGGACAGTGGTGGTGGTGCACTAAATTGAACCTGATACTCACTAGTCGCACCCCCGTGAGCCGCCCCCACCGGGGGTTCCGGCCCACGGTGGGCATCGGAGCTCGCGACCGGAATCGAGCTCTGGGACCACCCCTGACTGCTCCCAGCCTGTACATCAGGTCGAACGGGGAGCTGCGAGGCACCAGCCGGGGCTGGCCGGACAGTCTCAAGCAGCTCGACCCGGTTGGCCGCCTGCTGAAACATCGCGGCCGGCAAGTTAGCCGGGGTCGACGAAGGGGCCCCTGTTGAAGAAGCGGTAGCGCCCCCCTCAGAAGGTGGCTGGGCAATGCCCAAGGATGCTTCCAGCACTGCTATCCATGCTATCAAAGCATCCACTGCCTCAGAGCCCCCAGTATAAGGTGGGCCAGGTGGGCCGGACGGCCCAGTAGGCAGTTGGGGAAAAGGCAACCCAAAAGGGGAGCCAGGGCCAGAATAGGGCCATGCCCAGAACTCAGGCCCGTGGGGGGCCGGAGGAGCTGTGGGGCGGACACCCGCACCAGGCCCCCCTGGGCCAGCCTGTCCCAGGCCCTGCAAAGGGGCGCTCAGGGCCGAAGCCCCGGAGGGGCCAGCCTGCACATGACCAGCTACAAAGCTGGGACCCGGCTGCCAAGTGGTAGCCTGACCGGCCCCACCGGTACCAGTGGGCAAGGGTCTATCACTGCCCTGCCGTGGGGGTGCAGCCCTGGTCCTCCGACCCAAAGGCTGGCCCCCATCCAATGAAGGGCCAGGAAAAGCTCTTCCCCTCGGCCATGGCTTCAGTGCCGGGGCCTTTTGCTTGGGAGCCATGTCTCCCTAAAAGAATAAGAATTGCTGAAGGATCCCTATCCAGGGATCGAGCTCCTGCGTGGAAGTACCGTGGTAGCCAAGAGGCAATCCTAACAAAGGCTCCGGGTACGAGGTCTTTCTCTTTTCCCAGCCGGGAATCGAACGCGCAGACCTCTGCAAGGCTCTATAGCCGAAGACTAAAGAGAGAACGCGATAGAGAAAACTTCTCCTCTCCGTCACAATTCTAAAATGGCAGCTCGGCTGCCTCGTGGCCACCCCTTTTATAGAGGGGTGGCCATGCCCCCTAACTCACCTGGATGTCTGAGTCCGGGTGGGGGGGCCGCAAAGAGCGTGGCGGCCATTTTGGCGCCGCGCTTTCATTTGCCATTTGTCTCAGTTTGCTTTGTGGTGGAGACAGGATATCCTGATTGTCATCTTATCCCTACTACCTCTGCTTTCCCTACACCTGGGTACACAGAAAGCCTCCTCGAAGATTGTGGCATAACTGAACCACAATCGGGCATACCCCGAGCAATGGCCACCTTGTGCCAGCTAATCTTTCTCACACTAGGTCAGGTGAAAGGAACTGCAGAATGAATTCAACCAAAAGTTGGCTTCATTTTGGCAGTTTCACATCCAGCCTAGACATGGAAGAAGAAGCACTGCAACTTTGTTCTTGTCATTTTTTCCCCCAACAGTGATATTCCATGCTAGGAAGAAACTCTGTTTACTTTTTGAAGGGCTGGCCAAAAATGATGTGAAATAAACACAGACAGATCTCTTTGCATAATATTATTTTATTTTTCTTTCATCAAGATTATACACAGAATGTTGTACCCTTTGTGCAATCTGCTAGGAAAGCCTTTATGGTTAAAAAAAACAGCACCATCAATCTTTCAGGTGCCATTATACATTGCATGGCAGGGTTCCCACAGTCAATAATACAATCCTTAATCTTATCCTTTATCTGTTAATCAGTCGCATGCATAAACATGCAGTTGGTCTACAAGGAACAAAGAACTTCTCATTCTGCTGCCTACCTCGTGCTTCATGCCTAGTTGTTATTCTGTGTCCCAATTTGCATGTTGTCTTGCACCTTCCACTCAGAGAAGTCAGAGAGTCCACAGTCAACATCCCTTTAAACTTTTTTTTTCATGAAATGCTGCCGGACCTTACTGCCTCATCTTGATTTTGTGCTTCCAAGGATTTATATTTCAATCAAACTTTGCTAAGTTCTTAGTATACTATTCCTGAAGGAATATTTCTTGTCCTCTGTGTTTCATTTAGGCAAGGGAAGACTACTAAGGTAGAGCATGATGAACAAAAATCCTTTTTCTTTCCCCTGTAAGAACAAACAGCCCTTAATTTAGGTAACAGAAAATATAGGTATGCCTCTAAATTACAGATGGTTCGTAAACCCTGTTGGTTGTATACATCACACTCAAAAGTGAAGAATAATAAGAGTTGTAGTCCAACATCTGGAGAGCTACACTTTGCCCACTCCAGCTACTGCACACAGAAATTGAATTTTCCCTCTTCTGTATGACTAAAGACCTTAAAAGAGTCAACTCTCCATCCAAATGTCTATATCCTTTGATTCTGTTTTCTTGAGTGCATCTATGCTATACAATTACAGACATTCGGTACCACTTTAACTGCCATACATGCATTCCAATTGTATAACAGTACTGTAACAGCTAAAGTGGTATCAGTCTACTGCAGCTGTGTAATGTAAACACAATCTTGCTGGTCTCTTTAGAATAGGATGGAACATTGGAAGTTGGCAGGAAACTGAAACTTGCTTCACATTAACCTGGTAGTTAAATCACCACTTGTCTCATTTATTCATTTTATACTTTCATCCAGTTTCTTCTTGATGAAGCAACTGTAATTATCTGCTGTCAAGTCAATAACGATGCCCTTGAAATACATGGTGAAGAACTTTCAACTTGAAGACTCTGGAAATGACATGGAAGGATGTCGAAACTCTTGCCGCAGACAAAAGCTGCTGGCGATTCCTTGCTTCCCAATGTGATACACAGCATGGGAGGATCCAAGTCTAAGTAAGTCAAGTCAACTCCAAATTATGGTTGTTCTCCCATATTTTCTAAGTATCAAGAACTCAAAAGTGGTTTAGGTAAAGGTATAATAATAATAATTTCATGTCAGAAATTATTCTAGGTTGAAAGGATTTTTGCTGGAGAAACGCCTCTTAGGGGCATAGCTGTCAAGTCTCCCATTTTGCCCAGAAAAATCCCATAATTTAGCCCTCTTCCCACTGTCACATATTTTTTAATAATCTCTCGTATTTATTTTTTTAAAATCCGGGAGGCGTTCCAAGATGGCGATTTTGCTGTTGAGGTTTGCGAGGGCTCAAGGGAAGATCGTGAGGCATGTGTAGGCACGTGCGACCATGATGGCAAGCCCCACCCTCCTGAGCCCAGGGGTGGAGTTAGCCCTCCACCTGGCTTGTGTGGAGCTATGGGGAGAGGAAAAGCGAAAGGGTCGGGATCTGCAGAGCAGACCCAGCCAGAGCGCCAGAGCATACGGACCTAGGTCCTAGCCAGAGTGCACGGAACGTATGGAGCTAGTTTAAAATCAGCTGGGCTGGGTCAGAGCTGAGAACGGGGTCAGAAGAGGATTGCGGGCTGTGTGGAGAGCGAGTGGCTCTGATCCATGCCTTCCTTTGGGGCAAGTTGGGCGAGCAAGTGCACATGACTTGCCCCATAAGAAGGGGCAGATGGGAGACTCTAATCCATGCCTCCCTCCCTCTGTGTGTGTGTGTGTGTGTGTGTGTGTGTTCCATGCACTCCAGTGTCTAGTCATGTCTGCCACATGACCACCGAAAACAGCACTGGCTCTTTGGCTTTAAAACAGAGATGAACACTGAATCCTAGAGTTGGATATGACTGGCTTTCAAGCAAGGGCAAGCTTTACCTTTACCTAATAACAGCAAATCCCTGATTGGTATTCAAATTTGCTGTGAAGTTTGGCCCTGTTTATGCAAGTGGTTAGTAAAGGTCTCCCTTGCTCAAAAGCCAGTCGTAGCTGACTCTAGGGTGCAGTGCTCATCTCCACCCAGCCAGAGCGCCAGAGCATACAGACCTAGGTCCTAGCCAGAGTGCACGGAACATACGGAGCTAGTTTAAAATCAGCTGGGCTGGGGCAGAGCTGAGAACGGGGTCAGGGGAGGAGTACGGGCTGTGTGGAGAGCGAGTGGCTCTGATCCATGCCTTCCTTTGGGGCAAGTTGGGCGAGCAAGTGCACACGACTTGCCCCATAAGAAGGGGCAGATGGGAGGCTCTAATCCATGCCTTCCTCTCTCTCTCTCTCTCTCTCTCTGTGTGTGTGTTCCGTGCACTCCGGTGTCTAGTCATGTCTGCCACATGACCACCGAAAACAGCACTGGCTCTTTGGCTTTAAAACAGAGATGAACACTGAATCCTAGAGTTGGATATGACTGGCTTTCAAGCAAGGGCAAGCTTTACCTTTACCTAATAACAGCAAATCCCTGATTGGTATTCAAATTTGCTGTGAAGTTTGGCCCTGTTTATGCAAGTGGTTAGTAAAGGTCTCCCTTGCTCAAAAGCCAGTCATATCCGACTCTAGGGTGCAGTGCTCATCTCCATTTACAGCCAAAGAGCCAGTGCTGTCTGTGTTTGCAGACTTTTTATGGCCATGTGGCAGGCATTACTAGAGCCCAGCAAGTCACATGGCCAGATTTTGCCACACCTACAGATTTGGCCATGCCAATGGATTTGGCCACACACACAGATGTAGCCCTGCCCACAGTTTTTCGCTTATTTTCAAATCCAAAACTTGACAGGTATGCTCAGGGGACGCCCGAGTGAGTCTCCTTTCATGTCCCCAAAAGCTGGGACAGAGACGGGTGCTCAATCTGTCATGCAGTACCTAGGTTTCGAACTGCCAACTTGCTGACCTTCCAGCTAACAAGGTGAGCTTCTTAACCACTGAGCCACTGCAGCCCCTAGGTAAAGGTAAAGGTCTCCTTTGCTCGAAATCCAGTTGTGCTCAAATATAGGGTATGGTGCTCATCTCCATTCCCTAGTGCTATCTGCAGACATTTCTGTGCTCATGTGGCAGCCATGACTAGATGCTGGAACACACAGAACACTGTTACCTTTCTTCTGAAATGGTACCTATTTATCTACTTGCAATTTCTTTTTACCAGTCTGTTGTTCTGGTGACTATCTGGAACTGTGCAGGTACTCAAGGATGCAGAGGAAGCAGGGCATGCAATTGCCACAGCTATGTAGCTCTAGATGAGATATAAACTCCCAGCCCCTGGCTTCACACCAAGGGCTCTTTGGTGTCTTGCACGCAGTACATACATTTGAATATCGTTGTACGGTAGCTCATTGGCTGCTACCGGCGTGACATCATTCTGAGTCACGCCCATCTTCTCCAGGTGATCCTCGCGCGGGAAAGGTTCCCACGGCTGCCGGTGATTTGGGGAATGTGAACCATGTGAGCTGAACGCTCGCAGCTGCCCTCTATAGGCAGCTTACTCACGTTCCTTAACAGCTGGGTTACATTGTAATCATTGTCAGGTTACATTCATACATTCTTAAAGTAATACTGTTACATACACAACACTCCTCCCCCCTAGGATGGGACGAAGTCCCTCAACCATTGTGGCTTCCCGCACGTGCGCTTGGGGCGTGCGGCTGCGTGGTTTAGCACAGGGGAACTAGGGGCTCCGAGTTCTGCAGAGTCTCATCCTGCAAGTGTGACTTCATGGCCCGCAGCTTGGGCCGCGCATTTGGGGGAATGCGCATGAACTCCTTTTGGGACAGGATGGAGTAGGACGACCCCGAGTCTATTTCCATCCTCACTGGGACCCCTTGTAACAGTACCTCTACGTAGAAACGCCGGTGCTCCAGGCCCACGCGGCTGAGACCTTTCCGATGCCGGTCGCCTTCCGCTGATGTGCTCGAGGGTGTTTCGATGCGCACAACAGGCTCCAACCCACTAAGCTACACTTATAACCCACCTTTCCTCCTGTGAATTCAAGGCCATCTACTCCACCTTTGTCTAGTCCACTAAAATCCTCTATTCAGAGGGTCACTGTTGTGTATCCAAGTTGCGCAAGCAACACTTTGCAAAGACAAAGTGGCAATTTCCCGCCATTAACATTTGCCGCTAGAATTGGCATGAACATTTCCCTTCTGGGCGCGCTCCTTATGTTAATTAGAGTTCAATGATTGGGTACAACTTTGGATCCTGTTCGGGATTGGTTAAAACTGGTATATCATATTATGATTGGTTAGTTAAGATTTGCCAGCAGGTTTACTACATTGTATCAAAGGGTCACCGCCGGGGAGACGCTATATAAGCCCCACGGGTAAACAATGGTAGGGTCAGGGCAGGATCTATGCTTCTCATTATCAAGGCAGGTTAGACCACAATGGGCTAACCTGGGGTCTTCTCCATATGCTCGCACGCAAGGTGTAGCTTAGTAGCCAGGGACGGCATGTTCTGAGAGACCGATTACATGGGACAAGTATAGCCATCTGAAGGTCCGGATATTCCTTGTAAGAGTAACCAGGAAGACTTTACAATAAACCGTTGTCCGTTGTTCTGTTCATCGTTTGCTGAACTATTCTTTACAAGGGCTGGACACGACAGTCACCCAGTAAATTTCATGGCTTCTGAATTAAGGCATGCTGGTGGAGTCTCACTCATGCTGATCATATCCCCCAATATGGATGCCTGTTTCATACCTGTCAAGTGCGGCTCTGGAAAATACGGGACCTGTGCAGAACCCTTCTGTGCAAACGTAGAACCATTCTGTGCAGCCTTCTGCGCAGAAAGGTTCTACGCATGCGCAGAAGGGTTCTACACATGCGCAGAAGGGTTCTACACATGCGCAGAAGGGTTCTACGCATGCACAGAAGGGTTCTACACATGCACAGAAGGGTTCTGTGCAGAAGGGCATACGCCGTAACTACTTCCCCCCGCCGGTCAAATTATGGGATGCTGGCAGCCGGTGGCGGGTGAGTGGCTGAAGCGGAGTGGAAATATGGGAAATCCTGGCCAATATGGGATACTTCACAGGTATGGCCTGTTTGAGTTGGCTATACAATAAAATATGTAAACATTCCACATACCGTCTATTTATTAGTGAGGTAATCAAAGCAACATTGATACAGAAAGGTGGGGTTAGTGCTTATTTTTGTACAAGCAGTAGATGTGAAATCACAGTTTGGGAGCTCAAGTTCTCCCTTAACTTCAGGTCTCTGGGAGGACTAATTAGGTTGCACACTTATTTCTGGATTTACATCTAAACAGTTCAACATCTGCTTATGAAAACCCTTCATGTTTGCCAGTTACTGCTCTTGTGAGAGTTTTTTTTTTTTTTGCAAAAGGTCAAACCAACTGCCTAATTATATGAAAGTTATGAAATGGGTTGCTAGGAGACTAAGAAGATTTCAGCTCTTTCTTGTTCTAAATACCCACAGACACAATTAAAAAGCCTTGGGAAAAGCAATATGACTGATAGCATTCTTTCCCCTAATTGGTGATGATAATATACAGGCCAGCCCATATACATTGACCAGATATTGCCAAGGGAATAGCAAGGGAATAGCAAGGTGTGGTTGCACTAACAGACTATTTTCCCCCAAAAAATATTATGTTGGTGCAAAAATCACTTTAAGGTTACAGAATTTAAAGCCAGGGAGCGATAAACCGCATTGGCAATTCCTTCATACTTTTGATTTAAAATTAGTACAGCTCCTATTGGTTGCGGAATCTCTGAGGAACGGGCAGGCTTTTGCCATGTGGCTAATCCTCCCATAACTCTAGTAGACACATGATTGGCTGTGAGGCATGCCACTCCAAATGCCTTTCCCAGTCAGCATGAATTTTGGACAGTTGATGTTTCAGCCTTTTGTGGTCAATGCACTCTTCCCTCAGAAAACACGCATACTTTTTTAAACTTAGCTGCTTGCTATACAAGATATTGTATAGCATCAACACTTTGACCAAGCAATGCTGTGATAAACCTCATTTCACCCTCACCCCATCCATAAAAAAGCCAGTTAAACTTAAATTGTCAAAAACTGTTAGTAGAGCGGAAATGTGCTTCTAACAATCATTGCTGTTAAGACAGAGCCATACATGTTCCCTGATAAAAGCTGCCTCTGATTTAGATCTGGGGAAACCATAAGATCTCTCAAATACTTCTAGCATTTCATTGGTAGGCTTTGTAAAAGTATTGCTTTTCTTATAAAATCCTCATCTTCCCAGTTAGCTTTGGCCTTTGAATCTGTCAGTCTTTGTTGTTGCAATTCTGGAGCTGTAGAACCAGAACCTTATTACGGGTACTGTATTGGGGGTAAATCCATGTGATTCAACTAACACAACTAGATGCATTTTATTTTATTTATTTATTTATTTATTTATTTTTCACGCTTATATACGGCCCACTCAGGTACAACCCAACTCAGGGCGGTTTACATAGCGGACAGTAAAGGAGTGTTGTGTTCTAACAGTGTAACCTTCTACATGTGATAACAATGTATCTGAACCAATGTAACCTTGCCTACGAGTAACAATGTAACCTTCAGCTGTATCACTATAAACCCTGTAATAGGACGCGAGCTAATGACCACCAGCTGGCAGCAGCGAGCGTCCAAGCTCTCTTGGTTCAAACCCATCAAAGGCCACAGCGCGGGAAGTTTCCCGCTGCTACCTACACCTGGACAAGAAGGGTGTGACCAGCCATGACGTCACGCGGGCAGTAGCCAATGGGCTATCGTGGAGCCACATTCAAATACGTTACTACCATATATATAGAGCTGTTCGTCCGCCATTACCTCATGTTCCCTCTGCCCACCATGCAATAAACCTGAGTTAACCCAGCCCTTGGCTGTTTCCTGTGTCTTGACTCTCATACACTAAACAGTGCCACCGGAAATGCGTCCCATTTGCCTCACCCAGGGCCGAAGGCACGCTTTCATCTCTGCACTTCCCTTGCACCTTTGGCCCTAGGCGAGGCAAATGGGACACATTTCCAGTGGCACTGGCAGGGGGAGGCCAGCCAGCACCAGCCCACCAAACAGCCCCGCTCACCTCCCAGCAGCGCCGCTGGCAGGGATGCATTTCTGGTGGCGATGGGAAGGGGAGACCAGCCAGCAACCAACTCCACTCACCTCCTGTTGTGTTCTGATGGTTTTATTGTACACATGGATTACAATGTATCTGAGCCAATGTAACCTTGCCTATAGCAACAATGTAACCTTCAGCTGTATCATATAAACCCTGTAATAGGACGCGAGCTAATGACCACCAGCTGGCAGCAGCGAGCGTCCAAGCTCTCTTGGTCCGAACTCATCAAAGGCAACAGCGCGGGAAGTTTTCCCGCCACCACCTACACCTGGACAAGAAGGGCGTGACCTGCAATGACGTCACGCAGACAGTAGCCAATGGGCTACCATGGCACCACGTTCAAATGTATTACTGCTGTATATAAAGAGCTATCGATCCGCCATTACCTCATGTTCCCTCTGTCCACGATGCAATAAACCTGAGTTAACCCAGCCCGAGGCTGTGTCCTGTGTCTTGGTTTGCATACACCAACCCCCTAGGACGAGACAAAGTCTCGAGCCCACACTTAAACACACCCCCCCCTTAGGAGACAAAGTCTCTCAGCCAAGATGGCTTATTTCGAACACGCTGGGGTCTCGATGCGGGCTGCCTCTCCCCGGGTTTGCTACCTTCTCTTTGTCCCCTGGTTTCCTGTCCTGTAATTGGAGAGGGAGACTCGTTAGTGACTTGCCGCGGCTCCGCGGCGTTGTTGTGAGGTGTGCTCTTTCTTAGGGAGGAACCGGGGGCACTGGGGGCTAACGAAAAACCCCTCTTCTCGCTTGGATGGGTGGGGGAACACTCCTGAAAACCCCCCTGGCTCGCAAAATCAAAATCAAAATCACAATCGGGGGCAGCGGTCGCGCACTCCTCTCCCCCTTCCCCGGCCCCTGATAGGACTGGCGTATCAAAAGGGTATGAGTCGGGGCCGCTGCTTCTGCCTTCCCCCCTTGCTTGGGACTGTTGTCCACTGCTGTCTCCCCCTTGGGTTAAGCGGGTGGGGGAGAACCCTAACGCTGAATCCTGTTGCTGAGCCCCACTGACTGGCCCACTCACTCGGTGCCTCAGTTGATCAGCGTGCCTCCTCCAGAGGAGGCCGGTGGTAGTCTCGACCCGGTACGACACTGGCCCCGTCTGTTCTACAACCGTCCCTGGCACCCAGGCTGGCCCTGCGCTGGAATAGTTCCTGCAGTGAACAGGGTCACCGGCGGCGAAACCTTTCGAGCCTGCCAACCCTATGTTTTTCCCTTTATCCTCGACTCTCGTCGGGTCTAGCCTGGACAGGATCGTGGTCAGTTTTCGCCGCATCAAGAGCTCTGCCGGCGAGTAGCCTGACGCTAAGGGGGTTACCCTATACGCTAAGAGGAACTGGCATACTTGGTGATTCAGGTCCCCCGGGCCCATGCGCCGCAGCGCGTCCTTCGTTGTACGCACTAGCCGTTCCACTTGGCCATTCGTGGCCGGGTGAAACGGTGCGGATGTGACATGCCGAATGGCGTTTGCCTCCATGAATGCTCCGAACTCAGCGGAGGTGAAACAACTAGCGTTATCGCTGACTAAAGTGTCGGGTAAACCGAACGTGGAAAAGACTCTCCTTAGCCGGCTAATTGTCGTGGCGGAGGACGTGCTCTTTACTGGGATAACCTCCAGCCACTTGGAGAACGCATCCACCACCAGGAGAAACATGGTTCCTCGGATTGGGCCAGCGAAATCTACGTGTACTCTGGACCATGGCCCCCGTGCTGTGTCCCATTCCCTATGCGGAAGACGGGCCGCCTCAGGTCGGGATCCCTGGCATGCCTCGCAAGTGCCGACCATGTGCTCAATGTCCGCGTCCAGCTGTGGCCACCAGAAGTAACTCCGGGCCAGCGCCTTCGAACGCACAATGCCCGGGTGGCTGACGTGCAGCAGCTCGAGCACCCTCGTCCGCAGGGGCGTAGGGACCACCACCCGTTGGCCCCACAAGAGGCACCCCCTTTCTAGGGACAACTCTAGCTTTTTCCGAAAGAATGGGTCGAACTCTGTACTCGGGGACGATGCCGGCCACCCCTTCTGTACCCATGAACTAACTTTCTCCAGCGTTCTGTCCTTGCCTGTCGCCCTAGCAATGTCGGCTGGTACTATTGGGGGTGCGTCTAAAACCTCAATTAGCAACACCTGGCGGTCTCTTTCAACTCTCGCCTTCTGGTCATCTGACAAGGGCAAAGGGGACCTCGAAAGTGCATCAGCATGGCTGATTTCCTTTCCGGGCCGGTACTCCAACTCATGTTGGTATGCGTTGAGGAAAATAGCCCATCGCAGCATTCTCGGGGACAGGATCTGCGGCGTGGGCTTGCTCGCCGTGAAAATCCCTAACAGTGGCTTGTGATCGGTCACGATTTTGAACGGGCGGCCATACAAAAAATCGTGAAATTTTTTGGTTCCCGCTACTATCGCTAACGCCTCCCTGTCGGTTTGTGCGTAATTTCGCTCCGCTGGGGACAGGGACCTTGAGTAAAAAGCTACCGGGGCCTCCCTTCCGTCCTCCAACACGTGGCAAAGCACCGCCCCCACCCCCACCGGGGATGCATCACAGACTAGGACCACTGGCCGTTTGGGGTCGAAGTGCGTCAGGATTGCCTCAGATGTTAGGAGTTGCTTTAGCTCTTTGAACGCCCTCTCGTGCTCGTCACCCCACATCCATGGCTCCTCCTTTTTAAGTAACCGATGGAGCGGTTCGGCCACGGATGCCTTCCGCGGGAGGAATGTATGGTAAAAATTGAGGAGCCCCAGGAAAGACTGTAGCTCGGTTTTGGATGTGGGGCGAGGGGCCTTTTTAATGGCTGCTACTTTGGATTTAGACGGCTTAATCCCCTCGGGTGTGATCCGGAACCCTAAAAACTCGACCTCGGTTTCGAAAAAGACACATTTGTCCTTCCTCAATCTCAGCCCCGCTTTCTCGAACACGGTCAGTACTTTGTCCAACCTTTTTGCCAGTTCAGCCTCACTCCCCCCTGTTATCAACACGTCATCAAAATAAGGCAACACCCCCTCCAGGCCCTTTAGGAGGCGTTCCACAAGCGATTGAAAAAGGCCGGGTGCCGAGTTCACGCCGAACTGTAACCGCGACACCTGGAACGCTCCCTTATGTGTAACTATCGTTTGTGCCGCGGCCGTGGCGGGGGTCACAGGAAGTTGCTGATAGGCTTGTGCCAAATCGAGTTTAGCGAAACACTTTCCCCCATTCAGCCTGGCCAAAAGGTGGCTGATCACTGGCACCGGGTATGCATTAGGGCGGATCGCCTTGTTAATTGTACACTTATAATCAGCGCAAATGCGCACCTCCCCGTTAGCCTTTAGAGCCGTTACAATTGGAGTTTCCCACTCCGCGGAATCAACAGGAATAAGAATCCCCTGGCCCACCAGTTTGTCCAGTTCCGCCTCTATCTTGTCCTTGAGTGCGAACGGCACCCTGCGCGGTTTGAGTCTTATCGGGCGGACCTCCGGGTCTATGTCGAAAGCTACGGGGGGTCCCTTGAACTTTCCGAGTCCTTTCTTAAAAACGGCGGGATGCGCATCGCAAACCGCTTGTATTGGGTCCCCCCCACGGTATGCACCCCCCCTATGAACAAACCTAAAGGCTGAAACCACTGTGTCCCTAGGAGGCTACAGCTTCCCCCCTTGAGGACAAGATACCTCCCAGCAGTGCCACTGCTCTGGGACTCCTCCGTCCTCCTCCTCATCTCCGGAAAGAAAGAGAGCAAGGTAGGTTTTTTCTTTCTTTTTTTTTGGGGGGGGGGGGGGCGGCGGGGCAGGTTTGAAGCCACACCCACAGATAGCCATGCCCACAGATAGCCACTCCCATTAAGTGGGTAGTAAAAAAATTCACAGTCCATCACTGGTTGAGTACCTTTCACACCATACACGAGCCTTCTTGGAAGAACAAGACATTTTGCACAGGATGAATGTCACACATACTCCTGAGCAGAAAGGAATGGCTGAAAGGAAGCTGAGATCTCTTTTGGAGATGACATTATGAATGTTTGCAAATGCAAAGTTGCCCAACAAATCTTGGAGTGGTGATCATGACAGTAATGTATCTCCAGAAGAGACAGCCATCCAAAGGCACTATGAAAACACCAGTTGAGTGATGGCGTGGCAGAGTTCCAAGTGTAAAACCCATCACAGCTTTTGGAAGCCTGGCATATGCCTATATGCCAAAACAGAAAAGGTACAAATTGAAACTGAACAAATTGTTTGATTGGGCTAACACTATAGCAAACACTATAAAATAATGAACTTAAAACCAGGTGAAAGCAGCATAAGACATGTGGCTCAATTTGATGAACAAAAGAAAACTTCCTCTGAAGAGGAAAAAGTGGAACCTCATGTAACAAAAATAATTGGTTCCACAAGTCACTTCATTATTAGTTTTGTTGTTCTTGTACGATGCATGCATTGTACAACAAAAAACCCTATGGTCATGATGTCGAACCTTGGCACTCCTGATGTTCTTGGACTTCAATTCCCAGAAGCCCAAGCACCCTGTGAATCCACATGAATGGGTTTACTGCGATTCATCCGGCCCACGCTGCCCTCATCACTCCCGGACTTCCACTGGTTTTCTATAATAATACAACATAACAATATTTACAATAGTGAAAACTCAATTTTCAAGCATATATGTACATATTTTTACACATTTTGCATATTATTACATAATACAAGCATGTTACAAATGAATGAATGTAGCTTACCTCAAAGTTTATTGTTAATGAAAATATAATTATTCATAGCTTCATTCGCGTCTAGCTTTCTGGTAGAGTTCTATAAGCCTTAGACATTATAGAGGCAGTAAGACAAACTGCTTATATTCTCACTCTACCTGATTCAGGTGTAATCATGCTGGAGAACACTGAGCATACTTAAAGCTGTAAGATAAAATTCTCAATGTAACACTCCCAAGATGGTGCAACATTTTTACAAAAAGCAACTGAGGTCCTGATCCGAATTTAATCCTAACGGTATTAATGATTTGAATAAATGAATCAAGTGAGCTTCCCTCTGAAGTAGTCGAATATTCATATCAGTTTTGTCATACATATTGGCAAGTAGCTTCTCTAATGCTATAAATTTTAGATCATCCTCACTATGGTTAGTATCAAGAAAATTGGATACTAGAGGCGCAGAGAGTAAGTGGCTCTGGATCCGGGAGCGATGCTCCAGTATCCGAACTTTCAGAGGGCGACTGGTGCAACTGATGTAAAACTTAGCGCATGGGCAGAGAATGGCATATACTACATATTGAGAATTACAATTTGTACACCCCGTAAGTACATGTTCTCGTGATTCCCCTGGGATTTTGATAGTTTTGGCTTCTATAGCGAAGCGACATGCTGCACAGCCTCCGCAACGATAATGCCCTCGGATGATAGAGGGAGGTGGGCTATGTAAAGCATCAGCACGAACCAAAATGTTCCCAATGTTTTGAGTTTTTTTGAAGCCAATAAAAGGCTTCTGGGAGCACCCTGGGATGTCTTTAGTAACGTGCCAATATTTAGAAATGACATTTTTAATCTTAAATGCAAGAGGCGAATAATCAAAGGCACAATGAATAGCATGTGAAGATTCCCTAGTCTTAGGGGTAAGAAACAGACTTCCGGAGAGCTTCGTTTTCTCCCAGCCAGTGAGGCTTTTACTTTGTTGTAGTAAAGATTTTCTTGTTGGATGGAATTTCTTCTTCGTCTTTGATTCCTTTTCTACTCATCACTCCCGGAAGCAGAAGTAAAACGAACTGGAAGGCCTTCCGGACAAGTTGGTGGATTTACAAGGATGCAATGTTCCAGTGCGGACAGAGGGAATGCTACGTCAGTATACTTGACACCTAGAAAACTCAATTTGATGACACATTATTATATTCCATTTTAATTCAAAAGTAATTATCCTGCCCTGAGAGATTAGCTGTTGTCTGAGCCAATAAAACACTGTTTTTGTGCAGTGAATAACAAAACTGGACCAGTGAGGGAGCAGACGGTGGAGTCTGGCTTATTCCCTACACCAGTGATAACTAGCTAATCTTGGCACTCCAGCTGTTCTGGAACTTCAATTGCCGGAAGCCATAATCAGCAGGAGTACTGACTTGGGCTTCTGCTAATTGAAGTCCAACAACAGCTGGAGTGCCAAGGTTAGTCACCAGGGCCTACATCATTCAAGTACTGTTTTTGGCTGTACCTCCTCCTCAAAATGATAGCTGGTCATTGGCTAAGCTCTCTGCCTTTTTTATATTGGGGAAAACACTTCAAATTAGAGTGGCTAATGGGCAAGTCCTTGCACTGAAGTGAGTGCTGGTAACCAGCCAGTGAATCTACTTGCTGTGCCAAGGAGAAAGCCAAAAACATACACAGGGCAGCATTTGGGCAGGGAGGAAGGAAATAAGGAAGGAAGATGATAACGTTACCTCTGCAGCAACTCATCAAGTTCTCCAAGGATTTAGCTGGAGGATTCTGGGAGCTATAGAACAAATCAAATTAAAATTAATTTTAAAATAAGAAAAAAAAAAAAACCAAGCTCGGGGAAGGAAGGAAGGAGATGGGAGGAGGAGAGAAGGAGAGAGAAAGCCATCACTACCTTGAAAAAAGGTGCTTTAACACAGGCAAACAACCACAGAAAGGGAGTTCCCTTTCCAAGAACCCCACTCAAACTTGGCTGCACCTCTGTGCACAAGTTTATTTTAAGGATAAAATTGGATGGGAGAGACAGTCACAAAAGCCATCCTGACCTCTTGGGAGAAAAGGAGGGATTTTCTTTTTTTAAAAGTCATAGATTGATAAATAAATGTGTACAGTAACAAGTACAGTACCTTGCAAACAGTTTGCAAAATGCTAGCATACAAAGGCATGTTCTAGAGACGTTTGTACAAGCAGGTAAAGATTAAACAGAAGGATAAGTGCTTATTGTGCCGTTTAGTGGGGAGAGCCGCCTTGTGCAAACTCTTGAGCATGTCTGCCTAGTTTCATCATATACAGACCTCGGTGACGGATCATTATACCACAGTAACATGAAAGTCTCAGTGAACTTTCAAAATTGCTCCTGCACAACACAATACAATAGCACCATTTTAATCTGCCCTGAGATTAAATCAAAGTATTTTCAGGTTTGACTTTTTCCTTTCACTGAGTGTAAACAATAGATCTCTCAGGGAAACTCTTTCCTGCTTCAATCAGCAGCCACCGTTAGCGTATCACTAAAAATTCACAGAACCACAGTGTGCCAAAGGAAGAATTGTTTCTCATTCTTCCAAATTAAATGGTCAGGGTGGGATGTGAGCTTGGTGATGACATCACGACCCCACCCACCCCCCGTTGGCATAGCACTGTGGCAGACACAAACCCTCCTGTCGGATATATCCCCTTTTGCAGATCAATTTAGGGGGCACCCCCCACCCAGCTTCAGGACCCTGACATTGACCTACGCAAGATACATGTGTGCCAAATTTCACGGGGTTTGGTCAAGGGGTGTTGCAGCCCATTCCGGACACCAAACCCACACCTTTGCTTTATATATAGATAAAGCACTCTAAATGTACCATATTTTGACTTCCATGGTAACTTGGATTATTGAAACATGATGTGTTTTGAGTACATTATTGTTCTCCAAATTATGTATTTCTTACCGTAGAGATGGATACGACTTTACCAAGCCCCTTCCATGCACTCAGGTGTTGAGGCATGCCTGCCACATGCCCACAGAAACATCTGCAGATGCAGACAGCACTGGCTCCTTGGCTCTTTCCCACTGAAGTGGTACCTATTTATCCACTTGCAATCTCTTGCTTTCAAACTGCTAGGTTGGCAGGAGCTGGGACAGACAACGGGCGCTCACTCCACCATGCAGCACTTGGGTCACGAACTGCTGACCTGCTGGCCTTCCAGGCATCAAGCTCAGCTTCTTAACCACTAAGCCACCACAGTCTCATATTAGTAACAGGAACCTCTGTCTAGAAGGCATTTCACTGGATTGACTCACTGTTGAACTTCTATATTGTGTTCATAAAATTCTGACTAATAGTAGTTACTTGTTGAAACAAGTAGGCTAAGAAAAACAAACCACCCACTATAACTAGCCATTTTGACACCCAGAGCAGTCTGCACTGTCTCCTATTCACCCACCCACCCAAAGACAAAAGAGAATGAGATAGTGACCCCTCTCTTCAAAATAATAGTTTATGGGTTTTTTAAAAAAAAAATGGAATGTGAACAGAGCCAGGAGATATTGCCATTTATTTTCCTAACACTCACTACTATCTTCAGTACAGTAATACCTCATACAAAGTCCACTTCATACAACATCGAATTCATACATCGCCTAATTCCTTGAAAAAAGTTGCCTCATACAAAGTCGCTGCGACTTTGTATGAGGCATTGGGGGTTTTCCCAGGTTGCATAGTGCCTTGGCAGTATAAAAGGCAGGACACATGCGTGCATTGCTCTTGTGGGTTTTGCATGAGGCGAAGAGTGTTTTGGAGTGGTTTTGAGCGCGATTTTGGATTTTTGTTGAATTTTTCGTCAGGATTTTTAGAAGCATTCCTGGGATTTTCGCAGCATTCTTCAGGTTCTTGGACAATCAGGGTTGTTTGACATGTTTTTGTAATGTATTTAGCCTTTAGACAATGATTTCTTAAAGTTCATTCAGTTTCCTGTCAGTTTCCCTGACTTTGCCCTGGATTCTGTGCTGTTACAGTACAATGTATCTCTATGGAAACGACGTTGTATGAGGCATCGCGGCAAGGATTTGGATGTTGTATGAGGCATCGTGGGTAGGATTTTGCATGCCTCATGCAAAGTCCAAATCTGTATAAAGTCCAAACTTGTGGAACCAAGTTTGGACGTTGTATGAGGTATCACTGTACTAGATTTTGGTGCTCTCTAAATTTTGATGCCCTGGGGCAAAGCTCCAGCAGTCCCGCCCTAGTTATGACCCTTGCCAGTTACTATGCTGGCTCAGTCATTCTGGGAATGTTAGCGCAAGCTCCAACATGCACCTGACCAAAGAATTCCAAATTTCCAAGCTTCAAGTATAGAGTGAGGTCAGCACTTGCTGTTACAGGGAGCAACTTCATTCAGATGCTAGAGTCCCTTTTCATTGCATGCAGTGTACAGATTGGGGGGAGAAAAATACTCACATATGTCAACAAGCAACTTGTGACATTCTAAATCCAAATCTCTTTTTAGGTTCCAGGAAAGGGTTCAGGAAAAGGTGGCTTAGTAAAGTGACATCATATGTACGCTGTTGAACCTCTTTGTGTACAAAGGAGCTTAACAGCTGTCTGTCATCTTGGGGTGTGGGGGAATACAGTTCACTTTTTAATCAACATGTAAAAAATACTATTTGGAACAATACTAATCTTCAAGTAAGTCTGTCCTGAGAGTTGTTGGCAGGGCATAAAGCTGCAGTGTTGTTGAAAAGACCCTCCCTTCTCTCTACCATCGCTTTCCTGGAAACTAAATTAGACCTTATCAAAGTTGTTGCAAAGGCATTCCTAGTACTATTGTACTGCAAATCCTGTCTGATCCGGCCTTCAAATATTTATGTAAACTGAAATATGTCTGGAAAGAATTCAAAACTAAATATGTGAGACAATCCCATCCTGGTGTGGTCGTCTCTGCTCATTTACATCCACAGCAAAAAAACAACAACCCTTCTTCAACTGGTTCCAACAATTATGGAGTGATTTTCCCCCTACAGCTAATTCTTCAGCCTGGTTCTTTGAGTTATATGTATGGTTTGGGGGCCTGCCAAGAAATTTTATCTGGACTTTTCAGCTGAACTGTATAGTAGAGAAAACTACTGAAAATACATACAAGTTCCTTTTTCAGACTTTGCCACTTAATGCCACGCCAGGGGGCGGGGGATGTCGGTCACCCCCAACAAGAACAGAACAATGTATTTTTTGAATAACAACTTCTCAAAGCCTCTTGTTATTCTTTGTAAGTATCTGTCTTCTGTAAACTAGACATATTCCCTAGACTAGCACACACACACTCACACTATAGCAGAAGAAGGTTTTATTTTAGTTCTTATTTATTGTGTTTCTGTACCATCCTTCTAGTAAATGTACAATTCTGGATGGTTTACAAACAAAGGAATGACACAATAAAGAATCAGACTTAAAACAAATAATATTAACATAGTAACAATATAATAACAACACAATAACAATACGGCAACAGCAAATAACACACAGCAACAGAAAATAAGGGGCTGCATCTGTGGAGCTTTATAGGCCTCTTTAAATAGCTCAATTATTAAGAACTTAAAAGTCAGGAGGGTAGGAAGGAGCCTTGCTATGGAAGAGAATTCCACATGAATGGAGCAACTGTCAGGACCTGTTCCTTGTTATTGACTTTCGAATCTGGCCTCCCTCATTGTGGTCACTGGAACAGGCAAGGCTGATGAGGACCAGACAGGACAGGTGGTAGAACTCCAGAAGAGACACCCTGACAAGTAATGAGGGCTGTTCAGGGCTTTATATTTTAAAAACAACACCTTAAATCTTGCGTGGGAGGACATAGGGAGTCAATGCAAATGAGTCAAGATTGGGGAGATATGACCCAACTTACCTACATCAATAATCAACCTTGCATTCTTGACCTGCTGAAGCTTCAAGGGAAGCCCCAGTAGAGAGCATTACAAGAGTTGATTCTTGAGACTAGTAATGCATGAACCAAATTTGTTAGGGAACTCCCTTTCAAGTTGGGTCACAGTTGGGCAATTTGCCTGAGATAGCAGTATGCGTAGGGGACCACAGCAGCTACCTGCTGATTCATTGTAAGTGCCAGGTAGAAAAGAACACTCATGGTGCACACTTATCTTTAAGGAAGAGGGTGAATCCATCTAATTTAGGACTATTCCCACCCAACCTGTGAGGAGGACCTCTTAGCAACAGGGTCACCATCTTGTCAAGATTCAGTTTCAACTTGTTCATCTGTGTCCGAACCAGCACAAATGCAAGCGCGGCGCCAAAATGGCCGCCGCGCCCTTTGCGGGCCCCCCCCCACAGGACAGAGAATCCGGGTAGTTAGGGGCGTGGCCAGCTCCCTTATAAAAGGGGTGGCCACGAGGCAGCCGAGCTGCCATTTTACCTCAGCGACGGAGCGGAGAAGTTTTTTCCCCCGTCGCTTTGTCGGACCCCTGTGGCTCAGGGGATTAAGATCCTGAACTCGCTGCCTGGAGGGTCGGAGTTTGATTCCTGAGCACTGCAAATGCTCTAGTGCTCTGGCTTTCCAGTCAGTGGGTGCTGAGCCCTGGATAGGGATCGTGTTGCTCTATACTCCTTGAATGGCTGGTGAGTGTACAAATAAAGCGACGGTGAGGAGGAGTTTTTTCCGTCGCTTTATTCCCTTCTGCCGCTTTGCAAGAGGCTTGAGTTGCCAGCCTTTGTTCGAGGCTTCCTTTCGGCTTTCCAGCCTATTGCCTTCAGAGCGCGGGGGAGCAGAGAAGTTTGCTCCGTCGCTCACTGATTTTTCCAACTTAGGGGTGCCCAAACTTTAAGTAGGACTGCAGTGTATCCAGTGCTACAGAAGCTGACTGGGTTGTTTAAGGTCAGGGTTTCAATTTCTGCGCATGCAGGACAGGATGAGCTCCCGTGCCGTGCCGTTTTCAACCCCAGGCCGGCCCTGCGGGGGATGCGGCCCTTGGCCCACGGCGGCCCGCCAGGGGCCGGGACAATTGGGGGGAGGGCCTGGTGCTGCCTCACAGCATGTTTTTGCCAATTAGGGGCTGGAATTTTGGGGCATGGCTTATTCGGGCACAGGCTCTGAATTCAGGGCCTCTGGCACACTTCCCGTCGGGCCGTCCGGCCCGCCTGGCCCACCTACTGGGGGTTTACTGTGGCTGGGGGTGCCTGGTTGGCACGTTTGGCTGTACTGGAGGCATCCTTAGCAATCCAGTGGGTGGGGGGTCCTTTTCCGATCTACCGGGCCCTCCTGTCCGCCGGCTACTTCCACCGCTGTCACTCTGTAACAGGCGGCCGGCTGGGTCGGGCTTATGGAGACAGTCCAGCCTGTGCCTGCCGCTGCCTCGCAGCTCCCTGTTTGTCCGGTACAGCGATTGGAATGCGTTGGAGGTCGTCCTAGAGCTCGATTTCGGTCGCGAGCTCCGACGCCCACGGTGTGCCGGAACCCCCAGTGGGGGCGGCTCACGGGGGTGCAACTAGTGAGTATGGGGTCAAGTTGAATACGCCCACATCTCAGTCCACTTTCAGCGGGGTGGTTCAGTGCCCTTCGCCTTGCCAATTAGAGGCTAGTGGGGCATCACTTGTCATTCTACCCAGTGCCCTTGGTTGCATTATGGCACGACCCTGGGGGTGGGGATTTCTGCCCCGGGGCAGTATGTGGCACTGCATGGGCTATCCAGGTCCCGCTGCGCATGCCTGGTCTACATTTTGTACCGACAACGGCCTTCCCGATGATTGGCTAGCCACCACGCACGTCGTGGTTGGCTTATGAAAAAAAAAAGAATTCCGTACAAGAGTACCCTACACCCGGAGATGAAGTGGGATGAGCCCTGTCAGAAGCTGTGGCTTCTGTACATGACCCCACGCGCACTGCGCCTAGGGAGATGTATCATTGTGGAATTGCGGTCCAGCGAGCTGCTCCAGCGCAGGCACCCCGCCAAGTGGCGGGGCAGGGGGTTACAGCCCGCCTGCTGTGCTGGACCTTCTCGGACAATGGCTCCTGCAATGGGAAGAATTGCAAATACAGACAGGAGTGTCCCACCTGTGTTGGCCCCCACGCGGCCTCTGCCTGTCCCAGGCCTAGAGGGGTGCGGGGCAGAGGGTGGGGCAGACAGGGGGCTGGCAAGACTGCCGCAGATGGATCTAGTCCACCGAAGGGCTCCCTCCCCAATTAAGGTGGACGTGTTGGAGAGTTGGCTCACATTGTACCCGAAGGGAGAGGATGCGGGTTATCTCCTTCAGGGTTCTAGGCAGGGGTTCCGGATCCCTTTCATGGGTAATAGGTCCCCTCAGGATGCCCCCAGTCTTTTATCCCTTAGGGGGAGGGAGGAGGTGGCTGCTGCCAGCTTTCACAAGTGGGTCTATGCGGGCAGGGTCGTTGGACCTGTCCCTGCACCCCCGTCCTGGGGAGCATATTATTTCAATGATGCCATGCCTTTTGGCTAGTCCATGGGGGCTCGGTATTCGAGCGTTTCACCACTTTCCTAGAGTGGGCTTTTGTCCGCAGGTCAGGGTCCCGGTCTGTAGCCCATTCCCTGGATGGTTTTATTCGGGGCTGAACGGGGCTGGGACACGTATACACGTCTCCTCAACACATTTCAGACGCTAATGGAGGAACTTGGTGTCCCTTTAGCGCCCGAAAAGACCGAGGGCCCATCTCCACAGCTAGTAGTCCTGGGGTGGAGAGTTACACGGTAGCGCAGGATTCTAGGTTGCAGCGGGATAAGGTGTCAAGGCTAGTGGCCCTTGTCTTGGTCTTGCTGGCCGAGCGCGTGGCATCACTGAGGGAACTTCTGGTGCTACATGGTCACCCCAGCTTTGCTGGCAGGGTCGTCGCACCGGGCAGGGCATTTGCTCTGCGCTGGTGCGACGCCATGGCGGGATTATCCAGGCCCCACCACAGGCTCAGATTTACCCGGGGTATCGGGGCAGACGTGCTTGTCTGGCCATAGGTCCAGAGGTAGTTCAACGGGGTGTCATTTTGGGGTCTGATCTCCTGGCTCCCCCTTGCTTTCAGATGCAGTCCGATACCTTAGGATTCCTGGGTTTATGGATGTACTTCCATTGGAAGTGGGCCTATGGTGGGTGGCCACCATCCTGGGCAGGCAAGGGTCGCCTGCAGGGTCTCACGTATCTGGAATGTTTACCTACCCTGGGTGCTTTGATGCTATGGGGCAAGGAGTGGGCCAACTCGGTTGTGCAATTTCGGCATGGCAACGCGGCTGTTGTCCGCATCGTCACTCCACAGATTTCCAAATCGCCCGGGGTCATGGAGCTGGTTTGTGTTATGCAACCTGCGCCTCAACGTTCCCTTCAGGGCCAGGCATGTCCCAAGGGTTGATAATGATATTACTGCTGCTTTGTCCTACCTGCAGATCTCCCGGTTCCATGCCTCGGCCCCCGGATGCGGAGGAATTTCCCTCGCCACTCCCGGACGAGAGATGGAATGTTGGCAAGTAGAGGTGAACCGGGCGATTAGCCTGTCAATAGCGCCATGCATAGTAAGGCGTATCACCACGCATTTAGTTCCTTCAGAGTATTATGTACCCGATTTCGATTGCCAGGAACCTGGCCGAGCCCAGTAACCCATGTTCTGCGGTTCATGGTTTACCTGTATGCCCAGGGCCTTGCACCACGCACCATAGCATCTCAGCTGTCGGGTTGGCTTTATGGCCAAAGTGGGAGGTTGTGTGACAGCACCAATGACTTCCGGGTGAGACATGTTTGGAGGGGTGGGTGCGCGTGCGCGGGCGTTTCCCGGGCGACCGCCACCCCATTTACCCAGGGGTTTTTTACCCAAGTGGCCCGGGGCTGGCCTGGCCTCTGTTTTGATAGATGAGGCAGCCCATTTCATGCGGCTACTACGGTGGCCTTTTTGGAGGCGCTCCGCATCAGCGAGCTTGAGATGCTGAATAAGGCGGATGCAAGATTTTACCAGGGTTTTACCCAATTGGCCCGGGGCTGGCCTGGCCTCAGTTTTGATAAATGAGGCAGCCCACTTCATGCGGCTACAACGGTGGCCTTTTTGGAGCCCTCCGCATCGGCGAGCTTGAGATGCTGAGTAAGGCGGATGCAAGATTTCCCCAGGGTTTTCACCCAATTGGCCCGGGGCTGGCCTGGCCTCTGTTTTGGAAATGAGGCAGCCCACTTCATGCGGCTACAACGGTGGCCTTTTTGGAGCGCTCCGCGTCAGCGAACTCGTGATGCTGTCTAAGGCGGATGCAAGTGGTAGGGCACTGGAACTCGAAGATGTCTACGTAGCCAAAGACTGGGCCCAGTCGAGGATACGCTCCTCTAAAACAGATCAGCATGGCGTAGGCAGTGGTGTAAGACTGCTACGTTGTTCTTTGGCAGACATCTGTCCGGTTGGTGCCCTACAGGAATTCCTGGCACTGCGTGGCATGCACCACGGCCCATTTTTCTGTCACCAAGATGGGTCTCCCCTTACTAAATTTCAGTTTTGGAAGGTGACAGCCAGAGCCCTCACCAGGGTGGGCCTACCAGGTGCCCGTTATGGCACACATTCGTTCCGGATTGGTGCAGCCTCTACAGCAGCTGCTTTTGGGTACTCTGGGGCTGACATACGCAGCATGGGGAGGTGGGGCTCGCAATGTTTTCAGTTTTATGTGCGCCCACTCCCGCCATGAGTACCAATCCAGTCACCTTACCGCCTTTTTTCTCAATTTTCTTACAGACCCTGGGTGTCGTATTACACCGGTGACAGTATGGCTGGTGGGCCACAGCTATGTGCGCAGGGCAGCGCGTTACGCTGCGGCGACAGAGTGGACCCCGACTGGGACTGGGTGACCACGCCAGTCTCGCAGGGCATGGTAAGCCTGGGATGTTATGGCGGGAGCTGCGGCCTTTCCTTTTTTCTGGCCTGGGTGCTGACCCGCCTGACATTCTAATCATACGCCTGGGGGGCAATGATTTGGGCCAGGTCACCGGCTTGTCGCTCAAGCATGCGATTTGCGAGGAACTCGCCTACTTGCATTATGTCTGGCCTGCCACAACCCTGGTTTGGTCGGACATTGTCCCGTGCCATTCTTACAGAGGGGGCGTTAACCTCCTGGCCCTTGACCGCGCTAGGTGCGCGGTCAATAAGGCGGTGGCGCGTTTTCTTACCACCAGGGCTTGGGGACGGGTCAGTCATCACCCCGATATTAGTCTACAAAATTATGACTTGTACGCAGGGGATGGGGTCCATCTGTCGCGAGGAGGTATGGACCTCCTGTTGGGCGATTGGCGAGCAGGCCTGTTGACCGAGCTGACGGTCTGGGGGGGGCGTCAGGTCTTCTTTGAAGCCCCTCCGTGTGGCGGGTAGCACTGGTAAGGTAAACAGTATGACCCACAAGTATCCGGCAGGTTCGCAATTGACTGGACAACACTAGACAGGAATAAATTAGTTAAACGTTGTCCGGTCAACGACGAACCAGGCGATGGGGTGATGACGATTGCTAACCAGCATGCATCACCCCTGTGATTTCACGGATACGCGTCAGAGGGTGGGGTCATGAGTTAGTTATTGACTACGGTCAATAATTTGTTTGTTGTCAACAAACAAATTGATACAAATAGATACATTGTAACCAATTGCCGTTGGCAATTTTGGGGTGGTACCTTACCAGTGTTACTTCGGCCTGCTTGCCTTAGGAATTATGATTGGTCGTTTTACCAATACAAATTTATAATTCGGACTAGGGCATTGAATCAATAAATGTGGCCCTATGCTGTTATCCACTTTCAATGTTGTCTGTGTCTGTTATTGGGGGGGTGCGCCTGCAATGCAAGCGCGGCGCCAAAATGGCCGCCGTGCCCTTTGCGGGCCCCCCCCCCACAGGACAGAGAATCCGGGTAGTTAGGGGCGTGGCCAGCTCCCTTATAAAAGGGGTGGCCACGAGGCAGCCGAGCTGCCATTTTACCTCAGCGACGGAGCGGAGAAGTTTTTTCCCCTCCACCCCCTCCCTAGTTAACAGTGTGATATTATGGTCGCTTCGGGGCCGGGTGGGAATTTTTGGTTGGGACCCATATTGGCTTCCGGGTCCTGGCTTTTTTGCCCATCCCACACTGTTGCTATGGTTTGATATAGGGGTCTTTCTGTGTTCCTACTGTTGACTTTGGTCACATTGGCGGGTAGCACTGGTAAGGTAAACAGTATGACCCACAAGTATCCGGCAGGTTCGCAATTGACTGGACAACACTAGACAGGAATAAATTAGTTAAACGTTGTCCGGTCAACGACGAACCAGGCGATGGGGTGATGACGATTGCTAACCAGCATGCATCACCCCTGTGATTTCACGGATACGCGTCAGAGGGTGGGGTCATGAGTTAGTTATTGACTACGGTCAATAATTTGTTTGTTGTCAACAAACAAATTGATACAAATAGATACATTGTAACCAATTGCCGTTGGCAATTTTGGGGTGGTACCTTACCAGTGTTACTTCGGCCTGCTTGCCTTAGGAATTATGATTGGTCGTTTTACCAATACAAATTTATAATTCGGACTAGGGCATTGAATCAATAAATGTGGCCCTATGCTGTTATCCACTTTCAATGTTGTCTGTGTCCGTTATTGGGGGGGTGCGCCTGCAAAGCCATGCAGCATTCAAGATGCTCGACTGCATCCAGTGCAAATGTAATTAAGGAGAGATAGAGCTGTGTGTCATCAGCACACCTCAAATCTCTGGATGACCTGCTCCAGTGGTCCCACATAGATGTTAACCAACACTGGGAAGAGGATCAAATTTATTTATTTTATTATTAAATTTGTACCCCGCTTTACTCACACAAGTGCGACTCAAGGCGGCTTCCAACAGAAATAAATACAATATCCAGACATTATATACAATAAACAATAATACATAAGTTATACTATATACTTTACAGGTCAAAAGAATACAGAAGCACAATATAAAATACAATAGAAAAACAATAATATACAATAATAATAATCACAGAACATCAAAAACATCACACTGCAGAAATACATTTCAAAATATTACAACCCCCACCCAAACAATTACAAAAGCACATCGTTATAAAGTATCTCAACCTTAACCCACCCCCTAAGTCCGTAGAACATACAGTCCTTTGACCCGTAGCTGCGGTCATATTTTTAAACCCTCCCGCAGGCAAGGTTGGGAGGGGAAAAGATGGCGTCCGCAAGCAGAGATCCCTCATTATGTGTGTGAGGGGTTTAAGTTGAGGGCTGAAAGTGACAACCAGCAGTGTTCGGTTGCTTGCTTTTCTGGGCCTTTCTTGTAGTAGTTCACTCCTGAGTATTCCTCTAGCCTGGTTGATTTGTTCTTTAACCATATAGGATGGGTATTGTAGTTTGAGAAAATGCATGTAGTGTGAGAAATCCACAAAAGCTCACAGTAAAAATATAGCAGTTAGTCTTTAAAATGCTGCAGTGTTATTATTATTATTTTTTTTTTTTTGTTTTCTGATATGCCTGAACCACAGACTAACACGGCTACTATTCAAAAAAATATATCAGACTGTGTCAGTAGATGCACAGTGATCAACAATGGTTGGGGCATTTGTTCCACTTGGTTCTGTCACCTTTTTCCCACCTTGCTTTGTTATTTAACCAGATTTGTGGGGATATGTGTCCATCAGCTGCATCCTCTTCCCCAGTGCTGATGCCATGGGGCTCCGTGGTGGTGGTTTGGGTAAATAAAGGAGACACAGATTGTACAGCAAATGACCAGCAATCTTACAGCCAACAGAAGAGCAAAAGTATTGCTTTCTTGTCTGTGCCTTTGTTTTGGTTTTTTTATATCCTCTGAACTCTGTGTGCGCACATGTGTACATGTGTAGGAGTGTCAGGAAAGTTCTGTAGGACTAACCTTCCTATCGAAAGGAGGCAGAATAGTGCTTTTAAAAAAGAAACAAACTAAGGTTTGGAAGAGCAAGATGTTGAAGGAACATGTGGAGGTTTTGGGAGCCAGTATGTACCAAGACAAGAAGAATGCCACTGAGTTAAAGGTCGCCCTTGCTCGAAAGCCAGTCATATCCAACGCTAGGGTTCAGTGCTCATCTCTGTTTACAGCCAAAGAGCCAGTGCTGTCTGCATCTGCAAATGTTTCCATGGACATGTGGCAGGCATGACTAAACACTGGAGTGCACAGAACACTGTTTACCTTCCCACCTAAGTGGTACCTATTTATTTACTTGCAATTTCTTGCTTTCAAACTGCTAGGTTGGCAGGAGCTGGGACAGAGATGAGAGCTCACTCCATCGTGCAGCACTCGGGTCTCAAACTGCTGACCTTCCAGTCATCAACTTCAGCATCTTAACCATTAAGCCACCACAGTCCCTATGCCATTTAGAGATCCGGAGAATTACCATTAGAGCCAGCATTAATGGGGGACTTGAAGGGGTACAAATGCCATCTCTGAATGAACTCTGCCTTTGGTCTACTTCTCTCTTGCATTGGACATCTGCTAACTTCCCTTTTGAAGTTCCCCTAAATCTGGATGACCTTCAAATGCTGGCATGCTTCATGTATAGCCCGTACAACCATGTACTAGAAAGGGCATGCTAATGGAAATGGGAGGACAGGGAGTCTGCTGAGAAAATGCAAACTATTCCGAGCTCCTGGCAAAACCAGAAATTAAATTATTAATGGACATGCCATTATCATTTTTTTTTAAAGCTCGTATCTAATGGCAAAAATATACACACAATCCTACTTCACAGACAATCTGGCCATAAAATGTAAAAGAAGGATGCTACCCACTGTGAAGAGGCTGCATTAGAGCAAAGCAAAAGTTTTTGCAGCTAGCACAACACAGAGCTTGCCAAAACCATCTCACACTAATTCTATTGTCAGCAAAATTCACCTTAGAAGAGAGCAATTCATTTGAGACTCATTTCCTTCATGCCCAGTTCGCTCCTTTCCCCCCATCCCACTTGCACCTTCTCTTCTTTCTAGACATCTCATCATCATTTCTAATGTTCCTTGAGGTTACTTCCAGTCCCCAAGTGCTATGAAATCCTGCCGAGAACACAAGCAGCTAAAGGGAATCAAGGCCCGGGAATGGTCACAAATGTTATGGTGCTCCTATCTGTGCTTGCCTAAAACACAAAGCAGCTGTCGACTTTTTATAGAAAAAAGACAAACAAAGAAAGCAAGTCAGCATCCTTGTTGTAAGTTTTCTATTTCATGGAGCAGCAGATTCCCTCCCCACCCCCATCCCACTCCTGCTTTTGAAATAAGGAAGAAACAAGGGTGATGCTTTTCCTCTCAAGATCACCACCACACACACATCCTTCCTGAAACAGGAAGGGCAGGTGAATGGGATGCGACAGTGGCCTTTTTTCTGCCTGCAGTTATCTGTTTTATTCCATGACCAGGATGGAAGCAGGAGGTACCAGGCAAGGAAGCAAATTTGAAGCAACAGATCCTCTGCCTGTCACCTCTTTCCATCTTCCCCCATCCTTTGTTTTGTCTACATTTCCTCGGAGAACATTTCCTGAGGAACATTTCCTCAGAGAACAGACATTTTACTTTCACAAAAACCTTCTAAGGTAGAAGAAACTAAAAGAGAAAGCAAACAACTCAAGAGCGCCCTATTGACTTTGTATCTCAATATGACCTTGAACAATGGTCTCCTATACGGGCATGTTTTACTTCCACTTCCGGGAGTGATGAGGGCAGCGTGGGCCAGATGAATTGCAGTAAACACATTCATGTGGATTCACAGGGTGCTTGGGCTTCTGGGAATTGAAGTCCAAGAACATCTGGAGTGCCAAGGTTCGCCATCATGGTCCTATACTCTCTTTCTGGCATACTATAACTATTATAACACATTGTTTCTAATGCTTTATCATGGCGGCTACTGTCATTCTAGTCCAACTGCATCCCACCATTTTTCTTTCTTTCAGGCGTCCATTTGCTGCATCACTGCAGAAAACATTGCAGACAGAGAAAATTCCTAAAACAGCATTACAAAACATGAAAAAATGAAAAGGGTTAATTTCAATGAATCAGGCATGGCTACAGGTGGAGAAGGATGAGAGGGGCAGTCATACTTTTACCTTTTATTTTCAAGGAACCCAAGAATATTCTATTGCCTGTAGAAGCCTTAACCAATATAATACCCTTCAGATCTATTGGAATGGAACACTTGCCATCTGCAGTCAGCATGCCCCTGGTTGCGAGTCCACATCGACTTCGCTGGCCCATTCAGGGGAGCCACTTTCCTGCTTATTGTTGATTCATACTCAAAATGGTTAGAGGTAATGCCTGTATCAGGGACTTCGTCAGCTATCACAATTTGTAAATTAAGAAGGGTTTTTTGTACTTTTGGGTTGCCCGACATTGTTGTCTCTGATAACAAGTCAACTTTCATGTTGGCAGAATTCCAGGATTTCCTTAGCTGCAACGGCATAAGTCATATCACTGCTGCCCCTTTTCATCCCACCACAAATGGGCAAGTAGAGAGAATGGCCGCTCCGTAAAGGAGGCACTGAAGCGAATGGGCACAGGGAATTTTGAATTGCAGCTTTGTCAGTATCTGCTAGTTTACAAGGTCAATCCCTAGCTTCGGGCTTATCACCCTTGGACCTCTTGATGAAGAGGCGATTGTCTATGGCCCTTGACCATTTAGACCCACTTCGTGTTGAAGACAGAGGTCTCAACATAGATGTCAGTAATACTAAACTTTTCCAGGTTGGGCAGGCTGTTCATTGCCACAACTATGCGCCAGGTTCCCCTTTGTTGGGAGGTGAGGTCCTTGAACAAACAGGGCCTGTGTCATACAAAGTTCTTATGGACAATGGCACAGTTTGGAGGAGACACGCAGACCAGATGCCTCCCTGGGTTCCGGGGCAAAATGCCACACCAGAGTCAGAGGCACACAGGCCTCTAGTGCCAGATCCTTTATCAAATGGAGTTGATCGCTCAGATTTCGATCTGGAACCAGATCTATTCAGCCAGTCACTTCTTTGTGACTCTCACTGGGAACACACCCAGAGCTGCCCACAGCTGGCCTAGCCACAGAGGGTGCCCAGAGCACACCAAGTTCCTCCCAGGTACCAGCTGCAGTTTTGACTGAGCCACTTCAAAGACCTAGCATGCCTAGGCAGTCCAGCGAGTCAGCCCACAGTCCCAGAACTCCTGGATGACCAGTGAGCCCTTCCCTTCGTCCTGAAAAAATCGGGCACCCTAAACGGACCTGTGGTCTACCAAAAAGATTGGGAGAGTGGGTTCTTCGCTAGGGGGAGAGGAATTTTGTGTCCAATCATTATTTATTAAAACCGCTATTAGTACTGTAAATTTTACGTCGGAATAGCGCACCTTTTGCAAAGGCACCATTTTCAAACTACTGTCAAAATATTTGATTCGTCAGTACAAACTTCCCACTTCTCCAGACGCCCGCCGAAATGTATCAACCTGTGTAATTGACATTCTCACTGTATATAAGCTGGCCACCTTGTACATGTTCCCCAGTCCGGTATCTATGAGCTGAATAATAAATCACTTGTGTTTGACCCATTCCTGCTGGTCAGAATACTTTTTAAGCACCGGACTCAACACTTAGGCTTACGGGATTTGAAAGCCCCCTGTGAGGCATGTGCCCCACATTGGAAACCACTGCTTTAGATATTTACATGACGTTTGAGAATGACATGAATAATTGTCACACCAAAGAGGTGGTATCAGAGGGAGGATGAAATGAATGGAACAAATTATTTTTAGTTTTCATGCAGCAAACAGGGCAGGCCAGGAAACAGGAGTGGTTGAACTATCCAGTAATAACAATCTAATTAAATTAGGTTTCCTGTCTCAGACAGATGCTAAGGATAATAGAGGGTGGAAGATGATGACTGCTGAGAGAACTCCTCTTCCTGATCAGTTTGTCAACTGTTGCTACAAGAAAGGAAATTGTGTGTGTGTGGGGGGAGGGGGGGAGACATGAAAAGAAGGCAAAATCCAGAAAAGGAATATGATTACTTTCAGCAGCTAGCTCCCTGGAGTGGTGTTAGGACCTAATGATCATAGAATACACTCCTCCATGAGAAGACATTATGATTGAGGGATTTAGGTGAGAAACAATGGTGAGTTTGATAGATATGTACAAGGTTATGCATGACATGGTGGCTCTATGATCATAGTGTGTGTGTCACTTCATTGCAAGCTGAGATCCACCTTAAACAAATTGCTTCAGGAAAAATGCATTCTCGGAAGTGAGTTGCAGTTGATGACAAGAACCTAATGTCATCCTCAAAGCTGCATGATTATAAAGATAGCTAAAAGGAAGTACTTAGTGCATAGGAAACCTATGGAACATGGCTTTTACAGGTTGTAGTGCTGAACATCAGTTTAGATGGCTTTTAAAAGGGGGACTGAAGAAAATAATGTAGGGCAAATTATCACTCATTGTGTATTACATTGCAGGCGCACCCCCCCAATAACGGACACAGACAACATTGAAAGTGGATAACAGCAAAGGGCCACATTTATTGATTCAATGCCCTAGTCCGAATTATAAATTTGTATTGGTAAAACGACCAATCATAATTCCTAAGGCAAGCAGGCCGAAGTAACACTGGTAAGGTACCACCCCAAAATTGCCAACGGCAATTGGTTACAATGTATCAAATTGTATCAATTTGTTTGTTAACAACAAACAAATTGTTGACCGTAGTCAATAACTAACTCATGACCCCACCCTCTGACGCGTATCCGAGAAATCACAGGGGTGATGCATGCTGGTTAGCAATCATCATCACCCCATCGCCTGATTCGTCGTTGACCGGACAACGTTTAACTACTTTATTCCTGTCTAGTGTTGTCCAGTCAATTGCGAACCTGCCGGATACTTGTGGGTCATACTGTTTACCTTACCAGTGCTACCCGCCCATGTGACCAAAGTCAACAGTAGGAACGAAGAAAGACCCCTATATCAAACCATAGCAACAGTGTGGGATGGGCAAAAAAGCCAGGACCCGAAGCCAATGTGGGTCCCAACCAAAAATTCCCACCCGGCCCCGAAGCGACCATGATCACACTGTTAACTAGGGAGGGGGTGGAGGGAAAAACTTCTCCGCTCCGTCGCTGAGGCAAAATGGCAGCGCGGCTGCCTCGTGGCCACCCCTTTTATAAGGGAGCTGGCCACGCCCCTAACTACCCGGATTCTCTGTCCTGTGGGGGGGGGGCCCGCAAAGTGCGCGGCGGCCATTTTGGCGCCGCGCTTGCATTGCAGGCGCACCCCCCCAATAACGGACACAGACAACATTGAAAGTGGATAACAGCAAAGGGCCACATTTATTGATTCAATGCCCTAGTCCGAATTATAAATTTGTATTGGTAAAACGACCAATCATAATTCCTAAGGCAAGCAGGCCGAAGTAACACTGGTAAGGTACCACCCCAAAATTGCCAACGGCAATTGGTTACAATGTATCAAATTGTATCAATTTGTTTGTTAACAACAAACAAATTGTTGACCGTAGTCAATAACTAACTCATGACCCCACCCTCTGACGCGTATCCGAGAAATCACAGGGGTGATGCATGCTGGTTAGCAATCATCATCACCCCATCGCCTGATTCGTCGTTGACCGGACAACGTTTAACTACTTTATTCCTGTCTAGTGTTGTCCAGTCAATTGCGAACCTGCCGGATACTTGTGGGTCATACTGTTTACCTTACCAGTGCTACCCGCCACACGGAGGGGCTTCACAGAAGACCTGACGCCCCCCCCAGACCGTCAGCTCGGTCAACAGGCCTGCTCGCCAGTCACCCAACAGGAGGTCCATACCTCCTCGCGACAGATGGACCCCATCCCCTGCATACAAGTCACAATTTTGTAGACTAATATCGGGGTGATGACTAACCCGTCCCCAAGCCCTGGTGGTGAGAAACCGCGCCACTGCCTTATTGACCGCACGCCTAGCTCGGTCAAGGGCCAGGAGGTTAACGCCCCCTCTGTAAGAGTGGCGCGGAACAATGTCCGACCAAACCAGGGCTGTGGCAGGCCAGACATAATGCAAGTAGGCGAGGTCCTCGCAAATCGCATGCTTGAGCGATAAGCCGGTGACCTGGCCCAAATCATTGCCCCCCAAGTGGATGATTAGAATGTCAGGCGGGTCAGCCCCCAGGCCAGAAAAAAGGAAAGGCCGCAGCTCCCGCCATAACATCCCAGGCTTACCGTGCCATGAGAGACTGGCGTGGTCACCCAGTCCCAGTCGGGGTCCCCACTCTGTCGCCGCAGCGTAACGCGCTGCCCTGAGCACATAGCTGTGGCCCACCAGCCATACTGTCACCGGTGTAATACGACACCCAGGGTCTGTAAGAAAATTGAGAAAAAGGAAGGTAAGGTGACTGGATTGGTACTCATGGCGGGAGTGGGCGCACATAAAACTGAAAACATTGTGAGCCCCACCTCCCCATGCTGCGTATGTCAGCCCCAGAGTACCCAAAAGCAGCTGCAGTAGAGGCTGCGCCAATACGGAACGAATGTGTGCCATAACGGGCACCTGGAAGTCCCACCCTGGTGAGGGCTCTAGCTGTCACCTTCCAAAACTGGAATTTAGTAAGGGGAGACCCATCTTGGTGACAGAAAAACGGGCCATGGTGCCAGCCACGCAGTGCCAGGTATTCCTGTAGGGCACCAACCGGACAGATGTCTGCCAAAGAACACCGTAGCAGTCTTACTCCACTGCCTACGCCATGCTGATCTGTTTTGGAGGAGCGAATCCTCAACTGGGCCCAGTCTTTGGCAACATATACATCTCCGAGTTCCAGTGCCCTACCACTTGCATCCGCCTTAGACAGCATCACGAGTTCGCTGATGCGGAGCGCTCCAAAAAATGCCACCGTCGTGGCTGCATGAAAAAGGGCTGCCTCATAATGATCAAAACAGAGGCCTGGCCAGCCCCGGGCCAACTGGGTAAGAACCCCTGGGGAAATAGGGTGCCGGTCATCCGGGCAACGCCCGCGCTCGCGCACCCACCCCTCCAAAACGTGTCTCACACGGAAGTCAGAGGTGGTATCCACATGACCCCCTACTTTGGCCATAAAAGCCAACGCCGAGAGCTTGGATGCTATGGTGCGAGGTGCAAGGCCCTGTGCATGCAGGTGAACCATGAACCGCAGAACATGGTCCACCGGGATGGGCCAGGTCTCTGGCCATTGAAATCGAGTAGCAAAAGCCTTATACAAATTGAAAGCTTGTTGATACGCCTTACGCGTGCGTGGCGCTAGTGACAGGCCAATCGCCCGGTTCACCTCTCCTTGCCAATAGTCCACATCTCGTCCGGGAGTGGCGAGGGAAATTCCTCCGCATCCGGGGCCAAGGCGCGGAACCGGGAGATCTGCAGGCGGGACAAAGCGTCAGCAATATCGTTATTAACCCCTGGGACATGCCTGGCCCTGAACATGACGTTGAGGCGCAGGCAGCGCAGCACAAAATGGCGCACTAGGTCCATGACCCTGGGCGATTTAGAAGTCTGTGCATTGACAATGTGCACCACGGCAGCATTGTCGCACCAGAAATGCACCACCGAATTAGCCCACTGTTCGCCCCATAGCATCAAAGCCCCCAGAATGGGAAAAAATTCCAGGTATGTGAGATCCCGCAGGCGACCTGTGCCTGCCCATGCCGGTGGCCACCCACCATAGGCCCACTTCCCATTGAAGTACATCCCATAACCCAGGGATCCTGAGGCATCAGACTGGATCTGAAAATTGGGGGATGCCAGGAGGTCAGACCTCCAAAATGAGACCCCATTAAACTCCCTCAGGAATTGCAACCAGACAAACATGTCTGCCCTGATACCCCGGGTAAGCCTGACTCTGTGGTGGGGCCTGGATAACCCTGCCATGGCGTCACATAAGCGCCGGGCAAAAGCCCTGCCCGGTGCGACCACCCTGCAGGCAAAATTGAGGTGCCCGTGTAGCACCTGCAGCTCCCTCAGGGATGCCTTACGCTTGGCCAGCAATTCCGAGATAAGGGTCACTATCCTAGACACCTTATCACCCGGTAACCTAGAAGCCTGTACTACGGTATCAATCTCAACCCCCAGGAATACTAGTTTGGTCGACGGGCCCTCGGTCTTTTCGGGCGCTAAAGGGACACCCAGTTCCTGCATTAGCGTCTGAAATGTATTGAGGAGACGTGCACACGTGTCCCAGCCCCGTTCACCCCCGAATAAAAAGTCATCCAGGTAATGGGCTACAGACCGGGACCCTGACCTGCGGACGAAAGCCCACTCTAGGAAGGTACTAAAACGCTCGAAAGCCGAGCATGATATAGAGCAGCCAAAAGGCATGGCCTTATCAAAATAATACTCCCCTTTAAATTTAAAACCCAGCAATTCAAAGTCGCCCGGGTGCACCGGCAAGAGGCGAAAAGCTGACTTAATGTCGCACTTGGCCAGCAAGGCACCCGGGCCACACGAGCGCACCATGCGCAGCGCATGGTCGAACGATGTGTACCTGACCGAACAAAGGTCATCAGGTATCGCATCGTTGACCGATCGGCCGGCTGGGTAGGACAAATGATGAATAAGGCGAAACTCACCTAGGGACTTTTTAGGAACCAAACCCAATGGTGAAACCTTTAGGTTGGGAAAAGGGGGTACGGGAAAAGGTCCGGCGACCCTGCCCGCGTCTAACTCCTTTTTAATGCTGGCCTCGGCTACCTCCTCCCTTCCTCTGAGGGATAAAAGGTTGGGAGCATCCTGAGGAGATCTATCACCCATAAAAGGGATACGAAATCCCTGCCTAAAACCTTGGATAAGGTACTCCCTGTCCTCCCCCCTTGGGTACGATGCGAGCCAGCGCTCCAGCATGTCCACCTTAATTGGGGAGGGGGCCTTTCGGAGAACTAGTTCCATCCGTGGCAGGCTTGCCAGCCCACTGTCCACCCCTCCCTCTGCCTCGCACCCCCCCAGGCTTGGGACAAGCAGAGGCTGCATGGGGACCAGAACATGTGGGACACTCGTGCTTATACCTGCAGTTCTTCCGACTGCAGGAACCATTGGACGAGAAAGTCCAGCACAGCAGGCGGGCTGGAACCCCCTGCCCCGCCATTTGGCGGGTAACCTGCGCTGGAGCTGCTCGCTGGACCGCATGTCCACAATGGTATCTATCCCCCGGGGCAGGACGTGTGGGTGTCATGTACAAGAGCCACAGTCTCTGGCACGGCTCATCCCATCTCATCTCGGGGTGCAGGGGAATCCTCATACGGAATTCCTCATCATATGCTAGCCATGAGGGGCCCGGGAAATCTACCATCGCCCTGTATATGTTGTCCAAATATTGGACCATGGGAATAGCTAGATCCGGCCGCGCCCTCAAATACACCGCCATGTATATCAAATAAGCGGGGAGCCAGTTAGCCCAGGTACGCGGCGGCTTACGGCGGCGTGCCTGCTCCTTGTCCTTCTCATCCTGACCCTCCCTTTCTTCCTTAGTGGGCTCTCTGTTCAGGAGTGAGAAGATATCCACATACTCCCCTCGCCATATCTTTTCTCTGGTAGCCTGCGCCAAGTGATCACCCAATGGCAGGGAATACCCTGCCGTCGGCAAAGCCGAAAAGGGGATAGCTGGCCTACCCAAAGGGGCATGAGTTAACCCTGCCACCCCAAGGACATTCCCAGCAGTGTAAGAACCAATGCCCACCCCAGCGGGCATGGTGGCAGTAGTTGTCACCGGGTGGGTCGCCAGCGGCGTAGCCCCTGCACCACCCGCGCGAGGCCAAGGCCACTGAAAGGTCCCCCCCATATTGGGAATGTGTGTGGATGTACTCGTTTGCACCATATACTCACACGCTGCACCCCCGCGGGCCGCCCCCAACGGGGGTTCCGGCCCACTGGGGGCGTCGGAGCTCACGACCGATGTAGAGCTCATCACCGGGGCTTGACCCGCGCCAGGTTGCTGGCTGGGGAGCTGCGAGGCAGTGGCCGGAGGCGCGCCACCCGCCTGCAGCAGCTCGACCCTCCCCGCCGGCCGTGGTCCTGCTGCCGATAGCGCCTCCAAAGGTACCCCAAAAGGGGCACCTGCCTGACTGGCACGAGCCAAAGACTCCTCCAAGGCCGCAATACGGGCCAGCAAGGTGTCTACAGTAACCATGGGCAAAGAGCCGGCCGGCCCACTTGACCCTTGCATGGGTACAGGTCCCTGCACCCCATGGCCCAGATATGGCCATTGGCCAGGGCCGAAGCCCGGTAGGGCTGGTGAGGAGACCTGCCAAGGCGGGACACCAGGCCACCCCCCGAGGCTAGAGGGCCCCGGGAGAGGCTGGGGTCCAGAAGTAGTCGGCCCAACAGGTTGGGCGGAAGGAGGAGCGGTGTCCACCGCTCGCGGGCCGCGGGCCGGAGCGCCCTCCGTGCCCGCACTCTGAACGGGCCACGGAGCAATAGACCCCAAGCCACTAGCCCCGGCCGGGGATGGCAAAGGTGGCTGCTGAGGAGGCGGCACCACGGTCCTCCGACCTGGGTTGCGCCTCCTAACAGCCCGAGCTGAATTCGCAGCAGCCTTCTTTTTGGAAGGCATCTCGAGCAAAAAAGGGAAGCTAGCTAGGCAAAATCGACCCAAAAGGCTTCCCGGCAATACCAACGAGCGACGGAGGCGCAGGGAAAAACTTCTCCGCTCCGTCGCTGAGGCAAAATGGCAGCGCGGCTGCCTCGTGGCCACCCCTTTTATAAGGGAGCTGGCCACGCCCCTAACTACCCGGATTCTCTGTCCTGTGGGGGGGGGGGCCCGCAAAGTGCGCGGCGGCCATTTTGGCGCCGCGCTTGCATTATCACTATTAGGATGTGACTATGTTGAAAAGCTGATTCACAGCAATTCACAGAGAGTACAGACTGAAACATACACATGATCACAAATCTCATCATTTCTGATTATTTTCTAGATATATATTTTAACCGAAATAGGTAGTTATACCTCCACAAAGCCCTATGCTGTCACATCCTTAAGGCATGGATATAGCCATGGGCTTTTGAAAGCCATGCCAGCAGACTACAAGCTGATAATGCTTTGAATATGGTCCTAGTCATACTCATGCTGCTATCAGAATATTGGTATGGAGATCCTCATCAGAGGACCATTTGGCCACCATTTGACAAATTAGCTATAGCAGCTATGAACACAATGACAGTGGAGAATGGATGTCATTGGCCATAGTGGAGAGATTACTTATATGGATTAGATCACAAATCTTCAAAATCTTCAAGGCATTTGTAGATACAGTATGTTTGGCTTGCCATCAAGAAAAATTTACAGTTCTTACTTTCTTAATAAATAAATACAGTTCTTAATAAATAATGTATTTATTAGCAAACATGGTGGGAAATGCAGCTTGATTTCTTTGTATGTTTACCTTTTTAAAAAATGAGAGCTCAAAATGAGATTTCTATTATTTTGCTTTGAAATGATAACAAGATCATCTGAAGATTGATGAGTGACTAAAACCTAAACTTGTAAAGATGTAACATAAAACCTACAGCATATCTTAAGTAAGTAACAATTGGAGAGTGCTTGAGAAAATACACTTGGAAAGAGCCATAAAAATGTACAATGTGCATCATGATATATCACACAAAGAACAAAACACTCTATTAATATTTAGAGTTTGTTTTAATCATCTTAATGAGTGTGGACCACCCATGAACTTTGAAAAAGCTAGTTTACAACAGCTAATGGTTTTTCATTTTAAATCTCCTGTTATCTTGTTTGGGTTTATCTTATTAAGGATCTTTCTTGTAACTCTTCATTCTTAACTGCTTTCTTAAGTGTTCATAAAGAGGCAAATGGGAAATTTTGGCTTTCTGTAGGGAAAAAATAAATTAAGATGTGTTTTGTGTCCCCCCCCCTCCCCCTGTTGTTGTTAATAATGAAGAATACACTGAGTGTTTATTTAAGCCCATAGGCCCAGGAAAGTTCCTAGACCAGATGTTCCTAAATTTTCCTGACCACAACGATCCGTTCTGATATAAGATAATGCCTTTATGTTAATCTGTCTGTGCACTCTGGGAGCAGTTGAGGGCCAGACTGAAATATTTTGCCTCCTGAGAAAAACAACAAACCAGTCCTAATATCCTCTAGACTAGTTAACAACTCACTTTAGAGATTAGGGTGCAGATCAACTGATGGTTGATAGGGGTGTGACAGTAACTCCCTCTCCAGTCTTTACCTGAAATATTTGTTGTATAGAACAAGGTCCATCTGTTCTAAGTTGTTTTGAACTGTTCGTTGGCCAGCCCAACTTTAAAGGCAATTGGGGGTATCTTGCTTCATTCTGTCTTTGTCTGAAAAAGGTATGGATGCCCCTGATTCCATCTGAAATATTTAAAAGCATGAATAAGTTGTGCTGTATATGAAGAATAAAGCAACCTATAATTGAAAACTCTCAGATTTCAGCGTCATCGAGATTCCTGAATTCCAAGTAGTATATTGGACATAAGTTAGAAAAGTAATTAGCAATGCACTTTTGCTCCCTTGCAGTACAGAATCCAGCTCCACAAAGAAGCTGAATTAACCCACAAATTGCAGATCCATCAGTATTGTGATACCATGTACATCTAACATCACAATACTTGCAGCTAAGAAAGAGTGGGTCACCTGAACTTAGGGTGACCCTCTGGGTGCCATAACATATCTGGCTCAGTTACACAACAATGCTGAATGCTTCTGTGACATAATCATAAATTCTAAGCATTGCAGCATGCAAAAATAGCATTTCATGACTTAGTGTTCTTTTAACTGAGGGCGGAATGCCCTTGTAAGAATGCCAGTGGGTCATCAAGGCCCAGATCTTACAATGCAGCTGAGCTTCTTCTCTCACCTGTATTCATTGCTAACGAACACTGCATATGCTAAAGTAAACAATTCAGAAGGGGTGCACCTCTACTGACAAAATGCATTTACATAAATTGATCTGTATGTTCTTTGTACCATGCATTTCTTTCTTTCTTTCTCTTTTTGGTTTTAGGCAATGAATGAATCTTCTTCCACTGCTGCCAGGAAAATATACAGATGATATTTGATCTGTCAACTGTTCCTGTTTTCAAAGGACTTCTTTTGTACTCTTCAAGCACAGCTTAGCTCAAAACCCATATAAGCTATTTACTGTTGATGTGACCTGTTTATACAACCAAGATCCTTGAAGCAACATCTTCCTGTGGAAGAAACAACAAGACAAAACTCTATGGAGCTTAAAGGGATAACAAGCATGATAAAGCATATGCTCCATGTGAATACAGCAGAGTGTGTAAAGTCCCCAGTTCAGATCTTGGTATTTCTGGCAATAAAGGATCTTGAAGATGAAATGATAGATTACAGTCAGGATGCCATAGGACAAATGAGTTCCTCAAGTGTTGAAAGATATCTGATTGTCAAAACAGGAGGTCTTCTCAATTTCTCTTGCTCGTAATTAGCTTGCTTTCATTTGAGATTGGTTACTGGGAGGTAACTAAGACATTCCTTGGCCACTGAAAGGAGGACAATGAATTAGTCAGAGTTAGGATGGAAAAGATAGACAAAAGAAGAGCGCAAGTATTAAATCCCTTTAGAAAATAACTAAAAACCTGGCTGGCGGGCCAAGTTTGGAGTGCAGGTGGAGGGGTGGCTTCCGTTGGGTGGTAATATAGGGGAGGATGCCTGCCCCACGGTTTCTTCAGTTCCTGCACCCCTCTCTTTTTAGGGGTGGGTTCTTATTGCTGTTTTTTATCTGTTTTATTTGTTTTTACCCACTGTTGTGAACCGCCCGGAGTTGGCTTTGGCTGAGTGGGCGGTATAAAAATTTAACAATAAAATAAATAAATAAAAAATGTTGGGAGACAATCTGAGACACACTGTATGGACAGGAAATACCAGTAGATTACAGAATAGCCTGAAAAATTGTTGTTATGCATCTAGATCCGTGATGGTGAACCTTGGCACTCCAAGTGCTCTTGGACTTCAATTCCCAGAAGTCCAAGTCTCTGTGAATCCACACAAATGGGTTTACTGTGTGTATCAGTAAACCCATTTGTGTGGATTCATAGAGACTTGGGCTTCTGGGAATTGAAGTCCAAGAACACTTGGAGTGCAAAGGTTTGCCATAATTAGTCTAGACACACCTACTGGGATTAGCAATTCAAAACAATTCAAATCAGCAATGAAAATACACAGAACGGCCAGTAACAAAACTATTATTTGAACAAGCTCTCTGATTTCTCGGACATCAAGGACTGCCAGAATTATGTCTCTGGGACACTAATTTGAATTTGGCCTCTAACAAAATGGTATTTGTAGCATCCAGCTTGGGCCTCAAAAGGATTGCTATGACCTTGAAAAAGAAAAGGCAGTTGAAAAGGGGCCACTCTTTATATCAAGGGTTCTGAACCTATGGCCCCTGGGCCGAATCCAGCCTATGGTGCCAAATAATTTGGCCCCCGCCCATGCTCCAGCATCAGCAGCTGCTGGAATTGGCAGTGGATTGATTTGTGGCCACCAAAAACGCATTTACAGCAGCCAGTCCGCCCCCCCTCAATGATATGAGGGAGCATGACCCAGCCCCAGACTTGAAAAGTTTGAGAACCTTTGCTTGTGACTCTTTCTCCAGGTCCACTGCTCAATGAAATAACAATAGCAATAACACTAATGCTGTGAGTTCTAGTTCAAAAATGTAACTTGTCTAAGCTCTGCTTCCATGACAAAATATATATTAATAGAACACACTATGAGATACCCAAAGAAAGACTTTATGAACCATCTTTATGTCACTGGAACACAGTAAGCTGCCTTACATATACACAGGTCAATTCACACCTGCAACCTGCCCTGCAATGCCTGCCTCATTAGTATCTAATGAAGATGTCATTTACAATAATTGTCACATACCATTTGATTCTTGTTATACCACAGATTGAAACTGAGGATTTCACTGATTTTGGAAACATTTTTTAAAAAAATCTGGAGCCAACATCCTTCTTGGAATTACAGTCCAAATAAAGTAACTTTACCATGTAAAGCACGGAAAGCAGATGCTCTACAACCGAGCTGTGTTCTTTCCAACTGGAGGCATGTATAGCTAGCTAGTGATGGTGTCAAACGGAGTTGTTATTATTATTATTATTATTATTATTATTATTATTATTATTATTATTATTATTATTATTATTATTATTATTATTATTATTATTATTATTATTATTATTATTATTATTATTATTATTATTATTATTATTATATTTCAACTTATATGCCGCCCCACTCACAATGCAACTCTGGGTGGTTAACAAAGAAACAAAGAATCAGCTACAAATTACAGTTACAAAATATCACACCAACACAATATCAACACAATATAACCCATTCTTATTGCCAAACGGCCGCACCGTACAGCTGCTCTCCATTCCCTCAAGGCCGGCCCGGCCGAGGGAAGAGTCCGGTGGTAGTGGCGGTGGCAGGAGTGGCATTCTTATTCCAGCCAGCCACATCGCACAGCTTCTCTCCATTCCCTCAAGGCCGGGGCCAGCCAAGGGAAGAGTCCAGCGGTGGCGGCGGTGGGAGCGGTGTTCTTATGCTGGCTGGCTGCACTGCACAGCTGCTCTCCATTCCCTCAAGGCCGGGGCTGGCCAAGGGAAGAGTCCGGTGGCAGTGGCGGCGGGAGCTGGCCACACCACACAGCTGTTCTCCATTCCCTCAAGGTCAGGGCTGGCCGAGGGAAGAGCCATTACTAGATTCCAGACGTACAATGATCCAGTTTCAAATGCTTAACTGTTTTGCATATCAAGTGCTCTCAAAATTTATCCACTGCTCAGAACAAGGTTCTGTGTAAGTGTGGCTGGCAGTGTGCAGTCACCGAAAGTCAAATGATTTGATAACATAGGCAGCCTTTCCATATGTCTTCCTCCTCCTCCTTCTTCTTGTGCCATATCAAATTCTGAATATTGGCGATCCTCATGATGGTCAGCCATGAAGACTGTCCTGTAAATATAATGCAGTGGCCATTCATCTGCCTTCTTCATCACAGCATGACCCCCGTACCACTGATCCAACTCCACGAGTCACTTTCTGGCCCTGAGCCCTTTTGGCACACAAAGTCCTCCTCAGCCCCAGGCCAGTATTGATGAAGCTGCTGCCCTCAATAAGATGGATTCAAGTGGGATTTAATCTATTTAGGGACCATCACCCTTCCCTGTGGACTTCATCAAGGCTGCTACTCCTCAGGGTTGTCAGATTAGTTAACTGCCACCTGACAGTCAGCGTTGAGTCACTGGTAGTATGTTGTACTCTATTACCTTAGCAGGATAGCTTGGCCAGACTTGGATCCTTCTTCTGGTGTCAATTAAAATTCTTGTTGATGTTTGTGAACATATGTGAATAGACCATATAATTCTTGTTCTAGAGTACCTGAGCAAGAAGCCTTTCATTTAATTAATCTCTTTTCTGATTCTTATTGTTGGTTCTTACAATGACTTCATATAATTGTTTCCATCACCCAGAAGTCATATGTTTTATTGTTCCTCTTGTGTTTGTTCTGGTTGTGATTTTATTTAGATTTTTGTGGTTTTGTGGTGTTTTTAAAAAGTTTATCATGCCTTGCTTATGTTTATACTCTAATGGTTTTATTCTTTGTTGCAAACTGTCTTGAGAATATAAATGAATATAAAAAATCCTTGTAATAAACAGCCTTTTTCAACATAGAATTCATGATATGTTTGAAGATACTCTCTCCTTTATGTAGGGAAAAGAAAACAGCATTGCCCTTGCACTTTAGAGTCACAGTCTTCCATAACATTAAAACATATACCTCTCTGGGGGAAAACACATAATACTTTCACACTGATTCAGTGCCGTATTTAGGATCTGTGGGCCCCTAGGCTGAACCTGTGGTGCGGGCCCTACCAGGGAATGTATTTTGTAAAACTTAACCTAGAAAAACCGCATTTTCAGCAATTACCCAATTAAAAACTGAAAAATAAACGTCATTGCGTGCTGTGTTTTCTGATTTTAAAAAATGACGTAGAATCACGTGGTGCAGACCCCCCTTTGTGGTGTGGGCCCATAGGCTGCAGCCTAGATAAAGGTAAAGGTACAGTAATACCTCATACAAAGTCCACTTCGTACAACATTGGAGTCACACAACATCACCTAATTCCTTGAAAAAAGTTGCCTCATACAAAGTCGCTGGCTGTCCCAGGCCTGGAGGGATGCGGGGCAGAGGGAGGGGCGGACAGGGGGCTGGCAAGATTGCCGCATATGGATCTAGTTCACCAAAGGGCTCCCTCCCCAATTAATGTGGACATGTTGGAGCCCTGGCTCACATTGTTCCCGAAGGGAGAGGATGCGGAGATCTCCTTCAGGGTTTTAGGCAGGGGTTACGTATCCCTTTCATGGGTGATAGGTCCCCTCAGGAGGCCCCCAATCTTTATCCCTTAGGGGGAGGGAGGAGGTGGCTCCTGCCAGCAATGATAAGGAGGTCTATGCGGGCAGGGTCGTTGGCCCTGTCCCTGCGCCCCCGTTCCGGGGAGCATATTATTGCACTGATGCCATGCCTTTTGGCTGTTCCAATTCGGGCTCGGCATTCGAGCGTTACTCCATCTTCCTAGAGTGGGTTTTTGTTCGCAGATCAGGGTCCCGGTCTGTAGCCCATTCCCTGGATGATTTTATTCGGGGCTGAACGGGGCTGGGACACGTCCACACGTCTCCTCAACACATTTCAGACGCTAATGAAGGAACTTGGTGTCCCTTTAGCGCCCGAAAAGACCGAGGGCCCGCCTACACAGCTAGTATTCCTGGGGGTGGAGATTGACACGGTAGCACAGGCTTCTAGGTCGCAGCGGGATAAGGTGTCAAAGCTAGTGGCCCTTACATAAGAACATAAGAACAGCCTTGCTGAAACAGGCCACAGCCCATCCAGTCCAGCATTCTGTCTCACACAGTGGCTCACCATTTCCTTCAGGGTATTCCCAAGCAGATGCCTTCACCTGCTTAGGATTCCCTGGAAATGATATTGAGAGATATCCTGCCTATCTCTCCAACCCGGAGGTTGTCCTTAAGTATCCATAATTATAGCCATTGATACTCTTCTCCTCCATGAACTTGTCTAATCCTTTCTTAAGGCTGTCAAGACTGACAGCTGTCACCACTTCTTCTGGCAGGGAGTTCCATAGACCAGTAATCCTCTGGGTGAAAAAGTACTTTCTCTTATTTGTTTGAGAACTAGTACCCAAAAGTTTCATGGAGTGTCCCCTAGTTCTAGTATTATGCGATAGGGAAAACAGTTTTTCCTTATCTACTTTGTCCACACCGTGCATGATTTTATAAACTTCAATCAGGTCACCTCTTAGACGTCGTCGTTCAAGAGTGAAGAGGCCCAACCGTTGCAGCCTCAGATGGTAAGGAAGGTGTTCCAGTCCCCTCATCATTCTCTTTGCCCTCCTCTGCACTTTTTCCAGCTCCATAATATCCTTCTGGAGGTATGGCGACCAGAACTGTACACAGTATTCCAGATGGGGCCTCACCATAGATTTATAAAGAGGCAAAATGACACTTGCTGACTTATTTTCTATACCCTTCCTAATGATCCCTAGCATTGAGTTTGCTTTTTTCACTGCTGAGGCACACTGGGTAGACACCTTCATTGAGTTGTCCACCAGGACACCAAGGTCCCTTTCCTGGTTTGTCTCAGAGAGTTCAGACCCCATCAGTTTATAAATGTAATTGGGGTTCTTTGCCCCAACATGCATCACTCTGCACTTACTAATGTTGAAACTCATTTGCCACTGTTTTGCCCACTCCGCCAGTGTCGAGAGATCCCTCTGGAGCTCCTCACAATCTCTCACAGTTTTCACTACCCTGTATAATTTAGTGTCGTCAGCAAATTTGGCTACCTTGCTTTTTACTCCTACCTCTAGATCATTTATGAAGAGGTTGAAAAGCAGGGGTCCCAGTACTGAACCTTGGGGAACCCCACTCTTTACTTCCCTCCACTTGGAGAAGTGTCCATTTAGTGCTACCCTCTGTTTCCTGTCCCTTAGCCAGTTGCTGATCCAGGACAAGACCTGTCCCTTTATTCCATGACTGGTAAGTTTATTCAAGAGCCTTTGGTGTGGGACCTTGTCAAAAGCCTTCTGAAAGTCCAGATAAACAATGTCAACTGGATCCCCCTTATCCACATGCTTGTTGACACTCTCAAAAAATTCCAACAGATTAGTGAGGCATGATTTGCCTTTGCAAAAGCCATGTTGGCTCTCCTTTAGCAGCGCCTTCTCTTCTATGTGCCTATTAATTCTATCTTTTATGATGGTTTCCATCACTTTACCTGGGACACATGTCAAACTGACAGGTCGGTAATTTCCTGGATCACCCCTGGATCCTTTTTTGAAAATTGGTGTTACATTCGCTACCTTCCAGTCATCAGGCACAAAGCCTGATTTGAGGGAAAGATTATATATTTTGGCTAGGAGATCAGCAATTTCATCTTTAAGTTCCCTGAGAACTCGTGGATGGATGCCATCTGGTCCTGGTGATTTGTTAGTGTTTAGTTTAACAAGACATGCAAGGACCTCCTCCCTGGTTATTTCTATCTGGCTTAATTCTTCGGTTTCCCTCCCTACGAAGATAGGCTCTGTTTTGGGCATGTGGCCTCTGTCTTCTTCAGTGAATACTGAAGCAAAGAATTCATTGAGTCTCTCTGCAATCTCTGTTTCCTCTTTAATAACCCCTTGCCTTCCATTGTCATCTAATGGTCCAATGGCCTTCCTAGTTGGGTTCTTACTTCTAATGTACTTAAAGAAGTCTTTGTTATTTCTCTGAGTATTTTTAGCTATACGCTCCTCAAAGTCTTGCTTTGCTTTCCTGATTGTTGCCTTGCATTTGTTCTGCCAGAATTTATGTTTCTGCCTGCTGTCCTCATTCGGACAAGCCTTCCATCTTCTAAATGAGCTTTTCTTGCTCTTGATCACTTCCCGAACAGCTCCTGTAAGCCACATCGGAGTCCTCTTGGACCTGGCAGTGCCCTTTTTCCTTTTGGGTATGCATTCCAATTGGGCCTCTGTTATTGTTTTTGTAAACAGCCTCCATGCCTCTTGGAGTGTTTGAACTCTCTCAATTTTCCCTTTCAGCTTCTTTTTTACTAGTTTCCTCAACTTTGGGAAATTTCCTTTTTGAAAATTTAAGGTCTCTGTGTTAGATTTTATCAGTGACTTGCGGTCTATGATCAAGTTAAACATAATTGAGTTGTGGTCACTGTTCCCTATTGGATCAGTCACATTAACATCTTGCACCAGATCCTGAGTATTACTCAGGATCAAGTCAAGGATTCTTGTACCTCTAGTTGGGTCTTCAACCATCTGTCCCAGGGAACAATCATTTAGCATATCTAGGAACTTTATCTCTTTATCATGTGCTGAACAACAGTTCACCCAGTCTATGTGAGGGTAATTGAAGTCCCCCATTATAACCAGGCTTCCCTTCTTGGATGCCTCCTTTACAACATTCTCCAACTGCCTGTCTCCCTCAAGAGCTTGGGTCGGAGGCCGATAGTATATGCCTACTGTTAGACCATCCTTGTGGCCTGGTACTCTTACCCACAGAGCTTCTAATGGTGACTCCAAATCACCTAGATATTCCAATTCATACGATTTTATCACTTCTTTGACATACAAGGCTACACCACCTCCCGTTTGCCCCTTCCTATCCTTCCTGTACAGTTTGTAGCCTGGGATAACTGTATCCCATTGGTTATCATCCGTCCACCAGGTTTCAGTGATACCAATAATATCAATATTCTTATCTATTGCTAAGTATTCCAGTTCCCCTATTTTGTTCCGGAGGCTTCTGGCATTTGTATACAAGCATTTATATATGCTTTTCTGACACAGTCTTTTGTGTCCAGTTGCATTGTTAGACTGCCTCTTGCATCCTTCTGCTAGAATGCTAGTGACTAGCTCCTCGCTCTGCTCAGTAATTTTTGCATCCTCCTCACTACCCAAGTACACACTTTCCCGAACCGGATGCTGCCCAGCTCCTGTCGGCTTTCCCCCAGTTATCAGTTTAAAAGCTGCTCTGCAGCCTTTTTGATGTTGAGTGCCAGCAATCTGGTCCCTTCATGGTTCAAATGCAACCCATCCCTCCTGAACAGATTTGGCTTGTCCCAAAATGTTCTCCAGTTCCTGACAAATCTGAAACCCTCCTCTCGACACCACCGCCTCATCCACGCATTGAGGCTTCTGAGCTCTGCCTGCCTGGTAGGTCCTGCGCGAGGGACAGGCAGCACTTCTGAAAATGCTACCTTGGAAGTCCGGGACTTCAATCTTCTTCCTAACAACCTGAATTTGGCTTCCAGGACAGACCGCTTGGCCTTCCCAACATCATTGGTACCAACGTGTACCATGACAACTGGCTCGTTCCCAGTTCTCTCTAACAATCTATCTAGATTTCTTGTGATGTCTGCAACTTTTGCACCTGGCAGGCAAGTCACCATACGGTTATCATGTGCATCACAAATCCATTTCTCTGTATTTCTAATTATTGAATCGCCTAGTACAAGGAGCCTTTCTCCTGCAATCTGTTCATCTACATGCACCTCATCAACCATATTAAGGGAGAGAACCTCAGTTTGTTCCTGTTGTTCATCTTCCTGGATCTCATCAAGTGTGATGAAGGAGAGATCATCAGGTGGAACCAGTTGTTCCTCTGTGTGTTCCTCATCAGGTGTGATGAGGGAAAGAGCCTCAAATTTATTCTGTAATTTCAGACTCTCAGAGTGATCCCCTACTCTTCTCCTCCTTTGAGTCACATTCCTCCAACCATCTCCCTCCTGAGTTAGTGAAGGGCCTTCTCCCTCAGAACTGTGCCCTGTCTCTTCTTTGTCCAGCATAGTCTGCTCCGCTCTGTCCAAGAACAGCTCAAGCTCCTTAATTCGTTGATGGTTAGATATGCGGCCCTCTAGCTGCTGGACCTTCTCTTCTAGTAGTGCAACCAGCTTGCACTTGCTGCAAGTGTAGTTCTCCATATGCTTTGGCAAGAACACAAACATGGCACAAGTATTGCAGGTAACTACAACTGTTCCCTCAGAATCCATTTTAACAAGTGCAGTATTCTGGGCCTCAAAAATGTACACGTTTACTACCTTTCTACCTAGTAAGACTATATTCTTCCTTTGTTACTAGTTTGCAATCTCTAAAGCAGCTCTACTCCAACTGCAAAACTTACCAGTGCTCACTTCCTTTGTTTGGCTCTCCTCAGCAGCAGCTCTGCTTAAGAGCACATGCAGAGTCAAAAGGGCTGACCCTGAAAGAGCTCAGAGCTTTTAAAGGCTAGTGTGGCTCCGCCCCTATGAGTCACAGTTCAGGGAAGGGCCTGGTGTGGCTCTGCCCCCGTGCTTCTGGAAGCTTCAAACTGCTTCCTCTGTTTGAACAGAGGTGGCTCTCAGCAGTTTAAATTATCAATTTAAATTAGTGGAGGCCTCTAAAGCAGCTCTACTCCAACTGCAAAACTTACCAGTGCTCACTTCCTTTGTTTGGCTCTCCTCAGCAGCAGCTCTGCTTAAGAGCACATGCAGAGTCAAAAGGGCTGACCCTGAAAGAGCTCAGAGCTTTTAAAGGCTAGTGTGGCTCCGCCCCTATGAGTCACAGTTCAGGGAAGGGCCTGGTGTGGCTCTGCCCCCGTGCTTCTGGAAGCTTCAAACTGCTTCCTCTGTTTGAACAGAGGTGGCTCTCAGCAGTTTAAATTATCAATTTAAATTAGTGGAGGCCTCTAAAGCAGCTCTACTCCAACTGCAAAACTTACCAGTGCTCACTTCCTTTGTTTGGCTCTCCTCAGCAGCAGCTCTGCTTAAGAGCACATGCAGAGTCAAAAGGGCTGACCCTGAAAGAGCTCAGAGCTTTTAAAGGCTAGTGTGGCTCCGCCCCTATGAGTCACAGTTCAGGGAAGGGCCTGGTGTGGCTCTGCCCCCGTGCTTCTGGAAGCTTCAAACTGCTTCCTCTGTTTGAACAGAGGTGGCTCTCAGCAGTTTAAATTATCAATTTAAATTAGCCCTTATCTCGGACTTGCTGGCCAAGCGCATGGCATTACCGAGGGACCTGCTGGTGCTACATGGTCACCTCAATTTTGCTGGCAGGGTCGTCACACCGGGCAGGGCATTTGCGCGGCGCTTGTGCGACGCCATGGCAGGACTATCCAGGCCCCACCATAGGGTTAGACTTACCCGGGGTATCAGGGCAGACGTGCTTGTCTGGCTACAGATCCTGAGGGATTTCAATGGGGTGTCATTTTGGAGGTCTGAGCTCCTGGCTTCCCCTTGCTTTAAGATACAGCCCAATGCCCGGGATCCCTGAGTTATGGGATGTACTTCAATTGGAAGTGGGCCTATGGTGGGTGGCCGCCATCCTGGGCAGGCACGGGTCGCCTGCGTGGTCTCACGTATCTGGAATTTTCCCTATACTGGGTGCTTTGATGCTATGGGGCGAGGAGGCGGCCAACTCGGTTGTCCACTTTGGTGTGACAATGCGGCTGTTGTCCACTTTGTCAATGCACAGAGCTCTAAATCGCCCAGGGTTATGGACCCAGTGCGCCAGTTTGCGTTGCGCAGCCTGCGCCTCAACGTTCTTTTCAGGGCTAGGCATGTCCCAGGGGTTACTAATGATATTGCTGATGCTTTGTCCCGCCTGCAGATCTCCCGGTTCCGTGCCTTGGCCCCGGATGCGGAGGAATTTCCCTCGCCACTCCCGGACGGGATATGGAACATCGGCAAGGAGAGGTGAACCGGGCGATGGGCCTGTCACTAGCGCCACGCACGCGTAAGGTGTATCACCACGCATTTAATTCTTTCAGAGCATTCTGTACCCAATTCCAAATGCCAGGAACCTGGCCGATCCCGGTAACCCATGTCCTGCGGTTCATGGTTTACCTGCATGCCCAGGGCTTTGCACCTCGCACCATAGCATCTAAGCTGTCAGCGTTGGCTTTTATGGCCAAAGGGGGAGGTCATGTGGACAGCACCACTGACCTCCGTGTGAGACATGTTTTGGAGGGGTGGGTGCGCGTGCGTGGGCATTGCCCGGACGACCGCCACCCGATTTCCCCAGGGGTTTTTACCCAATTGGCCCGGGGCTGGCCTGGCCTCTGTTTTGATAAGATGAGGCAGCCCATTTTATGCGGCTACAACGGTCGCCTTTTTTGGAGCGCTCCGTATCGGCGAGCTTGAGATGCTGTATAAGGCGGATGCAAGTCGTGGACAGCACCACTCACTTCTGTGTGAGAATGTTTTGGAGGGGTGGGTGCGCGCGCGTGGGCGTTGCCCGGACGACCGCCACCCGATTTCCCCAGGGGTTTTTACCCAATTGGCCCGGGGCTGGCCTTGCCTCTGTTTTGATAAGATGAGGCAGCCCATTTCATGCGGCTACAACGGTGGCCTTTTTTGGAGTGCTCCGCATCGGCGAGCTTGAGATGCTGTATAAGGCGGATGCAAGTCGTAGGGCACTGGAACTCGAAGATGTCTGAGTGAACAATATTCGGCTCAGTTGGGGATACGCTCCTTTAAAATGTATCAGCACGGCGTAGGCAGTGGAGTAGACTGCTACGATGTTCCTCGGCAGACATCTGTCCGGTTGGTGCCCTACAGGATTTCCTTGCACTGTATGGCACGCACCATGGCCCGTTTTTCTGTCACCAAGATGGGTCTCCCCTTACTAAATTTCAATTTTGGAAGGTGACGGGCAAAGCGCTGGCCAGTGTGGGCCTCCCAGGCGCCCGCTATGGCACTCATTCATTCCGTATAGGGGCGGCCTCAACCGCAGCTGCTTTTGGGTACTCAGGGGCTGACATACGTAGCATGGGACGGTGGGGTTCGCAATGTTTTCAGTTTTATGTGCGCCCACTCCCGCCGTGAGTACCAACCCAGTCACCTTACCTACTTTCCCTCATTTTTCCTTACAGACCCGGGGTGCCGTATTACACCGGTGACAGTATGGCTGGTGGGCCATAGCTACGTGCACAGGGCAGCGCGTTATGCTGCGGCGACAGAGTGGGGACCCCGACTGGGACTTGGTGCATACGCAAGTCTCACATGGAATGGTAAGCCCGGGATGTTGTGGCGGGAGCTGCTGCCTTTCCTTTTTTCAGGCCAGAATGCTGACCCGCCTGACATTCTGATCATACACCTGGGGGGCAATGATTTGGGCCAGGTCACCGGCTTGTCGCTGAAACATGCGATTTGCGAGGACCTCGCCTACCTGCATTATGTCTGGCCCGCCACAACCCTTGTTTGGTCGGACATGGTCCCGCGCCATTCCTACAGAGGGGGTGTTGACCTCCTGGCCCTTGACCGTGCTAGACGCATGGTGAATAGGGCAGTGGCGCGTTTCCTTGTCTACAGGGCTTGGGGGAGGGTCAGTCGTCACCCCGCTATTAGCCTCCAAAGTTATGACTTGTATGCAGGGGATGGGGCCCATCTGTCGCGAGGAGGTGTGGACCTCCTGTTGGGTGATTGGCGAGCAGGCCTGTCGACCGAGCTGACGGTCTGGGTGGGGCGTCGAGCCTTCTTTGAAGCCCCTCCGTGTGGCGGGTAGCACTGGTAAGGTAAACATTATGACCCACAGGTATCCGCCAAGTTCGCAATTGACTGGACAACACTAGACAGGCATAAGTTGGTTAAACGTTGTCCGGTCAACGAGGAACTAGGCGACGGGGTGATGGCTATAGCTAGACAGCATGCATCACCCCATGATTTTACGGATACGCGTCAGAGGGTGGGGTCATTAGTTAGATATTGACTACAGTCAACAATTTGTTTGTGGTCAACAAACAAATTGATACAAATGGATACATTGTAGCAATTGCCGTTGGCAATTTTGGGTGGTACCTTACCAGTGTTACTTCGGCCTGCTTGCCTTAAGAATTATGATTGGTCAATTACTAATAGAAATTTATAATTCGGACTAGGGCATGAATCAATAAATGTGGCCCAATGCCGTTATCCACTTTCATTGGTGTCTGAGTCCTTTATTGGGGGGTGCGCCTGCAATGCAAGCGCGGCGCCAAAATGGCCGCCGCACTCTTTGCGGGGGCCCCCCCACAGGACAAAGGCATCCGGGTAGTTAGGGGCGTGGCCAGCTCCCTTATAAAAGGGGTGGCCACGAGGCAGCCGAGCTGCCATTTTGCGAAGCGACGGAGCGGAGAAGTTTTTCCCCTCCACCCCCTCCCTAGTTAACAGTGTGATATTTTGGTCGCTTCGGGGCCGGGTGGGAATTTTTGGCTGGGACCCATATTGGCTTCCGGGTCCTGGTTTTTTCGCCCATCCCACACTGTTGCTATGGTTTGACATAGGGGTTTTTTCTGCTGCTGCTGTTGACTTTGGTCACATGGGCGGGTAGCACTGGTAAGGTAAACATTATGACCCACAGGTATCCGGCAAGTTCGCAATTGACTGGACAACACTAGACAGGCATAAGTTGGTTAAACGTTGTCCGGTCAACGAGGAACTAGGCGACGGGGTGATGGCTATAGCTAGACAGCATGCATCACCCCGTGATTTTACGGATACGCGTCAGAGGGTGGGGTCATTAGTTAGATATTGACTACGGTCAACAATTTGTTTGTGGTCAACAAACAAATTGATACAAATGGATACATTGTAGCAATTGCCGTTGGCAATTTTGGGTGGTACCTTACCAGTGTTACTTCGGCCTGCTTGCCTTAAGAATTATGATTGGTCAATTACCAATAGAAATTTATAATTCGGACTAGGGCATGAATCAATAAATGTGGCCCAATGCCGTTATCCACTTTCATTGGTGTCTGAGTCCTTTATTGGGGGGTGCGCCTGCAATGTATGAAGTATCACTGTAAAGGTTCCCCTTGCTGCACTGCAGCCTAGGTAGCCTATACTTAAATCCAGCCCTGCACTGATTCTTCAGATGCTTCATGACAAGCCTTCTTAAAGAAATTCCTGATACTTCTTTTTGAGGGAAGACACCTATTGGCTTCCCAGATTATTTTGACAACCAGTTTCTTAGCTTGAAAAAAAAAACCATGGTAAAACCCTTTGATGTCATGAGGTCAGCCCCATTTAGTAACTCTATCCCTTTTTGAAAGATGGAGCTTCTTTGCATATCTGAAATGACATTCACATGATTAGTCGCATGCCCACTTTAACAAGCCAGAATGAGCACAACAAGGAGATGGCTTGAGTTTTCTTTCTCTGGTTGCGGATAGGAAAGGTCATGTGCTGAAGCGGTCATACCCTGATTCAGCTATCTCACTGCAAACTTTTAGAAAGCTGAATAACTGTGGAATGATGTAAGAGAGATGAGTGAATGAAGAAAGATGTGACGATGAGGTCTTGATGAAGCTGTTGCTCAGGTATGTTGTCACCACCACCATTGCTACTCATTTATAAATATTCTAAGACCTTCAAGCATCAAGACATGGGTTTAAAATAGGTTGATATGGAGTCCACAGATGTTAACTCCAAGTTGACCAAAAGGACTGTCAGTGACTCCTTCTGGACACGTGCCCTACATTACCTTTACATTCCCTGGCACTAAACTTCCTCCGCCTCAGTCCTTTCCTTGTCCCCTCATGGGTCTCCCATACACAGGCACAGGCAGCTCCAATTTGTGACTACTGAGACTCCAAACAGTTTCCATGGAGTGCTGGTCCAGCAAAATATTACCTTTTGCTGCAACCTGGAAGATCCACTCTAAAAGGGATCCCCAGAAAATATTTAAAAGGAGAGTATAGTAGCAGTGTGGCCTCTCCTGGCTTAAGCTGGCTTTACTCTGTCCCCCTCCCTTAAATAAACAACAATTTATTAAAAGAATTGAGGTTTATTTCTCATAAAGGATATTAAAGATACATTGTTCACACAATTGGTAACTAAAAACTATATACATAACTACTCAAAAAGATTCAGGAAAAATCAATACTTAGGTTTCCCCACAACATATAATAATCTCACTCTCTAGTTTATTCTTCTGAGAGAGCAGGTTTTCCTTCCTTTATTCTTCTTCTGATTCTCTTCTCAATCTCTTTAAATTTACCTCAGAATGTTTTCCTCAGCTTCACTCTGAGAATTTACCTCAGAACCACATTAGATTCACCTCAGAAGGTTTTCCTCAGCTTCACTCTGAGAAGTTACCTCAGAATAATATTAGATTCACCTCAGAATGTTTCCTCTCAGGCTTCACTCTGGGAATTTACCTCAAAAAGTTTTCCTCTCTGAAAACTTTCTCTAAGTCAGTTCTCTTCAGGTTCCTCTTTTTTCTTGAAACACCCTCTCTCTCCTTTTTTTATACCCTGACTGCTCCTTACAAGGTCAAATAGTAAAGATGAAGATGAAGTACTTTGGACATCAAATGAGAAGGGAGGATTCACTTAGTTTCACACATGCACATAACCAAAGCTCCTCTTGAGCCAACTGGTTCACAAGGTAAAAAAAATTAAAATAGAATAAGTGTCTGTTTCTAAGCCTCCCAGAGCAGTAGTAGGGAGGGTGCCCCCCCCCCAAAACAAAAAATCTAAACTAGAAGAGCTTGTTTTTGCATTTCTCACATTGTTTGGCCTTTTAAAGTGGCCCTTTCCAGCCCTAGTGTAGCCCATGTTGGTGTCTAGGAGTTAAAATGTGCCCCCTCATTCAACCAGATTTTCCCAACCCATGACCCAAGGTGACTTTCCAAATGACAAAAACAGGTACAACTCAAAACATGACATTTTATAACATTTCTTCTTCTTCAAACACAATTAAACATGTTGTCATGAAACCTTTGGGTACTAGTTCTCAAACAAATAAGAGAAAGTTTCACCCAGAGGATCACTGGTCTATGGAACTCCCTGCCAGAAGAAGTGGTGACAGCTGTCAGTCTTGACAGCTTTAAGAAAGGACTAGACAAGTTCATGGAGGACAAGCATATCAATGGCTATAATTATGGATACTTAAGGACAACCTCTGGGTTGGAGAGATAGGCAGGATATCTCTCAATGCCATTTCCATGGAATCCTCAGCAAGTGAAGGCATCTGCTTGGGAATACCCTGAAGGAAATGGTGAGCCACTGTGTGAGACAGAATGCTGGACTGGATGGGCTGTGGCCTGTTCCAACAAGGCTGTTCTTATGTCATATTAAAATAACTGCTGATTTAAATATTTACATACATACTACTTTTTTTTTAAAAAAATAACAAGTACAGTTCCCTCCCATTATAAGTTCCTTCCTGGGCAACTAGCCTATTACCCAAACCCGAATAGAGAAGACTTCACTTGCTAATGGAAGAACAGCAGGCAAGGATCCCAACTCAACTTCCCCTGGAGGAGATTTCCATAGCTTAGAATCAGTTAATGGAAAGGCTCTTTCTCAAGTCTAAGCTTTCTCTCAAGTTTGTGAGGATGGCAGAAGAATGAAGGGCCTCCCCTAAAGATCTTAAAACTTACATTGCTCATGTAGGGAGATGTGTCTCTTTAGATGGGACAAGGATGGAGTTATGCTTATGGCAGTATATCAGGTCTGGCCCTACCATATGGCAGAATGAGTTAGTCATTGCAAGTGTCAGATCCTGGCAAGTAGATGACAATGATAAAATATCTCTTTGTGTCCCCCATTCCCTTCCACCGGCTGGCCTAGTGTTATCAGATGCAATGGAAGTTGCAGTCTCACCTCCAGTGTTGAATAAAATTTACTAGTTATCTAACTCTTATTCATTCATTCTCCAACTCAGCATCATCTGCATAGTTAGAGGGAAATCCCTAATCTTTCCCTCCAAAATAATCTGGTAAAGTAGGAGGTCCCATTTGCTGATGAGCCTAAAGCGGCAAAAAAAAAATTCTTAGCAGTGTCTTGTTGGCAGCTACTGGCAGTTTCTGCTGTGTATTATGTGAAACAATCCCAAATGTTCTTGAGAACATGCCATGTGAGGGTGTTATTATCTTTAGGAAGGCAACTACTGCAGCTTGAGGAGGAGCTGATAAAGTTTATGAGAAGAAACACTTGGTGAATGAGACACAAAGAGTGGCATTTTCCATGAGAAAATCAGATCAAAGGCAGAGTGGGAAGGAGGAGAGGGAGAATCTTGATTATATGCTGTTTTCCAGCCTCTTTTAGGAGGCCTGAGAGCAAAGGAGAAGAATGTGCGGCAATGAAGCTGGACTCTGTGGGTGTCGTGCCCTCTAACACATGTAAACACCTTATCAAGTTCTGCCGCCAATCCTTTCAAGGTCTCTGAGAAGGCAGCTGCCACCCACGATGGCTCCTTGCTTACTGTAGCATTCCAAACACTTGCACCTTACTTAATACAGTAACAAAGCCAGCTTGGCTGCCTCAGGGCTAGAATGTGCTGTTACAGCTGTGAAGGAGCTAACTTGGGCAGCCATATATCAAGAAGACTCTGTCTTAAGGAAATCTTGGAATAGCTTTTCTCCATGAGGCCACGCACAACCTTGTTTTCAAAGAGACAACAGCAAATATAATAACCCAGTTGGTCATTCAATACATGACAAATTAATTATAAAAATTAGAGAGGCTGATGGTGGCATATAAGCCAACTCTCAAGATTTGTTGTACGCAGAGATACCCAGCAAATGTTGTTGACTCATGTCAGCATGAATAGAAGAGATGGAGAAAAGGAGCGTGTGTGATGGTTGTTTGAGCTTACTTTTCAAAGTATTGTGTTAATATCCTTCTTCAAGTGCCATATCTGATTCCGAATATTGGCTATCATCATGGCAATCAGCCAACATACCTGTCAAGTTTCGGGAAATTTCTGTCAAATAAGGGAAATTTCCTGGCCAAAACGGGAAACTGGACAGCAATGCTTATCCTGTGCTGGCCTCCAGTCTAACTCCAATCTAATTACAGTCTAACTAATACGGGATGGCGGCGGGGAAGAGTGTAAAATACAGGGGTTTGACAATTTCCCGAAACTTGACAGGTGTGAAGATTGTCCTGGGAACAATATAATGAGGTGGTCTTCCATTTGCCTTCTGCATTGCAGCATAACACATGCACCACTGATACAGTTCCACAGTCACTTTCTGGTCCTGAGCCTTTTTGGCAAACAAAGTCCTCCTCAGCCCCAGACTGATTAATGAAGCTGCTGCCCTCCATCAAGAGGGATTTAAATGGAATTTAATCCACTTGAGGACCATCACCTTTCCCTGCAGACCGCCACCCAAGGCCCTTAGTCCTCAGAGTTCTCAGGTTAGTAAACCATTGTCTGACAATTGGTGTTGAGTCGCTGACAGTATGGTCTACTCTATTGCCATAGCAGCATAACCTGACACTGACTGGGACTGTGTTAATATGAAGCTGTAAAGAAGCAAAACTGGACCAAACCAGAAAACATTAAGCTATTGACCATGACTAGGCTGCAGAGGAAATGTTTAGAAACAGGCTAAAGGCACCACATGCTGAAAATGAACCACACATCTGTTGTTGCAAACTTGCATTTCTCTGGGGGCATAAAGGAAAATCACAGGAAAGGTAGGTAAGGAAGCTTTTGGCAGAAAACTATATCTACTAAAGCAGGAGTTCTCAACCTTTTAAAGCAGGGGGCTGAGTCACGCTCCCTCAGACAGCTTCAGGGGATGGATAGCCATTTTGCCTTTCCTTCACCACATGGTACTTCCTGGTGTGGTGGAGACAGTGGGGGCCCCACATGAAATGGTGCCATGGGCCAAATCCATCCCATGGGCCACAGGTTGAGAATACCTGTTCTAAAAGCTAGCAGACTATGATTTAGGTTGGATTACCTCTTTGCCCTGACAATGGCCAGTTTCCTTGCCAACAGATTTCTTTGCTGGCAGATAGATCAAATCTGCAAAAGGAGGGGAAAGGATTTCTTCATTGGCAGAATTGTCTTAGGATATTTTGCTACCTGAAGGAAACAGCAGATATCCAACATGACTCCATGAACCACATATCCATTCTCACAGAGAATTCAGTACACAGAAGCCAACTGGCTCCATCTCACCTAACTGCTGATGACAAGGCATAATCTCCGCTAGATAAGAGGCCAGGAAGCTCACCTAAGGGACAAAAGGAGGAACTTTCCATAGGGTTGTTCATAACTTATGGTTACTATTGTATGTTCAATTGCTGCATTGTTTTTAAATGTTTTTGTTGTGGTGGTGTATTGACGGTTTTTCAGTTTTTAACCATGTTTATACAACGCAATGCAGCAACATGATTTCAGCCAATAGGAAGTAAGTGCATTAACCAATAGTGCAACAACAGCAAAACTAGACGTACAATTAGATCTGCACTGTACCAGGATGAATCCCAAAAACAGGTTATAATTTAGTAATACAATATACCCATTTCCTAATATTTCAGATCCAAATCCTCAAGACTCAAAGAATGAGTCCTCAAATCTCAGTTTCAGACAAACATCTTTAAACCAGTTCTGTCTCCATCACTAAGGTGACGACAATTACAGTACACTCAAAGAAAAAGTTGTTGCTTAAATTTGCTACCAAGATGCAAACTACTTTTGGTGTTCCCTCTGGAAAGCAAATTCCATGATCCACCAAAACCTCACCCTACTTGGGGCGGGGGGCTGTCCATTTACACACAGAACAGAAAAATTGTTCTCCAGCTTTCAGGAAAGGACAAATTGGGAGGTAGAAAGATGAATAATAACTATGACAAGGTAAAGGTTGCCCTTGCTCAAAAGCCAGTCGCATCCAACTCTAGGATTCAGTGTTCATCTCTGTTTATAGCCAAAGAGCCAGTGATGTCTGCATCTGCAGATGTTTCCATGGACAGCTTGACAGCTTTAAGAAAGGATTAGACAAGTTCATGGAGGACAAGGGTATCAATGGCTATAATTATGGATACTTAAGGACAACCTCGGGGTTGGAGAGATAGGCAGGATATCTCTCAATGCCATTTCCAGGGAATCCTAAGCAGGTGAAGGCATCTCCTTGGGAATACCCTGAAGGAAATGGTGAGCCACTGTGTGAGACAGAATGCTGGACTGGATGGGCTGTGGCCTGTTCCAGCAAGGCTGTTCTTACGTTCTTATGACATGTGGCAGGCATGCCTGAACACCGGAATGCACGGAATGCTGTCTACCTTCCCACCGATGTGGTCCCTATTTATCTACTTGCAATTTCTTACTTTCAAAATGCTAGGATGGCAGGAGCTGGGACAGAGAGGAGAGCTCGCTCCATCATGCAGTACCTGGGAATCGAACTCTGACATTTCAGTCAGTGAGTTCAGTGTCTTAACCACTTGAGCCACTGCAGACCCTAAAATAGGGTACAGATATGCATAAATTCTACCTATTGCAAACCTACAAACATATTTCAAATATAAAAGTTAATTAATAAATAAATGTGTTGAATCTTGATCACTTGGCATGAATGTCTTCTCTGTCAAACAATTCCATGAGAATTTACATAGCTAGAGAAGATATTCACAAAACGAAAAGCTGCTTGGTTGCGTGTTTTGGCTGCATAGTTTCCCAGTGATCAACAAACGTTTCAGTGAGTATTGCACAAGAGTTTCATTGAGAGTAAGGGGTTATCGTTAAAGAAATAACTTCTGAGAGTATGCCTATGAAACAGCTGGCCTTTGTAGTTCCTGTAGTTTCACAGTAATTAATTTCAGAGAGAATGTCATCCAGACAAAGGTGATAACATGAAAGAATATTTACACATGCACCTGCCAAACGTCCTTGATGAATAGCCCTAAATGCTGACCATGCATGTGTAGAATCTTAGTTTACAATGCACCCAAGCTTTGTGAGCCAGACACATTCATAATCCATGTCAGGTGATTTCAGACATTGGCAACAACACTAGAGTGAAAGGCTTACGAAAGGCGAAAATATATAATTTGCCCCCAGATATGCTGTCTTTACAATGGAGCCCCTGGAAATTAAAATCCAACGGCTCAAGGATGAGAAATGCTGATGTAGATCAGCCTCCCCCTTCATGGCACCGTCCATGTGTTTCATTAGGTAAAGGTCACCCTTGTTCGAAAGCCAGTCATATCTGACTCTATGGTCCAGTGCTCATCTCCATTTATAGCCCAAGAGCCATGCAGATGTTTCCATGGATATGTGGCAGGCGTGCCTAGACACCAGAGTGCATGGAATGGTGTTTTCTTACCAATGAAGTGGTACCTATTTATCTACTTGCAATTTCTTGTTTTCAGACTGCTAGGTTGGCAGGAGCTGGGACAGAAATGGGAGCTTACTCTGTTGTGCAGTACTCATGTCTCGAACTGCTGACCTGCTGACCTTCCAGTTATCAAGTTCAGCATCTAAACCACTAAGCCACCGCAGTCCCTACCTCAATAACCAGTCTTGCAGAAAGTTCTGAAACACTTTCCTGGAGGGAATATGATATTGAGATAGAACTTGTGCATGTGGCCCAACAGCCCTCTCCATACATTCATTTTGGACTCTGTCCTAGGACAGTAGGGGACGATGAGGTGTTTGTCTTCATCAGTTATGGTTACTTCCTGTCTAGACCTTCAAGACTCACCAAAGATTCTCCTCTGGTGAATGGAAGAACTGTGTACACATCACACAATCTGTCTTGGACCTCCTAAACTAGCTTGTTGAGACTGCTGAGCCTTCGCCGCCGTCACTCACCCTTTTGAATTTGCCTGGGGTTAGAGTGAGTTGTGTGTTGCATTGGTACTTTGTTTCGCTATACTGTATCTCTGTTTTTGTAATTTTGTATTTTTAGAGATCTCAGGCGCTTGGTTCTTTGTATAGAGTACTAGCATTTTTGTATGTTGGTGGTGTCATGGTTTCCACATGCGACCTTGTTTTGATTTTAAGGTGACATTTGATCCATGTAATGTTAAGACACATATTGTAGTTTTCTTAAGCTTAGAAAGCCAGCTCTCATTTTAAAGCACATTGGAATGCCAGGCTGTTAGTCTGACATGACAGTGATGAATATTTAGAATAGTTGCCTCCCCAAAGGAAGGAGTGAAAAGTGAGTATCCAGGACTGGACACATTCCAAGAAACACCTGCAGTACCCCACGAGGGAACTGATTAACAGCTAGGTCAGCTAACTACACCATGAGGGAGATGACATCTCCACTTATGTCAATCAAACTCTGCCAGGACACCTGCAGAACAGAACTTTCCCAGAGAATGCAAAGGTGGGGACCACATGCCAAGCAGATAGCACCTGCACCTGCAAATTTCCATGGAGACAGCACGTCTTGTTCTCATGGGAACAAAGGTGCTTTCTCATTAGATCATCACATTCCAAAGCCCCTTTTCTCAATAAAAGGAGTCCACACTGAGCACTCAGAAGGCACTTCGGGAGCAAGGGTGGAACCCTTGTCTCTTATCACCATGATCTTGATTTCAGCGGGAGCTCTGGTCTGCCAGCTCCTCAACGTGATTCTCCGAGGCTAAAACTAAGGCATGAGGGGCAGACTGCCCCAAAACAAGAAGCTTGAACCTGCTAGGGAGCTAGCAAGAATTTATTTCATTTATTTGTTTTATTAGTTTGTGTTTTATGTAGTGTAGATTAATTTAAGATCTGTATCCAGTATTGTGTTTCCTTCAATAAATCTTCAAAAGCCAGTCATGTTTTGCCTGCCTTTGTAAAGGAGGAGAAGGAAACCCAGCAGAGCAGAAGTGGCTCCAATTGTCCTCATCGCTTCAACAGACGGAAGGAGGTGAGAGGGATTGCTCTGTCTCTTAAGGGGAGGGGGAGTAGCAAGTCAGCTGTGTGTCATAGACCTCAGCACTAAGAAGCTTAGCTTCTGCCAAGTAATCAATATTACCTGCCATAAGCAGAAGGCTACTCTGTCCCTGCCCCCCAGGGAGTGCTCATTAAGGCATAGCAGGACGCTGGATCTAAGGTCCGCCCTGCCAGGTGTTCCCAAGAGAAATATTCTGGGTGCCCAATGGAGCCTTTGTGAGGCATGTTCCTCCCCCTATGTCGCTGATAGGTGGTTGGGGTGGTTTTGGGGGGTACACACACACAACACACAACCACACACACAACACAACCACACACACACACATACACACACACAATACATACACACACAATACATACAACCACACAGACACCACAACCACACACACAACACAACCGCATGCACAATACACACACAACCACACACTCAACACAACCACACACTCAACACAACCACACACTCAACACAACCACACACACAATACATACACACACACACACACAGCACAACCACACACACAACACAACCACACACACACACGTGTATGGCCCTCAGGTGGAGGGGAAGGGGGCTCCCTTCTTCTGTTGGGCAAGAAGGCCCGAATGGGGCGCCGGCTTTGGCTGTCACCTGGCGGGGAAGGTGTGTGCTTTCTCCATCTCTCTCTTCCCCCCTCTCTCTTCCACCCCTCTCTCCCCCTCTCTTTCTCACATGCACTTTCCTCGTCTCTGTCTCTTTTACCCTCTTCTTTCACTCTCTCTTTCCCCCCACTTTCTCTCTCTCTTCCCCCTCCTCCTCTCTCTCTCTCTCCCCCCTCTCTCTTTCCCCCACTCTCTATCTATCTCTCTTCCACCCCCTTCTCTCTTTCTCTCTTCCATTTCCTTTCTCTTCCCCCCAGTGGGGAAGGTGCCTCGAACGCTCCTCTCCTGAGGCTGGCGCTGACCTTTAGTGCCGGACCTGCGGGGAGATGAGGTGCTCCTCCTCATTCCTTCAACTCCACCAAAGCCGCTGCAAGGCCGGCACTGGCCTTGCTCACCAGGGCTGTGGGAAGATGAGGGGCTCCACCTCCTTCACGCAACCCCGCCAAAGCTGCAGTGAGCAAGCGCTGGCCTCGCTTGCTGGGATCGCGGGGATGGCTTCCCTCTGGGAAATGAAGTGTCTTCTGGAGGGAAGTGGTTGTGGCACTTCAGTGGTTTTTTTTTACCGTGCACACCGTCTTTCCCAGTGTTCTCCGTGCTCATGCCCTTCAGCCTGATTGGCTGAGGGGTGGCATAGTGCATAGGATGCTGGGCCTTGTATTTTTTTTGTTCATCTTTGTGGGGCAGTTGCCCCACTCTCGACGATCGGACCCTTGTGGCGATGCTCACAGGGTCGAAAGGTAAGTGTGGGCGGCTTGGTATGGGATGGTTAGGCCAGGTGTGGACATGCATGCCAGATAAGTACCACGCAAGGCCCTCCTTATAGGTTAAGTTTATTGTGTCTTTTGCTATATTTTGTAGGTTATTGATATATTCTATTGTATAATTGTATTTATTTGGTAACTCTGTGGAAATTGTATTTTTCTGGAATTTTGTTGATTATATTGTTGATTATATTGTTGACATACTGTATCTTTGAATTTTGTATCTTTAATACTGTATCTTTAAATATTTGTAAGCCGCTTTGGGTCACCCATTGGGTGGAGAGAAGTGGGATATAAATAAAATGTTGTTGTTGTTGTTGTTGTTGTTGTTGGCTCAAGTACAGTATCCATTAGCAGCACTGAAGCTATACTAATATTTGGCATTTATACTAATAGAGTACAGTTGGTTAGAACTAAGTTCATGGCTATAAACAGGAGTAACCATTCTGGTAACTCACAACTGGGTTATAAAAACCCTAAAACTTTTTTCTATTACTATTCAAGGGTTACATGATTACCTTAAATAAACAATTGAGGAAATTTTAATTTAATTTAATTTAATTTAATTTAATTTTTAAATTTTTATGGCCCCCAATCAGGTAACCCAACTCAGGGCGGCATACAACAATTAAAACATATAAAAACAAATTTAAAAACCCAATCACCCACCCACTCACCTACTCTACTACCCCCCCTATTTAAAAGAATAAAAGGGAAACAAAGGGATACAACATCATAAGGAATGGACACTAACTGAGCACTAATTAAGAACTGGGGATGAGCCAACAGGCTGGAGCCGTATTCCCATTAGGGCCCCACACCTGCCCTGCCAACCAGGTTTTCAGACTTTTTCTGAAAGGCAGCAATTCTGTCTATAACCTCAGTTCTGTTGGCAGGAGGTTCTAGAGGGCTGGTGCGGACACTGAGAAGGCCCTTCTCCGTGTGCCATAGAGGCAGGCCCCTCTAGCTGAAGGTACAACTAGGGAGCCCCTCCATTCCGCTCTGGTTGGATGGGCAGACACTCTCAGGATGATGCGGTCTCTCAGGTATCCTGGCCCACTGCCATATAGGGCTTTAAAGCTCAAACCCAGCACCTTGAATTGCACCCAGAGGCAAACTGGTAACCAATGTAGCTCCCTGAGTAGTGGAGAGGTGCGGGCATAATGTCTACACCCCATCACCACCCGGGCAGCCGCATTCTGAACCAGCTGTAGCCTCCGAATGGTCATCAAGGGCAGCCCCATGTAGAGTGCATTACAGTAATCTAGTCTGGAGGTGACCAGAGCATGAGTGACCATGAGCAAGGAGTCCTGGTCCAGGAGTGGGAGCAACTGGCGGATTACTCGAAGTTGAGCAAAAGTCCTCCTGGCCACGGCTGCCACCTGCTCTTCTTGCAGCAGCCGCTAATCCAGGAGGACCCCCAAGTTGCGCACTGGGTCTGTCTGGGGCAAGAATGCCCCACCCAAGACCAGAGGTGGTAGCTCACTGGATAACCCCGGACCCCTCACCCAGAGCCACTCCGTCTTGCCAGGATTCAGCTGAAGCTCATTGTCCCTGTTGTGTACTGAATAGAATGTGACAAGTACTCTTTAACTGATTGTATCCGGCAATTGTATCTATTGTAACTAATCAGAGACACATTGTAGCAAGCTGTTAAGGATAATACTGCTCGTGCCAGTAGCAGCATCCAGCTCACATGATACAGATTTCCCTGAATACCTGAAGGGCGGGAAACCTTCCCGCTGCACCGCACCTGGAGAAGATGGGCATGACAATCCATGACGTCACACGGACAGTAACCAATGAACTATCACCCGGGTTATTCAAAATGTACAGTGTGCTATAAATAGAGCTGTTGGTCCTCCATTACCTCATGTTCACTCTGACTAACATGCAATAAAGTTGTGTTTTAGCCCTTACTGCGGCTCCTTCTTTGTCTTCCATGCAAGACACCAAAGTCCCCCATCCAGACCCCAACGGCCTCCAGGCATCCAGACAGGACTTTGACTGCATCACTGGGGTCCCCACAGGCCGAGATGTACAACTGAGTGTCATCTGCATACTGATGGTACCACACCCCATGGAAACGGATGATCTCACCAAGCGGCTTCATGTAGATGTTAAAAAGGAGAGGAGAGAGCACAGAGCCCTGCAGCAACCCATATTTAAGGGGACTAGGACTGGATCTCTCACTCTCCAACCACATTGACTGGGTACGGCCCTCAAGAAAAGAGGAAAATCAGGATAACACAGTGCCCTGAATCCCCAATCCTTTGAGCTGTTCCAGAAGGATACCGTGGTTGACGGTATCGAAGGCCGCTGAGAGGTCAAGGAGAGCAAGGACAGTCGGATGACCACCATCCCGCACCCGCCAGAGATCATCCATCAGTGCAACTATTTGACTGTTTGACTGGAATCCTGAGGGAAGGCCCTGTTCTAACCTGCAAGAATAATTCATCCTTTGTTCTAATTTTGAAACTTGTTTTTTTTTCTTCAAATTAATTTGCAGTCACATGAAATATGAATCAATGTTTACATCCATGACTAGGTAAAGGTAAAGGTTGCCCTTGCTTGAAAGCCAGTCATATCCAACTCTAGGGTTCAGTGCTCATCTCTGTTTATAGCCAAAGCACTGTCTGTGTTTGCGGGCATTTCCATGGACATGTGACACCTAGACACCAGAGTGCATGGAACACTGTTTACCTTCCCACTGAAGTGGTCCCTATTTATCTACTTGCATTTTCTTGCTTTCAAACTGCTAGGTTGGCAGGAGCTGGGACTGAGACAGGAGCTCACTCCATCATGCAGCACTCGGGTCTTGAACTGCTGAACCTCCAGTCTTCAAGTTCAGTGTCTTAACCACTAAGCCACTGCAGTCTCACATTGCTGTAATTCAGCAATGACAGGATGATGTTGTAGATACCAGGGTATCTACTGCTACTATGCAGATTTGTACAGTACGTTTTCAATGGCTTCAGCATATCATTACATTTCTTTGTTTAAAAAGTACTGTAGTTTTCAAAGCTTTGCACCAGACTTATGAAAAAGCCATGCTTCCTCATAAAGTGATTGGATTTTGCAGGATGCAATCAAGAGATACACACCTTGGGATGTGATTGCATGAAGCAAATGTGGTCTGGCAACATACTGAAAGTTAGATTTCTAATGCACAACCTGGTTTTATAACAAGTGTTCCAGAATTAAAGCTGACCCTCTAGCCACTATAACTATCCAGACCTTAAAAGGTTAAGTACGCAGCCTGTTGAAGGCAACCATATATGTAATGTCAAGTTTTAAAACTCTTGATTGTCATCAGAATTAAAATCTGAAACATTAAAACAACCGTAATGAAATGGTCAGAAATAAAATCAGATAAATAATTGCTTGTGCAAACAAAGACATGGTTGTTACATACTGTTTGCCCAACTCTCTGTTCTGCTATTGAACTCATGCATTTATCTATTTCCCTCCAGGCTGGTTACTTTCTAACTGCAAAGCTGACCTTGAAGTATAGATGCAAATGACAAAAGTTACACAAAGGCTAGAAAAGGCGGGGCGGGGTGTAGATGGGACAGGGTGTAGCCTTCAGAATAACCTTGCAACTGTTCTTTCAAAGCGGATTCATTTTGGGTGCTGAAAGTCTCCATATCAGCTAGAATTTCTCCCCAAAATCTGTTGAATCTGTTGGGCTTTAGTTTCAGTTTGACCGCTTTGCAAAAAAGCAACATACACAGCCTGGCTCTGCAGCCATAGACTTCACACTTGAGCAAAAGCACATGAGATTTTAAAACACTATTGTTTAAAATCTGTAACTACTAAGCCAAGAAATAGTTTGATCCTCTCCAATAATAATGAAGACAACATTAATTTACTGGCCCATCACAATCAGTATGGTGACCATGTGTCCTTCTTTATAGAGGATAATTCTCTATTTAAAGGACTGGCAGAGGTCAGTCTTGAGTTTGGAGATTCCTCTAATTGCCCAATCTAATTCGGATGTAAAGGGAAAGAAACGTATATATGTGAAGGGTCATACTGTATCTCTTAGCTCTGCACTGCAGACTGACCAAAGGCATGTATCAGCTGCTCCCATTACTGTGAGACCAGCTGACCCAGAATCACATTTCTATTTAAATTATGCCCATTATTTCTAAATGTGTCTTTAGAAACATAGAATTCATGCACATGAATTTGTATATACACATTTTATGCAGATTCTTTATTCTTTATGCTGATTTGTAATTCTTATAATTTGTAATTTGCAATTGTATGCTATTGTATTTTGTGTGTTTTTTTATATTGTTATACTGTATTTCATTTGTCATACTGTATTTGATTTACTTGTTGTAAGCCGCCTTGAGTTGGCCCTGGGCTGAGTAGGGCGGGATATAAATCGAATAAATGAATGAAATGAATGAATGAATCTTACCCCGTGAAGTGGGACATATGGCTATCTCTTTTTGCCAGTGAAACTGGATTCTGATACTCTACCATATAAAATTCTGGTCTGAACCAAGAACAGTACAGCTAGAGCTGACTCTGCTGAGCTGGTGTCTCCCAATATATAGGAGAAAAACTCTTATCATCATGAACCAATATAGGATGATGACTGGGTGGTTCGTAAAGTCTGGGACTGAGATGTCCCTTTGCGCACACAACCATGCAACCATCCACCCAATTAAGGGCCATGGGCCATGCCCATATGGTGGCACGAAATAGTACAGATTTGTTTTCCCCTCAGTCATCATAGCTGTTGTTCATATCAGAAGCAATTCATTAATGTTTTCTGGAGCGGAAGGATCGACCAATAGCAAACTGCCATTGCCTGGGGAAGTCCAAATGTGAGTTTGTACTCCATTAGCAGAGCATGCTGGAAATTTCCAATCAATGCATATGCAAAGCACCAAGTTGCAGAAAGCTTGCCTGTTGAGTATTATATTTCCCCTCCTCTGATGCAGACAAAGATGCAGCTCCACCTAAATCTTTCAAGTAACATCAGGGGGAAAGCTGGATTGCTTCACACACTTTTTAATTGTTTGTCAAAACATAGTCATCAGGTCCTTCTCAATTTTCAGAGATATTTTTACGAAACAAAGCAACTCTGTAAACATTTCTCAAGGTAACAAGAGGTCACACTGAATTTCTTTTTATGGTTTTTACTGGATTCTCTTCTCTCTTCGTAACACACCCCATGTCCCATTTTATGGTATTGTAAGGTCATACTTGTATAATTCAGCGACCAGCATAAAATACTGCCAAGCGAAGTTAAGATAATTAGGCTGCAAGCCTCCATGAGGCAAATATATTCATTGACATTCTTTCCTTATCTTAACAAAAGCCTTTTTTAAAACCTGAATAATTTTTCCTCTCAAGAGGACTTCACCCTCTCATTTCTGGACATGTTTGAAAAATATTGGAGAAAAGGGGGAAAACGTTTTGAGAAGATAAATATGTTAGGATGGGACTACATGGTAATGAAAAACATTGGGCTGCAGTTCAAAACAGCAGCTCACGTTGTTGTTCAGTCGCACAGTCAAGTCTGACCCTTTGTAACAAGTTTTATTTGACATAATATTCACAAACATGGGCTATTGTGTATGCAATCTTACACCATATGAAACAGGTTCATTCTTAAGATGCCATAAGACTCTTTTTGTTGCTTTTGCATAACTTAGGAGTCAGTTCATTAACCAAACAGCAGAAACACATACATAAACAACCGCACACACAACTATATTGATCGGGAAAAATATTCTAGTGACTAATCAATTACATTTCAAATGCTACTTCTAAATTAACAGTGTCACCTACCACAACTAAAATAGGTCATATCATTCCCTCTGGGAGGTGTGAGGGGGTCATACTCCACAGCAATCTTGTTTGCAAAGGAAAATAATGAGTTGTCTGTCAACTGTTTGCGAATGTTACACTCAGTATACAGCCTAGCCATGTTTGTAGCAAAAGAAAGCATAACATGTTCAAAAAAGTTAGAGATTGAAAAAGGTCCACAGTAACCGACTGGTTGGACATACAGTGATACCAAGATAATGCAAGCGCGGCGCCAAAATGGCAGCCGCGGTCTTTGCGGCCCCCCCATCGGACGAAGGCATCCGGGTAGTTAGGGGGCGTGGCCAGCTCCCTTATAAAAGGGGTGGCCATGAGGCAGCCGAGCTGCCATTTTGCGAAGCGACGGAGCGGAGAAGTTTTTCCCTCTTACCTCCGTCGCTTTTGGCTTTTACCGGGAAGCCTTTTGGCTGCTGAATTCTCTCGTTTCGGCTTCCCATCAATTGGCTGAGAGGCCCGCGAAGAAGAAGAAGGCTGCGAGCGCAGCTTGTGCAGTTCGGAGGCGCAATCTGGGTCGGAAGACCGCGGCTGCGCCTCCCCAGCAGCCGCATTTGCTTGCACCCACCGGGACCGGTGGAATGCGGTATATTTCCCCTGGCTAGAGGATGGTGGCCCACGCACGGGGCCAGTAGGGGCTGCGGCCCTCGGCCCGCAAGCGGTGGACACCTCTCCTGGTGTCGCCCATTCCGCTGGGCCTCCCTTTATAGGAGTGTAGCTCGCTCCGAGGCCTTCCAGCCTTGGGGGGTGGTCCGGTCCCCTTCCCTGGCAGGTTGCTACATCGGCCCTAACGGGCCCGGGTGTGGGGTTGTTGCCCTATTTGGGCCCCGGGGTGCAGGGACCTGTACCCATGCCTGCAGTAGGCGGGCCGGCTGGTCCTTTGCCCCATGTCAGCGTGGAAGCCTTATTGGCCCGCGTTGCGGCCCTCGAGACATCCCTGGCCCGGGCTGGCCACCCTTGGTCTCCCTTTGGGGTTCGTTTCGACGCGTCGTCTGCTGGGCAGCGGCAGGCGACAGGACGGGTCGAGCTGCTTGAGGCGCGTGGCACGACCTGGGCCACTGCCTCACAGCTCCCCATTCAACAGGCCGGTGCGGGTCAGGCACCATCGACGAGCTCGACGGCGGTTGTGAGCTCCGACGCCCCCAGTGGGCCGGAACCCCCGGTGGGGGCGGCCTACGGGGGTGCAGCACGTGAGTATGTGGTCCAAGCTAGTGCACCTACACACGTGGCCACGTTGGGGGGGGGGGTTTCCAATGGCCTGGCCTCGCGCGGGTGGGGCGGCGGTCCAGCCGCTGATGCCCCACCTGGCGACGACAACTACCACTCAGGGCCCCGTGGTGGGGGGTGTTTTCTACCCTGTGGGGAATGTTTTGGGGGTGGCTGGGTTAGTACAGGCCCCCTTTCAGATGCCAGCAGTTCCTGTTGTGCCCGGGTCGGCCTTGCTGACGGCGGGGTATTCCTTACCGCTGGGTGTCAATTTGGCACAGACCACCAAAGAGAAGATCTGGCGGGGGGATTACGTGGATATCTTCTCACTCCTCAACAGAGGGCCCACCAAGGAGTAGGGGGGGGCAGGATGAGAAGGATAAGGAGCAGGCACGTCGTAGCAAGCCACCACGTACGTGGGCCGACTGGTTGCCGGCCTACCTCATATACAGGGCGGTGTACCTTAGGGCCCGGCCGGATTTTGTAATTCCGATGGTCCAGTATGGACAACATCTACCGGGCGATGGTTGACTTTCCGGGCCCATCGTGGTTGGCTTATGACGTCTAATTCCATATGCGGATTCCCCGGCACCCCGACATTAGGTGGGTTGAGCCATGCCAGAGGCTGTGGCTTTTGTACATGACGCCCACGCGCCCCGCGCCCGGGGAGAGATACCATTGTGGACATGCGATCCAGCGGGCGGCCCCAGCACAGGTCCACTGCCAGGGGGCGGGGCAGGGGGTTTCCAGCCCGCTTGCTGTGCTGGACTTTCTCGTCCAATGGTTCCTGCAATAGGAAGAATGGCAAATACAGACATTAGTGTCCCCCCTGTGCTGGCCTCCATGCGGCCTCTGCCTGTCCCAGGCCTGGAGGGATGCGGGGCAGAGGGAGGGGTGGACAGGGGGCTGGCAATACTGCCGCAGATGGATCTAGTTCACCAAAGGGCTCCCTCCCCAATTAATGTGGACATGTTGGAGCGCTGGCTCACATTGTACCCGAAGGGAGAGGATGTGGATATCTCCTTTAGGGTTTTAGGCAGGGGTTACGTATCCCTTTCATGGGTGATAGGTCCCCTCAGGATGCCCCCAATCTTTATCCCTTAGGGGGAGGGAGGAGGTGGCTCCTGCCAGCAATGATAAGGAGGTCTATGCGGGCAGGGTTGTTGGCCCTGTCCCTGCGCCCCCGTTCCGGGGAGCATATTATTGCAATGATGCCATGCCTTTGGCTGTTCCAATTCGGGCTCGGCATTCGAGCGTTCCTCCATCTTCCTAGAGTGGGCTTTTGTTCGCAGATCAGGGTCCCGGTCTGTAGCCCATTCCCTGGATGATTTTATTCGGGGCTGAACGGGGCTGGGACACGTCCACACGTCTCCTCAACACATTTCAGACGCTAATGGAGGAACTTGGTGTCCCTTTAGCGCCCGAAAAGGCCGAGGGCCCGCCTACACAGCTAGTATTCCTGGGGGTGGAGATTGACACGGTAGCACAGGCTTCTAGGTCGCAGCGGGATAAGGTGTCAAAGCTAGTGGCCCTTATCTCGGACTTGCTGGCCAAGCGCATGGCATCACCGAGGGACCTGCTGGTGCTACATGGTCACCTCAATTTCGCTGGCAGGGTCGTCGCACCGGGGAGGGCATTTGCTCGGCACTTGCGCGACGCCATGGCAGGATTATCCAGGCCCCACCATAGGGTTAGACTTACCCGGGGTATCAGGGCAGACGTGCTTGTCTGGCCACAGATCCTGAGGGATTTCAATGGGGTGTCATTTTGGAGGTCTGAGCTCCTGGCTTCCCCTCGCTTTAAGATACAGCACGATGCCTCGGGATCCCTGAGTTATGGGATGTACTTCAATTGGAAGTGGGCCTATGGTGGGTGGCCACCATCCTGGGCAGGCACGGGTCGCCTGCGTGGTCTCACGTATCTGGAATTTTCCCTATACTGGGTGCTTTGATGCTATGGGGCGAGGAGGGGCCTACTCGGTTGTCCACTTTGGTGTGACAATGCGGCTGTTGTCCACATTATCAATGCACAGACCTCTAAATCGCCCAGGGTTATGGACCCAGTGCGCCAGTTTGCGTTGCGCAGCCTGCGCCTCAACGTTCTTTTCAGGGCCAGGCTTGTCCCAGGGGTTACTAATGATATTGCTGATGCTTTGTCCCGCCTGCAGATCTCCCGGTTCCGTGCCTTGGCCCCGGATGCGGAGGAATTTCCCTCGCCACTCCCGGACGGGATATGGAACATCGGCAAGGAGAGGTGAACCGGGCGATTGGCCTGTCACTAGCGCCACGCACGCGTAAGGTGTATCACCACGCATTTAATTTTTTCAGAGCATTCTGTACCCAATTTCAAATGCCAGGAACCTGGCCGATCCCGGTAACCCATGTTCTGCGGTTCATGGTTTACCTGCATGCCCAGGGCTTTGCACCTCGCACCATAGCGTCTAAGCTGTCAGCGTTGGCTTTTATGGCCAAAGTGGGAGGTCATGTGGACAGCACCACTGACTTCCGTGTGAGACATGTTTTGGAGGGGTGGGTGCGCGCGTGTGGGCGTTGCCCGGACGACCGCCACCCGATTTCCCCAGGGGTTTTTACCCAGTTGGCCCGGGGCTGGCCTGGCCTCTGTTTTGATAAGATGAGGCAGCCCATTTCATGCGGCTACAACGGTCGCCTTTTTAGGAGCGCTCCGCATCGGCGAGCTTGAGATGCTGTATAAGGCGGATGCAAGTCGTAGGGCACTGGAACTCGGAGATGTCTGAGTGAACAATATTGGGCTCAGTTGGGGATACGCTCCTCTAAAACGTATCAGCACGGCGTAGGCAGTGGAGTGGACTGCTACGATGTTCCTCGGTAGACATCTGTCCGGTTGGTGCCCTACAGGATTTCCTTGCACTGTGTGGCACGCACCATGGCCCGTTTTTCTGTCACCAAGGTGGGTCTTCTCTTACTAAATTTCAATTAGGAGGGTGCCGGGAAGGCACTAGACAGTGTTGGCCCCTCTGGGGCTCGTTGCGGCACCCATTCGTTCAGGATAGGGGCGGCTCCTACTGCAGTTGTTTTTGGGTACTCCGGGGCTGAAATACGCCGCACGGGAGAGTGGGGATCACAATGTTTTCAGTTTTGTGTTCGCCCTCTTCAACCGTGAGTACCGGTTTAGTCACTGCACTGTTTCTCCCCCCTCCTTTTTTCCTTGACAGACCCTGGGTGTCGTTTTACACCGGTGACAGTATGGCTGGTGGGCCGTTGCCACGTGCACAGGGCAGCACGTGACGCTGCGGCGACAGAGTGGGGACCCCGACTGGGACTGGGTGCAGCCGCACATCTCAGGTAGTATGGTAAGCGCGGCATGTTATGGCGGGAACTGTTGCCATTCCTTTTCTACATCAGGGATGCTGACTCGCCCGATGTCCTGGTTATGTACCTTGGGGGCGATGGCTTGGGGCAGGTCACTGGCCTATCGCAGAAGCTTGCGGTTTGCAGTGACCTGCCCTACTCACATCATGTGTGGCCTGCCACATCCCTCAATTGGTCGGACACGATACCGCGGTACGCTTACAGGGGGGCGTTCGGCCTCGAGGCTCTTGACTGAGCCGACGCTCCGTGAACGGGGCTATTGCCCGGTTCCTTTTCGACAAGGGCGGGGGACGCGTCATTGGCCTCCCCGGCGTCAGTCTGCAAAATTACGAGCTTTACTCAGGGGATGGGGCCCATCTGTCACAGGGAGGTATGGACCTCTGGTTAGTGGAATGGCGAGCAGGCCTGTCGACCGAGCTGACGGTCTTGGGGGGGGGGCGGTGAGCCTTTTGGGAAGCCTCCCCGTGTGGCGGATATCACTGGTAAGGTAAACATTTATGACCCACAGGTATCCGGCAGGTTCGCAATTGACTGGACAACACTAGACAGGCATAAGTTGGTTAAACGTTGTCCGGTCAACGACGAACCAGGCGACGGGGTGATGGCTACAGCTAGACAGCATGCATCACCCCGTGATTTCATGGATACGTGTCAGAGGGTGGGGTCATTAGTTAGATATTGACTACGGTCAACAATTTGTTTGTTGTCAACAAACAAATTGATACAAATAGATACATTGTAACAATTGCCGTTGGCAATTTTGGGTGGTACCTTACCAGTGTTACTTCGGCCTGCTTGCCTTAAAGAATTATGATTGGTCAATTACCAATAGAAATTTATAATTCGGACTAGGGCATGAATCAATAAATGTGGCCCAATGCCGTTATCCACTTTTACCAGTGTCTGAGTCCTTTATTGGGGGGTGCGCCTGCAATGCAAGCGTGGCGCCAAAATGGCAGCCGCGCTCTTTGCGGCCCCCCCCCCCATCGGACGAAGGCATCCGGGTAGTTAGGGGGCGTGGCCAGCTCCCTTATAAAAGGGGTGGCCATGAGGCAGTCGAGCTGCCATTTTGCGAAGCGACGGAGCGGAGAAGTTTTTCCCCTCCACCCCCTCCCTAGTTAACAGTGTGATATTTTGGTCGCTTCGGGGCCAGGTGGGAATTTTTGGCTGGGACCCACAATTGGCTCTCGGGTCCTGGTTTTTTCGCCCATCCCACACTGTTGCTATGGTTTGATATAGGGGTTTTCGGTTGCTGCTGTTGACTTTGGTCACATGGGTGGGTATCACTGGTAAGGTAAACATTTATGACCCACAGGTATCTGGCAGGTTCGCAATTGACTGGACAACACTAGACAGGCATAAGTTGGTTAAACGTTGTCCGGTCAACGACGAACCAGGCGACGGGGTGATGGCTACAGCTAGACAGCATGCATCACCCCGTGATTTCACGGATACGCGTCAGAGGGTGGGGTCATTAGTTAGATATTGACTACGGTCAACAATTTGTTTGTTGTCAACAAACAAATTGATACAAATAGATACATTGTAACAATTGCCGTTGGCAATTTTGGGTGGTACCTTATCAGTGTTACTTCGGCCTGCTTGCCTTAAAGAATTATGATTGGTCAATTACCAATAGAAATTTATAATTCGGACTAGGGCATGAATCAATAAATGTGGCCCAATGCCGTTATCCACTTTTACCAGTGTCTGAGTCCTTTATTGGGGGGTGCGCCTGCAAAGTTATGTGCAACAAATAATCAGTGCTAGCTGAGGACTGGTTACAGGAGGCCAAGGCTTCAGACGGCAGATGCTTAGAGATTATGGGGGAATCTCCCCACCCCCAACCATTCCCCTTGACCACCCCATCTGTTCCCACAGTTGGAAGGCAAACCTTCATGTACTATGACGTCTAGCCTGAGACTGCTAAACTAGCCTCCTAGTGCCAAGTGGAACAGAGGATTTCAATCCTACACTGGCATGGAAATTCAGTTGCCAGTACCTTTCGCTTCTACAAGGTCAAACTCTGGAAAACAAAGTGCAGATGTCTCCACTGTTGATTGAGGTTGGGCATTTTTAGAGCAGCGACCAGGTTGCATTGTGATCTGAATTGCTTGGGGAACACATCTCACCATCAACCTGCTCACATAGTAGCAGAACCTAGGAAAACATATTTTCTGTTTAAATAAGGTATGCAGAGATGTGACTTTCTTTTAAAGCGAGATTGCAATTTCAAGAAGCAGATTTAAAGCAAAACATACGCCCACATATGTTTTCAAAGGATGATGTTTGGTGCAGGGAGAATGCCAGTTCTTTATCCACCATATTAGTAAAATTCAGCAGCTTTCCATTCTACAATTGCCAAGATCAGTGGCTCCTTTTCACTGAGATTCTAGAGGCAAAACCAGAGATTGTGGCAGACCCATGTGATACCTGTAGTTCACTCATCTTTCCAAGACTAAGCACTGAAGGAGAATAGAAGGAAACCTGAAAAATTCTTGTGAATATTCCTCAAAAATAACTTCCAAAACTAACCAGAAGAAATAATGTCATTATTATGTTATTTTGAGATGTAACTCTATTATAACTGGATTACACACACACACACACACACACACACACACACACACACACACACACACACACACACACACACACACACACACACAAAATAATCAAGAGAACTTGCTACAGGTAACCTAGAGGCAAAAAGTGTGTACATCTTGATCTCCAGAAATTGTGACAATTGCAACACCAAAACTACTTAAATCCAGTGGAAAAAATAGATCATTAATCTGGTCAGGCCAGTACAAAACCAGGCAGGTGAGAACCCAGGTGACAGAGAATAATAAGACAGCTTTAAAACAAAAACAAAAAAGGGGGCAGGCAATCAAGCCAAAAAATCAGAACAAAGGATGACTTATTCTTGCAGGTTAGGACAGGGCCTTCCCACATGGTTCCAGTCAAACAGAATTGTTTCCTCATAGACTTGATTCCAATCTTCATCCAATGTATCTATGTGACTTGTTTTGAATAGCTAACCACAACCTGCACATTTCTATTTTAAAAGTTGTGGGTGTGTACTCAGGCGTCTTAATTGATCAGCTTTGGCCATTTGGAGGAATATTAAGAACAAGTTCATTGTTCTTTTCCCCCCTCCATCTTACTACTTGCCTCCTGTAATTTGGCCTGGATCATTTATTTCTCTCTTTCTCCCTCTTTTTCACACCTGACTCCCAAATCAAAGTGGAATTGAATCCAGTAACTCTGAACCAAATTGCACATCCAGAAATATCATCTTCTACACCACTCCCAATATGATGCTATTTTTAATTTAATTTAATATTCATATTTATATTGCCACCCCCTCGCCGACGCAACTCTGGGCGGCTTACAAGCATAAAAACATAAAAACATTTACAATGAAATATCTAAAACATCCCCATACCCACCCCATCTGCAAAAAGAGGGTGGATGATGATCGTAAATCACACAAGCCAACAGGTGGAGGTCACACTTCCGTCAACGCCCCATACCTGTCCTGCCAGATTAAAGAATGAGATTACATTGGATGAGACTACATTTATTCCATGTACCTATCTCTCTCTCTCTCTCTCTCTCTCTCTCTCTCTCTCTCTCTCTCTCTCTCTCTATCTCTATCTCTATCTCTATCTCTATCTCTATCTCAACCTGTGGCCCATGGGCTGGACACGGCAACATTTCATGTAGCCCACCACCACCACACCAGGAAATGCCATGTGGTGGAGGAAGGGCAAAATGGCTGTCCAGCCCCCAAAGCTGTCTGAGGGAGCATGACCCAGCCCCTGGCTTAAAAATGTTGAGTAGTTTTAGTGTAAGGGACCAAAGACAATGAAACAGCCGAAGGGTTGGCCTAACACAGGTTTATTGCATGATGATCCGGAGGAACATGTGGTAATGGCGGATGGGTAGCTCAATATATACAGCTGGCTATACATTTGAATGTGGCTCGTCGGCAGACTATTGGTTGCTGCCTGCGTGACGTCATAGAAGGTCACGCCCTTCTTGTCCAGGTGAAGAGGTGGCAGGGATCTTCCCGCGCTGCTGATCCAGGTGAATCTGAGCCATGAGAGCTGGACGCTCGCTATTGCCATCTAGTGGTCACTAGCTCGCGTCCCCTTATCAGGTTTACATTGATACAGCTGAAGGTTATATTGTTGCACACAGAAAGGTTACATTGTTACCACATGGCTAGGTACATTGTTAAAGGCACAGCTTTACAGAACACAACATCCCTCCCCCCTAGGATGAGACGAAGTCTCTCAGCCAAGATGGCTTATTGCACGTGCGTTTGGGCCGTGATGAGGGCTGACCCCCCGGGGGCGCTACTGCTTCTTTGTTCCCTGGTCCCTTGTCCTGTAATTTATTTTATTTTATTTATCATTCACATTTGTAAATGCCGCCCACTCAGGCAGAACCCGAATCAGGGCGGCATTACAACAACTCCAAAAAATACATAAAAACATTATAAAACCTTATAAAACCCACCCAATAAAAAACCCACCCAATAAGAAAAAACCAACATCCACCCCCATTTAAAACCCATATCCCAATCACCCGTCCCACCTACCACACAGAGGGAAAGAGAGAGAGTCTTATAAAAGCCAGCCGGCGGGGGCCATAGTCCCGTTCGGGCCCCATACCTGCTCTGCCAGCCAGGTCTTTACTCCTTTCCTGAAGGGCAGCAGTTCACTTTGCAGTCTTAGATCTGTTGGTAGGAGGTTCCAGAGGGTTGGTGCGGACACAGAGAAGGCCCTCCTTCGGGTGCTAGTCAAATGTGCACCCCTCGTTGATGGCACCACCAGAGAGCCTCTCTGGTCCGCTCTGGTTGGACGGGCAGCCACTCTTGGGACGATGCGGTCTCTAAGGTATCCTGGCCCCCTGCCATATAGGGCTTTAAAGGTCAAAACCAGCACCTTAAATTGCACCCGGAGACAAACTGGTAACCAGTGCAGCTCCCGAAGCAGCGGTGAGGCATGGGCATATCGCCCACACCCCATCACCACCCGGGCTGCCGCATTCTGGACCAGCTGCAGCCTCCGAATGGTCATCAAGGGCAGCCCCATGTAGAGCGCATTACAATAATCTAGTCGGGAAGTAACCAGAGCATGAGTGACCATAAGCAAGGAGCCCCGGTCCAGGAGCGTGCGCAGTTGGCGAATCACCCGAAGTTGGGCAAAAGCCCCCCTGGCCACAGCTGCCACTTGTTCTTCCAGCAGGAGCCGTGAGTCCAGGAGGACCCCCAAGTTGCGCACTGGGTCTGTCTGGGGCAAAACAGCCCCATCCAGTACCAAAGATGGTAACTCCTTGGATAACGTGGGGCCCCTTATCCACAGCCACTCTGTCTTGCTGGGATTCAGCCGAAGCCCATTGGCCCCCATCCAGACCCCAATGGCCTCCAGGCATCCGGATAGGATTTCAACAGCATCACTGGGGTCCCCCCGGGCCGAGATGTACAATTGAGTATCATCCGCGTACTGATGGTACCGCACCCCGTGGGAACGAATGATCTCACCCAGCGGCTTCATGTAGATGTTAAATAAGAGAGGAGAGAGCACAGATCCCTGAGGCACCCCATATTTGAGAAGCCTAGGGCTGGACCTCTCACTCTCTAACCACACCGACTGGGTACGGCCCTCCAGAAATGAGGAAAACCAGGACAACACAGTGCCCTGGATCCCCAGTCCTTCGAGCCGTTCCAGCAGGATACCGTGGTCGACGGTATCGAAGGCCGCTGAGAGGTCAAGAAGAGCAAGGACGGATGGACAACCCCCGTCCCGCTCCCGCCAGAGATCATCCATCAGTGCGACCAATGCCGTCTCCGTTCCATATCCGGGCCTGAATCCCGATTGAAAGGGGTCTAGATAATCCGCTTCCTCCAGGACACTCTGCAGCTGGCGCGCCACCGCCTTCTCCAAAACCTTACCCAGAAAGGGCAGGTTGGAAACCGGCCTATAGTTGTTAAGGACAGCTGGGTCGAGGGACATTTTCTTCAGGAGGGGGCGCACCAAAGCATGTTTTAGCTGTGCAGGAAATACCCCCTCCCGTAAAGAAGCATTTACAATCCCCCCAACCCAGCCCCCTGTTACCCCCCTGGAAGCTTTCACCAACCAGGTGGGACAGGGGTCCAGAGGACATGTAGTGGCACGAACATCTGCAAGGAGCCTGTCCACTTCATCAGGGACAACAGGATCAAACCGATCCCAGATCGAACAGCAAGACTGTGCTCCGGCACCCCCCCGACCCTCCCCATCCACGCCAGGATTCAATCCTGAACGAATCCGATCAATTTTCTCCACCAGATGGTCAGCAAAGTCCTCAGCCGACCCCTGCCAACCGGGCACCGATCCCCCTCTACCAAGGAGGGACCTGGTTACCCGGAACAGGGCGGCTGGGCGATTATCAGCGGAGGCAATAAGGGTGGTGAAGTATTGCCGCCTCACCACCCCCATCGCCACTAGGTAGGCCCTAATAGCGGCTCTAGCTAGTGTCCAATCGGAGTCATCCCGGGTCTTCACCCAGCAGCGCTCTAGGCGTCTCTTTGCCCGTTTGAGTTCCCGTAGTTCCTCTGTGAACCACAGAGATGACCTAGTTCCTCGGGCGCGGAGAGGCCGCAGTGGCGCGATTTCATCCAAGGCAGCTATTGTCGTCCTATTCCATAGGTCGACGAGTGCCTCGGGTGAATCGTTTAGCCGATCCAGAGGTACATCCCCCAGTTCCCTCTGGAAACCATCTGGATCCATTAGTTGCCGAGGGCGGACCATTTTAATAGGCCCTGCCTCCCTACGATGAAGTGTCGCCCCCAGGAAATCAAGAGTCACCAGATAGTGATCCGACCATGGCACAGGTGAGATGACTAAATCCTGTAGTCTCAGATCACTCTGCCACTGCTCCGACAAGAAAACTAAGTCTGGCATGTGACCACTGCCCCTGGTCGGACCCCGAACTACCTGAGTCAGGCCCATGGCTGCCATGGAAGCCATGAACTCCCTTGCCCCCTCAGAGGCCATCCCCAACGATGGCAAATTGAAGTCCCCCAGAACCATAAGCCTCGGGAACTCCAACGCCAGCATCGAGGCAGCCTCGAGGAGCTCAGGCAGGGCATCCCTTACCCTGCAAGGGGGCAGGTACAGGAGCAAGATCCCCAACTGACCCTTGGGGCCCAACCGTAAAAGCAGGGCCTCACAACCAGACACTTGTGGAGCAGTGGCCCTAGCGACTCCCAAAGATTCCCTGGCAACAATGGCGACACCACCGCCCCTCCCCTCACCTCTAGGCTGGTGCCAGATACCGAACCCAGCTGGACACATGTCCGAAAGAGGTACTCCATCCTCAGGTGTCAGCCAGGTTTCGGTGATGCATGCCAGGTCGGCCCGCCCATCCCGGATGGCGTCTTGAATCAAGGGGGCCTTATTGCAAACCGACCTGGCATTCACCAGCAGCAGCCTAAGGGCGGGGTCACTCTGGATCTGCTGCTCAGGACCCAGAGATGTACCTGCAAGGCTGGAATGAGGGACCGCACTTAAACATCGGACCCGCATTCCCCGAGTGCGGCCCGCCCCACGGTACCCGCCATACCGCCCCATGCCCGTCACAACACCTATATTAAACTCCGGAACCTCCCTAGACGGAATGCTGCCCCTCCTTCCTGGCTGGCAAGGCCAACACTCTCTCTTCCCTCCCCCTCCGCCATCCACCTCCAAATCCAGCACCGAACAAAATTTCCGGGCCTCCGGCGGCGCCTCTCCTTTAAGCCCCCCAACAGGCAGGGTCCAAAGGGAGATGGGACACCCCTGCCTCCCATTCCCGGGCCGAATAACGTGGGCCCCCGGGAAGAGGCAGCGCCTCTTTATCTCCCCGCCGGTGGTGGGGGCGGGGAGAGCGCGGCGGCGGCGGCGGCGTCTCTCTTTGGAGCCTCCCGGGCCACGGGAGGCTCCCCTTATCTCCCCGCCGATGAAGGGGGTGGGGAGAGCGCGGCGGCGGCGATGGCGGCGGCGGCGTCTCTCTTCGGAGCCTCCCGGGCCACGGGAGGCTCCCCTTATCTCCCCGCCGATGAAGGGGGCGGGGAGAGCGCGGCGGCGACGATGGCGGCGTCGTCGTCTCTCTTCGGAGCCCCCCAGACCACGGGAGGCTCCCTTTATCTCCCCGCCGGTGGTGGGGGCGGGGAGAGCGCGGCGGCGGCGGCGGCGGCGGCGGCGGCGGCGTCCCTCTTCGGAGCCTCCCGGGCCACGGGAGGCTCCCTTTATCTCCCCGCCGGTGGTGGGGGCGGGGAGAGCGCGGCGGCGGCGGCGGCGGCGTCCCTCTTCGGAGCCTCCCGAGCCACGGGAGGCTCCCTTTATCTCCCCGCCGGTGGTGGGGGCGGGGAGAGCGCGGCGGCGGCGGCGGCGTCTCTCCTCGGGGCCTCCCGGGCCACGGGAGGCTCCCTTTATCTCCCCGCCGATGAAGGGGGCGGGGAGAGCGCGAGGGAGACTCGTTAGTGGCTTGCCGCGGTTTGGCGGCCTTAGGGGAAGGGAAAAACTCCATTGTGGGCAGACCGGGGGCGATCGGGGCTAACAAAAAACCCCTCTTCTCGCTTGGACGGGTGGGGGACCACTCCGAAAAACTCCCCCGGTTCTGAAAATCAAATTCTAACTTAGTTGGGGTATCCGCATTTGTGGGGGAATTCCGCGAGATATGTATGGGGTCGGGTTCCTCCTCCTCTGAAAAATCCCCCAGGATATCTATGGGGACATCCCCCCTTTCCACCTCCCCCCTTGGTGGGGACCCGCGGCCCCCTTTCCCTCCCCCTTGGGCTGAACGGGTGGGGGAGAACCCTAACGCTGATTTTTTCTCTGTTTGGTCTGCGCCCTGCTCATCGGGGACCCTGCGTCGGAGCTGGTCCGCGTGCCGCCTCCACAGTAGCCCTGTGCTGGTTTCCACGCGGTACGACACGGGGCCGGTTTGCTCCACAACTACGCCCGGTACCCAGGCTGGGCCCGTGCTGGCGTAATTCCTGCAATGCACGGGGGCGCCTACACTGAAACTCTTTGTGGCCTCTAGCCCAATGTTCCTTCCCTTGTCCTCTACCCTCGTGGGGTCTAGCCTAGTAAGGATGGTGGTCAGTTTCCTACGCATTAAGAGCTCTGCGGGGGAGTATCCTGACGCCAACGGGGTCACCCTGTACCCTAGCAGAAACTGACACACTTGTAGGTTCAGATCCCCGGGGCCCATGCGCCGCAACGCGTCCTTCGTGGTGCGGACGAGGCGCTCCACTTGACCATTGGTGGCTGGGTGAAACGGGGCGGAGGCGATATGCCGAACGGCGTTAATCTCCATGAATGCCCTAAACTCGGAGGACGTGAAACAACTAGCGTTGTCGCTAATTAATGTGTCGGGTATGCTGAACGTGGAAAAGAGCCTCCGCAAATGCTTAATGGTCTGGGCCGAGGAGGTGCTCGTGACTGGGATAACCTCCAACCACTTGGAGAAGGCGTCCACGACAAGAAGAAACAGGGTGCCTCTGAACGGGCCCGCGAAATCAATGTGCACCCGGGACCACGGCCCCTTAGCCGCGTCCCACTCCCTGTGGGGAAGGCGGGCCTCCTCTGGTCTGGAGCATTGGCAACTTTCACAAGTGCTGACCATGTGCTCGATGTCGGCGTCCAACTGGGGCCACCAGAAGTAGCTCCGGGCCAGCGCTTTGGATCGCACGATGCCGGGGTGGCTGACGTGCAGCAGTTTGACCACCCGCGGCCGAAGGGAAGTGGGAATCACCACCCGCTGCCCCCACAAGAGGCACCCCCTCTCTAGGGACAGCTCTAACTTTTTCCTGAAAAATGGGGCGAACTCCTCCGCTGGGGAGGACGCCGGCCACCCTTTCTGCACCCAGGAGCTAACTGCCGCTAACGTCTTGTCCTTCTCTGTCGCTTTGGCAATGTCGGCGGGCACTACGGGGGGCGAATCCAGCACCTCTATCATAAGAATCTGATGGTCTCGCTCCCCCTTGCTCACCTGGCTGGGTGTCAGGGGGAGGGGAGATCTTGATAGAGCGTCCGCATGGCTGATCTCTTTCCCGGGCCGGTAGACCAACGCGTGCTGGTACGCGTTGAGAAAAATAGCCCACCTGAGCATCCTCGGGGACAGGATCTGTGGCGTGGGCTTATCTGCGGTAAAAATGCCTAGCAGGGGTTTGTGGTCCGTTACAATGGTGAAGGGGCGGCCATACAGAAAATCGTGAAATTTTTTCGTCCCCGCAACTATCGCTAGTGCCTCCCTGTCTGTCTGTGCGTAATTTCTCCCCGCTTGGGACAGGGACCTGGAGTAGAATGCTATCGGGGCCTCCCTTCCGTCTTCCAGCACGTGGCACAGCACCGCCCCCACCCCCACTGGGGATGCATCACAGGTCAGGACTACCGGGCGTTTGGGGTTGAAATTTGTCAGAATGGCATCAGACGCTAGGAGGCTTTTTAGTTCACTAAATGCCCTTTCTTGGTCATCGCCCCACTTCCATGTCTTGTCTTTTTTTAGCAGTTTGTGTAGCGGTTCAGCCACTGCTGCCTTCTGGGGGAGGAAGGAGTGGTAAAAGTTGAGCAGCCCTAGGAACGACTGCAGCTCGGGCTTGGAGGTGGGGCGGGGGGCTTTCTTAATGGCGGCCACCTTGGATTTGGATGGTTTTATCCCCTCAGGAGTCACACAAAACCCTAGGAACTCAACCTCGGTCGCGAAGAAGACGCATTTGTCCTTTCGCAGTCTCAACCCCGCTTTTTCGAATATTGTCAGGACCTTCCCCAACCTCTTGGCCAATTCGACCCGACTCCCCCCCGTTATTAACACGTCATCAAAATAAGGCAACACCCCCTCTAGCCCCTTCAGGAGGCGTTCCACGAGTGACTGGAAAATTCCAGGTGCCGAATTTACGCCGAACTGAAGGTGCGTCACCTGGAACGCCCCCTTATGGGTGACTATGGTCTGCGCAGCAGCTGCGGCAGGGGACACCGTAAGCTGCTGGTAGGCCTGTGCTAAGTCAAGCTTAGCGAAACACTTTCCCCCGTGTAACCTGGCCAGCAGATGGCTGACTACCGGCACCGGATACGCATTCGGGCGGATCGCCTTGTTGATGGTGCACTTGTAATCGGCGCATATGCGGACCTCCCCATTGGCCTTTAGTGCGGTTACAATTGGAGTTTCCCACTCCGCAGAATCAACAGGCACAAGGATTCCCTGGCCCACCAATTTGTCCAGTTCCGCCTCTATCTTGTCCTTGAGTGCGAACGGCACCCGGCGTGGTTTGAGTCAAATTGGGCAGACCTCCGGGTCTAGGTCGAATGTCACTGGGGGCCCCTTGAATTTCCCCAGTCCTTTTTTGAAAACTTCGGGGTGCGCCTCGCACACCTCCTGAATCGGGTCAGTCCCAACGGCGTGCATCCCAACGGCGTGCACCCCCCAATAAACAAACCCAGGGGCTGAAACCATTGAGTCCCGAGGAGGCTGCAATCTCCCCCTTTAAGCATGACTAGAGGGAGAGACGCGGTGTGCTTCTTGAATTTAACCTGAAATTCTCCAACCCCCAACACTGGAATGCTGTTCCCTTGCACGTCCCGTAGTGTGGACCTCAACGCTTTGAGCTTGGGTCGCCTGTGGGGGGCAATTCTCAAAAACTCCCTCTGGGAAATGATTGAATATGAGGACCCCGAGTCAATTTCCATTCTAATGGGAACCCCTTGAACTAGTACCTCAACAAAGTAGCGGGGGTGTCCTGCGGACACGCTGAATACTGGGGCGTCGTCCTCGCTGCCGTCGGAGATGCGGCCCACGCCGTCCTGCTTCCGCGTGGCCTGAGCGCCGTCCTTGGGTCTCGTTGAGTGGTCTTGTGCCGCGGAACGGTCTGCCGAGCTTCTCCGGGTCTCGCGCCTCTTCCTGCACACCTTGGCGATGTGCCCGCGGCGGCCGCAGTTGTGACACTCGGCCTTCAGAAACGGGCATTTTACGCGGTCGTGGGCCGCTCCACAGCCGTCGCACCGCCGGCTCTCTTTCCGGACCCTCCGGACGTCCTCGTCGTCGCTGCTCTCTGCGGACGACCTTGAAGCTCGCCGGGCTGCATGCCCCGGAGTCTCTGCCTTGCTCGACCTCGGCCGCCAGTCCTGGGGTTCTTGTACCCCAGCCTTTGTAGCTTCCGCGGCCTGTGCCGCTCTGATGACCTTCTGCAACGTGGGAGGCGGCTCTTGGTTCATTAATGTGCGCTGGGTTTCGGCGTCGTTCAGGCCGCACAGCACACAGTCCCGGAGGGTGATTTCGACATTCTCCCATTTGCATGGGCCGGCCGCCAGCCGCAGGGCCGCCACGAATGCGGCGACCGTCTCCCCGGGCGCTTGGACTTGCCTCCAGAATGCACTCCGCGTGGGAAACATCGCCGTGGCGGGCCGGACGTGCTCACGCAGCATCTGCATGAGTTCCTTGGCCTTGAATTCGCTCACCCTCCTCGGTGCGATCAGGTCCACCAAGGTCCTTTTGGTTTCTTGTCCGAGCATCCTGGTGAAGATGGCCCTTTTCTTTGCCTCCTCCGTGACTTCGGACTTAATCAGTGCTGCCTGGAAGTCCATTTCGAAGATCTCCCAGTCGCCCGGTTTCCTGATTTCGAAACCGGCGCATGTCTTGGTCCCGTGGGCTGCCATGATCCCACCTTCGTCGCCAATTTAGTGTAAGGGACCAAAGACAATGAAACAGCAGAAGGGTTGGCCTAACACAGGTTTATTGCATGATGATCCGGAGGAACATGTGGTAATGGCGGATGGGTAGCTCAATATATACAGCTGGCTATACATTTGAATGTGGCTCGTCGGCAGACTATTGGTTGCTGCCTGCGTGACGTCGTAGAAGGTCACGCCCTTCTTGTCCAGGTGAAGAGGTGGCGGGGATCTTCCCGCGCTGCTGATCCAGGTGAATCTGAGCCATGAGAGCTGGACGCTCGCTATTGCCATCTAGTGGTCACTAGCTCGCGTCCCCTTATCAGGTTTACATTGATACAGCTGAAGGTTATATTGTTGCACACAGAAAGGTTACATTGTTACCACATGGCTAGGTATATTGTTAAAGGCACAGCTTTACAGAACACAACAGTAGTCCTACTTTAGAACTTCAATTAGGTTCAGCGACAATTAGCTTTTGGTAGCACCATTACTAGACTCTTCTGTTCAGCTAGCACATGAAGAATGATTACCATTATCTTGTTCACTAACTGCCAGCATTCAGCTGGCTGGAAGCACAGCAGATGGAAGTACAGCCACTTCACAAGGACGGATAAGGGAAGTCCAAATAGCTAGACTGAATTGATATTCAGTGAAGACAGAGGCAAATAGTTCAATGGTGCAGGAAAAGATGGGTCAAAGTACAAGCTGGTTATGTCATAAATTATAGTTCTACTTGAATGGCTGTTCAAACAGAGGGTAACCAGGAGAGTAGTTGAGAGAGCATCAAGGTCAGGTTGCCCTGGAGATCAAGCAAGCAAGAACCTAATAAAGAGCTAACACAAGATAAAACTGAGGTGGAGAGTGGGACATTTCTAAAAGGTCAAAGTGGTAGAAAGTTCAAAATGCTTGGCAGGAATGACTGCATTTTTGTTACAAGCAAACTATATTTAATGACTGGTCGGACATCCCACTACGGTAATGGAGTAGACCGTACAGCCAGCGAAAAGTATTGGGCGGCAGTAAATAAACTGACTCCCTAAAGGGACCAATGGCTACGGATGGATGAGCCCCTATAGGTGGGATGATGGTCCCCTCAGTGGAGGAAATGCCACTAGAAACCATCATATTGGGCCCAACGACAAAATTAGTGGAGGAGGAACTCTGATTCCCAACAATCATGGAAGTGGAAGAGGCCATGCCAGATGGACTAGCTGTGAAGGCACACCTTGCTAATATACTGAAGGCTACGGCAGTCCATTGCAGTCCTGGTGTTAAACCCTGCATGTCTCATTTCATATATGCAACAGGAGTTGGCTCCAAGATCATAGTGTATGGTTCACTTTATGGCAAGCTGGGACCGCCTTAAACAAATTCACACCAATGGCATTTTTCCTGCTTCAAGGAAAAATGCATTGTCGGATTCGAGTTGCAACCACTGCTGCCAATGACGTTTCCAATCATCCTCTCCACTGCCAATTAAACCTCTTGCAGCTGAGCTGGCTTGTGCCTCACACAGGGACGCAGGCATCCCAACATCAGGTCTCCTGATTATGATGATGGCCACCTCCCAAGGATATTCCTTATTCAAGAGGAGGAAAGTTTCCCTTGTAGCTAGGCACGGAGTCAGGTTATCTCTTGCCTGGTTCATGCCTTTGTTCTTCTTCCATATCTAGGCCAGATGTGAAACTGGCAAAATGAAGCCACCTTTCACCTGGCCTAGTGTGAGAAAGATTAGCTGGCAACACAAGGTTGCTGTTACCAGGGTATGCCCAATTGTGGTTCAAAAATACCACAATCATCAAGGAGGTGCTTTCTGTGCACTCCATGCCTTTGTTCAATGCTGCTCTCTTGAATTGGGAGGTGTCCCAACTTCTCCTTCAACTCCACACCTGGTCTCCCTATTTCTAAAGTTCAGCAGCAGCAAGAGCAGCAGCTGTATTTATGGTGTCTGGCCCCAGAAGATAAAGGTTCTCATCTTAGGAAGATTCATCAGAGGAGCATGACAAACAAAGTGGAAAGACAGAGACAAAAACCAAAAGAAAGAACTAGGAGGACATGGAGAAAAGAGAGAAAATATAGCAATGAGGGCAGAACTTATGGGTTTTTGACCCAGGAAAACCTGAACATATTTGCTACTTATAGTTAAAACATAGAGGTAAACCAATGAAATGCTAATCAATAAAAAACCAATGAATAGAAGAAATGAAAGAGTAGCAATCAGCTGTAATAATGGATTTTATTCCCATTTTAATGACTCAAATAGTTTACCTATAGGCATTTCAAATAACTTGCTACATGCATTATTACTTTGTTCCAACCATATAGACCATATAACAGATAAAGAACTAGCACAGGGGTTCTCAACCTTTTCAAGCTGAGGGCTGGATCATGCTCCATCAGACATCTTCAAGGGGTGGACTGCCATTTTGCCCTGCTTGCCATACATGGCACTTCTGGATGTGGCAGAGGTGGTGGGGGCCCCACATGAAATGATGTTGTAGGCCACATCTGGCTCCAGGGCCATAGGTTGAGAGCCCCTGAACTAGAACATGAAGGCAAAAGTAAACTCTCTCTCTCTCTCTCTCTCTCTCTCTCTCAATTTGTCTCTCTCTCACACATACATCTTATATTAGAGAGCATTCTAAGCTGTTTCCCCTATATTCTGAGTTCAGAATTTTTCATGCATGTATCAGAGACTATGTTAAATCTATTCTCATCATAAGGACGTGGTTGCTCTGCTGTTGTTATAATGATCCAATGCATGAAACAGCACAATTCGGTAGACATGGGAAGGGAAATCTTCTCTTTCTATGATTGCCCCTTATGCAACCTCAAACATGTCTTCAAGGGATTGCAATAGCTTCTAAACTTGGTTTTGGGCCAGTTTTGAGGATTGCAAAGGAGACAATATAAAGCTTCAACCTGCTGCAATGAGAGCAAAACATGTTGCACTTAGGCCAGCATGCCAAGATTTTGGGCCAAGATGTCCTTACACAACTTAACAAAACATTCATACAATAATTGAATAGTTGGTAACCTAGACAGTCCAATCAGATGGGCTTTTTTCATGATATCAAGGATTTACACCACATTTTTTTAACGTGTGGGGGGGAAATAGCCTTCCAGAATATTTTGACTTCAACAACCAGCTGTACCAGTCAGCATAGCAAGGAACTAGAGGGGTTGAAATCCAAAACCTCTAGGTTTCTAAGGGTTCCTCACCTGAGAATGGAAACCTTGCACTGTTGCTATTGTAGTGGCACACATCTGCTAACGCATAGAATCTGGATTATAACCTTTCCTTTCAATTGCCCTTCAATTCTTTTTAAAAGACATGATAGAAACCAACAAAAAACAAAACAAAAGCAAACACAAAAGTATCATGCCATGTTTAGGAGTGACACCTTTATTTTCATGTGAGCTTTCATGAATTGTAATTTGCATCTCCACTCTAAGGAAGCAAATTGAAAATTCACACAGAAATAAGTGAGCTAGTCTTCACGGCACCACAACACTTTGGTTTTATGAATGTTTTGTTGAAACACAGTCAGACCTCTCTGGAATAAAATAGAAATCAATGGTGCTTCTCTAATGGAAAGTGATTTGGCAGAATTGTTTATGTACTGCATGGATTATTTAAGCATATAGGATCTTTGCTTTTTTAAAATATCAGATTGTTACATATGAGCTTTGTGGAACTGGTTAAATAATTATAACCTTTGGGCGGTAGCGAGTTAAAAATACTTTCCAAAGGAAATACAAATTGTGTTGGAGCTCCATTTAAATGATCCTTAATGAGCATGGAATCATGTGAGGGCAGACCAGCAGGAAAATCAGTCATGACATCCAGTGTGAAGAACTGATTTTACCGCCCCAATTGCACTTGAGAATTTCTGCCTCACTTAGTTGTTGATACCAGTATGGCCTGAAAAGATTATGTGATATAACAATATTGGGTTGTGCATTATGACTATTTTCCCATAGAAGAAAGGTCACCCTTGCTCAAAAGCCAGTTGTATCCGAATCTCAGGTTCAGTACTCATCTCTGTTTATAGCCAAAGAGCCAGCACTATCTGCTTGTGCAGACGTTTCCATGGACATGTTTCAAGCATAACTAGACACCGAAGTTCATGGAATGCTGTTTACCTTGCAACTGAAATAATACTTATTTATCTACTTGCAATTTCTTGCTTTCAAACTGCTAGGTTGGTAGGAACTGGGACAGAGACAGGAGCTCATTCTGTCATGCAGCACTCAGGTCTCAAACTGCTGACCTGCCAACCTTCCAGTCATCAGCATCTTAACCACTAAGCCACCGTAGGCCATAAAAGAAGGGATGATAAAATTATTTAAACTATAGCCCTGTGCACATGTAAGCAATCCAGTAAAATAAATGGTACGTTCTGAGCAGACAAAGTATAGAAGCATACTATTTGTTTGATTCCACTCCACACACTTACATCAGGCATACATGCAAAAACAGCTTTAATTTCATGGTCTCAGGAAGATAGCAAACTGCTTTATCATGCTATTTGTCAATTTAATAGCTGAAATCCAGTAATACGTTATAACTCAGTGATGGCCAACCTTGGCTCGCCAGCTGTTCTTGAACTTCAATTCCCAGAAGCCCTGAGCAGCAGGAGTATCTCCATTAGGCTATTTTAAACCCTAAAGTCGCTCCTCAAATTTCCAAAGCACACATGTGTTCTTCTTCAACGTGCCTCTTCAGCAAATAAAGAAATGTCAGTGGGATGATGACATTCCCCACCCCAACCCCAGTCTAACCAAGGTCACATTCTTCTGCAGAGTGATTGTCTTCCTCTGCATGCCATTCGTTGGGATAGACAAATAACGAGTTAATGTTTACAAACAGTGCAGTTGTGCCAGAATATAACCAAAAATAGCCATCTTCTTTCCCTTCTTCTTACAGCTGATTTTTATAAAAATATGAATTAAGAAGACTGATGCCTTTAATTTTCCATTCAAGTTTAGTTCAGCTGAAGCACAGTCACAATGGGAATCTTGAATATCATTAGCGTTTGCTTTCAGAAATCAATGGCATCTCACCTTCCATAGACACTCTAACGATAAAGACTTGTGTAATATTAAGGCTGAAAGAAGAAACATTCATCCTTTCCTTTATTCCTTTGTTTCATTCACTTTCAAAAGGATATTGTTGTTCCTAGTGTGTGAATTCATCCTCATTCATCACTGGTAATTAGTTTTTTAGCTTCTGTAATTTTTCAAAGCATCCAAACATGTAAACAAACAAACAAACAAAAACAACTCTTAATTTAACTAGAGGTGTTTATCGGACAAAAAGCATATGTGGACATAACATGGGAAATGATTATTTTTTCAATCCACTTTTAATGTTCTTGCATGTCTGTTGTGTTTGAATACATTTATTGCTGTAACGTTTTGTTAAATAATTGGGATCAGTACGATCCTCCATTTTGTCTCCTTCTTCTTGGTCTTGAAATATCACGGGACTGCGTTCCAGCCTAAACTATGTAGTCCTGTACAGTCTTCACTCCAGTCCGATGACCTCCCAGTTACCCCACTCCCCTTCCTGCCGTTTCCCGCCCAAATGTATCCATTTGAGTGCATATATTTAGCAGTGCTGCGCTATTGCTCCTCATGTTCTGACTGCCTAATAAAGTTGTTTGGCCCTGTTATGCTAGCTGCTTCACATTTCTACCCATACCTGTCAACCTTCTCGTATTGGCCGGGATTTCCCGTTTTTCGGCGCTGATTTGAGCCATTTCCCGCCCCGCGCTGCCGAAACCCTGGAATTTGGCAGAGGGGAAAAGGAGGAACTTTACAGCCCTTCTGTGCAGGTCGCCTTCTATGCATGCGTAGAAGGGTTTTACGCAAGCGTAGAAGGCAAGCGTAAAACCCTTCTACGCATGCATAAAAGGCAACATGCGCAGAACCATTTTGCGCAGGTCCCGGATTGGCCGGAGCCGTGGTTGACAGGTATGTTTCTACCAGAACATCAAAATGTCAGGTCAGGATGTGGAAAATGTATTTGTGAACTACCGCTCTCTAAACCAAAAAGCAGTGGTTGGGGGAGTCTGGGGGAAAAACTTTTCTAAGTTCTGTTGCCTTATTCTGCCCAATGGTGAGGTTGAACCCTCCTTGAGCAGCTCTATAACTAAAGGGCAGTGAATAAGGGGAGGAAGCCATTTTAGGCCATAAATAAGACAATGTTTGGGAAAGTGTTATGTATGTTAACTGTGTTTTCTGACTGGAGCGGAATGTATCTTTTCTCATGTATCTATTCTTATGCAAATATGTTGATCAAAAATGTGCACACTCTGTTAGCCAATGGGCTTGTTGCATTATTGTTACTGTTACTGTTTATGGGAGCAGAATGTATCTTTTCTCATGTATCTATTCTTATGCAAATAAGTGGATCGAAAAAGTGCACACTTTTGGCCAATGGGCTTGTTGTATTATTGTTACTGTTACTGTTTATAGTGTATATAAGTCCGAATTTTGCCTCATCCAAACTGTGTTCAAACCCCACTTATAAAGAGCTGAATTCACTACTTCACTCGTCTGCTTCTTCATTCCCTGAACACAAAACTGGCAACGAGGATGGGATGGCGTCCCCACACGGCAGCAACATCGGCCTATTTGACCCAGCGCGTCCAGAGAAATGGGCAACATATGGACGCTGATTCCGCCATGCAATGGCCTCACAGAAGATCACAGACGAAGACCAGAAGCGCTCCTGTTTCCTCGCTCAGTGCGGTTCTGAGATGCTTGAGCTGGCAACCCACCTTGTTCTCCCAAGGGATGTGGATGTGGTGCCACTCGCAGAAATCGTGTCCGCACTGAGGAAACACCTGCAGCCAGAGGTCTCGATCTTCCCAGCCAGGGTGGCCTTCCACAGAAGGGAGCAGCGACCTGGGGAGTCCATTGCAAACTACGCCGTTGCTCTGCATATTGCTGCTGCCCCGTGCAAGTGGGACAACATTGAAGAAGCACTCTGGGACCATCTGCTGGCTGGCATGAGGGACGAAGATGCTCAATGTCACCTCATGATCAGGAAGACACTAACTTTCAAGGCTGTCCTAGAAGAGGCAGTAGCGTTTGAGGCCACACGGTCCGGCATCAAGCTTCCCCGGCATTGTCACTCCACCACAGTGCCACCGACTCAGCTGTGCAAGCTCAGCAAAACTCATCTTCATCCTCCTCAGCATCGCCTGGTTCCACCTCTTCATCAGAGTCCAGCGACGCAGAGGGAGAAGTCCGAGTGGTCCGACGAAAGTACTGAGAGCACCGTGATGATCGGGAGAAGAAATTCCTTTGCAAGTGTGATGGCTGCAGAGCCCGGCATGACCGCAGGAAGTGCCTCTTCCACACTGCAGAATGCCACAACTGCGGGTGACGGGGGCACATTGCTAAAGTATGCTGACAGTGAAAGCAAAGAACTCCAGCACCTGAGTCCAATAAGAGTCATCACCACAAAACGTCCACCGCCAAAGTGTCACCAAAGCCTGAGCCGTGCCAAGTGCATCGTCAGCGAGCATTTCTTCGCAGACCTGAGCCTGCAGGACGTCCCCTTCAAGATGGAGGTGGATTCAGGTACTACCTTTTCCATAATCCAACAGTGGGAGTTTTTGAGAATTCCCCTTGCCTCTCGAACCAAGCTCAAATCTTTTAAAACTTCCCTCCGGGATGTGCAAGGTTGCCAGATTCCGGTCCTGGGGGTGGGAAATTTCTTGATCAAATTCAAAAACATTCGCACCTCCTTGCCATTGGTTGTAGTTAAGCAGGGCACTAATTGTCTTATTGGGACCCAATGGTTTAGGCCCCTGGGAATCCGGCTTTCTGGCATTCACGCAATAGATGCTGACCCAATCTGGGACGTTTGTGCTGCACATCCTGAGGTGTTCAAAAAGGGTTTAGGGTTATACAAAGGACCCCCTGTGGACTTTGAGCTTGACCCAACCATCTGGCCCATCCGGATGAAGCCACGCCGGGTACCTTTGCTTTAAAGGAGAAGATAGAAGCCAAGCTGGACAAACTGGTGGGGCAGGGTATCCTAGTGCCGGTGGACTCCACAGAGTGGGAGACACCAATAGTGACTGCTTTGAAAAGCAATTGGGAGGTCAGGATATGCGCTGAGTACAAGTGTACCATCAATAAAACTATTCGCCCGAACGCATATCCTGTGCCCATGGTAAGACACCTTCTTGCCTCCTTGCATGGAGGAAATTGCTTCACCAAACTTGACCTTGCACAGGCTTACCAACAATTGACTGTGTCTCCTGCTGCTGCCATAACCCAGACCATAGTAACGCATAGGGGGGCATTTAAGGTAACTAGATTCGGGGTGAATGTGGCCCCCGGAATATTTCAATCTCTTGTAGAATGTATTTTAAAAGGTTTGCCTGGTGTCCTGCCATATTTTGACGATGTCCTGATCACCGCTAAGGACACCGCCGAACTAGTGGCCAGGCTCGATCGAGTCCTCTCATGTTTCGAGAGGGACGGTCTACGTCTCAGAAGAGACAAATGTGTGTTTTTGGCACAGGAAGTGGAGTTCCTGGGGTACTGAATTACACCCCAAGGTATCATGCCCTCTGACTCCAAGGTGGCGGCCATGCGAAATGCACCCAGGCCAAAATGTAAAGCCGAATTGCAATCATTTCTAGGATTGTTAAACTTCTATCATGCTTTTCTCCATCGCAAAGCCTCAGTTACTGAACCATTACATCGGCTTCTTAAGAAAGATACTGTTTGGCACTGGGGCCATTGCCTGGAGTAAGCATTCCTAGAACTTAAAAGGCTGCTATCTTCAGATGCTGTATTAACTCATTTTGATCCTAACAAGGAAGTTGTACGTGTGTGAGATGCATCCCCTGTGGGGGTGGGAGCTGTATTATGCCATGTACTAAATGACAGGAGGGAAGCCCCCGTAGCATTCTATTCCCGTTCACTCTCAAAGCCTGAGAAAAAATACACTCAGACAGTCAGGGAGGCGTTGGCAATCATGGCAGGCACTAAGAAATTCCACGATTACCTTTACGGAAGACCTTTTACCATCATAACTGACCACAAGCCCCTCCTAGGAATCTTTGTGAACAGGAAGCCCACGCCTCAAATTCTGTCCCCAAGGATGTTGTGTTGGGCAATTTTCCTAAATGCATACAATTTTACTTTGGTGCACAGGCCCAGCAAGAACATCAGCCACGATGATGCCCTGTCATGTTCTCCACTGCCAGGGGTCGGGGAAGCTGAATGTGAGATCGAAAGCGACCACCAGGTCCTTATGATTGAGGCTTTTGACTCACCCCCAGTCATCCCCTCAGATATAGCCAAGGCTACGGCCAAGGATGTAACATTGACTAAAGTAATGTCTTGGGTACAAAATGGCTGGCCTGTCTCTCCTCTAGCTGATGAATTCAGAACATTCTACCTCAAGCGTTTGGAACTGTCAGTGGAACGAGGTTGCCTTCTATGGGGCCAGCGGGTGGTCATTCCTGTCACTCTCAGGAAAAAGGTTTTACATCTACTTCACATAAGTCACCCGGGAATTGTCCATTCCAAAGCCCTTGCCCGTAGCTACTTTTGGTGGCCTCAACTGGACCAAGACATAAAACAATTGGTTGGCACTTGTGCCAGTTGTCAATCCTCTCACCCAGAGCAATCCCACCTTCCCTCTCGGGAATGGGATTCTGCTCGGGGCCCGTGGTCCAGGTTACACATAGATTTTTAGGTCCATTTAGGTCCATTAATACCACTTCAGCCACCACGATAATGCACCTAAGAAGGCTGTTTGCAGCATTTGGACTTCCAGATGTGCTGGTGTCCGACAACGCATCCACGTTCACATCTGCAGAATTCCAATCCTTCATGGAAAGGAATGCAATTAGGCACATCCCTGCCACCCCATTCCACCCAGCCACCAATGGCCAGATGGAGCAGCAGATGCGCACAACTAAAGATGTGCTTCAGCGTATGGGTGAAGGGGGTTTGGAGCTCCAGTTATGCCAGTTTCTTTTCACATATAGGCTCACCCCCTTGCCTCAGGGCTGTCACCTGCTGAATTGCTCCAGCGAAGGAAACTGTCATCCTTGCGGGACAGATTGGATCCCCCTAAGGTAGAGGACAAAGGCACAATATAGCAATCCAACACCAGAAGGGTTTCTCATCTGGAGACCCTGTACATTGCCGCAATTATGCAGCTGGTGGCCCTATGTGGGTGACTGGGTTTGTGATCGATCAAACTGGTCCTTTTTCTTACAGAATCGGAACAGCCACTGGTCTGATCTGGAGGAGGCACGCAGATCAATTGAGACCCAGAGCACTGGACCCACAAGACAAATACAGACACTCAACACTAGGGTTGGCCCCCACCCATTTAAACCCAGGGGGCAGAGGTAATAGTCAGCAGCCACCCAACATTGACCCAGAAGTGTCTTCTAGGAACCGATTTCAAGGGGAATTTGTGGAATGCTCCCCTATTCCGGCCAGGTGTACCCCTACACTGTCCCAGCCTAGCACTCTGGATTTCTTTATTGATGATGACCAATTTTGTTTGGAGTCACCCTTCACTCTTAATACACACAGGAGGGACCCTGAGTTGTCTTATTCATCCACAGAATTAGATTTTGGTTTTGAGAGATCCCCTGCTCCTCCATCTGACAAATGGAGCTTTAATTTGGGTTTACAATCTCCCCCTCTAGTCAATCCCTCACTCTAGTCGGGTCGCCCATCCTACAAGCCCCTGAGCCGGCTCAGCCAAGCGTCCGTCCCAGAAGGGAAACTAGACCGCCATCCTGGTTAAAAAAAATTGGTTTTACCTAGGGGGGAAGAATGTTATGTATGTTAACTGTGTTTTCTGACAGGAGTGGAATGTATCTTTTCTCATGTATCTATTCTTATACAAATACAGTGATACCTCATACAACGTCCAAACTTGGTTCCACAAGTTTGGACTTTATACGGATTTGGACTTTGTATGAGGCATGCAAAATCCTAGCCGCGATGCCTCTTACAACATCCAAATCCTTGTTGCGATGCCTCGTACAACGTCATTTCCATAGAGATTCATTGTATCATAACAGCACAGACTTCAGGGCAAAGTCAAGGAAACAGACAGGAAACTGACAGAACTTTAAGAAATCATTGTCTAAAGGCTAAATACATTACAAAAACATGTCAAACAACCCTGATTGTCCAAGAACCTGAAGAATGTTGCAAAAATCCCAGGAATGCTTCTAAAAATTCTGATGAAAAATTTTAAAAAATCCAAAATCACACTCAAAACCACTCCTAAACACTCTTTGTCTTGTGCAAAACCCACAAGAGCAATGCACGCATGTGTCCTGCCTTTTATACTGCCCAGGCACAATGCAACCTGGGAAAAACTGAATGCCTCATACAAAGTCGAGCAACTTTGTATGAGGTAACTTTTTCCAAGAAATTAGGTGATGTATGAATTCGATGTTGTATGAAGTGGACTTTGTATGAGGTATTACTCTAAGTGGATCGAAAATGTGCACACTCTGTTAGCCAATGGGCTTGTTGTATTATTGTTACTGTTACTGTTTATAGTGTATATAAGTCCGAGTTTGCCCCATCCAAACTGTGTTCAGACCCCACTAATAAAGAGCTGAATTTCACTACTTCACTCGTCTGCTTCTTCATTCCTTGAACACGAAAAAAGTCACTTTTTTTTCTTTTACAACACCCAGAATCTCTCATTCAGCCAGACTAGAATAGATGCTACTGGGGAGTTTTGGGAGTTGTAGGTCAAAAAACACACAACCTTTTCCAAGCTTTGGGTCAGACAAACATTAATAATACAGTTTTGGATCTCAGCGATGCAGTTTTAAAGAAATATAATTGTATGTGGTGAGGTGTTTCCCCTTAGCTTAAAAAAAAATCCTCCTTAAGCAAAATAAAAATGTGTGTGATTTCTATCCTAGCAGCTAATTAGCTAAGTACCCAGAATGTTTCTGCAGCAATCAGAAGTGATTTAAGAGCACAAGTTGCAATTCATATATTGCAAGCGCGGCACCAAAATGGCCGCCGCGCTCTTTGCGGGCCCCCCCACCGGACTTGGACATCCGGGTAGTTAGGGGGCGTGGCCAGCACCCTTTAAAAGGGGTGGCCACGAGGCAGCCGCGCTGCCATTTTGCGAAGCGACGGAGAGGAGAAGTTTTTCCCCAATCGCTCCGTCGCTCTTCCCTTTAGCCAGGAAGCCTCTTTCGAGCAGCGGTTTCTTCTGTGCTTCTTTTCTTCGCCTTCCAGCGAATTGCAGCAATGCCTTCCAAAAAGAAGGCGATGGCGAACGCGATTCGCACCTCAAGGAGGCGCCAGCCGGGTCAGAGGACCGCGACTACACCCCCTCAGCAGGCCCCCTTTCCGGGGGCGCCCACCGGGACCGGCGGGGTGGGGTCGATTGCTCCCTGGCCTGAGGCAGGGCAGCCTCAGACCGGCCCTGCAGGGGCTGCGGCCCCCGGGGCCGGTGGTCGGGGCATGGCCATATTCGGGCCCCGGGGTCCAGAGATCTGGCCCGGCGCCAGCGACCGGTGGGCCGGTGGGCCGGCCGGCCCTTTGCCCCCATCAGCGTTGGGGGCTATGTACACGTTGATGCCCTACTGGCCCGCGTAGCGGCCCTGGAGGCATCTTTGGGGATAGTTAATCCATCAGGGGCACCCTTTGGTTTACAGGTCAACTCAGCGTCTGCCGGTCCTCGGCAGGCGGCCGAACGGGTTGAGCTGCCTGAGGCAAGTAGGTCGGCGACAGCCGCAGCCTCGCAGCTCCCCACTCAGCAGATGCCGCCAGCAGGTAGTGGTCAGGCCCCGTCTACGAGCTCGGTTGCGGTCGCGAGCTCCGACGCCCGCAGTGGGCCGGAACCCCCGGTGGGGGAGGCCCATGGGGGTGCAACTTGTGAGTATACGGTCCAAGCTAGTGCACCCACACCACAACCCAATGCGGAGGGAGGTTTGCAGTGGCCGTGGCCTCGCCTGGCTGGGGCGGCGGGTCAGCCGCCTCCGGCCCATCCGGGAACGGCTCCAACACTCCAAGGCCCCTCTTGGGGCGGGGCACCCTGTCCTGCAGGGAACTTATTGGGGGTGGTGGGGCTGGTCCAGGCTCCTTTCATGGTGCCCAGCACAGTCAATGTTCCGGTGTCGGCCTTGCCGACAGCAGGTTATTCTTTACCCCTTGGGGATCATCTGGCCCAGGCTACCAAGGAAAAGATCTGGCGGGGGAAGTATGTGGACATTTTCTCCCTCTTGAATAGAGAACCCACCAAAGAGGAGAGGGAGGGGCAGGACGAGAAGGACAAGGAGCAGTCTCGTCGACGTAAGCCGCCACGTACGTGGGCCAACTGGTTACCCGCATACCTTATATAAATGGCGGTGTACCTCAGGGCCCGGCCCGACCTGGCGATTCCGATGGTCCAGTATTTGGACAACATATACCGGGCGATGGTTGATTTCCCTGGGCCGTCGTGGTTGGCTTACGACAAGGAATTCCGCATGAGAGTGCCCCTACATCCAGAGATGAGGTGGGATGAGCCCTGCCAGAAGCTGTGGCTTCTGTATATGACCCCCACGCGCCCGGCGCCAGGGGAGAGGTACCATTGTGGACATGCGGTCCAGCGAGCTACTCCAGCCCAGGCACCCCGCCAGGTGGCGAGGCAGGGGGTTCCAGCCCGCCTGCTGTGTTGGAGTTTCTCAGCCAATGGTGCGTGTAACAGGAAGCAGTGCCGTTACAGGCACGAGTGTCCCTCTTGTGCTGGCCCCCATGCCGCCTCCGCGTGTCCTAGGGCAGGAGGGCTGCGGGGCAGAGGTAGAGGTGGACAGGGAGCGGGCAGAACTGCCGCGGAGGGAGCTGGTCAAGCAAAAGGCCCCCTCTCCAATTAATGTGAACATGCTGGAGCGTTGGCTCGCGATGTACCCGAGGAGGGCAGACGCAGCTTACCTGCTTGAGGGTTTCCAGCAGGGGTTTCACATTCCTTTCACAGGGGACAGGTCCCCTCAAGATGCCTGTTATCACTCAGGGGAAGGGAGGAGGTGGCTGCCATGAGCATTGCTAAGGAGGTTGCTGCTGGCAGGGTCGCTGGCCCTTTCCCTGTCCCACCATTTCCCAATCTCAAGGTTTCCCCGTTGGGGTTAGTGCCCAAGAAGTCACCGGGGGAGTTCCGTTTGATACACCACTTGTCTTACCCGGCTGGCCGTTCAGTCAACGATGCTATCCCTGACGACCTTTGTTCGGTTAGGTATACATCTTTTGACCAGGCCCTGCGCATGGTGCGCTCATGTGGCCCGGGTGCACTACTGGCTAAGTGCGACATTAAGTCCGCGTTCCGTCTCCTTCCAGTGCACCCGGGCGACTTTGAGTTGCTGGGTTTCAAGTTCCGGGGTGAATTTTATTTCGACAAAGCCATGCCTTTTGGCTGCTCCATTTCATGCTCGGCATTTGAGCGCTTCAGCACTTTCCTGCAATGGGCCTTTGTTCGCAGGTCAGGGTCCCGGTCTGTAGCCCACTACCTCGACGATTTCTTATTCGGGGTTGAACGGGGCTGGGACACGTGCACGCGTCTCCTACATACATTTCAGACGCTAATGAAGGAACTCAGTGTCCCTTTAGCGCCCGAAAAGACCAAGGGCCCTTCAACCAAGCTCACATTCCTGGGGGTTGAGATTGACACGGTTGTGCAGGCATCCAGGTTACCTGTTGATAAGGTTTCCCAGATCGTTGCACTCATTTTGGACTTGCTGGCAAAACGCAAGGTGTCCCTTCGGGAGCTCCAGGTGTTACATAGTCACCTCAATTTCGCTTGCAGGGTCGTCGCACCTGGCAGAGCGTTTGCTCGACGCTTGTGCGACGCCATGACTGGCTTGGCCAGGCCCCACCACAGGGTCCGACTGAACAAGGGCATGAGGGCTGATATGCTCATCTGGCTTCAGTTCCTGAGGGAATTCAACGGGGTGTCCTTTTGGAGGTCCGACCTTTTGGTTTCCCCTCGTTTTCAGGTTCAGTCGGATGCATCAGGGTCCCTGGGTTATGGGATTTACTTTGAAGGGAAGTGGGCCTATGGCAGATGGCCGCCAGCCTGGTGGGGTTCGGATCGTTTACGCAATTTCACGTACCTGGAATTTTTCCCCATTCTGGGAGCTTTGATGCTATGGGGCGAGGAGTGGGCCAATTCGGTCGTCCATTTCTGGTGTGACAATGCAGCAGTTGTCCACATTGTCAACTCACAGACGTCTAAATCTCCCAGGGTCATGGAACTGGTTCACCAGTTTGTGTTGCGCAGCCTACGCCTCAATGTGCTTTTTAGGGCCAGGCATGTTCCAGGTATTAATAATGATATTGCTGATGCTTTGTCCCGCCTGCAGATCCCCCGGTTCCGTGCCTTGGCCCCGGATGCAGAGGAATTTCCCTCGCCGCTCCCGGACGAGATATGGACGCTTGACAAGGAGAGGTGAACCAGGCGATCGGCATGTCGCTCGCCCCCCGCACGCGTAAGGCGTATAACCATGCATTTAGTTCATTCAGGGCCTTTTGTGCCCAATCACGGCTGCCTGAAAGTTGGCCCATCCCAGTAGCTCACATCCTCCAATTTATGGTTTACTTACATGCCCAGGGCTTAGCCCCCCGCACCATAGCATCCAGGCTGTCAGCGCTGGCATTCATGGCCAAGGTGGGTGGTTTTGCTGACAGCACAAGTGATTTTCGCATACGACATGTTTTGGAAGGGTGGGTGCGGGAACGTGGGCACAGCCCGGACGACCGCCACCCTATTTCTCCAGGGGTACTTACCCACCTTGCACGGGGTTGGCATGACCTGTGTTTCGACAGGTATGAGGCAACCCTGTTTCACGCGGCTACTACGGTGGCCTTTTTTGGGGCGCTCCGCATCAGTGAGCTGGTGCTACTGTCTAAGGCGGATGCGAGTCGTAGGGCACTGGAACTCGAAGATGTCTATGTTTCTTCTGATTGGGCTCAGCTGAGGATACGCTCCTCTAAGGTTGATCAGCATGGTGTAGGCAGTGGTGTAAGACTGCTACGATGTTCCTTGGCAGACATCTGTCTGGTTGGTGCCCTACAGGAGTTCCTTGCACTACGTGGTACGCACCCTGGCCCGTTTTTCTGTCACCAAGATGGGTCTCCCCTTACTAAATTTCAATTTTGGAAGGTGACCGGTAAGGCACTAGCCAGTGTTGGCCTCCCTGGGGCTCGTTACGGCACCCATTCATTCCGGATAGGGGCGGCTTCCACCGCAGCGGCGTTTGGGTACTCTGGGGCTGAGATATGCAACATGGGAAGGTGGGGATCACGATGTTTTCAGTTGTATGTTCGCCCTCTGCAACAGTGAGTACCAGTTAAATCACGACCCTGTTTCCTTTTTTCCTTGACAGACCCTGGGTGTCGTATTACGCCGGTGACAGTATGGCTGGTGGGCCACAGCTATGTGCACAGGGCAGCGCAGTTTGCTGCGGCGACAGAGTGGGGACCCCGACTGGGACTGGGTGCATCCGCAAGTCTCAGGTGGTACGGTAAGCGTGGAATGTTATGGCGGGAACTGTTGCCATTCCTTTTCTCCATCAGGGATGCTGACCCGCCTGATGTCCTTATTATACACCTCGAGGGTAATGATTTGGGACAGGTCACGGGCCTATCGCTGAAGCATGCGATTTGCGGTGACCTGGCCTACTTGCATTATGTGTGGCCTGCCACAATCCTAATTTGGTCGGACATGATACCGCGGCACGCTTACAGGGGAGGGTTTAACCTCCAGGCCCTTGATCGGGCTCGGCGCTTGGTGAACAGGGCTATTGCCCGGTTCTTTCTGGACAAGGGTTGGGGGCACGTCATTCGACACCCCACCATCAGTCTCCAAAATTATGAGCTTTACACAGGGGATGGGGTCCATCTGTCGCCGGGAGGTATGGACCTCTTGTTAGGAGATTGGCGAGCAGGCCTGTTGACCGAGCTGACGGTCTGGGGGGGGGGCGGTGAGCCTTTGTTGAAGCCTCCCCGTGTGGCGGGTAGCACTGGTAAGGTAAACATTTATGACCCACAGGTATCCGGCATGTTCGCAATTGACTGGACAACACTAGACAGGCACAAGTTGGTTAACGTTGTCCGGTCAACGATGAACCAGGCAATGGGGTGATGGCACGAGCTAGGCAGCAGGCATCACCCTGTTATTTTATGGATACGCGTCAGAGGGTGGGGTCAGTAGTTAGATTATTGACTACGGTCAACAATTTGTTTGTTGTCAACAAACAAATTGATACAAATGGATACATTGTAACCAATTGCCGTTGGCAATTTTGGGTGGAACCTTACCAGTGTTACTTCGGCCTGCTTGCCTTAAGAATTATAATTGATTGAATACCAATAGAAATTTATAATTCGGACTAGGGCATGAATCAATAAATGTGGCCCAATGCCGTTATCCACTTTTACCAGTGTCTGAGTCATTTATTGGGGGGTGCGCCTGCAATGCAAGCGCGGTGCCAAAATGGCCGCCGCGCTCTTTGCAGCCCCCCCCCACCGGACTTGGACATCCGGGTAGTTAGGGGGCGTGGCCAGCACCCTTTAAAAGGGGTGGCCACGAGTGAGCCACGCTGCCATTTTGCGAAGCGACGGAGAGGAGAAGTTTTTCCCCTCCACCCCCTCCCTAGTTAACAGTGTGATATTTTGGTCGCTTCGGGGCCGGGTGGGAATTTTTGGCTGGGACCTACAATTGGCTTCCAGGTCCTGGTTTTTTTGCCCATCCCACACTGTTGCTATGGTTTGACATAGGGGTTTCTTGCTGCTGCTGTTGACTTTGGTCACATGGGCGGGTAGCACTGGTAAGGTAAACATTTATGACCCACAGGTATCCGGCAGGTTCGCAATTGACTGGACAACACTAGACAGGCACAAGTTGGTTAACGTTGTCCGGTCAACGATGAACCAGGCAATGGGGTGATGGCACGAGCTAGGCAGCAGGCATCACCCCGTTATTTTACGGATACGCATCAGAGGGTGGGGTCAGTAGTTAGATTATTGACTACGGTCAACAATTTGTTTGTTGTCAACAAACAAATTGATACAAATGGATACATTGTAACCAATTGCCGTTTGCAATTTTGGGTGGAACCTTACCAGTGTTACTTCGGACTGCTTGCCTTAAGAATTATAATTGGTTGAATACCAATAGAAATTTATAATTCGGACTAGGGCATGAATCAATAAATGTGGCCCAATGCCGTTATCCACTTTTACCAGTGTCTGAGTCCTTTATTGGGGGGTGCGCCTGCAATAACTGCTGCTAGTGGTAATGTGTGCAGTAGTTAAGCTTTAGTGTTTTCTTTAACTGCCAGTGTTCCTTTTAATGGGAATGTACCGCATTCAACAATGCATAATTTTCAAACACAGCATGGATTATAAATTCATGGTTTCTACACCCATCTCCCTCTTGAAAATCTTAAAGGCATGGTTCAGCCAAAGATAAAAAGTTTTACATTCCAGAAATTCCAGTGGAAGTAGAAGGTTAAATTTCTTCAATAGAAACCAACAGAACTGAAAAGAGAGACTGAGAAATGATTAGATAAAAAAAGCCTTGAAACTACCTTCGAAGAATAATATAAAAGACACTTCTGAACTGTCTTTTTAACTATGTAAAGCAGGGGTGCCCAAATTACAGCCCACGGGCTGGATCCGGCCCCCAACGGCAATTCATCCAGGCCACACCACCCTCGTCGCTCCCAGAAGCAGAAGTAAATGGCACATATGAACATGTTTTACTTCCACTCCCAGGAGCGATGAGAGTGGTGTGGACCGGATGAATTGGTGTTGGGGGCCGGATCTGGCCCACGAGCCATAGTTTGGGCACCCTTGGTATAAGCAGAGAAAATGGCAGCCTAAAATCTACCTCATCCTGTTGCAAAACATATCTGTTGCAAAACAGATTGCAAGGCATGTTTTACTTCCGCTTCCAGTGGAAGGAACTATATGGCCGGCCCACTGAACCACTTGACTGGCCCACTGAACCACGTGATTGGCCCATGGCCCAAAATGTTTGGGCACCCCTGTCATAAAGCAAAAGTGCTATCCAACAGAGCTTCATCTGTGCTTTGGTTCACTTTGGGAACAGCTTGGTTCACTCCATTTTCTGCCCACTGCATGACATTCAAGCAGCTACGAACCAGCCTAACTCTTATCCATGCCTGATTGCAAGAATGGACATGCAAAGATTGGAGATAATTTTTGGCATAAAATGATTGTGAGAAGAGTTGGGGAAAGTTACCTTTTGAGGCTATAGTTCCCAGAACCTCTCAGCCACCATTCTCATTGGTTAGGGTATTGTCAGAGGTATAGTTCCAAAAAGGAACATTTCTGTTTGCAGGCGCACCCCCCAATAAAGGACTCAGACACCAATGAAAGTGGATAACGGCATTGGGCCACATTTATTGATTCATGCCCTAGTCCGAATTATAAATTTCTATTGGTAATTGACCAATTATAATTCTTAAGGCAAGCAGGCCGAAGTAACACTGGTAAGGTACCACCCAAAATTGCCGACGGCAATTGTTACAATGTATCTATTTGTATCAATTTGTTTGTTGACAACAAACAAATTGTTGACCGTAGTCAATATCTAACTAATATCTAACTAATGACCCCACCCTCTGACGCGTATCCGTAAAATCACGGGGTGATGCATGCTGTCTAGCTGTAGCCATCACCCCGTCGCCTGGTTCGTCGTTGACCGGACAACGTTTAACCAACTTAACCTGGTTTTCCTCATTTCTGAGGGGTCGTACCCAGTCGGTGTGGTTGGAGAGTGAGAGGTCCAGTCCTAGGCCCCTCAAATGGGGGGTGCCTCAGGGCTCGGTGCTCTCTCCTCTCCTATTTAACATCTACATGAAGCCGCTGGGTGAGATCATTCGTTCCCATGGGGTGCGGTACCATCAGTACGCGGATGACACTCAGTTGTACATCTCGGCCCATGGGGACCCCAGTGATGCCGTCAAAGTCCTTTCCAGATGCCTGGAAGCTGTGGGGGTCTGGATGGGGGCTAACGGGCTACAACTGAATCCCAGCAAGACTGAGTGGCTATGGATAGGGGGTTCTGCATTAACCCGGGAGCTACCATCGTTGGTTCTGGATGGGGCTATTTTGCCCCAGACAGACCCAGTGCGCAACTTGGGGGTCCTCCTGGATTCACGGCTACTGCTAGAGGAACAGGTGGCGGCTGTGACCAGGAGGGCTTTCGCCCAACTTCGGGTGATCCGCCAGTTGCGCCCACTCCTGGACCGGGACTCCTTGCTCATGGTCACTCACGCTCTGGTTACCTCCAGACTAGATTATTGCAATGCGCTCTACATGGGGCTGCCCTTGACGACCATTCGGAGGCTACAGCTGGTCCAAAATGCGGCAGCCCGGGTGGTGATGGGGTGTGGGCGTTATGCCCGTGCTTTGCCACTGCTCCGGGAGCTGCACTGGTTGCCAGTTTGTCTCCGGGTGCAATTCAAGGTGCTGGTTTTGACCTTTAAAGCCCTATATGGTAGTGGGCCGGGTTACCTAAGAGACCGCATCGCCCTGAGGACGTCTGTCCGTCCAACCAGAGCGGACCGGAGGGGCTCTCTAATTGTTCCATCAGCCAGAGGGGCTCGCCTCTCTGGCACAAGGAGGAGAGCCTTCTCCGTGTCTGCGCCGGCCCTCTGGAACCTCCTGCCAACAGAGCTACGTCTCCGGACGGAATTGCTGCCTTTCAGAAAAGATCTTAAAACCTGGCTGGCGGGTCAAGTGTGGGGTGCAGGTGGAAGGGTAACCGCCATTGGGTGGTTGGTGTAGAAGAACTCTTCCCCATGGTGCCTTTGGATCCTGCAGCCCTTGTTTTTAGGGGGTGGGTAGTTTTAACTGTTTTAACTGTTTTAACTTGTGTTTTTAATTTTTATTGTGAACCACCCTGAGTTGGCTTTGGCCGAGTGAGCGGTATATAAATGTGATAATTAAATTAAATTAAATTAAATTATGCCTGTCTAGTGTTGTCCAGTCAATTGCGAACCTGCCGGATACCTGTGGGTCATAAATGTTTACCTTACCAGTGCTACCCGCCACACGGAGAGGCTTCAAAGAAGGCTCAACGCCCCCCCCCAGACCGTCAGCTCGGTCAACAGGCCTGCTCGCCAATCACCCAACAGGAGGTCCATACCTCCTCGCGACAGATGGACCCCATCCCCTGCGTAAAGGTCATAATTTTGCAGACTAATGGCGGGGTGACGACTGACCCGCCCCCAACCCCTGTCGACAACGAACCGGGCAACAGCCCTGTTTACCATGCGTCTAGCACAGTCAAGGGCCTGGAGGTCGAACCCTCCCCTATACGCGTGCCGCGGCACCATGTCTGACCAAACGAGGGTTGTGGCGGGCCACACGTAATGCAGGTAGGCGAGGTCGCTGCAAATCGCATGCTTCAGCGATAGGCCGGTGACCCGACCTAAATCATTGCCCCCAAGGTGTATGATCAGGATGTCAGGCGGGTCAGCATTTTTGCCCGAGAAAAGGAATGGCAACAGCTCCCGCCATAACATCCCGGGCTTACCATACCATGTGAGACTTGCGTATGCACCCAGTCCCAGTCGGGGTCCCCACTCTGTCGCCGCAGCGTAACGCGCTGCCCTGTGTACGTAGCTATGGCCCACCAGCCATACTGTCACCGGCGTAATACGACACCCAGGGTCTGTCAAGGAAAAAACGAGGGAAGAGAAAAGGTGCGGTGACTCGACTGGTACTCACGGTGAAAGAGGGCGGACATAAAATTGAAAACATTGTGATCCCCACCTCCCCATACGGCGAATTTCAGCCCCGGAGTACCCAAAAGCAGCCGCTGTGGAAGCCGCCCCTATTCTGAATGAATGGGTGCCGTAACGGGCCCCTGGGAGGCCAACACCGGCCAGCGCTTTGCCGGTCACCTTCCAAAATTGAAACTTAGTAAGGGGAGACCCATCTTGGTGACAGAAAAACGGGCCATGGTGCGTGCCACGCAGTGCAAGGAACTCCTGTAGGGCACCAACCGGACAGATGTCTGCCAAAGAACACCGTAGCAGTCTTACTCCACTGCCTACGCCATGCTAATCCGTCTTAGAGGAGCATATCCTCAACTGAGCCCATTCTTTGGCCACATAGACATCTTCGAGTTCCAGTGCCCTACGACTTGCATCCGCCTTAGACAGCATCACAAGAGCGCTCCAAAAAAGGTCACCGTTGTAGCCGCATGAAACATGGCTGCCTCATACCTATCAAAACATAGGTCCTGCCAGCCCCGTGCCAGTTGGGTAAGAACCCCTGGGGAAATTGAGTGGCGGTCGTCCGGGCTACGCCCACGCCCCCGCACCCACCCCTCCAAAACGTGTCTCACACGGAGGTCAGTGGTACTGTCCGCATGTCCGCCTACTTTGGCCATAAAAGCCAGCGCTGACAGCCTGGATGCTATGGTGCGAGGTGCAAGGCCCTGGGAATGCAGGTAAACCATGAATTGAAGTATATGGGCCACCGGGATCGGCCAGGTATCTGGCAGCCGGAATTGGGCACAGAATGCTCTGAAAGAATTGAATGCATGTTGATACACCTTACGCGTGCGTGGCGCTAGCGACATGCCGATCGCCCGGTTCACCTCTCCTTGCCAAGGCTCCATATCTCGTCCGGGAGTGGCGAGGGAAATTCCTCCGCATCCGGGGCCAAGGCGCGGAACCGGGAGATCTGCAGGCGGGACAAAGGGTCAGCGATATCATTATTGACCCCCGGGACATGCCTGGCCCGGAACAGCACATTAAGGCGCAGGCTGCGCAATACAAACTTGCGCACCAGGTCCATGACCCTGGGTGATTTGGAAGTCTGTGAGTTGACAATGTGGACAACGGCCGCATTGTCACACCAGAAATGAACGACCGAGTTGGCCCACTCCTCACCCCATGGCATCAAGGCCCCCAGGATGGGAAAAAATTCCAGATACGTAAGATCACGCAGGCGACCCGTGCCTGACCAGGCTGGTGGCCACCCACCATAGGCCCACTTCCCATTGAAGTACATCCCATAACCCAGGGACCCAGAGGCATCGGACTGTATCTGGAAACGAGGGGAAGCCAGAAGGTCAGACCTCCAAAATGACACCCCATTGAACTCCCTCAGGAACTGGAGCCAGAGAAGCATGTCTGCCTTAATGCCCTGGGTTTGTCTCACCCTATGGTGGGGCCTGGATAAGCCTGTCATGGCGTCGCAGAAGCGCTGAGCAAATGCCCTGCCCGGTGCGACCACCCTGCAAGCGAAATTGAGGTGACCATGCAGCACCTGCAGTTCCCGCAGTGATGCCTTGCGTTTAGCAAGCAAGTCCGAGATAAGGGCCACTATCCTTGACACCTTATCCCCTGGTAACCTAGAAGCCTGCGCTACCGTGTCAATCTCCACCCCCAGGAAGACTAGCTGTATAGATGGGCCCTCGGTCTTTTCGGGCGCTAAAGGGACACCTCCTGTACACCTGAGGCACCCCTCGGGGAGGCAAAGGGGCACCATCCAGAGGGGGAGGTGGGACAGCCATTCAGCCGAAACCACCCCTGCTTCTGGTGCGTGCCTCCGTGTGCGGCTACAAATGGGGTGGCAGACGAAGCCACCTGGCCAGTTGCGTTTTGTGGTGAGAGCCGCAATGGCAGCACCAGTTGTTAGGTGTGGTGGCCCTCACCCCACCAAACAACCCGCACTGCCATTGCTCCTCCCGCCGCAAGACGCAACCAGCTAAGCAGCTTCATCCGCCACCCCATTGCTGGCCGCGCACGGAGAGATGCACGCCAGAGGGGGGCTTTTGGGTGCCCCCTCACCGTCATGTGGACATCGCCAGGTAAGGTGGGCCCACCTAACCTGCACAGGGGGTCTCCCTCCTCTGCCTCCAGGGCTCCCTCTCAGGCCTTCTGAGTCCGACCCAGGGCCTGCTCCACCGACTGGGACGCCCCAGGCTGTGGCGGCACTGGAGACAGGGCGGCGGCGCCAAGAACGGGTAATCGGGGTGTGTGTCTGTGTGTATGTTGTACGAGCATGTTGTGTCGTGTGTCGTGTGTCATGTGTGTGTCGTTGTGTCTGTTGTGTGGATGTATTGTGTGTCTGTAGTGTTGGGTCGGGGCGTGGTGTGGTGTGGTGTGGTGTGTCGGGGGGTGTTGTGTGTCTGAGTGGGTGGATGTTGTGTGAGTGTGCTGTGTCTTGTGTGATGTCTGTCACCTGTGTGTGTTGTGTGGCATGTTGTTGTGTGTATTGTGTGGGTGGGTGTTGTTCGCGCGTGTTGTGCATTTGTGTTGTGTCGTGTGTGTTGTGGGTGGCAGGGGTGGGTGTTGGTTGTGTGTAGGTTGTGTGTATCCTCTGTGTGTGTGTGTTGTGAGTGTGTATTGTGTGGGGAGGTGTATTGTGTGGGTGTGTCGTGTGTGGATGTGTGTTGTGTCAGAATATATTGTGTGGGTGTGTTGTGTCTTGAGTGTTGGGTCTGGGTGTGGTGAGTGTGTGTGGTGTGTCAAGTGTGCATGTTGTGTGTCTGGGTGGGTGGGTGTTGTGCAAGTGTGTTGTGTCATGTGTGATGTCTGTCACCTGTGTGTTGAGTGGCATGTGTGCATTTTGTGTGTGTGTGTGTGTGTATTGTGTGGGTGTGTCATGGATGGGTGTTGTATGGGTGTGCTGTGTCATGTGTGATGTGACTGGGGAAAAATTAGGCCACCTCCAGGCCTGTCCAGCGACCACGGGACCACCGAGAGAACAACGCACAGGCGCACAAAGGTAAGTTACCACGGGGGCCATAGGGGCCCCCGCCTGGGTCTCTCCTTGCCCCGGGTAGGGTCCCCCACCCAGGCAGCGCCGGGTATCCCTGCTAGTTCCCTATAATTTCCTGATTCACCACTTTTGGTTTTGGTTTTTTTTTCCACTACACTTTAGAAATTAAGCACTATCTTTGTCTGCGGGTCTCTCAAACATGAAAGCCTGCCAAAATCAGGTCTCTGGGGAATGATTACCACTTTCTTGACAGGCTATAGCTAATGCTTTAGATATTCTTGTTCCAGAAGCTAAGAAACCCAAAAATCAAAGCCAATACTTTGAATTAGAAACAGAAAGAGATGAAAAGTCACTGAACAGAGCATTGTATACCACTGATATGATCTGAAATTAAACTAAGAAACGTTTGTCCATATATCCTGGCTGATATTTTGCTTATCACAAATGCAAACGTGTAGTACAACAAGAAAGTATGACAAGTGACAGCAGAGGGCAAAGAGGAACTTCAAAAAGTACATAAGTTATAGACAGTAAGATTCTGGTTGAGCAAAATATGGCAGAAAAAAACTGGTAGTGATTGGCAGCTACTTGTATCCGAGTATACAGTTTTTCCTGGGACAAACAGGAAAAATGCCACTGACATGAATTTGTTTAAGGTGGATCCCAGATTGCCATGAAGTGACCTGCACACTGTGATCACGGAACCATCTCCTCCAGCACTTATGAAATGAGACATGCAGGATTTAACCCCAGAACTGCAATTGACTGCCGCAACCTTGAAGAAGGTGCCGCTTCACAGCATATCCATCTGGCATGGCCTCTTCTGGCATAGCATCTTCTGCCTCCATGACCGTTGGGAATCAGAATAGTGAAGTAGTTCCTCCTCCACTAAGGGAACCATCATCTCACCTAAAGGGACTCATCTGCCTATAGCCATTGACCCCTTTAGGGGGTGAGGTTATTTACCACCGCCCAACACTCAGCATTGAGTCGCTGGCTGTACAGCCTACTCCATTACTGTAGTGGGATGTCTGGCCATATAATAAATACCTTGTAGTAAAGACAGGTTTTGGCACAGCCAATGACAAGTTTTGGACTTTGGCACCAAATCCCTGATTGCAGGTCTACTTACAGAATTGATTTAGCAAATTTGATTTTCTCATAAATATAAGGAACAAAGACACACAGAGAGAGAAGAAATTACTACATAAGGTCTCTATGAATATTATTTTAATGTATAGCAAATTCTACAAATTGTCCCTGGCAAGCTTCTCTGTGTGTGGAATGCAATCTAGAGTAAGCTTCAGCACATTTTATTCAAGATCTTTCACAGTCACTGATTACAATGAATACATAGTTGACATTACAGGAGACAATGAAGTTGAAAAGTAAGAGGAGCACAAAGAGGTTTTTTAACAGTGCACAAGGAAAAAGGGACAATGAAAATATGCCAACTCTGGTGCATTCATACCAGAAGCTGAAAGCAAACATGACTTGCGTTTTGCTAGTAAGGGTATGTTTCCAGGCTTCATAAATGGTTGAAAACAATTAAGGATAACTATTGCATAGCTGTATTCTTCATTCGAACACTTTGGGGGAAACCCTTCCCACAAACTAGGTATGGGTAATATGTAGCCCTAGAATTGTTGGAAGGCTCATAATTTCAGCTCAAGTCCTGTTGGAATAACTAGGTTTCCCTTGCTCGAAAGCCAGTCGTATCTGACTCTAGGGTTCAGTGCTCATCTCTGTTTCAAAGCCGAAGAGCCAGTGCTGTCTGCTTCTGCAGACGTTTCCATGGTCATGTGGCAAGCATGACTAGACACCGGAGTGCATGGAATGCTGTTTACCTTCTCACCGAAGTGGTCCCTAATTACCTACTTGCAATTTCTTGCTTTCGAATTGCTAGGTTGGCAGGAGCTAGGACAAAGACGGGAGCTCACTCCAACCTGCAGTCCTCGGGAGTCGAACTGCTGACCACCCGCATAAATAGTGATGGTCATCAGCATGCAAAGTTTTATTGTTGTTGTTCAGTTGCATAGTCAAGTCTGACCCTTTGCAACCCCATGGACCATTGTATGCCCATTGGTAGTAACCTGGTGGCAATTTTTGGATACCAATCCTAAGGCTCTCCTGTCAAAAGGCACCCCCAGGAAACTTTGGAATTTGATGGGAGATTGGAAGCTTTAAATTAAGGAGTAACTTCACGAGCTCATGATGTCATTAGCATTTATGTCCACATGCAAGAGGGTTTTAGCTATAGTTAGACATAAGGATATGAACAGAAATTGAGCAGCAGCAGAAGAAGCAGCAGCAGCAGCAGAAGAAGAAGAAACCACCCCTATTGGCCCTTACTAACATGGGGGATACTAAAAACTTAATTTTGTCAGTCTGCTAAATCTATGAAATCTATAATGTCCAAATGAGTAAGCAAGCAATTTTTTGAGGTTATCTGCTTTCCCTTTTTCATCTTCACAACTACAAGAAATGGACGGGAGTAACTGGTTAAAATCCTGTTGTATGTCCTCACAAATGGAATGGGGAAGATATATCATCAGTTGTCGTTGACCACAAAATACCACTGAACAAAGTGATTTTGAAGTGCATGTTACCTAGACACAATGTGACAAAGTCCCATGCCCCCTGGATTTGCCAAAGAAAGGCTTTAATCAGCAGTGATTTGGCATTTCTGATGATATAATCATGGTTGTCCATGAGCAACTGCGCAACAGGATATCAGGTAGTTGTGCCCCTAAAGCTTTTATGATGGACTTGGGTGATAGAAACTGCAACTCAAAAGCCTATATTTCATGGCAGTTGCAGTTGCTGTGCTTATACTAAAATCATACCTGTATTCACACGTCTGAATAGGAGTCACCTCTTAATATAATAGATTTATAGTGTATACCTAGTTGTCATGTGTAGGCAGTTGAGTGTTGCCCACTACTCAACCATAAGTGAAGAAATGTTTATGTTTTACATATTGTATTATTACTGTAAGAAATACTTGTGTAACTCCATCAGATGAAGTTATGAAGGTCACACATGACCAAGATGTACCTCACCAATTAGCTGCAGCAGGTTAATGTGTTCTGAATAAAAATATTTTGGTGTGCATTTCCCTAATACGGTATATGCATTTCCTATTTTCCATGCATGTCCACCAATCTAATGCATTTTTTTCTGCATACCCCCCCCCCCAAGATACATGATTTTGAGTGTGTGCACATTTTTGGGGTTGCAAAATTCTCAAAAGTGGAGATTTTGGTGAGCAGGTGCATTTCAGTGTTTATTATAGGCTCAGCAGATCCTAGTTTGTACAAAATTTGGATTTGAAAAAGATGTACTTCTCTAAGATTTGCAATAGCAAATTTAATTATGCACTGAATGAAGACATGATTCCTTTTGTGGGTCTATAATCTTCTCATAGTCAGTTTCATTGAATGTCCATGTGTTGCATTGCTAGAAAAAGAGAAATTTCTCCAGCCATTTTTTTCCAGAGCACACTGGGCAGTGGTGGTTTTGGTAGGAAAGTTCTATCACAAACACTCTTTTATTTTAGTTTTCTATATTAAAAAGTTATAAACATTGCAACCTTCCTTCAAAGGGAATTTTTTTCAGACTTCTCATTAGTTTGCATTTTTAAAGAAACCTCCCAGCTCTACAATGACCTGTTTGAGGTGTGGCAAGCAGCTCATTGTATACTGGTTTAAAAGCATAATGAAGAAGAAGATAAAAACATAAAAAGAATTGGGTTGCCCCAAGGAAGCCCCGAAACAGGATGTGAGTCAACTGCACTTTTTTGCTATTCCTCCAACTGATAATCAGAAGCAACCTGAGTAGTATATAGCTATTATAAATTATAAATAGCCTTCTTTTTAAAAATCCACAATATAATATTTTTCCCCCTTAAGCAATTTTGCACTGACCAGCAGGGATCAGCAAGGAAAGGTTTAGATGGCCTAGACATCTTGTCTCCCCTATTGCTATTTGGCCAAAAAATTGCTAGGTTTTGAAGCTTCTATGGTTTGGTTAACCATACAAATTTAACTTCTCAAATACTGATAGACAAGTTCTTCTTCTTTCGTGTCCCAATCAAACCCTGGGCTTCCAAAATCAAGACACTTTCTTGGCTTTGACATTGGCCAAACGTAAGTCCTGATTGGTGCAGGTTTCTGGCAGTAATCAGCAGACCAGTAAATGGGCCAGATTCTGTATCTCTCCGCATTCATACAGCATGTTGTTGTCCGATAGCAGCCCCATTTGAGCATGTTGGTCTTGCATTTAGGGACTCCAATCCTCAGCCATATTCAGGGTCCTCCAAGTGACATAGGGGAGGTTAAGTTCCTCAACTATATCCTCCTTTAATTTTCCTTGTCCAGTGAACTGTGTTTGTTCTTACCATAAAGCTCTTTGTAGATCTGAGCCAGCAGACTTGAGGCTCATATCTGATCAGAGGGTGTTGAGGGGCTTTCTCTTGCTTAGTTCTCTCAGCATCCACTGCTACTTCTCTCCTGATCTTTGTTGTTGTTCAGTCGCACAGTCAATTCTGACCCTTTGCAACCCTATGGACCATTGTCCTTCAGGCACCTCTGTCCACCACCATCCTCCTCAACTCGCCCAGGTCTGTGCCCATTGTGCCAATAATACTATCTAGCCATCTCATATTTGGCCACACCTTCTTCTTTTGCCCTCCACCTTTCCCAACATCAAGGCTTTCTCAAATGAATCCTCTCTTTTCATTTGATGTCCAAAGTAGTTCATCTTCATCTTTACTATTTGACCTTCTAGGGAGCAGTCAGGGTTAATTTCTTCTAAGATTGACCTATTTGCTCTCCTCGCTGTCCAGGGGACCCTCAAAACTCTCCTCCAACACCACATCTCAAAGCCATCTATTCTTCTGGGCTCAGACTTCCTAATGGTCCAGCTCTCACAACCATACATTACCACCGGGAATACCATTGCTTTGATTATACGAATTTTTGTTTGCAATGTGATGTCTCTACTTTTCACTATGTTCCCCAGGTTTCTCATAGCTTGTCTCCCAAGAATCAGTCACCTTTTTATTTCATGGCTGCAATCCCCATCTGCAGTGACCTTAGATCCTAAGAAAGTAAAATCTATCACTGCTTCTACTTCTTCCCCATCTATTTCCCAGGGATTGATAGGGCCTGTTGCCATTATCTTGGTTTTCTTGATATTGAGTCTCATGCCAACTTTCACACTCTCTTCTTTCAACCTAAGCAGTAGCTTCTTTAGGTCTTTCTCACTTTCTGCCATTAGGGTGGTATCATCTGCATATCTCAAATTGTTGATGTTTCTCCCAGCAATTTTGATCCCATATTGTGATTCTTCCATCCCTGCATTGTGTATATGTTGAATAAGCAGGGTGATAAAATGCAGCCTTGTTTTACTCCTTTTCCTATTCCAAACCACTCCATCATTCCGTATTCTGTTCTAACTGTTGCTTCTTGACTCATGTACAGATTTCTTATGAACAGGTAAACAGAAGTGGCCAAACGGAGTGGCAATGTTCAAAGATATGAAATCCGTTTGAGGCTTGAATGTGTAGTAATTGGTAATATAATATAATGTTTTATTCTTAAGTAGTATATTGAATTAATCTTGTAGTTAATATATTCAGAATCTTCCAGTAGAGCAATACAACAAGTCCAATACATTGTAATGTATTGGACTTGTTGTATTGCTCTACTGGAAGATTCTGAATATATTAACTACAAGATTAATTCAATATACTACTTAAGAATAAAACATTATATTATATTACCAATTACTACATATTCAAGCCTCAAACAGATTTCCTATCTTTGAACACAGATTTCTTATGAAGTATATAAGGTGTTCTGGTATTCCCATCTCTTTAATTACTTACCACATTTTGTAGTGGTCCACGCAGTCAAAGGCCGATCCATTGCTAATTATATGTTAACTATACCATAAAGTGACTTTAGGGATCTAAAGATCAGGAGATCCAGCTAAGATCTCCTGATGTAGATACTGATGTAGAAACTGGTGTAGATAATAATAATAGTTTTGTGTCAGAAATTATTCTGGGTTGAAAGGATTTTTGCTGGAAGAACTCTGCTCAGGGGACGCCCAAATGAGGCTCCTTTCATGTCCCAAGATCTTTCCCCATCAAAGTGATCTCTTTTTATTTGCATGTTTCTTGCTTTTGATCTTCTAGGTTGGCAGGAGATGGGCACTCAATCCATCATGCAGTACCTGGGTCTCGAACTGCCGACTTGTCGGCCTTCCAGCTAACAAGGTGAGCTTCTTAACCACTGAGCCACGTGATTCCTCTCTTCCTCTGTGGGGGAACAGGCAGCCCAGATAGACATGGGCAAGCTAGACATTCTCAGTTTGCCCCTCAAAAATGGAATGATAAACTTCTGTGTACTCTATACCTACAAAACTCTGGAAAGAGTTGCCAGAAGTTGATGGCATACAATTTTTATTAGATTGTGATACAGTTATAGATTTTTAACTTTAAAATGCTTGAAGATGGCTCCAAAAGTGCTACAGCTATAGGGCTTTGGACAGTATTAGTGGTAATGTCCATTCAGTCCCCATTATTCAGTTATCAACTATCAAATACCAGTACCACCTTTGACTCTCTGGGGATCAATGGCAAATACACAGCCTATGCCTTAAACTTTACAGCGTATGATATTCTACTTGACTGAACAATTCTCTGGAAACAAGAAACAGGTTTCTGTAGAAGAGAACAGGTTTCCCTCCCTCTTCCAAATTCTATCCACCCACAACATGCCTGCAAGCAAATTTCACCCACATCAACATTACCTGATTCTTGCATTTTAACTACAGGCCATTTGTTCAGTAACAAACAGTAATAAAATGTGGCTAATTTAGAAAACCTGTGTTCTGGAAAGGTGAATTACGTTAGAATGCAGACGCACAAAGGAATCACATCCTGTTTCTCTTTCTTCCTCTAGTAGTGGATTTGATTGAGAAATGGATAGCCAAAATTTATGAACTGGAAAGAAAAAAAGTACTGTATGTGGAAAATCACCAGACAAGTTCATGCTTCTATAATATGTTCTATAATATGTTCAGCCATTCCTATAGACTCTTGCTCTCCATTCTTTTTTAAGCTAAATGGGCCCAAGAAGAAAAGTAGGCTTGGTGAGACTTCTTATTATTATACTTCACAGTTTTAGAACTGACAAGTTCAGCCTGCCCTAGAGCAACCCAAGGTGTAAACAACTCATGGAGGTTTTGTGTGTGCTTTCTTTGCCTCACATGTGACAAGAAAAGCAACCAAGTAGTGCATTAGTGTGATGGTTGTCTGAAGATCACCCTAATTTTGCTTTAGATCCCTAAAGTCACTATGATATGGTTAACATATCATTAGCAGTGGAATTCCCTTCAGAGGTAAAATATGTTTGTTTATCCTATGATGGTTCCTCAGTTCCACATTTATTTATTTACAATATTTTTATACCTCTTTCCTCACCCAGGGGTTACCCAAAGCAGTTCACAAGTTAAATAAAAACATCAGATAAAACCCCTATCTAAAACCTGATTAAAACACATAGTAAAGGTAAAGGTTTCCCTTGCTCGAAAGCCAGTCGTGTCCGACTCTAGGGTTCAGTGCTCATCTCTGTTTCAAAGCTAAAGAGCCAGCGCTGTCTGCTTCTGCAGACATTTCCGTGGTCATGTGGCAGGCATGACTAGACACCGGAGTGCACGGAACCCTGTTACCTCCCCACCAAAGTGGTTCCTATTTATCTACTTGCAATTTTCTTGCTTTCGAACTGCTAGGTTGGCAGGAGCTGGGACAAAGACGGGAGCTCATTCTGTCTTGCAGTACTCGGGAATTGAACTGCTGACCTTCTGCCTCCCAGTCAGTGTCTTAGCCACTTGAGCCACTGCAGTCCCACGTAAAACTCATAAAAACTATCTAATAGAATAAAACCACCCTTACCCTCCCTCCGCCCACATTAAAAAGGACTGCCTGGACAAATTCCCCCCCCCCCCCACACGTGGGCTAAAAAAGCCAGCAGGGTTGGGAAGTGGAACCATTCATGCCCCACACCCGCTGGCATGTTTTTAGTGCTTTTCTGAAGGGGAGCAGCTCTGTCTGGAGGTGCAATTCAGATGGCAGGAGGTTCCAAAGGGCCAGGACAGACACCGAGAAAGCTCTCCTCCTGGTCCCAGTTAGATGTACTTCTTTAGCTGATGGGACTACCACGGAGCCTCTCCAGTCTGCCCTCATAGGACGGGTTGCAAATTAGCTTGCTTTTATTTTGTGGTTGCCCACCAGAGGTAAACGTAGGTTTTCTTTACAATCGTGATTGTATAGGCAAAAAAACTTTGAAGGAATTAGTTTTTCAAGGGACAATTGACCACCTTCTATACACAAAAATGAAGGCCACAGCGGATTATGGTTAAGACACTGAGTTTGATGACTGGAAGGTCGGGAGGTCAGCATGCTGGTCTTCAGCCAACTGTGGCTGTTGTAAAAGGATATTTTACAAGAGCCACAGCTGGCCAAAGACCTCTACTGCTGCCTCTCAGCTGTTCCGGGGCAGGGGAAAGAAAAACATATGAAAAACAAGTGGCCACTAGAGGGCGAAAATCACAATTTCCCGTTTAAATGCATTGGAAATAAATTTCTTATATTCAAAAGTTTTCTGTTTGTATGTTCCCAATGCATTTAAGTGGGAAACCAAACCTATGTTTAAAAAGAAAGGGTTTCACTTACCTTCAATGCCTTTGTCTCTACTACACCTGGACAAAATAGAAGGGGAAAACATGCTTCCTGGTTGAAAGGAGAGCAAGAGGCTAGGCTAGGGTACCACTTCCTTCCTCAGTGCAATTGGCCTGCTTGCCCATTTCCCCTGCAGCGACACCACTGGTTGGTGGTGCAAAATACAGTACTAATTTTTTGTTTTGTTTTCCTGCTCTGAAAACTGGGTGCGTCTTATGGTCAGGTGCGTCTTATGGTCCAAAAAATATGGTAGTCTAATATTTATATTCTGGGATTACAGTCCCAGAATGCCCTCTGAAGAAGGATTGGTAAATCACTTCTTGAGTATTCTTTACCTGGGAAACTCTGAAAAGGGTCACCAAAAGTCAGAATTGATTTGATGCCATGTGATTATAATTATGATTAACTTTCATGTAAGTTGATTTCCTGGATGTTTGTTTGCAGGGAACATTAAAGGTCCTGCACAGAACTCTAAGAGTTTTGTAGAAATCTGTTATTAATAAATGAATAGGTGTTTTCTAATGAGAGCGAGGTTGTGGAAATATGAAGTTGTGTTTCCCTACTTTCCTAATTTGAATTTTAGAGAACGATCTATGAAACTTTTTGCAAACTTACCTTTTTATTCTTCCGTGTCTAGGCCAAAATGAAGGCACTTTTTTGTGGAAATCCTGTCGCTTAGTGTACTGAATTGCAACAGGAGTACACTCATTGAATCAGTGAGGATTTGGTGAGTCAATTTCTCTGTAAATCCTGTTGATTGAATGAGATTACTCTAGTTGCAATTTAGAGCACTTTTTCTTCTTCCAAGTCTAGGCCAGATGTGAAACTGCCAAAATGAAGGCACCATTTGGTGAGTTCATATTGCACTCCCTTTCGCCTGATCTAGTGTGGAAAAGATTAGCCAGCAACACAAGGTTGCTGTTACCAGGGTACACCTAATTGTGGTTCAAAAATACCATGATCTTTGAGGAGGCTCTTTCTGTGTACTCCATTTATTACACTAAAGCAATAGAATTTCTAGCTGCTGGGAATTAACATCCTAGCAGAGATATATAGGGTTGGGCACAAGTATAATATAAATGGATTTGGGGAAGAAGTCTTTTCTAGTCTCACTAGTGGGTCTCCTGAGCAACCCTTTCAATTGTGATTTTATTCTTTTTTGTTTTAAAAGAAATAGGAACCACGTTTTAGCCCTGCCTATTTTTCTGTCAGTGTGGCATGTTGGCTGGATTGTGTCTGGAATGTGGTCCATGAAATTGCTCCCACATTGGAATTTGACCCTTGGTTGGTGGGGAGGGGGATATTTCCACTGATTTAAATAAGGAAGACTTCCTGGAACATTGATAGCAATGAAAAGTGTTAACTTTCAGTTACAGTTTCCTAGGGATATCCACATCATTTCCTAGCTAGCACACGTAGGACAGGGGTTCCCAACTTACAATTTTTAAAATATATATTTAAAAAACCTAGCCTACACATCAATCTAGAAGAGAATAAAATACATTGTAAATATTTATTTATTTATTTATTCATGTGTATCCTGCTCTTCTGGCACAAGCGCCTCCCAGAGCGGCTAACAGCATATACATAGAAATACACACAGTCATAAAAACATCTAAAAACCCCAACCCAGACCCTCCCCAACCCCTTAAGAAAATAAAAACAGTAAAAAACTAATAAGATAAAAACCATACAAAAATACTTTAAAACAACTATATAAGACATCTGACAATTCCCAGCAATGACCTGTAACCTTGGGCAACTAAACTAGCCAGCAGACCTGGGCCATTCCACAAGATGGATCCCAGACCAGCTGGCACAACCAGGTCTTGAGTGCCTTTCTAAAGGGGAGCAGTTCCATCTGGAGGCACAGTTCCGGTGGTAAGAGGTTCCACAGGGCCAAGGCAGACACCAAGAAGGCTCTTCTCCTGGTCCCACCCAGATGTGCTTCTCTTGTCGAAGGGACCACCACAGAGCCTCTCTGGTCTGCCCTCATAGAACGGGTAGAATACCGTGGGGTGATGCGGTCCCGTAAATAGCTCGGTCCACTACCATGAAGGGCTTTAAAGGTGAAAACCAGCACCTTGAGTTGCATCCGGAGGCACCCTGGCAGCCAGTGCAGCTCCCGGAGCAGCGGTGAGGACACAAATAATAAATATGTGTTTGCATTTGAGGATGAATGATATGTGAAGTAGAATAACTGCCATCTCCTCAGACTTTGCTATGTCCTCTCAGACGTTGGCTGCAATCATTACAAGTTTGTATATGTGAATTTTTCCAGCAACCATATATCATCAGCTGCTTGTAATTTAATCCAAAGTATTTTGGAGTGGGATGATCTTCAGTGGGCAATTAACACCCATTTAATTCTTAATTGATTTGCTCCTGATGGAAACAACTACTGCTAGAAACAGCTTGCTGATAGGGATTAGCACCATATGCTAGCATTTTTAGGCTGTCATTACAAGTGTTACTACAAGGACCACCACAATGATAACCTGTGTTTCAGAATGTAACACTATATCAGTGGAATAAACAATGTCTGGAAAGGTGTATAGACTCCTATTGGTCAAAAGAAATTTCATCTCCAAACACATTGGCTGGAAAAGAGACATGTTGGTGTCCCAAGAAACATGTTTCCAAGCAAGAATGCTTAGGACAGGAGTGCCCAACCTTTTCGCACCATGGGCCAGACCACACACCCTGGACAGCTGAGTGAGCTGGTCATGTGGTTCCTCCTGCCATCAATGCTGTTGTAAAATGTGTCCACGGCTGTCGTAAACGCAGTCATGCGGAACAGCCATGGGGAAATTTATGACAGCATTTACGGTACGTGCAGGCACATTTATGCATGTGTAGGCACATTTTACAGCTGTCTTAAATGCATCCGCTTCTGCTTCCAGTAGTGACAAGGGCGGTGGCAAGCCACATGAAATGGAGCCAGGGCCAGGGCCAGCCCGTGGGCCGTAGGTTGGCCACCCGTGGCTTAGGATCTCTGCCTTCATCTGCCACATTGTCTCGTGCCTAGATCTCAGCTCAAGCTTCAGTCTGAAAAAGTCTTAGTGAATCAGTAATTCTTCAAAGGGCAGCCTAAACAGCCGTATTTTCAGTGAGGTCTTTGTGTGGTTAATGTTTTTCTTTTAGTCTCTCTCATGAATGCCTATTATTAGAAGAAGAGATTACCATGTGTAACACCACTTGAAACTAGTTGGCATAAATATTTAAAAGCATTAACAAAATGAGCACCACTGATTCAAAATTACCATATAAAATGGCATATTGTCTCCTTTCAACTGAATTTAGTTGTTGCCAAGAGTATTTGCACAATGTTGAAGTGCTGGAAGGAGTATTGGCTTAACGTTCCCTTGATGCCATCTCTGCCCTTTTATAGTAATAATAACTGACTAATACCAAACCTGTCTGGCTTCTCACCTGGATTCAGTGATTCATAGCCAAAGCCTGAAGAAACTGTTGTTCATTTCTTGTTTATTTTTATTTCAGAGGACAATGTGTCGTTCATAGAATCATAGAATCACTGAGTCGGAAGGGGCATTTTCAGGCCATCAAATTCAAAACATAGGCTGCAAACTGACTACAACCCACCAGCTGGGTTTGAGCCTTGCACTCAACATGATTTTTTTCATTTTACATCAGGGGGACTGTTGAGTCCGACTATTAATTGCAATGCGACAGCAGTTTGGGGGTTAACCAACAAGTCATTTATTACAGCTCAGTTCGGACCGGGGAAAACAGGGGCGAGGTAGCCACTTATATACAGACAGAACAGCAGTTGCAGGGATATATTTACCCAGGCTTTGTTAACACGGGAAACCTGTGTTAAACCAATCAGATTACATTGATAACATATGAACCTGGCGCCTTACAGAAAGGGTGTGCCTTTAAAGCAAAGACTTAATGGTGATTGCAAACTTAAAGCAATATACGTTTGGACACAACAGGAGCCCAAACTATGGCCCGGGAGCTGGATGTGGCCCCCAACGCCAATTAACCCGGCCCCTGAAACCCTTATCACTCATGGAAACAGAAGTAAAACGTGCCAGTACAGGCACGTTTTACTTCCGCTTCTGGGAACGACGAGGGTGTCGGGGCCATCCGGCCCCAGGGACAAAGTGACCACCCCCTGAACCACATGACCAGCCCATGGCCCAAAACGTTAGGGCACTCCTGTTTTACATTAACCACAGTTTGGAATGTTACTTTTGGGGGTTGGAGTGGGCACCCTGATTAAGGGAGGTGGTTTCCACCAGAACATGTTCTCCAATGAACCTTCAAAAATTTAAGAAATCTTCACAATACCCCAGTTCTTTTCTAATGGTCATGGTGGAGGCACAGCAGAGGAATAACATCAGTTTGGTCACTCCCAGTCCCACAATTCAAGTGGGGAGAGGGGCTACCAAATTATGGTACTGAGAGCTCTTTAATTCCAATAATCCCACCCCTAGCACTAAGATTTAGAGTAGGCAGACTCATCATTTTCCAATAACAAAGAACAATGGGTGTATTTGAACTTTCCCAGTACCACATTTCTGCATCCTGGATCTAAGCCTCAATTGCTTCTCCTTAGTTATGCTTCTGGTGCTACAATAATGGGTCCAACATCTCCTCAAAGGTTTGACAGAATGAGGTTGTTACTATACAATCAAATGGGATTTGCTGCATTTAAACATACACATATTTACATATATGAGATTATCACTAGTTCACCTTATCATTAGTATTGATATAATACTTTAGTACTACATCACCTCAAGTTGAGAATCTTTTTTTTTAAAAGTTACAAGCAAAGTAAAAGCAACCCAGATGAAATAAAAGACATTCCTCTATTATATAGTATTTCTGAACATGTACAACCATTTCAAAACCAAATGACTTAATAGCAAACCATAAGAGAATCATCACAGGCAGGACCAGAGGAAGGAAGGAAAGAAGTGAGGCTGTGGGCTAAAATGCTAATCACATTGTATTGAGTATGAACCCTGAACTCCTGAATAAATCCAAGCTCCTATGTGGCCCCTGACTGTAAATTCATCTGTAATACAACCTGTGAATTAAATCATAGCACATTGCCAATATAGCTGCAGCCTGAAACAGGTCAAAGAGCTTATAATAGGATGACAAACCAACTCAGGTTTGGAGAAATATTTCTTCCTGATAAGGGAGTAAAACATGCAAGTGGCTGTCCCTCTGTACGGATGATTGTTATAGAGTAGTGATGGCAAACCTTTTAGAGATTGAGTGCCCAAGGAAGAGCATGCCCACACACCCATGTGATGTTGCTGGCATGCCGCTGGTGAAGTCATGTGGGTGCTCCCCCCATGGATGCTCCTTCCCCCATGGGTGCTCCCATCTCATAGGAGGGGTGGGTGGGGGTGTCTGGTCGCCTCGTCCAGCCACTGCCTCCCAGGTGGGGTTTCAGGAAGAGGGGTGGTGGGGAAGCTGCTGGGTGGGGCTTTCCCTCAAAAGCGAATGTGCCAACAGAGAGGCCTCTGCGTGCCACCTCTGGCACACGTGCCATAGGTTCACCATCATTGTTATAGAGGCTTATTGGGTGGAAGGTAGATAGAGCCTCCATTTTCTGAATAATATACACTTATGTTTGGGGCCTTGGAGTGCCTTCTTCAGAGCAGAAATCATGCAAATTGTGAAGCTGAAAAATTTTGTTTTGTGGACTACATCTCCTTGAAATGCAAACCAACACTTACAGCAGGCATTGATGTCCGAGATATTCTAGAAGTTTAGGGTTGCCATAATTCTTTCTCAACAAACTGGGACTGCCACATGACATCATTGCATTCTTCAAACTGTACATGTGTCAGATGGTGCTGTCAAGGAGACTTTAGTGTAAGAGACCAAAGACAACAAACAGCCGAAGGGTTGGCTTAACACAGGTTTATTGCATGATGATCCGGAGGAACATGTGGTAATGGCGGCTGGTTAGCTCAATATATACAGCTGGCTATACATTTGAATGTGGCTCGTCGACAGACTATTGGTTGCTGCCTGCGTGATGTCGTAGAAGGTCACGCCCTTCTTGACCAGGTGAAGAGGTGGCGGGGAATCTTCCCGCGCTGCTGAACCAGGTGAATCTGAGCCATGAGAGCTGGACGCTCGCTACTGCCCTCTGGTGGTCACTAGCTCGCGTCCCCTTATCAGGTTTACATTGATACAGCTGATGGTTATAATGTTGCACACAGAAAGGTTACATTGATAACACATGGCGAAGGTACATTGTTAAAGGCACAGCTTTACAGAACACAACATCCCTCCCCCCTAGGATGAGACGAAGTCTCTCAGCCAAGATGGCTTGTTGCATGTGCGTTTGGGCCGTGACGAGGGCTGCCCCCCCCGGGGGCGTTATTGCTTCTTTGTTCCCTGGTCCCTTGTCCTGAAATGGGAGAGGGAGACTTGTTAGTGGCTTGCCGCTGTCTGGCGGCCTTAGGAGAAGGGAAAAACTCCATGGTGGGCAGACCGGGGGCAGTCGGGACTAACGAAAAACCCCTCTTCTCGCTTGGACGGGTGGGGGACCACTCCGAAAAACCCCCCCGGTTCTGGAAACTAGAATCTAACTTAGTAGAGGTATCCGCATTTGTGGGGACCTTCCGCGAGATATGTATGGGGTCGGGTTCCTCCTCCTCGGAAAGATCCCCCAGGGTATCTACGAGGATATCCTCCTCCCCCCTTGGTGGGGGCCCGCGGTCCCCCTTCCCTCCCCCTTGGGCTGAACGGGTGGGGGAGAACCCTAACGCTGACTTTTTCTCTGCTTGGTCTGTGCCCTGCTCATCGGAGACCCTGCGTCGGAGCTGGTCCGCGTGCCGCCTCCACAGGAGCCCTGTGTTGGTTTCCACGCGGTACGACACGGGGCCGGTTTGTTCCACGACTACGCCCAGCACCCAGGCTGGGCCCGCGCTGGCGTAATTCCTGCAATGCACGGGGGCGCCTACACTGAAACTCTTTGTGGCCTCTAGCCCGATGTTCCTTCCTTTGTCCTCTACCCTCGTGGGGTCTAGCCTAGTAAGGATGGTGGTCAGTTTCCTACGCATTAAGAGCTCTGCGGGGGAGTATCCTGACGCCAAAGGGGTCACCCTGTACCCTAGCAGAAACTGACAGATTTGTAGGTTCAGATCCCCGGGGCCCATGCGCCGCAACGCGTCCTTCGTGGTGCGGACGAGGCGCTCTACTTGGCCATTGGTGGCTGGGTGAAACGGGGCGGAGGTGATATGCCGAACGGCGTTAATCTCCATGAATGCCCTAAACTCGGAGGACGTGAAACAACTAGCGTTGTCGCTAATTAACGTGTCGGGTATGCCGAACGTGGAAAAGAGCCTCCGCAAATGCCTAATGGTCTGGGCCGAGGAGGTGCTCGTGACTGGGATAACCTCCAACCATTTGGAGAAAGCGTCCACTACAAGAAGGAACAGGGTGCCTCTGAACGGGCCCGTGAAATCAACATGCACCCGGGACCACGGCCCCTTGGCCGCGTCCCATTCCCTGTGGGGAAGGCGGGCCTCCTCTGGTCTGGAGCATTGGCAACTTTCACAAGTGCCAACCATGTGCTCAATGTCGGCGTCCAGCTGGGGCCACCAGAAGTAACTCCGGGCCAGCGCCTTAGATCGCACGATGCCGGGGTGGCTGACGTGCAGCAGCTTGAGCACCCGCGGCCGAAGGGAAGTGGGGATCACCACCTGCTGCCCCCACAAGAGGCACCCCCTAACTTTTTTCTGAAAAATGGAGCGAACTCCTCCGCTGGGGAGGACGCGGGCCACCCTTTCTGCACCCAGGAGCTTACCGCCGCTAACGTCTTGTCCTTCTCTGTCGCTTTGGCAATGTCGGCGGGCACTACGGGGGGGCGAATCCAGTACCTCTATCATGAGAACCTGATGGTCCCGCTCTCCCTTACTCACCTGGCTGGGCGTTAGGGGGAGGGGAGACCTAGATAGGGCGTCCGCATGGCTGATCTCTTTCCCGGGCCGGTAGACCAACGCGTGCTGATACGCGTTGAGAAAAATGGCCCACCTGAGCATCCTTGGAGACAGGATCTGTGGGGTGGGCTTATCTGCGGTAAAGATGCCTAGCAGGGGCTTGTGGTCTGTTACAATGGTGAAGGGGCGGCCGTACAGAAAATCGTGAAATTTTTTCGTCCCCGCGACTATTGCTAGTGCCTCCCTGTCTGTCTGTGCGTAGTTTCTCTCCACTTGGGACAGGGACCTGGAGTAGAATGCTATCGGGGCCTCCCTTCCGTTCTCCAACACGTGGCACAGCACCGCCCCCACCCCCACTGGAGATGCATCACAGGTCAGGACTACTGGGCATTTGGGGTTGAAGTGGGTCAGTATGGCATCGGACGCTAATAGGCTTTTCAGCTCACTAAATGCCTTTTCCTGGTCCTCGCCCCACTTCCATGCCTGGTCTTTCTTTAGCAGTTTGTGTAGCGGTTCAGCCACCGCTGCCTTCCGGGGGAGGAAGGAGTGGTAAAAGTTGAGCAGCCCTAGGAACGACTGCAGCTTGGGCTTGGAGGTGGGGCGGGGGGCTTTCTTAATGGCTGCCACCTTGGACTTGGATGGTTTTATTCCCTCAGGAGTCACACAAAACCCTAGGAACTCAACCTCGGTTGCGAAGAAGACGCATTTGTCCTTCCGCAGCCTCAGCCCCGCTTTTTCGAATATTGTCAGGACCTTCCCCAACCTCTTGGCCAATTCAACCCGACTCCCCCCGTTATTAACACGTCATCAAAATAAGGCAACACCCCCTCCAATCCCTTCAGGAGGCGTTCCACGAGTGACTGGAAAATTCCAGGCGCTGAATTCACGCCAAACTGGAGGCACGTCACCTGGAACGCCCCCTTATGGGTGACTATGGTCTGCGCAGCAGCTGCGGCAGGGGACACCGTGAGCTGCTGGTAGGCCTGTGCTAAGTCGAGCTTAGCGAAACACTTTCCCCCGTGTAACCTGGCCAGCAGATGGCTGACTACCGGCACCGGATATGCATTCGGGCGGATTGCCTTGTTGATGGTGCACTTGTAGTCGGCGCATATGCGGACCTCCCCGTTGGCCTTTAGTGCGGTTACAATTGGAGTTTCCCACTCCGCAGAATCTACAGGCACAAGGATCCCCTGGCCCACCAACTTGTCCAGTTCCGCCTCTATCTTGTCCTTAAGTGCGAATGGCACCCTGCGTGGTTTAAGGCGAATTGGGCGGACCTCCGGGTCCAGGTCGAAAGTCACTGGGGGCCCCCTGAATTTCCCCAGTCCTTTTTTGAAAACTTCGGGGTGCGCCTCGCACACCTCCTGAATTGGATCAGTCCCAACGGCGTGCATCCCCACGGCGTGCACCCCCCCAATAAACAACCCCAGGGGCTGGAACCATTGAGTCCCGAGGAGGCTGCAATCTCCCCCTTTGAGCACGACTAGGGGAAGGGACGCGGCGTGCTCCTTGAATTTGACCTGAAACTCTCCAACCCCCAACACTGGAATGCTGTTCCCTTGCACGTCCCGTAGTGTGGACCTCAATGCTTTGAGCTTGGGTCACTTGTGGGGGGCGATTCCCAAAAACTCCCTCTGGGAAATGATTGAATATGAGGACCCCGAGTCAATTTCCATCCTAATGGGAACCCCTTGGACTAGTACCTCAACAAAATAGCGGGGGTGTCCTGTAGACACGCTGAACACTGGGGCGTCGTCCTCGCTGCCGTCGGAGATGCGGCCCACGCCGTCCTGCTTCCGCGTGGCCTGGGTGCCGTCCTTGGGTCTCGTTGGGCGGTCTTGCCCCGCAGAACAGTCTGCGGAGCTCCTCCTGGTCTCGCGCTTCTTCCTGCACACCTTGGCGATGTGCCCGCGGCGGCTGCAGTTGTGGCACTCGGCCTTCCGGAAGGGGCACTTTACGCGGTCGTGGGCCGCTCCACAGCCGTTGCATCGCCGGCTCTCCTTCCGGACCCTCCGGACGTCCTCATCGTCGCTGCTCTCTGTGGATGACCTCGAAGTTCGCCGGGCCACCTGTACCGGAGCCTCTGCCTTGCTCGACTTCGGCCGCCAGTCCTGGAGTTCTTGGACCCCGGCCTTTGTAGCTTCTGCGGCCTGGGCTGCTCTGACGACCTCCTGCAACGTGGGAGGCGGCTCTTGGTTCATTAATGTGCGCTGGGTCTTGGCGTCGTTCAGGCCGCACAGCACACAGTCTCGGAGGGTGATTTCGGCATTCTCCCATTTGCACGGGCCGGCCGCCAGCCGCAGGGCCGGCACGAATGCGGCGACCGTCTCCCCAGGCGCTTGGACTCGCCTCCAGAACGCACTCCGAGCGGGAAACATCGCCGTGGCGGGCCGGACGTGCTCACGCAGCATCTGCATGAGTTCCTTGGCCTTGAATTCGCTCACCCTCCTCGGTGCAATCAGGTCCACCAAGGTCCTTTTGGTTTCTTGTCCGAGCATTCTGGTGAAGATGGCCCTTTTCTTTGCCTCTTCCGTGACTTCGGACTCGATCAGTGCTGCCTGGAAGTCCATTTCGAAGATCTCCCAGTCGCCCGGTTTCCTGATCTCGAAACCGGCGCATGTCTTGGTCCCGTGGGCTGCCATATCCCATCCTCATCGCCAATTTAGTGTAAGAGACCAAAGACAACAAACAGCCGAAGGGTTGGCTTAACACAGGTTTATTGCATGATGATCCGGAGGAACATGTGGTAATGGCGGCTGGTTAGCTCAATATATACAGCTGGCTATACATTTGATTGTGGCTCGTCGACAGACTATTGGTTGCTGCCTGCGTGACGTCGTAGAAGGTCACGCCCTTCTTGACCAGGTGAAGAGGTGGCGGGGAATCTTCCCGCGCTGCTGAACCAGGTGAATCTGAGCCATGAGAGCTGGACGCTCGCTACTGCCCTCTGGTGGTCACTAGCTCGCGTCCCCTTATCAGGTTTACATTGATACAGCTGATGGTTATAATGTTGCACACAGAAAGGTTCCATTGATAACACATGGCGAAGGTACATTGTTAAAGGCACAGCTTTACAGAACACAACAGAGACCTACTGGAGCACCTTCATCCTCCTCTTCCCCCCATGCTCCCCTCCTTTTCCTGATTCTCCTTTCAGAAGCCTGTCAGCTGGGAGGTGGGTTCAGCAAAGGTGCCCCCTCCACTGCGGACCTCCACTTACCGATTATCAGGCCACACTGATCAACCCAATCTCCTCCTCCTTCTTCAGCCACCAAGCTGCTGTGGCCACTGATACAGATGCTGGCTGGTGCTTAAGTAGAGCCGCCGCTCTACGGCAGCAAGAAAAAGGTGAGAATTTTTTTCATACTAAGAGCATGCCCCTTGGTTTGAAACTTTGCAAATCCGGGACTTTTCAATTATTTTTACAGAACCAGCCAGGACAATCAAAATCTGGGAAATTCCTGGTTTTCTGGGACATATGGCAACCCTATAGGAGTTATAGTTCAAAAAGCAATAATTTTCCTTCTCTTTTTTAAAAATAGTTTTGTTTTGTTTTTTGTAGGAAAAGATGTTTCATTATGGACCATGCAGGTATCATTCCAACATTCCCATTCTCTGTTATTTTAAGTCCCAAATCTGATGCTGATATCACAGAGATTTATCTCTGGTGTAAGAATGGCAAAATAATGTGTGTGTATATTGTATACACATACAAGAGAATAAAAGAGGAACACACTTTTCCTATATTACCTATTAAACTACCGGTAATACTGTATTATGTGTGCAACACACATACAGGCAACCTGTACTGAATTAGGGGGAAATAGCAACAACTGAGAGTCAGGAAAATATGGCCACTCAATCATGTGTCAATCATTCTGAGATTTGACTTTCTGTCTGGATACTGAAGTATATCAGTTCCCTGAAATATCTTGGTTTTTTTTTGGTGTTTTTTTTTAATCATGTCAGAAGCACACAAAGGTGCTTTCTGGGTTGAAAGGAGGAACTGGCTGGAGGAACTTCTCTCAGGGGAGGCTCCTTTCATGTCCCCAAGCTCTTTCCCCACCGAAGTGGTCCCTATTTATCTACTTGCAATTTCTTGCTTTCGAACTGCTAGGTTGGCAGCAGCTGGGACAGAGACAGGCGCTTATTCCATCATGCAGTACTCGAGTCTTGAATTGCCGACTTGCCATCTTTCCAGCTTACTAGGTGAGCTTCTGAACCACTGAGCCACCACAGTTCCTGAAATATCAGGTGATATCTCAAGACTGCTCCAAGTCAGCTACTAGGCTTTTGAAAGGCTGGGAAAAGTGGTGGCAACAGCCAGTGTTTTAATAACACCTTTGAACTTCCCCTCCATCTTGTCAAATATTTGCAAGTGTCCAGTTTGAATGTATACAATGGTACTTTGTACAAGGAAAATTAAGAATTTACTTTCTCATGAATATCTATCTAACATATTATAATGATTGGATGTGTATGATATACAGGGAGACTGTGGTGGCTTAGTGGTTAAGACACTAAACTTTACAACAGAAGGTCAGCAGGTCAGCAGTTTGAGATCTGAGTGTTGCATGACAGAGTGAGCTGCCATTTGTCTCAGCTCCTGCCAACCTAGCAGTTCAAAAGCATGAAATTGCAAATAGATAAATAGGTACCACTTTAGCAGGAAAGGTAATTGTGTTCTATGTACTCCAGCATCTAGTCATGCTTGCCACATGACCACAGAGAGGTCTTCAGATGAAGACAATACTGGTTCTTTGGCTGTAAATGGTGATAAGCACCGTACCCTAGAGTTGGACACAACTAGCTTTCAAGCAAGGCAAACCTTTACCTTTACTATGATATACAGATGTAATGTAAGATTGGACAAGATTCTTTTCTGAGCCTCTGCTCCCAAAATTCTCCAGTTATATATGTAGCATAACAATGTTTACAACATGGAACCAATTACCTCAGGAAGTGGTGAGCACTCCAATGTTGGGTGCATTCAAATTGGACAACCATCTGTCAGATCTACTTTGATTTGAATGCCTACATTGAGTAGCGGTTGGTCTTGAAGACCTTAGAAGCCCCTTTCAACGTAGTTATTCAATGATTCTATGTGATATGCCCACTGTGTGATTATAGTTCTTCTCCTCTAGTGTGGATATCCTACCCTGATGGCAGCAACTTAAAAAAACCCAGAAACCTTACCCAATCTATATATATAAAATCGAGGGTTAACCGTTGGAACTTGCTATAGGCTCCTTAGCCAGGCCCCACTAGCCTGCACCCTCCATTCGGGAACACATCCGAACTGGGTACGCAGGTAAACGCAGGATTGAGAATTGCGCCAGTGGGGCAACAGCCCCACAAACGCGAAAAAAGGGAAACAACTTCATTTCCCAACGTTCCTTGTGCCGCGCCGCACCAGAGCCAATCAGCCTCAGAGGCTCTGCCGCGGTGAGGCGCAAGGAACGTTTGAAAACGCGCCGCGGCCAATCAAAACAAAACAGTTTTTAAAAAACCTAGCACAAACACAAAGCATAAACCCATTACTACAAGCCCCAGCGTCCTGCGCGCCATGAGCGCGCAGAACGCTGAGGAAGCCGGCACCCGAAAAATTAAAAACAAACTCACCGCCTCACAGCCATGCAAACACCAACCACACTTCTTTCCCTCACCAACGGCGCCTGAAGGTCCCGATTGGAGCTTTGGAGCTTCCCCTTTAATATCAGTGGGTGGGGGTTTGCGATCCCCCCTCTGCTGCCTCCCCTAGAGTTGGGAGGTTTGTGGGGACAAAAGGGGTATGTCCCCCCCACACTTCTGGAACCAGGAGACCAGGGAAAGGGGATCGATTTCCCCCCCCCCCAAAAAAGAACCGTCTTTAAAGAGAAGAAACCAAGTGGTTTCTTCTCTTTAAACACGGAGTTTTCTTTAGGGGGGGACCGATCCCCTCTCCCTGGTCTCCTGGGTCAAGAAGGGTTGGGGGGACATACCCCTTTTGTCCCCACAAACCTCCCAAACCCCGGGGAGCCAGCGGAGAGGGGGATTGACACCCCCCCACCCACTGATATTAAAGGGGAAACCCGATCTACTTTCACGACTTCACACAATCAAAGCACCAATAAAGCCCGCAGAAATAAACCAACCCCCCCAAACCACAACAACAAAAATTATAAAAAATAAATAAATAAATATCAAAAAATACCTTTAAACACAATCAAAAACATCCAAAAATACACAAAACAACAAAAACAATACAAAGTAAACAAAAACAATCAAAAACAAAACAGTCAAAAACAAAACAAAACCCAAACACCCACCCACACACACACAAAATAAAGAAAACAAGCCAAATCAACAGCACATGTCCTACCTGCATGATGACTGGAAACGAAATGAATAAAGAAAGAGACTACTTACTGGAAGAAGCTCCACCCAGAGGCCAGGAGAGAAAAAACAGTACCAGCACCACCTGCTGGCCACAATAGTAAAAACAATTCAAAAACACATAACAGCCCCAAACAAAAGGCCACAACAGTAAAAACAAATCAAAACAATAACAAAAAAAATCACAATTTTACACAAAAGGTCACAATAATGTTGTTGTTCAGTCACACAGTCGATTCTGACCCTTTGCGACCCTATGGACCATTGTTCTCCAGGCGCCTCTGTCCTCCACCTTCCCCCTCAGCACTCCCAGTTCTGTGCCCACTGTGTCTACAATACCATCTAGCCATCTCATCCTTGGCCTCCCCCTTCTTCTTTTACCCTCCACCTTTCCCAACATCAAGGCCTTCTCAAGTGAATCCTCCCTTCTCATTTGATGTCCAAAGTACTTTAGCTTCGTCTTTACTATTTGACCTTCCAATGAGCAGTCAGGATTGATTTCTTCAAAGATTGACCTATTTGTTCTCCTCGCTGTCCAGGGTACTCTTAAAACTCTCCTCCAACACCACATTTCAAAAACACAATTTAACACAAATCACAAACATATGTCAATAACATAAAATAAAAAATTAATTAAAATCCTGTGCTGAGTTCTAACTCAAATAAAAACACAAAACAACTAAACACATTTTAAAAACATTGAATGTAAAAAACATTTACTTTCACATTATTAAAATTATTACCTACGGTACAACTATTTAAAAACAAAAAAACTAAAATATTATTCAGTTACATAAAACAGCCAGCCAAGCCAAAAAATTTTTTGTATAAATAAACATTAAAAAATTTACAGACTATGCAATTTTTAACAAACATTTACACAATTTAACCTTCCAACACAATTTAAAACAGCCCGGCAACGCCGGGCAACCTCTGCTAGTACCAGCTATAATACTAACAGCACGAAACAAGATACATTTGTTTGTTCTGCCTTTCTTAACTCTATGGAAAGATGCATGAACTACTGAGGAGATGTCCATATTATCAGTACTAGGCATTACAATGGCAGAAGGGTATGACCAGTGCTCTTATTGATGATGTTTTTCAGATTATACCAGACTGTGGCCAGAATCCTATTATTTCCAACTAGAGTACAGTAGATCAACGGAATCAATTATTGAAAAGTGAGTTGATGTAAAATCAAATTTGATTCAATCAGTCTTCTCTGTTATTAGTGATACCAAGATGATTCTGGCCTTCTTGCTCAACTTTCAAGTTTGTATGTGGAGCCATACGGTAAACATATTTGCCTTTTTTTAAAAACAAGATTTTTCTGTGCTTTTGTAAGTCTGCACAAATACTCACAGTCCTGTGCTCAACTTTTGTCTAATCACAGAGATTTCCTACCAAGCTTTCCAAGTCTGATGCTGTATGAATATTTTTGTCATACAAATTAAGCCACACTGTGTTTAAATCAACACCTGCAGTGTGGGGCCTTTGTAGAAACTGGAAAGGGACCCAAAACAAAGAAAAGACAAACAATATAATTTAACCAAGTTGCACATTTCATGTCCCAGCAATGACTATGCTATATATATTTAAAGGGTGCCAATTAGATGAGAACAAAAGATGTTGTGGATGGCTGCCTGTTCACAATTGCTTCACCTTTACTGAGGTAAAGAATTTAAACAAACAACAGAGTCAACTTGAAAAATACTTCATTTTTTAATCACAACCAACAAAAGAAGAGCCGCAAAATGGTTGAGACAAGTCAGGCCATTCAATGCTCAAGCATTCAATTCTGAGCCATGCAGATAAAGTATACCGGTATGTCTATCGTATGTTTTTCAAAATAACAAACTTTATTTTTTGTAGAGCAAGCAAGGCAAGACTTGAAGCTTCTAACTACTTAGAAAGAAAAACATAATTACTGTACAAAGAGTTCTTCTACCTATAATGCTTTTGAAAATGCAGATAACTCATCTTACAAGTTAATTTTTAACCTTCCATTGCACACTTACTAATGCCACAATTTCATGGTAGTTAAAATGGTTTCAAATCATTTTAACTGTGTAGTATAGATGTATCTCATATCAAATATTCAAATGATCTTATCCTGAAAGGAGTAAAATTTTAAGAGAATTAGTACTTCTGCTATGTCATATCTCATGTGTGATCAAAAGCCACAGTCCAGAGCCTATGAGGTACATATTATCTAGAACAGGGGTTCCCGACCTTTTCAAGCCAGGGGCTAGGTTACGCGCTCTCAGTCAGCTTTGAGGGCCAGAAGGCCATTTTGCTCTGCCTGCATGATGGGGTGGCCTTTTTGTCCCAACAGCTTCAAAGGGGCAGCCATTTTGTTTTTGCATGACCTTAGATGGGCACGGGGCCACGTGAAATGGTGCCGTGGGCCAGATGTGGCCTGTGAGCCTTAAGTTGGGAACCCCTGATCTAGAAGTTGTTTTTTGTTCTTGGTTTTATTAAGTTCAGTCTTCATCTTTATTGTACATGAATAGGCACAGTATTCCATACCTGAAAGAGCCCATTGTGAAGACCTATTCTTTTTTCAATAAAGTAGCCACTCTCTTTCTCTTACACAAACTTCCTAAGCAATTCCTTAAGAGTTACAATTTTATATTCCTAACCATCTTAATTTTACAAAAAAAAAAGAATTAAGTTTCCTTTCATCCCATTCTGTGAAATGTCTACTTTACTTAACAAAAAAGTAAATATAAAAATTACCCAAACACCCAAAACAAACATAAAGTTTTTAAAACCACAAAAACATTTATCCCCTTTCCCTCCTTTTTGCCAGTTCAGTTCCATATCACACAACTCTGGGGAACTGTGAGAATTGTAAAGAATGATTGCCAGGTGGAATGAGTAAGAAAACCCTAGCCACATTACTGCAGACAGGAAGAAATGCTTAATATTTTCATACTGCCATTTATCCACACAATCACACCTCTCACACACTCAAGCATTCTTTGCCTGATGAACACTTGATCAGGTCCAGCCCTGTCATTAAGCAGAACGAAGCAATTAGGCTTTGTGAAAACAGAACAAATTGTGAGGGATTATTATATAGTATACTAGCAAGGGTTGCCCGGCGTTGCCGGGCTTTTTCACCTGTGTGTTTTATTAAAGGAGAGGCTTTGAAATTTTTGCCAGAAAACTTTTAATGTATAAACTTTTTTGTTTTGCAATAGTAATTTTCTTTGTCTGTTGAGAAAACATATTTAACATTTTAAACTTTGTTTATAAACTGTTTTGGACTTTACTGCAAGTTGCATAATAAAGCATTTTAAGTGTTTTTGTTTTAAAACATATGAAACATTTAACTCTTTGTAATGTTTTTTTTAAATATATTTTTCTCCAGCGATGTGTCTGCAGCATCTGTAAAACATAACACACAGGGAGAGATATTTTTATTTCTCTATTGTTATGTGACATTTCATTAATGATGTTTTTTGTTTTTAATGGATTATTATTGTAAATATTTTGGGTTTAGTTTTTTGTTTAACTGTTAATATTTTTGTTAGTAAGCATTTTTTTAACATTTTACTAAATAAGTTTATATTTACCTTCATTAACAGTTGTTTTTGTTTTTTGTGGTTCAGTTTGTTGACTGTTGCTTTGTTGGGGTATCTGTTTAATGAGAAGAATGACAAAGTTATATATGAGTGTATTTCTCCAAAATTTGGAATGAAATTGTTTGGTTTATTTACCTGTTGATTTCTGGGTCTGTTGACTTTTTATATTCAGAAAATGGTGCAGCATTATTTCTGCTAATGGCTGGTTGAATTTAGGTGGTGGATGAGTCATCATGAGGAGATGTCTTTGTATTATTGAGTCTATATCTACCTCAGGGTGTTTTGGTATTGGAGGTTTGTTTTTTTGTTTTTCTTTAGTGTTTTCATGTTGATTTTCATTGTTTGTGTTTTTCATTTCCTGTTGCTGTATTTGTTTGTTGTTTATTTGCTGTATTATTTCTTGTAAGGTATTATTCTTTTGGTGTTGTTTAAATTGTGTGTCCTTTTCTTCTAATTCTGAATTTTCTGTTGTTTGTTGTTTCCAGTGCAATATTGACTGTTGGTTGGATGTTGTTTGTTTATCTTTTTTTCTGACAATTTGCATTTCTGGTTGTTTATTCTCTGCGTGTTGTTGTTTGTCAATTTGTTTGTTTGTGTTTGTCGTTTCTTTTTCCTCTGTTGTCATGTTTCTGTAGGTTTTGGTGTCATTGTCTGTTATTTCTGTGGTTTGTTGTTTCCATGGCAATATTAATTTTTGTTTGGATGTGGTTTGAATTTCTTTCTTCCTGACAATTAGTATTTCTTGGTGTTTATTTTCTGGCTCTTCTTTTTTGTACATTTGTTTGTTTGTGCTTGTTTTGTCCTGTTCCTCTGTTGTGTGGTTTTTGTACGTTTTGTAGTTATTGTCTGTTGTTTCTGTGTTTTGCTGTTTCCATGGTAATATCAATTTTGTTTGTGATGTGGGTTGCATTTGTTTATTCTTGACACTTAGGTTTTGTTGTTGTTTATTTTCTGGATCTTCTTTTTTGTTCATTAGTTTGTTTGTGTTTGTAGTTTCTTGTTCCTCTGTTGTGTTATTTTTGTACGTTTGATTGTCATTGTTGCTTATTTTTGTGGTTTGGTGTGTTTCTGTCAATAATAATTGTTGTTTGGCTGTCCTTTGAATTTCTTCATTGCTTAACATTTGCTTTTCTGGTTGTTTATTTTCCTCCTCTGTTTTTTTGTTTATTTGTTTTGTTGTTGTTGTTGTTTCTTGTTGTTCATTGGTGTGGTTGTTGAAAGTTTTTGAAGTGTTATGTATTTTTCCTTTTTGATTAATGAGATGAATGATTTCCAGTGTTTCCTTTTTTAGACCAATTTTAGTTTCCTCATTGTGAGATTTTTCAAATTCTGATTTTTGAAATTGTTTATTTATGGATTTTGTTTCATCTTGTGTTGTTGTGTATTTTGGGTATTTTGTGGATGCTGACTGTTTCTGATTAATTTTTTCTACAATTTCAGCAATTGTTATTTGGGTCTCCTTTGATAAGCATGCTGGTTTTAAAGAGAAGAAAAGACGGAGTTTTTTTAAGGAGGGGTGCTGGGGGATCGATCCTCTTTGCCTCATCTTTTGTTTCCAGCCGCGTTTCCAGCCACTGATGTTAAAGGGGAAACTCCTTTCGGGAGCTTCAGGCGCCGCGGGAGAGTAAAAGAAAGCCGGCTGCTGTTTGATTGCCTGTGAGCTGTTTTTCGTTTTAATTTTCCGGGCACCGTTTTCCTCAGCGTTCTGCGTGGGCGCGCAGGACGCTGGGGCTTGTAGTAATGTGTTGGTGCTTTGTGTTTGTGCTGCGGTTTTTTAAATTCCTTTTCTTTTGATTGGCTGCGGCGCGTGTTCGAACGCTGCTCCGTGCGAGAGCCTCTCAGCCTGATTGGCTCTGGCGCGGCGCGGCGCAAGGACTTTCGGGAAGTGATGTTCTTTACGTTTCTTGCCGTTAGTGGGGCTGAGGCCCCCGTGCCGGATTTTTAAATCCTTCGTTGACCTGCGTAGGCAATTCGGCCGTGCTCTCGAAGGGAGGGTGCGGGTCAGTAGGGCAACGCACAGCAACGTATAGCCAATTCCAATGGTGAACACTTGGTTTTATAGGTTAAGACTAGACAATGGACCTGACTTCACATAGTTAAAATGTCATGAGTTCCGCTATCAACCCATTTCTCACCATACCTGTCAAGTGTTCCGGATTGGCTGGGATTTCTCGTTTTTCGGCGCTGATTTTCTCCATTTCCTGCCTGGAGCTGCCACTATCCTGGAATTTGGCAGCGGGGGAAAAGGAGTTACTGTGCATCCCTTCTGCGCAGGTCCTTTCTACGCATGCGTAGAACTAACATCATCTTTTTTCCTCCAATGACATGCTAACTACAGTATCTGATTCAGCCCAAAAAGTATTTCAAACCCATTGCTGCTACTAACTAAAGACTAGGGAGAGAGCACAAAAGAAGAGATTTTGGTTGAGATTTTGCAGCAATTTTGGAGACAGTAGCCAACTTTTTTAGTGGGGAGGGGGTTCTAGTTTCATGGATGGATGTCTGAATTTGTCCAGATTACTTCAGGCTGAACAGATCCCGGGCAAGACCCATCCAAACTAACCTACTCTTGATTGGGCCAAAATAAGCTGTTAAATAGGCCAGATTAGTTACATGGTTTCTCTAAAGACGGGATGTGGGTTAGGGCAGTGTTGTGTATGAAGTGTTGTGTATGAAACAGTATTACTTTAAGAATGTATGAATGTAACCTGACAATGATTATAATGTAACCCAGCTGTTTAAGGAACGCGGGTAAGCTGCCCATAGAGGGCAGCTGTGGGCGTTCAGCTCACATGGTTCACATTCCCCAATCACCGGCAGCCGCGGGAACCTTTCCCGCGCTAGGATCACCTGGAGAAGATGGGCATGACTCAGAATGACGTCACGCCGGTAACAGCCAATGAGCTACCGTGCAACATTATTCAAATGTATTACTGCTGTATAAAATGAGCTGTACCTCCGCCATTACCACATGTTCATCCTGACCATCATGAAATAAACCTGTGTTCTAGCCCCCACTGCGGCTCCTTCTTTGTCTTCCGTGCAAGACACTAAATTGGCTTGCTCTGGGGCCAGAGGGTTGTGATCCCAGAAATGTTGCAGGCGAAGGTGCTGAGGCTACTGCATACCAGCCACCCAGGAATAGTGCGCTCCAAGGCACTGGTCAGGAGTTACTTCTGGTGGCCCCAAATAGACGCGGATATAGAACACTTAGTGGGCACGTGTGAGAGCTGCCAGAGCTCTCGGCCCGAGGAGTCCCGGCTACCCCATAGGGAATGGGACACGGCCCGTGGGCCATGGTCCCGAATACACGTCGACTTCGCTGGCCCCTTCCACGGGTCCATGTTCCTGCTGATAGTCAACTCATATTCCAAATGGCTGGAAGTAATCCCCATGATTAGCACCTCATCTGCCGCAACCATTAAACACTTGCGTAGGGTGTTCAGTTGCTTCAGCCTGCCGGACATCCTTGTTAGCAATAACGCCAGTACCTTCACTTCTGCGTAATTCAAGGCGTTTATCGAGAGGAATGCCATCAGGCACATTACCGCTGCCCCGTTCCACCCCACCACAAACGGTCAGGTAGAGCGCCAAGTGCGCACTACGAAAGATGCACTGCGGCACATGGGTCCCGGTGAGTTGAACCTCCAACTGTGTCAGTTCCTCATCTGTTATAGGGCAACTCCCCTAGCTTCAGGACTCATGAGGAGGCGGCCGGTAACCCTTTTTGATCGGTTGGATCCGACCAAGGTGGAGGATGAAGGGAGAAATATAGTGGTAGAGAGTTCCAAAAACTTTTCGGTAGGGGACCCGGTTCACTGCAGAAACTATGCGGCCTCGGGACCAACATGGGTCCCAGGGACGATCATTGAACAAACGGGGCCAGTATCCTATAGGGTCGAGACTAGCACAGGTCTACTCTGGAGAAGGCACGCTGACCAACTCAGAAGGCGAGTCACTAGTGAAAGGGAATCAGCATTAGGGTCCTCCCCCACCCACGTAACCCAAGGGGGAGACACGGGGGCGTCCTCGGGTACAAATGCATACCCTGGATTCTCAGCCGAGGAGGAGGATACTTTGAAAGAGTGGAATGAGTTTGACTTTATGTTACGTACCAGGGGGGTGTCGTGGAGTGGTCCCCCACCCGTCTGAGTGAGAAGAGGGGTTTCAGTTCAGCCCCTGGTACCTCCAGTCCCCCCAGCCCTTTTGCTTTAGAGTATACCATATCACCAAGCCCCCCGAGCCAGGCAGCAGGGGGAAGTGCACTCTCCCCATCCCCTAGAACTCCGGGTCAGGCAGCAGGAGGTGGCGCAAGTACGCCGGTTGTAGGCGCAAGGGACCGGGGCGAGACAACAAGGGTCTCCTCGTCGGTTCCGAGGTTCATGCTGGGAGGGGGTCCCCAGGCGCCACGGGCAACAGGCAGGGGTTTACATCTCAGCTGTATGTTCCGTTCCCTTCTCCCAATGCAAGGTTGTTGCAGAGTCCCCACCAAACGACTAATGAGTCCCCCCTTTCCATTGCAGGACGAGACTCTGCGGAATTCGGAGCCCCTAGTTCCCCTGAGCTAAACCAAGCAGCTGCACGCCCCAAGCGCACGTGCGGGAAGCCACAATGGTTGAGGGACTTCGTCCCATCCTAGGGGGGAGGAGTGTTGTGTATGAAACAGTATTACTTTAAGAATGTATGAATGTAACCTGACAATGATTACAATGTAACCCAGCTGTTTAAGGAACGCGAGTAAGCTGCCCATAGAGGGCAGCTGCAAGCGTTCAGCTCACATGGTTCACATTCCCCAATCACCAGCAGCCGCAGGAACCTTTCCCGCGCTAGGATCACCTGGAGAAGATGGGCGTGACTCAGAATGACATCACGCCGGTAGCAGCCAATGAGCTACCGTGCAACATTATTCAAATGCGGTTTCCCCATGCCCAATTGGCACGGAACCTTGGCAGAGGTTAAACCAGTTGAGCAGACTCCTGGCCACTGGCCCTTGCCAGTATGGAAATTGGGGGAGCGGACTAATAGTATAAATCATAAGGGTTTATTCACCCACACCCGACCTGACCGGCGGTTCTGCTGAGAGGGCAGATCTCTAACCTCCGTTACCCATTAAGCAATTACTGACTCACAGATCAGCCTAATCTTTGGTGCAAATAGAGGCCATATTTACCCCGGTCTAAGCCTCAGACAATGGTTTTCCTCTGTCAGTGTTTGCCTTAGTTAATTAACTTCCCCAAGACAGATTCCCCATTAACCTGAGTGAATAGGTGATGTGATTTTCTGTCAGATGACCATTCTACCATGCGCAGCCTTGAACATAATATATACTGATGATTTTCCCTCAATAAATCACTGGTCTTCGCTCCATCTTGCCTCTGTCGTTCCTTTGACCAGTCTCCTCCGGGATCCTAAGGGCCTCCTCACGGCCCCAATCCAACAATTCAAATGTATTACTGCTGTATAAAATGAGTCATTACCACATGTTCATCCTGACCATCATGAAATAAACCTGTGTTCTAGCCCCCACTGCGGCTCCTTCTTTGTCTTCCGTGCAAGACAAAGAATCCCCAATCACTGGGCTGGGGTCTGATACCGAGCCATGAGCTGTCCTGAAGCCCAGGGAAGGGTAGCGCTAGAAGCCCGAATGGCAGTCTTCTGACCTCAGTGTGCTCCACCGGGTCTGCCCAGTGAATGGAGCAAAAGCACAGGCTTCAGACACAGGAGATAGGCAGGTGGCCAGGCCCCTCCTCCACATTGCTTAACTAGGATAGATCTCCCACCACCACCACCACCTATGTGCAGTGTGATACATAACTGTCCAAGTTGAACGGTGTGCCTAGCAGGCGCCTGGGCCCCTCCTACTTGCACTTTATCATATTTTATTATGCACTTGCATCATCCAATCACGTGGAAAAAATATTCAGAATCCTGGGTTAGGGTATGAATGTACACATAATACAGTATTTTAAAAAGTAGGAAGATGGCTGTGCTTAACCTTTTTTGTTTGGTCATTTAAGTTTTTCTTAATCACCCTGGAGCACTGCAGAAGCACAAAACTTGACTTTTTGCCAGGCCAGGAAGAAAAGGGGGTGATGCTGGGTGGTTGCTTTCCTTTCTTGAGTTGGGGGGAGAGGAATCCCACCCTAAACTATCAAAGCTTTCTGTTGCCAGGGGAGAGGAGGGAAAATTCAGGAAACATCCTTTTAATGTTCTTTATGGTATTTACTCTGTTGCAGAGAAGCCAAGAGAACGCTGAGAAAGGCCTCGGCATGTTGTGGAGAGACGTAAAAAGCTGTGTGTACTTAACAGGAGTGACACAAACAGTCGTATTTCTTTTTGCCCCTCTGCTGGGAGCTGCAGAAAAGGTTTCCTAAATGACAAAACAGAGGGAGAGAAGCAGTCAGCCTTCTTCCTCCTTCTCCCTCGACCAACTCTTCCAAAAGCCAGTCTCTGTGTTCTGACAGGAAGTACATAGCGGATGTTGGATGAAAAAGCCACTACAGCTTATCTTGTATTTGGAAGAGTGTGAGCTGGTGGGAGGGTGGAGGGTGGTGGCTACTCTGTGAACATGTTTGCACTTTTTAAGCTGGGGGCTGGGTCATGATCTTTAGTGTTCAAGGAATGAAGAAGCAGATGAATGAAGTAGTGAAATTCTTTATTAGTGGGGTTTTGAACAGAGTTTGGATGGGGCAAAACCCGGACTTATATACACTATAAACAGTAACAGTCACAATAATACAACAAGCCCATTGGCTAACAGAGTGTGCACATTTTTCGATCCATTTATTTGCATAAGAATAGATACATGAGAAAAGATACATTCTGCTCCTGTCAGATTCTAATTTGTGCGCCATATTGAAATCTCGCGAGACTAGGCTGTCTGGTGAGATTTCGTAGCTGTCAAACAGGGACACTGCTTTGACAGCTAGGAAAGCACGGGAAACTGGCGGTTTGAATCACCTTGACAGTTAAGCACAGTTAACATACATAACACGCTCCCTCAGGCAGCTTCAGGGGCCAGATGGCCATTTTGCCCATCCTCCTCTACATGGCACTTCCTGTTGTGATGGAGGCAGTGGGGGGCCACCTGAAATGGCACCACGGGTTGCATTCGGCCCACGGGCCACAGTTTGAGAATCCCTGCACTAGAAGATACGTGGTCCAGCTCTTTTGGTTGTGTTGGCCCTCCCTCTGCTGAGCCTGGCCCCATGATTCATAACGTTGTCCAATATGTTTGCCAAAGGAAAGCTTTTGTTGAATCAGGTCAGCTCTTCCCCTCGGAGGGAAATAACCGCTTCCAGAGGAGGCCACAGCTGTTGCATTACAGAGGAAGGATGGAAGATATGTTGTCTCAAGATCAGTTTATCAGCTGACTTTCCTGTGAAGAAAATCAGCCGTCTTCTTCTCTTCCTCCCCCCTCCTTCCCCTCCTCTTTTTAATGTGAATTGCCACCCCCGTAATTCCCAATGAGAATCGTCCAAACCTCCTTTGGGTTCAGCTACACACAGGACTAAACAGTCCAGCATTAAGCAAACAAATAAAAAGGCCATTGTAAGCTCCCTGCATTTTCCTTTTCTCCCCCCTCCCCCAGCCACTTTTTTTTTTTTGGACCAATATATCATATCAGATGGACTAAACAACAAAGACAGGCCCTGTTTCTGTATCTGCAGTCTGACATCTCCATAACCACCACCCCATTTGCATCAATGAACAAATAAAGCTGTTGTGATGAAATGGAGTTCTGTGATCATTGTTCAGAGAGTCACTTAACAAAACTTAACAGCTTCAGTGAGGAGCTTTTGTTTTTATCCTCTGTTAGTGATTTTGCCTGGATTTCTAGAACCTAACTTCTTTCTTCATGAGCAGCAAGGCCTGCCAGCAATTGTACTAATTTCTTATCTGGAACTGTATTCATTTCATATTACTGTAGTTTTCTGCAGATCTTCTTGTGTTGTATTATCTGATAGGGTGCTATGTTTACTGTTTATTTTTCTGGGATTGGGTGGGGTGGGTTTAAAGCCCAGTCAAGAAAGCATGCTACTACTAGATAGGACTTAAACCAGGAATTATAATGAGGGATTATAATTATTCAAGTTCCAATTGCACAAAACTGCAGAGCCACACACTCTCATTCCTAAAGTTTCCCTTTCCAGGACTACAGGTATGCTTGGTTGGTGTCAATCAGGGCTGGCAGGGCATTTCGCTGCTTATATCCATACCTGTCAACCTTCCCGGATTGGCCGGGATTTCACGGTTTTCGGTGCCGATTTGCGCCATTTCCCGCCCCGCGCTGCCGAAACCCCAGAATTTGGCAGCGGGGGAAAGGAGGTACTGCGCAGCCCTTCTGCGCAGGTCGCCTTCTACGCATGTGTTGTGTATGTAACAGTATTACTTTAAGAATGCATGAATGTAACCTGACAATAATCACAATGTAACCCAGCTGTTTAAGGAACGCGAGCTAGCTACCCATAGAGGGCAGCTGCGAGCGTTCAGCTCACATGGTTCAAATTCCCCAATCACCGGCAGCCGCGGGAACCTTCCTGTGCAAGGATCACCTGGAGAAGATGGGCATGACTCAGAATGACGTCATGCAGGTAGCAGCCAATGAGCTACCGTGCAACCCTCTTCAAATGTATTACTGCAGTATAAAATGAGCTGTACCTCCGCCATTACCACATGTTCATCCTGACCATCATGAAATAAAGCTGTGTTTTAGCCCTCACTGCGGCTCCTTCTTTGCCTTCCGTGCAAGACACTAAATTGGCGACGAATGTGGGATCCATGGCGTGTCCTAAGATCAAACCTCACCAGTTTGATATCAGCGATCCAGAACAATGGGAGCTGTATGAGTGCCAGTTTCGGCATGCAATGGATGCTGCAGGCATAGACGACGAGCGGAAGATGCGCTCGCACTTCCTAGCCTAGGTGGGGCCAGCCACACTGCGCATCCTGATGAACCTGGTGGCTCCCCGGAAGGTCAACGTGGTGCCCATCGACCGCATCCTTGCGCTACTGAGGGAGCACTTCCAGCTGCCCGTTTCCATTTTTCCGGCCCGGGTCGCGTTCCACAGGCGGGATCAGCGCCCGGGAGAATCCGTATCCACCTACGCGGTGGCCCTCAGGCTGGCGGCCGTCCACTGCCAATGGGAGGACCTGGACATAGCCCTCCGAGACAGCATGCTGTGTGGCCTGAGGGACGAGGAGGTCCAGAGGAAGTTGATGACCCGCGACCATTGCCTCACATTCAACGAGGTACTGCGAGAGGCTCAAGCAGCCGAGGTGGCGAGGAGCGGGGTCAGAGTTTTTAAGTCCCAAGGGGCTGCTCCAGAGAGGGCCAAGTCACCCGTGCAAGTGGCCCGGCGGACCTTGGCGCAGGCAGCCTGGCGGGGGGCCCGACAGCGCAAAGGCACCCCAGCAACCTCCGAGGAGTCCTCCACGATGGCAGACTCCTGCTCCAGCAAGGACGACGACGTGCAGAGGGTAAAGAAGCATGGGGAAAAGTGCCGAACCAGCGAGCGAGGAAGCCACCATTGCGATGGCTGTGGGGCATCTCACGACCGGACGAGATGCCCATTCTGGAAGGCCGAGTGCCACAACTGCGGCCAGAAGGGCCACATCGCCAGGGTCTGCAGGTGCGGGCGAACCGAGGACAAGGGTGCATCAAGACACCCCCAAGCTCACCAACGCAAGGCAGCCGGCATCGGAAAGGTCTCAGCCAACGATGACGCGGCAGGCGTGAACCGCGTGGGACTGGAGCACCGGCACTTCTATGTAGAGGTACTGTTACAAGGGGTTCCAGTGAGGATGGAAATAGACTCAGGGTTGTCCTACTCCATCCTGTCCCAGAAGGAGTTCATGCGCATTCCCTGAAATGCGCGGCGCAAGTTGCGGGCCATGAAGTCGTACTTACAGGACGTGCAGTGTTATGGGATCCCAGTGTTGGGGGTGGGGAACTTCACGGTGAAGTTCAAAAATTTCACAGAAAAACTGCCCTTAGTGGTTCTCAAGGGGGGAAGATGTTGCCTTTTGGGAACCCAGTGGTTTGCTCCCCTGGGAATTGAACTGTCCGGCATTAATGCCATAGAGACTGACCCAATTCGGGAAGTGTGCGATGTGCACCCGGACGTTTTCAAGAAGGGGCTCGGGACTTATAAGGGGGCCCCCGTTTCCAAGAAGAGTTCCCTTTGCCCTCAAGGACAAGATTGAGGCAGAACTGGACAGGGGATTTTGGTTCCAGTTGATTCAGCGGAGTGGGAAACTCCAATTGTTACAGCCTTAAAATCCAACAGGGAGGTCAGGATTTGCGCTGACTACAAATGTACAATTAACAAGGCCATTCGGCCAAATGCATATCCGGTGCCAGTGGTCAGCCACTTACTGGCCACGTTGCATGGGGGGAGGTGTTTGCCAAGCCACACCTGGTGCAGGTGTACCAGCAGCTCACAGTAACCCCAGCTGCCGCCGCTGCGCAAACTATCGTTATGCATAAGGGGGTATTCAAGGTAACGCGCCTACAGTTCGGCGTAAATTCGGCCCCCGGGATCTTCCAGTCCCTTGTGGAACGCCTTTTAAAGGGGTTTCCAGGCATGCTCCCATATTTTGACGACATTTTGATAATAGCAGGGAGCAATTCAGAACTAGCGAGGAGGCTAGACAGGGTCCTCTCTGTATTCGAGAGAGCGGGACTTAGGTTGAGAAGGGACAAATGTGTATTCTTTGCCAGGGAGGTTGAGTTTCTTGGGTTCAAGATAACCCCGGAGGGCATCAAGCCTTCCGAGTCCACGGTTGCGGCTGTACAAAACGCCCCTCGCCCCACCGTGAAACCGGAACTGCAGTCATTCCTAGGGCTCCTGAATTTTTACCATTCCTTCTTACCAAGGAAGGCATCCGTCGCAGAGCTACTGCACGGGCTACTTAAGAAAGAAGTGGTTTGGTGGTGGGGAGATAGGCAGGAGAAAGCATTCAAAGAGCTCAAGGCGTTCTTATCCTCGGATGCTGTTCTGGCTCATTTCGACCCGAGGAAACCAGTAGTTTTGGTCTGTGATGCATCTCCAGTGGGGGTGGGGGCGGTGCTGTGCCACGTGTTAGAGAGCGGGCGGGAAGCCCCGGTTGCATACTATTCCAGGTCACTTTCAAAGGCGGAGCACAACTACACGCAGATAGATAGGGAGGCCCTGGCCATAATCGCGTTATCAGCCATAATCGCGGGAACAAAGAAGTTCCACGATTTCCTATACGGCCACGAGTTCATGATTGTGACTGATCATAAGCCCCTTTTGGGAATTTTTACTACAGGCAAGCCCACCCCACAAATTCTGTCCCCCAGAATGCTACGTTGGGCGATTTTCCTTAACACCTACCAGTATGAGCTGGTCTATCGCCCAGGGAAGGAGATCTCCCATGCGGACATGCTGTCCTGGTCTCCCCTCCCTAGTTTAGAGACCCCGAATGCGAGGTAGAGCAGGACCACCAAGTCTTGCTGATCGAGTCTCTCGACTCACCCCCCCCATAGTTCCGGCAGACCTCGCCAAAGCCACGGCGGCCGACAAAATCCTGTCCCAAGTCAGTTCCTGGGTAAGGAAAGGGTGGCCCACAACTCCCCCCGAGGAGAATTTCAAATCATTTTTCAGGCGCAGAGTAGAGCTTTCCCTTGAAAGGGGCTGCCTGCTCTGGGGCCAGCAGGTAGTCATCCCAGAGAAGTTACGAGCTAAGGTGCTGAGGCTTCTGCATACCAGCCACTCGGGAATAGTGCGTTCCAAAGCACTGGCCAGAAGCTACTTCTGGTGGCCCCAGATAGACGCGGATCTAGAGCATTTGGTGGGCACATGCGAGAGCTGCCAGAGCTCTCGACCCGAGGAGTCCTGGCTGCCCCATAGGGAATGGGACATGGCCCGTGGGCCATGGTCCCGAGTACACGTCAACTTCGCTGGCCCTTTCCGCGGGTCCATGTTTCTGCTGATAGTCGACTCATACTCCAAGTGGTTGGAGGTCATTCCCATGTCTAACGCCTCATCTGCCGCAACCGTTAAACAATTGCATAAGGTGTTCAGTTGCTTCGGCCTGCCGGACGTCCTTGTTAGCGATAACGCCAGTACCTTCACTTCTGCGGAATTCAAGGCATTCATCGAGAGAAATGCCATCCGGCACATTACCTCTGCCCCGTTTCACCCTGCCACAAACGGTCAGGTAGAGCGCCAAGTGCGCACTATGAAAGATGCACTGCGGCGCATGGGTCCCAGTGAGTTGAACCTCCAACTGTGTCAGTTCCTCATCTGTTATAGGGCAACTCCCCTAGCTTCAGGACTTTTGCCGGCCGAAGTCCTCATGAGGAGGAGGCCGGTAACACTTTTTGATCGGTTGGATCCAACCAGGGTGGAGGATGAGGGGAGAAATATAGAGATAGAGAGCTCCAAAAGTTTTGCGGTAGGGGACCCGGTTCACTGCAGAAACTACGCGACCTCGGGACCAACGTGGGTCCCAGGAACGGTCATTGAGCAAACGGGGCCAGTGTCTTATAGGGTCGAGACTAGCATAGGTCTACTCTGGAGAAGGCACGCTGACCAGCTCAGAAGGCGAGTTACCAGTGAATGGGAGTCAGTGTTAGGGTCTTCCCCCACCCGCGTAACCCAAGGGGGAGACACGGGGACATCCTCGGGTACAAATGCATAACCTGGATTCTCAGATGAGGAGGAGGATACTTTGAAAGAGTGGAATGAGTTTGACTTTATGTTACCGTACCAGGGGGGTGTCGCGGAGTGGTCCCCCACCCATCCGAGCGAGAAGAGGGGTTTCAGTTCAGCCCCTGGTACCTCCAGTCCTCCCAGTCCTTTAGTTTTAGAGTATACCCCATCACCAAGACCCCCGAACCAGGCAGCAGGGGGAAGTTCATTCTCTCCATCCCCAAAAACTCCGAGTCAGGCAGCAGGAGGTAGCGCAGGGACGCCGGTTGCAGGCGCAAGAGACCGGGGCGAGACAACAAGGGTCTCCTCGTCGGTTCTGAGGTTCGTGCTGGGGGGGTCCCCAGGCGCCACGAGCAACAGGAAGGGGTTCACATCTCAGCTGCACGTTCCGTTCCCTTCTCCCAACACAAGGTTGTCACAGAGTCCCCGTCAGACAACTAATGAGTCCCCCCTTTCCATTGCAGGATGAGAGTCTGTGGAACTTGGAGCCCCTAGTTCCCCTGAGCTCAGCCAAACAGTTGTACGCCCCAAGCGCACATGCGGGAAGCCACAATGGTTGAGGGACTTCGTCCCATCCTAGGGGGGGAGGAGTGTTGTGTATGTAACAGTATTACTTTAAGATTGCATGAATGTAACCTGACAATAATCACAATGTAACCCAGCTGTTTAAGGAGCGCGAGCTAGCTACCCATAGAGGGCAGCTGCAAGCGTACAGCTCACATGGTTCAAATTCCCCAATCACCGGCAGCCACGGGAACCTTCCCGTGCAAGGATCACCTGGAGAAGATGGGCGTGACTCAGAATGACGTCACGCAGGTAGCAGCCAATGAGCTACCGTGCAACCCTCTTCAAATGTATTACTGCAGTATAAAATGAGCTGTACCTCCGCCATTACCACATTTTCATCCTGACCATCATGAAATAAAGCTGTGTTTTAGCCCTCACTGCGGCTCCTTCTTTGTCTTCCTTGCAAGACACTAAAGCATGCATAGAAGGGTTTTACGTTTGCATAGCCACGTTCTACGCATGCGTAGAAGGGTTTTACGCTTGCGTAGCCCCGTTCTATGCATGCGTAGAAGGTTATGCCGCTTGCGTAGAAGGCTACGCCGCTTGCGTAGAAGGCTATGCCACTTGCGTAGGAGGCTACGCAAGCGGCGTAGCCTTCTACGCATGCATAGAAGGCGACCTGCACAGAACCATTTGCGCAGGTCCCGTATTTCCCAGAGCCACGGTTGACAGGTATGCTTATATCAATAACTGGAACTGACTTGCCACTGCGTCAATATTTAAGTCACAAAGTAAAAAACATATCCTCGTGCCTTTCTCATACATCTCGTAGTTGATAATCCCCCCTGACATTTATAATCCTCCAAAAAGACACTCTGGGCTTCAGCCAAATCTGGTATTTTCATTTTAACCATCTGACTCATCCTTTGAATCATCAGTAAGTCTCTTAGTATTCCAACAAAAAAATCATGCACATTTATTTATTGCTGATACAACCTAAGAAAAGCATTCCTTGTCAATTTAGACCACCACCTTCTCCTTCTGCTGTATCCGAATCTTATCATCATGGTGATCAGCCCTGATGACTGTCCTGAGAATATAATGCAGTGGCCTTTCATCTGCCTTCTGCATCATAGCATGACCCCCGTACCAACAATCCAGTTCCGTGAGTCACTTTCTTATCCTAAGCCCTTTTGGCATGCAATGTCCTCCTCAGCCCCACACATTTTCTCCTGAAAATCATTTTTCACAGTTTACAGGGAAAATGCCAATGGCGTGAATTTGTTTAAGGTGGTTCCCAGCTTGCCATGAAATGACCCACACATTGTGATCATGTAGCCATCTCCTGTGGCACATATGAAAGGAGACATGCAGGATTTGACACCGGGACTGCAATGGACTGCCACAGCCTTGAAGATATTGACAAGGTGCGCCTTCACAGCCACTCCATCTGGCATGGCCTCTTCCGCCTCCATGACCATTGGGAATCAGAGTAGTGAAGTGGTTCATCCTCTGCTCATTTTGCCGTTGAGCCCAATATGATGATTTCCAGTGGTATTTCCTCCACTGACCATCACCCCACCTAAAAGGGCTCATCCACCCATAGCCATTGGCCCCTTTAGGGAGTCAGGTTATTTACCGCCACCTAACACACAGTGTTGAGTCGCTGGCTGTACAGTCTACTCCATTACCGCAATGGGATATCTGGCCAGACATTTTATATCTGTATAAAATGTATGTTTATGTATTACATTTATATGTATAAAATATGTATGCATATATTACATACATATGTATAAAATATATGTATAAAATGTACCTGCATCTCACTGCTCTGAGATATGTGGTTCTAATTGTTTTTGTGACTGACTTTTGCTGCAGTTTTTGTAAATGTGGTTTAAGAAGCATTTCAGATATTGTAGTGGTGGGGGCCCCAACCTTTCCTGCACCATGGACCGGCTTCATGCCAACCTGGTGGTTGGGAACCCCTGTTGTAGAATCTCCATTCCTGAGAAAGCTATGCTTATTGAATATTTGCATCTCTTGCTACTGTTCAGCACATATGCCCTATAGACAGGGAAAGTGGTAAAGTAAAGTTTTCATGGAGTTGCATAAAACTTCTTGAGACCCAGATTGTGCACCCAGAATGTGTGTTATAGAAGAAATTAAATAAAATCCAAACTTTCATTTCCTACCTAGCATCTCTGAGAGTCACGCGTCTGAATGGAGAATGGGGGTTAGAGTTGCTGGCTGACCCTTGCGCAAGCTACTGCTCAACTTGTGTAATGAACAAATAATTTGCATGTTGTGCAAATAGAATTGCATTGATTTGGGAAACTAGAGTTTGGCAGTCCTAAGGCCAAATGTTCTGTTGGCTGGGAAAGTGAGAAAGAATTAAAAGAAGCAAAGGTTGCATGAATGAAGACAAAGGGAAAGGGGGAAAGAAGAAAAAAGTGAAGGGAAATGAATAGCCATTGGTCATGTTAAACTTGTTTATCCTGAGCCCTAATGTAAGGGAGATATCAGTTTATGAGAGAGAGAGAAAGAAGAAAGAAAGAAAAAAACAGAAAGGCCCACTGTACTTTTTAATCTTTTGAAATTTAGTACTTTCAAAAATGTCTGTATATACATTGGGGTGGTCCAATTACATTTTGGACTTCCAGAATGTAAGTCTAGGGTCACACATGCTCCCAGTCCTCAGAACTACTAGGATACTCCAATAGTACCTCCTTTTGTCTTAGAAAGGCATGATTTTGTATTCAGTAGAGGAGAAGGGGGCATTTCTGCCATATATTCAGTCCCCTCCCCATGTATAGGAGGCCTGAAGCAGTCTACTCTTGAAAACAGGAAATGACCAGCAGTCACTGGTATATGTAATCTGGCCACAAAATCCGTGGAGGGGGGCCCCTGCAGAGGTCAGTATTGACTGTTCCCCAAAAATCTCCAAACTAAAAGCCCTACCACATGCTTCTTTTCTGGCCAGACATCCCGCTATGGTAATGGAGTAGACCGTATAGCCAGCGACTCAACGCCAAGTGTTGTGCTGTGGTAAATAACCTGACTCCTTAAAGGGGCCAATGGATATGGGCAGATGAGCCCCTTTAGGTGGGGTGACAGTCCCCTTAGTAAAGGAAATGTCACTGGAAACCATCATACTGGGCCCAACAGCAAAATGAACAGAGGAGGAACCACTTTACTATTCTGATTACCAAGTCATGGAGGCAGAAGAGACCATGCCAGATGGACTGGCTGTGAAGGCACATGTTGTCAATATCCTCAAGACAGTCCATTGCAGTCCCGGTGTTAAATCCTGCATGTTTCATTACATACATACCGCAGGAGATGGCTCCGAGATCATAGTGTGTGGATCACTTCATGGCAAGCTGGGATCCACTTTAAACAAATTAATGCCAGTGGCATTTTTCCTACTTGCCTCGGAGGGTAAAGGTGGCCCAGAAGCAGCCAGCCTCCAAACCAAGCCACCCGGTGCCCTGGGGCAGGAAAAAATGTATACTTGGATCAAGTTGCAGCTGATGACAATGACCACATGCTGCAATCCACCATGGTGGGGACCACCACCCCTAAATCAGAAGTAACTAGAAATTCATTTCCAGTATTTTTTTAAAAAAATCATTGGACCCTACCCTTTCCACCCAAGCAAAGGCATGTCTTTGTTTTAGCCTGAGTTTCCTAGGGTGATTCTGACAGCAATGTCTTCAGCTAGGCTTTACATTGCAGCCCTGTCACTTCCAACAAAACAGACGGAGCAAAAGAGATGTACAGTTTGTCTCCTGCGGCAGACTTAAAATGCAAATAATATCTCTGGGAAGGCATGCTGGTTATTCAGCTAGGTTAATGGGAGAATTAGACCTTTCTTTTTCCAGTGTTGGACTCAAGGATGACCTTCCTATGAGATCCAAATGCCGTCCTGATGTCTTTTGCATTAAAACAAACTAACAATACAAAGATGCATTTATCATTTTGGAATTCATCCTATCCTGGAGAATACAGGTAGGAAAGAAGAGCAAATGATGCCACTCAAAAAAATCTAGCAAAAACAGCCCCTCTCCCTCTTAGTCTTTTTGCCATGGTTTGCATGGCATCACTGCTAGTCCAACACTCTCTCTCTCTCTCTCTCTCACACACACACACACACACACACACACACACACACACACACACACACACACACACACACACACACACACACACACACACACACACTTATTTTTGCATCTCTCCACTCATTCTGGGTCCCATGATGGCCAATCGGAATCTGCTTTTCCTTCCTGTCCTAGGATGACATAAAGGGTGAGCACCACAATTCTCTTTTCTCTGTTCCACTATTTTTTTTAAAAAATTAGTTTGTTCAGTTCACCACTATGCCAAATAAGCATTGTATTTGTTTTGTACTATTTCAACTCAGCACTATGTCACTTCCAAAAATATAAGAAAAAGTAGCAATATACCTCAGGGACATAACTTCTGTGATTTTGAAAATTGGGTTGAACTGAAGTGTAGTGTGGTTTCTTGCCCTGAAACCACCTGGAAATGGTAAACATTTATGTGTGAATGGAATTTCCAAGTGACCCTTTTTGAGCCCTATTGAGATCAACTCAAACATGGATAACCAGTTGCATCATCAATGTGGACATCAAATTTCCGATTCAGTCTGTGAATGCTCATTTGAGGCTGCGAATCAAACCACATGTAGTCAAACCCTTAGTTTTCTATTCAAGTGAGATTTAATCCACTTGGGGCCATCATCCTTCCCGGTGGACTTCACCACCCAAGGCTCAGGGTTGTCACGTTAGTTAACCACCACATGACAAATGGCACTGAGTCGCTGGCAGTATGGTCTACTTTATTACTATAGCAGGATAACCTGGCCAGACTGGGATTTATGATTTAACATTACATTTATACCTTGACCCTAGTGACCTAGAGGATTCTCCTGGACCTCACGTTATCCTGAAACAACCTCTAAGATAAGTTAGGCTGAGAAAGAATGACACGCTTATTGAGTTTTCCAGCTGAGGTGGAGACATGAACCTTGTTGCTGTCCCATATCCCAGTCCTGTTCTTTTATTCTTAATCACCTTTAGTGTAAGGGACCAAGACAATGAAACAGCCGAAGGGTTGGCTTAACACAGGTTTATTGCATGATGATCCGGAGGAACATGTGGTAATGGCGGATGGGTAGCTCAATATATACAGCTGGCTATACATTTGAAAGTGGCTCGTCGACAGACTATTGGTTGCTGCCTGCGTGACATCGTAGAAGGTCACGCCCTTCTTGTCCAGGTGAAGAGGTGGCGGGAATCTTCCCGCGCTGCTGATCCAGGTGAATCTGAGCCATGAGAGCTGGACGCTCGCTATTGCCATCTAATGGTCACTAGCTCGCGTCCCCTTATCAGGTTTACATTGATACAGCTGAAGGTAATACTGTTGCACACAGAAAGGTTACATTGTTACCACATGGCTAGGTACATTGTTAAAGGCACAGCTTTACAGAACACAACATCCCTCCCCCCTAGGATGAGACGAAGTCTCTCAGCCAAGATGGCTTATTGCACGTGCGTTTGGGCCGTGATGAGGGCTGACACCCCCGGGGCGCTACTGCTTCTTTGTTCCCTGGTCCCTTGTCCTGTAGTGGGAGAGGGAGACTCGTTAGTGGCTTGCCGCGGTTTGGCGGCCTTAGGGGAAGGGAAAAACTCCATTGTGGGCAGACCGGGGCGATCGGGGCTAACGAAAAACCCCTCTTCTCGCTTGGACGGGTGGGGGACCACTCCAAAAAACTCCCCCGGTTCTGAAAATCAAATTCTAACTCAGTTGGGGTATCCGCATTTGTGGGGGAATTCCGCGAGATATGTATGGGGTCGGGTTCCTCCTCCTCAGAAAAATCCCCCAGGATATCTACGAGAACATCCCCCCTTTCCTCCTCCCCCCTTGGTGGGGGCCCGCGGCCCCCTTTTCCTCCCCCTTGGGCTGAACGGGTGGGGGAGAACCCTAACGCTGATTTTTTCTCTGTTTGGTCTGCGCCCTGCTCATCGGGGACCCTGTGTCGGAGCTGGTTCGCGTGCCGCCTCCACAGTAGCCCTGTGCTGGTTTCCACGCGGTACGACACGGGGCCGGTTTGCTCCACAACTACGCCCGGTACCCAGGCTGGGCCCGTGCTGGCGTAATTCCTGCAATGCACGGGGGCGCCTACACTGAAACTCTTTGTGGCCTCTAGCCCAATGTTCCTTCCCTTGTCCTCTACCCTCGTGGGGTTTAGCCTAGTAAGGATGGTGGTCAGTTTCCTACGCATTAAGAGCTCTGCGGGGGAGTATCCTGACGCCAACGGGGTCACCCTGTACCCTAGCAGAAACTGACACACTTGTAAGTTCAGATCCCCGGGGCCCATGCGCCGCAACGCGTCCTTCGTGGTGCGGACGAGGCGCTCCACTTGACCATTGGTGGCTGGGTGAAATGGGGCGGAGGTGATATGCCGAACGGCGTTAATCTCCATGAATCCCCTAAACTCGGAGGACGTGAAACAACTAGCGTTGTCGCTAATTAATGTGTCGGGTATGCTGAACGTGGAAAAGAGCCTCCACAAATGCTTAATGGTCTGGGCCGAGGAGGTGCTCATGACTGGGATAACCTCCAACCACTTGGAGAAGGCGTCCACGACAAGAAGAAACAGGGTGCCTCTGAACGGGCCCGCGAAATCAATGTGCACCCGGGACCACGGCCCCTTAGCCGTGTCCCATTCCCTGTGGGGAAGGCGGGCCTCCTCTGGTCTGGAGCATTGGCAACTTTCACAAGTGCTGACCATGTGCTCGATGTCGGCGTCCAACTGGGGCCACCAGAAGTAACTCTGGGCCAGCGCTTTGGATCGCACGATGCCGGGGTGGCTGACGTGCAGCAGTTTGAGCACCCGCGGCCGAAGGGAAGTGGGAATCACCACCCGCTGCCCCCACAAGAGGCACCCCCTCTCTAGGGACAGCTCTAACTTTTTCCTGAAAAATGGGGCGAACTCCTCCGCTGGGGAGGACGCCGGCCACCCTTTCTGCACCCAGGAGCTAACTGCCGCTAACGTCTTGTCCTTCTCTGTCGCTTTGGCAATGTCGGCAGGCATTACGGGGGGCGAATCCAGCACCTCTATCATAAGAACTTGATGGTCTCGCTCCCCCTTGCTCACCTGGCTGGGCGTCAGGGGGAGGGGAGACCTTGATAGAGCGTCCGCATGGCTGATCTCTTTCCCGGGCCGGTAGACCAACGCGTGCTGGTACGCGTTGAGAAAAATAGCCCACCTGAGCATCCTCGGGGACAGGATCTGTGGCGTGGGCTTATCTGCGGTAAAAATGCCTAGCAGGGGCTTGTGGTCCGTTACAATGGTGAAGGGGCGGCCATACAGAAAATCGTGAAATTTTTTCGTCCCCGCAACTATCGCTAGTGCCTCCCTGTCTGTCTGTGCATAATTTCTCTCCGCTTGGGACAGGGACCTGGAGTAAAATGCTATCGGGGCCTCCCTTCCGTCTTCCAGCACGTGGCACAGCACCGCCCCCACCCCCACCAGGGATGCATCACAGGTCAGGACTACCGGGCGTTTGGGGTTGAAATGAGTCAGTATGGCATCAGACACTAGGAGACTTTTTAGTTCACTAAATGCCCTTTCTTGGTCATCGCCCCACTTCCATGTCTGGTCTTTTTTTAGCAGTTTGTGTAGTGGTTCAGCCACTGCTGCCTTCCGGGGGAGGAAGGAGTGGTAAAAGTTGAGCAGCCCTAGGAACGACTGCAGCTCGGGCTTGGAGGTGGGGCGGGGGGCTTTCTTAATGGCGGCCACCTTGGATTTGGATGGTTTTATCCCCTCAGGAGTCACACAAAACCCTAGGAACTCAACCTTGGTCGCGAAGAAGACGCATTTGTCCTTTCGCAGTCTCAACCCCGCTTTTTCGAATATTGTCAGGACCTTCCCCAACCTCTTGGCCAATTCGACCCGACTCCCCCCCGTTATTAACACGTCATCAAAATAAGGCAACACCCCCTCTAGCCCCTTCAGGAGGCGTTCCACGAGTGAATGGAAAATTCCAGGCGCCGAATTTACGCCGAACTGAAGGCGCGTCACCTGGAATGCCCCCTTATGGGTGACTATGGTGTGCGCAGCAGCTGCGGCAGGGGACACCGTAAGCTGCTGGTAGGCCTGTGCTAAGTCGAGCTTAGCGAAACACTTTCCCCCGTGTAACCTGGCCAGCAGATGGCTGACTACCGGCACCGGATACGCATTCGGGCGGATCGCCTTGTTGATGGTGCACTTGTAATTGGCGCATATGCGGACCTCCCCATTGGCCTTTAGTGCGGTTACAATTGGAGTTTCCCACTCCGCAGAATCAACAGGCACAAGGATTCCCTGGCCCACCAATTTGTCCAGTTCCGCCTCTATCTTGTCCTTGAGTGCGAACGGCACCCGGCGTGGTTTGAGTCGAATTGGGCAGACCTCCGGGTCCAGGTCGAATGTCACTGGGGGCCCCTTGAATTTCCCCAGTCCTTTTTTGAAAACTTCGGGGTGCGCCTCGCACACCTCCTGAATCGGGTCAGTCCCAACGGCGTGCATCCCAACGGCGTGCACCCCCCCATAAACAAACCCAGGGGCTGGAACCATTGAGTCCCAAGGAGGCTGCAATCTCCCCCTTTAAGCACGACTAGAGGGAGAGACGTGGCGTGCTTCTTGAATTTAACCTGAAATTCTCCAACCCCCAACACTGGAATGCTGTTCCCTTGCACGTCCCGTAGTGTGGACCTCAACGCTTTGAGCTTGGGTCACCTGTGGGGGGCAATTCTCAAAAACTCCCTCTGGGAAATGATTGAATATGAGGACCCCGAGTTAATTTCCATTCTAATGGGAACCCCTTGAACTAGTACCTCAACAAAGTAGCGGGGGTGTCCTGCGGACACGCTGAATACTGGGGCGTCATCCTCACTGCTGTCGGAGATGCGGCCCACGCCGTCCTGCTTCCGCGTGGCCTGAGCGCCGTCCTTGGGTCTCGTTGAGCGGTCTTGTCCCGCAGAACGGTCTCCCGAGCTTCTCCGGGTCTCGCGCCTCTTCCTGCACACCTTGGTGATGTGCCCGCGGCAGCCGCAGTTGTGACACTCGGCCTTCCGAAACGGGCATTTTACGCGGTCGTGGGCCGCTCCACAACCGTCGCACCGCCGGCTCTCTTTCCGGACTCTCCGGACGTCCTCGTCATCGCTGCTCTCTGCGGACGACCTCGAAGCTCGCCGGGCTGCCTGCACTGGAGTCTCTGCCTTGCTCGACCTCGGCCGCCAGTCCTGGAGTTCTTGTACCCCAGCCTTTGTAGCTTCCGCGGCCTGTGCCGCTCTGATGACCTCCTGCAACGTGGGAGGCGGCTCTTGGTTCATTAATGTGCGCTGGGTTTCGGCGTCGTTCAGGCCGCACAGCACACAGTCCCGGAGGGTGATTTCGACATTCTCCCATTTGCACGGGCCGGCCGCCAGCCGCAGGGCCGCCACGAATGCGGCGACCGTCTCCCCGCGCGCTTGGACTCGCCTCCAGAACGCACTCCGAGCGGGAAACATCGCCGTGGCGGGCCGGACGTGCTCACGCAGCATCTGCATGAGTTCCTTGGCCTTGAATTCGCTCACCCTCCTCGGTGCGATCAGGTCCACCAAGGTCCTTTTGGTTTCTTGTCCGAGCATCCTGGTGAAGATGGCCCTTTTCTTTGCCTCTTCCGTGACTTCGGACTCAATCAGTGCTGCCTGGAAGTCCATTTCGAAGATCTCCCAGTCGCCCGGTTTCCTAATTTCGAAACCGGCGCATGTCTTTGTCCCGTGGGCTGCCATCATCCCACCTTCGTCACCAATTTAGTGTAAGGGACCAAGACAATGAAACAGCCGAAGGGTTGGCTTAACACAGGTTTATTGCATGATGATCCGGAGGAACATGTGGTAATGGCGGATGGGTAGCTCAATATATACAGCTGGTTATACATTTGAAAGTGGCTCGTCGACAGACTATTGGTTGCTGCCTGCGTGACGTCGTAGAAGGTCACGCCCTTCTTGTCCAGGTGAAGAGGTGGCGGGAATCTTCCCGTGCTGCTGATCCAGGTGAATCTGAGCCATGAGAGCTGGACGCTCGCTATTGCCATCTAGTGGTCACTAGCTCGCGTCCCCTTATCAGGTTTACATTGATACAGCTGAAGGTTATACTGTTGCACACAGAAAGGTTACATTGTTACCACATGGCTAGGTACATTGTTAAAGGCACAGCTTTACAGAACACAACATCACCTGAAGCACTCATGAATTAAGGAGTTGATTTCAAAGTGCATTAAAGAAACAGATAGCATTCAAACTCTTCTGCTTCCCACAAATCTAGGGCCCTGAATTTAGGCAACAACACCAGTCTCTACCAAGGAGCAGGGATGATATATAATGCAAAGCCATCATTGAAGTAATCATATAATGCAGAACAAATCCGGCTTAACAGATTCCCTATCACTTTATTAGATTTGGCAGATGTTAGAACATAGCTGCTTTGCCAGAGGCAACTCTCAGTTTCCACCAGTGCTAATTTCAATGAACTGGCACCAAATAGGGCAAAGAAAGTAAAATTTGGCCTTCTGGAACAAAGCAGAGGAGAACTAAGCCTGCCTTTGAATCTTGGCAGATCTTCTTACCAACTTTATCTTCTTTTTCTGCCTTGCTTCTGTAGATCTAAAAACACAGCAACATTTTCCCTGGACAATCCTGTAGTAAATGAGAGCATTGTAAAGCTGATGAATCTTATTCCAAAAAGTTTCCATTTACAACTCATATCTTAAGTTGTGGGCTATATATGGGATTTCTGTGCTTGTAAAAACTGCATAAAACACACACACACACAAACCACATTTGGCACAGACAGCCGTCTCGGAAATAAAGATGTTCTGTGTTATACAGCCAAATAATAATTGCTTCAAGAACAAGAACATTAAGTCACGTATCTAACTTGCATCAGTGTAACTAACATACAATAAATAAAGAAAGAAAGAAAGAAAGAAAGCATATATTTGAGTAAGGAATTATTTGTAGCAGGATTTGCTTTCTTCTAACAACAAATGAGCTCTGGAAAACGACAAATGTTGACATTTTAAAGGGAAATCAAACCTTCCAACAATCAAAATGTCAGAAAGCTGAAACCAGATCTCAATGTGTACCTTATTACTACAATACTCTGGGCATAGTACTCATTCTTTATTTTCCCCTCGTTGCTCTCCCAAATACCACACTCTCAGATGGCTAATGTTCAATACTCTTTATTTCCAAGGGAAATTTCCTTTCTTTCAGTACAAAACCTATTTCAAGACTACAGCTTAGAAGTGATGCATTACAATCACATAACCCAGTGATGGTGAATCTTGGCACTCCAGGTGTTCTTGAACTTCAATTCCCAGAAATCCTGATCAGCAGGAGTGCTGACTTGGGCTTCTGGTAATTGAACACCTGGAGTGCCAAGGTTCGCAATCACTGACATAACCTATAATGCATTGCTTTGAGGTAATAGCTTCTCAGTTGCAGTTACTTTTTAGAAGTAACATGATGACTGGTATTATGATTAATTTTAAAGAGAAACATTTACTTGTCCCACCTGAAATGTTGCTTTTGGGAAATCAATTTGAAAGCTTTTTAAAGCATTTTGCATTTTAAAGATAGATAAATGTTTATTGTCATTGTCCCCTTGCGGGAACAACAAAATTTCTCAGTTGCTATATATCAACTCAAATAAGGCATACCCCTTAATTTAAAACAGCTACAGAAACACCAATTAAGATAGTACCATACAGTACAATTTAAAAATTTAAAAATTTAATTTTTAAAAAATAAGATAAGATGACTTCAGAGTCCAGAATTTCCATTTAAGGCCAAAATTGCTCTGGAGAAGAAACTGTTCTTGAGATGGCTCGTTTTTACCTTCATTGTTCTATATCTCCGTCCCAATGGCAGAAGCTCAAAGAAGCAGCGGCCAGGATGCGATGGGTCTCCTACTATATCTAATGCTTTTCTGTGGCACCTGATGGTGTAAATTTGTTCTAAAGTGGAGAGTGGACAGCCAATGATACTCTCTACTGTTGTAATAATTCTGTGCAACATTATCCTATCCCAATGAGTACTACTCCCATACCACACACATAAGCCAAAAGTAAGCACACTCTCAATGGCGCAGCGATAGAAGGCAAGCAGCAGTTTTTGCGGAAGATGGTTTTTCCTTAGCGTTCTCAAAAAATACAGTCTCTGCTGCGCCTTCTTCACAAGCCCCCTTGTGTTGGCACTCCAGGACAGATCCTCCTGTATCTCAATGCCCAGAAATCTGAACATCGCTACCATCTCCACACAGGTTCCGTCAATCAAAAGTGGCTGGACATCAGTTCTCCACCTCCTAAAATCCACCACAAGCTCCTTTGTTAAAGGAAGTTAAACGAAGATAAAAAGCAAATGGTCAGGGACATGTAAAGATGGGTCTTGGATTTACCCAGGTGGACTTGGAGTTGCTTCATGAGTGCTTCCCTGACACTAGGCTGATGTGGTTAGACCACCTTGAGAAACAGATGTAACTGGGAGACAAGGACCCCCAGCAGGTGGACTTTACATGGCAAAAAGTGGCAAGGGCTGCAGTACTAAAATTTTAAACCAACATAATTTTTAAAAAGCACTATTCATCTAATATTCTATGCATACAGAAACTACATATTTACATATTCACACTCTACTTTTCCAGTATTCAGCAGTTTGAATAGCCCTATCATTTGCCTCAAACAAATTCTTGATATCACACTTTTCAGGCAAGTTGCCACAGATTAGCAGATGTTCAAAGTCTTGTCTCTCACCATAGTCACATCGTTCACCATCAAGGTGGCCCAACCTCTTTAGGGTTGTTTTGCGTCATATTTTGCATAGTTCTCAGCCTATCCATTGTCTTCCATGTCCCATATTGGAGATGGTAGCCTGCTGCTGGCTTCTCTTTCATTGCCCATAGCCTTCCAGGTGATATTCTTTTCCATGGTTCAGTTTGATGAGCTTTAGATGGAATTGGTGCCATTGTTTTTAGGAAGCTCTTCCTTGACTTCAACCTTGATGGATGATGTTGAAGTCCAAACATTTGATGCCTTGGGTCTGTTTCTGGGTTTTTTCTTCTTCTCAACTTCTGCTGCTACTTGTCTTCTAACTTCTGGAGGTGCTATACCCATGAGTGAGAAGATTTTATTGACAAGCATTGGTTGTAAACAGCCTGTAAATATATGCCCTGTTTCATAAAGGGCCATGTTAACCTCACTAACATGGTCACAGTTTCTCCAAGCTAGGAGACTGGGATAGCATTCTCTGCAACAGAGAAACACAAGGCAAGGGCAGATGTACGGAGAACATTACGCTGCACTCTCCATGTGGTATTTGTAAATTTGCAGATGAGATGGTTTATGGTGCATACCTTCTGCTTAATATCCTAACAGTGAATATCCTATAACTTAAAGTACACTAAAAAAATTGCTCACAAGTATTTCATATTGTCACAGTGGTTTAATTTGTGGCCTCTCCAGGTTATGTTCAGCTTCTTTCTTGCGTCCCCATTTTGTAAATGGAATGCACATATTCATGTGGAGTTTTTTATGGATTAGGTTTCAGGTGATTGTTGCCATAATAGACAGCTAGTTCCTCAAGAGCAGGTGCCAGCTTAGTCTCTACACGAGCAAAGATGAATTATGAAAAGAAAATTATGGGAACAAAAAATTTCCAAACTTAGCCTTTTCTTTCCACCAATAAAGGTTGCTTTTTAAATGACTTAACATTCACTTTCCCCTTCTATCCCTCTCCTCCTTGTCTTTCTCTCCTCTCTTAATTGCTTCTACAAATTAGACATTTACATGAAAGATAAGAATGCTTCTTTCTTAGGATAAGTACTGTGACAGAACCAAAGGGCTAAGATAAGTAACCTGCAGTTGTGGCAGTTTCCTAGGCAACTGTTTGCTTTTAACTGAACAGTGGAGAAAATATTTGGGCAACTTATTGGCACATAAATTAACATTGCCCTCAAACAGCCTTAAAGCCAAACAGTCTTCTTTTTCAGATTTTTTTCTTTCAACAACCAAACAGTACTGTGGTGAAAAATTCCACAACCATTTCCATGGTCATGCTCAGCAATGGTGTAGCAAATGGAGTGTTGGTAACCACCTCTCTTTTATCACATGCTCCTGGACATTTGATATTTTCTTGAAAGGTATAGCTCTTATGAAAAGATGAATTTAGAGCGTTGTCTTCGCCAACGCGAGGCATTTTTTATACATAAGTTTAACAATTTGGAGCCCCATGATTTGAACTCAGAGCTTGAGCTTGCCTGCTTTTTGTAAATGCTTTAAGAGTTGCCTGGTCTCTAGCATGGCTTATTGCAGGTGCTCTCTGTACATTTTCGAGAGGGGATGTTTCCTGCACTGCTAAAACATGCTCTTGTGCGCCCCCTCCTAAAGAAGCCTTCCCTCGATCCAGCAATCCTAACCAACTACAGACCTGTCTCCAACCTTCCTTTTTTGGGGAAGGTTCTGGAGAAGGCAGTGGCACGTCAGCTGCAGGGGGTACTGGATGAAGTGGAATATCTGGACCCATCCCAGTCAGGATTCAGACCTGGATATGGTACTGAGACTGCATTGGTCGCGCTGATGGAAGATCTCTGGCGAGAGCGGGATGGCGGTCATCCGTCCGTCCTTGCTCTTCTTGACCTCTCAGCGGCCTTCGATACCATTGACCACGGTATCCTTCTGGAACGGCTCCGAGGATTGGGGATCCTGGTTTTCCTCATTTCTGAGGGGCCGGACCCAGTCGGTGTGGTTGGAGAGTGAGAGGTCGAGTCCTAGGCCCCTAAAATATGGGGTGCCTCAGGGCTCGGTACTCTCTCCTCTCCTATTTAACATCTACATGAAGCCGCTGGGTGAGATCATCCGTTCCCACAGGGTGCGGTACCACCAGTACGTGGATGACACACAGTTGTACATCTCGGCCCGTGGGGACCCCAGTGATGCAGTCAAAGTCCTTTCCAGCTGTCTGGAGGCTGTTGGGGTCTGGATGGGGGCAAATGGGCTACAGCTGAATCCTAGCAAGATTGAGTGGCTATGGATAGGGGGTCCTGCGTTATCCCGGGAGCTACCATCTTTGGTTTTGGATGGGGCTGTTTTGCCCCAGACCAACCCGGTGCGCAACCTGGGGGTCCTCCTGGATTCGTGGCTGCTGCTAGAAGAACAGGAGGCGGCTGTGGCCAGGAGGGCCTTCGCCCAACTTCGGGTGATTTGCCAGTTGCGCCCACTCCTGGACCGGGACTCTTTGCTCATGGTCACTCATGCTCTGGTGACCTCCAGACTAGACTACTGTAATGCACTCTACATGGGGCTGCCCTTGATGACCATTCGGAGGCTGCAGCTGGTCCAGAATGCTGCGGCCCAGGTGTTGATGGGGTGTGGACGTTATGCCCATGCCTCACCACTGCTTTGGGGGCTGCACTGGTTACCAGTTTGTCTCCGGGTGCAATTCAAGGTGCTGGTTTTGACCTTTAAAGCCCTACATGGTAGTGGGCCAGAGTATCTTAGAGACCGCATCACCCTAAGGACGTCTGTCCGTCCAACCAGAGCGGACCAGAGGGGCTCTCTAATTGTGCCATCAGCCAGGGGGGCTCGCCTCTCTGGCACAAGGAGGAGGCCTTCTCCATGTCCGCACCGGCCCTTTGGAACCTCCTGCCTGTGGAACTGCATCTCCAGACAGAGTTGTTGCCCTTTAGGAAGGAACTAAAGACCTGGCTGGCGGGCCAAGTTTGGGGTGCAGGTGGGGATGGGGGTACCGTTGGGTGGTTGGTATAGAGAAGTGTGCCTTCCCCCAAGGTCCCTTCATTTCTTGCGCACCTTTTAGGGGTGTTTTTTTTAACTTTTAACTTTTTTATCGTGTGTCTTTTATGTACTTACTGTCCGCTATGTAAACCGCCCTGAGTTGGGTTGTACCTGTGTGGGCGGTATATAAGCGTGATAAATAAATAAATAAATAAATAAATAAATAAATAAATAAATAAATTTAGTGTTCCTGTCCATTTTCTGTGCTATATATCACCTGTGCTTTTCTTATTTCCTTAATGTCTTGAGCAATAAAAGAATAAACATTGAGAGGCTCTTCTGACACACAATACAGGTAATATTGGTGATTGCACTATGTTTTCTTTGTTATCCAGTGCTTGTATCTATATTCAATAATGCTTCTACTATATGAATAATTGTTATTTATTATTGTTATTATTTATTTTTATGTTTAGAACCAATGTCCTGATGAAGCTGTAAGGGAAAGACTAAGTTTACCGGAACAGTCTTGACACGCTTTGGACTAAAGTTGACCTACTTATTTTTGCAACTATCTTGAGCTACATTGTGAAGTATTGAAGAAATTATTTTGCCCTCCTTCAGATATTTTTACCTCTTTGTCACATTTTGAATGAATGCAACTTTATTGTGCTTTGAATATTTTTTATAAAATACTTGACTTTAATTTTTCCTTTGAGTGGTTTCCAGTTTTTTTCCTGTATTTCTACCACTCTAGCTATACTTGTTTTTGCCAAAGCTTCCAGAACAAACACATTTATATCTCTGTACGATACAGTAAAACTTTGGATAACGACTGCATCACATAACACTAAAATCGGATAACGACCTGATATTTGGGGGGGGGGGGAATTGCATGGGATAACATCCTTTTAGTGTTATCCAATGCATCGTTCTTCTGTGCTCACCTGCCGCCGCTACAGGCAGGGAGCCAGTCAAGCACTTGGCCAGCTCCCTGCCGGCAGCAGTGGCGGATGAGCGCAGATCCACCCGTCACCACTGCCACCTCTGGGAGGGTTGGGGGACCCAATCCACGCTGTTTCTGATGTTCTCCGACCCTCCCAGGCACTGCTGCAAGACAAAACGCCGGGGAAACTCCTTCCTCATCTGCAGGTTTTTCCTTGCAGCAGTGCCTGGGAGGGTTGGGGGACATCAGAAACAGCATGTCGTCTCAGGTCCCCCAACCTTCCCAGTGGCAACAAGGGTGGCGGAGAGCCCGAAATGGGTGAAAAAATACCATCATGATGGAATTTTTTCGCCCATTTTGGGCGCTGCCACTGCCGCCTCTGGGAGGGTCGGGGGACCCGATCTGCACTGTTTCCAACATCCCCCAACCTTCCTAGGTGCTGATGCAATGCTCACCCCACAGCCACACCATCACTCGGGGATTGAGCCCACCTGCACCCGCCGCTGCCCCCTCTGAGCCACGCTTGGCTGGAGGGGTGAAAAGCCGCCGCTGCCACCGCAGAGAGGCCCGCGCTCACCCCGCAGCCACACCATCGCTCGGGGATTGAGCCCACCTGCGCCCGCTGCTGCTGCCCCCTCCGAGCCACGCCTGGCTGGAGGGGTGAAAAGCCACCGCCGCCGCTGCCGCAGAGAGGTCCGCACTCACCCCGCAGCCACACCATCGCTTGGGGGACCAAAGTCGCTTATTTTAGGACTTTTGTCTTCTGCCCTGTCTGGGACTCGTTCTCCGTGAGGGGAGTGACAGGTGGGAACCACTGCTGTCGACGCAGCTGCCCTTATGGTCTTTTGAACCATTGGGCACCTTTGTGGCTGCTGGGTGGTTGAGGTTAATTCTGTAATTTTTATAATGTATGTGTTGTTGTTGTTGTTGTTGTTGTTGTTGTTGTTGTTGTTGTTGTTGTTGTTGTTGTTGTTGTTGTTGTTGTTGTTGTTGTTGTTGTTGTTGTTGTTGTTGTTGTTGTTGTTGTTGTTGTTGTTATTATTATTATTATTATTATTATTATTATTATTATTATTATTATTATTATTATTATTATTATTATTATTATTATTATTATTATTATTATTATGTGACTTCCCCCTCCCCCTTCCCCCATTGTCATTTTATGTATGATATTATGCTTATATGTATTGTATTCCCATTATACAGTATTGTATATTGTTTATTCTGTATTGTATTTTTTGCATAATTTGATGTTTTGATTGTATTAATTGTGTATTGCCTTTTGTATTCTAATGTATATTTTGCTCTGTTTATTGTATTTATATATGTTGTAAGCCGCTTTGAGTAGCACTTGTGTCAGGAAAGCGGGATAGAAATAAAACTTAATAATAATAATAATAATAATAATAATAATAATAATAATAATAATAATAATAATAATAATAATAATAATAATAATAATAATAATAATAATAATAATAATAATAATAATAAAATGCTGGGGGAACTCCTTCCTCGGCTGCAGGTTTTGCCTTGCAACAGTGCCTGGGAAGGTTGGGAGACATCAGAAACAGCACGTATCGGGTCCCCCAACCTTCCCAGTGGCAACAAGGGTGGCGGAGAGCCCGAAATGGGTGAAAAAATACCATCATTTTAGTGTATGGGACCAAAGACGACCGGACAACCGAAGGGTTGGTTTAACACAGGTTTATTGCATGAGGTTCCAGTTAAAACATGAGGTAATGGCGGTGATACATCTCAATATATACAGTGGCTCTCTACATTTGAATCTTGTAGCACGGTAGCTGATTGGTTGCTACCGGCGTGGCCTCGCCCAGGCACGCCTCCATTCCTGCTGCTGAATGCAGGTCTTTCTTCAGCTGCTGAATGCAGGTCTTTCTTCAGCTGCTGAATGCGGGGAAGGTTTTCCCGCGGCTGTCCGTGATTGAGCAATGTGAACCATGTGAGAGTGAACGCTCGCAGCTGCCCTCTATAGGCTGTCTGCTCGCGTTCCTTTACAGCTGATATCGTTTGTATCTGGAGTGGTTACAATCTTGCCTTACAGTATAATGAACATGCATACATACATAACAATCATGATGGAATTTTTTCACTCATTTTGGGCTCTTCGCTGCCACTGCCACCTCTGGGAGGGCCGGGGGACCCGATCTGCACTGTTTCCGACATCCCCCAACCCTCCTAGGTGCTGATGCAAGGCAAAACGCTGGGGGAACTCCTTCCTCAGCTGCAGGTTTTGCCTTGCAACAGTGCCTGGGAGGGTCAGGGGAACGTCGGAAACAGCGTGGATTGGGTCCCCCGACCCTCCCAGAGGCAGCAGCAGTGGCGGGTGGGTCTGCTCTCACCTTCCGCCACTGCGGGCAAGGAGCCAGCCAAGCGCTTAACTGGCTCTCTGCTCACAGCGGCGGCAGGTGAGCACAGACCCACCCGTGGCTCCTCTGGGGAGGGAACAGGCCACACACTTGACCGCTTCCCTTCCCGGATGGGCCGCAGGTGTGCACCCGCTTCCCTCAAACCAAGCCGGGGATCATAGCATCTGAACCCCGGCTTAGTTTTGGGGAAAGCTGGTGGGCACACTTGCCCCCAGCTTCCCCCATAGGAAGCTGACTTTTTTTAGCAATATATGATGCATGCATTGGATAACGCTAAAAATCGGATAACGACCAGACTTGTGGAACCATTACTGTATAAATTATATTTTCCACCCTTAAGTCACAGAATGCAAAATTTTTATGATATGTTAACTGTATACATAAAATCAACAACCTTGCTTTTCATATGCACTAAAGGTTTCCCTTGCTCGAAAGCCAGTCGTATCCGACTCTAGGGTGCAGTGCTCATCTCTGTTTCTAAGCCGAAGAGCCAGCGCTGTCTGCTCCTGCAGACGTTTCCGTGGTCATGTGGCAGGCATGACTAGACACCGGAGCACACGGAACGCTGTTAATGGAAGAAAAATGACCTAAACAAGAAATTAATTCATATGGATAATAGAGAATGATAGGGCTGTAGCCAGGATTCTAGATGTGAGTGGGCGATTATTTTTTCAGGATGAGCAACAGTGTCACATATATATGTCATATATATAAGCAGACAGGAGTTTGAGGGTGGGCGACACCCACCCCGGCCACTCCCTGGCTATGGCCCTGGAGAATGAGCTTTGAGACCGGAAGGGTGGGGTTCGATACCCGAGAGCTGCATGATGGGGGACATGAAAGGAGCCTTATTCGGGTGTCCCCTGCAAAAATCCTTTCAACCCAGAGTAATCTCTGATATGAAACACACACACACAGGGAATGAAAAGACTGTTTTGTTTGGCAAGAAAGCACTATGTTTCTTTAGTAATTTACTTCAGAGAGAAAAAGATTTAATAACAAATGAAAATTATTGCCCAGTGTTGGGCTCATTTTAGGGAGTGATTCCATGATGACAGGATCCTTTTCAATAGCAGCACTTGGCAATGCATTAAAGGTGGATAAGTGAAGATAAATGTTGAAGTTAGAGGTACCAGGATTTGATTAACTAGGAAGGGCAGACAGCCTAGCCAACAAAGTATTCCAGATTAACTGGAGAACTGCTTAAAGGAAAGCATTTATAACTGTCATTTAGTTTATTAAGAAACTCAATGTACCCTTTTCACATAATAATATCAATTTTAAAAAAAGAAAGAAACCAGCTTCTTAGAAGTTAGCCTTTGAGCACTTTATCAAAAGAAAGCTTGTTCTTTCAGCAGCTATGACCAGGTGCATATTTTACAGAGAGACCATTTGCTGATATTAAAGTAATGTCTACAAAGAAAGGGTTGGGCAAAGATGCCTTTATTTACATCCATGGTGCTGCAATTCTTTAATAAGGATCACAATGAAATAGTCTTCCAGAGTGATGAAAGGTGCTTAGCTGGCTTCTATCAGCATCACTCACTATTCTTCATTTAGCCTGCTGTGTTCCTTTTAAAGCAATGAACAATGTAAAGACATTTTGCCATTAATTATATTCCTATTGTATGTTTGTTAGTAGGCAGGCCTGTGCTGGGCACCCTGGGAGGGCGCCTATTGGGGGGTTGGGCCGGACACGCTGGGCCCCATGGGAGATTCTCGGCGAGGGCTACGACATGCGCTAGCCAGGGAAATATGTGCCCCTCCCGTTTGGTGGGGGTTCCTTCCTCTGGCACACACTTGGCCACACGCTTCCCAGCCACCCTGGCCTCATGCCGAGGAATCTCCCAATGTGCTCCTGCGCACGTCCCACAGGCCTGCTGGCAAGGCCGTTCACCTGGCCTTCCACTTTGCGGTGGCAGGGGATCCCCTGGCACATGCCTCTCACCAGGGAATGCCCCAGCATGTTCCTGTGCATGCCCCATAGGTCTTGCAGTGGGGCCATTCACCTGCCAGGCCACCACAAACTGGCTGACCATCACATGCTGCTTCAGCTCCTTTGCCACATTCCCTGCCGATGGTGAAGCAGAAGAAAAGATGGCGCCAGGCAGGCAGCAATTGCCTCCCCCCCTGCTCACTCCCTGGCTGGATGGCTCATGGAAAAGCCATCACCACCTGTTGTGTTCTGTAAAGCAGTGCCTTTAACAATGTACCTTTACCATGTGTTATCAATGTAACCTTTCTGTGTGCAACATTATAACCATCACCTGTATCAATGTAAGCCTAATAAGGGGACGCAAGCTAGTGACCACCAGAGGGCAGTAGCGAGCGTCCAGCTCTAATGGATCATAGCCACCTGGTTCAGCAGCGCGGGAAGATTCCCCGCGACTTCCTCACCTGGTCAAGAAGGGCGTGACCTCCCACGACGTCACGCAGGCAGCAACCAATAGTCTGTCGACGAGCCACATTCAAATGTATAGCCAGCTGTATATATTGAGCTACCCATCCGCCATTACCACATGTTCCTCCGGATCATCATGCAATAAACCTGTGTTAAGCCAACCCTTCGGCTGTTTCATTGTCTTTGGTCCCTTACACCAAACCACCTAAGTCACTCTCTCCTGGGCCAGGAGGAGGCAGGGAGGGAGGCGAGCCCCGATGGCAGCCTCCTCCTCCTCCCCTGATGCCCTGGGAAGATTGGGAAATGTAGTCCACCACCTCCTCCTCTTCTGCCAGGAGAGGTGCCAGCCAGGTGGGAGGGCTGGGCTGCGTGGCTGACCAGGAGGAGGGAGGCCAGCTGAGGAAGAGAGCCGTCACTTCCATACTTCCATCTTTCATTCCGGTGCCAGCGGAGGGGAATCTCCTGGCTGTCCACCCATGGGGGGGATCCCCGGTGCACTCCTCTCACCAGAGAGTCCCCCAATGTGCTATTGCATGCTCCCCACAGGCCTTGTGGCAAGGCCGTCCGTCCATCAGCGAGGGGAGTTCCCTGGCCTTCTGCCATAGGCCACAGTGGGGTGGGCGATCAGGGCAGCATGGGTACCAATGGCCCTCAGCCCCAGAAATGGCTATCTTGACCACCACCCTTTGCTTGGTCCACATGGCACTCACAAATGGAGGGGAGAGCTGAGCTGAGGGCACGTGCATGCATGTGTGCATGCATGCATGTGGTCAACCCCAGGGTGCCACTCATTCAGTGGTGGTCTCCAAAAAAAATTACTGCCATACTGTGGGCGTGGTATGGTGGCCGTGGCCAGGGGGAAAGCCCTGCGTTGCACCCAAATTAGGACTAGTTTATTTCAAAACTTGGATGCGTGGGGCCAACCAGAATTTCTGCTACTGGTTCTGACAAAGTGGTGCGAACCTGCTGATGCTCACCACTGCACTCATGCGGGAGGCCCTAGGGCACCCCGGGATGAGTCCCAGTAGCCCAATGGGCCAGCACGGGCCTGTTAGTAGGGCCAATTTGAGGCACTTTATTACCTGAGCAGAGCAGCAGTAATGTCCTCAAGCTAAGATGTATAGGAGTCAAAGCCAGGCTAATTGTTCCAGCTGATAAGACAAGACGTCCTACAAGCACATCTCCCCATCTCTAATAATAAGAACTGCTAACCACCTTGCTGTCCTTTTATGACATCTGAAAACTGCTATCTGAAGCAGTTATCTCTATCTCAGAGGTTCCAAACATTTAGATTCCAGATGTTTGTTAGCTATCTTGGACAGCACAGGCAATGGTGAAGACTTCTGAGAGTTTTAGTCCTCACCCTGCTTCTAACATAAATATCAATAAGCCCAGATGTTTCAAGCAATATAGGCCTCATTACCTTGTAAACACCCACACCTTGTAACATAAAACTCATAATCAGAAATATATTTGGTGGTTATTATCTGTATATAGAATACAAATTATATCAAGTTGTTTTTTGTTGAAAAAATGCTTTCAAATGAGAATAAAACATTGCAGTTTAGGTAAAGAAAAAAGAAAGAAAAATAAATTTAAAGCTGAGAGCCCCATTTAAAAGGAGTGAATATTAATCAAGGATTCTTAAGTTATTACCAAGTATAAACTGCCACATTGATTTATAAAGTTAACTAGTGATGTCACAACCTGATAGCCCATTTCTTTTCTAATGAGCCATTGTCAATTTGTTCATTATATGTATCTCCACCTGGTCATGAGACCATGTATAAATATGAAAGTCATATAGTGGACTTGAAGTGGATTGACCCATGAAAGCTCACATTGCAATATAGCAGCTGGACAAAGTTCTTGTCTTCTTTGTTTTGTTTTTCATCTGATATGCATGCACGAATTAACACAGATACTGCTTCAGAAACTTTAAATCCACAGGGCAGACAAAAGAATGGTAAATGTTGCTACCATCCACCCCATGTACTTCAGCCCTCAGAATGACCTCGTTTCTGCTGATGGGAGACATTTATTTAATTGGCTAAAAATAAGACCAATCAAGAGGATATTTTATTCTGGCAAAGGAATGAGTAAGACAGCTGTCTACGGAAGTAACCAAGCAAAGGAACCAAGTCAGATCAATTTTATTCTGTGGCTGAGAAGTATTACACTAAATGGGAATATTTGGGTATTCACAATCAAATCCTAACCGAATCTGGGACCAACTGAATAGTGATTTTGTGTCAAGTGCCTTCATTAAAAACTTGTCCATATACTAAAATAAGAAGTGTGTAGGATTCAATGGCTTAGCTTGGCTTAACCATAGCTGTGCTATGTAATAGCCATAAGGGTTTTAGTTTTTAACTGCTGTGAATGTGGAGGGGTATTTTAACGGTTTTTAACAATTATGATTTTAATTGTTATTGTGGGGATGCTTTTATATTTTAGTATACTTATTGGTTAGACTGTAAGCCACCCAAAATCGCCTCGGCGTGGGGGCAGCGATAAAAGTCAAACAAAATAAATAAATAAATAAATAAATAAGTCTGCACAAGCCTCTTGCTTCCCCTCTTACTACAGTGTCCCCCAACTGTACCTGCAAGAAGAACATTGGTAGCATCTGCTTTGTTGTTTGAATTAGATGCAGCTGTTGTCTGAACTAAGATGTTGGGTTAGCTTAAATTATGATTTATTCAAGCAAGCTAAGATCCACTAGATTCTGCTTGTTAACTGCTATTACAGGGGAAAAAATCTCTTACTCTTCCTTGCTGCCTGCCAAGATTCTTAGGATTAAGACATTCAGTTATGATTTACAGTATAAACTGAGCAGAATACCAGTAGAGAAATATTTGAGAGAAGATGATCCTAAGGCAGGGATGGCCAACTCTGGTGCTCCAGGTGTTCTGGAAGCCCTGAACATCAGGTATGCTGACTTGGGCTTCTGGTAATTGAAGTCTAAGAACACCTGGAGCACCAAGGTTGGGGGCCCCTGCTCTAAGGTACCCATGTCTCAAGTCAGTTAGGACTTAAGTCTAAATTATCAACTTGGATCAACCTAGGAAGCACCCAACCACCAGTCCTGATAAAACAAAGAGAAGGATGGGTTAATATCTATTATAAATATATGTGTCCTAATTCAGAGTGGTTTCCGTTGCTGGAAAGAGATGGTGGACCGAACAAGATGGCGAGTAGCATTTGAGCTAGCTTCATATTGGAATAAGGTTGGGACCCTGGACAGGTCTGCCAGTCCTGAGTCAGACTTTAAAAGCAGGATTTCAGGACCACTGGCAGCAATCCAGAATTTGATCTCTTCTTATGGGGATTTGGAGTGAGGATTATGTGTGAAACTCCAGTTCCTTTCATGCGTTTACTACATGCAATATTTTAATAACTGATAGGAATCATATGAACTATGTGCTCCTCTGTTTGTTCCTTCTGTTCCTGTGGTTACCCACAGATTGTCAAAAAGTAATATCTAACATGAATCTGTTTGAAAGCAGAATTTTTTTCAAGTGTCCAAAACATGGAGTGTATTAATGAAAACTCACACTAAAATTACTTTGTTAGTTTTATAAATGCCCTGGTGTTTTTGTTTGTGCTTGTACATCCAGAGAGTCAAAGATAATGTTAGGAAAGCTGGAACAGATGAAATAACTAGTCTTTCAACACTCCATTGTTGATTTGGTCATACCTTTATTTTCTGTCAGGTCTGAGGGAATAACTAGATGTTGGAAAATGGTCTTTCTTGGGCATTTAGTTTTCTTCTGCAGTATAGAGCCAACCCCAGGGAATGCCTACCATTGATTTCTGGGAGGAACTCAGTTTCTTAACTACAGTCATCAGTAAAAGAAAGTTTATAAATAAAACATGCTTTCTGAGATTGTCAGTTAAGTATCTGTTTAATAGACTGTGTCTTCCTAATTGTTCTCTGCATGTGTGTGTCTCAGTAGAGATTCACCTCATGAACAAACCTCCCTTATTCATATTTTTCTCTGTTGTATTTGTCATTCTTTTTCATGCCCATACATGTGGCAGCAGAAGAACAAACAGGCTTTTGCAATGTGCCTTTCCCTTACGCACACACGTCTCATCCATTATAATAATGGGTATTTAGCTAGTCATGTAAGTAATGCTGAGGGGTCCTTCAGACAGGCATTTGTCCTGTTGTATGGTATGTTGTGGGGTGGATTGGTCTGTTCTTTTTTCTAGCAACCACATGACCTACTCACTGGAGCAGACAAATTTACCTCCGGGGCACCCCCAAACCACCCATTTTTTAGCCTGTCAGGGCCCTTTACTTTTTGCTATGCTTTAGTTTAGTTCATTCCTGGTGTGGGCAACCACTGGAAACAGGCTAAAATAAAGCCTTGCACCTGTCAAAGCAGCCAAGGCTCCTTCCATTTTAAATTTCCAGTATGATGAAGTGGCTTAATGAAAGAGATGCTTAAGATCAGCAAATTAAACACATACCCTGTTCCTCTGCATAGGGGCAAGGGAAGTGATTATTATTATTATTTGGGGGGGGGGCTGCTAGCCCAGTGATGGCGAACGTTTTAGAGACTGAAGTGCCCAAACAGATAGGTGGGGTGAACTCTGTTCTGAGGAGGGAAAGAAGCACTCCCATTGAGCTGCTGGGCAGAGGGGCAGGGCAAACTCTGTGCTAGGGGAGGCAGGAAGCACTCCCATTGGGCTATTGGGCAGAGGGGCAGGATGAACTCTGTGCTGGGAGGAGGGAGGAAGCACTCCCATTGGGCTCTGGGCAGAGGGGTGGGGTGAACTCTGTGCTGGGGAGAGGGAGGAAGCGATGGCATGTGTGCTGTAGGTTTGCCACCAATATGCTAGACTAGTGTTGATGCACTGAATCACTTTAACATTTTTTTAAAAAAAAATACTTTCACTTGTGTGTAATGTCCATAAAGAAACTGTCCCTAGCCAAATCTGCGGCAAGGCAGACTTAAAATACAAACAACACTCAGCTGGGATGATTATCGGTTACTGGCAAGCTAACCCTCCCCACCCCCCTTCTCCTTCATCTCTGCTGCTAACACTTTATTATCCAATCCAACACCACTCTTCGTCCAAATCAATGAGTCAATCAGAGACTTGTTTCTCTAGCAAGGCAGATTTAAAATGCAAAGTACATCCAGCTGGGGAAAGGTAACTGATTATCAAGCTAGATAGAGTTAACCCTTTCTTTCTCCCCTCTTTCGTTGTCTCAGCTGCCAACAGTTTTTGTTTTTGTGATTTGTTTCTAAAGAACATGGCTTGTTTTTTCAAGCTCTTTATAGCTTGGAGGGAATTGATTTTTTGTACTTCTGTGACCACTAGATGGCAATAGCGAGCATCCAGCTCTCATGGCTCAGATTCACCTGGATCAGCAGCGCGGGAAGATTCCCGCCACCTCTTCACCTGGACAAGAAGGGCGTGACCTTCTACGACGTCACGCAGGCAGCAACCAATAGTCTGTCGACGAGCCACATTCAAATGTATAGCCAGCTGTATATATTGAGCTACCCATCCGCCATTACCACATGTTCCTCCGGATCATCATGCAATAAACCTGTGTTAAGCCAACCCTTCGGCTGTTTCATTGTCTTTGGTCCCTTACACTAAAATGAGTGAACAGGAAGAGCGAAAAATACCATCCATAATGCTCTTTAGAAAGGGTATTATAGAGACGGAAAACACCCTTCGGCTGTTTCATTGTCTTTGGTCCCTTACACTAAATTGGCGACGAAGGTGGGATGATGGCAGCCCATGGGACCAAGACATGCGCCGGTTTCGAAATCAGGAAACCGGGCGACTGGGAGATCTTCGAAATGGAGTTCCAGGCAGCACTGATTGAGTCCGAAGTCATGGAAGAGGCAAAGAAAAGGACCATCTTCACCAGGATGCTCGGACAAGAAACTAAAAGGACCTTGGTGGACCTGACCGCACCGAGGAGGGTGAGCGAATTCAAGGCCAAGGAACTCATGCAGATGCTGCGTGAGCACGTCCGGCCCACCACGGCGATGTTTCCCGCTCGGAGTGTGTTCTGGAGGCGAGTCCAAGCGCCCGGGGAGACGGTCGCCGCATTCGTGGCGGCCCTGCGGCTGGCGGCCGGCCCGTGCAAATGGGAGAATGTCGAAATCACCCTCCGGGACTGTGTGCTGTGCGGCCTGAACGACGCCGAAACCCAGCGCACATTAATGAACCAAGAGCCGCCTCCCACGTTGCAGGAGGTCATCAGAGCGGCACAGGCCGCGGAAGCTACAAAGGCTGGGGTACAAGAACTCCAGGACTGGCGGCCGAGGTCGAGCAAGGCAGAGACTCCGGTGCATGCAGCCCGGCGAGCGTCGGGGTCGTCCGCAGAGAGCAGCGACGACGAGGACGTCCGGAGGGTCCGGAAAGAGAGCCGGCGGTGCGACGGCTGTGGAGCGGCCCACGACCGCGTAAAATGCCCGTTTCGGAAGGCCGAGTGTCACAACTGCGGCCACCGCGGGCACATCGCCAAGGTGTGCAGGAAGAGGCGCGAGACCCGGAGAAGCTCGGCAGACCGTTCCGCGGGACAAGACCGCCCAACAAGACCCAAGGACGGCGCTCAGGCCACGCGGAAGCAGGAGGGCGTGGGCCGCATCTCCGACGGCAGCGAGGACGACGCCCCAGTATTCAGCGTGTCCGTGGGACACCCCCGCTACTTTGTTGAGGTACTAGTTCAAGGGGTTCCCATTAGAATGGAAATTGACTCGGGGTCCTCATATTCAATCATTTCCCAGAGGGAGTTTTTGAGAATTGCCCCCCACAGGCGACCCAAGCTCAAAGCGTTGAGGTCCACACTACGGGACGTGCAAGGGAACAGCATTCCAGTGTTGGGGGTTGGGGAATTTCAGGTTAAATTCAAGAAGCACGCCGCGTCTCTCCCTCTAGTCGTGCTTAAGGGGGGAGATTGCAGCCTCCTCGGGACTCAATGGTTCCAGCCCCTGGGTTTGTTTATTGGGGGGGTGCACGCCGTTGGGATGCACGCCGTTGGGACTGACCCGATTCAGGAGGTGTGCGAGGCGCACCCCAAAGTTTTCAAAAAAGGACTGGGGAAATTCAAGGGGCCCCCAGTGACATTCGACCTGGACCCGGAGGTCCGCCCAATTCGACTCAAACCACGCCGGGTGCCGTTCGCACTCAAGGACAAGATAGAGGAGGAACTGGACAAATTGGTGGGCCAGGGAATCCTTGTGCCTGTTGATTCTGCGGAGTGGGAAACTCCAATTGTAACCGCACTAAAGGCCAATGGGGAGGTCCGCATATGCGCCGATTACAAGTGCACCATCAACAAGGCGATCCGCCCGAATGCGTATCCGGTGCCGGTAGTCAGCCATCTGCTGGCCAGGTTACACGGGGGAAAGTGTTTCGCTAAGCTCGACTTAGCACAGGCCTACCAGCAGCTTACAGTGTCCCCTGCCGCAGCTGCTGCGCAGACCATAGTCACCCATAAGGGGGCGTTCCAGGTGACGCGCCTTCAGTTCGGCGTAAATTCGGCGCCTGGAATTTTCCAGTCACTTGTGGAACGCCTCCTGAAGGGGCTAGAGGGGGTGTTGCCTTATTTTGATGACGTGTTAATAACGGGGGGGAGTCGGGTCAAATTGGCCAAGAGGTTGGGGAAGGTCCTGACAATATTCGAAAAAGCGGGGTTGAGACTGCGAAAGGACAAATGCGTCTTCTTCGCGACCGAGGTTGAGTTCCTGGGGTTTTGTGTGACTCCTGAGGGGATAAAACCATCCAAATCCAAGGTGGCCGCCATTAAGAAAGCCCCCCACCCCACCTCCAAGCCCGAGCTGCAGTCGTTCCTAGGGCTGCTCAACTTTTACCACTCCTTCCTCCCCCGGAAGGCAGCAGTGGCCGAACCGCTACACAAACTGCTAAAAAAAGACCAGACATGGAAGTGGGGCAATGACCAAGAAAGGGCATTTAGTGACCTAAAAAGTCTCCTAGCGTCCGACGCCATACTGACCCATTTCAACCCCAAACGCCCGGTAGTCCTGATCTGTGATGCATCCCCGGTGGGGGTGGGGGCGGTGCTGTGCCACGTGCTGGAAGACGGAAGGGAGGCCCCGATAGCATTTTACTCCAGGTCCCTGTCCCAAACGGAGAGAAATTACGCACAGACAGACAGGGAGGCACTAGCGATAGTTGTGGGGACGAAAAAATTTCACGATTTCCTGTATGGCCGCCCCTTCACCATTGTAACGGACCACAAGCCCCTGCTAGGCATTTTCACCTCAGATAAGCCCACGCCACAGATCCTGTCCCCGAGGATGCTCAGGTGGGCTATTTTTCTCAACGCGTACCAGCACGCGTTAGTCTACCGGCCCGGGAAAGAGATCAGCCATGCGGACGCCCTATCAAGGTCTCCTCTCCCACTGATGCCCAGCCAGGTGAGCAAGGGGGAGCGAGACCATCAGGTTCTTATGATAGAGGTGCTGGATTAGCCCCCCGTAATGCCCGCCGACATTGCCAAAGCGACAGAAAAGGACAAGACGTTAGCGGCAGTTAGCTCCTGGGTGCAGAAAGGGTGGCCGGCGTCCTCCCCAGCGGAGGAGTTCGCCCCATTTTTCAGGAAAAAGTTAGAGCTGTCCCTAGAGAGGGGGTGCCTCTTGTGGGGGCAGCGGGTAGTGATTCCCACTTCCCTTCGGCCGCGGGTGCTCAAACTGCTGCACGTCAGCCACCCCGGCATCGTGCGATCCAAGGCGCTGGCCCGGAGTTACTTCTGGTGGCCCCAGTTGGACGCCGACATTGAGCACATGGTCAACACTTGTGAAAGTTGCCAATGCTCCAGACCAGAGGAGGCCCGCCTTCCCCACAGGGAATGGGACACGGCTAAGGGGCCGTGGTCCCGGGTGCATGTTGATTTCGCGGGCCCGTTCAGAGGCACCCTGTTCCTTCTTGTCGTGGACGCCTTCTCCAAGTGGTTGGAGGTTATCCCAGTCACGAGCACCTCCTCGGCCCAGACCATTAAGCATTTGTGGAGGCTCTTTTCCACGTTCGGCATACCCGACATATTAATTAGCGACAACGCTAGTTGTTTCACGTCCTCCGAGTTTAGGGCATTCATGGAGATTAACGCCGTTTGGCATATCACCTCCGCCCCGTTTCACCCAGCCACCAATGGGCAAGTAGAGCGCCTCGTCCACACCACGAAGGACGCGTTGCGGCGCATGGGCCCCGGGGATCTGAACCTACAAGTGTGTCAGTTTCTGCTAGGGTACAGGGTGACCCCGTTGGCGTCAGGATACTCCCCCGCAGAGCTCTTAATGCGTAGGAAACTGACCACCATCCTTACTAGGCTAGACCCCACGAGGGTAGAGGACAAGGGAAGGAACATTGGGCTAGAGGCCACGAAGAGTTTCAGTGTAGGCGCCCCCGTGCATTGCAGGAATTACGCCAGCACGGGCCCAGCCTGGGTACCGGGCGTGGTTGTGGAGCAAACCGGCCCCATGTCGTACCGCGTGGAAACCAGCACAGGGCTGCTGTGGAGGCGGCACGCGGACCAGCTCCGACGCAGGGTCCCCGTTGAGCAGGGCGCAGACCAAACAGAGGAAAAATCAGCGTTAGGGTTCTCCCCCACCCGTTCAGCCCAAGGGGGAGGAAAAGGGGGCTGCGGGCCCCCACCAAGGGGGGAGGGGAAAAGGGGGGATGTTCTCGTAGATATCCTGGGGGATTTTTCTGAGGAGGAGGAGCCCGACCCCATACATATCTCGCGGAATTCCCCCACAAATGCGGATACCCCAACTGAGTTAGAATTTGATTTTCAGGACCGGGGGAGTTTTTCGGAGTGGTCCCCCACCCGTCCAAGCGAGAAGAGGGGTTTTTTGTTAGCCCCGATCGCCCCCGGTCTGCCCACAATGGAGTTTTTCCCTTCCCCGAAGGCCGCCAAACCGCGGCAAGCCACTAACGAGCCTCCCTCTCCCATTACAGGACAAGGAACCGGGGAACAAAGAAGCAGTAGCACCCCCGGGGGGGGGTCAGCCCTCATCACGGCCCAAACGCACGTGTAATAAGCCATCTTGGCTGAGAGACTTCGTCTCATTCTAGGGGGGAGGGATGTTGTGTTCTGTAAAGCTGTGCCTTTAACAATGTACCTTAGCCATGTGGTAACAATGTAACCTTTCTGTGTGCAACATTATAACCTTCAGCTGTATCAATGTAAACCTGATAAGGGGACGCGAGCTAGTGACCACTAGATGGCAATAGCGAGCGTCCAGCTCTCATGGCTCAGATTCACCTGGATCAGCAGCGCGGGAAGATTCCCGCCACCTCTTCACCTGGAGAAGAAGGGCGTGACCTTCTACAACGTCACGCAGGCAGCAACCAATAGTCTGTCGACGAGCCACATTCAAATGTATAGCCAGCTGTATATATTGAGCTACCCATCCGCCATTACCACATGTTCCTCCGGATCATCATGCAATAAACCTGTGTTAAGCCAACCCTTCGGCTGTTTCATTGTCTTTGGTCCCTTACACTAAAATGAGTGAACAGGAAGAGCGAAAAATACCATCCATAATGCTCTTTAGAAAGGGTATTATAGAGACGGAAAAGTCACAGAAAAGAGAACAGAAATGAACAAGGTGTTAAATTAAGTTTTCTTTGAGGAAAGGTGGTAACACTCAGTACTATTTCTCTTAGGTAAGTGACTTTCTTATGACAACCAACGGTGATCGACTAAAACTGAATGATGGCAGATTTAGAGAAAAAGGAAGTCCTTTACTATTCAATACCTATTAGAGACATTAGTTTGTTATTTCCATTATATTTGTGTATATGTACGTATAGGGGCTGTGATGGCTTAGTGGTTAAGATGCTGATCTTGATGACTGGAAGGTCAGCAGTTCGAGACCTGAGTGCTGCATGACAGAGTTAGCTCCCGTATGTTTCCCAGCTTATGCCAACCTAGCAATTTGAAAGCAAGAAATTGTAAGTAGATAAATAGGTACTGCCTCGGCGGGAAAGGTAACAGTATTTTGTGCACTCCAGCATCTAGTCGTGCCTGTCACATGACCACAAAAACATCTGCACATGCAGACATCTCTGGCTTTTGGGTGTAAATGGAAAAGAGTCCCTCAGAGTTGGACACCGCTGGGAGAGCAAGGGAGACCTTTACCTATGTGTATGTATGGAACCAGTGGTGAATTTCTCCAGGTTCCCACTGGATCCCGGGAACAGGTAGCGGAAATTCCCCGGGCCACACCCACTTCCCTACCCCAGGCCATGGTGTGGCCGGCCAAGTGGGTGTGGCCCACAGAGTTAGCCACGGCCATAGAGTTAGCCACGCACAGGGTGGGGGTAGTAAAATGTTTTGCAGTGCATCAATGGAACCACAAAAACACAAAAGCTGCTAATGAAACTTCAGAGAAATTCATCCCCGCCAGCGTAAGGGCTTTCAGTCTGCTGACAGTTTTCAACAAGGAAAGGCAGGAAAGAGGCAAGATGAGGGCAGTGTTAATGAGAGAGAAGAGTGCATGCCCCTTGTTAATTGGAGTTATCTGAGATGCATTATGGTTTTCTGTCCTGCAGTCACCCAGGAAAAGTTCATGTTTTATGTGTGAACCGAAAGATTAATTTAAATGGCATAGCACACTTGGAGGCAGGCCTGTCTAGCTTGAACCAGACTGATACGACTTCCCTGTCTAGATAAGCTCTTGGTCAGCATTAAAATCTATGGATGGTAAAGCTTATTTCAGCTACAAATCATGAAAGATATATATATCCTGTTTAATATTAGAGGCATGCTATCTGTTCTTGTGGTCACGGTGGCTTAGTGGTTAAGATGCCAGCAGGTTCAAGCAGTTCAAGACCTGAGTGCTGCATGATGGAGTGAGCTCCTGCCAACCTAGCAGTTTGAAAGCAAGAAATTACAAGCAGATAAATAAGTATCATCCCACAAGCTAGCAAGTATCATCCCACAAGCTAGTAATGCTCAAGATAATACAGGATAGACTGCAGCAACATGTGGAGAGAGAACTACCAGAGGTGCAGGCTGGTTTCAGAAGAGGAAGGGGGACTAGAGACCACATTGCCAACATACGCTGGATCATGGAGAAAACAAAGGAATACCAGAAACAAGTCTATTTCTGCTTCATTGACTACACCAAGGCCTTTGACTGTGGGAACCACAACAAGATGTGGCAAGTAATTAGGGAGATGGGAATACCAGAACACCTTATATGCTTCATGAGAAATATGTACATGAATCAAGAAGCAACAGTTAGGATAGAGTATGGAATGACCGAGTGGTTTGGAATAGGAAAAGGGGTAAGACAAGGCTGCATTTGGTCACCCTGCTTGTTCAACCTATACACAGAGCACATAATGCGCAATGCAGGGATGGAGGAATCACAATTTGGAACCAAAATTGCGGGGAGAAACATCAACAATTTGAGATATGCAGATAATACCACCTTAATGGCAGAATGTGAGGAAGACCTAAAGAAACTCCTGATTAGGTTGAAAGAGGAAAATGCAAAAACTGGTTTGAGACTCAATATCAAGAAAACCAAAATAATGGCAACAGGCCCTATCAGTCCCTGGAAAATAGATGGGGAAGAAGTAGAAGCAGGGACAGATTTTACTTTCCTAGGAGCAAAGATAACTGCAGATGGGGATTGCAGTCATGAAATAAAAAGGAGATTGATTCTTGGGAGGTAAGCTATGAGAAATCTGGAGAAATGTAATGGTTGTGAGAGCTGGACCATTAGAAAGGCTGAGCACAGAAGAATAGATGCCTTTGAGATGTGGTGTTAGAGGAGAATTTTGGACAACGAGGAGAACAAATAGGTCAATATTAGAAGAGATTAGGCCTGACTGCTCCTTAGAAGGACAAATAACAAAGATGAAGATGAAGTACTTTGGACATAAAATGAGAAGGGTGGATTCACTTGAGAAGGCCTTGATGCTGGGAAAGGTGGAAGGCAAAAGAGGAAGGGGAGTAGGGGATGGCCAAGGATGAGATGGCTAGATGGCGTTGTGGACGCAGTAGGCACAGAGCTGGGTGTGTTGAGGAGGATGGTGGAGGACAGAGGTGCCTGGAGGGCAATGGTCCATGGGGTCACAAAGAGTCGGAATGGACTGTGTGACTGAACAACAACAACAAAATAAGTACCACTTCAGTGGGAAAGGTATCAGCATTCTTTGCACTTTGGCATCTAGTCATGCCTGCCACATGACTGCAGAAAAGTCTGCAGATGCAGACAGCGCTGGCTCTTTGGCTGTATAGGGAGATGAGCACCACCCCCTAGAGTTGGATATGACTGGCTTTCAAGCAAGGGAGACCTATACTTTCCCCTATCTGTTATTAGTTGATGGGGATACATAAACAGGAGGACAGATTTTGCTATAATACTCATCTCCCAATGTGAGCTCCCTACATGCAACTCATTGGTCACTGTGTGGACAGAATGCAGTACTGGATGCCTTTGATCTAGTCCAGCATAGGTTCTCCTGTGTGTTTTTATGGTCACATCTTTTCTATGCAACATGTGTAAACAATGCAGCATTCAGATAACATGAATGATTCTCCGCATCACAGGAAAAATAGATGATAAACTAGTTAACATTGTACATGTTTACTTGTAAATAGCTTCCTTCTGTGCTCAGACAAAGCTTTCTCTCTTCTGAGTATGTCTTGGACTGTGCCTAATCAAAAAGACAATACAATCCAGCATGGATTTTAATTTTACAGATATCGTAACAGCAATATGTTAAGTAACAATGTCTCAGAGGATTTCTCCAGTTTGTGTTTTACTCTTACCACTTCCCCCCAAAATGCCCAGGATTGCAAAACTTCAACAGAGACTGTAAATAGAACAAAGAACAGGGCAGTTTTGCCTGAGTACACCAGATTCAAAGAAATACATACACAATGTTTGTCATCTGGCCCTGTTGATGGAAGAGATCGGAAGCATGCACAGGAAATCTTTACTTGAAGTATTATTTTACTTCTTCTCTGCTTGCAAATTTCTGAACCTCTGCAGTAGCTGTGGTTAGAGGGCCTCTGAGAAATGGAGTGAAATGTGTAAACTCAGAGAAATCTACAATGTTATTTCCTGAAGGAGTCTATTGCTATGCATTTAGTTGTGGCAAACACATATCTGGTCAAAAATGAGACAAAAAATAAGGAGATCAGCAGCAGGCAATTTTTACACATTCTCCAGTTTTTAACTTGTGCAGTTAGCATCTAATGCTGTGCCCTCCTACTATTATTACTTCATCCATGTCTAGGCCAGTCATGAAACTGCCAAAATGAAGGCACCTTTTGGTGGATTCATTCAGCAATTCCTTTCTCCTCACCTAGTCTAAGAAAAGTTAGCTTAACGGAATATGCATCCCACATCTGAAGAGATGGGGAAAGATTACCGCTAAAGATACTTCATTAAACAAATACAAGTAAATTTACTGTTAAAAACCAATGAAGCTTGTTGCTGCATGAAGGAGAAGAAACATATTTACAGTACTGTATCTTTTAATAAGCATGCAAGCTTTTAAACTCTTTGGAATTTTACATCAGGGATGGTGGTCCAAGGGAGGGAAGAAGGAAGGAAGAAGATATGCCTTCCCCTATCACCAACTTTCTTTTGTATTACATAACATAATTTGTAGAATACTCAAAAGCTTGCATGCTTTGGGGGCATTTTCTTAGCTTTTAATAAAGATTTTTCCATACTGTGGCAGTATCACAGCATTGAATGTTACTATTTGCAAGGAATTTCATTACTTTGCAGCAACCAAGTTGTTGCTTTTGCTCCAGTAGTAGCAGTAGCAGTAGCAGTAGCAGTAGCAGTAGCAGTAGCAGTAGCAGTAGCAGTAGCAGTAGCAGTAGCAGTAGCAGTAGCAGTAGCAGTAGCAGTAATTGTTGTTCATTATTATTATTATTATTATTATTATTATTATTATTATTATTATTATTATTATTATTATTATTATTATTATTATTATTATTATTATTATTATTATTATTATTATTATTATTATTATTATTATTATTACATGTCAGAAATTATCCTGGCTTGAAAGGATTTTTTTTTATTTTTTTTGCAGAAGAAACTCTGCTCAGGGAACACCCACTGAGGCTCCTTTCATGTCCCCAAGAGCTGGGACACAGATGGGCACTCAATCCGTCATACAGTACCTGGGTCTCAAACTTCCGAGTTGTCAACCTTCCAGCTAACAAGGTGAGCTTCTTAAACACGGAGCCACCACAAACCCCTTTTGCTCCAGTCACACGATGTGATGCTCCAGTCACACAAGTAATTATTTGCCTTGCATGGTACAGTATTGGTTTGTTGCTTTGCCTTTCAAAGTAGGCCCAATAAATCCAAAGAAAGACTCTCAAGGCCTCTCTATTGTCTAATTTTAATATTATATTTAGTCAATATTTGCAGAAGTAGAGTAGAAAAACAAAAACATTTCCCTTACCACTAGAATTCCATAAACTCTGAACATTTCCTGTCAAGGTGTCTCTAAAAATGCCTTAAAATGCCCTTTACATGTACTCTATGAAAGGACCTAGAAAACATTGTTTTCACCTAAACTGTAATCATTTCACTACTTGTTATAGTATTTTTCTTTGCATTTGCCAGTTACTTTACTTATTACCCAAAATTTATCTAAATAGGTAAGGACATTACTTGTAACTATTTATTTCCAAGTTCTTCTAAAAATATCACCAAATATTATTCAATTTACTACGATGAACTATGTGTATTCAACTGACTACATGTATTACATGTGAGTAATATATGCAAAGTATTAAATATGACAGGCAAGCAGTATTTTATTTCTCTTAAGTTGAAATACTCAGATCAACCTGAGAGTAGCCTAGTTGCTAAGATACATGGGAAGGACAATGAAAGCGTGGCGCCAAAATGGCCACCGTGCACTTTGCGGGGGGGCCCACCCCCCCCCACCCGGACTCAGACATCCGGGTGAGTTAGGGGGCGTGGCCACCCCTCTATAAAAGGGGTGGCCACGAGGCAGCCGAGCTGCCATTTTAGAAATGCGACGGAGAGGAGACGTTTTCTCCGTCGCATTCTCAATTTAGTTCGATTCCCGGCTGGGAAAAGAAAAGACCTCCGTTTTAGATTTGCCTCTTTGCTACCGCGGTACTTTAACACAGGAGTTCGATCCCTGGATAGGGATCCTTTGGCGCATATTATTTTGGGGAGACATGGCTCCCAAGTGAAAGGCTCCTGCATTGAAGCCGCAGCCAAGGGGAAGGGCTTTTACCGGCCCTTCATCGGATGGGGGCCAGCCTTCAGGTAGGAGGACCAGGGCTGCGCCCCCACGACGGGGCAGTGACAGACCCTTGCCCACTGGTACCAGTGGGGCTGGTCAGGCTACCACTTGGCAGCCGGGGGACAGCGGCATAGCTGGGCAGGTACAGGTTGGCCCCTCGGGGGCTTTGGCCCTGAGCGCGCCTTTGCAGGGCCCGGGACAGGTTGGCCCAGGGGGGGGCTGGTGCGGGTGTCCGCCCCACAGCTCCTCCGGCCCCCCATGGGCCTGAGTTCTGGGCATGGCCCTATTCTGGCCCTGGCTCCCCTTTTGGGTTGCCTTTGTCCCAACTGCCTGGTGGGCTGTCCGGCCCACCCAGCCCACCTTACACTGGGGGCTCTGAGGCAGTGGATGCTTTGATCGCACGTATAGCAGTGCTGGAAGCATCCTTGGGCATTGCCCAGCCACCTTCTGAAGGGGGTGCTACCGCTTCTTCAACAGGGGCCCCTTCGTCGACCCCGGCCAACTTGCCGGCCGGGATGCTTCAGCGGGCGGCCAACCGGGTTGAGCTGCTTGAGGCTGTCCGGCCAGCACAGGCTGGTGCCTCGCAGCTCCCCGTCTGTCCCGATGTACAGGCTGGGAGCAGCCAGGGGTGGTCCCAGAGCTCGATTCCGGTCATGAGCTCCGACGCTCACCGTGGACCGGAACCCCCGGTGGGGGCGGCTCACGGGGGTGCGACTAGTGAGTATCAGGTTCAATTTAGTGCACCACCATCACTGTCCACTTACACTGGGGGGTTCAGTGGCCCTGGCCGCGTCAAGTTGATGTGGGTGGGCAGCCGTTACCACATTGTCCCATTAACCCCTGGTTCCCAAATGGTCCCTCGTTCAGGGTGGGGGTGTCCGCCCCTGGGGCCGTGCCAAGCATTGCAGGGGCTGTTCAGGTCCCGCTGCGTATACCCTATATACAAAATGTGCCGTCGATGGCTTTACCGACAGCTCGTTATTCCTTGCCCCTGGGTGATCATTTGTCGCAGGTCACAAGGGACAAGAATTGGAGAGGGGAGTACGTTGATATTTTCTCCCTCTTGAACTGTGAGCCCACTAAGGAGGAGAGGGAGGGACAGGATGACAGAGACAAGAAGCTGTCCCGTCGTCGTAAGCCACCGCGTAACTGGGCTAACTGGTTGCCGGCATACTTTATATATATGGCGGTATGCCTCAGGACCCGGCCTGATTTGGCCATTCCGATGGTTCAATGCCTTGATAATATTTACAGGGCGATGGTTGATTTCCCGGGCCCATCGTAGTTGGCTTACGATGAGGAATTTAGGATGAGTGTGGCCCTACATTCTGAGATGAGGTGGGATGAGCCCTGTCAGCAATTGTGGCTCTTGTACATGACTCCCACGCAACTGGCAACTGGTGATAGGTACCATTGTGGTCATGCTGTGCAGCGGGCTGCTGCAACACAGGTTCCCCAACAACCGGTGGGGCAGGGGGTTCCAGCCCGCCTGCTGTGTTGGACCTTCTCAGCTAGCGACATGTGTAATAAGCGCCAGTGTCGTTCCCGACACGAGTGTCCCTTTTGCGCTGGCCCCCATGCCGCCTCCGCGTGCCCGCGGGCTGGTGGGTTACAGGGCAGAGGTAGGGGTGCACAGGGGGCGATCAGAGCTCCGTCTGATGAAACTAGCCAGGCAAAAGGCCCCCTCCCCAATTAGTGTACTCATGCTGGAGCGATGGCTCTCAGCTTATCCAAGAAGGGATGATGCGAGGTACCTGCTGGAGGGTTTCCAATGGGGCTTTCGTATCCCATTCAGGGGTGTTAGGAGCCCCAAGATGCTCCTAATTTAGTTCCCTTGAAAGGTAACGAGGAGGTTGGTGCACTGAGCATAGCTAAGGAAGTTGAGGCTATGCGAGTAGCGGGCCCCTTCTTGGAACCACCTTTCCCTAATTTGATGGTCTCCCCTCTGGGGCTAGTACCGAAATAGAGCCTGGGTGAATGTCGTCTAATCCACCATCTAGCTTACCCTGCGGGTTCTTCGGTCAGTGATGCGATTCCTGATGACCTTGTTCAGTCAGGTACACATCGTTTGTTCAGGCCCTACGAGTGGTATGCTCATGTGGCCCGGTGCTTTCCTGGCACAGTGTGATATGAAATCGGCTTTTCGATTACTGCCAGTGCACCCAGGGGATTTTGAGCTATTGGGTTTTAGGTTCCAAGGGGAATTTTACTTAGATAAGGCCATGCCTTTTGACTGCTCTATTTCATGTTCAGCATTCGAACGATTCAGTACTTTCCTTCAGTGGGCCTTTGCTCGTAGGTCGGGGTCCCGGTCTCTAGCCCATTACCTCGATGACTTTTGGTTTGGGGGTGAAAGGGGCTCGGACACGTGCACGCCTCTCCTCACTACATTTCAGACACTCATGCGGGAACTGGGTGTCCCCTTAGCGCCTGAAAAAAACGAGGGCCCAGCTACTAAGCTCACATTTCTAGGCATTGAAATTGACTCTGTCGCACAGGCATCCGGGTTACCCATGGATAAGGTGGCTCGGATCTCCACGGCAATTTTGGCATTGATTGCCAAACGTAAAGTGTCCCCTCGTGAGCTGCAGCTACTTCATGGCCACCTTAACTTGGCCTGCAGGGTGGTGACACCCGGCAGAGCATTGGCCAGGCGCCTGTGTGACGCCATGGCTGGCCTGTTAAAACACCACCACAGGGTCCGGCTGACCAGGAGCATGCGGGCAGACCTTTCGGTCTGGCTCAAATTCCTCCAGGGTTTTAACGGGGTCTCTTCCTGGAGATCAGACCTTATGGTCTGCCCTAGATTTCAAGTACAGTCGGATGCCTCCGGCTCCCTGGGTTATGGGGTTTACTCTGAGGGTAGGTGGACTTACGGCCAAGGGCCTCACGCATGGCTTGGCACAGATCGCCTCCGCGATCTTACCTTCCTTGAGTTTCTTCCCAATTTGGGGAGCACTGATGCTATGGGGCGACGAGTGGGCCAACTCAGTGGTCCATTTTTGGTGTGACAATGCGGCAGTGGTGCACATTGTCAACACCCAGACGTGCAAATCCCCCAGGGTCATGGCATTGGTTTGTCAATTCTTTTTGAGAAGCCTACACCTAAATGTGCTGTTCAGGGCCAGACATGTACCAGGTATTAATAACGATATTGCTGATGCTTTATCCCGCCTGCAGATCCCCCCGGTTCCGTGCCTTGCTCCGGAAGCAGAGGAATTCCCCTCGCCACTCCCGGCCGATATTTGGATGTTTGGCGAGGAGAGGTGAACCGGGCGACCGGCATGTCATTGGCACCTCGCACGCGTAAGGCGTATCAACATGCTTTCATACAATTTAGAACCTTTTGCGAGTAACCACAGTTACCTCAAGTGTGGTCAATACCAGTGGACCAGGTTTTACACTACATGTTTATCTTCACAGTCAGGGTTTGGGCCCCCGTACCATAGCCTTCAGGCTTTCGGCACTGGCACTTATGGGCAACGTGGGGGGTTTCAATGACTGCGTAAGTTACTTCCGCATGCGTCGTGTTTTGGAGGGGTGGACACGTGAACGTGTCCGCCGACCGGACACGCGTCACCCAGTTCGCCGGAGTTTCTGACCCACCTTGCATGAGGCTGGCATAACTTATGTTAGGATAGGTGTGAAGTGGCTCTTGGTCACGCAGCTACCACGGTAGCCTTTTTCGGAGCGGTCCGCATCAGTGAGTTGGTACCAGAGTTGGTACCATTGTGTAAGGCGGATGTGTCTCGTAGGGCACTGGAACTCGACAATGTCTATGTCACGCATGAGTGGGCTCAATTGGGGATATGGTCCTCAAAGGTTGTTCAGCACGGCGTAGGCAGTGGAGTTAGACTGCTACGAGGTTTCATTGGAGACATCTGTCCGGTTGGTGCCCTACATGAATTTTTGGCAGTGCCTGCTGTGCGCCCCAGCCTGTTTTTCTGCCACCAGGATGGGTCTACTCTTACCAAAGTAAAGTTACAGAGGGTGACCGGTACCGCGCTTCACGGTGTGGGGCCCATTTTGGCACCCGTTTATTTAGGATAGGCGTCACGTTGACCGCGGCTACGTTTGGGGTACTTGGAGGCGGATATATGTGTACGTGTAATTTCTTATATGTACGTCCCCTCACTGTATGAGTACCTAGTTATGTCCTTAACCTCTTCTCCTCTTTTACAGATCCTGTGTGTCTCTGCACACCGGTGGCAGTGGGGCTGGTGGGCCGCAGCTATGTACACTGGGCAGCAGTATATGCTGCGGCGACAGAGTGTGGACCCCAACTTGGTCTGCGTGCATCTGCACGTATGCGATGGTATGGTATGCGCGGCACAAGGGGGCAGGAACTGTTGCCATTCCTGATGTCTATCAGGGATGCTGGACCGCCCGGCGTTCTTATTCTGCACCTCGGCGGCAATGATCTTATACGGATCACTGCTATTCCTTAAACTGTCGAGGTGCAGTGACCTGGCGTTTTATATCATGTATGGCTTACACACGGTCGCTATGGTCTAACATCGTGCCGAGACACCAATTTAGGGGAGACGTGGATCTCCGTGGTTCGGACTGTTCCGGCAGTCAGTGGACAGGGCTGTTGCCCGGTCCCTTGCTGAGCATGGCTGGGAGACAGCCATTGGAAACCTGCGGATAGGCTTACAAAACTTTTTGCTGGTAGGCAGGATATGGGGTCCACCTGTCGGCTGGAGGTATGTACCTCTTTCTGGGCAAGGTGCAAGCAGGCCTGGCGACCGAGCTGACGGTCTGGGGCCGTGTGGCGGGTAGCACTGGTAAGGTAAAGATTTATGACCCATAGGTATCCGGCAGGTTCGCAATTGACTGGCCAACACTTAGAAAGGTACAGGGGTAATAGCTTTGGCCGGTCAATGACGAACCAGGCAAGGGGTGATGGCAGGAGTTTAACAGCCTGCATCACCTTGAGATTTAACGGATACACGTCATAGGGTGGGGTCAGTAGATAGTTTATTGACTCTGGTCAACAATTTGTTTGTGTCAACAAACAAATTGATACAAATAGTTACATGTAGCCAATTGCCATTGGCATTTTGGGAGGAATCTTACCAATGTTACTGCGGCCTGCTTGCCTTAAAGAATTACAATTGGATGATTACACCAATTGAAAGTTATAATTCAGACTAGGGCATTATTCAATAAAAGTGGCCCGATGCCTTTATCCATATAAGAAGTCTGAGTCTTTCTTTGGGGGGTGCACCTACAAAGCATTTGCTCTAAATAACAATCCAAACATGATCAGACATAAATAGTTGGTTACAAATATCCAAGAGCAAAGTATAATTTTGACTATGGGAAAGGCCATTTAAAGAGAGGGAAAGCATTCAATTTATTAAAGTTTATTTTTAACTTTACATAATAATCAGTTTAAAAATATTTGTTATTGCCAGAGCTTAGGAGAGCTACCTTTTGAGCCTCAACTTCCAGAATCCTACAGTTGAAGGATTCTGGGAGTTAATTTACTTTAAAGATACATTTATGATGTAACTGACAGGGACATGCTATGAAAAGATGACTTGAAGCATACATGACTCTTATCAGTTTCTCTCTTTAATCTGCTACTTCTGTGGCAGCAATTATTTTTAACAGGAAAATTTATTGATCTATTTGTTTTTGGTTGCCTGTTTCAAACAAAGCTTTATATTTTATGACATGGTATCATCTATCTATCTATTCCACTTAAAAATAGAAGAAATATGAGAACAAGCTACAAAAGATTATAAATGTATTAAAAGCAAATTAATTTAAACACTGATTAAACATCAATATAATTAAAACTGTTATAAATCACTGAGATAAATAAATCACTGTTACAATGTTAGTTTGAAGAAATATGTCTTCATATCCTTTCCAAGGCCAGTGAGCATTTAAAAGCTGTATGTTACAATTCTGCGTGGCATGAACACCAGTGTACAAGAAAGTGTTACATACATTTAAACAATACACATCAATAAATAATAAATACAGATGCAAGATTTAAAATAAGATAGGCTGCGAAACGTAGACTCAATGTTCAGAAACCAGATATCTGTGTTAAATTTACTGAAGGAAATATTATAAATGTATACTGCCCAGACACAAAGTTAACTACCCTTTGATTATCAAGCCCTGACTGACTTTTTTATGACATGTCATTTTACCAGAGACATTACTTTATTTCACAGATGGTTTCCTCACAGATAATGACTGTTGGTTGGCCAAGTTGGAACCTGACAGGATTAAGGAAATCTAATCTGACAGCTGATTTTGTGCATAGAAGCATAATGTGACTGTTGTTGCAGGAGGCAATGTGGCGTGTCAGTTTGCAAGCACATAACAGGAAGGCTTCCTCTTAGCATGATATATAAGTACCATTTAGAAGTGAAAGCAGCACATTGAGGTTAGTTGCACATAACACAAATGTAATATAGGCCTGTTTTGAGTACAAAAAAACAGCCTGTGTCAGACTTAATTGGGGGGGGGAATTTAGATGCAAGAGAAATCCAAGCTGCTATATGAAGAAAAATAAATTTTGACCTATGGAGGCTCTCCCACAATGCCTTACAAACACTAGATTTTGAGAATCCTTTTTCTGCATTTCCATCAATATTATTTGGTCCTGTATTGGATCTGCCTTCAAAAAAGGGCAAATAGGCACACTGATTTGTCTAACATTTATATGCACTAATCCATACATCTAGATGCATATTTAGAAATAACAACTAACTAAAAATATTTCAGTCTAAGCATGATACAGTATATACGTGCCATTTAGAAGTTAAAGGAGCACACCAGGGTTAACTATACCCAATAAAAAGTAATTTAGGCTTATTTTGTACTAATAACTTGAATATAAAGACCTTCCTGTGGCAAGCTTCATGAGGGGCCTTGTAAGATACTCTTTTATATCTTTAGCTTATTAATCAGTAGTAAATTTTCATGAGCAAGGATAAATGGAAAAGAATAGAGTTTAAATTCATGGAGGTACCTATTTGCTTATCTCAACAATATTTAGTAACCCCTTTCATCATTTGGAAGCTATGAAAATCTTTAGTTATAATTACTAAAAATTGCCACTGCCAATATTATCATTCAGGCTGTGACAATAGTTGGTAATTTAATACTTTCCTCCTTCTGTCCCATGGCTCACATGGCTTCCAAACAATGAAGCGAGCCATGGAAGGCAAGGGACGGAAGTAGAAAGTGTTTAATTTCTGAAAAATCACCTTTAGCGATGTCATTGTGTGAATAGGATTTCCACCAGTTATTTATACTGTATTCTTCAATTTAGACTCTTAGAACAGCTTTTGTATAAATAAATCTATATATATAAAAGAGAGGTGTTAATGCTTGTGGGTCTGGTATAGAAATCGACACCCCTGGACCCATCACGCTGAAACTGTGCACACACCTACCTAGGGTGTGCGCTCCCCAGACTGTTGGGGTCCAGAATGCCAGGGGGGACCTGCACCCCACAAAATGTAAAAAACAAAAAACTACATGTCCCAGCAGTCAATGTGGCATACCTCAGCCAATTAACAAGGCGAGTGCGAGCGCAGGAGAGGTGAAGCTATGGCCGTGTGGCTGCTAAACCAATGGCCGATGTATGCTGAGCATGCAGGCATGGAGTGATCCTGTGCCTAGGCCAAAAAGAACAGGGCACCGGCGATTGTGCCGTCGCCCTTGGCCTGGGACCCATGGGCACGGAGAAGGCACTGTTGCCCTGGGGCCCATGGGCCCAGAGGGGAATGGCTGGCCCACCGAGGGCTGGCATGAAAAAAAAGGCATCTGGCACCCAGGTAGACACACCGGGACAAAGAGGCCACTGGCATGGATGCCATAGATGAGCCGGCGCAGCTGCCCAAGGAGAAACTACGTGGCCAGGTAAGGTGGGCAGCAGTCAGGGACTGCGGCTGGGTGGGCCGGCCCAGGAAGCCTCAGCAGGCTGCATGGGGGCCAGGCATGCCTGCAGGCATGGGAGTCCATGCCCTGCCCTGTGCCGGAAAACCAACCCGGTCAAGGCAGGGTAACAAGGTTTTTGGGGATGGAGAAAGCTTCCTGGCCAGGTAAGGTGTGCGGCAGACAGGGACTGCAGTACATGGACCGGCCTGGGCCGCCTCAACAGGCCGCATGGGGACCAGCCACGCCCACAGGCACAGTGGTCCATGCCCTGGCCCACAACGGGAAACCACCCCGGGGTGAGGTAGGGCTTCCCACAAATCACCCAGGTGAAGCCGGGCACTCGGGTTACTAAAATATACAAAAATAACAAGTGAAATTCTAAATTAACTAACTAATCAACTGGCTGGCTGACTTCTCTCTAAAGTGCAATGAGGAGGGAGCACAGACAAAGAGCGCAACAGAGCGGATATGCCCCCTGCACTCTCCCAGTGCTGGTAGAAGCAGTTGGGACTGTGGACAATGCTGCAAAACTGCCGCAATCATTGCTGCCACTGCCACCGCCACTGCCACAGTAAGTGATGCCTTACAACTTCCGGCGGTGGGCATGGGTGGCACGGAGTGGACTTTTTTAGTCTACAATGGTGCTGGGCCATCATTTTAGACTCTAAAATGGCAGGGCCACCATTTTAGACTTGCCAGATGGAAGGAAATTCTGGGGAAACCCGTTCTGTAAAACAATCCCCCCCCCCGAAAACAGGACGTGATTTCCCCACAATTTCCTTCCATAAAATGGGGTTTCTGGAAAATGAAGCATCCATAAAACGGGTTTTTATTGTAATGGTATGAGGAAGGCATAACTGAAAACGTGTAGGATAATATGCAGAATTATTCTTCTCCCATTAATTCTAGATAGGGTAAAGGTAAAGGTCATCCTTGCTTGAAAGCAAGTCGTATCCAACTCTAGGGTTCAGTGCTCATCTCTTTTATATCCAAAGAGCCAGCGCTGTCTGCATCTGCAGACGTTTCCGTGGACATGTGGCAAGCATGACTAGACACCGAAGTGCACGGAATGGTGTTTAACTTCCCACCGAAATGGTACCTATTGATCTACTTGCAATTTCTTGCTTTTGAACTGCTAGGTTGGGAGAAGCTGGGACAGAGACAGAAGCTCACTCCATCATGCAGCACTTGCGTCTTGAACTGCTGACCTTCCAGTTGCTGACCTGCTGACCTTCCAGTTCCAAGTTCAGCATCTTAACCACTAAGCCACCACAGTCCCCAATTCTAGATAAGCCATAGGCAATAAACACCAAACAGCTGCCATGCCACAGCAGAAACAAGAATAAATAGGAGAGGGTCTTTCCTCCTCATTGCAACAGCTCTCTCTGAGCATTGTAAAAACCTCGTCTGCAGGCTGAGATTTATACATAACTTCATTGCTGCCATTAAAGCTCCAGTATTCACGAAAACGCTGCCTAAAGGTTTCTCTCTTACTGCTTTCCTTCTCCCAACTTGACGATTTGTGTAAGGTCATCAACTATAAAGCACTTAATGCCATCTGAGCGCACATTTACAGAATTACACAAAATAAGCTGTTATCTAACAAGAGCAACACAGTTCAGTTTTTAAAAATCAGTGCTAAAGGAAGAATAAAAACTATAGTAGCCTCAATTTTTAATTTAATTTAAGTTTAATTTAAAAGAGCATCCGAACCCTTCCAAATAGAATGGTCTTTGTACTCTGTTGAAAGGCTAGCAGGAATCGGATCAGGCCAGTTTCCTTGGGACGACAGGAGAGACTTCATGGTGTGTATTCTTCAGATACACATGGGACTGGCAAAACTAGCCCAAGATGTATACACACTCACACACACACACACACACAAAATTGGCACCCCTGTACCCCACCACCAGAGACATCAGCCACAGGCAGCTCAGTGGAAAGACCAGCCATGTTTTGAATTATTGTTTTAAAATTTCATATTCTCTAGACTTCAGCAGCCTGGCTCAAAGCCCAAGTCACCTTCACTCTAGCTACACCTCTCCACTAGAGCAAACTTACACATGTCGGTGACCAAGTAAAACAAAGGCAATCAAAATAGTGACCTGTTAGTTCCTTAAGAACAATTTTTGCTTGTATTTTTGCTTTCCCAGCAGGTAGCAAAGGCCCAAAGGTTTACTGAGCCCTAAGGTTCATTAGCAAAACATAGCTGGTATCCTTCTTTTCACCCAGGTGCTTGTAATATCTACAGACCTGGAATCTAATGTTGGTCTTGAATCTGTTAATTTCATAAATTAATATAAAATTTTATAAATTTTATAAACGGTTCACATATGGCTCTGTTTAACACCTGATATGGCTCTATTTAACACCGCAGGGACTGTGGTTGCTTAGTGGTTAAGACTTGACAACTGGAAAGTTGGCAGGTCAGCAATTCGAGATCCAAGTACTGCACAACAGAGTGAGCTCCCATTTCTGTCCCAACCTAGCAGTTTGAAAGCAAGAAATTGCAAGTAAATAAATAGGTACCACTTACATGGGAAGGTTAACAGCGTTCAGTGCACTCTAGTGTCTGATCATGCCTGTCACATGTCCACAGAAATCCAATACAGGACCAAAATGTCTGTATTTTGTGATACCATCAGATACATTCTGGAAGCAAAAAACACGGTGGAATGTCTTACAACCTCTTCTGTAGAGTCATGCCCTAATAAAGAGGACAAAGTTGCTAAACTCAGAGAACCTCTTAACAGCAGAGTTTTAAGAGACTTGGTATGTCATGTTACCATGACAATGAAGGAAGCAGGCCAAAGAAAACAACATGGAAAATTCTGAGGAACCAGAAATCAATTAAGGCAACTATCAAAGGGGAGGGGCTGTTTCTTTCATCCTTATTATCTTCTCTACAGTAAATGGTTTTACCCTTTTATTGGACAGTTTTAGTGGATTCACCTGGAATAGATTCCATCTTTTGAAAGCTACCAATAAATCATGACCTGCATAATTTGCTGTCTCCTGTCCATGACAATCAAATAGAATAAATTATGTAAAATATAGAAAATGTGTATAGATGCATAATCTATGTAATACAGTGGTACCTCGTTTAAATATTGCTCTTTAAGTGAGTTGCTCTTTAAGTGAAACACATGGGAAAAGTGCTGCCGCTCCCATTGTAAGTGACCAGTTGCGACTTCTGGCAGGGGGATTGCAAGTTAGTCTCTAAGCAAGGCACTCTTTATGCGAGGTTTTACTGTACAAAGAGTTCTTCCTCTTCTTGGTGTAACATTTTAGCTATCTTCTCGCACTGTTCTTGTTTCAGTACTATTTTCAATTTATTTTTAGTATACCACTAGCAGAGGTTGCCCGGCGTTGCCGGGCTGTTTAAAATGAGTTGTGTTTTTTTTAATGGACCATTAGAAAGGCTGAGCGAAGAAAAATAGATGCCTTTGAGATGTGGTGCTGGAGGAGAGTTATGAGAGTCCCTTGGACAGCGAGAAGAACAAATAGGTCAATAGTAGAAGAAATTAGCCCTGAGTGCTCATTATAAGGTTAAATAGTAAAGATGAAGCTGAAGTATTTTGGACATCAAATGAGAAGAGAGGATTCACTTGAGAAGGCCTTAATGCTGGGGAAGGTGGTGGGCAAAAGAAACTGTGTGTGTGTGTGTGTGTGTGTGTGTGTGTGTGAGAGAGAGAGAGAAGCTGTGTGTGTGTGAGAGAGAGAGAGAGAGAGAGCTCATTAGGGAAAGAAGCAGAAGAGGAATATGTGAGAGTGTGTGTGAGAGAGAGAGAGAGAAAAGAAAGAGAAGCTGTGTGTGTGTGAGAGAGAGAAAGAGAAGCTGTGTGTGTGTGTGAGAGAGAGAGAAGCTGTGTGTGAGAGGGAGAGAAAGAGAAGCTGTGTGTGTGTGAGAGAGAGAGAAGCTGTGTGTGTGTGAGAGAGAGAGAAGCTGTGTGTGAGAGAGAGGGAGAGAAAGAGAAGCTGTGTGTGTGTGTGAGAGAGAGAAGCTGTGTGTGTGAGTGAGAGAGAGAGAGAGCTCATTAGGGAAAGGAGCAGAAGAGGAATATGTGAGAGTGTGTGAGAGAGAGAGAGAAAGAAAGAAAGAGAAGCTGTGTGTGTGTGAGAGAGAGAGAGAAGCTGTGTGTGTGTGTGAGAGAGAGAGAGAGAAGCTGTGTGTGTGAGAGAGAGAGAGAGAAAGAGAAGCTGTGTGTGAGAGAGTGAGAGAGAGAAAGAGAAGCTGTGTGTGAGAGAGAGAGAAGCTGTGTGTGTGAGAGAGAGAGAGCGATAAAGAGAAGCTGTGTGAGAGAGAGAGAGAGAAGCTGTGTGTGAGAGAGAGAGAGAGAGAGAAGCTGTGTGTGTGAGAGAGAGAGAAAGAGAAGCTGTGTGTGTGTGTGAGAGAGAGAGAGAAGCTGTGAGAGAGAGAGAGAAGCTGTGTGTGTGTGAGAGAGAGAGAAGCTGTGTGTGTGTGAGAGAAAGAGAAGCTGTGTGTGAGAGAGAGAGAGAAAGAGAAGCTGTGTGAGAGAGAGAGAGAGAAAGAGAAACTGTGTGAGAGAGAGAAAGAGAAGCTGTGTGTGTGAGAGAGAGAGAGAAAGGGAAGCTGTGTGTGTGTGTGTGAGAGAGAGAGAGAAGCTGTGTGTGTGTGTGAGGGAGAGAGAGAAGCTGTGTGTGTGTGAGAGAGAGAGAGAGAAAGAGAAGCTGTGTGTGTGTGAGAGGGAAAGAGAGAAAGAGAAGCTGTGTGTGAGAGAGAGGGAGAGAGAAAGAGAAGCTGTGTGTGGGAGAGAGAGAGAGAGAAGCTGTGTGTGTGAGAGAGAAAGAGAAGCTGTGAGAGAGAGAGAGAAACTGTGTGTGTGCGAGAGAGAGAGAAAGAAGCTGTGTGTGAGAGAGAGAGAGAGAAGCTGTGTGTGTGAGAGAGAGAGAGCGATAAAGAGAAGCTGTGAGAGAGAGAGAGAAGCTGTGTGTGTGAGAGAGAGAGAAAGAGAAGCTGTGTGTGTGTGTGAGAGAGAGAGAGAAGCTGTGAGAGAGAGAGAGAAGCTGTGTGTGTGTGTGAGAGAGAGAGAAGCTGTGTGTGAGAGAGAGAAAGAGAAGCTGTGTGTGTGAGAGAGAGAGAAAGAGAAGCTGTGAGAGAGAGAGAAAGAGAAACTGTGTGAGAGAGAGAAAGAGAAGCTGTGTGTGTGTGAGAGAGAGAGAAAGGGAAGCTGTGTGTGTGTGTGTGAGAGAGAGAGAAGCTGTGTGTGTGTGTGAGGGAGAGAGAGAAAGAGAAGCTGTGTGTGTGTGAGAGAGAGAGAGAGAGAAAGAGAAGCTGTGTGTGTGTGAGAGGGAAAGAGAGAAAGAGAAGCTGTGTGTGAGAGAGAGGGAGAGAGAAAGAGAAGCTGTGTGTGGGAGAGAGAGAGAGAGAAGCTGTGTGTGTGAGAGAGAAAGAGAAGCTGTGTGAGAGAGAGAGAGAAACTGTGTGTGTGTGTGCGAGAGAGAGAGAGAAAGAAGCTGTGTGTGTGAGAAAGAGAGAGAGAAAGAGAAGCTGTGTGTGTGTGAGAGAGAGATAAAGAGAAGCTGTGTGTGTGTGAGAGAGAAATAAAGAGAAGCTGTGTGTGTGTGTGTGAGAGAGAAGCTCTGTGTGTGAGAGAGAGAGAAGCTGTGTGTGTGTGTGAGAGGGAGAGAGAGAGAGAGAGAAGCTGTGTGAGAGAGAGAGAGAGAGAAAGAGAAGCTGTGAGAGAGAGAGAAAGAGAAGCTGTGTGTGTGTGAGAGAGAGAAAGGGAAGCTGTGTGTGTGAAAGAGAGAGAAAGAGAAGCTGTGCGTGAGAGAGAGAGAAAGAAAGAGAAGCTGTGTGTGTGTGTGAGAGAGAGAGAGAGAGAGAAGCTGTGTGTGTGTGAGGGAGAGAGAGAGAAAGAGTAGCTGTGTGTGTGTGAGAGAGAGAAGCTGTGTGTGAGAGAAAGAAAGAAGCTGTGTGTGAGAGAGAGAGAGAGAAAGAGAAGCTGTGTGAGAGAGAGATAAAGAGAAGCTGTGTGTGTGTGAGAGAGAGAAAGAGAAGCTGTGTGAGAGAGACAGAGAGAAAGTGAAGCTGTGTGTGAGAGAGAGGGGGAGGGAGAGAAATAGAAGCTGTGTGTGTGAGAGAGAGAGAGAAAGAGAAGCTGTGAGAGAGAGAGAAAGAGATGCTGTGTGTGTGTGAGAGAGAGAGAAAGGGAAGCTGTGTGTGTGTGTGAGAGAGAGAGAGAAGCTGTGAGTGTGTGTGTGTGAGAGAGAGAGAAGCTGTGAGTGTGTGTGTGTGAGAGAGAGAGAAGCTGTGAGTGTGTGTGAGAGAGAGAGGGAAAGAAAGAGAAGCTGTGTGTGTGTGGGAGAGGGAGAGAGAGAGAAAGAGAAGCTGTGTGTGTGTGTGTGTGAGAGAGAGAGAGAGAGAGAGAAGATGTGAGTGTGTGTGTGTGAGAGAGAGGGGGGCTGGCTTCCCTGGCTGGCTCGAGGTAAGGAAACCCAGCGGTGGGTGGGGTGGGCTTCCCTTACCGTGGGCCGCCTTGCGGCCCACGGTAAGGAAGCCCAGCAGGGGGGGCTTTACTTACCAGGGGCTGGCTTCCCTGGGATGTGCCAGCTTTCTCAGAGTTCTGCACGCTCACGGCACGCAGGACACTGGGGATTGTATTTTTTCTTTTTTGCTTTCCCTTTGTGCTTCTTTTTTTCGTGCAGCTCGTTTTTGATTGGCTGCGCCGCGTTTCCCCACCTTCTTTGTACTCTCGCCTCTCAGCCTGATTGGCTGTGGTGCAGTGTGGTGCAAAGAACGTTGTGAAATGAAGTTGTTTCCCTTTTTTCACGTTTGTGGGGCTGTTGCCCCACTGCCGCTTTACTCAATCCTCCGTTGACCTGCGGACTCAGTCAGCCTGTGTTCCTGAAGGGTGAGTGCAGGCAAGTAGGGCCAGCCATAGGAACCTATAGCAAGTTCCAACGGTTAACCCTTGGTTTTATAGGTTACGATGTACACAAGTTACACCGTGTTTTAAAGGAGGCAGAATGTGGACATAATCTACTTGTGAATCTCTGGGGATATCCCAGAGATAGCAATTGTTTACCAAGTACTCTGAATTATTTATCAAACTCAGCAACAAAAAAAGGCTCCCTGTTTTGTAAATTTACCAAAACTCATATAGTAGGAAGGAAGGTCAGGAATGGACTTTTCTGTGATGTGACTTAGGGTTACAGACTAGGTAGAAGATTGAACAGAACAGGCCAGAATGGAAACTTCTTAATAAAATTTGATGCCAGAAATACTGGGGTGCAATGGGTAGACAAGAAAGGCCTTAAACCCAGTATAAATTACTCTTTCCTTAACCCTTTCTTGCCTCAAACCCCATTGAAATAGAACAAAATGGTCCAGATCAGCAACTTCTATCAGGATTTGCAGCTGCTCCTCTAAGCCCAGCAGGAGTGGAGCCCCCAGCCTAAAAGCAGCTGCTCTAAGTCCTGTAGGACTAGACCAGTGATGGGCAGTCTTGGCCCTCCAGCTGTTCTTGAACTTCAATTCCCAGAAACTCTGACCAGCTGGTGTGTTGACTTGGGCTTCTGGGAATTGAAGTCCAAGAATAGCTGGAGGGCCAAAGCTGTCCATCACTGGACTAGACCTTCCCCCTGATACGCCTGCTAAGCCCCACCTGAGAGCCATTCATAGACTCTACCTAGAGACCCTGGATGGCTTAGCTATATAAGAACCAGCTCTTCCTCCTAGAAGTGGCCTTGGCAATGAAGGTCAACAGACTTTCAGTTGCTTGGCTCCTGGGTTGCTTGCTTTGTTCCTGGTATCTGTTGTCAAAGATCTCTGCCTTGCTCCTAATTCCTGCTCCAGAATATATTCTAACTTTTCTTGCTTCCCTCCCCTGTTCATGTGGACTGTTGTTTTACCTTGCCTGGATATTTGCTCTTGGAATTATGTCCTTGCCTTACTCCAGCCCCTGAGGATTACCTGATATGTCTGTTTTTCTGGATGCCTCACTTCTGGGTCATTTGGACTATGTTTTTGTCACCTGGACTAATCCTGTATCTCTGGTTTAGACTTGGACTCTGGCCTGAGATTTAGTTACTGTTCAGCCAGTTACTTGGTTGTCCTGGGTCCTGGAGTTTGTGTTGCCTACCAGCCAGCCATGCTCTGGACCCTGACAACTTCCAAGTAAGAACCCTACAAATTCATGAAATATATGGGACTAGATGAACCAGGTACAGCAAGCCAGAAATCTTCCACAGGAACAACAGAGGAGGCTAAGATGGTGGACAGTGGTTATTACGGGTTCACCGTTAGGGCCGTCACTAGACCCCAATACAGATCTGGATCTTATCACATATCCCAAGAAGAGGCAATTTCGCTGAGAACCAACAAAGCAAACCTAGAAAGAGCTCCAATCTCTCAGTTTTTGAATAGGGAAAGAAAATAAGAATAACCTGTACATGTCTCGGCTTACAGTGATGGTTTCCAGCGAGGCTCTGATATCGAACTCATATGTGACATGCTGGGCTTTTTAGAACACAGCTTGGCCACTGCTGTGACCCTTCACCTCTCCACGTAGCCCTCGTCATGGATGGGAGGCAGGTGTGCGTTTCTGCCCTCCAAGACCTGCCTTGCTCGGAGGGCCAAAGCCACCACCACTGGGATCCTCCGCCTCTCCCCGGAGCCCTCATCACTGGCCTGGGGATGGGAGGCAGGTCTGCGTCTCTACCATCAGAAACCTGCCTTGCTCGGAGGGCTTGAAAAGATGTCCCCGAAGCCGCCATCACTGGGATCCTCCTCCTCTCCCCAGAGCTCTCGTCACCAGCCCGGGGATGGGACGCAGGTGTGCGTCTCCACCCTCCGAGACCTGCCTTGCTCGGAGGGCTTGAAAAGACACCCCCAAAGCCGCCACCGCCGCTGGGACCCTACGCCTTTCCCTGGAGCCCTCGTCACCAGCCCGGGGATGGGAGGCAGGTGTGTGTCTCCGCCCTCTGAGCCCTGCCTTGCTCAGAGGGCTTGAAAAGACACCCCCAAAGCCGCCACCACCGCTGGGATCCTCCGCCTCTCCCTGGAGCCCTCCGAGCTATACTCTCCAAAACAAACTTTTTGTTAACCCTTATGTGGCTACAGGACCTCACTTGTGAGTGTTTTTGCAGACCTTGTTGTATGTGGTGTTGCCCTGATAGATTTCTTGTGTCAATGCTATATACATATGTTGTATTTTTGCTATGATTGTTGAATTTATATCTGTATATTGTATTTATTTTTGCTGTAGCCACCTTGAGTCGCACTTGTGCTGATTAAGGTGGGGTATTATTATTATTATTATTAATTCCAGTCTCTGTAATATGCAGGAAATCAATATTGCATCAAAACAGTCTGTTTTTGCAGTTTCCATTTCTAGTTTAAATAAGCGAGATATAGATATTAAAAATACAGTGCATTCCTCTGACATTTGCTGGACAAAATGTGCTTGAAACATATGGTTTTCCAGAGCTCTATCTGTGCAAAACTTTTCCTACTAACTTTCATGGCACAAACTGCAGACTGTATCTACCCACAGCTCATTCCAAAGGGAAAGACTCTCTGAAAAGAGCAAAATGGCATCAAATAATCATTCTTTAAAGACATTCCAGTGTTCAAAATTAGCATAAATTCATGAATTCCATTGAAAGTCACCCAAGGACTTAATGAATAATGGAGTTAAATAGTTTTTATACTATAACATTTTCTTACAACCACAGTTTTTATACTATGATGATGGTATTAGTTGCAGTGTTGAATGTCTCTAAAATAGATCATCATCATCAAACTACAGAGCTGGAATAGAACTTATAATCATTAAATCCAGCATCTGTCCAACAGGTACATTATTGTGATCCTTATACTGTATATTGGTAGTTGCATATCTATAGATATATGTTTGTTGTTATGTTATGTTTATTCGATTTATACACTGCCTTATTCAGCACATGGCTGACTCAGGGCGGCTAACAATATATAAATAACCCCAAGGTAAACCAAGGGGTTTACATACAAAATACAGTAATAAATACAATATTCAAAATGCTATTACAAATAGATACAAATTCTGTGGTACAATTTATCAAACAAATATAATAGCTGCAAAAAAATACAATACAAATTATGCAATGAAACACCAATTAAATAAATAACAAATAACAAGATAAGTACCGCAATGACCACGGCCACCTAATGTCCATGATAGAGCCCATACTCTACAACCGTGACGGAGCCCCATACTTTTTCGGCGGAGTCAGGGAAAGCCTGGCCTTGGCATAGCTGCATTGCTACGGCATTCTTTGAAACGCTCCTGGTGGGCGGGATGGGGGGAAGAGAAAATCTGGCATTTTGAGGCCACACCAGCCACCCCCAGGTGTTCCTTGGCCGCAAGGCCTCCGTCCGGAGCCGGGTGGGGACTGCCCAGACTGGAGACCACCACCCCCAGCCGGGGGTGAGGAGGAGGAGCAGCAGCAGCTGAGTGGTGGGAAGGCCAGCTACTGCCGCTGCCACGAGGCCTCTGTCTGGAGCCGGGCGAGGGCTGCCCGGACCAGAGGCCACCACCCCCAGCCGGGGGTGAGGAGGAGGAGGAGCAGCAGCTGAGCGGCGGGAAGGCCAGCTACCGCCACCGCCGCAAGGCCTCCGTCCGGAGCCGGGCGGGGGATGCCCGGACTGGAGACCACCACCCCCAGCCGGGGGTGAGGAGGAGGAGGAGCAGCTGAGCGGCGGGAAGGCAAGCTATCGCTGCCGCCGCAAGGCCTCCGTCCGGAGCCGGGTGGGGACTGCCCGGACTGGAGACCACCACCCCCAGCCGGGGGTGAGGAGGAGGAGCAGCAGCAGCTGAGCGGTGGGAAGGCCAGCTACCGCCGCTGCCACGAGGCCTCTGTCTGGAGCCGGGCGAGGGCTGCCTGGACCGGAGGCCACGACCCCCAGCCAGGGGTGAGGAGGAGCAGGAGCAGCAGCTGAGCGGCGGGAAGGCCAGGTACCGCTGCCGCCGCAAGGCCTCCGTCCGGAGCCGGGTGGGGGCTGCCCAGACTGGAGACCACCACCCCCAGCCGGGGGTGAGGAGGAGGAGCAGCAGCAGCTGAATGGCGGGAAGGCTAGCTACTGCCGCTGCGAGGCCTCCGTCTGGAGCTGGGCGGGGCTGCCCAGACCAGAGACCACCACCCCCAGCTGGGGGTGAGGAGGAGGAGGAGCAGCAGTTGAACGGCGGCAAGGCCAGCTGCCGCCGCCGCCGCAAAGCCTCCGTCCGGAGTCGGGCGGGGGCTGGCCGGACCAGAGACCACCACCCCCAGCCAGGGGTGAGGAGGAGGAGGAGGAGGAGCTGAGCGGCAGGAAGGCCAGCTACCGCCACCTCTGCGAGGCCTCCGTCTGGAGCCAAGCGGGGGCCACCTGGACCGGAGACCACCACCCCCAGCCAAAGAGCCAGAGCTATACGTTTCCGTGGTCATGTGGCAGGCATGACTAGACACCAGAGCACACGGATCGCTGTTTTACCTTCCCCACCGAAGTGGTCCCTATTGATCTACTTGCAATGTCTTGCTTTCGAACTGCTAGGTTGGCAGGAGCTGGGACAAAGACGGGATCTCATTCCGTCCTGCAGTACTCGAACTGCTGACCTCCTGAGTCCTGCCTCCTAGTCAGCGTCTTAGCCTCTTGAGCCACTGCAGTAGAGCAACCTAAAGGTTCTGAGTTCGATCCTGACCAGGACTCGAGGTGGACTCAGCCTTCCCTCCTTCCAAAGTAGGTAAAATGAGCACCCAACATGTTGGGGGCAAAATACTAATTACCTTGCAAAATGCCCAGAGAGTGCACAAAACGCTATGTGGTGGTATAGAAGTGTGATTGCTTTAGCTCTCCCCCCATCAAATTCCCAAGTCTCAGACCCCAGAGTCCATGGAAGAGATTGGCAAATACCACCCTGTTGAGCCTGCAAGACCTATTTCGGGCTCTTCTTCCCTTCTTTGAGCAGTTCAGCATTGCCAAAAGGAAAGGTTCGTTGGGGGTGTTTGCTTGTTTGAAGGAAAAGTGGGGTCCTTTAGTGTCTTGCACGGAAGACAAAGAAGGAGTCGCAGTGAGGACTAACACAGGTTTATTGGTTGATGATCAGGATGAACATGTGGTAATGGCGGAGGTACATCACATTATATACAGCAGTACAATACATTTGAATCTTGTTGCACGGTAGCTCATTGGCTGCTACTGGCGTGACGTCGTCCCTAGTCACGCCCCTCTTCTGTAGTTATTGATAGTGCGGGAGAATTCCCGCGGCTGCCAGTGATTTGAGGAATGAGAACCATGTGAGTTGAATGCTCGCAGCTGCCCTCTATGGGCAGCTTACTCGCGTTCCTTTAACAGCTGGGCTACATTGTAATTGTGGTCAGGTTACATTCATACATTTCTTAAAGCAACATTGTACATACATAACATCCCTCCCCCCTAGGATGGGACGAAGTCCCTCAACCATTGTGGCTTGCTGCACGTGCGCCTGGGGCGTGCGGCCGCTTGACTTAACACAGGGGAGCCGAAGGCTCCTGGTTCCGTGGAGTCCTGTCCTGCAACGGAAAGGGGGGACTCATTAGTGGTTTGGTGTGGACTCTGCGGTAACCTTGCGTTGGGGGACGGGAATGGAATGAACAGTTGGGAAGTGAACCCCTGCCTACTGTTTGAGGAGCTTGGGGTCCCCCCTAGTACGAATCTCGGGACCGACGAAGAGGCCCTCGTGGCCTCGCCACCCCCCGTTACCTGCCCGGGAGTTCTAGAGACTGTGGTGGGCGGACTCCCCCCCGTTGCCTGTCTTGGGGGTGTTTGTCTCCGGGGAGCCGGAGCTATGGTATATTCTAAAACAAAAGGACTGGGGGGGGCTGGAAATACCAGGGGCTGAACTGAAACCCCTCTTCTCGCTAGGACGGGTGGGGGACCACTCCGCTACACCCCCCTGGTACCGCAACTCATAATCGAACTCATCCCTCTCTTCCAAAGTATCCTCCTCTGTGGCCGAGAACCCAGGATATGCATTTGTATCCGCGGATGCCGCCGTGTCTCCCCCTTGGGTAACGCGGGTGGGGGAGGACCCTAACGCTGATTCCCCTTCACTGGTGACTCGCCTTCTGAGTTGGTCGGCATGCCTTCTCCAGAGTAGACCTGAGCTAGTCTCGACCCTGTAGGATACTGGCCCCGTCTGCTCAATAATCGTCCCTGGTACCCATGCTGGCCCCGAGGCCGCGTAGTTCCTGCAGTGAACTGGGTCCCCTACCGAAAAACTTTTGGAGCTCTCTCCCCCTATGTTTATATTTCTCCCTTCATCCTCCACCCTGGATGGATCCATCAGGTCAAAAAGTGTTACCGGACGCCTCCTCATGAGGAGTTCGGCTGGGGAAAATCCTGAAGCTAGGGGGGTTGTCTGACACAGATGAGGAACTGACACAGATGAAGGTTCAACTCACCGGGACCCATGCGCCGCAGTGCATCTTTCGTAGTGCACACTTGGCGCTCTACCTGACCGTTTGTGGCGGGGTGAAACGGGGCAGCGGTAATGTGCCTGATGGCGTTCCGCTCAATAAACGTCTTGAACTCTGCAGACGTGAAGGTACTAGCGTTATCGCTAACAAGGACGTCTGGCAGGCCGAAACAGGCAAAAAGCTTGCGCAACTGCTTAATGGTTGCCGCAGAGGAGGTGCTGTTCATGGGGATTACCTCCAACCACTTGGAGTAGGAGTCGACTACCAGCAGAAACATGGACCCGCGGAAAGGGCCAGCGAAGTCGACATGAATCCGGGACCATGGCCCGCGGGCCATGTCCCATTCCCTATGGGGTAACCGGGACTCCTCGGGCCGAGAGCCCTGGCAGCTCTCACACGTGCCCACTAAGCATTCTATATCCGCGTCTATCTGGGGCCACCAAAATAAACTCCTGGCCAGAGTCTTGGAGCGCACGATCCCGGGGTGACTGGTATGCAGTAGCTTCAGTACCTTGGCCCTCAGCTTCTCTGGGATAACTACCTGCTGGCCCCAGAGTAAGCAGCCCCTTTCCAACGAAAGCTCTACTCTACGCCTGAAAAATGGCTTGAAATGGTCCTCGGGGGGAGTAGTGGGCCACCCTTTCCTAACCCAGGAACTAACTTGGGCCAGTATCTTGTCGGCCGCCGTGGCCTTGGCGAGGTCGGCCGGGAGAATGGGGGGTGAGTCGAGCGACTCGATCAGCAGGACTTGGTGGTCCTGCTCTACCTCGCATGTGGGGTCCCCTACACTAGGGAGGGGAGATCGGGATAGCGCGTCCGCATGGGAGATCTCCTTCCCTGGTAGGCGTTGAGGAAGATGGCCCAACGCAGCATCCTGGGGGATAGAATTTGCGGTGTGGGTTTGCCGGTAGTGAAGATCCCCAGAAGTGGCTTGTGATCCGTCACTACCGTAAACTCGCGGCCGTATAAAAAGTCGTGGAACTTCTTTGTTCCCGCGATGATGGCCAGGGCCTCCCTATCTGTTTGCGCGTAATTGCGCTCGGCCTTCGAGAGGGACCTTGAGTAGTACGCTATCGGGGCTTCCCGCCCGCTCTCCAACATGTGGCATAGAACCGCCCCCACCCCCACTGGGGACGCATCACAGACTAGAACTACTGGTCTCCTCGGGTCAAAGTGGGTCAGGACAGCATCCGAGGATAGAAGTGCCTTTAGCTCCCTGAAAGCTTTCTCTTGCCTATCTCCCCACCACCAAACCGCCTCTTTCTTCAGTAGCGCGTGCAGTGGCTCTGCAACGGATGCCTTCCTCGGCAGGAAGGAATGGTAAAAATTTAAGAGCCCCAGAAATGACTGCAGCTCTGGTTTCGCGGTGGGGCGAGGGGCGTTTTGCACAGCCGCAACCTTGGACTCGGAGGGCTTGATGCCTTCCGGGGTTATCTTGAACCCGAGGAACTCAACCTCACTCGCAAGGAAAACACATTTGTCCCATCTCAGTCGGAGGCCCGCCTTCTCGAACACTGAAAGGACCCCGTCTAGCCTTTGCCTAGTTCTGATTCGCCCCCCGCTGTTATCAAAACATCGTCAAAATATGGGAGGACGCCTGGAAGCCCCTTTAAAAGGCGTTCCATGAGGGACTGGAAAATTCCGGGGGCCGAATTCACGCCGAACTGAAGGCGCGTTACCTTAAATGCCCCCTTGTGCGTCACGATCGTTTGCGCAGCGGCGGCAGCCGGGGTTACTGAGAGCTGCTGATATGCCTGTGCCAGATCTAGCTTGGCAAAACACTTCCCCCCATGTAACGTGGCCAGTAGATGGCTGACCACGGGCACCGGATATGCATTTGGCCGAATGGCCTTGTTGATCGTACATTTATAGTCCGCACAAATCCTGACCTCCCCGTTTGATTTAAGGGCCGTAACAATCGGCGTTTCCCACTCCGCCGAATCAACTGGAACCAAAATCCCCTGCCCCACCAATTTGTCCAGTTCCGCCTCGATCTTGTCCTTGAGGGTGAACGGCACTCTTCTTGGCTTGAGGCGTATGGGTCGGATTTCTGGGTCCAAGTCAAAGGAAACTGGGGGCCCCTTGTAAGTCCCAAGCCCCTTCTTGAAAACGTCCGGGTGTGCGTTGCACACATCCCGCATTGGGTCAGTCTCGATGGCGTTAATGCCGGACAGTTCGATTCCCAGGGGAGCGAACCACTGCGTTCCCAAAAGGCAGCATCTCCCCCCCTTGAGGACCACTAGGGGCAGTTTCCCGGAGTAATTCTTGAACTTCACCTTGAAGTTCCCCACCCCCAACACTGGGATCCCATTTCCCTGCACGTCCCGTAGGTGTGACTTCATGGCCCGCAGCTTGGGCCGCTTATCTGGGGGAATACGCATAAACTCTCTTTGAGACAGGATGGAATAAGATGACCCCGAGTCTATCTCCATCCTCACTGGGAACCCCTGTAACAGTACCTCAACGAAAAAACACCGGTGCTCCAGGCCCACGCGGTTCACGCCTGCCTCGCTGTAGTCGGCTGAGACCTTCCTGGTGCCGGCCGCCTTCCGTTGGTGCGTCTGGGGATGGCTCGAATTGCCCTTGTCCTCGACTCGCCCGCGCCTGCACACTCGGGCGATGTGTCCCTTTCGGCCGCAATTGTGACACTCGGCCTTTCGGAACGGACACCTCGTGCGGTCGTGGGACGCCCCACAGCCGTCGCAGTGGCGGTCTTGCCATTCATGGGTCTGCCGCTTCTCTCCTCGTTTCTTAATCCTCTGGACGTCGTCGTCCTCGCTGGAGCAGGGGTCTGCCGTCGTGGACGACTCTTCAGACGTCGTTGGTGTGCCGGCGGGCAGCTTGGGGGCCCGCCGGGCCGCCTTCGCTGGTGTCTGCCGGGCCGCCTGTACTGGTGACTTGGCCCTTTCGGACGTGGCCCCTCAGGACTTGAACACCCTGACCCCGCTCCTGGCTGCCTCGGCCGCTTGGGCCTCCCGCAGTACCTCGTTGAACGTGAGGCGGTAGTCGCGGGTCATCAGCTTCCGCTGGAGCTCCTTGTCCCTCAGACCACACAGCATGCAGTCTCGGAGGGCCTGGTCCAGGTCGTCCCACTGGCAGTGCACCGCTGCAAGCCTGAGAGCCGCCGCGTAGGCGGACACGGATTCGCCCGGTCGCTGGTCTCGCCTGTGGAATGCGACCCGGGCTGGGAAGATCGAAACGGGGGGCTGGAAGTGCTCGCCCAGCAACTCCAGAAGGCGGTCAATGGGCACCACGTCCACCTTCCAGGGGGCCACCAGGTTCATCAGGATACGCAGCGTGGCCGGCCCCACCTGGGCCAGGAAATGGGAGCGCATCTTCGCGGCGGCGTCGACGCCCGCGGCTTCCATCGCGTGCCGGAACTGGCACTCGTAGAGCTCCCATTGTTCAGGCTCGCTGACATCGAACTGGTAAGGCTTGACCTTGGGATTCGCCATCGATCCCACCTTCGTCGCCAATTTAGTGTCTTGCACGGAAGACAAAGAAGGAGTCGCAGTGAGGACTAACACAGGTTTATTGGTTGATGATCAGGATGAGCATGTGGTAATGGCGGAGGTACATCACATTATATACAGCAGTACAATACATTTGAATCTTGTTGCACAGTAGCTCATTGGCTGCTACCGGCGTGACGTCGTCCCTAGTCATGCCCCTCTTCTGTAGTTATTGATAGTGCGGGAGAATTCCCGCGGCTGCCGGTGATTTGAGGAATGAGAACCATGTGAGTTGAATGCTTGCAGCTGCCCTCTATGGGCAGCTTACTCGCGTTCCTTTAACAGCTGGTCTACATTGTAATTGTGGTCAGGTTACATTCATACATTTCTTAAAGCAACATTGTACATACATAACAGGTCCTGTGGCCTCCTCCCTGCCTCTTCCAGCCAATCCTCCAGAGGAAATAGGGATCCTTACCAACCTAGCAGTTCGAAAGCAAGAAATTGCATGTAGATCAATAGGGACCACTTCGGTGGGAAGGTAACAGCGTTCCCCTTTTGTCCCCACAACCCCCTAAACCCAGGGGACCCAGGAGAGGGGATCGATTCCATCCCCCTCAACACTCTGTTTTTAAAGAGAAGAAACCACTTAGTTTCTTCTCTGTAATAACGGGGTATCCTGTGGGGGGATCCCCTCTCTGCCGGTTCCCCTAGCTCTGGAAGGGTTGGGGGGATTTGGCCACACCCACTGATTTGGCCACGCCCACTGATTTGGCCACGTCCACTGATTTGGCCACGCCCACCTATTTGGCTATGCCCACCTATTTGGCCACGCCCACAAAATTTCCCTTATTTTCAAAGCCAAAAGTTGACAGGTGTGGGTAAAGGTTATCCTTGCTCAAAAGCCAGTCGTATCTAACTCTAGGATTCAGTGCTCATCTCTGTTTATAGTTAAAGAGCCAGTGAAGTCAGCGTCTGCAGACATTTCCAAGGACATATGGCAGGCATGTTTACCTTCCTGCTGAAGTGGTCCCTATTTATCTACAGTACTTGCAAATTCTTGCTTTCAAACTGCTAGGTTCCCAGAAGCTGGGACAGAGACAGGCGCTCACTCCATCATGCAGCATTTGGGTCTTGAACTGCTGACCTGCCAACCTTCCAGTCATCAAGTTCAGTGTCTTAACCTCTAAGCCACCATAGTCCCTGCAAATGGGTAATCTGGCAGCAATTTTTATAATTAATGGTTCTCCTTCATCATCCTAAGGCTCTCAAATACTTCTTTGGGACAAAGGAATGCCCAAAGGAGCTTCAGAACCTAAAAGAGAGGACAGGAAGCAATTACTTAGTTTAAAATACATTTTAGTAGAATAAACTGATCACATCATCAGTTTCCACCACACAAAGTTACACAAACAAGATTTTGACTAGTAGTACTTCTGGATCTTTCTGTAGTAGAGAAAGCTCTCAAAAGATAGTGAAAATGGTGATTCACATGCCTATCTCTAGCTTAAATTTTGGATGTGATAAACTGGTGATGCTTCCTACTTAACACAGGAGTTGTGCCCATTTTATTTGAACTGCCATCAGTCCACTTTTTGAAAGGGTGCTCAGTCCATGATAAATTTACAAATAGACAACCATGAGAAGGAAGGACCATAAAAATCAAAAGATAAACATTCTTGCTGTCTAGTCTTTCAGGCATGACTGTTTGTGGTCAGAAAATTCAGACAAAAATAATCACTGTCATCTCTTAATTGTCCATTCAAGACCAAATTACAGTGGGCCCTCGCTTAACACAAAATTTGCATAACAAAAGGAAATCCATAGAAACTAGTGGCTCGGTTAACATTTTCCCCCAGAACAGATTAATTGGTTTTCAATGCATTCCTATGGGAAATTGCATTCAACCCATTCCTATAGGAAATTCGCTTAACAATTTTTTTATTGTACAAACTGTCCTCGAGAACACATTAAATTTGTTAAGCGAGGGTCCACTGTACTCTCAAATACTTTGCACTGTAACAAGGATAGATAGGAGAGAAATTAATTTTTTTCCAGGAATGGTAAATTGTTTCAACAATTTATCATTCCTGGAAAAATCTATTGCTCTCCCATCTACTGTGAGGTTTGTAGTTCAACTCAGAAAGAACAGAGGAGCCTGTGGCAAATTATGACATAATCCCTGCTGTCCAGAAAGTCCCAGGTCTTCAACTTTTGCATCTGGTTTCAGTGCCCCATCTTAAAGAGCTTCTATGAACAGTGAGAGGCACTACCACTAAATACTTGGTCTCCATCCTCGTTGTAGGGTTGACTTGTGAGTTACATCCTTGGGTATCCTCATGGTGAAACTAATGGTGATCAACACCTCAGGACTTGCTGCCTCAGACAATCAGCTCACTTTATGTCATAATAGGGCCAACTCTGGGAAAAGTATTTATTTATGATGGATAAATACTTTTCCCAGGTAATTATTAAGACTTTTTTGTAAAAAATTGTGGATCCTTTATGTATCTAAAATTTGTGGATCCTTTATGTATCTAAAATTTGTGGACCCTTTATGTATATCATGAACCTATGGCACACGTGCCAGATGTGGTACTCCCAGCCATCTCTTTTGGCACACGCGCCATCATCCCAACACAGAGTATGCCTACCCCTCTGCCCAGCAACCCAATGAGAGTGCTTCCTCCCTCCCCCAAGCACAAAGTTTGCCCCACCCATCTGTTTGGGCACTAGGTCTCTAAAATGTTTGACATCCCTGATCCAAGCCATAAATGACTCATGGACTAATACACATTTTAGAGCTATTTATGTGGTGGATTTATTTGTTGAAAACTAAGCTATATAAAGATGTCTCTCTCCCCGCCCATCCCAGGATATAATGATATTCTTGATCTAGTCGACAGTGGGGAAACCCAACCTTGTACAGTATTCATTAACATTTGCAATAACTGAGTTACAATAAGTGAGTTTATAATTTAGAACCTACACTGGAGAGGATAAAACTAGATAATAATTCTGCAGGGTTTGTAGAAACCACTTGTGGAAATACAAGTTAGAAACAGAAAATAGGAACAGGCCACTTCTCCTCTGGAAAAAAAGTGTTGTAATAATCCCAGTTAAGATTTGGCTTTGAATACACTTGCTTTGTGTAGCTCCCCAAAGGACAGCTTGGGAACAGAAGTTAATTTACAAAAGCTTTGTCTGCTAGAGCCTTTGGAAGTGAATATAATTTCACTGGGCCAGTATCTGTGGCTGTTGAGCTTTCAAAGTACCTAATAATGAAATCCTTCAAATCATCCACTTCTGGCATTGGCAACTACGCTTGGATGGAGAGATGTATAGTTGAATAAAGCACAAGGATGTTTGGCAGAGTTTATAGAAAAACACTGCAGGATGCTTTCCTGTGTGCTCTGCTTTCTAATTTTTGCCTTTATGGTTTTAACAATTTAATAGAAGTATTTCAACATTTAACATTACTTTCTGGTAGAATACAAGTACAGTACTGCATATAATACAGAAACATGAACAATGGAAAAATTAAATAGCTATAGAACATTAGGATTATCATGGTTCAGAGAATTGACATATGTAAAATGAGGATGTATAATTCCATAAAGCTGAACAGAATTTGGAGAATATTTTTTTAAATATATGAAAATTACATACAATGAAACTCCTTAATTAAAAATATCTTATAAGTTTGGAATAAATATAAGAAAATGTTTAGTCCAATAATCTCCCCATTAACCCAGGTAGTAGACTTGGAAAAAAGTCTAGGGGATCTAAATAAAGAGTTTAGTAAAGAGTTTGATAAGGGAAAAGGTTATCAGATTGAAAGACTGGTTAAAGACTGGTTAAATAGAATAATTAATAGAGATCAACTGAAGGGTCTAGAAGGCAAAGGAGAAAGGATATCATGGAATAATGTGATACAATTCAAGAAGTATGGTGGATGTAAAGAGTTGACAAAGTTTGAAGAATTAATAGTGCAGAAGGAGACTGATGAAAAAATAAAAAAAGGAAAGGATATAAGTAAAATTTATAGAATACTAGCAGAGGTTGCCTGGCGTTGCCGGGCTGTTTAAAATGAGTTGTGTTTTTTTAATGGACCATTAGAAAGGCTGAGCGAAGAAAAATAGATGCCTTTGAGATGTGGTGCTGGAGGAGAGTTATGAGAGTCCCTTGGACAGCGAGAAGAACAAATAGGTCAATAGTAGAAGAGATTAGCCCTGAGTGCTCATTATAAGCTCAAATAGTAAAGATGAAGCTGAAGTATTTGGGACATCAAATGAGAAGAGAGGATTCACTTGAGAAGGCCTTAATGCTGGGGAAGGTGGTGGGCAAAAGAAGCTGTGTGTGTGAGAGAGAGAGAGAGAAGCTGTGTGTGTGTGTGAGAGAGAGAGAGAGCTCATTAGGGAAAGAAGCAGAAGAGGAATATGTGAGAGTGTGTGTGAGAGAGAGAGAGAGAGAAAGAAAGAGAAGCTGTGTGTGTGTGAGAGAGAGAGAGAGAAAGAGAAGCTGTGTGTGTGTGAGAGAGAGAGAGAGAGAGAAGCTGTGTGTGAGAGAGAGGGAGAGAAAGAGAAGCTGTGTGTGAGAGAGAGAAAAGCTTTGTGTGTGTGTGAGTGAGAGAGAGAGAGAGCTCATTAGGGAAAGGAGCAGAAGAGGAATATGTGAGAGTGTGTGAGAGAGAGAGAGAAAGAAAGAGAAGCTGTGTGTGTGAGAGAGAGAGAAGCTGTGTGTGTGTGTGAGAGAGAGAAGCTGTGTGTGTGAGAGAGAGAGAGAAGCTGTGTGTGAGAGAGAGTGAGAGAGAGAAAGAGAAGCTGTGTGTGTGAGAGAGAAAGAGAAGCTGTGTATGTGAGAGAGAGAGCGATAAAGAGCTGTGAGAGAGAGAGAGAAAGAGAAGCTGTGAGAGAGAGAGAGAGAGAGAGAAGCTGTGTGTGTGAGAGAGAGAGAAAGAAGCTGTGTGTGTGTGAGAGAGAGAGAGAAGTGTGTGTGTGTGTGAGAGAGAGACAGAGAAGCTGTGTGTGAGAGAGAGGGAGAGAAAGAGAAGCTGTGTGTGTGTGTGTGAGAGAGAGAGAGAGAAGCTGTGTGTGTGTGAGAGAGAGAGAAGCTGTGTGTGTGTGAGAGAGAGAGAGAAAGAGAAGCTGTGTGTGAGAGAGAGAGAGAAAGAGAAGCTGTGTGTGTGAGAGAGAGAAAGAGAAGCTGTGAGAGAGAGAGAGAGAAAGGGAAGCTGTGTGTGAGAGAGAGAGAGAGAACCTGTGTGTGTGTGAGAGAGAGAGAGAGAAAGAGAAGCTGTGTGTGTGTGTGAGAGAGAGAGAGAAGCTGTGTGTGTGAGAGGGAGAGGGAGAAAGAGAAGCTGTGTGTGAGAGAGAGGGAGAGAGAAAGAGAAGCTCTGTGTGTGTGTGAGAGAGAATCTGTGTGTGAGAGAGAGAGAGGGAGAGAGAAAGAAAAGCTTGTGTGTGAGAGAGAGAAAGAGAAGCTGTGTGTGTGAGAGAGAGAGAAAGAGAAGCTGTGTGTGTGTGAGAGAGAGAGAAGCTGTGTGTGTGAGAGAGAGAGAAAGAGGAGCTGTGTGTGTGAGAGAGAGAGAGAGAGAGAAGCTGTGTGTGTGAGAAAGAGAGAGAAAGAGAAACTGTGTGTGTGAGAGAGAGAGAGAGAGAAGCTGTGTGTGTGAGAGAGAGAGAAAGAGAAGCTGTGTGTGTGAGAGAGAGAGAGAAGCTGTGTGTGAGAGAGAGAGAGAAAGAGGAGCTTGTGTGTGTGTGTGAGAGAGAGAGAGAGAAACTGTGTGTGTGAGAGAGAGAAATAAAGAGAAGCTGTGTGTGTGAGAGAGAGAAAGAGAAGCTCTGTGTGTGAGAGAGAGAAGCTGTGTGTGTGAGAGAGAGAGGGAGAGAGAGAGAAAGAGAAGCTGTGTGTGTGTGTGAGAGAGAGAGAGAGAAGCTGTGTGTGAGAGAGAAAGAGAAGCTGTGTGTGTGAGAGAGAGAGAAAGGGAAGCTGTGTGTGTGAGAGAGAGAGTGAGAGAGAAGCTGTGTGTGTGTGTGAGAGAGAGAGAGAGAAGCTGTGTGTGAGAGAGAGAGAAAGAGAAGCTGTGTGTGTGAGAGAGAGAAAGAGAAGCTGTGTGTGTGTGAGAGGGAGAGAAATAGAAGCTGTGTGTGAGAGAGAGAGATAGAGAAAGAGAAGCTGAGAGAGAGAGAGAAAAAGACGCTGTGTGTGTGTGAGAGAGAGAGAGAAAGGGAAGCTGTGTGTGTGAGAGAGAGAGAGAGAAACTGTGTGTGTGTGTGAGAGAGAGAGAGAGAGAAGCTGTGAGTGTGTGTGAGAGAGAGAGAGGGAAAGAAAGAGAAGCTGTGTGTGTGTGGGAGAGGGAGAGAGAGAGAAAGAGAAGCTGTGTGTGTGTGAGAGAGAGAGAGACAGAGAAGGTGTGAGTGTGTGTGTGTGAGAGAGAGGGGGGGCTGGCTTCCCTGGCTGGCTCGAGGTAATGAAACCCAGCGGCGGGTGGGGTGGGCTACCCTTACTGTGGGCTGCCTTGCGGCCCATGGTAAGGAAGCCCAGCAGGGGGGCTTTTCTTACCGGGGACTGGCTTCCCTGGGACGCACCAGCTTTGCAGGCGCACCCCCCAATAAAGGACTCAGACACTGGTAAAAGTGGATAACGGCATTGGGCCACATTTATTGATTCATGCCCTAGTCCGAATTATAAATTTCTATTGGTAAAACGACCAATCATAATTCTTAAGGCAAGCAGGCCGAAGTAACACTGGTAAGGTACCACCCCAAAATTGCCAACGGCAATTGGTTACAATGTATCTGTTTGTATCAATTTGTTTGTTGACAACAAACAAATTGTTGACCGTAGTCAATATCTAACTAATGACCCCACCCTCTGACGCGTATCCGTGAAATCACGGGGTGATGCATGCTGTCTAGCTATCGCCATCACCCCGTCGCCTAGTTCGTCGTTGACCGGACAACGTTTAACCAACTTATGCCTATCTAGTGTTGTCCAGTCAATTGCGAACCTGCCGGATACCTGTGGGTCATAAATGTTTACCTTACCAGTGATACCCGCCCATGTGACCAAAGTCAACAGCAGCAACAGAAACCCCTATATCAAACCATAGCAACAGTGTGGGATGGGCGAAAAAACCAGGACCCGAGAGCCAATTGTGGGTCCCAGCCAAAAATTCCCACCCGGCCCTGAAGCGACCAAAATATCACACTGTTAACTAGGGAGGGGGTGGAAGGGAAAAACTTCTCCGCTCCGTCGCTCCGCAAAATGGCAGCTCGGCTGCCTCATGGCCACCCCTTTTATAAGGGAGCTGGCCATGCCCCTTAACTACCCGGATGCCTTCGTCCTATGGGGGGGCCCGCAAAGGGCGCGGTGGCCATTTTGGCGCCGCGCTTGCATTGCAGGCGCACCCCCCAATAAAGGACTCAGACACTGGTAAAAGTGGATAATGGCATTGGGCCACATTTATTGATTCATGCCCTAGTCCGAATTATACATTTCTATTGGTAAAACGACCAATCATAATTCTTAAGGCAAGCAGGCCGAAGTAACACTGGTAAGGTACCACCCCAAAATTGCCAACGGCAATTGGTTACAATGTATCTATTTGTATCAATTTGTTTGTTGACAACAAACAAATTGTTGACCGTAGTCAATATCTAACTAATGACCCCACCCTCTGACGCGTATCCGTGAAATCACGGGGTGATGCATGCTGTCTAGCTATCGCCATCACCCCGTCGCCTAGTTCGTCGTTGACCGGACAACGTTTAACCAACTTATGCCTATCTAGTGTTGTCCAGTCAATTGCGAACCTGCCGGATACCTGTGGGTCATAAATGTTTACCTTACCAGTGATACCCGCCACACGGGGAGGCTTCCAAAAGGCTCACCGCCCCCCCCCAAGACCGTCAGCTCGGTCGACAGGCCTGCTCGCCAGTCCACTAATCCAGAGGTCCATACCTCCCTGCGACAGATGGGCCCCATCCCCTGAGTAAAGCTCGTAATTTGCAGACTGATGGCGGGGAGGCTAATGACGCGTCCCTCGCCCTTATCAAAAAGGAACCGGGCAATAGCCCCGTTCACGGAGCGTCGGCTCAGTGAAGAGCCTCAAGGCCGAACGCCCCCCTGTAAGCATACCGCGGTATCGTGTCCGACCAATTGAGGGATGTGGCAGGCCACACATGATGTGAGTAGGGCAGGTCACTGCAAACCGCAAGCTTCTGCGATAGGCCAGTGACCTGCCCCAAGCCATCGCCCCCAAGGTACATAACCAGGACATCGGGCGAGTCAGCATCCCTGATGTAGAAAAGGAATGGCAACAGTTCCCGCCATAACATGCCGCGCTTACCATACTACCTGAGACGTGCGGCTGCACCCAGTCCCAGTCGGGGTCCCCACTCTGTCGCCGCAGCGTAACGCGCTGCCCTGTGCAGCGTAACGCGCTGCCCTGTGCACGTGGCTACGGCCCACCAGCCATACTGTCACCGGTGTAAAATGACACCCAGGGTCTGTCAAGGAAAAAAGGGGGGGTGAGAAACAGTGCAGTGACTAAACTGGTACTCACGGTTGAAGAGGGCGAACACAAAACTGAAAACATTGTGATCCCCACCCTCCCGTGCGGTGTATTTCAGCCCCGGAGTACCCAAAAACAACTGCAGTAGAAGCCACCCCTATCCTGAACGAATGGGTGCCGCAACGAGCCCCAGAGGGGCCAACACTGTCTAGTGCCTTCCCGGCACCCTCCAAATTGAAATTTAGTAAGAGAAGACCCACCTTGGTGACAGAAAAACGGGCCATGGTGCGTGCCACACAGTGCAAGGAAATCCTGTAGGGCACCAACCGGACAGATGTCTACCGAGGAACATCGTAGCAGTCTACTCCACTGCCTACGCCGTGCTGATACGTTTTAGAGGAGCGTATCCCCCAACTGAGCCCAATATTGTTCACACAGACATCTTCGGGTTCCAGTGCCCTACGACTTGCATCCGCCTTATACAGCATCTCAAGCTCGCCGATGCGGAGCACTTCAAAAAAGGCCACCGTTGTAGCCGCATGAAATGGGCTGCCTCATCTTTATCAAAACAGAGGCCAGGCCAGCCCCGGGCCAATTGGGTAAAAACCCCTGGGGAAATCGGGTGGCGGTCGTCCGGGCAACGCCCACGCGTGCGCACCCACCCCTACAAAACATGTCTCACACGGAAGTGAGTGGTGCTGTCCACGACTTGCATCCGCCTTATACAGCATCTCAAGCTCGCCGATGCGGAGCACTCCAAAAAAGGCCACCGTTGTAGCCGCATGAAATGGGCTGCCTCATCTTATCAAAACAGAGGCGAGGCCAGCCCCGGGCCAATTGGGTAAAAAAAAAACCCCTGGGGAAATCGGGTGGCGGTCGTCCGGGCAACGCCCATGCGCGCGCACCCACCCCTCCAAAACATGTCTCACACGGAAGTCAGCGGTGCTGTCCACGTGACCTCCCACTTTGGCCATAAAAACCAACGCTGACAGCCTAGATGCTATGGTGCGAGGTGCAAGGCCCTGGGCATGCAGGTAAACCATGAACCGCAGAACATGGGTTACCGGGATCGGCCAGGTTCCTGGCATTTGAAATTGGGTACAGAATGCTCTGAAAGAATGAAATGCGTGGTGATATGCCTTACGCGTGCGTGGCGCTAGTGACAGGCCAATCGCCCGGTTACCTCTCCTTGCCAATGTTCCATATCTCGTCCGGGAGTGGCGTGGGAAATTCCTCCGCATCCGGGGCCAAGGCACGGAACCGGGAGATCTGCAGGCGGGACAAAGCGTCAGCAATATCATTAGTAACCCCTAGGACATGCCTAGCCCTGAAAAGAACGTTGAGGTGCAGGCTGCGCAATGCAAACTGGCGCACTAGGTCCATAACCCTGGGCGATTTAGAGGTCTGTGCATTGACAATGTGGACAACAGCCGCATTGTCACACCAAAATGGACAACCGAGTTGGCCCACTCCTCGCCCCATAGCATCAAAGCACCCAGGATAGAGAAATTCCAGATACGTGAGACCACGCAGGCGGCCCGTGCCTGCCCAGGATGTTGGCCACCCACCATAGGCCCACTTCCAATTGAAGTACATCCCATAACTCAGGGATCCCGAGGCATCGGACTGTATCTTAAAGCGAGGGGAAGCCAGGAGCTCAGACCTCCAAAATGACACCCCATTGAAATCCCTCAGGATCTGTAGCCAGACAAGCACGTCTACCCTGATACCCCGGGTAAGTCTAACCCTATGATGGGGCCTGGATAATCCTGCCATGGCGTCGCGCAAGCGCCGAGCAAATGCCCTGCCCGGTGCGACGACCCTGCCAGCGAAATTGAGGTGACCATGTAGCACCAGCAGTTCCCTCAGTGATGCCATGCGCTTGGCCAGCAAGTCCGAGATAAGGGCCACTAGCTTTTACACCTTATCCCACTGCAACCTAGAAGCCTGCGCTACCGTGTCAATCTCCACCCCCAGGAATACTAGCTGTGTAGGTGGGCCCTCGGTCTTTTCGGGCGCTAAAGGGACACCAAGTTCCTCCATTAGCGTCTGAAATGTGTTGAGGAGACGTGTGGACGTGTCCCAGCCCCGTTCAGCCCCGAATAAAATCATCCAGGGAATGGGCTACAGACCGGGACCCTGATCTGCGAACAAAAGCCCACTCTAGGAAGGTGGAGAAACGCTCGAATGCCGAGCCCGAATTGGAACAGCCAAAAGGCGTGGCATCATTGAAATAATATGCTCCCCGGGACGGGGGCTCAGGGACAGGGCCAACGACCCTGCCCGCATAGATCTCCTTATCATTGCTGGCAGCAGCCACCTCCTCCCTCCCCCTAAGGGATAAAGATTGGGGGCATCCTGAGGGGACCTATCACCCATGAAAGGGATACGTAACCCCTGCCTAAAACCCTGAAGGAGATATCCGCATCCTCTCCCTTCGGGTACCATGTGAGCCAGCGCTCCAACATGTCCACATTAATTGGGGAGGGAGCCCTTCGGTGAACTAGATCCATCTGCGGCAGTCTTGCCAGCCCCCTGTCCACCCCTCCCTCTGCCCCGCATCCCTCCAGGCCTGGGACAGGCAGAGGCCGCATGGGGGCCAGCACAGGGGGGACACTAATGTCTGTATTTGCCATTCTTCCTATTGCAGGAACCATTGGACGAGAAAGTCCAGCACAGCAGGCGGGCTGGAAACCCCCTGCCCCGCCCCCTGGCAGTGGACCTGTGCTGGGGCCGCCCGCTGGACCGCATGTCCACAATGGTATCTCTCCCCGGGCGCGGGGCGCGTGGGCGTCATGTACAAAAGCCACAGCCTCTGGCATGGCTCAACCCACCTAATCTCGGGGTGCCGGGGAGTCCGCATATGGAATTACATGTCATCAGCCAACCACGATGGGCCCGGAAAGTCAACCATCGCCCGGTATATGTTGTCCAAATACTGGACCATCGGAATTGCCAAATCCGGCCGGGCCCTAAGGTACACCGCCATGTATATGAGGTAGGCCCGCAACCAGTCGGCCCACGTACGTGGTGGCTTGCGACGACGTGCCTGCTCCTTATCCTTCTCATCCTGCCCCCCCCCTACTCCTTGGTGGGCCCTCTGTTGAGGAGTGAGAAGATATCCACGTACTCCCCCCGCCAGATCTTCTCTTTGGTGGTCTGTGCCAAATGGTCACCCAGCGGTGAGGAATACCCCGCCGTCAGCAAGGCAGGCACAGGCACAACAGGAACTGCTGGCATCTGAAAGGGGGCCTGTACTAACCCAGCCACCCCCAAAACATTCCCCACAGGGTAGAAAACACCCCCCACCACGGGGCCCTGGGTGGTAGTTGTCATAGCCAGGTGGGGCGTCAGCGGCTGGACCGCCGCCCCACCCGCGCGAGGCCAAGGCCATTGGAAACCCCCCCAACGTGGCCACGTGTGTAGGTGCACTAGCTTGGACCGCATACTCACATGCTGCACCCCCGTAGGCCGCCCCCACCGGGGGTTCCGGCCCACTGGGGGCGTCGGAGCTCACAACCGCCGTCGAGCTCGTCGATGGGGCCTGACCCGCACCGGTCTGTTAAATGGGGAGCTGCGAGGCAGTGGCCCAGGTCGTGCCATGCGCCTCAAGCAGCTCGACCCGTCCCGTCGCCTGCCGCTGCCCAGCAGACGACGCGTCGAAACAAACCCCAAAGTGAGCCCAAGAGTGGCTAGCCCGGGCCAGGGATGCCTCAAGGGCCGCAACGCGGGCCAATAAGGCTTCCACGCTGACATGGGGCAAAGGGCCAGCCGGCCCGCCTACTACAGGCATGGGTACAGGTCCCTGCACCCCGGGGCCCGAATAGGGCCACAACCCCACACCCGGGCCCGTTAGGGCCGATGTAGCAACCTGCCAGGGAAGGGGACCGAACCACCCCCCAAGGGGAAGGCCTCGGAGCGAGCTGCGCTCCTATAAAGGAAGGCCCAGCGAATGGGCAACACCAGGAGAGGTGTCCACCGCTTGCGGGCCGAGGGCCGCAGCCCCTACTGGCCCCGTGCGTGGGCCACCATTCTCTGGACAGGGGAATAGACCCCATTCCACCGGTCCCGGTGGGTGCAGGCAAAGGCGGCTGCTGGGGAGGCGCAGCCGCGGTCCTCCGACCCAGATTGCGCCTCCGAACCGCACGAGCCGTGCTCGCAGCCGCCTTCTTCTTCGCGGGCCTCTCAGCCAATCGATGGGAAGCCGAAAAGGAGAAAATTCAGCAGCCAAGAGGCTTCCCGGTGAAGGTAAAAGCGACGGAGGGAAGAGGGAAAAACTTCTCCGCTCCGTCGCTTCGCAAAATGGCAGCTCGGCTGCCTCATGGCCACCCCTTTTATAAGGGAGCTGGCCACGCCCCTTAACTACCCGGATGCCTTCGTCCTATGGGGGGGCCGCAAAGGGCGCGGCGGCCATTTTGGCGCCGCGCTTGCATTCTCAGAGTTCTGCACGCTCACGGCGCGCAGGACACTGGGGATTGTATTTTTTCTTTTTTGCTTTCCCTTTGTGCTTCTTTTTTTTCATGCGGCTCGTTTTTGATTGGCTGCGCCTCATTTCCCCACCTTCTTTGTACTCTCGCCTCTCAGCCTGATTGGCTGTGGTGCAGCGTGGTGCAAAGAACGTTGGGAAATGAAGTTGTTTCCCTTTTTTCGCGTTTGTGGGGCTGTTGCCCCACTGCCGCTTTACTCAATCCTGTGTTCCCGAAGGGTGAGTGCAGGCAAGTAGGGCCAGCCGTAGGAACCTATAGCAAGTTCCAACGGTTAACCCTTGGTTTTATAGGTTAAGATGAGTAGAGTCATAAGATCAATAATTTGGGAAGTAGGTTTAGGCAATAACTAATGAGTTATGGAGAGGTTTCTGGAAGAAAATCCTTTTAAAGACTATGTACACATTAAAGAAAATTGTTATAAAACAATTTGAAGATGGCATTTAACACCAGTAAAAATGAATTGTTGTAATTCAAAATGTTCTGCAATATATTGATGTAATCAGATATTGGGTACCTACTTTCATTTATGATGGAAATGTGAAGAGATTCAGAATTTCTGGGAAATGTTCTTTAATTAAATAAACAAGATCTTATCTATAAAACTTGATATATGTCCAAAAATAGTACCTTTATCCATCTTTGGAGATGTTCAAGTGAAATGCCGAAAACAAGAAATAAATAAAGATTTTCAACATTGTAACTTGGCAGAAAATAAGGAGAGCTACACAGAAGTCAGACACGAACCATATTCCTTTACTAATGAATATACCAGCCCACTCCAAACTGTATCTCTGCAGATGCACTGGGCTGCATTTTCGTACAACTCCAGTCAATATAGTCTTTAGCCAAACTGACTGGAAAAGATGGGCACTGTATTCTAACACTTTTGTAAGAAGTTGGGTTTCTACACCACCCAGTGTAAAACAACTAGGAGAGATGTCTAAACAGATTAGATTGGATCCAGACTGAGTCACAATTAGCATGAAATCATTGAAGTCAAGTAACTATGACTGACTCACATCCTACTTGATTTCAATGGATGTATTGTCAAACATATCTAAGTTTGAGTCTGGTCCACTATGACACAGGGTCATGTGGAGAAGTACATTTATACTTCTCTAGTTAAACTGGCAAATAGTTTGCAAGTGTTAGAGACAGCAACAGAGGAAGAGAAGGAGAGATAGGGAGGCTCTCTCTATTTCATCAGTGTATTATTTATTTGTTAACATGTAAATTGATTCAATGTGCATAGGAAGAGTAGTCTCCTTACTCATTAATCTCTACAGGAACTATTTTCCTATTGGAGTACTAGGATGATTCCCTGGAGAGAATGGTACTGAATGGACATTCCCTTCTTCTCTCCAGCCAATGAGTATGGAATGAAACAGACAAAGGCAATGGAAAAACATCCCTTTTGCTTTCTCCTTTCTCAGTCTTAGAAGTCTGCCTGGGAGACCTCTGGGGCTGGATCGCCTAAGAATTCTGAAAATCTCATCCCCACCCACATTCCACATGGATTTACAGAATACACAATATACATGAGTAAACAAGGTAAGTCACTTGTGTCCAGAGTGCATGGAAAAAATGTCAGTAAATCCTAAGAATAGGAAGTGTTGCCTCAAAACACATTTGTCAGTGATCTCATGCCATAAAATTAACATATATAGATGCACCATCCAGCATTGTTGGGCTATGGCCACACAGTTTACAATCCAAGAACATAAGGTGGTCATCTCCTTTTTGCCTTGTTTGAACATATTGATCCTTTCCCCAATGTTTTAAAACAGACAATGGATTCTGTGGAGTGAGGCCCATGTTGCATCCTTGTACTAGACCAGAGAAGTTATGGTTGAGCACTAACAATAGTTCTTGAATTAACTTCATCAATGTTTATGGCTCAAATATAGTTGGATAACTAAAGAATTCTTAGGTAAATGTAAAGGTTTCCCTTGCTCGAAAGCCAGTCGTATCCGACTCTAGGGTTCAGTGCTCATCTCTGTTTCAAAGCCAAAGAGCCAGCGCTGTCTGCTTCTGCAGACATTTCCGTGGTCATGTGGCAGGCATGACTAGACACTGGAGCGCACGGAACATTGTCACCTTCCCAGTGAAGTGGTCCCTATTTATCTACAGTACTTGCAATTTCTTGCTTTCGAACTGCTAGGTTGGCAGGAGAATTCTTAGCAAGGAAAAAAACCTTAAATGGAAATTGGTTTGCTTGTTGACTTAGCTAACACTAGATCAGCTTCAACGAGCTAAGGCTGCATACTCTCTAGTTAGCAAAAGCCCTCTTCAATCATTCAGAAAAGGAAAAATTTGAAAGCATAAACAGTGAGAGAGCTCTAGTCCAAGGGTCTGCAAACTTGGCTCTCCAGCTGTTCTTTGACTTTATTGTTAAAAGTTGCCCATGCTGCTTGCCTTCTTCTTGAAATTTCTTTTGTTAGATCATGCCTTAGATTAACCTCTTGTCCAAGGTATACATATGAATCAACTTCTTCTACTAGTGCTTACCAAGTCTGGGAAATTTGAGTTCTTGCTCATGTGCTGAGTCTGTATTGAAGACTACAACCACATCTTCTGATTCAGTATAAAACTGTGAACAGAGCAATAACAGAGGGTGTGAGGCTAAGCACTCTAACACCCAAAAATGTTACACCTGAATATGAGTAAAGGCAATGAGTAAAGGTGTACTTCAGATCAATCCTGTTTGAAGGGCTGCCTAGCCCAAGTCCAGTTTTAAAGCAAAGAGTCACAAGGAGAGTAGAGGACTTGGCTTTCATCATTAGCTTTTGGCACCTAGATGGCACACAGAACAGAAGATCACTTTCTTGCTATAAAATGCATTGCATCTCCTTTTAGATTGCAGGAAATGTATTTGAAAGGGCTGTGGTGGCTTAGTGGTTAACATGATGAGCTTGACAACCAGAAGGTTGGCAGGTCAGCAGTTCAAGACCTAAGTGCTTCACAACGGAGTGAGGGCCTGTTTGTGTATTGGAATAATATTTTGTATTATTAGTAGTGCTTGTTATAGCATGTTAAAATGCTGATTCGCGCCATTCTAGTTAAAGGTAATTTTGGCGCACCTTCCCTGGTTTAAGGCATGCTCTATGCAAATGTGTGATACATGATTGGTTACTAATTTTGGATCCTAGCAGGGATTCGTCATTGCTCAAATATATCGGTAATGATTGGTTAATTAAGGTTGTCCAAATAGGTTGCTATATTGTAACTTTGGGTAACCACCCTCGGATGCTATATAAGCGCCTCTTTCAAATAGGGTGTTGGCTCTTGGTTCGCATGCTCGCACGGCACACTCATGTGTGGAGTACCTTCGTTAGGTGCAGGTGCGGAACTAATCCTGGGCAGCAGAATAGCAGGAACGAGCACAGCCAATTCATGTCTAGTTTAAGCTGTAGTATTATTTCCAAGAGTAGTGAATAAACCATTGCATCGTTGTTTGAATCACCGCTCGTTGGAATCTTCATTTTAAAGCTTAAGACACAACAGGGTCCATTGTCTGTCCCAGCTCCTGCCAACCTAGCAGTTTGAAAGCAAGAAATTGCAAGTAGATAAAAAGGGACCGCTTTGGCAGGAAAAATAAAAGTGCACTTTGGCAGCTAGTCATGCCTGCCACTTGACAACAGAAATGTCTGCATCTACAGACAGTGCTGGCGCTTTGACTTTTAATGGAGATGAGCACCATACCCTAGAGTTCGATACAACTGGCCTTTGAGCAAGGGAGACCTTTACCTTTACTAATTGTATTTGAATTACATACATTCTTTATAAATTACCATACTAAGTTTCAGGCAAATCAGTATACCTTTTAAATTATAATTTCCTCCCTCCCCCTTTTTCCCTCCAGCGCACAAGTGGTCAGCCTAGACATATGAGATTCTGCTTCTGATATACCATGTCCACGGCTAATATGAGAACAAACACAGCTACAAATTTGGTATCAAGGCTACTCCATGTTACAGGGGGCTTTTTAAAATTCTTCATAGCATCTTTTCCAGGGAAAGTTAAATTAATCTAAATTCAGTGTTGATCTGTCAGAAAGAATGCAAACACATGCCTTAAAATGCAAATTAAAACATAAAATAAAAATAGATTTTTCTGCAGAACTATAATATAGTTGAGATCAAACTTTGATTTATCGCCCTTTTTAAAGAATATAAACAGAAGCCCTCCTGTCTCTTAAAGTCATGAATCTTTATCTTTGTTTCAAACATGGCATTTATAAATCAGAGGAGTTGTCCAATTTCTAGACATTTCTTCTATCAGTTTCTCAGCAACATGTAAGTGTATTAATGCAGCTGTCTGAAGAGATGAGTTCAGTAAAATGTAGCCTTTGTCAAGAGAGAAGAAAAGGAAATTTTATTAGTTCGTTAGCCAGGCTGTTCCTACAAGTTGTGTCTCTTCCTCTGTTTTATATCATCACCCAGAATTATATCTGTCCATCTCTCCCCATTCCCCCTTACAAGCAGCTTTCTTCCTCTTTTTGTTTACCTGTTTTGTTTTTTTACTTTTCCTATCTAAACTAATTATGGAGATAGACTGAACCAGAAGACTACATTAAAGAACTTGTCAACCATCACTCTTCCATTACGATAAACAGATGCAATTTTCTTCAGTATAAAAAGATTACAGTCAGATTCCACAGGTCTTTATTCTGTATTCACAACGCAGAAACATTGGAATATGTTCTTTCTTTTGTGCTATTTATAAGTAGAAACAAAATAAAGATTTTAATCTCTAACTATCTCAGCTCCTACATACCTATGAACTGAATCTTCTGAATACAGTGTAGTGGCTTTAGCAAAAGGAAACCTAAGTACAGTACTGTAGAACTGAAGCCAGTTTCTAGAACCACAGTACAGTACTTTCAAGAAGAGACCATACCTTCTGCCTGGAATTTAGTAACATTCTCACTTTCTCAAAAGCCAGTCATGTCCACAGACATTTCTGTGGTCATGTGACAGACATGATTAGAGGACACAAAATGCTGTTACTTTCCCCACCTAGGGTTGCCATAATTCTCTTCCACCAAACCGGGACAGCCATGTGACATCATTGCATTCTTCAAACTGTGCATGTGTCACAGAGACCATAGCTCTAAGACCCCACAGAATCCCCGTCCAGGGTGGGCAGCCACCATCAGTTTAAAAAAAGCTATAGTCAAGAGGTTGTTTCCCATATGATTCTTCTTGCAAAAGATGGTTCTTGATGGTTCTATTTTTATTTCTTTTCCCATCTCTGCCCTAGCTCCTGCCAACCTAGCATTTTGAAGACATAGCTGTCAAGTGTCCCGTATTGGCCGGGAACCTTCCATATTTTACCCTCTTTCCTGCCGGCGGCCCATATAAGTCAGACTGCAATGCCCTAATGCCACCACTGGAGGGCTGGACAGGATAAGCATAGCTGTCAAGTTTCTCCTTTTGTCTGGGAAATTTCCCTTATTTTCAAATCCAAAAATTGACAGCTATGACTGTAGATAAATTGGGACCACTTTGGAGGGAAGGTAAACAGTATTCCATGCATTCCAGTGTCTAGTCATGTCTGCTACATGACCATGGAAACATCTGCAGATGCAGACAGCACTGGCTCTTCAGCTATGAAGCAGAGATGAGCACTAAACCCTAGAGTTGGATATGACTGGTTTTCGAGCAAGGGTGACCTTTACCTTTTTAAAATTTCTTGAGCCACTCTTTAAACCATCCTTCCTCCCCCTGAGGTCATCCCCCCTCTCCTTCACACACACACACACACATTGAAGTAGACCATACCTGTCAACCTTCCCGATTTGGCCGGGAAAACCCCGTAATTCGACGTCGATTGACGTCATAACCCGGCCCCCGCTGCCAAAACCCCGTAAGGGTTTTACCCCTTCCACACATGCGCGGAAGCGCTACGTCGCTTGCGTAAGGGCTGCGCAAGCAACGTAGTGCTTCCACGCATGCGTGGAAGGGGTAAAACCCTTCCACGCATGCGTGGAACGCGACCTGCGCACAAGCGATGTGCGCAGGTCCCATTTTTCTGGAGCCGCAGGTTGACAGGTATGAAGTAGACTCACCCTCAAACCCCACATGAGGATCCCTTGGAAAAAAATTCTAAGGAGGGGCCCAGAACGGCAACGCAGCACATGGAGCATCTGTTTCCCTCCAAAAGGAGAAAAGCAGGAGACAGGAAGGTACTTATTTTGCAATGGACAACTCTTCACTTTCTGTCCTCCCTCTCTAGGAATAGCGACTCTATGAAATTAACCCTTTGTTTCCAGGATTTTTACATGTTTTTTTCTTGAACCAGCTGGGACTGCTTCAATCCGGGAAAATCCTGGGAAATCGGGATTTAGTGTCTTGCAACAGAAGACAAGCAGGAGCCACAGTAAGGGCTAAAACCAGGTTTATTGCATCGTAGTAAAGTGAACATGAGGTACAGGTGAGACAACAGCCTTATTTATAGTACATTTTGAATAGCCCGGGTAACAGTCCACGCCCATCTTCTCCAGATGCAGTAGAGGCAGTAGCACCCTGCCCGATGCAGTAGAGGTAGTAGTACCCTGCCCTTCAGGTATGCAGGTGAATGGGTATCCTGTATCCAACGCTGCTACTGCAGGTGCAGCATTGTTCTTTAACAGCTTGATACAATGAAACAATGATTGCTTACAGTAGATACAATTGACAGATACAAAACCGTTAAAGGGATACTTAACACAGAACATTCATTACATAACACGGGACATATGACAACTCTATTCCCAGCAAAGCTGTACTATCTATCTACTTGCAATTTCTTGCTTTTAAACTGCTAGGTTGGCAGGGGCTGAAATGGATGACAGGAGCTCACTCCCTCACACAGCACTCGGGTCTTGAACTGCTGACCTGCCAACTTTCTGGTTGTCTTAACCACTGAGCCATTGTGACCTGGAATTTATCAATACTCTAAATAGAATTGGGAACCTCATGGATGTTGCCAACCCATGTGATCAACTTCCCCAAATCCCACTTCTTTTATCCAGCAAGGTTAAATAAACTTCCATTCTTATCTCTCGCCTCTGACTCCTCATCAGAGATAAGGCCTAGGACCTTCCCGCCTAAAGATATTTAAAGCACAGAAAAATATCTTTAAGGTCCTAATAAAAACTGAGGAGAAGGTATGGAAATCAGGGCATAGGTTTTAAAAACCCATGGCTATCATTATTTATGAGTACATTTAAGGTGCATTTTGCCTGCCTGCATACTGTTGCAGGACTGCAGTGGCTCAAGTGGTTAAGATGCTGAACTTGACGACTGGAAGGTCAGCAGGTCAGCAGTTTGTGACCCGAGTACTGCACAATGGAGTGAGCTACTGTCTCTGTCACAGCTCCTGCCAACTTAGCAGTTCAAAAGCAAGAAATTGCAAGTAAATAGGTACCACTTCGGTGGGAAGGTAAACAGCGTTCCATGCGCTCACTCTGGTGTCTAGTCATGCCTGCCATATGACCATGGAAACGTCAGCAGATGCAGACAGCACTGGCTCTTTGGCTGTAAATCAAGATGAGCACTGAACCCTAGAGTCAGATATGATTGGCTTTTGAGCAAGGATGACCTATACTGTTGCACTGAAGCATACTCCTAAGCAGACATGCATATCTGTGCTTTATATGACCAAAAGCTGTATCACCAGGACAACATGCCAAGGAGTCATGTAAAATAACAAGATGTGTTTATCCTTCATGGGAAAATACCAAAATTACTGTAGTAGGAATTGCATCTGGGCCCACCCATTTTGCTTTGCCACAGTACCTGAACTGTCCTTGGTTCACCATCCCATCCACTTAGACTATAGGATCTTGTATCACAATTAAACAACACAACATGGCCATACACTATGATAAATACTTCTCTCTGAGGAGAAAATAATTGATATCCCCCCCAAAAAAATTTTTGGGGGGTGGGCTGCATTGACAGTTGGTAGCATAGCAATCTGAACTTGGTGGGGTTTTCTTCTCAGTAGACATGCATAAGTTTGCATTGAGATGTATTACAGATTGCAGTTCATTGTTACCTAAATTCATTTTCTTTTTAAAATGTTTATAAAATCCAAACATAAAGGACTTCTTCTTTCTTGTCCCGATCAAACCCTTGGACTGCCAAAATGAAGCCATTTCCTTGGCTTTGTCATTGGCCAAACTTAAATCCTCATTGTTGCATGTTTCTGGCAGTAATCAGCAGACCAGTAACATAAATGAGAAACATCATGAAATACTGTTTTCCCCATGGTTCACAAAGGAGATTAAAATTTGGTCTGCTACCATTTCCATACATAGAAAGCTAATTTCCAATTCTGTCTTCTTCCTTAAATATTACTTTTGTGTCACCATCATTTAAACAACTGACAGTGTTAATTACTGTAGTGGTGGACATGAACTTAATTAACCTAATCAGCCCACCAAGGAACTGTCAGGTATGTTTTTCTGTCAGAGCTAGGTCATAACATCTAATTGGTTGTGAATATTGAGTTCTCTTTCAACTAACTGCAGTTGCAATGCTAATGAATTCCTTTATTGCTTCACTCCTCTGGAAAAACGACTCAGCATAGCCACAACTAGGGCAGGGCAAGGGTCTCCTTTGCTCAAAAGCCAGTCATGTCCAACTCTACGGGACTGTGGTCATCTCCGTTTACAGACAAAGAGCCAGCATTATCTGCATTTGCAGACATTTTTGTGATCATGTGGCAGGCATGACTAGACACCAGAGTGCATGGAATGCTGTTCATTTCCCACCCAATTTATCCACTTGCAATTTATCTACTTGCAATTTCTCGTGTTCAAACCAGTGATGTACTGTGGCCAGTTCTCAATGGTTCTTGCGAACCAGTGGCGGAAATCCCAGGCCATGCCCACTTGTCCAGCCATGCCTACCTCTCGGCCTGCCCCTCCCAGCGCCACCGGAAACGTGTCCCATTTGCCTCGCCCAGGGTCAAAGGCTCTGTCACCTCCGCACATCCATCGCGCCTTCGGCCCTGGGTGAGGTGAATGGGATGCATTTCTGGTGGCGCTGGGAGAGGGAGGTTGGTGGCAGCCCACCAACCAACCCACCCCGCTCACCTCCCAGCAGTGCCGCTGGCAGGGACGCATTTCTGCCAGCGCTGGGAGGGAGAGGTCAGTGTCAGCCCACCAACCCACCCCGCTCACCTCCCAGCAGTGCCACCGGCAACACTTCCCATGCTCCTAGCCCAGGGCCAAAGGTGCAATTTCACCTCCGCACTTCCCGCGCGACTTTAGCCCTGGGTGAGGTGAATGGGATGCGTTTCTAGTGGCACAGCCCACCAACCTACCCCTCTCACCTCCCAGCAGCGCCGCTGGTGAAAGCATGCCCGGACGGTGAGGGGCTGACCCGCCAGCAGCACCTCGCTGCTCTGGGACCTCCGCAAAGCAAGAGAGCAAGGGGGGTTTGAGGCCACACCCACAGATTGCCACGCCCACCAAGTGGGTAGTAAATTTTTTTGCAGTGCATCACTGGTTCAAACTGCTAGGTTGCAAATTGGGTTTTGACCCAGATGTTGAAATTTAGAGGGTGCAGAAATGTGCTGCACAGAAAGGGTTAATATGCACGCGCACACTTGCACACACACAGGTATTTGCTGCTTGAAGGGTGTGAACCCCACGGTTCCACATGCATATACTGCTTCCAATCTCACCTCTCTTCACTGAAGGAAATATAAAATAGGCAGAAATTTTTTGAAGTGGTAGCCATGTTAGTCTGTGCAAGCATATCAGAGAGTAAACAAAACAACACAACAAAAAAGACAAAAAAAGTTGTGGCACCTTAAAGACTAACTCCTGTATTTAGCAGTAAATGTGAGCTTTCGAGGATCAAGTCTGACAAAGTGGACTTTATCCATGAAAGACTCATTTAAATACATAAATTTATCTTTACGATGCCACAACTTATTAAAAATCTTTTTTGTTGTTTTATTTTGTTTACTCTCTGATAAAATAGGCAGGACTCAGAAGAGAAGCAATATCACTGCTTCATGCTCTGACACAGGCATTCTTCCCCACTCTTCCATTCAGCAACCTGGTGGTGCAGTGGTTAAACTGCTGTACTGCAGCCAGAACATTGTGAGTTAGATCCTGACCACGGCTCAAGGTTGACTCAGCCTTCCATCCTTCCTAGGCCAGTCAAATGAGTACCCAGCATGTTGGGGGGGAATGCTAATTACCTTGTGAACTGCCCAGAGAGTGCACTAAGCACTATGGGGTGGTACATAAGTGTTATTGCTATTCTTTTCTTATTATGTTAATTTGGCTCTGCAAATTACTCTAGCTTTGTTTTTGTTTTTTTATAAAGAAGAACTTTGATTAGCAAATGTTTGTCTGCACTGTCTGTTTTCTGAAGGATACAAATGACAACTGAGGAAGAAGATTCACAGAAGCTGTAATAGTGACATTCTGTAAGCTTCACCTGTGAACTACTTTGGTTCTCCCCCTTCTTACCTGAGCACGGAAAGAGAGCAGCAATGAAGCTAATCCAGGACCAAAGGACAAGCTGTGCTCATTCATCCTCAATATGGGGCTGCGGTGGCTCAGTGGTTAAGAAGCTTGCCTTGTTAACTGGAAGGCTGGCAAGTCGGCCATTTGACACCCGGCTACTGCATGATGGATTGAGCGCCCGTCTCTGTCCCAGTTCCTGCTAACCTAGCAGTTCGAAAGCAAGAAATTGCAAGTAGATAAATAGGGACCACTTCGGTGGGGAAAAGATCTTGGGCACATGAAAAGAGCCTCATTCGGGCGTCCCCTGAGCGGAGTTTCTCCAGCAAAAATCCTTTCAACACAGAATAATTTCTGTCACGCAATTATTATTATTCATCCTCAATGAGCTGGAGAAGCCACTCTCAGGGACTTCTTAATGATCCGAAAGCAACAAAGAATCTTGTGGAACTTTAAAGGATAGCAAATTCTATAGGACAGAAACTTTCAGCGCTGGCTCTTCGGTTTTGAAACAGAAATGAGCACTGAACCCTAGAGTCGGATACGATTGGCTTTCGAGCAAGAGAAACCTTTACCTAGGCTGCCATGAATGAAAAAAATGCCAAATGAAAACTGTTAATCTGTAAGGTTCCACAGAACTCTAGTTTCTGGTGCAACAGACATCTACATATGTGCCCCTTGAAATGTTTTGTACAGCTACCCCTGAGAGGTACAGGATAACATATCCACCTAGACTAATCTCTGTATCTGTCATGTCAACTTTTCCAAAGGAAGGGAGGAGTTGTTGAAACTAGGGTCAAGGTTTCCTTGAAAGCTAATCTTGGATGAAATTAAGTACTTGGTTTTCTGATAGCATATCCCAGAGGGTTTATAAATCAACAATTTATACAACCAATGTAGAGGTTCCTTTGAATAGGTGGATAAATGCAAATCATTCAGAATAATCTGATAGCTGAATGTGACTCCTTATGAGAAAAACACCCTGCGGAGTTAAACTAAATTGAATATGGCAATTGGGGTAAAAAAAAAAAGATACAAATGCAAGAAGGCTGGCATGTGACTCACTAACTGAAACTCAGCAAAGTGGGCTACTTTGCTGTCCATCAGCAAAGTGAGAATGTTGGCATTGCTTTCTCAGTGAGAAAGACTAAACAGTTTTCCAGGTACTGTACTAATATATGCAAAAGGAGAGGAGAAATCTGCCAAATGGAAACTCATTTCCTTGTGTCTGGCTTATGAAAATGATGTGACCACTAGCCTAAATGATGGAGCGGCTGATCAGAGAAAGAGAAGCAGTCTGTAAATATGTATTTTCACACATAAAACTTTAACCAGCTAAACCTTAATTTGGTGTTAATATGAATAGAAATCAAATTTGTTCAAAATTCACGTTCACTTTCTATGATATATTATATTTTCCCTGCAGTGGCTGAAGTGGCTAAGACGCAGCGGAAGGTCAGCAGTTCGATTCCCGAGTACTGCAGAACGGAAATGAGCTCCCGTCTTTGTCCCAGCTCCTGCCAACCTAGCAGTTCGAAAGCAAGAAAATTGCAAGTAGATAAATAAGGACCACTTTGGTGGGAAGGTAACAGCATTCTGTGTGCTCCAGTGTCTAGTCATGCCTGCCACATGACCACAGAAACATCTGCAGAAGCAGACAGCGCTAGCTCTTCGGCTTAGAAACAGAGATGAGCACTGCGCCCTAGAGTCGGATCCGACTGGCTTTCGAGCAAGGGAAACCTTTACCTTTACTAGTTGCTTCGCTCATTGGAAATCATTGCAAGGCTGTTTTTCAAAGATATGTTTTAGTCTTTTGTAGGAAAACTACTGCCATTTGCAAATGGTGGACAACCACAGTTTCCCAAATCCTTAACTATTAGCTGTGATGGCTGGAACATTCGTGAGCCAAATTTGGCAAGCACTGCCTATTAACCTGTTGTGAAATGAAAATATTGGGATAACAACACTGGGGGGGTTGCCTTGTTTTTTGTTGAGGTGTGGTTAACTGATTAAAAGGGAGTCAGCTTCTGGGATTTTTACCTGCTTGAAGTCTCTGTGTGAATGGTACTATGTGAAAGGTACATGTCCCTATGTGAATGTAGGATGGGGCTGTAGCCCCTCTGCACCACTGCTTTAACCTGTGCTGACCTACCCCAGTGGGCAGTCTCCACATGCTGGAGCATGCTGGGCATTTATCAAGCACTCAAGATACTGTCATGTGCTTTTGATACAAAATTAAACAGGGATGAAAAAGAACTGGTTTCAATTCTGATGACAACTGGAAGACAGTGTATTGCAAGGAAGTGGAAAGAAACTGGGAAATTAGTATAGAAGAATGGTATAAGGAATCATGGCAATTGGCCCTGAATAATAAATTAACCTGGGATTTGAATGAAAACAAAGGGTTAATTATAGAAAATAGATTTTAGTTGATTTGGAAACCTTTTGTGGATTTTTGCGTTAAGGAAAGGTGTTGGAATGGCTGGCTGCAAGGAAGACACGCGGAGGCAACCGTGTGGTGAAGTCCAGCCCCGACCAGAGTTGGGGGTATGTATTTATTACCCTGCCTTGGGGTCGTGACACGTACCTAGGGCATTAGTGCTGCCCCTATACAGAAGGCTTGCATATGTGGCATTTTCCGGTGGTCAGCTACAATGCCAGCTCTTGGAAGTTGCCCTGTGGTTAATGGACAGCCCACAGTTAATTGCCTTGGGCTGGCGAAACCCATTGTTCCTGCCCTAATCTCGGGGTCTATGTGTATTGACTCAGGGCATCTAACTTTGTTCTCTGTCTGCCTTGGCTTGTTTGCCCTGCTCTATTTGCCCTCAGCCTGGGTTATGTTTCATCTCTAACTAGCCCACTTTATCTTCCCAATTTCCTTTCCTGCAGAGTCCAGTTGATTCCTGGATTTGTTGACACCGAGCGAACCCCTGAGGAAAGGTTAAATTGCCAATTATTCCCGCAGGCAACCCACATTTCCCCTTCCTTTATTATTTAAGTCAGCCTGGCTGAGGGCACGATAGATGTAGGACATGATTTGTCTGGGCATAACTGTTTCTTTGGGTCTCCGCCGTGAGGTACACATTGACAAGAGTGATGGAATGCATTATGCAAAGCAGCAGAACATAATTCCCACTACTATAATGCCAGCAATAGCTTTGAGCACTGTTTTCAACCACCCCCATGGGACCCAGGACCATGATTCATCCCACCATGCCCAGTTGGCATTCTCCTTGATGTGTTTAACTAAGGTGTCAAGTTTGGTGATTTGACTCTGGACTTTGCGAGAATTGTCCATGAGGTTAAAACAACACATGTCCCAGACAGATTCACAGCCCAAATGGTGTAAAAGCAGCAAATAGTCAATTGCTGCGCAGTTGTCTAAAACCGCATGTCTCAGTTCAGCCTGCTCTCAGTTTAGCATGGCAATGGCTGATGAAGTATGATTGATGGCTTTGGCTAGTGCGCACGCCAGTTGGCCGATTCTGCGTGCATTACCCACTGCTAGTCCGGGCACCCCTATGATACTGACTGCTAGGGACACAGCTTTGCTAAGTACGGAGATATCGCTATCACATTTCTCATCTAACTGGACCGCCTGTTTGGGCCGTGCTGGCCTTGGGGTTACCGGGTTTGGGGTTACCATCTCCCTTTCGGGGAGTACCAGGGTTAAATGACTCACACAGCAGTATGAGTCTGACACATTAGCAGGTATATAGTTCCAAGTCCGTTGGTTACAAGTGAAAAACCACCCTGTAGGCAAAATAATATGAGCATACACATAACTGATTGTCTCTGGTTGTTCACATTTCCAAGTCTCTTTCCCAGGGCTCAGGCAATGATGGTGCGGGCTTTTGGCTGTGGAGCAGCCCGTCATCCTGGCATAGGGTGTGTTTTGGCTGATGGCCACCCGAGGTGTGTAGAAGGTGACTGCATCAGCTGGCAAATTCTTTGTTACCTGAGTACCCCAATTTGCGTAAGACGCGTAAGTGATCTTGTGATGGTGTCCAAACGCGTGCAACCATTCAATGTCCCCAGCCTGCTCTCCCGGTGTTTGGCACACTGGGATCAGACATGTACTTTAGAGAGAAGCAGTGTCCGTGGTTTGTTGCAAGCAAAAGTCCGATTGGTTGACATGTCCGGCTAATTTCTCCCTAATATTATATTGGAGTCTGGCAGTTAAATCTCCACCAGATGTCTGGTCCTCATAAGATGCTTGAACCCCTCCCCCCATCATCAAGGAAAGGATCAAGATGATCATCAGGGAATTAATAATAATAATAATAATAATAATAATAATAATAATAATAATAATAATAATAATAATAATAATAATAATAATAATAATAATAATAATAATAATAATAATAATAATAATAATAATAATAATAATAATAATAATAATAATAATAATAATAATAATAATAATAAAGTTTAATTTATATACCGCTTTTTTCAGCCCAACGGGCGACTCAAAGCGGTTCTACATCCAATAGGTACACAATATAATCCAAAAATACACAGTTAGTAAGGTATACAAAATAAAACAACAATACAGAGTTCAAAATACACAATAAAGCAGTATACAAAAAAATAGACAATAATACACTTTACAAATTCAAATTACCACAAAGCATCAAACAGAGCAGCAAAGTCATTTCCCGAGCGGGAGGGGCCCAGAACAAGGCAGGCAAGAGTCTCCAAGTGGCCCCTCCTGGCTCAGACCATCTCCCCCTCCTCCTCCTCCTCTGGCGGTGGCAAGGCGCGGAGGTGTGTGAGCGGGAGCGTCCTTTGGTCTCGAGCTGGCAGTCTTTTGTCCTTTTGAATTGTAGGTGATTTGAGCTAGCACTGCGGCCACCATGTTTTGTAGGTTGGGCTCAGTGTTTTGCTCCCTCAGAATGGATATAGCATCATCACACAAGGTCTTGATCATCCCCCAGGTCACTCTCTGCTCTGGTCTCGGCCGGGGTTGTCTGCTCCGCCTGGGTCCTCTCGTCAGGCTCACTCCCTCCATCTCGGGCAGGGGATCTGGGATTGCTCTGGTCCACACCATGCTGCTCAAAATGAGGCTTCACGCAATGAGTGGTTATCCAGACAGGTCCTGTGGGGGGCATAATCGATGCATACCCTCTCCCCCATGTTATCAGGGGTGCCAGGCCTCTCCAAGAGGGGTCTGGCAGCACCCTAAAGTGAACCATGGGTCATGGGAGGATTTCCTGCTGTCGGAAATGCTTCTCCTGTGAGGTGCAGTCAGCAAAAATGTTGAGGTGATTGTAAGCGAATAATACTTTGTATAGGCATTGTTGCGCCTGATCCTGGCATTTCGGGGGGGGGGGACTTTCTCCTCCCTTTCTGTTTGTTTTTTAATGTAGGACTTTAACATTCGGTTCACCCGTTCGACAATGGCTTGTCCCTGGGGATTGTATGGGATTCCAAATGTGTGTTTCACGTCCCAAGTTGCTAGAAATGATGCTAGCTGTTTGGAACTATAAGCCGGTGCATTATTGGTCTTCAAGAGGTCTGGTTCATCCATGACCACGAAGCATGTCAAAAGGTGTTGCTCTAATGAGTTGCAGCTTCTCCCTTCTGGGCCGTGGCCCAGGCAAACTGCGAAAAAGTGTCAATGGAGACGTGCATATACTGCCATCTCCCAAACTGTGGGAATTGTGTGACATCCATCTGCCAAATCTTGTTAGCTCCCGTCCCTCGTGGGTTGGTCCCCCATGAGGGCCCCCCTGGCACTCCTGCGCATTGCAGACAGGAGTGCACGATTCCTTGTGCTTGTGACAATGGCAGGTTAACAGCCATGCCAGCGCCTTGGCATTTTGGTGGGAAAATGCATGGCTTTGGATCAGGGTCGTAAAGATGCCTGTGATCAATTTCTGGTGGGTTTGTCTAGCGGCCGCATCGGCCCTGCTGTTGCCCTATGAAATGGGACCAGGTAGATCCTGGTGGCTTCTAATGTGGGCCACATACAGAGCTTCTCTGCGGTGCCACAGGTGAAACTGTATGGTCAAAAATAGGCTTATCAGATTTTTGTCTATGGCAGAAGTAACATAGGCTCCTGGTAGACTGTGGATCAAATTCCTAACATACTGGCTGTCAGTAATGCTGTTTAGTGGCTCCCTGGCGAACGTTTTTAAAGCAAGATTCGCTACTGCCAGCTCCGCTTTCTGTGCTAATTTCTGCGGAAGTGTCAGCAGCGTTTTCCAGACTTTTTCTTCATGCCAAGTGAGAACTCTGTACACCTTTCCCCCATTGGTGAACACCATCTTGGCTCCCTGAGTGGGAGTCATGTACAGTATGCCCTGCAGTCTGATGGTCTGAGTCTGAAGTGAAACTAGTCTGGGGTCCTTTGACAAATGGTACGCCAGGTTCCCTGTGAACCCTTCTAATGCTATGAGCAGGGTTTCTTCCAGTTGCATTAATTGCTGCATCTGCTCTTTATTGAACGGCACGACTATTTTGGCCAAGTCATATCCTGAAATGTCCCTTTCTCTTAACCTTCCCTTGTGGATAACTGTGGCTACCAATTCCTGCGGAGGAATGATGTTTCTGGATGAGGTGTTTGGTAGATACACCCACTCCATGATTTTGCCCCCCCCCCCCCGCTGGAGTCTACACCTAGTGCTCCCGTGAACACGGTCTCTATTCTGATGATGTACAGATTTAATATGGGGACATGTAGTCCCTCGCTGATCCTGTCCACCCACCAGTGGCTGAGAATGCTGTTCACTGCCTCTAACGTTTGCTTAGCCTCACGCGGAAATTATATCCAGTCGGCCTGCTGTTTCCCTTGGGATAAGAGCGTGAAGAGCAGTTTCAAAAGGTCTGTGTCTATCTTAAAATATGGCCTTGCCCAATTAATGTTCCCTAAGATCTGCTGTAGCTCTACGAGCGTGATTGTGTCTTTAATGTTGATCTTGGCAGCACTGGAGCTGCTAAAGATTGAAGCAACCGGTGCCCTAAGTATGAATAGGGTTCAGTTCTCTGCACTTTCTCAGGAGCTATGACTAATCCTTTCTCCCCCAGTGTGCTCTGGAGGTCTTGGAATATATCATTGTCTAACTTTGGCGCTGCAATCAATATGTCATCCATGAAATGGCAAAGTAGAACTTTGGGGTGCAGGTTCCAGAACCCCGCCAAAGCCCCGTTGACATAGATCTGGCAGAGTTGAGCATTTGGCAAATACTTCCACGCGGACCTTTGGGTGGGTTCCTTATGGTTAGTGACTGGCACTGTAAACGCGACCCTTTCCCTGACCCTAGGGTCTAAAGGGATTGTGTAAAAGCAGTCCTTTAAGTCTACGATCAAGATCTCCCACCCTTCGGGGATCATATTCAGATTGGGAGTACTGCATTGAAGCGGTCCCATGGGCTGAATGCATTTGTTGATTTCCCTCAAATCGTGAAGAAGTCGCCACTTTCCGGACTTCTTTTTAATGACAAAAATCGGTGAATTCCAGGGACAGGTGGATGGTTCTATGTGTCCTGAATCTAGCTGCTCTTTAACGAGCTACTTAAAAGCCTCTAATTTTTTCCCAACTATCGGCCATTGTTCCACCCATACCGGTTCATCGGTTAACCATTTGAGCGGTAGGGCCATTATCTGAAAGTTAGGGTGGCATGATACTGCTGTAGAATGTATCTCCCCCAGAGGTTGACGGGCACATCTAAGACGTACGGGCGTATTACCGCTGCACCGTCTGCCCCTGGGATGGTGACTTCTACCCAATCTCAGCTTCTATAGGCTTCCTGGATTCCTCCTACCCCCCCTCCCCCCACACACTCACACACATCTGAAACTGCCTCGATTGCCCACTCATTGGGCCATAATTTCTTGCTAATTATGCTCACATCAGCTCCTGTGTCCAGCAGACCCTCAAAAGGCCTTCTGTTCAAAAACACCTTAATGACAGGTCGCTGTTTCCACTATGGTCTGTTCCACTGTCGCTATGATCTGGTATCCTTCTACTGCCCCTTCCTCTTCCTGGCGGTCTGTCAACCCAAATCCTGAATCTCCTCTGATTACCTCCTTGCCCCACCTGGCAAATGATATGGAACCATGATCAATTGCACTACTGAGTCCCCTTTGCTGATTGTCTGGGGTAGGTGTGTCCACAACTGGACTTTGATGATGCCTGTATAATCGGAGTCTATGACTCCTGGGATCACGAAGATCCCTTTCTTCCCTGCACTGCTACGAGGCAAGACTTACCCTACTGTTCCTTGGGACAGGGGACCTTTGTACTGGGTGTTATCTAAGTTGACTGTGCCTGGCAGGTCGCAAATAACGTCCTCCTGGCACTCTAGGTCTAACCCTTGCTGCCTGTGCCTCGGAGATGCTTGGGGTGACTATTGGGATGTCCGCTCTGGAGCCTCCAGAGTGGTGGTTGTCTCTATTTGGACCGGGGCCAGAGACATGCCCGTGGCCCGGTTTCCCGAAGCCGTGCACTGGCGAGCCCAATGAAAGTTGTTATGGCACCTTGGGCACTGGGTGGATGGTTGGGCCGGGTGGCTCCTGGGAGGGCTGCCTCCCCCCTTGTTGTGCTGCTTTGTTCTGCACTCTGTGGCAAAATGTCCCATCTTCCCGCACTGGTAGCAAGCTTCCATGGGTTTGTTCCCCCCTTGTACGGCCGCCGCTACCAGCCCCATTTTATAGGAGTCTGTCCCAACATCCACGCAAGCCCTAATTGTCTGTGAGCATCAAATTGGTTCTGTGGCCCATTGCCTGCAGTATTTTGCAGCAGTCGAGGTTGGCATTGTCCTTTGTCAGCTTCATCATAAGCTCCTCCTGGTTGTCTATCTGTCTGCTGATTGCTTCCTCTAGCCGGTTAATGAAATCCTTGTAGGATTCCTGAGCTCCCTGTTTTATGGTCGTGTAGTTCTTGGTGCCCTGGCCAGTGATGGGTACCTTGAGGTATGCCTTGAAGGCGGCCTCCAAAGCCAGCTGGAGTGTGGCTGCTAGCAGGGCAGACTGCGTTTGGATGGTATCGAACTGTCCAGAGCCATATATTTGCTCAGGAATTACTGCTCCTCCCATCCTGGCAGCCCTAGCCTGCACTTCTAACCTGTACTCGCTGTCCCACAATAGGTACTGGCTGGGGTTCAGCATCATCCTCATCGTGACTTTCCAGTCATGAGGGATGAGCGTGATGGATTCCCACAGCTGTTGCAACGTGCCCCTTGTGAATCTGCTTTGGAGCCCTGTGTTTGTGATTGCTTTGCGGATCTCCGCAAGCAGCTTGTATGGAATGGGCGTGTATGTCGCCAGCTGATTGCCCGTGATTGCGTCCATCTCTAAGCGGACTGGGCACAGCAGCTGGAGCTCAGCCAGTTCTGCAGCCGGCAATTCCCCCTTGCACAATTCCTCCTTAACCATTAATTGGAAAGGACTCTTAGTGATCCAGGAAGCGCCTGCGCTTCCTAGGTTCCTGCCCACCCCCGCGGCTTCTGCAGCTGCCACGGAAGGGGAGTCCTCTAAGCCCCCATGCCTGAACTGGATGGTCGGATAGAGACACGCTGGGGCTGATGGTTCTACATAAGCTGGGTGTTTCTCAGTCTCTACCCGGGCTGGACTTACGGCTGCAATTATCTGCCTACATTTGCTCCAAGCCCCTAGGATTTTTGCGCTTGCTCGGGGTTCTTTCCTGAGATATTTCCCTATTCTATCCCACACCTCTAGATCCATTGTACCTGCTTCTGGGTAAAACAAACTGTGTTCCCCCAAATACACCATTAAGTCCGTCAGGCTCTTTTTCCTGAACCCTATCTGATGCTGGCTGTCCAGGTCTTTGAGCTCCCTCACATGAGCTCGCTGCCTGACGGATGAATTATGCTCCCCCATGCATGCCCCCATACTACTTGAGGGGGGTCCCTGGATTCACTTCCGCAGGACGAGTCGTCATGCCTTGGAGGTAGTAAGTCGGGGCGGACAGTGCACAGGACGATGTCCCTCGGGTCTGGTCAGTTGGTTGGGATCGCGGCTATGGCTCTCTGCCGCGAGCTTCTGCTGTGCCTCTGCTGCTCAGGATCACAGCTTTCCCCTGGCTTTGGAACGCGTCCGTTCCAATTGATGCGTGTATATACCTTTCTTATCTTGTTTTGAAGGAGAAACATAATAAGGGGATTGCTGTAGTGATTCAAATATTTATCATTCTAAAGTGTAAGAAAACTAACCTATATTCCACAATCAAAAGACAAGATTGAGACTGGTAGTACTGAATGTATCAACTACGTAACTATAACATAACTCATTATTTTCAAATATTTGAGTATTCTTCTTTGTCTTCATGTGTTTTATTTTTATTATTTTTATTATTTTTATTATTTTTGATGTGTATTATTACATATTTCTTGTAAAAATTCAATTAAAAAGTTTATTAAAAAAGATACTGCCATGTGCTTTCATGTTCTTACAGCTAATGATTTCAGACTCCAGCACTATTTTTGTCCTGTGGAGAAGACAGGGGGAATTGACGGGTGGAACTATGTTCTGTGGGAGTTAGAGGCGGTTATGGGTCTGATAGCTTTTTTTGTCACTGCTGTTATTATTTGGCAGGCTAATAGGCAGCGACTGCCACACCTATAATTCATTGAACTTCCCACAGAGTTTAGCCATTGTTTAACTAATTTGCAGCTGTATCTATAAATGAGCACATGCAATTCTGTGCAGTTCAGGCTTCCCTAATGTCCTCCTCTTTGGAGATGCATATCCACCATATTGGTGATGTAGTAAGAGGCTGCTTTATGGTAAAGGAGGCCTAAATGCATGTGGTGATGGATCACCAATTTAAGGTCTTACCTCTCCAACATGTGCAAGATGGCAGAGATGAGTGACAGATACATGGCACACACAAAAAGATGGAGCTATGAAGCACAGTTTTCTTCTCTCTTTCTGCCACAAATGTCCTGCCATGAACCAAAAATGTTCAGATTATGTGTGCGTGCCCATGCACATGCACACACTAGAACAAGCAAAGAATGTGGAGTAATTTATTAACTGTTCTTCATATTTCACTGCTCTCCCCTCTTAAGTCCAGAGGTAAAGATTTACTCTGTGGAACAAAGGCTTGTGTTCATTCATCCCAGAACAGACAGATGAAGGCAGAAAATGACTGATGGAGGTTTCAGGAAACTGGCTTTAAAATGCCTTTACCTGGGAAAAGACCTAAGTCTCCCACACTACTACTAGCTTTCAAATTAGAAATTCCTTCACACAAGGGCTGTGGCCTACAGAACATTTCCAGACAAATGATCTGGCTGAAGCTTTTCCAGACAAACGACCTGCCCGGAGCACTTAACTGCTAAGCCTATGCACGTTGCCTAGGAGCCATTTTACTATCATTTACTATCATTTATCTGGTAGAGAGATGGGTTTTTGTTTTTCCTTTTAAATTTCATTTGGGGAGGCAGCTTCACTATTTTGTTTTTAAAATCAGTATTATTTTCAAGGCAGGACCTTCCACGCCCACATCTACATTGGAATGTGTTAATAATTTGCTTTTTGGAGTTGAAAGGTTCTTTGAGAGGAGGCAGCATAAACACATCTCAATCCGTTCAAAGGTCTCTGTCAATTAGCAACAGAAGTATGGTTTCTGTACTATGGTCTGAATGGACAGACCTGACATTTGGGCAATTGCTTTTTTAAAAAAAACTGCTTCTACTCATTGTGTTTAAAGTTACAAATTATATCAAGAAACACGGCAAGAAAATTTTACAGTTCCCATAAAAACAGCATTATTTTAATCAAGGGAAAACATGAGATTGTGCAGAAATGTTCTCACATTTCAAGGTGTCAAAAGGGAATAAGCCACATGATCTTCTGCTCCAGGATGAGGTTTGAGGATCAGTGTAGATCAACCAGCTTTAGTGTTCAAGGAATGAAGACGCAGACAAATGAAGTAGTGAAATTCAGCTCTTTATTAGTGGGGTTTGAACACAGTTTGGATGGGGCAAAACTCGGACTTATATACACTATAAATAGTAACAGTAACAACAATAACCAAAGCCCATTGGCTAACAGAGTGTGCACATTTTTCGATCCACTTATTTGCATAAGAATAGATACATGAGAAAAGATACATTCCGCTCCTGTCAGATTCTAATTTGCGCACCATATCGAAATCTCGTGAGACTACGCTGTCTGGCGAGATTTTGTATCTGTCAAACAGGGACGCTGTTTTGACAGCTACGGTAGGAAAGTGCAGGAACATGGCGGTTTGAATCGCCTTGACAGTTAAGCATAGATAACGTACATAACACCAGCAGAGATCAGAAGTGCTGTTCACTACCCAACACACAAAAGCAACAAGCAGCCTTGTAACAAGCTTACAGGCAAACACATTCATTATGGTGTGTGCTTTCATGGACTGGAGTCAGATATAGCAGACCTCAATGGGTTAGTCTTTAAGATGCTGCAAGAGCTTTTCTTGTATGTAAATTGGTATACACTGAAAACAATAAAATTGCAAAATGTGATGACAAGAATTAAAATCCTTTTGTTGGTTCCAGCTACAACAGACTCATTAAATTAACACTGATATCAGTCTATTGATTCACTGTGTCTACTCTACAGGGTGGCTCGTAAGTCCCTACCCGGCCTCTCCATAGGCACACGCCCCTCTGCCCAGCAGTCCAATGGGAACGCTCCCTCCCTCCTCCCAGCACAGAGCTCACCCCACCCCTCTGCCTGGCAGCCTGCTGTTGCCAACCGGTATGGTAATTACCATACGGTACGGTAATTTGGCCCTCCGTACGATGTACGATAATTTTCAGTAATTTTTGAAAAATTTTTAAAAAAGATTATTTCTGGTTCCGTCCTGGGTAAAAATGAAAAAAAAAAGATTACTTCTGTTTTCTTCCCTCATAAATATTCAAAGAAAATGCCCACCCAGGCTCTGCCCATAGCTCCGCCCAGACTCCGCCCATAGCTCCGCCCAGTATGCATGCGCAGAAATGCGTCTGCGCATGCGCAAACCTTGTACGGTACTGTACGGTAATTTTTGCGCAGCACCGTACGGTAATTACGGTTTCCAGGTTGGCAATGCTCTCCCAGCAGAACCCTACTCTCTTTGGGGCCAGATAGGGACTTATAGGCCACCGTGTAGTTGGAAATAACAATTCAGTTTAATCACATTATGGAGCTACAAGGAGCAGTCATAAGCTTTGGCAAACCATAAATCCACCTGTATTAGTGCTATTGATACAGAATGGTACCAGATGTCCAAGATTTCAAATAAAGTTATTTCACAGCCCAACCAGAAAATGCCAAGAATATATAATAAAACATTTTTACTTTTATTTTGTATACCAGCTCTTTGGCTGTAAACAGAGATGAGCAAGGACGATCTTTATGTTGTTTATGTTTATTCGGTTTATACCCCGCCCTATTCAGCACATGGCCAACTCAGGGAGGCTAACAACATATAAATAACCCCAAGGTAACCCAAGGGGTTTACATACGAAATACAAAATTCAAAATACAATAATAAATACAATATTCAAAATGCTATTACAAATAGATACAAATTCTGCGGTACAATATATCAAACAAATATAATAGCTGCAAAAAAGTACAATACAAATTATGCAATGAAACACCAAATAAATAAATAACAAATAACAAAATAAGTACCGCAATGACCACGGGCACCTAATGTCCATGACCCATACTCTACGACCGTGATGGAGCCCCATAGTTCAGATGTCTTTGGCGGAGTCAAGGAAAGCTTGGCATTTCTGCGTTGCTCCGGCAACCCTCCTGGCGGGCGGGGCGGGGGAAAGAGAAAGTTCGGCATTTTGAAGCCACTCCAGCCACCCCCAGGTGATCCTTGGCTCCCTCAAGCCCCGACTGGGCTGGGACGCAAACCGGTGGGTAGAAGAGCAGTCCGGTGGGGGGGGTGGCGCTGGCATTTTAAAGCCACCCCAGCCACCCCCAGGTGTTCCTTGGCTCCCTCAAGCCCCAGCTGGGCTGGGACGCAAACCGGCAGGGCTTTCATTTCAACATTACCATTTACTATCACTGTCTTTATCAGAATTTGGAATAATTCAGGGACCACAAACTTCCTTTCTTTGGCTCTTTAACTTATTTGGACAAAGTGTCCTCTGGCAGCTTTTCAAACAAGGGAGATTCCTCTGTAAAGTAGGACATTCAGTCATCCTGCAGGATGTCCGCTATAAGCGGCTGACTACACCATCAAAAATGTTGGAATTTGCTACGCTTATAAAACATGTGAATTCAAATTAATTTCTTTCCAGCTACATGACGCAAATGCAAAATCAAATCAATCCATAACTTTTCCTTCTCAAAAAGGGAAAATATTTTTTCTGTGACACTTGAGGTCTTCTCCTTTTTTCATATCAAAAGGATTTGAAAGGGTTTTCCCCCTATGCAAATGCATGTAAAAACATGGGGGGGGGCATGTCCATAGGCAGTTGGTGTAATATTTACATACCTGTCACCCGCGGCTCCAGACAATCCAGGACCTGCGCAGAACGGTTCTGCGCAGGTTGCTTTTTACACATGCGTAGAAGCCTTCTATGTATGCGTAAAAGCAACTTGTGCAGAACCGTTCTGCGCAGCTCACTTCTACGCATGCAAAGAAGGCTTTTACGCATGCGTAGAAGGCTTCTACGATCCCCTTCTGCACAGAAGCCTTCTACGCAGGCGTAGAAGGGTTCTACCCATGCGTAAAAGCCTTATACGCATGTGTAGAAGTGAGCTGCACAGAAGGGATGCGCAGTAATGCCTTTCCCCCACTGCCAAATTCCGGGGTTTCGGCAGCTCCAGGCGGGAAATGGCAAAAATCAGCGCCGAAAAACCGGAAATCCCTGCCAATCCGGGAAGGTTGACAGGTATGAATATTTTGGATGGATTAATATGCTCCTGTGTTCTTCTTTCTCCCTGACTGTCCTTCCCACTTTATTTTTTTATTTTTGCATAGCTGAGATTAGTCACCCTGTCACTTATCACTAGGTATTTATCTATTGTATTTATCTTGTCTATTCCCCAAATAACATCCATAAAAACCAAGGGTCAACACAGTGGACCATAAAAAGATTTGCAAAGAGAGGATTGCACAAGAAGAAAAGACAGCAGAGATGCAGGTGGTGAGACTACAGGAAAGAAAGTAGAATGGGTTGCAGATTGGATTGCAATGCCTGTTACATTACAGTGCATCACCAGTACAGACAGTGAAATGCCAATCAAACCTCCAAGCCCAATGTGAGCAAGCAATATGATCCCATTGATGCCAACCATCATTAAAGCTGCAAAACATACAATAGCAGGACTGAATCACTGTGAATGAATCAGTGCAGTCTCAACCATTGCAGTGATTCCAAATATTTTACTACCTACTCTGTGGGTGTGGCATGCTGGGGGGACCCGAATTAGGACTACTTTATTTCAAAACTTGGATGGGAGGGGCCAGCCAGAATTTCTGCTATCAGTTTATTTATTTATTTATTTAATCGAATTTATACTGCCGCCCCCTCGCCGAGGCGACTCCGGGTGGCTTACAAAATAACAATAAAACCTCAAAACATTTAAAAACATATAAAATAGACTTTTTAAGTTAAAAATTATTTAAAAATTCTTTTAAAAATCTTTTAAAAGTACCACATAACACGCTGCCAGGAACTGGCAGCCCGGGCATACCTAGACAAGCCAACGAACTGTTGCGAACCTGCCAAATCCCACCACTGGTCTCAACCTGAGGTGTGAAGTTTTAAAAGATTGATTATGAAATTGCTTTTTTCAGAAGACCTCCGAAAAAAATGGACTGAAGAGGCTAATGTATGTGACTGTTTTATGCATCACCTTTGCTCTACTTCATCTATTCAATCATTTTGTCATGGTGAGATGGGCCCTTCTTGAAGTACCATGAAAGGTCAAGAATTTTAAATTTTATTTTATGATGTTATTATTTTACTTTACAGACAGGGATAGAGGTTGTGTTGTGTCCGGCCCTTGCAAACAATAGTCCAGACAACGATGAACAAAACAGCAACAAGTCTTTATTTAACAGTCTATTCAAGATGAGCTTACAAGGTGTTCCAGATGCAGAGATGGCTATACAGTCCCATGGAATCAGTCCCTCCGGATTGTGCCAAGGAAGGAGGCAATACCTAGCTACTAAGGACTTGTAGCATAATGGAGGAGACCCAGGCTAGCACACTGCTGGCTACCTGTACGGAGAGGGAAGTATAGATCCGGTCCGGTCCCATCCTTGTTTACTTGTGGGGCTTATATAGTGTCTCCCCGGCGGTTGCTCTTTGTTACAAAGTAGCGACCCACCAGACACCTGTAACTAACCAATCATAACAGGGAATATATGTATTTAACCAATGGAGAACAGGATCAAAAACTGTAGCAAATCACAGGACTTTGATTAGCATAATAAGTGTGCCCTGTGCAGGGGTTTTCTCACCACTTTCTGTTCCTAATTTGAATGGCAGGAAACCGCCATTTTCCTCTTGCAAAGGTGCTGTCCACGCTACTTGCAAATGTGTCTGAATACACAACAGGTTGTGAGATTTTTGGCCTCATGCTGAAATAACCTGGCCAGTTTTGGGTGCTACAAACCTTGATCTGAGTATGGAACAGCTTTTGGGATACGGCAAGGAGGCACTTCAATCTCAAACTATGAGGTGAAGCACTCTCTCTGACTTTTCTGGACACATGCTTCTGATGCTTCAGTGAGTGGAAGCACCCGCCGTTTGCTCGTCTGCTTCAAGGAGCAAGAATGTTTGAGCCTAGAGACAATGGATAATAAAATCAAGGATACGTACTCATTTGGAGCGACCAATTCACCTATATTACCTTGGGGAGTCCTTCAGATAAATCTAGTAATTCCTTGTCATGCTATAGGTGCTCATATTGTCTGGGAACGTCTTTACATCTGAATGATTTGTGCACTTTTTAGAGATCTAAGAACATTATCGTATTTTTAGACTGAAGTTGGTTTTTAAAAAACATCAAAAAGCATTTAATTTCTTCACCGTGTATTTCATGTAGGAAATACATCACTGGTAGTTATGTAGTTCTCAGGCCAGAGTGTCATTTTGTCATCATTCTTTAATAAACACTGCCTGTGGGGTTGTATAAATAACATTTCAAATATATCTCAAGGAAAATGAGAAAATACATTAAAAGCATCAATAGGGCATCTAATGAAATACTTTAAATGTTCACTTTACACAGAGAACTAAATCTGGAAGACAATATCAATGTTAAAAATTAATGAGATATTTTTGGAAATAAAAATATTTTAATGACCTGCTCCCCATTTGAGGATGGAGCATACGAATGCCTTCCTTTTTAATGTAAACATTGTTTGTTTTAGGAAGTAAATTAAGGACCCTGAACTTTGCAGGGTTGCTTAGCAGATCTGATGGAATGGAATGTATTTTTCCTATGGGCTGGAATGCTCATAATGCAGCATTTTTATGCTCTTTTATTATGGGATACTTTTCGACTGGACCAGTTGTGTAATGGCAGCCATTTGAAGAATGAGATGTCATGCCTGCCACTACTTCTAATTAGAATTATTGGTAGGGAGCTTGCAATTTAGATATATATTGAATCAGAGAGTGTTGTGCCTATTTGTGCTGCTGGGAGCTTGGACAGGAAAGTACGGCACTCTATAAGTTATGGCATTCATAACAAACAGATGTCTTGGCTCCTTTCTATGGAAAGTTGACTGTGGCTTTTTTAGGATGCAGTAGCTTGATGCTTCCCAGCCATAGGACTATTCCAGCCTCTCGATCTCTTTCCTGGGTCGAGAAGTAAGTATACATCTTACCACAGGATAAGTTTTAGCTTAAATATCTAGTTTACGGCCCTACCCTTAGGGTACCATTGCCTCAAACACACATGGTGTTTTCCAGTGGCTTCTGTTTCATGTCTATCCTATCCTTCTGGGCACTGTCTAATGGGTGCCCATGCCTGCCCAGAAAGAGCAGAGTTGACCACTAAAGCCTGGCAAGTGGAGTTGGTGGAATCCTTTTCTCTTTCTGTGTCCTTGCCATAGGTTCCACCACAGCCTTTATGGGGGTCAGGATTATCTCCCTCTCCCAATGATGGAGGTCAATTATTTGATGACTATCTTCAGGAATTTCCTTCCTTCTTTCCCTCTGCCTCAAGCCATCTGTTGAGCAGTTTAAATCTAACACCATTACTGTCCCTCCCCATCCTTACTTTTCTTGAGGCAAAGAGGTGGTGACACAGCAAGCAAAAGTCATTTGGATCCTCTCCTGCGGGTAAGTAAAGCTTCCAAAGGACACAAAAAGCCTAAAGATCCCATTGCACAGGGAGGGAAAGTTCAATGTCCCTACCCTTTCTTACAAAGATGCATGGGAAGATGAGGGAAATTGGGGGAAAGTATAAGGGGGTTGCACAGATGTCCCAGGTTCAACAGACAATACCAATTGTGGCTCCTAGGGCCAGAAAGATTGTGCTTCCCAATATGTTCTTGCTAAGCAATTAATAACCTGAAGACATTAAGAACTATGCTTTCTCACTTCCCCTACAGCCTTCTTGACTGGATGTTAAGTTGGCCATCAAAACTGTATGTTTTCTCATTGGTGAGCCAATAAGAGCCAACAGTGTGATGCAGCTGCATAAAAGGTCAATGTTATATTAGGTTGCATTAACAGAAGTATTGCCTCCAAATCACATGAAGTACTAGTCCTTCTCTGTTCAACACTGGTTAGGCTTTACTTTGAGTACTGTGTCCAGTTCTGGACACTGCACTTTGCAAAAGATGTAGACAAAGCAGAACAGTTTCAGAGGAGGACAATAAAGATAATCAGGAGACAGGAAACCAAGCCCTTCAAGGAAGCACTTTAAAAACTAGACGTGTTTAGTCTTGAAGAAAAAAAGACTGAAGGGAGATATGATAGCACTCTTCAAAGTTGTCATACAGAAGAGGGGCATAATATGATCTCAGTCATTCCAGAGTGCAGGACATGTAACTATAGACTGAATACGAAGAAAAAACTTTGTAATGGTTAGAGCAGTATGACAATGGAGCCAATTCATTGGTGGCGGTGAGTTCTGTAACACTGGAAGCATTCAAAAGAAAGTTAGATAGCCATCTGTCAGATACACTTTAACGTTGATTCCTGCATTGAGGAAAGCGTTGGACTTGGTGACCTTATTGACACCTTCCAATTATACCAGAGATTTTTTCAAACAAATTGGGGAAATCAAGGGAACATTTAAAGCAAAAATGACCATAAGGGACAAAAATGGCAGGGATTTAGCTGTTGCAGAAAAGATTGAGAAAAAGTGACAAGAGTACACAGAGGAACTTTGCAAAAAGGACCTCAACACCCCTGACAATCACATTGATGAGAGCTTTGAACTGGAGCCAGACATCCTGGAGAGTGAAGTCAGAAAAGCCCTAAAAAGTACTGCTAATAACAAAGCTAGTGGAGATGATGGTATTCCAGTTGGATTATTCAAAGCCCTAAAAGATGATGGAATTAAAGCATTGCATTCTATATGCCAGCAGATTTGGAAAACACAAAGATGGCCACAGGATTGGAAAAGATCAGTATATGTTCCGATCCCAAAAAAAGGGCAATGCCAAAGAATGCTCAAATTATTGAACAACTGCAATCATCCCACACGCTAGCAAGGTCTTGCTCAAGATAATACAGGACAGCCTTCAGCAGCACGTGGAGAGTGAACTACCAGAAGTACAGGCTGGGTTCAGAAGAGGCAGAGGAACTAGACACCAAATTGCCAACATACGTTGGATCATAGAGAAAACAAAGGAATATCTGAAACAAGTCTACTTCTGTTTCATTGACTACACCAAGGCCTTTGACTGCGTGGACCACAATAAAATGTGGCAAGTAATAAAAGAGATGGGAATATATGCCACATGAGAAATCTGTACATGAGTCAAGAAGCCATAGTTAGGACAGAATACGGAATAACGGAGTGGTTTGGAATAGGAAAAGGAGTAAAACAAGGCTGCATTTTGTCACCCTGCTTATTTAACTTATACACAGAGCACATAATGCACAACACAGGGCTGGATGAATCAAAAGTTGGAATTAAAATTGCTGGGAGAAACATCAACAATTTGAGATATGCAGATGACACTACCCTAATGGCAGAAAGTGAAGAAGACCTAAAGAAGCTCTTGCTTAGGTTGAAGGAGGAGAGTGCAAAAGCTGGCTTGAGACTTAATATCAAGAAAACCAAGATACAGTAAAACCCCTACTTACACAAAAAGTTCATTCTGTAGGTTTTTGCTTAAATCAGTTTTTTATGTAACTCGAAGCAAACCCATAGGAAAAATTATCTTTTTATGTAACTCAAAGCAAGCCCATAGGGAAAATTAAATTTTTATGTAAATCAAAGCAAACCCATAGGGAAATGAATTTTTACATAACTCGAAGCAAACCCATAGGAAAAAGAATATTTATGTAACTCAAGGCAAATCCATAGGAAATTGTGCAAATCGGGACATGGTTTTAGGACAAAATCATTATGCAAGTCGCATTTTATGTAACTCGAGGCATATGTAAGTCAGAGTTTTACTGTAATGGCAACAGGCCCTATTACTCCCTGGAAAATAGATGGGGAAGAAGTAGAAGCAGTGACAGACTTTACATTCTTAGGATCCAAGATCACTACAGATGGAGATTGCAGCCACGAAATAAAAAGACGACGAATTCCTGGGAAGCAAGCTATGAGAAATTTGGCCAACATAGTTAAAAGTAGAGAAGTCACCTTGCAAACAAAAGTCCGCATAGTCAAAGCAATGGTATTCCCGGTGGTAATGTATGGTTGTGAGAGCTGAACCATTAGGAAAGCTGAGCGCAGAAGAAAAGACGCCTTTGAGATGTGGTGTTGGAGGAGAGTTTTGAGAGTACCCTGGACAGCGAGGAGAACAAATAGGTCAATCTTAGAACAAATCAACTCTGACTGCTCCTTAGAAGGACAAATAGTAAAGATGAAGCTAAATTACTTTGGACATCAAATGAGAAGAGAGGATTCACTTGAGAAAGCCTTCATGCTAGGAAAGGTGGAGGGCAAAAGAAGAAGGGGGTGGCCAAAAATGAGATGGCTATATGGTATTGTAGACGCAATGAGCACAGAGCTGGGCGTGTTGAGGAGGATGGTGGAGGATAGGGGTGTCTGGTGTGCGGTAGTCCATGGGGTCGCAAAAGGTCGGGATCGACTGTGCGACGGAACATCAACAAAATTATACCAGGCATTTTATTTTATTTTTAGATGTACTTATTCTTTTGTTTTATTTTATAATGCAGGAATCAAAGTTAAAGTGTATCTGACAGATGGCTATCTAACTTTCTCTCGAATGCTTCCAGTTATTTTGTTATTTGTATGTGCACTGCCCAGAGTGGGAAATATCCCAGATGAGCAGTATAAAATGCAATAAATAAATACATATAAATTATTCTACGGATCTAAGAATATGAGTTTCTATCAATGAAATCATATTAAGAGTGAGTTTCCAATCCTTTTAATAAACTTTTTCTAACATCACATAGAGAAAGGTAAAATAGTTTCAGAGACTAGTTATGCCCAACAATCTCTTTAATAGCCTTCAGAGTCATTTTGTGTTTACGAACTGGGAAGTGAAAACCTATTCAGTGAATGTGAGATTACAACCCTAGGCCATGTCCTGCTCATCTATCTCCTTCTCAACATTTTGCAAAACATAACAGTACAAATGAACAAGAGCACACCGAATGCTTCCACAAGGTACAAGATACTAAACAAATTGCGATAAGCAAAACATCATCAACAACAGTAATAACATTAATATCAATCATATTAACAACATTAACAGTACTGAGCCCACCTCGTATGATTTTTGTTGGAACCTTTCCTTGGGGGCGGGGAATCCTTACAGCATTACCAGTAAACAAAATGCATGCGTCTAGACATCTGCCAAGTGCAATCAATAGCTTCCTCTAGGAATATTGTGCTATGAGAACAACATATAATTACCATGCTTAGCAAGGAACTATATTTGGTATCTTTAAAAATCGTATTTGTAATATAGATATGAAATGGGGTGGGTAAAGTCTGTGAATCTGAGAGCTGTTTTATTCCTCTTAAGCCCTGGATCTCTGATATCTTCCTGATATCTTGCACACACAAAAAAGCTCTAAATGTCTCTGAGGAAATTTTATCATTTTTATGTTATTTCACTTTTCCCTCAGACCTGTACTAAGCTAGAAGAAAAACAAGCACTCCCCATAAAAAAAATGCTGCTTTTCGCCTAAAACTGGACCAATACTCTAAAATTACATTAAAATGGCAAATGGATACTTGCCTATTTTGCTTTGTTCTAACAAATATATTGCCCAGCTGGGGATTTAGGCATACAAAGCAGCTAGTCATAAGAATCAGTTTGTCTGCTGGGTGTTACTAGTCATTTAGAAATCAGTCATTTGACAAATGCAAAACAAAATACTCTGGATTCTCTTTATCCAACATACCATATTTTTCGGACCATAAGACACACTTTTTCCCAAAAAAAGTGTGGGGGGGTAAGAGTGCATCTTATAGTCCGAATGCTGTCCAGTAAGGCTGTTGTAAAAGGATATTTGTTTGCAGTGTTGGGCATCACTCCGGGCGTGACCAGGAGCCAGGAAGAAGAAGAGCTGCCACTGCCAGAGCCAGAGAGGAGGAGGAGCCATGTCGGGCAAAGTGCTGTGCCCTCCCAACAGGGTGTCATTGTGGGAGGAGGAAGAGCCCACCAGGCCACCCCGCCCAACTCCCAGCAGTGCCGGCAACACTTGCCATGCTGCTCTGGGACTACTACTCCTCAACTCCAGGACAACAAAGCTCTTGCTGAGCCCGGCGTCCCAGAGTGGCATGGCTGAAAGGACCTCACTGTCCGTCTGGTGAGGTCCTTTCAACCATGCCACTCTGAGACGCCGGGCTCAGCAAGAGCCTCATTGTCCCGGAGGCAAGGAGGAGGAGGCGTCCCAGAGCAGCATGGACAAAAGGACAAGACAGCTGCAGACACTGCTGGCAGGTTGGCTGGTCTTCTGCCTTGGTGAGCTGCTGGTGGGTCGGACTCTCACCATCTGGGCGGGGCACATGGGAATTGCTGCAGGAGCTGCTGCAAGTCAGCTGGTCTTCTGCAACCAGGTGCTGCTGGCAGGTCAACCCCTCACCATCTGGGTGTACTTTCCCTCTATGCTTCCCATGCACCTTCGGCCCTTGGCAAGATGAGCTACAGCTACAGCTCCGGCTCCCTATTTGGTCCCACCTGCGGTGGGACGGGAGCTTCAAAGTGTGAGAGCCCTGGCCGGACACCTCTTGTGGCTGCATTCCTGGAGGGGGGAGGTGCTGCCGCTCTGTCCCCGCTGCCAAAGATTTCCACCTGTGGCGGGATGGGAGCTACAAAGGACGAGGGCCTGGGCCTGACTTTTCTCACGACCACCTGCCTGGAGGGGGAGGTGCTGCCGCTCCGTCCCCGCCACCAAAGACTTCCACCTGCGGTGGGACAGGAGCTACAAAGGGTGAGGGCCCTGGCCAGAATCCTCTCGTGACCGCATGCCTGGAGGAAGGAGGTCCTGCCTTCCATCCCCACCGCCAAAGACTTCCACCTGTGGTGGGACAGTTAGTTAGTTAGTTTAGTTTATTTGATTTATATGCCGCCCTTCTCAGCACATGCCGACTCAGGGCGGCTCACAACACATCAAACAAAATACAATATAGCAAAAATACAATAACACATACAATGTAGCAAAAACAAAATACAATAGAGCAAGGACAGAAATACAAAAGTAGACAGTAACAATAAAACTCAATAATACAATACAAAAAGTAATGGCAGCAGAGTCTCGCTGCCTCAACTGCCTTCATAGGGTGAGAGCCCTGGCCGGACTCCTCGCATGACTGCCTGTCTGGAGGGGGGAGGTGCTGCTGCTCCGTCCCTGCTGCAAAAGACTTCCACCTGTGGCGGGACGGGAGCTACAAAGGGCAAGGGCCCTGGCCGGACTCCTCTCATGACCACCTACCTGGAGGGGGGAGGTGCTGCCACTCCGTCCCTGCCACCAAAGACTTCCACCTGCAGCAGGATGGGAGCTTCAAAGGGCGACAGCCCCGGCCAGACTCCTCTTGTGACTGCCTGCCTTGAGGGGGGAGATGCTGCTATTCTGTCCCCACCGCCAAACACTCCCACCTGTGGTGAGACAGGAGCCACAAAGGGCGAGGCCCAGACGTTGGTTTCTATCGGACTCTCCCTGCCGCTATATGCAGAGTACCATCTTTTCTCATCACTCTACAAACTGGCTTCTTATGTGGACTGGCAGGCCATGGGAGGTGAGAGCGCGCATAGTGGTCGGCGCTATGGTGGGGGACAGTAATATTGTATGTTACTGTAGATGACCTGATTGAAGTTTATAAAATCATGCACGGTGTGGACAAAGTAGATAAGGAAAAACTGTTTTCCCTATCGCATAACACTAGAACTAGGGGACACTCCATGAAACTTTTGGGTACTAGTTCTCAAACAAATAAGAGAAAGTACTTTTTCACCCAGAGGATTACTGGTCTATGGAACTCCCTGCCAGAAGAAGTGGTGACAGCTGTCAGTCTTGACAGGTTTAAGAAAGGATTAGACAAATTCATGGAGGACAAGGGTATCAACGCCTTGGTCAGGGGTGGGTGGGAGCATGCCGCAGCTGCCCCGAGTTCCCGCCCCGAGGCTACAAGAGCCGCCGCCGCCGAGCCGCCGCAACACCGCCGGCTCCCCAACCTGACTCACCTTGGTCAGGGGTGGGTGGGAGCACAGCTGTTCCCTGAGTACAGTTGCCATGTGGCGGGACACCCCCTTTCTTTTCAGCTGAGACGTTTTTTGGGCTCCATCTTGGACTTGTAGTAGCCGAGGGTACTAGTTGGTATTTAAATGATAATTTGTATTGTGTCAAGATCTGTATTAGATTTTGTAATTTTGTATCTTTAACATTGTAGGAATTGCCATATTGTGGAGAGTTCTAGTGTAACTTATTTGCATTTTTCCCCTTTACTTATATATTTTTTCCTGACTTGTAATCTTGTAACTTGATGACATTATTGATTTATTATTGTATTGTTGATTTATTGTGTTACGTTTACTTGTGTTATTGTACTATCTTATTGTTATTATGTACACCACTTTGAGTTACCCGCTGAGTGAGTAAAGCGGTATAGAAATTAAACTTGAAATGAAATGGCTATAATTATAGATACTTAAGGACAAGCTCCGGGTTGGAGAGATAGGCAGGATATCTCTCAATGCCATTTCCAGGGAATCCTAAACAGGTGAAGGCATCTCCTTGGGAATACCCTGAAGTAAATGGTGAGCCACTGTGTGAGACAGAATGCTGGACTGGATGGGCTGTGGCCTGTTCCAGCAAGGCTGGTCTTATGTTCTTATCTATTGTATGAGCTGCTGTGCTGTTTTATTTGATTATATTCATTATTTGTATTTTGTATTGCTCTGTTTTTCCATTATTGTTTAATCTATGCTGTATTTATATATTACTTTGCTGATATTGTTTATTTGTTTTATATTGTATATTTGCTTTGTTACTGGCCGCCTTGAGTCACCCATTGGGTAGAGAAAGGCGGGGTATAAATAAAACTTGAATGAATGAATGAATGAATGACCCCCACCCCACTGATCCAGTTCCGCGAGTCACTTTCTGGTCCTGAGACCTTTTGGCGCGCAATTTCCTCATCAGTCCCAGGCCAGGCTTGATGAAGCTTCGATGAAGATTCCCCGTGCCCGGTTGGGCATCAGTGGCTTCTGGCAGAGGTTAAACCAGTGAGCAAACTCCTGGCCTCTGGCCCTTGTCAGGGCATAAGGGGGGTGAATTAATGATAGGGATTAATTCGGCCGCTTGTAGCCTGACCGACGATTCTGCCGAGCAAGCATCTCGCAGACCCCAGTTACCTATTAGAGTAATCACTCATCCTCTGGCCAAGGTAATCCCCGGTGTAAATATCAGCCATATTTACCCTTGCTTAAGCCCTACACAATGGTCTTCCTTGCCCCGTGTTAATTAACTTCCCTTTGAGAGGTTTCCCATTAACCCGGGTACGTGGGTGAGGTAACTTTCCTGTCCGGTGACAATTTCGCCACCGTTGCGCTTTTTTCCCTATAAATGATGTTGCCTTTTTCCAATAAAGTACTGATCTGATCTCGCTCCATTTGCCTCGTGTCGTCACTTGATCAGTCTCCTCCGGGACCTTAAGGCCACCCCAGTGGCCCCGATTCCTACATCTGGTGACCCCGACGTGATTTACTCATGAGTAAAGCGGCCCAGGAGAGGTCTACTCACGAGTAGCGAACCACGCGGTCCGGTTCTACGCTTGAACCGCGACCCGTCCGCCCGGAGGACAGCGCGGCACTCTGGCCGGCAGCCAGTCGGTCCGAAGGACGGCCAGCGGCGAGGCATTCCAAGAGAGGCATTCCTGCACCTTGCTCCCGGCTTTCGGGGAGACTTGCGCCAAAGGGAAAAACGCGTTCCGCTCAGGGCAGCTGTGAGCCCCTGACAGCGCAGAGGCCGCCGAGGGCCCGTGGCAGGAGGCCACGCTCCGAGCTCCACCCAGACGATCATCGCCAGAACCAGTTACCTTGCCCCAAGACGCGTCAACCCGTCCCGAGGAGGAAACTTCAGAGGACAACACGCAGGTAATATGGGGACTTGTTCTCAGGGACAGAGTCCGTCCGCTAGCCAAAAAACTCATGAGGAAGAGTTTAGAATCCTGGCCAGGGTATTTAAGTTACGCTTTCACAGCAGGGAGCTAGCGAGACTTTTGGCGTACCTTAGGGAGCACTGCCTGCTTTACCCAGAAGTAGGTACGTTAACCCTACAGCTCTGGGATCGGATAGGAGACTGCATTCAGCAACCCCCGAAGGCCCCAGGAGGGATAGTTAGCACATGGAGGAAGTGTAGGAGACTCTTAGCTGAGATCGAGCCAGTCCGGATAGAAGCGGAAGAACCCCCGTTAGAGAAGTCATCAGTCCAGCCAGTCGAGCCGACTGCGCCCACCGCACTCTATCCGACATTCAAGTACCAGCAGAGTAGCGCAGGGAGCCTTCCCGCGGTGACAGCTGCAGACATCACCGAGGGAATGCAGGGCATGAGAAGCGCAGGCGCTCCTCTGACAGCTTCGGGTTCCCGAGTTACCAAAAGTCCCCTTCAGCGCACAATTGAAGAGGAGATTAGGAAGGGGGAATTGCCGGCAGAAGAACTAGCTGAGCTCAGACAGATATGTCCAATCCGCATGGAAATGGACGCGCTCACGGGCGCACAGCAGATTGTTCATTCCCCAGTCCCGTATAAGCTGCTCATGGCTATGCGGAAGGCAATTGCAGAAACAGGGCTCCAAAGTCGTTTTACTAGGGTCACGCTTCAGCAGGTGTGCGAGACCACCATGTGGATCCCCCATGATTGGAAAGCCGTCATGAGGATGATGCTGACCCCTAGCCAGTACATGATCTGGGACAGCGAGTTCCGCCTAGAGGCGCATACTCGGGCTGCCAGGATGGGAGGCGCGGTGCTTCCTGAGCAGCTGTATGGCTCGGGTAATTTCGAGTCAATCAATGCTCAGATCAACCTGCCTCTCGCCACTCTCGAGATGTCAGCCGAGGCAGCCTTTAGGGCTTACTTTAAGATCCCAGCCACTGGCAAAGCGGCTAAAAATTACACCTCCATCAAGCAGGGAGCCCAGGAACCCTACATGGACTTCATCAATCGCCTGGAAGAAGCCATTAGCAGGCAGATTGATAATGAGCAAGCCCAGGAAGAGCTCATGATTAAGTTAGCCAAGGACAATGCCAACTTGGACTGCCGTAGAATCTTGCAGTCCCTAGGCAATCGTCCTGACTTGACCCTATCGGACATGATTAGAGCTTGCGCCGACGTTGGCACAGAATCCTATAAGATGGGTCTGCTAGCGGCAGCGGTGCAAGGAGGGAAAAGACCCAATGGTAAGAACAAAGGAGCATGCCACAATTGCGGCAAGATCGGTCACTTCGCTAGGGAGTGCCGATCCAAGGGAGGCGGGCAAAAGTCCAGCCGTCCCAAGGCTCCGAACACCCTCTGTCCGAAGTGCAAGAAAGGCTATCATTGGGCCAGGTATTGCCAGAATTCGGGAAACCGGAACACGGGCATGTCTCTGGCCCCAGTCCAAACAGAGGCGTCCTTCACCCAGAACTCCCCAGAGCCAGAGTAGAGTCCAACCCCATCCCAGACATTGCGAGGGCACAGGCCAGCCCCAGGGGCAGCGCGGGACTAGAATTGACTTGCCAGGCGGACGTCACATGCGACCTGCCAGGCACAGTCTATCTGGTTGATTCCCAGTACATGGGACCCCTGCCCAGAGGCTTTATAGGTTTAGTTTTGCCCCGTAGTGTAGCTGGTGCACGCGGAATTTTTATAATTCCAGGAGTCATTGACTCCAATTTTTCATGCGTTCTCCAAGTTCAGCTTTGGACACACCTGCCCCAAACCATCCCTAAAGGGGACACCTTAGCGCAACTGATCATGGTTCCTTGTTGCTCGCCAGCAGAGAGCCAGGGAGGGCTCAGTGACAGCTTCGAGTCCCGGTCAGAGGACCGCTCGAGCGCCAGTGAGGCAGCGCAAGGATACCAGGTCTTAGCGACAGTGGAGACCAACATTGAGTGGAAACAGCACCCGGTTATCGAGGTATTTTTGAATAATCGATCATTCTCAGGCCTATTAGATACCGGAGCAGATGTCAGTGTGATAAGCAGAAGCCAGTGGCCAAGGGAGTGGGCCATTGAGCCGGTCTCCGATGTGTGGGGGGTAGGCGGTGTCCAGGAAGTGTTTAGGAGCCGAGAGTGGGTAGAAGTCACAATCCCAAGGGCTGAGGGCACGGTGGTGATCCGACCGCACATTCTTGACGTGCACATCAACCTTTGGGGGCGAGACATTCTGCAGCAGTACGGTGCCACCCTTACCTTTGGGTAATGGCGTTGCCACTTAAATGGCTCACCGATACTCCGGTCTGGGTAGAACAATGGCCGGTAGTAGGGGAGAAATTGGTTGCTCTCAAGCAGCTAGTTAAGGAACAGCTAGACGCAGGACATATAGAACAGTCCACAAGTCCTTGGAATTCGCCAATTTTTGTTATTAAGAAGAAGTCGGGGAAGTGGCGACTCCTCCACGATCTCAGAGAGATCAATAAATGCATACAGCCGATGGGTCCGCTTCAATGCGGCATCCCGAATCCGAACATGATTCCCGAGGGGTGGGAGATCCTAGTCGTAGATCTCAAGGATTGCTTTTATACAATCCCCTTAGACCCCAGGGACCGGGAGAGGTTTGCCTTTACCGTGCCGGTCGTGAACCACAGTGAGCCCACGCAGCGTTACGCGTGGAAATTTTTGCCACAGGGCATGCTCAATTCGCCCACTTTGTGCCAAATTTACGTTCACGATGCGCTGGCAAAGTTTCGAAACCTCTACCCACAAGCCTTAGTTTGTCACTTTATGGATGATATTTTGGTAGCGTTGCCGAAACTTGGCGGCGAAGTGTTTTCAGACCTCCAGGCCAGCCTGGGGGACAAAGGGTTACTCATTGCCCCGGAGAAAGTGCAGAGAACCGAGCCCTTCTCATACTTGGGCCATCGGCTTCTCCGCTCTTTCGCAGCACCAGTTTTGCCTCAGATTAATCTACAGGACTCAGTCACCTTGGTAGAATTACAGCAGGTCTTAGGGAACATTAATTGGGCCAGACCGTATTTTCGATTGGATACGGATCTTCTGAAACCGCTCTTCTCGCTGCTAACGCTCGGTAAGCAGCCAGCAGACCGGATAAAAATTTCTCGAGACGCGCGCTTGGCGCTCGAGAAAGTTAACCAAGCTCTCAGCCAAAGATGGGTAGATAGGATCGCCCAGGGGCCCTATGCCCCAATCCTGAATCTGTACATCGTGCGATCGGGATCCATGTTCACTGGGGCGCTAGGAGTAGACTCAGAGAAGGGAGCGAGAATTGTGGAGTGGGTATACTTGCCTAACACCTCATCTCGGAACATTGTTCCGCCCCAAGAACTGGTCTCCGCGGTGATTTACCGCGGCAGGCTGAGAGCTAGGGACATTTCTGGGCACGATTTAGCCAAGATCGTAGTCCCGTTCACCAAGGAACAAATTCAGCAGTTGATGCAGCTAGGTGACTCGCTTCCGATAGCTTTGGAAGGATTCACTGGAAGCTTGGCATACCATTTGCCTAAAGACCCCAGACTCGTCTCGCTTCAAACAGGAACAGTCAGCTTGTTCGAATTGCTCTCGCTGGTCCCACTTCAGGGGGCCAGAACAGTTTTTTCTGATGGCGGACGCACTTATGGTGTCCTGACCTGGCAGGAGGGCGAAGCTTGGCACACGCTGCTAACTCTTCCACAGAAGTCCGCACAGCGGGCAGAGTTGGCAGCCGTGAATCTTGCTTTGCGCACCTTCACCAAGGAACGTTTAAATATCATAACCGACAGCCTGTATGTCAGGAATTTGCTTCACAGTCTACCGGGAGCATACATCACTCCCGCGATAGACAAGAATCTGCTTAGCCTGTTCCTCACTGCTCAATTTCATTTGCGAAACCGCACGGAGCCGCTCTATATTGCCCACATCCGCAGTCATCAAGACCTACCGGGTCCGATTTCCGCGGGCAATAGCAGAGCGGACGCGGCGGCAAAGGAAACTCAGCAACGTTCAGTTTTGGGAGTTTTCACTACTCCAATTCAAAGTCATGCCTTTTTTCACCAAAACGCCAAGGCACTCGCCAGACAGTTCAATCTGCCACTTTCTCAAGCCCAGGGTATAGTATGCTCTTGCCAGCATTGCGCAGGGGCACCGGGGGGGGCCCTCGTGGGGGGTTAACCCGCGGGGGACAGAGGCCAATCAGGTGTGGCAAATGGACGTCACGCATGTGCCACAGTTTGGCAGATGGCAGTACATGCACGTCTGCATAGACACTTTTTCCCAGTTCGTTTGGGCGACGGCGCAGAAGGGGGAGACTGCCTCCCATGTGGAGCAGCATCTCCTGTCCTGCATTGCGGCGATGGGCAAGCCGTGGCACGTGAAAACGGACAACGCCCCGTCCTACTGCTCTAGGCAGTTGGCCGCCTTCATGGCCACCTGGGACATCAAGCACACATTTGGCATTCCCTACAATCCGCAAGGGCAGGCGATTGTAGAACGGGTCAATCGGACACTAAAGTCCTATATTGACAAACAAACAGAAAGGGGGAGCCACCAGCCCTCCCCAATTCACAGGGACAAGCACAGTTTTGTCTGAATAAGGTGTTGTTCACATACAATCACCTCAATGTTTTTTCGGACTGTACGCCGCAGGAGAAGCACTTCCGCCATTCGGAAGCTCTCCCGCAACCTATGGTCCGGTACCGAGTGCCACCGGACCCATCTTGGAGGGGCCCGGTGCCGCTCATAACCTGGGGGAGAGGGTATGCTGCAATTATGTCTCCAACAGGTGTCGTGTGGATTCCGGCCCGGTGTGTCAAGCCCCATTTGGAACCTCATGGCGTGGACCCAGACCGACCCGAGTCCGATCCCGGAGATGGAGGACCTCACTCTGACCGAGGAGACCCACCAGGAGAAGCGGCGGCTGCGGACCCAAGCGCCGAGGATCACCTGGGGGATGGTCAAGACCCTTTGCAGAGAGGCCGAGGACGCCCTCCAACGCGAGGAGATGGAGCCGACACCGGAGCACTTTGTTGCAGGAGTCTTTGCCCAGATTAATGCCAACTCCGTGATCTTCACCCTCATCCTGGCCCTCGCCCTGCTTTTGGGGGGAGGCGTTCAGGCCGCTTCACTTCAGGCCAACGGCCTGCCTCCCGGTGAAGACCTTTCAGCACGGATGCACTACAACTTGTGGGCAAGGTTGGCGGGTCTCGTCAACCAGTCCGATTTTTGCCTGAAGCAGGACATTGGTTCTGCCTCAATCCTCAGCACCTGTCTCATCCCAGTGTGCCACACTCTCGACGCACGCGCCAGGGATGGGGACTGGCTGCTAAAGAAGGTTTTCGGACTGCACCTCCCTGCGACTTTTGCAGCCTACGCTCGCTGGGGGGGATTGCGGCTCACCATGACTTTGCCGGCTGATGCAGCCACTCTTCACACCCCGCGAGTGGCGGCCAGCCCGAACTCTACTTGCGCGCAAATAATCGGCTGCGCCACAGGCGGCCGGACCCAGCGCAGCTGCCTCGATACCGGCAGCAGCAACTGGACTTGTGCAAACCCAGAGACAATTGGTTCGTTACCTACCCATATCACCCTACCCTCAGGGTGGTTCTTCACATGCAATCAGTATACCTTCAACTATATTCCTGCAAATGTATCAGATTCCACATGTTGCCTTAGCCGGTTGACACTGTTGCTCCCCACTAGGGATATGGTTGCCCCAAGCACAAATGTTTCTAATGTTCCACATGTTTCAAATGTTTCAAATGTTTCTGCACCCATCAGGCGCACTCGCACCACCCAACTAGACAGCTCATGTGACAGCAGCTTTAGAGTCCTAAGCCCAGCCGAATACGTCTCACTATCAGTCAGTATAGTTGGCGTGCCAGGCTTAGCCGTCGGCAACGCACGGAGAATTGGTCGCTTGGCTTGCGGTTTGGCAAAAGCCATCAACCATACCTCCACAGCGATAGCGCTCCTCAATCAGGAGCAGGCGGAACTTCGCCATGCCATCCTCGATAATCGAGCGGCTATCGACTACCTCTTATTGTTGCACCATCTGGGTTGCGAATCCCTTCACGGTATGTGCTGTTTCAACCTTACTGACAACTCCCGGAAAATCCAAAGTCAGCTCACTGATCTCCACACCATAGTCCAGGGCATCACTGAGGGTTCCGCATGGGGGGCTTGGTGGAGTTCATTGTGGAGCTGGATGTGGTCATGGATCCCCTGGGGGTGGCTTCAGACGGTACTCAAGGTGGTAGTGGGGGTGACTATACTAGGCATAGCGTTATGCTGCTTTGCGCAATGTATTCCCTCACTGATCTCGAAGTGCTGCCCCGAGAAGAAACCCCGTGACGTCATTCCCGATCAACAGCTGATGCTGCTTCTGCGCAGAGTCGCCAGTCAGGCTCTTAATATTAAAAAGTAAGGGGAGATGAAGATTCCCCGTGCCCGGTTGGGCATCAGTGGCTTCTGGCAGAGGTTAAACCAGTGAGCAAACTCCTGGCCTCTGGCCCTTGTCAGGGCATAAGGGGGGTGAATTAATGATAGGGATTAATTCGGCCGCTTGTAGCCTGACCGACGATTCTGCCGAGCAAGCATCTCGCAGACCCCAGTTACCTATTAGAGTAATCACTCATCCTCTGGCCAAGGTAATCCCCGGTGTAAATATCAGCCATATTTACCCTTGCTTAAGCCTTACACAATGGTCTTCCTTGCCCCGTGTTTATCCAAGTTAATTAACTTCCCTTTGAGAGGTTTCCCATTAACCCGGGTACGTGGGTGAGGTAACTTTCCTGTCCGGTGACAGTTTCGCCACCGTTGCACTTTTTTCCCTATAAATGATGTTGCCTTTTTCCAATAAAGTACTGATCTGATCTCGCTCCATTTGCCTCGTGTCGTCACTTGATCAGTCTCCTCCGGGACCTTAAGGCCACCCCAGTGGCCCCGATTCCTACACTTCTGCCCTCCATCAAGATGGATTCAAGTGGGATTTAATCCACTTCTGGACCATCACCCTTCCCTGTGGACCTCACCACCCAAAGTAATTGGTCCTCAGGGTTGTCAGGTTACTTAACCTCTGCCTGACACTTGGCATTGAGTCTAGCAGTACAGTCTACTCTATTACCATACATAGAAGGATAACCTGGACAGACTGGGATAGACCCAGGAACCAGATCACGCTCCCTCAGACAGCTTCAGGGGCCGGATGGCCATTTTGCTCTTCCTCCACCACATGGCACTTCCGAGTGTAGTGGAGGCAGTGGGGGACACGTGAAATGGCACCATGGCCAATGGACTGCAGGTTGAGAATCATGGTAGTTCCTAAAACATGTTCTTATCTGTCTCAAGTCATAAACATCTCTTGGGCTATCACCATGATTTATGGAACCTCCAGAGCTGTCAGGATAGAGAGAGAAGGAAAATATTCACTCCCCAGACCTTATCTGTTGCTGATGATGATGATGTGGCTCTTTCAACGGCAACACTGAAAATGTTTTGCCTTCAGTGTTTCCTACTACAAAACAAGGGCCAGGTTGTACTTCAACTTCAGAGTGTCAGGAGGGGAAATTGGGACCTGTTTTTAATAAAACACTGAATGTTTCCTGCAAATTGTCTCTAGTATGGAAGAGGTAGGCTTGATCTTTTACTATCATGACAACATACAAGGTATTTTTTCAAAGAAAAGGAAGCAAGCCTAGAACTGTTTTATTTCTTTAATGTAGTATATCCTATATCTTTATCAGTTTAACTCTATATATCAGCTATATCAAATAGACCTTTAGTTACAACATAGCAGCTGGCTCATGTCAAAATAGAGTGATTTTTTTTATCTTTAATCTTGCAGCTTGGATAGCGAAACCAGTGCTTTTAATGATTCATGCAAGGCAAAAAGAAAAAAGAAAAGGAGACCGCCTTTGAAAAAGAAAACACAAGAGCTGCCATTAATCTATTTTTAAACAAACAGGGAGTTGTAGTAAGTGCTTTAATCTGAAGAGGAAAGATCCTGAGCTGGAAAAGAACACCTTGATTCTGCTCAAGTTCTTTAAACCAGGGGTTCTCAACCTACGGCCCGTGGGCTGGATGTGGCCTGCGGTGCCAAATATACTCGGCCGTGGACTCATTTATGACCATCATAAACGCATTTATGGCAGCCGTAAATTAGTCTGTAGCCATCGTAAACATGTTTATGACAGTCACGGACACATTTTACAGCAGTGTTTACAGCAGGGGGAACCACCAGTCTAGTCCGCTCAGCTGTTTGAAAAGGTTGAGAACCCCTGTTTTGAACTCTGAAAATACATAATAATCTATTGTCAGTTTTTTATTCTTGATAGAATGCAAAAAGATACAAACATCTTTAACAATCTCACCCATTTTAGAGAGGATTTTAACTGCACAAAAAAAGATACACCTGAAATTACCGTATTTTCCGGCGTATAAGGCGACTGGGTGTATAAGACGACCCCCAAATTTTCTAGTTAAAATGTAGAGTTTGCAATATACTCGCCGTATGACTACCCCTCTTCCAACGGCATGTTTTCGTCTTCGGAGCTCCCTTTACCTGCTGGGGGTGGTGGTGCGGAGGAGGAAGAGGAGCAGCTGACAGGCGGGGAAAACCAGCCGCCGCCGCCGCGAGGCATCCGGGGCTACCCAGATACCACCATTCCAGCCGGGGGTGGGGAGGTGAGGAGCAGGAGCAGCAGCTAACCAGGGGGGGAGCCAGCCGCAGCCGCGAGGCTGAGGGTGGTGGTATCTGGGCGGCCCCTTGCTCCGGAGGCCTCATGGTGGCGGCTGGTTTTCCCCACCGATCAGCTGCTGCTGCTCCTCCTCCTCCTCCTCACCCCCCGGCTGGGGGGGTGGTGCGGAGGAGAAGGACCAGCAGGGAAAACCAGCAGTTGCTGCAGCGAGGCGTCCAGAACAAGGGGCCACCTGGATACCACCACCCCAACCGGGGGTGGGGGGGTGAGAAGGAGCATCAGCAGCTGACCGGTGGGGGGGAAGTCAGCCGCAGCTGCGAGGCTGAGGGTGGTGGTATCTGGGTGGCCCCTTGCTCCGGAGGCCTCACGGTGGCGGCTGGTTTTCCCCGCCGGTCAGCTGATGCTCCTACTCCACCGCACCACCACCCCCAGCCGGGGGGTGAGGAGGAGGAGGAGCAGCAGCAGCAGCTGACCGGTGGGGAAAACCAGCCTCCGCCACCACCGTGAGGTGTCCGGAGCAAGGGGCCGCCCGGATACCACCACCCCAGCCAGGGGTGGGGGGGTGAGGAGGAGGAGCAGCAGCTGACCGGCGGGGGGGAGGCAGCTGCAGCCGCGAGGCTGAGGGTGGTGGTATCTGGGCGGCCCCTTGCTCCGGAGGCCTCGTGGTGGCGGCAGATGGTTTTCCCTGCTGGTCAGCTGATGCTCCTTCTCCTACACACCACCACCCCCAGCCGGGGGGTGAGGAGGAGGAGGAGGAGCTGACCGGCGGGGAAAACCAGCCTCTGCCACTGCCGTGAGGCGTCCAGGCAAGGGGCCGCCCGGATACCATCACCCCAGGGGGGTGAGGAGGAGGATCAGCAGCTGACCGGTGGGGAAAGCCATTCACCGCCGCCGCCACAAGGCTGGGGGTGGTGGTATCTGGGCGGCCCCTTGCTCCAGAGGCCTCGTGGCGGCGGCGGTGAATGGCTTTCCCCACCGGGCGACCCCTGGCTCCAGAGTACCCGGCGTATAAGACGACCCCCAACTTTGGCACAGATTTTTCAGGGTTAAAAAGTCATCTTATACACCGGAAAATACGGTACATCTAAAGAATGCTAAACATCCCAATGGTAGCTTTTGTTTGGAGTACTTCTTCCTATCAGAAATGATGTTGTTTTGACTGGTCATACAATATCAGAGGTGCAGTCTTACACACCTCTTGTACATTACATCTCAATAGCCCAAGTTCAAAGGAGCACTTGTGTGTTTAAAAGATAATGTGTTCCACCCAAGCATTCACAGCCAGAAAACTAAAGGTGGAATACAAATCAAAGACATGAAAAATAATAAACACTGCTTTTGTGGGATATTTCCTGAGCCCAAGGAATTCATTATGCCTCTTCTGAATAGGGAAATTTGTATTTCCATGGGGTGAGGCCAACCTACTACTAATCAGAACATGCTATTCTTTTGTTTCTACATCACATTCTACATCTAAAATGGCATGGGATCTTTGTTTTATTCTAATACAGTACTTTATGCTGGCTGAAACAAAAACTATCCCAAAGACAATCAGTCTGCTGCAGTATGTTTTATCCTATGTTTTTATTGGCAGTGGGTTGGGGGGAAATGACTTGGAAAATAGTTGAAATTTAACTTTTTTTTAAATGGTGCAGTTGCCATAGGTGCAGAATGCCAACATTGTAGGTTTGATTCTGTTTAAATTCTGCAATAAATTGTGGCTCTGGGAGATTAAAATATCCTACTACTGGTAAGGTAAAAGTAAAGGTCACTGTTGTGTCCAAACGTTTAGTAACGTATATTGCTTTAAGTGCATTCACCATTAAGTCTTTGCTGTAATCGAACGCCATTTCTGTAAGGCGCCTAATTCATATGCTCTCATTGTACTCTGATTGGTTTACACAGGTTTCCCGCATTAAGTAAAAGCCCAGGCAAATGTATCATTGTAACTGCCATTCTGCTTGTATATAAAGAGCCACCGTTTCCTCATTTCCCCAGTCCGGTCCGCTATTTTGAACTGAACAATAAAACACTGTTTGACCCGATCCTGCTGGTCTGAATACTTCTTAAACGCCGGACTCAACAGTCACTCTTGCTCGAAAGCCAGCCATATCCGACTCTAGGGCTCAGTGCTCTTCTCTGTTTATAGCCAAAGAGCCAGCACTGTCTGCATTTGCAGACATTTCTGTGGACAGTGGCAAGCATGCCTCAACACCTGAGTAAACGGAATGCTGTTTACCTTCCCACCAAAGTGGTACCTATTTACCTACTTGCAATTTCTTTCTTTCGAACTGCTTGGTTGGCAGGAGCTGACACAGAGACAGGAGCTCACTCCGTCATGCAGTACTCAAAAATTTGAACTCCGACCTTCCAGTTGTCAAGTTCAGCATCTTAACCACTTGAACCACCGCAGTCCCTTCCTACTACTGGTATATGAAGGATAATATGGCAAATATTTTTATTTTAAAATCAATACATGCCTATTTTGAGATATAGCAATCCTGCCAAATGCTCTGCTATTGATCTCTACATATATTGATTGAAAATCTTGTATGCTGTCTTAAGCAAGTAGATGTTCATATTGCCTTGGCTAATTGAGCTTCAGACAAGACATGCTGAAAATATAACATGCCTGCAAAGCATATTGTGCTCCGCTAACCTTTTTATGTCCCTTTTTTCTTTCTTTCTTTTTAATGGTTAGAAATGTAAACTTGATTCTAATTGGTCAGCACTGCTAATGCTCGTTGCCAGTATAAATAGGAATCACCCAATGAACTGCAAGCAATCTGTTCCTTTATAGAGCTTACTAGCATATTTTGCCCGGTGGTGCCGGGCTTTGTAAAATTGTGTTGGATAGTAAAGGGTTTCATTTTTTTTTCTTGAACCAATGGTGCTGAGGTGTTTTAAATGGTGTTGAAAGGTTTTGTGATTTTGTGGCTTTGAAGCGCTGCATCTGCATGTGGCGGACTTGCGCTCCCAGTGTGTGTTTTATTTTTATTTTTTGTGCACCGGCTTCCTCAGTGCCAGGCCCTTTAAATTGATGTTGGAAGGTTTTTGTTTTATGTTTATGCAAAATTTATTTTAATTTATTTAATGTAAATTAATTATTTTAATTTAAAATTTAATTTTGGTTTTTTAAATCTTTATTTTTATGCATTTTTTATTTATTTTTTTGGTTTTTTGATTTTTTTTGAGTGAAAAGTGATTTCTGTGGGTTTTTTGGTATTTTTTGAGATTAGTGTGAATATTTTTGAATGTTTTGATAATTTATTTGATTAATTTGGGAATTAATCTTATTAGTTTCAATATTTTTGAATGTTTTTTCTCTTGTGGCCTCTGGGTGGGGGTGGTGAGCTTTTCTTCCTCTCTACAATTGTTCTCTACTGTCCTCTGGGTGTCACTTCCGGCAAGTATTTTCTTTATTTTCTCAGTTGAGTTCCGGTCATCATGCAGTGAAGACGTCTCCTGGTAAGATCTCTGGGGGAGGGGGTTGGGGGGGTTGTGTTGGGTTTTGAGGGGGGTCTTTGTGATTTTTTTTGTTACTTTTTGGATGTTTTGTGTTTCCTTTTTGTATTTTTGATTTTGAGTGTTTTTGACTGTTTTTGGTTTGTGTTTACTTTTGTAGGGGGGTCTTTCTTTTCCGCGGGCCAGGCTCAATGCCTGACCCATGGAAAGGAAAGTCAGGGGCGAGGGGGGAGTCTTTTTTTCCATGGGCCAGGCTTGAAGCCTGGCCCATGGAAAGGAAAGGCCGGGTGGGGGGGCCTTTCTTTTCCACGAGCCATACTGGCTGGCCCATGGGAAGGAAGGGCAGCGGCGGGGGGGGTTCTTTTCCGCGGGCCATGCTGGCTGGCCCGTAGGAAGGAAGGGCAGCAGTGGCGGGGGGGGGCTTTCTTTTCCACGGGCCATGCTGGCTGGCCCATGGGAAGAAAGGGCAGTGGCGGCGGGGGGGGGGCTTTCTTTCCCGCAGGCCATGCTGGCTGGCCTGTGGGAAGGAAGGGCAGCGGCGGCGGGGGTTACTTTGATTTTTCGCACTCCGGCTGCCTCAGCGTTCTGCGCACAAATGGAGTGCAGGACACTGGGGCTTGCAGTTTTGCCTGCGTGTATTTTGTTCCTGCAGCGGTTTTTTTCCTGCGGCTTTTTTTTATTGGCCGCGGCGCGTTTCCAAACGTTCCTTTTGCTGCGCCGCTCAACCTGATTGGCTCTGGTGTGATGCGGTGCAAGGAACGTTGGGAATTGAAGCTCCCTTTTTTTGTTTGCATCCGGGGGGCTCCTGCCCCCCGGCCGAAAATTTCAACCCAACAGTTACCTGCGAACCCAGTTTGAGCGAGTGCACGGAGGCTGGGACGGGGCTAATGGGGCCTGGTGCAACATCCTTTGTCACATTCCAATGGTTAACGCACCATTTTATAGGTATAGATTATGTTTTGGTTGATGCCAAGTACATCTCACTCACAACTTTATATAATGCAAACATAATGCACTATATACAGTGTTTGGAAACTTTTTTGTTTTGCCCCGGGTCAGCAAGGCAATCATCTTAACCATATTTTTTTCAACCACAGATTTCTCTTTTTGATTTTAGAGTGCACTTGACTCATGCACAATGAGGTAAAGCAGGGTTTCACAACCTGTGGCCCATGGGCCAGAACTGGCCTGCAGCAGCAAATCATCCAGCCCATGATGACAACCCCGGAAGCAGAAATGGACATCTTTACTACAGCCTGTGCAAACACACCCACCACAATTTATGGCAGCCTTTATGGCAGGGGGAATCCATGTGTCCTGCCCACTCAGCTGTCTAAGGTGGCGTGGTCCAGCCCATAGCACAAAGAGGTTGAAAACACCTGCAAAGTAACATGCACCCTAAAATAAAAAAAGAAACTCTTCAGTTATAAAAAAGTCACCTGCTGGTGAGGTAAATTACATCAACATGTGGAACTAGCTATGTGCTGGCCATCTTTGAGAAATATAGTGCATAATGTATATTATGTTGATCTACTTTAATTATAATATATTATTCTACTTATATTATTATACTAGTGAGATTCTTTATTTGTTAACAGTTTTAGAAGTGAGCTATTATGGAGGAAGGAATTTAGCAGCCCATGCATCTATCCTGCATAGAGAAAATGCCCACTTCATCAGTCTCTGGTTATCTCCAGTGACAAAAGACATAGAAGGAAGGTTCTCCATGCAAGGCCCAAAGGCTGCTTTAAATTTCAACATGTGTTTTTCAGAGATTGTCAGAAGAGAACATCGAAGAAATATTACAAATACACCAAATAACACTGGTGGAAGCCGCTAGAAGTGCCAGGGCAAGAACATTATACAATATCTCCCTTGAGACAAGAAGAAGAAGAAGAAGAAGAAGAAAGCGACAGTAACTGTGATGGCAGGCAAATTCAAATTCCATTTCCCTATAACCTCCCCAACACATATTCTTGGACAGACTTCTCCATTATAGTGAAAAGCATTTTCTTCCATTTGGACAGATGACTGCAGCACAGAATATCTATGAGAGCAGTAGAGAGACAGACAGACAGACAGAAGGACAGGAAGAACTGACTCATGGGACACTGACGGACTTCACTGACAGACAAGTCATCCACCACTGAAATGTAAATACAGGTTTCCCTTTGTAGACCTGATTGCACGTTAATGCATCACAAAGAGGATAATGCTGCTGGAATGAAAATAGCAGGAAATACGATTGTCTTTAGATCTTGTTTCCAGCCTGATTATCAGTAAAATTGAAACAGCTTTATGGTCTCCAAACATTCATCGTGAAGTGAATGCATGTAGAAAGCTGTACAGGGAATTGTTCCCTTCTCCTCTCCCACTCCTTCACTAAACAAACTCCTAGAGTACATTTATAAAGTTACTTGAGAGATAAGAAGACCTAAAGGATTTGCAGCAGGTGTTGGGTATTACTGGGCAAGCTGGATTGGCTGAATTCCAGTCAAAACAATATCCTTTGGATTTTACTGCAGGGAGGAGGAATCTTGTAGGAAATTTGAAGCCAAGATGAAATGAAAAGAGGGGGTTGCTGACAGTGAAATTTAAAGGTCTTCTGTGTTAAGAATAACAATAATCTTAGAACTAAAAAGCTGGAACAGACACTGTGGATCATGGAGTCCACCTCTTTTTGTTGTTGTAAGAGTTCTTATAATACCATTTTTTAAAATCATGTCAGAAGCACACAAAGGTGCTTTCTGGGTTGAAAGGATATTTGTTGCAGGAACTCCACTCAGGGGACTCCCGAATGAGGCTCCTTCCATGTCTCCAAGATCTTTTCCCACTGAAGTGGTCCCTATTTATCTACTTGCAATGTCTTGCTTTCAAACTGTTAGTTTGGCAGGAGCTGGGACAGACAGAAGCTCACTCTGTCATGCAGTACTCGGGTCTCAGACTGTCAACTTGCCAACCTTCCAGCTAAAAAGGTGCACTTCTTAACCACTGAGCCACTGCAGTCCCTCTATAATACCATTCACTTTGCTAAATAAATAATTCTCAAAAATTACAGGAAAAATAGTAAATCATAAAACAGCAGTAAAAGAAATTATTAAAAACCAATGTTAAAGAATTGTTCAAGAAAACTACATGGTTTCGGGTTATTTCATTTAATTTATTTTCTTTTATTTATAGCTCCACCTATTTGGTCAAAAAGGTTGTACAGTACAAGACTCACAGGCTGGAAAGTTACATTTGAAAATTTAATGCGTTAATATTCCGTGTTAGAAACTGAGAGGTTAATTCCTCATCCTTGCCACTGCCAGCCTCTATTCCGAAGTGGGAGAAGTCTGGTGCCATTAGAGTCACCACCTTTATTTATTTCTCTGCTGCAAAGGCATTTGGGTGCAGCTCCTATTGCCATTGCTCTCGCACTGACTTTTTTTTTTAAAGGGCACCCTTGCTTGAAAGCCAGTCAAATCCAACTATACTGTTCAGTGCTCATCTTCATTTACAGCCAAAGAGCCAGTTCTTGTCTGCATCTGCAGACGTTTCCATGGACATCTGGTAGGCATGACTAGACACGGAACGCTGTTTACCTTTCCCACTGGAGTGGTACCTCTTTATCTACTGTACTTCCATTTTCTTGCTTTCAAACTGCTAGGTTGGCAGTAGCTGGGACAGAGACAGGTGGTCACTCCGTCGTGTAGCACTCAGATCTCAAACTGCTGACCTGCCAAACTTCCGGTCATCAAGTTCAGCATCTTAACCACTCAACCACTGCTGTCCTGTCCTGATATATTCGGACGATCAATTGTTTGTTTTGTTTTACTGTTACTGTATAATATTTCTTCTTTCATGTCCCAATCACACCCTGGACTGCCAAAATGAAGCCACTTTCTCAGCTTTGTTGTTAGCCAAACTTAAGTCCTCATCAGTGTATGTTTCTGACAGTAATGAGCAGACCAGTAAATGAGCTGGATTATGTATCTTTCCACATCCACACAGTGTGTTGTTGTATGCCAGCAACCCCCACTTGAGCACTGTTATAGCTTTATAAATGTAATGCTACTGTTATAGCATTACAACAGTTCTTTGCCATGACAGCAGACCACAGAACTATTGTAGCGCTATAACAATAAGGATTGGCAGAGGGAAACTTTTTCAGGGTGCAAGGAATCCTGTCACCTTGATGGGGCAAGAGGCCCAATACACAATATCCGCCAACACATTCAGACACACAGAAGAATACAATGGTTTAGAATTTGTTATGAAATAAAGGACCCTGGCCAGATAGTTTAAAATAAACCGCATTTAGCAAGATAATATACAACCCAACTCTGTGTTGTATATTCCTTGGTACAGTAGAACCCCATATAACGAATGCCTCTTACAGCGAAAAAAATCATATAATGTAGAGGATTTGAAAAAAATCATTGTGCCCCATACAGTATAATGAAAATTTTCATTGTACAATGCAATGCATCTCTATGGGGGAAATTGTACAATGAAAAAAATCATTGTACGGTTTTTCCCATAGAGGTTTTTGTTGTACGATTTCCCCCATAGAGATGCATTGCATTGTATAATGATTTTTTTCATTATATAGGACACAATGGTTTTTCAAAATCCTCTTCATTGTACGTTGTTGTTTTTTTTGTGTTGTTGTTGTTGTTTTTGCTGTACAATGAAAATCTCTATGGGGAAAATCGTACAACAATTTTTCCCATAGGGATTTTCATTGTACGTTGCATGCATCGTGTAAGAAAAAATTGTATAATGAAGTGCCTCATAGAACGAATTATTTTCGTTATACAGGGTCCGACAGTATTGGAATTACTGTCAGACCCCGCAAAACTGACACACATGTAGGACTTTTTGTTTTGTTTGTTTGTTTGTTTGTTTGTTTGTTTGTTTGTTTGTCTGTTTGTCTGTTTGTTTGTCTGTTTGTTTGTTTGTTTGTTTGCTTGTTTGCTTGTTTGCTTGTTTGCTTGTTTGCTTGTTTGCTTGTTTGCTTGTTTGCTTGTTTGCTTGTTTGTTTGTTTGTTTGTTTGTTTTGAAAATCAAGACACTCCCTCACTGAACTTTCTAGCCAGACTATTGTTTCTTATATCCCTCCTATCAATATATCAAAGATTCTGAGTCTTACTATGACAGAAACAAAATACCTACTTTTTGAAGAAGGGCATTTATAGGTTTTCAAATTGCAATAACATTCTGACATTACATTTGCCATTGCAATAGTTCTTAAAGACATAAAAATTGCATCTGCAGGGTCATGAAGATTGTTTTTATGTATATTATGCTTTTTTAAAAAAATCTGGTTGTATTGTGAGCAGGTTCTGTTTTTATGATTGCACACACCATCCATAGTAGCAACATTTTCACTAGATGGGTTCTTCTTCTGTGTCTAGGCCAGATGTGAAACTGCCAAAAAGAATGCACCTTTTGGTGAGTTCATTCTGCAGTTCCTTTTGCCTGAACCAACGTGAGAAAAATTAGCCAGGTGCACAAGGTTGCCATTACCATGGTACACCCGACTATGATTCAAAAATACCACAATCTTCAAGAAGGCAACTAGATGGATGGGAGGTACATTTAAATATAAATTAATAATTGTGAGAATTAGTCAAGAGAAATGGACAAAGGCAGAAGGAAATGGCATGTCAGTGACACCTGCTGGTGGGAAGTAAAAAATGGGGGATTGAGAGAAAGCCAAGCATAAATAAGTGTGCCAAAGGTCACAGACAGATGATTTGTGGCAGGTAGGGTTGGTAAGGGACACTGCGTCACATTTACAAGAGATCATGGAGACTGACAGACCATGACTTCTCAGTAATGGTCAAAGCTTGAAAATGGGATGGTTTATGCTTTTGTTTTGGACTACAATCACCAGCATTTGTTCATTATTTGTTAGGGATGCATATTGTCTTCAGATGAATGTGTAAATATGAAACAAATCAGCAGGGTTTGTGTGTTTCCAAGGCGACCATGTGAATCTAGCAAATAACCCAGAGACAGTTGTATGACAGAGTGCCACACAGACAAATCCCTTGTGTTGAATCCAGAAAAAAATGGTTTCACAATTAGAAGTGGGAACAGAAGATGCTCAGTTAGCAGCATTGAAGATGCTCCATCAGATGCACTGAAGGAGATCATTGGTTAGATAACCAGAAAGCTGTGGATGCCCTGCCACTCTTTTCTTGGTCAGAGAAAGGTGCGAAGGGCAGGAAGGATGGAAATAATTCAGAGAACAGCTCCCTGCATGGCCTTTTGTGAAGGAATAAAAGAGGCCTGTGCCCATTGTTCTTTCAAAATCCCTAACTCTTCCCCTTCCCTGTGGCCTAGCATTGGGGTTTTCTCCTGGTGGCTAGTTAAGAAAATGAAGGAAAATTAAAAGAATGTTGAGTACTGCAGATGTGGTTGGACAGAACTTCCCATTCTGCCGGCAATACTCGAACTGTGCTCTCATACTGTCAATTGCAGATCTATACCTATAAAATGGTGCGTTAACCATTGGAATGTGACAAAGGATGTTTAGCCAGGCCCTACTAGCCCGTAATGAGCCTCCCTTCACTCGCCCGAACCCGGTTCGCAGGTAACTGTTGGGTTGAATTTTGCACCAGTGGGGCAGGAGCCCCCCCGGACGCAAACAAAAAAAGGGAACTTCAATTCCCAACATTCCTTGCACTGCACCGCACCAGAGCCAATCAGGCTGAACGTTCAGAAACACACCGTGGCCAATCAAAAAGAAGCTGCAGGAAAAAAAACACTGCACAAACTAAAATCGCACACACCAAACTACAAGCCCCAGCGTCCTGCGCGCCATGAGCATGCAGAACTCTGAGGCAGCCAGCGCGCAAAAAATAAAAATAAAAAAGGCAGGCCGCGAAACCCCCACCCCCCACCGCCACATACAGCGGCGATGGGATTCCCGTGGTCCGGCCACCCAGGCTGGCCCACGGAAATACCCCCATCCCAACGCCGCATGTAAGCGGTGATACAATTTCCGTGGGCCGGCCACCCAGGCCAGCCCATGGAAATACCTCCCCCCTCCCATGCCGTATCAAGCAGCGATGGGATTCCCGTGGTCTGGCCACCAAGGCTGGCCCACGGAAAAAAAACCCACCCCAATGCCACATCAAGTGGCGATGCAATTTCTGTGGTCCGGCCACCTAGGCCGGACCACAGAAATACCACCACCCCAACGCCACATCAAGCGGCGATGGTATTTCCACGGTCCAGCCCCCGAGACCGGCCCACGGAAATACCCCCACCCCAACACAAAACAACACAATCCAAAAACAGTCAAAAATAATCAAAACCAAAAATAAAAGACAGAAAAAGGAAACACATAAACATCCAAAAACAAACAATAAAAACACACAGAACCCCACCCCTAAAACCCAAAACAAACCCCCTCAAAAAAATTAACCAGAGACCTTACCAGGAGACGTCCTTACTCCATGATGACTGGAACTAAACTGAGGGAAGAAAGAGACTACTTACCGGAAGAAGAAGCGACACCCAGAGGACAGTAGAGAAAAATAGTAAAATACAAGAAAAGCTCACCAGCCCCACCCAGAGGCCACAAGAGAAAAAACATTCAAAAATATTAAAAATAATTCCCAAATAATTCCCAAATTAATGAAATATGTTATCAAAACATTCAAAAGTATTCACAATAATCACAAATAATTTTTAAAAAGAAATAAGTTTTCACTCAAAAAAACCATCTAAACACAGTATAGAAACATTGATTTTTTTAAAAAAAATATTCTTACACATTTTAAAAATTATTATTCAAGGTACAACTATTTTAAAAAATTCACATAGTAACACATTATTTGGTTAAATACAATAATTATTAAATATATATATATCATCCTTTCCTCTTTTTAAAAAACAAAAAACAAAAATAAAAAATCACAGTTTATAACAGCCCATGCGTAAAAATAAAAATTTTAAAAACCACAATTAAAAACTAACCTAATTTGCATAAACATAAAACAAAAACCTTCCAAAACCATTTTAAAGAGCCCGGCACCACCGGGCAAAATATGCTAGTTATTTTTAAAACAGAGAAGCAGAAATGCACAAATACTGTTGTAGGGTCATCTTGGAGCATCTTGGGCTGCAGTGACTCAGTGGTTTAGAAGCCTGTCTTGTTAGCTGGAAGGCCGCCAAGTTGGCAGTTCAAAACCCAGGTGCTGCGTGACAGATTAAGCTCCCATCTCTGTCCCAGCTCTTCAGGACATGAAAAGAGCCTCATTTGTGCATTCCCTGAGCGGAGTTTCTCCCACAAAAATCCTTTCAACCCAGAATAATTTCTGACACAAAATTATTATCAAAACAGCACAGGTTGGGTCAGGCATCATAGATAGATAAATCTTTATTGTCATTGTCCTGCACAGAACAACGAGATTGTTCAATCTCATCAATCTCATACTGAGATGGGAGGGGTTCTATGTGTACCCCTAATATGTTTTTTTATTTATTAAAACTATTATTGGTTGCTTTTCTGCCCGTCAGGACTCACAAAGTGATGTACAACCAATAGATAAATAGTTTTTTATATTAAAAAGTACTTTAATGTCAGATTGAAAACAATTTTCAAAGAGAGCTTTAAAACCTTGATTAGTGCTACATTCAAATGATGCTACGCATGCCACTGCTGCACCAAACCTGAGGGCAGATACTTGAGGGGGTGCGGGACAGACTGTGTGGTTCACACATAGCTCGGTTGTCCATGAGAGGTGAAAGTCCAAAGCGTCCAGGAGAAATACCATGTATCTTGGACCTCTTCAACTTTCACCTCATTTGGAAGTACATGTCTCATTTTTTGGCAATGACAGGCCTGGTCCAGCTAGAGTCTGAGAAACTGTCTGGATTCCATGTATGTCTATGCTGGTTAGCTTCTGTCTTCCTGAAAATAAATATTCCCATCCAAATCAGAGAGTAAACAAAACAAAACAGCACAAAAAGACAAAAAATGTTGTGGCACCTTAAAGACTAATTGCTGTATATAAATGTGAGCTTTCGTGGACCAAATCCACTTCATCAAACATAAGAGTGAGGCTTCATGGTATCAATTTATACATATCAGGTACATATGCACATAATGATTGGCCAGTCTAACAGCAAAGTAACTTTGAAGATTTTTACAACGGACAATACAGCAGTTAGTCTTTAAGATGCCACAACATTTTTGTCTCTCTTTTGTTTTTTTTGTTTTTTTGTTTTTTGGTTTGTTTGTTTGTTTACTCTCTGATATGCTTGCACAGACTAACATGAGCACCACTTCAAACATTCACATCCAAGTTATACAATGTAACATTCCTCTTTTAATCCTACTTTATTTCCACAGTCAATATCACTCTATTACTGCTTTTTCCTGGCAAGTAATATTTTCTATCTTAAATCAGAAATCCATAAAGAAAATGGGGAGACATAATTCTTATATCATTCTTTTCTTTGTTTAGGCCCAGCACCTATTCATAGGCTAGTTGTTCTTTCATAGATCCGCTATTACACTTCCATGTGGTAGCCATTCTAATTACCCAGGAAGATTATCTAGAAAATCTCATTAAATTCTATAAACCCAATTAAAAATGCCCAGCCTACTAATGATTGTCAACATGTGACTAAAATACTATTTCATTAGCAAGAACCTGGTGTTCACCACATCTTCAGTCCTGATACTTTGTCATTCCCTATCATTTGAGCCTTTTATATTTGCAGGATCTTTCTCTTTTAAAATAATGTACTACACCAAGTTCAGAGACCATGCAGGCAGCAGCAGGGTAACAGAGGTTGCCCGGCGTTGCCGGGCTGTTATAAACTGTGATCAGCTTCTTCTTTTTTTTGGGGGGGGGGGTTGTTTGTGGATTAAAAAAAGAACAAAAGATGATATAATTGTTTCATATTGTTTTATTTAACCAAATAATGTTTTCATTTGGGGGGGGGGGTTTGTTAATAGTTGTACCGTAGGTAATATTTTTAAAAATGTAAAAGAACATGTTTTTTACATTCAATGTTTTTAAACTGTGTTTAGATGTTTTGGGTTTTTATTTGAGTTAAAACTCAACACAGGATGTTATAAATCTTTTTATTTTATTTTTTTGGACATATGTTTGTGATTTGTGTAAATGTTTGATTTATTGTTATGTTTTTGACTTGTTTTTACTCTTGTGGCCTCTAGGTGGGGCTGTTGTGTCTTTTTGAGTTGTTTTTACTATTCTGCCCTGCAGGTGGGGCTGCTAGTGGTTTTGTTTTAGTTTTACTGTTTTTTTCTCTCCTGGCCTCTGGGTGGGGCTTCTTCCGGTAAGTCGTCTTTGTTTCTTCATTTCTGTTCCGGTCATTGTGGACGGAGGACGTGCTGGTGAGTTGTCTGGTTTTCTTTCTTCTGGGGTTTTTCTTTATTTTGCTTTTGTGGTGGTAGGCTGGGAGATGTTTCTGTTTGTTCTTTTTTGTTTTGGTTGAGTTTTAGGTTTGTTTAATTGGTATGGTTATTTCTGACTTTGTTTAATTTTTCTTATTTTGTTGTTGTTTATTTGTGTAATTTGTGGTTTTTCCATGTTGTAGTTAGGTGTTTTGTATGTGGTTTTGTGTTATTGTGGATGTTTTTGTTTGTGTATTTTGTGGTTTATTTTTTGTTTGTTTATTAATGGTTTTTTTAATTATTGATTTATTTTTGTTTAACTATTTTTTATTAATTTTGGTATTTGTTTTTGGTGGTTACATTAGCATGAAGAATGGGCTGCCTGTCAGTTCCTCTTTTCCCCATTGCTCCTTTGAATTTTGGTTTCGATTTATTTATTTATTTATATTTATATTCATGTTTAAATAGCCGCCCAACTCACAGAGACTCGATGCAGCAATGGAGGAAAGGAGGAGGAGGCAGTCAACCCATTCTTCTCCCAGGAAGGTTTGTTAGGTAGGTCGGGGGAGAAGGAGGAGGCAGAGAAGAGCTATCTGTGCCTAACGATGGTTCTCTCCTCTCTGTGTCCTTTTTCTCCTGGCTTACCTAACTGGAGATCGGCAGGCAGTGATCCATAAGGGGTGGGGCTCTTCCTTCCGGATTGCTGGCTGTTGCTTTTGTATTTGGAAGTACAAAAGCATCAGCCAGTCATCCGCCAGGGAGGGTGCTTCCCCTGACGAACTGCTGCCTGTTTTGGGTTTCTTTTTTTCTCCCCGGCTCAACTTTCCTTGAGGCTGGCAGTGGTCTCGCCGTGTCTTCGGTGGGGTAGCGTGGAGAAGAGGGAGTCCCTCTTCTCCCTGTTGCTCCAGGAAAGAAGGACGGCGGGTGTCTCGCGGTGGCGTTTTGTGGCTTTTTGTTTTGCATGGCTGTGAGGCGCTGCATCTGCCTGCTGGGGACTTGTGCTCCCGTTGTGTATTGTAATTTTATTTTTTGCGTGCCGGCTTTCTCAGCGTTCTGCATACTCACGGTGCGCAGGACGCTGGGACTTGTAGTTTTGCATTTGCGGTTTGCTTTTGTGTGGCGGGTTTTTTCCTCCGGCTCAATTTCAATTAGCTGCACCGCGTCTCCCAATGTTCTTTTTGCTCGTGCCTCTCAGCCTGATTGGCTGTGGCGCAGCGCCGAGAACGTTGGGAATTGAAGTTGTTTCCCTTTGTTCACTTCGTGGGGCTCTTGCCCCACTGGTGCGTTTCTCAACCCTTCAGTAACCACCGTACTGCGTTCAGGCGAGTGCAGGAGGCTGGGTACGGGATAGTGTGGACAGGTGTGGAAGTGTTTGCCGAATTCCAACGGTTAGCCCTTGGATTTATATGTATAGATAGCAGTTCAAGGGTTGCATGCAAGATTCTGCAAATATGATAATCATACAAGCAGCTTGGCGGAGGGGCATGAAAAATTGTGCTGGGGTGATGGTGTGTGTGCCCACAGAGAGGTCTCTGAGTGCCCCCTCTGGCACATGTGCAATAGGTTTGCCACCACTGCTCTAAGACATTTTTGACATACCAAAGGGCACCCCAGAGGGCACCCCCCATTAAGTACCCCATGGCTGGGGCCCCAAAAAGGCTATTTTTCAGCTTATCAAAAAGATAATAGGGGGAAAATCGGGAACCAGAGGTAGTCAAGCATTTTTTAATTTTAAAAAAACATATCTAGGTGCTGTGCAATCCTAATGCAAAAGGTCCAAGCCACATGATTATTTGCAATGGTGTTGATGATAGCAAGAATTTGGCCTATATACTCCTTGAGATCATCCATTCCTGCTTTAAGCTCTGATATTAAAATGTTCTTATAGCTAAAATATGCAGCACGTTGGCTGGGAAGTATAGACAAAATACTAAGTTATTTTTCCCTACAGAGAGGCAGGAAAAGATACTGTTGTCAATGGCTCAATATTGAATAGGATGGAAGAATGCAGGGGCTGCCTTACTGTTGAGAGAGTGAAGTAGCTGCTTCTTACAGCCATATGCTGAGAAACAGAGAACATCAATGCCATCTGTGTTGCCCTGATCCACAGCCCCAAGCAACAACCTGTTTGCACTCAGATGGAGAGGAAGACACACTGCCTTGTTAACGGGGTGAAATAATACTCAAATGGTGATTTGGTCAGCTTCTACCGGTATTCCATTCCATTCCATTTTTAATTTATACCCCGCCTTTCTCAGCCAAGGCTGACTCAAGGCGGCAACAACATGTTCATAATAATACAATACAGGATACAATATAGACATACAATAGCATAATAATACAAGTACAAGCAAAACACTATACAATATAAAAATTACAAATACAAATTAAAAATTACCCAGGAATCCCCAGGTGTGCTCAACTACCCCTCGGTCAACACCAGACCAGGGAAGGAGCAAAGCCTCCCACCAAGCCGGCCAAGGGCAGGCAAGCGTCCAGGTGATAGCTGCCCCCTCTCTTGCCCAGCTGTCCAGGGGCCCATCTTCCTCCTTTCCTCCGCCTCCTCCAACCCCAACAGGGCGAGGAAACAAACCGGCAAGGAAGCAAACTTGTGGTGGGGGCAGCCACTTGATAGCATTTTAAAGCCCTGCCAGGTGCCCACAGGTGTTTCTGCGTTCCCTCCAGCTGGGCGCGGAACCAAACCGGCAGTGGAGACACCGGCAGCCTTGGTGTGGCAGGTCTTTATGGCTTGCCAGGCTGCCTCTCAGCTGGGGCCAGTTTCTTCCTCCTCCTGCCCCCACTCACACAGGAGGGGGGAGCGTCCGGCAACCCCGGCGTGGCAGGTCTGCTTTATGGCCATGCAAGGCCGCCTCTCAGCTGGGGCCAGTCTCTTCCTCCTCCCGCTCACACTGGAGGGGGGAAGCATTCGGCAGCCCCGGCGTGGCAGGTCTCCTTTATGGCCGCGACTGGCCGCCTCTCAGCTGGGGCCAGTCTCTTCCTCCTTCTTCCCCTGCTCACACCAGAGGGGGGAAGCGTCCAGCAGCCCCAGCGTGGCAGGTCTCCTTTATGGCTGTGCTAGACGCCTCTCAGCTGAGCCCAGTGTCTTCCTCCTCCTGCCCCCACTCACACCAGAGGGGGGAAGCATCCTGCAGCCCCTTGCATGGTAGGTCTCCTTTATGGCCGCGCCAGCTACCTCTCAGCTGGGGCCAGTCTCTTCTTCCTCCCACCCCCGCTCACACTAGAGGGGGGAAGCATCCATCAGCCCCAGCGTGGCAGGTCTACTTTATGGCCATGCCAGCCACCTCTCCGCTGGGCCCAGTCTCTTCCTCCTCCCACCTCCGCTCACACTGGGGGGGAGTGTCTGGCAGTCCTGGCGTGGCAGGTCTCCTTTATGGCTGCGCTTGGCCACCTCTCAGCTGGGGCCAGTCTCTTCCTCCTTTCGCCCCCGCTCACACCGGAGGGGGGAAGCGTCCGGCAGCCCCAGCATGGCAGGTCTCCTTTGTGGCCAGGCCGGCCGCCTCTCAGCTGGGGCCAGTCTATATAATAAAAAGGTAGGCCCACCATCCTGTGTTCTGGTTCCCACAGCAAAACATCCGTGTGCTACACTGAAAAGGTATCACACTACATGTTGTCTCCTAATACAAACGGCCCAAAAATATGGCTATTGCAATGCTGAATAAATTATTGTACCAGCTATTTTTCCAAACATTATTGCTAGACCAAATCCAGCTAAAATGTTACAACAGAGAGGGCTGGCACTCCCAGCCCTCTCTGTTGGCACGCATGCTGTCACCACAGCACAGAATTCACATCACCCCTCTATCCAGTAGCCCAATGGAAGGGCTTCCTCCCTACCCCCAGCACAGAGTTTTCCATGCCCCTCTACCTAACAATCCAATGGGAGTGCTTCCTCCTTTCCCCAGCACATTGTTCACCCCGCGCCTCTACCTAACAACCCAATGGGAGTGCTTCTTCCTTTCCCCAACATAGAGTTCACCCTGCCCCTCTGTTTGGGCACTCAGTCTCTAAAAGGTTTGCCATCACTGGTCTATACAAAACATGAACATATGTGGAATTAAATGTACTGTATATTAAACAAGAAAGTTCCATAGATTTGTCATAGAAGGAATACAATTTTTAAAGTATGTTCTATGTCATAATCAAAGAATTACATGCATACAAATAAATTACATAAAATTCAAACAAAATTTCAAATACAGGTTGCTTCCATATATTCATGAGTTTTGTTTCCTTGGTTTCAATAATCTGCAGTTGTAAAAATATTTAATAAAAAATCTTTGAAATATATATTATTGTATTATTTCTATGGTGCATTACAAGACCTAGTCACTAGAGGCCACTGCCAACAATGTAATGTTTAAAAGGAACTGTTTATTTTTGTTATGGTAGCCATTTTATTAGCACCCATGAAGAATGACAGACACATTTGCATATACACCCCACTTCTATGACTCAGATATATATGCTTAAATCTGAGGTTTAATATTTTCCTCAGTTTCAAGTATCCACAGAAGTACCTATTTATCTACTTGCAATTTCATGCTTTCAATCTGATAGGATGGCAGGAGCTGGGACAGAGACAGGAGCTCACTCCATCATGCAGCACTTGGGTCTCGAACTGCTGACCTGCTGACCTTCCAGTCATCAAGTTCAGCATCTAAACCACTAAGCCACCGCAGTCCCTAGTAAAGATTGTTAGGTAAAGGTAAAGGTCACCCTTGCTCAAAAGCCAGTCATATCCGACTTTAGGGTATGGTCCTAGCATACTAGTGCCCATCTCCATTTATAGCCAAAGAGCCAGCATTGTCTGCATTTGCAGACATTTCCATGGACACGTGGCAAGCATGCCTAGACACTGGAGTGAACCGAATGCTGTTTACCTTCCCACCGAAGTGTTACCTATTTATCTACTTGCAATTTCTTGCTTTCGAACTGCTAGATTGGCAAGCTGGGACAGAGACAGGGTCCTCGGGTCTTGAACTTTGACCTTCCAGTCATCAAGTTCAGTGTTTTAACCACTAAGCCACTGCCATCCCTAGTAAAGATAGTTACGCAGGCTTTAAAACAACCTCACATGTAAAAATCTGAATCCCCCCCCAACCATTTTTGCCATTCACTCTGAGATTTTTCTCCCCTCCTCTACATCCAAGGAAGCAGACCATTTTCTCTGAGATTTTGACTAATGTTGTAAGACCTGCTAAGTGTATCATTTCAGCACCTGAAGCTTTCCAGATGTGTTGGATTTTAGCTCTCAGCTTCCTCCAGCCTGCTAATGAGGTTTCATTCTTTGTTTTGTGTACTGTTTACCGAGATGCTGAATTGTGTAGCAAGAAATCTGATGAAGTAATTACAGACTCTCTTAATGTTTCCAAATGATTGTATGTAACAGCAACGTTACTCTACTTTGCTATTGTTAGGAAGGCCTGGAAATGAATGGTAATCAACTCCTGCCATCTCTTGGAATTCTAGAATATTGCACATAGAGATTGGAAAGCAATTTTGCTGAAGATGAGTAACAACCCAGATAATTATCATACCACTGCATGGCCACGGTATGTAATTATAGCACTTCTTAAAATGAACTTCCCACATTCTGGTTCTGGATGGTTTAGTTTAGTACTTAGACACCTGAAAGACACACATTACTGCCAGCTCTGTAATCAAAGCTAACCAGAGCTGTTTGGAACTGAGAAATAGGGCATAGTTTCCTATATCTAGCTCTGATAAGCAAGGCTTTTGTTATACTAGATCAGGGTGCCCAAAGTTCAGCCTGTGGGCCAGACCTAGCCCCTGATGGCAATTCATCTAGCCCACGCGACTCCCGGAAGCAGAAGTAAAATGCACCCACGTGTTGGATTGGGGCCGTGAAGCGGCCCTTGGGGTCCCGGAGGAGACTGGTCAAGGAACAACACGAGACAAGATGGAGCGAAGACCAGTGGTTTATTGTGGGGATAACATCAGCATATATAGGAATTCAAGGCAGCGTGTGATAGAATCATCATCTGACAGAAAAATCACATCACCCATTTACCCGGGTTAATGGGGAATCTCTCTTGGGGAAGTTAATTAACTAGGGCAAACACTGACAGGGGAAATCCATTGTTCGGGGTTTACACCAGGGTAAATATGGCCTCTATTTGCCTTAGAGCTTGGGCTGATCTGTGAGTCAGTAATTGCCTAATACGTGACGGAGGTTAGCGATTCGCTTCCCTCAGCAGAATCGCCGGTCAGGTCAGATGTGGGTGAATCAACCCTATGATTATTAATCCGTTCCCCAATTTCCATACTGGCAAGGGCCAGTGGCCAGGAGTTTGCTCGACTGGTTTAACCTCTGCCAGAGGCCGTTTATGCCAATTGTGCATGCGGAATCCGCATCCCCCCTTTTTCTGTTATTTATGGACCTGACAGACGGCTCTGACAGGGGCATCAGCTGGTGTGTGGGAATGACGTGTCGGGGTTCCCTCCATAGGGGACATCTTGACAGCAGCGAGGGAATACATTGCACGAAACAGCATCCTGCTATGCTTAGTACAACCACTCCTGCAATCACTTTGAGCGTTGTCTGGAGCCACCCCCATGGGAGCCACAACCACAAGGAATCCCACCACCCCCATGAAGAATCCTCCTTGATGTTCTTGACTAGGGTGTGGAGGTCTGTGAGCTGGCTCTGTACTTTACGGGTATTGTCTGTGAGATTAAAGCAACACATGCTGTGGACAGATTCGCAACCCAAATGATGTAACAACAGAAGGTAGTAGATAGCTGCTCGATTGTCTAGGATGGCATGGCGAAGCTCTGCCTGCTCCTGGTTGAGCAGCGCTATCGCGGAGGAGGTGTGGTTAATGGCCTTTGCTAATCCGCAAGCCAATTGACCAATTCTCCAAGCGTTGCCGACGGCTAAGCCTGGCACGCCAAGTATGCTGACTGCCAACGAGACGTACTCAGCTGGACTCAGAACCCTAATGTTGCTATCACATGAGCTGTCTAACTGGGTGGCACGAGTGCGCCGTATGGGTGCAGAAACATTTGTGCTTGGAACAATCATATCCCTAGTGGGGAGTAACAATGTCAAACGATGGATACAACATATGGAATCTGATACATTTGCGGGAATGTAGTTCCAAGTGTACTGATTGCATGTAAAGAACCAACCTGAAGGTAGGGTAACATGAGCATACATTGAACCAAGTGTTTCTGGGTTGTTACAAGTCCAGTTGCCGCGGCCAGTGTCAAGGCAGCGGCGTCGAGTCCGGCCGGCTGCGGAGCAGCCGGTAATTCGAGCACAAGTAGAGTTCGGGCTGACCGCCACTTGAGGGGTGTGGAGAGTGGCTGCATCAGCCGGCAAGGTCATAGTCAGCTGCATTCCCCAGCGAGCGTATGCTGTGAAGCTCGTAGGGAGATACGGGCCGAAAATCCACCTCACCAGCCAGTCGCCATCCCTGGTGTGCGCGTCTGGAGTGTGGCACACTGGGATGAGACAGGTGCTCAGAAGTGAGGCAGAACCAATGTCCTGCTTCAGGCAAAAATCGGACTGGTTGACGAGACCCGCCAACCTTTCCCATAGATTGTAGTGCATCCGCGCAGAGAGATCTCCGCCTGGCATCAGATCGCTGGCCTTTAGTGATGCTGCCTGAACGCCTCCCCCCGCAAGTAGGGAGAGGGTCAGGATGATGGTGACTGCCATGGTGTTGGCATTGATCTGGGCAAAGACTGCAGCCACGAAGTTCTCCGGTGTCGGTTCCCTCTCCTCGCGTTGGAGGACATCCTGGGCCTCACTGCAAAGGGTCTTGATCATCCCCCAGGCGATCTTCGGCGCTGTCGTCCGCAGTCGCCGCTTCTCGCACCGGGTCCCCTCGGTCAGGGTGAGGTCCTCCATCTCCGGGATCGGACTCGGATCGGTCTGGGTCCACGCCATGTGGCTCCAAGTGAGGCTTAACACACCGAGCTGGAATCCAGATGACACCTGTAGGAGACATAACTGCGGCATACCCTCTTCCCCAGGTTACGAGTGGCGCCGGGCCCCTCCAGAAAGGGTCCGGTGGCACCCGGTAATGAACCAGCGGTCGCGGGAGAGCTTCTGAGCGGCGGAAGTGTTTCTCCTGCGGTGTGCAATCGGAAAAAACATTAAGGTGATTGTACGTGAACAACACCTTGTTCAGACAATGCTGTGCCTGACCCTGTGACTTGGGGAGGGCTGGTGGCTCCCCCCTTTCTGTTTGTTTGTCAATGTAGGACTTGAGCGTCCGATTGACTCGTTCCACAATCGCTTGCCCCTGCGGATTGTAAGGAACGCCAAAGGTATGCTTAATGTCCCAGGTGGCCATGAAGTTAGCTAACTGCCTAGAGCTGTAGGACGGGGCGTTATTGGTTTTCACGTGCCGAGGTTTGCCCATTGCCGCGAAGCAGGCTAGGAGGTGCTGCTCCACGTGGGAAGCGGTCTCCCCTTTTTGCGCTGTGGCCCAAACGAATTGCGAGAAAGTATCAATGCAAACATGCATGTACTGCCATCTGCCAAACTGCGGGACATGTGTGACGTCCATTTGCCACACCTGGTTAGCCTCTGTCCCTCGTGGGTTGACCCCCCACGAGGGCCCGGTGCCCCTGCAAAATGCTGGCAAGAGCGAACTATGCCTTGGGCTTGAGAAAGTGGCAGGTTAAACTGTCTGGCGAGCGCTTTGGCATTCTGATGAAAGAATGCATGACTCTGAATTGGAGTAGTGAAAACACCTAACACTGACCGTTGCTGAATTTCCTTTGTGGTCGCATCCGCTCTGCTATTGCCTGCGGAGATTGGACCCGGTAGGTCCTGGTGACTTCGGATGTGGGCGATATAGAGCGCTTCCGTGCGGTTCCGCAAGTGAAATTGAGCTGTGAGGAACAGACTCAGCAAATTTTTGTCTATCGCGGGAGTGATGTATGCTCCCAGCAGACTGTGAAGCAGATTCCTAACATACTGACCGTCAGTAATAATGTTGAGGTGCTCTTTGGCGAAGGTGCGCAAAGCAAGGTGCACTGCTGCCAACTTTGCCCGCTGCGCGGACTTCTGTGGAAGAGTTAGAAGCGTGCGCCAAGCCTGGCCCTCCTGCCAAGTTAAGACACCATATGTGTGACCCCCATCTGTAAAGACTGTTCTGGCCCCCTGAAGTGGAACCAGCGAGATCAATTCATACAAGATGATTGTCTGCGTTTGAAGCGAGACAAGTCTGGGGTCCTTTGGCAAGTGGTATGCCAAGCATCCGGTGAATCCTTCCAAGGCAATTGGAAGCGAGTCACCGAGCTGCATCAGCTGCTGAATTTGCTCTTTGGTGAACGGGATCACGATTTTTGCTAAGTCGTGCCCTGAGATGTCCCTAGCTCTCAGCCTTCCGCGGTAGACCACCGCGGAGACCAACTCTTGGGGAGGAACGATATTTCAGGAAGAGGTGTTCGGCAAGTACACCCATTCCACGATACTCGCTCCTTTCTCGGAGTCCACTCCTAGGGCTCCGGTGAACATGGATCCGGCCCGAACGATGTACAAATTCAGGATCGGGGCATATGGCCCCTGAGCAATCCTGTCCACCCATCTTTGGCTGAGAATTTGGTTGACTTTCTCGAGAGCCAAGCGTGCTTCTCGAGGAATTTGTATCCGGTCTGCCGGCTGCTTACCTAGCGTTAGCAGCGAGAAGAGCGGTTTTAAAAGATCCGTATCCAATCTGAAATATGGTCTGGCCCAATTAATGTTACCCAAAACTTGCTGCAATTCTACCAAATTGACTGAGTCTTTCAAGTTGACCTGGGGCAAAACTGGTGCTGCGAAAGAGCGGAGAAGCCGATGACCCAAGTATGAGAAGGGCTCGGTTCTCTGCACTTTCTCTGGGGCAATGAGTAACCCTTTCTCCCCCAGGCTGGCCTGGAGGTCTGAAAACATTTCGCTGCCGAGTTGCGGCGCAGCGACCAAGATATCGTCCATGAAATGGCACACTAAAGCTGTGGGATGAAGGTTTCGAAACTTTGCCAGTGCGTTGTGAACATAAATTTGGCACAGGGTGGGCGAATTGAGCATCCCCTGTGGCAAAAAATTTCCACGTGTAACGCTGCGTGGGCTCACTGTGGTTCACAACCGGCACCGTATAGGCGAAACTTTCCCGGTCCCTGGGGTCTAAGGGAATGGTGTAAAAGCAATCCTTTAGGTCTACGACCAGGATCTCCCAACCCTCGGGAATCATATTCGGATTTGGGATGCCGCATTGAAGCGGACCCATTGGCTGTATACATTTATTGATCTCCCTGAGATCGTGGAGGAGTCGCCACTTCCCCGACTTCTTCTTAATGACAAAAATGGGCGAATTCCAAGGACTAGTGGACTGCTCTATGTGTCCTGCGTCTAGCTGTTCTTTAACCAGTTGCTTTAGGGCGACTAATTTCTCCCCCACTACCGGCCATTGTTCCACCCAGACTGGCGTGTTGGTAAGCCATTTAAGTGGCAAAGCCATTACCTGAAGGTAAGAGTGGCACCGTATTGCTGTAAAATGTCTCGCCCCCAAAGGTTGATGTGCACGTCCAGAATGTGCGGCCGAATGACCGCTGTGCCGTCAGCCTTAGGGATCGTGACTTCCACCCACTCCCGGCTTCTAAACGCTTCTTGGATGCCGCCTACCCCCCACACATCGGAGACCGGCTCAATGGCCCACTCTCGCGGCCACTGGCTTCGGCTGACCACGCTGACGTCAGCTCCGGTATCGAGCAGCCCTGAGAATGATTTTTTATTCAAAAATACCTCAATCACTGGCCGCTGTTTCCACTCTATGTTGGTCTCCACTGTCGCTAAGACCTGGTATCCTTGCACTGCCTCACTTGCGCTCGAGCGGTCTTCTGACCTGGACCCTGCACTGTCCCTGAGCCTTCCCTGGCTGTCTGCTGGCGAGTTACAAGGAACCATAATCAGTTGCGCTAGTGTGTCTCCCTTGTGAATGGTTGGGGGGAGGTGCGTCCAGAGTTGAACTTGGAGAACACCCGAAAAATTGGAGTCAATGACTCCCGGAATTACAAGAATTCTACGTGCTCCTGCTACACTGCGAGGCAAAACTAAGCCTATGAAGCCTTTGGGCAGGGGTCCCATGTACTGGGAATCCACCAGATAGACTGTGCCTGGCAAGTCGCATGTGACGTCCGCCTGGCAAGTCAATTCTAGCCCTGTACTACCCTTGGGGCTGGCCTGCGCCTTCGCAATGCCTGGAATGTGAATGGAATCTAATCCAGCTCTGGCTCACCCAGAGCAACGGAAGCCTCTGTTTGGACCGGGGCCAGAGACGTGCCCGCGTTCCGGTTTCCCGAATTCGGACAGAATCTGGACCAATGGAAGCCTTTCTTACACTTCGGACACGGGGTGGTTGGAGCCTTGGAACGGCCGGAATGTTGTCCGCCGCTCTTGGATCGGCACTCCCTAGCGAAGTGACCGACCTTGCCACAATTGTGACATGCCCCTTTGTTCTTCGGTCTTCTACCCCCTTGCACCGCCGCCGCCAGCAGACCCATTTTGTAGGAGCCTGTGCCAACGTCGGCGCAAGCTCTAATCATGTCCGTGAGAGTCAAGTCGGGACGGTTGCCCAGTGACTGCAAGATCTTACGGCAGTCGAGATTGGCATTGTCTTTAGCCAATTTCATCATGAGCTCTTGTTGGGCTTGCTCATTATCGATCTGCCTACTAATTGCTTCCTCTAAGCGATTGATAAAGTCCATGTAGGACTCCTGGGCGCCCTGTTTGACTGCGGTGTAATTTTTGGCCGCTTTGCCAGTTGCTGGGACTTTGAGGAAGGCCCTGAAGGCCGCCTCAGCTGACATCTGAAGAGTGGCAAGTGGCAAGTTGGTCTGCGCATCGATGGATTCGAAGGCACCTGAGCCATATAATTGGTCAGGAAGTACTGCCCCTCCCATCCTGGCAGCCCTTGCCTGAGCCTCGAGGCGATACTCACTGTCCCATAACATATACTGGCTGGGGTTGAGCATCATCCGCATGACGGCTTTCCAGTCGTGCGGGATGAACATGGTGTTCTCGCACACTTGCTGAAGCATGCCCCTAGTGAACCGACTCTGTAGCCCTGTCTCTGAAATGGCCTTCCGTATAGCCATGAGGAGCTTATACGGGACTGGTGAATGAACTACCTGCTGCTGCCCTGTGAGGGCATCCATTTCCAAGCGAATTGGACAAATCTGACTAAGCTCAGCTAGCTCTTCTGCTGGCAATTCCCCCTTCCTGATCTCTTCCTCAACTGTGCGCTGAAGGGCACTCTTAGTTCGGGAACCTGTAGCTGTCAGAGAAGCGCCTGCACTTCCCATTCCATGCATTCCACTGGTGACGTCTGCAGCTGTCACCGAGGGAAAGCTCCCTACACTACTCTGCTTAGACTGAAATGACGGATAGAGCGCCGTGGGCGCCGATGGCTCTGCTGACGCTGGGGGTTCCTTAGCCTCTACCCGGACTGGATCTACCTCTGCTAAAAGTTTCCTACATTTGCTCCATGTGTGAATTATGCCCTCTGGAGCTTTCAGGGGTTGCTGAATGCAGTTTCCTATCTGATCCCAGAGCTGAAGGGATAACGTACCTGCTTCTGGGTAAAGCAGGCAGTGTTCCCTCAAGAACACCAAAAGTCGTGCTAGTTCTCCACTGTGAAAGCGTAACTGATATACCCTGGCCAGGATTTTGAATTCATCCTCATGAATTCTTTGGCTAGCGGACGGACGTTGCCGCTGAGGACAAGTCCCCATATTACCTGCGAGGGTCCTTTGAAGTCTCCTTCTCGGGACGAGTCGACGCGTCTGAAGTTCAGGCAATAGGTTTTGCGTGACGAATCTCTGGGTAGAGCTCGGAGCGTGGCCTGCCGCCACGGGCCCTCGGTGCCCTCTGCGCTGTCAGGGGTTCACAGCCGACCCTGAGCGGAACGCGTTTTTCCGTGCTGCAAGCCACCGCGAAAGCCGGAGCAAGCTGTAGGATGCCTCTCTGAAATGCCTCGTCGCGGAGCTGTCTTCCCGATCGGCTGGCTTACCGACCGGGCTGCCGTGCTGTCCTCCGGGATGATCGGACACGGTTCTAGCGTAGAACCGGACCGCGTTGATCGCTTACTCTCGGGTAAGATCACGTCTCGGGGTCACCAGATGTTGGATTGGGGCCGTGAAGCGGCCCTTGGGGTCCCGGAGGAGACTGGTCAAGGAACGACACGAGACAAGATGGAGCAAAGACTAGTGGTTTATTGTGGGGAAAACATCAGCATATATAGGAATTCAAGGCAGCGTGTGATAGAATCGTCATCTGACAGAAAAATCACATCACCCATTTACCCGGGTTAATGGGTAATCTCTCTTGGGGAAGTTAATTAACTAGGGCAAACACTGACAGGGGAAATCCATTGTTCGGGGTTTACACCAGGGTAAATATGGCCTCTATTTGCCTTAGAGCTTGGGCTGATCTGTGAGTCAGTAATTGCCTAATACGTGACGGAGGTTAGCGATTCGCTTCCCTCAGCAGAATCGCCGGTCAGGTCAGATGTGGGTGAATCAACCCTATGATTATTAATCCGTTCCCCAATTTCCATTCTGGCAAGGGCCAGTGGCCAGGAGTTTGCTCGACTGGTTTAACCTCTGCCAGAGGCCGTTTGTGCCAATTGTGCATGCAGAATCCACACCCACGCATGTGCAGAACACTGCTATAAATGCACCTGCAGATGTCGTAAATGTGTTTACAACAGCCACGGATGCATTTATGGCAGGGTTTTGTGCATGCATGTGTGTGTTTTACTTCTGCTTCCAGTGGAAGGAACCATGTGACCAGCCTAATCAGCTGTCCAGGGGGAGTTGCCAGGCCGCAGCCCGAAAATTTTGGACATCCCTGCACTGAGAAGATACATTTGTGCAAGAGATTTGGATTCCATCAATCAATGTTGAACATTTACCAATATATAGAGTTGGCAGTTATTGCTGATGTGGTTATTTGATGATCCAAAGGCCCTAACATTTGTGGAAGCAATTAGGAAAATTTTGGACAATTTTTACTTAGCAAATATCTTTTGATCCTTAAGCTTTCCAGTTTCTGCCACAAACTTTTTAGAACATAAGAACAGCCTTGCTGAAATAGGCCACAGCCCATCCAGTCCAGCATTCTGTCTCACACAGTGGCTCACCATTTGCTTCAGGGTATTCCCAAGCAGATGCCTTCACCTGCTTAGGATTCCCTGGACATAGCATTGAGAGATATCCTGCCTATCTCTCCAACCCGGAGGTTGTCCTTAGGTATCCATAATTATAGCCATTGATACCCTTGTCCTCCATGAACTTGTCTAATCCTTTCTTAAAGCTGTCAAGACTGACAGCTGTCACCACTTCTTCTTTTTTTTAATTGATTTTTATTAAAAAATTTAAACAGACATACAGAAAACAAAGAAAACAATAACATTACAATACAGTAATACCTCAAAGATAACCTCAATACAATATTAACTCACATTCATAGAGGCTAGCACATAACAGTACTTATACTGATTGTTTACCATTTAACCACAATATTAGATACCACAATATAAAATATTATTCAATCAAACAATAAAAGTTTTCTAAGCTACCTCTATAATAATTTTTTAATAATTACAAATCACCCTGTGAATATATACAATGCCCGGAGAGTTTAGTTGCTATTTCAACTCCAAAAACCTCTTTGCGATGGTGCAGGTCCTGAACTGTCATTTACCATAAGAGAATGATCCACAAACGGTTTCCATATATTCCAAAACCTATTCTCTTTTAAATTATCTCGTTTCACTTTAATCTCCCATGTCAGTTTGTCATTCAATGCTAGGCTCCACATTTCCTTGTACCATTCTCCGATCTGTATATCTACATCATTTTTCCAATTTCTAGCTATACATTGTCTACCTGTGGTCAATACAATTTCCAATAATTCTTTTTCCTCCTTATTCAAACCCAAACCTTCCACATTTGTTAAAAGAATGGTACCTGACACCAACTTGACCTTTTTACCCAATATTTCACCAAACTCCCCTTCTATTCTTCCCCAAAAATCCCTTATTTTTTTTACAACTCCACCACATGTGTTCATATGTTCCATCTGTTTCTTTACATCTCCAACATAACTTATCTCTTTTATTATCCATCTGATAAAGCTTTAGTGGTGTCAAGTACCATTGCCACAACATTTTAAAATTATGTTCTTTAATTCTTACAGACATTGTTCTCATGATCCTCTTTTTCCATTTGTTTCTCCATTCAACCTCCCCAATTTTTATATTCAAATTTTGTTCCCACTTCCGCTTCAAGTCTTCCTGTGGATCATTACCCTTATTCAATATAATATAAAGTTTGCTTACAAGACCCTTAATACCTCTTTCCCCTTTTCTGATCTTTATTACCAAATCCTCAAATTCCGTCTTATTTCTATCTAACCCTGCTTCTCTTTTATATTTTTTATTCCAGTTATCCGCCTTCAATTTCTGAAACCAATCCAAATTTAGCTTCTCAAATATTTTTTTCCTCTTAGTATCATCATCACACACTTTTAACCAATCCTTCAATAAAAGAACCCCATTTTTATCCAATATTTCCATTTTTTCCTTATCTATTTTTATTGGGAAACACCCCATATCCGTCAATTCCAAAATTGGAGAGAGATTTGGGACTATATCTTTCTTTACTTTCTTCCACACTTCCATGAGACCTCTCATCATAATATTATTTGACCTTTTCACCTTGTCCTTTGTTCCCAAAAAAATCATACTACCAATGTCTCTATATTCTTTCATCTCCAGTTGCTCCCAAATTGTCTTTTCTCTTGCCAAGATCTTCACAACATTCTTAATTTGAAATGCTCGATAGTATGCTAACAAATTTGGCATACCCAAACCCCCTTTTTTCTGAGACAAGTACCATAGTTTCTTTGGAAGTCTAGATTTTTTACCACCATTACAAAAGCCATTGAACATCTTTTGAAACTCATTAATTTCCTTCTCCTTCAGATGGATCGCTAGTGCATCAAATAAAAAATTAATCTTTGGCAACAATATCGTTTTACAAATAGCGATCCTTCCGAACCATGACAGCTTCAACTTCTGAAACTCTTGTATTTTATTCTTAAATTCCACTCTCAAGCTGTCATAGTTCAATCGTTTAAGTTCTTCTAATTTATTTGAGATAATTATCCCCAAATACTTCAGCTTATCTTTAATTTGTATATTAAGTGTCTCCACATTCCTACCCATCTCACTTGCTCCCAAGTTACACAACATCAATTCTGATTTATCCCAATTTATCATTAATCCAGTTATAGCTTCAAATACCTGTAAGTGATCTTTGATCCTGTCCATTACCAGCTCCGGGTGTTTCACCATAAGCAATGTATCATCCGCATACATGCTCACTTTGTTACCCATAATCCCTTCTATATTTAAATCATCCCTTATATTTTTAGCTAGTATCTCCATTGCCATAATAAATAAGATAGGAGATAATGGACACCCCTGCCTAGTACCAGCCTCTAAATTTACCACATCAGTAAGCTCCTCATTTACTCTAACCCTAGCGTTCACTTTTTGATATAATAAATCTATTAACCTATTGAATCTATCCCCAAACCCATATTTTTTAACTATTTCTTTAATTGAAGACCACTGTAATGAGTCGAATGCCTTAAAAATATCTAATGATAATAAACCCACCTTTTCCTTAGTTTGGTTAACGTTATCAATTAAATCTAATACCCTTCTAGTCAAATCCGCCATATTCCAACCTTTTAGGAACCCAACTTGATCTACATTTATGTATTCCCCCATAAAACTGTTTAATCGATTAGCCAATATTGCTGTGAAGATCTTAGCATCCTGATTTATAAGTGAAATTGGTCTGTACGATTCCACTCTTTCGAGATTCTTGCCAGGCTTTGGCAGTAGAACGATTGTGGTATTATACCATGAAGTCGGAATTGATCCTCCATCTAAGATATAATTATATAGCTTCACCAATTTTGGAACCACTATCTCCTTAAATTCTTTGTAAAACTCTGTCGATAATCCATCATCCCCTGGAGCTTTCCCCGTCTTCAACCCACTAATCACCTCCTTTACCTCTTTATCATTAACCCTTTCCTCCATTTTCTCCCTATGTTCTTGTTTTATTCCATTCCCTAACTGTCTCTCCAATATCTTTTTAAGCTTCTCCAGGTCTACTTCCTTTTTTGCATATAATAGCTGATAAAATTCCCTGACAATTTTACATTTATCTCCGTTCTTATTACACCTTGAACCTTGCTTATCAACCAATACCCCTATTTCTCTTTTTTCCCTTTTAGCCTTAGCTGCTCTTGCTAATAATTTTGAACTTCTATTACTAAATTCAAAATATTCTCTATTTAAATAAATCAAATCTCGTTTAACTTTATCAATATCCTTACCCATTAGTTCTGCTTTAAGCCTTTGTAATTTCGTTAAAAAAATTATTTTTACTTTTCGCATGATCCTCCTGTAATTGTTTTATTTCTCTTTCTATCTGTTCTGCTTTATAATTTTTTATATTTAAAACTTGCCAATTTTATACTTTCCCCTCTAAAAACCGACTTTATGGTATCCCATACCACATTAAAATTAACCTCATTATTATCGTTCCACTGCCAACTTTCTTTCCATCTTCCCATAATCTGCTCTTTACATTTCTGATCTTTAAACAAATTAGGATCGTACCTCCAATTTCTAACTCTTCGAGTATCTTTTTGTACTTTCAATTCCAAATATACTTTAGCATGATCCGATTCCTTGATAATCCCAATTTCCATTCCTTCTATGTCTTTAATCAAATTTTCGGTAAGAAAAACATAGTCTATTCTTGAGTAGGTCCCATGAACATGTGAAAAAAAAAGAATACGCCCTTTCAGAGCCCTTAAACTCTCTCCAAGAATCCTTCAGACCCATAACATCCATCCATTTATCCAAAACCTTCCCTTTCAAGCCAATTCCACTTCTTGATATATTTGTACAATCTAACCCTGACCTTATCAAATTAAAGTCTCCAGCCACAATAGTTTTTGCAACGTTCTCTAATTCCACTATTTTCCGAATTTTTTCAAGGAACTCCGCTTGATGATCATTTGGAGCATAAATATTTACCAACATGATTTCCTCATCCTCCAATTTTCCTCTTACTATCAAATATCTACCCTCTTGGTCAACAACCCTTTTTGTAATCTCAAATCCTAATTTTTTAGAAATCATGATTGCCACCCCTCTTGCTTTTGATGTTCCAAACACCATCTCATAATGTTGCATCCATCCTAAAAAAAGTCTATTCGTGTCTTTTGAATTCCGATGGGTTTCCTGTAAAAACAAAATATCTGGTCTATCTTTCTTCAGCGCCAATTCCAGTCTCCGTCTCTTAAGAACAGAACCTGTACCCTTCACATTCCATGATATTATTTTAATACTTCCCATAACCTACTTCCTTTCCAAGCTCTAAACTCTCCATCGGGCATGCCACCAACCACCCCTTACCCCTATCACATACAAAACTACATAGAACACACACTATCTCTCTCCCCACTTTCTTACAAAAAAAAGCCGCCTTTGACAACCAAAGAGGGGAGAGGGGGGACATGCAAGATGTGCCTTCCTACCGGTGCTACGCGCTATTCACCATTCTATATCGATTAAATGCTTTAAATTGTTATAATCTGATTCTCATTACTCCTTACTTGTCTCCTCCTCCACCATGATCAACGACAGCTCCTCCTCCTCCTCCCTTCGCTGTGGTGTTCCACCTGTTGCCCCACCAGCCTCCTCCCTCCCGTATTCCCTCCCCAATGCTCCCGATTCCATCAATTCCTTCTTAAGATTTATCCATTCTTCCAAATCTACTTTTACCAGTTCCAACAAGCTCAAATACTCCAATGGATTGGTCCCTTCATCTATTACCTGCATTCTTTTATCATTAAAAAAAGCGCAGTTGCTGCAGAAATCTCCAGTTGTACCTTATATTTTTACTCATCAATAATTTGGTTACAGGCCACATCTTATACCTCCAGGTTCTTTCTTTCAACGAAATATCATTGTAAACTTCTACGTCAGAGCCATCAAATTTCAAAGCATCAGGACCAGCGCGTTTCAAATGGGCCATTCCTTTTAGCTTGTCTGCCCAATTTGCGAATTTTACCAACACATTTCTTTGAACCACCCTCCCTCTTCTTGGGCCCACCCGGAATACACTTACAAAATCTTCCTGGACAAATTCTTTTCCCATATTCAAACCATTTAACCACTGAACCACTCTTTCCCTTTACAAGTCCGGAGTTCGTTCCACGACCTGACGAATCACAATATTCTGCTTTCTCATCATATCTTCCACAGCATCAATCCTTCTCTCTTGTTCCTCCAATTTCAGCTTATTCTCCCGCACCACCTCCTGAGTCCCTTTTATTTCCTTTTTTATGGCAGTTACCTCGGTTTGAACCAATTTCACATTTCCCTCAATTTTTTTCAAAGTTAAGTCCACCTTTTTTGAAAAATCTGCAACAGATGATACCACCTTATCTTGCTTTTTCATCATTTCATTTCTGTCTTTCACCCTTGAAACCTCATTCTTCTCCAATTTCTGAAACAGCTTGCCAATTTCCACCATAATTTGGGTTTGATCGTAGGGCACTGTGGGCGGGGATGAAGACTGAGGGGCTTCCTCCATTGGTACTTTTTCCTTCTTCTTAGGCTTAACAGCTGGATCTTCTTCCTTTGCTTTCCCTCTTGTACCTTTATCCATAATAGTATAAAATCCCAAAGTTGCAGATCGTTGTAAAAATTAGTCAAACAAATAAGCCTATAACACTGCAACCCCTGGTTCCACAAGTCCAACAGGGAAACTTATATTAAGCAGAAGTCCAAAAAGTTATTGTAATCCACAAAAAAGAGCAGAAGGAACCAATATTCCCAACAGGTAGCTGAGAAGAAAAAAAAGAAGGGCAAAAAAGAAAATAATAATCTACAGCGGGTCCATTTCCCCAAAGCAATCAGTCCAGCCAGTCGTCTTCCACACTGCAATGTAAGTGCTCCAAGGAAACAGTCACCCAAAACTTCTCCTTTAAATCCAAGCCGCCGAAAAGTAAAAAAGAAAAAAAGGGAGGGGAGACTGGAGGGAGAAAAAGCCCAAAATCCAAACAGGAAAGCAGGAGAAGTGAGAAGCAATATTTTCCAAAAAGATTAAGTATTTATAATCCACACGGTGAAGGAGCAAAAAGAAGCCCAATTAATCCTTCTCTTGAAGCAGACAAGTCAAAACACCATTTTCCAGCGGCTGCTTTAACTTCTGGGTAAAAGCCCCCCTTCTTCTTCTGTGGAATGGCAAACTTTTTCCAAACACTTTAAGCTGGGAAATTCACTGTTACCTTCCAATGTTATAGCCCAGACAAGTATTTTTTTTAAACCACTTTGTTATCCTCAAAACACGGCGTGGTCCTTCTGGTGTGTGAAAAAAACATAGACCCAAACACGATCAATTTCGTTTTCCAGAATCACCGCCATTAACGAAACAATCACTTGTTTTCATCTACTTCCACCCATTTCCATTTCAAAGCCCGGGCTCATTAAACAAGATCTCCAGCTGAACACATTAATTACCACTTTGTTAAGCGCGAGCATCCGAATCAAGATGTTACTCTTCGGCCATCTTAGCCAAGCCCCGTCACCACTTCTTCTGGCAGGGAGTTCCATAGACCAGTGATCCTCTGGGTGAAAAAGTACTTTCTCTTATTTGTTTGAGAACTAGTACCCAAAGTTTCATGGAGTGCCCCCTAGTTCTAGTGTTGTGCGATAGGAAAAACAGTTTTTCCTTATCTACTTTGTCCACACCATGCATGATTTTATAAACTTCAATCAGGTCACCTCTTAGATGCCGTCATTCAAGAGTGAAGAGGCCCAACCGTTGCAGCCTCAGATGGTAAGGAAGGTGTTACTGTCCCCTAATTATTCTGGTTGCCCTCCTCTGCACTTTTTCCAACTCCATAATATCCTTCTGGAGGTATGGCAACCAAAACTGTACACAGTATTCCAGATGGGGCCTCACCATAGATTTATAAAGAGGCAAAATGACACTTGCTGACTTATTTTCTATACCCTTCCTAATGATCCCTAGCACTGAGTTTGCTTTTTTCACTGCTGAGGCACACTGGGTTGACACCTTCATTGAGCTGTCCACCAGGACACCAAGGTCCTTACTTATTGTTCCAAGTAACTGTTCCAATTTACTCCCAAACAAAGTTTCACAGCTTTAGATGCCTAGGATCATAATAATTACAGCAGAGTGCATTCCAGTAAAATCAATAAACAAACAAATATGCAAACAAAACATTTAACAACATTAATATAATACACACTGGGGCACATAAAAGGAGCTTTTCTGAAGAGTGGGAATCTGGGAAACCCTGTGAATTCCTTGGACAACAGCATAAAGCCGACTAATCCTTCCTATTCAAAAGCGCTGCACCGTAAACTTACTGACAAGATGACCCAATTGTCATTTTTAGGACCATAAATTACAATAATTTATATTAATATAGAGGGCAACATCTCTTCATTCAAAGAGGAACTCTTGGGTTCACTTCGCCATGAACAGTAATGTGCAGTCCTTTGTGTTCAAGAACTCCAACTGCTCCTACCAGAGGAGACTAACCAACTCATAATAAAAAAATAAAACATCAAAGGCATATTCAGAGCAAATTGAATGAACTTTCTGCTGCTTTCATATTGGCAGAATGGATGAGTCCATAAAATGATGCAGAAATGGCAAAGCAGTGGGAAATGATGATATCCAGAGCGAGCAAATTAAACATTTTGAGTAAAACACAAAGAAATGACTCTTTCAACTTTTTAATAAGTGCTGGATGAACAAACAAATCCCATAATATGGTGAAAGACAAAAGTCATCACGGTACTGAAACCAGGCAAAGAATATCAGCTCTCGAAGGCTACAGTCCAAGCTCCCTACTAAGCCACTTATACAAAGTTTGAATATTGCTGTTAAATAGTCTAATCCCTAAAATTGAACCTAATTCCATAACAGGCAGGCTTTCAACCTGACAAGAGATATACAGCTCAAATATTAAATCTAACCCTGTATATAAGAAGAAGTTTTTGAAAAACTTTAAATAACCGGAGCAGGATTTGTCAGCCTTGCAGCAGCATATAATACTGTCCGCCATCATTTGCTGTTCAAAAAGCTCTGCCTCCTTCCTCAAGATCAGGGGTACCCAAACTTTTGGGGCTGCAGGCTGGTCACATAATTCAGTGGGCCAGTCACGTGGTTCCTCCCACCAGAAGCGGAAATAAAAGGCACCTTGCAATCTGTTTTGCAACAGGATGAGATAGATTTTAAGATGCCATTTTCTCTGCTTAAACCAGCGGTGCCCAAACTACAGCCCATGGACCAGATCTATACGGGCATGTTTTACTTCCGCTTCTGGAAGCGACGAGGGCAGAGTGGGCCAGATGAATTGGCGTTGGGGGCCAGATCTGTCCCACGGGCCATAGTTTGAACACCCCTGCTCAAGATCATGGACTAACAAAAATGATCATCATTCTACTTCAAAACTGAAAAATCTTTATTGAATTTTAGGAGATGCACAGTTGCTGGAGAAATCAAAAGGATGGTCCCCCACAGAATAGCATTCCAGGTTCTGCTTTTTTTAAATAAAAAAAAACAATTACTTTTTGAGTTACTGAATATATCTGCAAGCCCACAGGTGGGGACCAAATGTTAGATGCCTCTTAGCATCCAATGATTAAAGGCACAGTATCCTGGGATATGAAATTTTTACTTTGCAGTCAGGACTAGCCCTAGACATTTTGCTGCCAGAGATGAAATCAGGGCCATAGCCAGAGGGGAGTCAGGGGGGCAAAAACTCTCCTGAACTAACAGACCACCCCACCTACCCACCCCGGGATGCCAATTTATATATACGTGGGTGACATTGTTGCCCATCCTGAAAGAAATTCCACCCCAAAAAAATATCTAGAATCCTAGCTATGGCTCTGGATGAAATATAAGATTGTATCTGATCACCATCCATATAGAGAAGCTAACAGTAATGGCGGATCACCAGTTGTCATGATTGCAGGGAGCAGACAAGATTAAAGCCTGTCCCCATCCTGAGATCCTGATCCTCCCTTGAGCAGAAAACTTCATTCTCCATGACATTCCAAAGCAGGTTTTGTCAGTGAAATGAAATTAAATCTCCTTCCTTTCTCTCGCCTGCATGTGTGTGTGACTCAGTTGGGGTCCTCCATAACGTCTTCCATAGTTATCACCTTGCTAGAACAAATCCCCTTTACTTTTTTCTTAAGTCAACTAATGAACAAATATTCAGGCATCGTTTTAGCAGAAGTGAAAAAAGAACTGTTTGCTTACATGGCTTCTGTTCAAATAAAATTATCGGGTAAATGACAAAAATGTTCTCTTCATCTTCATTGCAAAAGGAAATAAAATTTCTCAAACAAATGATGGTTGGAAGAAGGTATTGCGTTACTAACTTTCTAAGACTAACACATTTTGAGCAGAAAGATATTGAATTAGGCTAAACAACTGCACCACTCAGAAAGAATAGTCAGACAGACAGACTGAATTACACACCAGCCACACACAAAGCTTAGCATATATATATACAAAGTGGGAAGCAGTCACTTTTGGAGAGAAGAAGCATTTATTATTGTTATTGTTGTTTGTTTGTTTGTTCGTTCGTTCGTTCGTTCGTTCGTTCGTTCGTTCGTTCGTTCGTTCGTTCGTTCGTTCGTTCGTTCGTTCGTTCGTTCGTTCGTTCGTTCGTTCGTTCGTTCGTTCGTTCGTTCGTTCGTTCGTTCGTTCGTTCGTTCGTTCGTTTGTTTGTTTCTGATTTATATTGCCACCCAACTCCGAAGAAAATAAAACCAGTCACATTTAAAAAACCAATAAAAACCCCATTGAAACTGCCACCAAAAATTACTTTGACACCTACAGATTAAAAGAGATTAAAAGAGTGGCTATGGGTTATGAGCCCCACGTTATCTCAGGAGCTACCATCTTCGGTTCCGGAGGGGCTACTTTGCCCCAAACAGACCCAGTGCATAATCTGGGGGTCCTCCTGGACTCACATCTACTGCTCGAAGAGCAGGTGGCAGCCGTAGCCAGGAGGGCTTTTGCACAACTTCGTGTCATAGGCCAGTTACGCCCGCTCCTAGATCGGGACTCCTTGCTTATGGTCATGTACGCTCTTGCCACTGCTTTGGGAGCTGCACTGGTATGCCTCTGGGTGCAATTCAAGGTGCTGGTTATTACCTTTAAAGCCCTACATGGTAGTGGGCCAGGATACCTTAGAGACCGCATCACCCCAAGAATATCTGTCAGTCCCACCAGAGCGGACCGGAGAGGCTCTCTGATTGTTCCATCTGCTAGAGAAGTGCATCTCTCTAGCACTAGAAGGAGGGCCTTCTCAGTGTCTGCTCTGGCCCTATGGAACCTCTTGCCAACCGAAGCAGAAGGACTCCAGTTGACAGGTTCTCTTTACAGATATACTCCCAATTCCCCAGAGGGAGCAGCTGATCTCGTAATTTTACCTACAGCACTCTCCATCCCAGGTCTTCCAAGACACCATCTTTAGTGTTTAAGAACCAAGACAATAGAAACAGCCGTAGCCTGGCTTAACGCATCTTTATTGCATGATGGTCAGGGGGAACATGTGGTAATGGCGGATGAACAGCTCAATATATACAGTGGCTATACATTTGAATGTGGCTCCACAGTAGCCCATTGGCTACCGTCCGCGTGACGTCACTCTAGGTCACGCCCTTCTTGTCCAGGTGAGGTAGTGGCGGGAATCTTCCCGCGGCTGTAGGTATTTGGGGAATTGGTACCATGTGAGCTAGGCGCTCGCTATTGCCCCCAGTGGACACTAGCTCGCGTCCTCATACAGAAGGTTACAGTGTTACTGTTGGGGATTGTTACAACCATTCATTTGAGTGTTACATTACTTAAAGGCACATTACTCCATACACAACATCCCTCCCCCCCTAGGATGAGACGAAGTCTCTCATCCAATATGGTTTATTGCAAGAGCGTTTTGGGCGCAAGGATGGCTGGCTTGTCCCGGGGGTGCTATCGCTTCTGTGATCCCTGGGCTCTTGTCCTGCAATGGGAGAGGGAGACTTGTTAGCGACTCGCCGTGGTTCTGCGGTTTTCGGGGTAGGGGTAAACTCCATTGTGGGAAAACCGGGGGCATTGGGGGCTAACGAAAAACCCCGCTTCTCACTTGGATGGGTGGGGGACCACTCCGAACCCCCCCCGGTTTTGTAACTCAAAGTCAAAATCATCTTCCGGGATATCTATGGGGGCATCCTCCAGCATATCTATGGGGACAAACTTATTCCCTTCCCCCCTTGGTGGGGGCCACTAACTCCCCTCTCCTCCCCCTTGGGCTGAACGGGTGGGGGAGAACCCTAACGCTGAGTCTTGTTGTGCGGTTTCCACGCCTTGGTTACCAGGAACCCGATGCCGGAGGTGGTCTGCGTGCCGCCTCCAGAGTAGACCTGTGCTGGTCTCCACACAGTACGACACAGGTCCCGTTTGCCCAATGACTACTCCCGGAACCCAGGCTGGCCCTGCGCTAGCATAATTTCTGCAATGGACCGGGGCGCCTATTTCGAAACTCTTTGTGCCCACTATCCTAATGTTCCTTCCAGTGTCTTCCACCCTCGTGGGGTCTAGCCTGGTCAGTATCGTAGTCAACTTCCTGCGCATTAGGAGCTCTGCGGGCGAATAACCTGATGCCAGGGGGGTCACCCTATACCCGAGCAAGAATTGGCATAACTGTACGTTCAGGTCCCCGGGGCCCATGCATCTCAGTGCGTCTTTGGTGGTACGCACGAGGCGTTCTACCTGGCTGTTTGTCGCCGGGTGAAAAGGGGCAGAGGTGATGGCGTTAATGTCAATGAACGCCCGGAATTCGGCGGACGTGAAACAACTTGCGTTATCACTCACAAGCACATCGGGTATACCGAACAAACTGAACACCTTGTGCAACTGCTTGATGGTTGCGGCTGATGAGGTGTTTGCCATTGGGATAACTTCTAACCACTTGGAATAAGCATCCACTATGAGGAGGAAACGTGAGCCTCTGAAAGGGCCTGCAAAGTCAATGTGCACGCGGGACCATGGCCCTTTTGCCGCGTCCCATTCCCTGTGCGGAAGCCGGGCCTCCTCGGGCCGAGAGCTTTGGCAACTCTCGCAAGTGCTCACCATGTGTTCAATGTCAGCGTCTAACTGGGGCCACCAGAAATAGCTCCTGGCCAATGCCTTGGAGCGGACAATCCCTGGATGGCTGACGTGCAGGAGCTTGAGCACTCTTGCTCTCAGGGATTCAGGGACGACCACCCGCTGGCCCCACAGGAGGCAACCCTTCTCCATGGAAAGTTCCAACCTCTTCCTAAAAAACAGAGCAAATTCTACCGCTGGGGAAGACGTTGGCCACCCTTTTTGCACCCATGAACTGACTAGTGCCAACATCTTATCGCTACCCGTCGCCTTGGCGATCTCCGCGGGCACTATTGGGGGTGAATCCAGGACCTCTATCATGAGCACTTGGTGGTCTTGTTCCACCTCACACACGGGGCTGCCCATGTGGGGCAGGGGTGACCTCAATAGTGCGTCCGCATGGCTTATGTCCTTTCCGGGGCGGCAAACCAGTGCGTTCTGGTACGCGTTTAAAAAAATGGCCCACCTCAGCATTCTAGGGGACAGAATCTGCGGTGTGGGCTTGTCTGCAGTGAAAATGCCTAGCAGGGGTTTATGGTCAGTCACGATGGTGAAAGGGCGGCCATATAGGAAGTCGTGAAACTTTTTTGTTCCAGCAATTATTGCAAGTGCCTCCCTGTCTGTCTGTGCATAGTTATGCTCTGCCTTAGACAGGGACCTGGAGTAGAACGCCACCGGGGCTTCCCGCCCGTTTTCCAACACGTGGCACAGAACTGCCCCCACCCCCACTGGAGAAGCATCACATACCAGAACCACTGGTTTCTTGGGATCGAAATGGGTTAGTATGACGTCTGAGGATAAGAGTTGTTTCAGCTTATTGAATGCTCTCTCCTGACTCTTGCCCCATCGCCATGCCTCATCTTTCTTTAATAATTTATGAAGCGGCTCCGCCACCGACGCCTTCCTAGGCAGGAAGGAATGGTAGAAGTTTAGGAGCCCCAGGAACGACTGCAATTCTGGCTTGGAGGTGGGGCGAGGAGCATTCTGAACGGTGGCCACCTTTGATTCGGAGGGTTTTATGCCAACAGGGGTTACCCAGAAACCCAGGAACTCAACCTCTTTTGCGAAGAAGACACATTTGTCTTTCCGCAGCCTCAAACCCGCTTTTTCGAATACCGTCAGTACTTTGTCTAGCCTTTCAGCCAATTCTGACTCACTTCCCCCTGTTATCAATACGTCGTCAAAATATGGCAAGACCCCCTCCAGACCCTTCAAAAGATGCTCCACTAATGATTGGAAAATGCCTGGCGCCGAGTTCACGCCAAACTGCAGGCGCGTCACCTGAAACGCCCCTTTGTGGGTGACTATCGTCTGCGCAGCTGCCGCAGCTGGGGTTACCGAGAGTTACTGATAAGCCTGCGCCAGGTCCAACTTCGCAAAACACTTTCCCCCATGTAACCTGGCCAACAGGTGGCTGACTACCGGCACCGGATACGCATTTGGGCGTATCGCCTTATTAATGGTACATTTGTAATCAGCGCAAATTCGAACCTCCCCGTTGGCCTTTAGCGCTGTTACAATCAGAGTTTCCCACTCCGCAGAATCAACAGGAACTAGAATCCCCTGGCCCACCAATTTGTCCAGTTCCGCCTCTATTTTGTCCTTAAGAGCAAAAGGCACCCTTCGCGGTTTGAGTCTTATTGGGCGGATCTCCGGGTCCAGGTCGAACGCAACTGGGGGCCCCTTGAATTTTCCGAGTCCCTTCTTGAACACCTCGGGATGCGCATCACACACCTCCTGTATTGGGTCAGTTCCAATAGTATGCACCCCCCCCCCCAATGAACAAACCCAGGGGCTTAAACCATTGTGTTCCGAGAAGGCAACAGTCCCCCCCTTGAGAACAACCAGAGGGAGCTCCGAGGCGTGTTGCTTGTATTGGACCTTGAATTTTCCCACCCAGTCCCACCCCCAACACCGGGATGCTATTTCCCTGCACGTCCCGCAAAGTAGACCTCAGTGCTTTGAGCTTGGGCCGCACGTTGGGGGAAATCCTCAAAAACTCTCTCTGGGAAATGATGGAATAGGAGGAACCCGAGTCTATCTCCATCTTAACGGGGACCCCTTGCACCAGTACCTCTACAAAATAACGTGGGTGACCCAAGGACACGCTGTGGACCGCCATGTCGTCGTCGCTGTTGTCGGAGATGCGGCCCATGCCGTCCTGCTTCCTTGAGAGCCGGACGCCCTCCTGCTTCTTTGGTGAACGGTCTGTCGAGCCTTTCCGGTCTTTGCGCCGTCGCCTGCAAACCTTGGCTATGTGGCCTTGCCGCCCGCAGTTATGGCACTCCGCCTTCCTGAACGGACACTTACTGCGGTCATGGGACGCCCCGCAGCCGTCACAACGCCGGCCGTCCTTCTGCACCTTCTGGATGTCCTCGTCCTCGCTGCTCTCCGTGGAGGAGTATGGTGCCCGCCTGGCCGCTTGCACCGAGCCTGCTGCCTTGTCGGGTTGTGGGGGCCTAGTCCTGAACCCCTTAATCCCGGCCCTCGTGGCTTCTGCCGCCTGTGCCGCCTTTATGACCTCTTGTAATGTTGGGGGCGGCTCTTTGTTCATCAGCTTTCGCTGGACCTCCTCGTCCCACAGGCCACACAGCATGCGGTCCCTGAGGGCGATTTCCAGGTTCTCCCACTTGCATGGGCCGGCGGCCAAATGGAGGGCCACTGCAAAGGCAGCCACGGACTCACCAGGCGACTAGACTCTCTTCCAGAAAGCGTCCCGAGCCGAAAACATTGAGACCGAGGGCTGGAAATGGTCCCGCATGGCTTTCAGGAGCTGCTTGACCGGAACCTCGCCCACCTTCCTTGGAGACACCAGGTCCACCAAAACCTTCATGGCCGGGAACCCGAGCATCCTGATGAGGATGGCCCTTTTCTTCCCCTCGTCCGAGATGTCAGACACCATCAGTGTGCTTTGGAAATCCATCTCGAACAGTTCCCATTCCTCCAGTTTGTTGATGTTGAAACTGGCCTGTGTTGTCTTGATTCCGTGGGGATCCATCATCCCATCCTCGTCGCCAATTTAGTGTTTAAGAACCAAGACAATAGAAACAGCCGTAGCCTGGCTTAATGCATCTTTATTGCATGATGGTCAGGGGGAACATGTGGTAATGGCGGACGAACAGCTCAATATATACAGAGGCTATACATTTGAATGTGGCTCCACAGTAGCCCATTGGCTACCGTCCACATGACGTCACTCTAGGTCATGCCCTTCTTGTCCAGGTGAGGTAGTGGCGGGCATCTTCCCGCAGCTGTAGGTATTTGGGGAATTGGTACCATGTGAGCTAGGTGCTCGCTATTGCCCCCAGTGGACACTAGCTCGCGTCCTCATACAGAAGGTTACAGTGTTACTGTTGGGGATTCTTACAACCACTCATTCGAGTGTTACATTACTTAAAGGCACATTACTCCATACACAACACCATCCCAATCTTCTTCCTAGACCTCTGGAGGAAGGTCACCTGTTTGCACAGCTCTGCTGACTCTATGTCTCTCTTCTGTCTCCAGCACACTCCTTATATCTCCTAGCTCCCAGGTTCCGCCATCTGAGTTCTCCCCAGCTCTGCCTTTGTACTCCCTCTATCACCTCTTCAAGCCAAGTGCAGTTCCTCCTCTGCTAGGACCATTTCAAGGTCCACCAGGACCTGGATATGTGGAACACTGGTGCCTCCTGTATCATGGGCAATGGCCCACCAACCAGGGACTCCTTACTACTGCGCTCGCTTGCTCACTCTCTTCCCCTCCCCTCTCTCTCCCCTACCCACTCCTCCCGAAGGACCAGCGTATCCCTTGAACATACTGAATGCAGAGCTTCCATGTATGCGTGCATAATGTTGGACTGTTGATCCTGTACAAAATATTCAAGTACAGTGGTACCTCGTTTAAAGAGCATATTGCGTTCCATGGGGTTGCTCTTTAAGCGAGTTTGCTCTTTAAGTGAAACACCATTGTAAGTGACCAATTGTGACTTCTGGAGGGGGGATTGTGAACCCCAATTTAGTTGTTAAGCAAGTTTTTAGTTGGTTTTCGTTGTTAAGCAAGGTGACCATTCAGAGAAAATTCTGCTCTTTAAGAGAGTTAGTCTCTAAGTAAGGCACTCTTTATGTGAGGTTTTACTGTAATAAATTACCTATGTTGCCAGCTAGCTAGAGATTATTTTGCATAGTTAATTGGCTGCAAAGTGAACCTTTGAAATGTTCAAAGACGGAATACTATGCTCTCTTTCCACCACAGCAGATGTTTTTTCATCTGTGCAGTGAAGCACATCAGTATTCAGACAGCTTGGAATCTTCGCACATGCTCTGTCCGGTGCCGTGGTTTTTCATTCATCCACCGAGATGTCAGTACAAGTACAACATTCCCATTGCTGACGCTACACTAGAAGCACTGCCCTCCTCAGACACAGAACCACAGATGCTCCATTGACTCCTGTAAAATGGGGATGCATTAGGCAGCTTGGAGAGGATGTATTTTAAGCTGTTCTTTCACAAATAGAAGATGCAATTCCAGTGCCGTAACAGGCAGCCGATTTGCATTTAGGCTAACCTGCAACTGTAAAGCCATAATTCAGGCAAGAAGACCAGCGATAGCAAACATGATTTGTACTGCTCACTAGTACAAAGTACAGGCTATTGCTCTGGTGATTGTGAAGGCTAGGGATAATGCAGTAGACATTTAACAATGGATTTTTGTACTTCATCAGTGTTTGATCAACCAAAAGGTAAGCTGTTTGCTGTTAATGCTAAAATGAGTTCATGCTCATGTGCCTGTTGAGATTGTATTCTGGTGGACATTACAAAGAGCACTTAATGATGTATGTATGGGGGGAACCAGGGAATCTTGAATCTCCTTCCAAATGGTCCTATGGGACTCATTATTATTTCACAATTATTTTTTAAAATAATTCCCTCTTCTTTTTTCTTTAAGAGAAGCCATTTATGTTTGGTATGTAAAATGTGAGTCGAAAGAGGAGTTTATACATGTCTCTTATTTGATGGGGTTTTTGTCTACAACAGCTTTCCTACATACACCATTGAAAACCAAGTGCCTGTGTTTGCAAAAGGAAATGGCTCCCTTTGCTTGTATAAATAAATTATTATGAAATTGCAAGCAGTAAGTAATTAAAGTGGCTGGATAGCTTAGTGAGTTAAGCATCTGATTGTCGAGTTGGAGTTCAATTTCCTGCTGTCCCTCCTAAGAGAAGAGCAAATCTGTATTGCCTTGGGCAAACTGCATAGTCCCAGGGCTCACCCAGAAGAAGGAAATAATAAATCACTCCTATGTAATCTCTTCCTTAGGAAAACCTGGGAAGGGTTGCCATTGGCATCACTTTGTTGTTGTTGTTGTTGTTGTTGTTGTTGTTGTTGTTGTTGTTGTTGTTGTTGTTGTTGTTGTTGTTGTTGTTGTTGTTGTTGTTGTTGTCGTCGTTGTTGTCGTTGTTGTCGTTGTTGTCGTTGTTGTCGTTGTTGTCGTTGTTGTCGTTGTTGTTGTCGTTGTCGCCGTCGCCGTCGCTACCATTGTTTTGTTGTTGCCACCATCATTGTCACTGTAGTTGTCGTTGTTAAGTAATTAAGCAAGCAGTGTTTGTAGTTGTTATTTTCTCTGAAGTCATCCTTAAAAGATTGCAGGGAAAGGGCCATACTAACATATCAAATTTATATCAAGCAATTTCTAAAGCAAAGGTATCTTGCTTCTTTTAGGAAATGTTACTATGGAAGTAAAAACAACTGCTCTACAGTGACATTGCTGAATTTTAGTTTTGAGGTATTCCGCTCATCAGTTTTATGACTTTTCATTCTAAATGCTCAATTCCCTAAATTTGTGCAACTTCTTCATGTGAACTTTCCATATCCACCAAAACAATTAGTTTCTGCCATGAAATGACACTGGCATTGCACTTGATTCTTTGTGCCTGGACAGAAGAATGATAAAACATGATGCTGATGATCTCCTCTTCCTCATATTTGCACACAACTAGGTTTTAGGTTAATGCTCACTAAGCAAGTGGAATCTAGGCCAAATGGAAATATCCTTAGCCTCATGTGTGAAAAAGCACAAGCTTAACAATGAATGAAGACCTGTACAGTATTTATTTTCCTTGGTACATCAGAACATTTTTAGTTATGATTATCTGTATACTTGACTGTAGTGGCTTAGAGGTTAAGACGTTGAACTTGATGACTGGATGGTCAGCAGGTCAGCAGTTCAGGACCCAAGTACTGCACGGTGGAGGAAGTTCCCTGCTCCTGCCAACCTAGCAGTTCAAAATCAAGAAATTGCAAGTAGATCAATAGGTACCACTTCGGTGGGAAGATAAACAGTGTCTCATGCACTCCTGTGTCTAATCATGCCTGCCACATGCCCACGGAAACATGTGCAAACGCAGACAGTGCTGGCTTTTTGGCTATAAACAGAGATGAGCACTGAACCCAAGAGTCGGATATGACTGGCTTTCGAGCAAAGGTGACCTTTACCTTTACCTATTTATCTTTACTAGGGATTGTGGTGGCTTAGTGGTTAAGATACTGAACTTGATGACTGGGTGACCTTTACCTTTAACTATATCTGTTTGCATTGCTGATGCTTAGCCCTTAATAATGGCAGTTATTTTAATAACAATAATTTCATGTCAGGAATTATTCCGGGGTGAAAGGAATTTTGTGGAGGAAACTCTGCTCAGGGAACGTACAAATGAGGCTCCTTTCATGTTCCCAAGAGCTGGGACAGAGATGGGTTCTCAATCTGTCATGCAGTACCCGGGTCTCGAACTGCCAACTTGCCAGCCTTCCAGATAACAAGGTGAGCTTCTTAACCACTGAACCACTGCAGCCCCTCAGTTATTTTAATAAAATAAATAAAAGCAGTAATAACAACCACTTCAATCCAGGGATTGAAGTGCAGTTGCTGTGGCATGTATTCAGAGCTCTTCTACTGGCAATAGTTGCAATAGTCCAAATATCATCTATTGAACAGATAAATCAGCTTGCCTATAGCACAGCAGTAATAGCAATGGAAGCACTCAAGATTCCACAACTGACGCCTCCTAGAAAATTGTTTAAGAACCCATGGTGGAAAATCAGGCTGGAGTTTAAAATCAAAAGACTCCAAGCAGATGCAAGTAATCTAAAAAACTTGCAGGAGAACAAGCTGAAGAACAGTAAGCCCAAGAAATACCTGATCAAGAAATACGGACTAAGTATAAGAACAATCAAAGAAGCTTCGGAAATTGTGAAGCAGCAAATAACAGCAACAGCTAGAAAAAAAATGAGAAGTATGAAGCTAGGGCAGTGATGGGCAGTCTTGGCCCTCCAGCTGTTCTTGAACTTCAATTCCCAGAAGCCCAAATCAGCACTCCTGCTGATCAGGGCCTCTGGGAATTGAAGTTCAAGAACAGCTGGAGGGCCACGACACTGCCCATAACTGAGCTAGGGTCATCCAGTATAAAGACAACCAGTTGTTCCAATCAGATCAAAGAAGGTTCTACCAGAGTCTGAATCAGAAGCTAGGTGTAAAGGCTGAAAATCCTGAGAAAATGGCAACCACTCAGTTCTGCAAAGATATATGGGGGACTGAGAAAGATTACAACAGAAATGCGAAATGGATCCAAAACTTTGAGAAGAAATTCTCCAAGAACATAATGGATCAGATACAAATAACAACTGATATGATCAGTAAAAGAGTGCAGAGTCAAAAATTGGACATACAGTCACTGACCAACACAGCCCGAATTTTCAGTACTGACATTAGCATGGAGTTTGGATTGAATGACCCCAAATGCAGACTCTGTAGAGAAGCGGATGAAACTAAAGACCATATACTGAGCTGCTGCAAGAAAATTGCTCAGACTGATTATAAACAGTGCCATAATACAGTTGCTCAGATGATTCATTGGAATTTGTGTCACATCTGCATTCTCATCTGCCTGTACCCTGAATCTGGACAAATCTGAAACATAAACTTTTCACTTCCTTTTTGCTGTGGTACAAGCATGGGTATCTGCTTCACCAGATCTTGCACTGAACTGGTTGTGCATTTATCCTATACACAGGTCAAAATGTGTGAGGCCTGAAGGCCTGAACTGGACTTTTGGTTTTTTATTATATGACACCCTGTCTCTAAATAACAGTAATCCAAGCCATCAATCCTTTGAGAACTGACCAAAGGCCAGAGCACATCTGAACAGCTTCATCTGAAGTGAATCAGTTGCTAGGTAACCTTTTGATTCACGGGCAGGAAAATCAAGGCAACCACGTGACAATGCTGGGGGCTTTAATCGTGCAGATTGGCATAAGAGTGGGAGAGAGATTAGTATGGAGTCTCAAAGGCACTGAAGCCCACAAACCTTGTACCTGTATATGTTGAGCAGCCTTGTTATGGATTTCCCCTCTAAAATTGTTATGACATTTGGGGATTTCTCTTAGGTAGAAATGACAGGCAGATAAAACCACAGCCTCCTACCATCCCTTCTTTAGTGTCTTGCACGGAAGACAAAGAAGGAGCCGCAGTGGGGGCTAAAACACAGGTTTATTTCATGATGGTCAGGATGAACATGTGGTAATGGCGGAGGTACAGCCCATTTTATACTACAGTAATACATTTGAATAATGTTGGACGGTAGCTCATTGGCTGCTACCGGCGTGACGTCATTCTGAGTCACGCCCATCTTCTCCAGGTGATCCTTGCGCAGGAAAGGTTCCCGCGGCTGCCGGTGATTGGGGATATTTGGACCATGTGAGCTGAATGCTCGCAGCTGCCCTCTATGGGCAGCTTACTCGCGTTCCTTAAACAGCTGGGTTACATTGTAATCATTGTCAGGTTGCATTCATACATTCTTAAAGTAATACTGTTACATACACAACACTCCTCCCCCCTAGGATGGGACGAAGTCCCTCAACCATTGTGGCTTCCCGCACGTGCGCTTTGGGCGTGCGGCTGCTTGGCTTAGCTCAGGGGAACTAGGGGCTCCGAATTCTGCAGAGTCTCATCCTGCAATGGAAAGGGGGGACTCATTAGTCATTTGGCGGGGGCTCTGCAACAACCTTGCATTGGGAGAAGGGAACGGAACATACAGCTGAGATATGAACCCCTGCCTGTTGCTTGTGGTGCCTGGGGACCCCCCCAGCACGAACCTTGGAACCGACGAGGAGACCCTTGTTGTCTCGCCCCGGTCTCTTGTGCCTGCAACCGATGTACTTGCACTACTCCCTGCTGCCTGGCTCGGAGTTCTAGGGGATGGAGAGAATGAACTTCCCCTCGCTGCCTGGCTCGGTGGCCTTGGTGATAGGGTATATTCTAAAACAAATGGACTGGGGGGACTGGAGGTACCAGGGGCTGAACTGAAACCCCTATTCTCGCTCGGACAGGTGGGGGACCACTCCGCTACACCCCCCTGGTACGGTAACATAAGATCAAACTCGTTCCTCTCTTTCAAAGTATCCTCCTCCTCGTCTGAGAATCCAGGGTATGCATTTGTACCCGAGTCTCCCCCTTGGGTTACGCGGGTGGGGGAGGACCCTAACGCTGATTCCCTTTCACTAGTGACTCGCCTTCTGAGTTGGTCAGCGTGCCTTCTCCAGAGTAGACCTGTGCTAGTCTCAACCCTATAGGACACTGGCCCCGTTTGTTCAATGATCGTTCCTGGGACCCACGTTGGTCCCGAGGTCACATAGTTCCTGCAGTGAACCGGGTCCCCTATCGAAAAGCTTTTGGAGCTCTCTATTACTATATTTCTCCCTTCATCCTCCACCCTGGTCGGATCCAACCAATCAAAAAGATTTACCGCCCTCCTCCTCATGAGAAGTTCGGCCGGCGAAAGTCCTGAAGCTAGGGGAGTTGCCCTATAACAGATGAGGAACTGACACAGTTGGAGGTTCAACTCACCGGGACCCATGCGCCGCAGTGCATCTTTCATAGTGCGCACTTGGTGCTCTACCTGACCGTTTGTGGCGGGGTGAAATGGGGCAGCGGTAATGTGCCGGATGGCATTCCTCTTGATGAACACCTTGAATTCCGCGGAGGTGAAAGTACTGGCATTATCGCTCACAAGGATGTCCGGCAGGCCAAAACAACTGAAACCCTGCGCAAGTGTTTAATGGTTGCGGCGGATGAGGTGCTAGTCATGGGAATGACTTCCAGCCATTTGGAATATGAGTCGACTATCAGCAGAAACATGGACCCGCGGAAGGGGCCAGTGAAGTCGACGTGTATTCGGGACCATGGCCCGCGGGCCGTGTCTCATTCCCTATGGGGTAGCCGGGACTCCTCGGGCCGAGAGCTCTGGCAGCTCTCACACGTGCCCACTAAGTGTTCTATATCCGGATCTATTTGGGGCCACCAGAAGTAGCTCCTGGCCAGTGCCTTGGAGCGCACTATTCCCGGGTGGCTGGTATGCAGTAGCCTCAGCACCTTTGCTCGTAACTTCTCTGGGATAACTACCCGCTGGCCCCAGAGTAGGCAGCCCCTTTCAAGGGAAAGCGCGACTCTGCGCCTGAAAAACGATTTGAACTCTTCCTTGGGGGGAGGTGTGGGCCACCCTTTCCTTACCCAGGAGCTGACTTGGGACAGAGTTTTGTCGGCCGCCGTGGCTTTGGCGAGGTCCGCCGGGACTATGGGGGGCGAGTCGAGAGACTCAATCAGCAGGACTTGATGGTCCTGCTCTACCTCGCATGCGGGATCTCCTAAACTAGGGAGAGGAGACTGGGACAGCGTGTCCACATGGAAGATCTCCTTCCCTGGGTGATAGACCAGGTCATACTGGTAGGCGTTAAGGAAAATCGCCCAACGTAGCATTCTGGAGGACAGAATTTGTGGGGTGGGCTTGCCTGTAGTAAAGCTTCCCAAAAGGGGCTTGTGATCAGTCACAACCGTAAACTCGCGGCCGTATAGGAAATCATGGAACTTCTTTGTTCCCGCGATTATGGCCAGGGCCTCCCTATCTGTTTGGGCATAGTTGCACTCCACTTTTGAAAGGGACCTGGAATAGTATGCAACCGGGGCTTCCTGCCAGCTCTCTAACACGTGGCACAGCACCGCCCCCACCCCTACTGGGGATGCATCACAGACTAAAACTACTGGTCTCCTCGGGTCGAAATGAGTCAGGACAGCATCCGAGGATAAGAGCGCCTTGAGCTCCTTGAATGCTTTCTCCTGCCTATCTCCCCACCGCCAAACCGCTTCTTTCTTAAGTAGCGCGTGCAGTGGCTCCGCGACGGATGCCTTCCTTGGTAAGAAGGAATGGTAAAAATTTAGGAGCCCTAGGAATGACTGCAGCTCCGGTTTCGCGGTGGGGCAAGGGGCGTTTTGCACAGCCGCAACCTTGGACTCAGAAGACTTGATGCCCTCTGGGGTTATCTTGAACCCAAGAAACTCAACCTCCCTCGCAAAAAATACACATTTGTCCCTTCTCAGTCTAAGTCCCGCTCTCTCGAACACAGAAAGGACCCTGTCTAGCCTCCTCACTAGTTCTGATTCGCTCCCCGCTGTTATCAAAACGTCGTCAAAATATGGGAGCACGCCTGGAAGCCCCTTTAAAAGGTGTTCCACAAGGGACTGGAAGATCCCAGGGGCCGAATTTACGCCGAACTGTAGGCGCATTACCTTAAATGCCCCTTTATGCGTAATGATGGTTTGCGCAGCGGCAGCAGCTGGGGTTACTGTGAGCTGCTGATACACCTGTGCCAGGTCTAGCTTGGCAAAACACCTCCCCCCATGTAACGCTGCCAGTAAGTGGCTAACCACTGGCACTGGATATGCATTTGGCCGAATGGCCTTGTTAATTGTACATTTGTAGTCAGCGCAAATCCTGACCTCCCCGTTGGATTTTAAGGCTGTAACAATTGGAGTTTCCCACTCCGCTGAATCAACTGGAACCAAAATCCCCTGCCCCACCAATTTGTCCAGTTCCGCCTCAATCTTGTCCTTGAGGGCGAAGGGCACTCTTCTTGGCTTGAGACGTATGGGCCGGATTTCTGGGTCAACTCAAAAGAGACTGGGGGCCCCTTGTAAGTCCCAAGCCCATTCTTGAAAACGTCCGGGTGCGCATCGCACACGTCCCGCATTGGGTCAGTCTCTATGGCGTTAATGCCAGACAGTTCAATTCCCAGGGGAGCAAACCACTGGGTCCCCAAGAGGCAGCATCTTCCCCCCTTCAGAACCACTAAGGGCAGTTTCTCTGTGTAATTTTTGAACTTTACTGTGAAGTTCCCCACCGTGAAGTTCCCCACCCCTAACACTGGGATCCCATGTGACTTCATGGCCCGCAACTTGGGCCGCACATTTGGGGGAATGTGCATGAACTCCTTCTGGGACAGGATGGAGTAGGACGACCCCAAGTCTATTTCCATTCTCACTGGAACCCCTTGTAACAGTACCTCTACAAAGAAGCGCCGGTGCTCCAGGCCCACGCGGTTCAGCCTGCCGCGCCGTCGTTGGCTGAGACCTTTCCGATGCCGGCCGCCTTGCGTTGGTGTGCTTGAGGGTGTCTCGATGCGCCCTTGTCCTCGGTTCACTCGCGCCTGCAGACTCTGGCGATGTGGCCCTTCAGGCTGCAGTTGTGGCACTCGGCCTTCTGGAATGGGCATCTCGTCCGGTCGTGAGATGCCCCACAGCCATCGCAACAGTGGCTTCCTCGCTCGCTGGTCTGGCGCCTCTCTCTGCATTTCTTTACCTTCTGTACGTCATCGTCCTCGCTGGAGCAGGAGTCTGCCGTCGTGGAAGACTCCTCGGAGGTTGCTGGGGTGCCTGCGGGTGACCGGGGTGCCCGCCAGGCCGTTTTCACCGACGTCCGCCAGGCCGCTTGCACGGGTGACTTGGCCCTCTCAGCCGCGGCCCCTCGGGACTTGAACACTCTGACCCCGCTCCTGGCCGCCTCGGCTGCTTGGGCCTCCCGCAGTACCTCATTGAACGTGAGGCGATGGTCGCGGGTCATCAACTTCCTCTGGACCTCCTTGTCCCTCAGGCCACACAGCATGCGGTCTCGGAGGGCCGTGTCCAGGTCCTCCCATTGGCAATTGATGGCCGCGAGCCTGAGGGCTGCCGTGTAGGTGGATAGGACTCTCCCGGGTGCCGGTCCCGCCTGTGGAACGCGACCCAGGCTGGGAAAATTGAAACGGGAGGCTGGAAGTGCTCCCTCAGTAACGCCAGGATGCGGTTGATGGGCACCACGTCTACCTTCTAGGGAGCCAACAGGTTCATCAGGATACGCAGCGAGGCCGACCCCACCTGGGCTAGGAAGTGCGAGCGCATCTTCCCGTCGTCGTCGATGCCTGCAGCATCCATTGCGTGCTGAAACTGGCACTCATACAGCTCCCATTGTTCTGGATCGCTGATATCAAACTGGTGAGGTTTGACCTTGGGACATGCCATGGATCCCATCCTCATCGCCAATTTAGTGTCTTGCACGGAAGACAAAGAAGGAGCCGCAGTGGGGGCTAAAACACAGGTTTATTTCATGATGGTCAGGATGAACATGTGTTAATGGCGGAGGTACAGCCCATTTTATACTACAGTAATACATTTGAACAATGTTGCACGGTAGCTCATTGGCTGCTACTGGCATGACGTCATTCTGAGTCACACCCATCTTCTCCAGGTGATCCTTGCGCGGGAAAGGTTCCCACAGCTGCCGGTGATTGGGGATATTTGGACCATGTGAGCTGAACGCTCGCCTCTGCCCTCTATGGGCAGCTTACTCGCATTCCTTAAACAGCTGGGTTACATTGTAATCATTGTCAGGTTGCATTCATACATTCTTAAAGTTACATACACAACACCTTCCTTCTAAGTTTCCTCTTTCACGCAAGCCAGTGGAGCAAGTCCAGAAAAGAACACAGATCTTACAATGCACAGAACAAGATGTATATTGAGAGGATTTTTAAATCAGGGACAAAGCTTGTTTCACCTGTTAATATCTTAAAGAATATGGAATAAGTCTAGGGCAGTGTAGGTGAACCTATGGCATGCATGCCAGAGGTGGCATGCACAGCCCTCTCTGTGAGCACATGTGCTGTCGTAGGCAAATCCCGTGCTGCTAGCGCCAATGGCAGCACCGCTTCCCTACCCACCCCTCTCCCTCCGCCAATGGGAAGACAAGATGGAAGGCTGAAATCCTGCCTGGGAGGCACCAGCACGGACGAGGAGAGGCAATCAGACATCCCCCATCCCACTGATAATGTCACATGGATATGTGGACACATGCAGTGCCTGCCCACAGGCTGCCTCCTCCTCCTTGGGCACTCAGTCTCTAAAATGTTCACCATCACTGGTCTAGGGTGTGTAACCAAAAGACAGAACTAGGGATACTACTACTGTTTGAGGAGATTAGCCAGGCTTGGCTATGGCTCAGACCTTCATTTTGGTTCCAGAGAGTGCAGGGCTGTTGAGCCACATAATTTCTGTGGATTCTCTTCCTGGAATGAAACTTATCGCTTTCTCTTCTGCATTCATGCCACCAGTGGCTGACAGCTTGCTTCACTCTCTAAGTACAATTGGCATGATGACCACCTAGAAAAAGAAGACGTGAGGCATGCCAAAAGTCCTGCTGTTTCTCCTTAACATTTGTCACAGCTCAGACAGACTGAGCAGACTGGCAGTGCCATCAAAAGGATGGAGGGGGAAATGCCATGAGTTGCCAGGGACTGGCAAATAGTTCCTTCTAGGTGTGCTCAACGTGAGCACACCCCAATACTGGCTTCAAGATGGAAATCAAATCTATGAAAAAGTATAACCAAATTGGTCGCCCCAATTATTTTTAGTGGATTGCCCAAGATCACAAAGTTCCCTAGCAATTGGATTCCAGTTTTCCTTGCTGTGAGGGATGAAATAATCAGCCTTCATTTGGCCTCCTAATCTACAGATATTAGTTTTGTTGTGCGATTTGCACAAAATGGCAAAAGCTAGAAACATAAAGCTCTGTTCCACTACTTTTTATCTAAAACACCCGACACTCAGCTGGAAATGTGCAAGGCAACATCGTTTGAAGCTAATTTATAGATGTTCATTGTCTAGGCATTGTAATCAATTCCTACAGAACTCAGAAGAGGAGTGTAAAATACATTTTCTCGCTCTCTTTTAGCTGTGGTTCAGGGCACACAGTGAGTAGATTGAACAAACACCAAATCACTAGTCTTAGGGCAATGCTCCCTTTCACTTGGCTCCAGGGATGACTGTCCCGCTTGCCTGTGCTTAAGGCCAGCCCTGTTACAAGGGCAAAAATCATGTCAAGATAGAACTTAATGATCAGTTCTTGGTTGCTGCCTCCTTCCCTCTCTTGCCTGAGGTGGGAGAGATGGCATGATGTTTATTCTAAAACATTATTATTATTATTATTATTATTATTATTATTATTATTATTATTATTATTATTATTATTATTATTATTATTATTATTATTATTATTATTATTATTATTATTATTATTATTATTATTATTATTATTATTATTATTATTATTATTATTATTATTATTGAAAGTGACAGGGGAAAGTTGTTCTTTTATTTTTTTATCTCTTTGTCCCCTTCCCTGCTCCTATAGACAGAAGACTTCATAGTATTGCTGTTTCTAATTTCATAGGTGATTCCTCAGAGGAGATTGACCTGACTGTGGTGTATCAAGCTGCAGCTAATGGGGACATTAATACTTTGACTGCTGTCATCTGTGAAGATCCATCGATATTAGAATGCTGTGACAGTGAGGGTAAAGTAGCACTTTGCTTTCTTCATGCTTGCTTCTGGGTCAGAAGCTTTGGGATACGATTCCCACAACCCCTTACCATTGGCCACATTATATGGGGATGAGGCATCTGGAATAGCAAGAATTCCTATAGATTTGCCATTTTTAGTGCTAGCTTCAGCATCATGGCATCAAAACTTGAGGTGGGTTTACGACTTCTTTCTCTGTAATCTAGACGAGAAAAGATAGAGATTTATTCTTCACTTTCCTCATCTCCATTCCTGAAACCACTATAAGTAGTTTTTACATGTCCATTCATCTATAACTGTCCAGCTCCTATATAATTAATGCTTCACAACACAACTCTGTACTGATAATAACAAGCAAAATTAAAATCCAAAATAGCTACAAGTTGCAAAGTAATATGCAATGAAGGGTAAAAGATTAAGTCATTTCACAAGGCAGGACTAGTAATATTTCTTGTACACTAGATTTGGCTTTTGGCAATACAGCTAAATATGCTATTTATAGCAAATGCAATTTTACATAAGGCACCATCCTAACTCTAAATTGAGAATGACTGGTATGGGTTTGGATAGGACGTAAGCCCCTCGTACTAGCACAAGTGCCCTTAGGCCAACCTAACCTCTTCTGCTGGCTGCTAGTTGCTGATTCGTAGCTGTTAACTAATTTTCCATAGTGATTGTGTTGGGTTTGTGGTTTACCCCCCCCCCCTTGTGTTATTTTCCCCTTAGGCTAGCTGAAGTCCTTGCCCTCATGAGCTGGGAGGGGTTTGGATACAACAGAGCATCTGCCAGCCTAGTCAGCCAAGCTAGTTAGGTTTGTGTTAATAGTTTCTAATGAACCTTGTTTTATTTCAACTGGATACAGAAGAAAGTTCCTTTTTTATTACTATTACATTTGTCAGAAAACTACAGTCAATATAGCCATTGGCCAAAGTTTCCTCAGCCACTAACGTTACCCATTTTGGTATCTGAGTTGTTAAGGAGGTATGAGATTTCAGACATGACATTTCATATACCGTATTTGCTGGCTTATAAAATGCATTGGAGTATAAGACGCGCTCCAGTTTCCTGGTGTATTTTAAGGGGGAAGTGTGTTTATACACCGGTAAATATAGTAGATGCATCGGAGTATATAATGCATTCCGTTTTTCCAGTGTATTTTAAGGGGGGTGCGTCTTATATGCAGGCAAATATGGTATACAGTCTGAATTCTTTATGTAATTATTGAAAGTGAAAAGTGGTGGATAATTTGTTTTCCTTTTTTGTCTTAAATATGACTCAAACTAAAGTCATATAAACTAAAATATTTTCTAGAGCAAAAAATATACCCCTTATTATTTACTTATGCCAGGGTAATACTAATGCTGTACACTTCAGCAGAGAATTGCTACCAGTTGAGAAATCAAAGCTTGCATTTCTTATGTGCCAAGTCACATAACAAGATTTCTGCCTAAAACATCATAGACAAGCTCTGTCTTCTTATCTAGTGATAATCTGCCAATGAGATTTACACTAAAGTCGAACTGCTTTAGAACTGCTAGGTTGGCAGGAGCTGGGACAAAGACGGGAGCTCATTCTGTCCTGCAGTACTCGGGAATCGAACTGCTGACCTTCTGCTTCCCAGTCAACGTCTTAACTTCTTGAGCCACTGCAGTCCCTACAAAAGTAGATCATCAAGCAAAAAAATAGTTTTGCTACTAACCGCACACAAAATATGACACGAGAAAGCAACCTCCATTTTTTAAAATTACAAATCCCATTAGTCCTCGTGTAGTCTAATCAATGGTCAGGAATAATGGGAATTGCAGTCCAAAACATCTGGTGGACACCATGTTGATCCTCCATGGAATAAGAATTTCAGAGTAAAATTACACAACTTGTGCTCTTCAAAAGCATTACAAGCAGTGAAAATCCCTTGTTATGAAGCCTGTGACTGAAATCCTGTTGCTCAGCATTGTAAGTCACAACTAGAGCAAGTCTGCTTGAGTCAATGGCACTTCTGGAGAAGTTGCATCACAAAATCCCCATGGATTCAATGGGCATACCTAAATTGTGAGCTACTACACCACGAAGTAGGGTTTCAAGCCATTATTTAGTAACATTGACAGCAGCAGTTAATGCACCGTTCTACATCTGGGAAACTTTCCACTTGGCTTTTCCCTGGAAATATTTTCCAACAGATCACTTTTGACATGTTTAAGCAACAATGCAATCCCTCACCTGACATTATACATTGGAAAGAATTCTAGATTTTTCTTATGCATGGCTGGCCACATGAGAAGGTAAAGTGAGGTAGCTGTTTGAGGCAACAGATTCTGAAAGCCATGGGCAGCAATTTGTTAGTTATTTACTTCTTTGCAGAGCTTAGAAGTAACTTTTGGAGGGCTATAGCTCCCAGAATTCCCCAAGCAGCATGATCAATATGTAGGGTGTCTCAGAAATGGAGATTCTGTGAGCAGGAGTCTAGAAACTTAAGAGTTCCAAATTCAGATTTATTGTTCTTCCATTTTTATTACTTGACTAGCAGAGGTTGCCCGGCGTTGCCGGGCTGTTTTAAATTGTGTTGGAAGGTTAAATTGTTTGTTAAAAATTGTTTAGTCTGTAATTTTTAAAATGTTTATTTATACAAATTTTTTTTTTGGCTTGGCTGGCTATTTTATGTAACTGAATAATGTTTTAGGTTTTTTTATTTAAATAGTTGTACCGTAGGTAATAATGTTAATAATGTGAAAGTAAATGTTATTTACATTCAATTTTTTTAAAATGTGTTTTGTTGTTTTGGGTTTTTATTTGAGTTAGAACTCAGCACAGGATGTTAATATATTTTTTTTATTTTATTGACATATGTTTATGATTTGTGTTAAATTGTGTTTTCGTGTAATTTTTTTGACTTGTTATTATTGTGACCTTTTGTGTAAAGTTGTGATTTTGTGTTATTGTTTTGTTTTGTTTTTACTGTTGTGGCATTTTGTTTGGGGCTGTTGTGTGTTTTTGAATTGTTTTTACTATTGTGGCCAGCAGGTGGTGCTGCTAGGGGTTTTCTTGTATTTTGACTGTTTTTTCTCTCCTGGCCTCTGGATGGAGCTTCTTCCGGTAAGTAGTCTCTTTCTTTATTCATTTCGTTTCCGGTCGGTGTGCAGGTAGGACATGTGGTGGTGAGTTGACTTGTTTTCTTTCTTTCTTTATTTTTTTGGGGGGTTGGGTTTTGTATTTTTTTGACTGTTTGTTTTGTTTTTGATTGTGTTTTTGTTTACTTTGTATTGTTTTTGGTGCTGTTTTTGTTTGTTTTTGTGTATTTTTGGATGTTTTTGATTGTGTTTTAAGGTATTTTTGATAATTATTTATTTATTTTTATAATTTTTTTGTTGTTGTGGCTTTGGGGGGGGTTGGTTTATTTCTGCGGGCCAGCCTGGCTGGCCGGAGCACAGGAATTCCAACGCCAGATCTGTCCTCCCAACCCTTCTGGACCCAGGAGACCAGGAAGAGGGGTTCGATTTCCCCCCTCCTAAAAAAACCCTCAGTTTTAAAGAGAAGAAACCGCTTGGTTTCTTCTCTTTAAAAACGGAGTTTTTTGGGGGGGTGGATTCGATCCCCTCTCCCTGGTCTTCTGGGTCCAGAAGGGTTGGGGGGGACAGATCCCTTTTGTCCCCACAAACCTCCCAACCCCAGGTGAGCCAGCGGAGAGGGGGATGGCCACCCCCCCACACTTACTGATATTAAAGGGGAACTCCAATCGGATTTTCCCTTTTAATATCAGGGGGTTGGGTTGGAATCAATCTCCCCTCTCAGGTCCCGTGGGTCTGTGAGGGTTGGGGGGGACAAAAGGGGTATGTACTCCCACCCCCAACCCTTCTGGACCCAGGAGACCAGGGAGAGTGGATCGATTCCCCCCTCCTTAAAAAAACTCCGTTTTTAAAGACAGAGTTTTTGAGGGGGGAATCAAACCCCTTTCCCTGGTCTCCTTGGTCCAGAAGGGTTGGGGGGAGAACATACCCCTTTTGTCCCCACAAACCTCCCAACCCTAGGGGAGCCAGCGGAGAGGGGGATCACAACCCCACCCCCACCTACTGATATTAAAGGGGAAACTCCAGTCGGGACCTTCAGGCACCGTTGATGGGGGAAAGAAGGGCGGTTGGTGTTTGCGTGGCTGTGAGGTGGTGAGTTTTTTCAAAAAAAATGGGCGCCGGCTTCCTCAGTGTTCTGTGCGCTCATGTCGCACAGGACTCTGGGGCTTGTAGTTATGGGTTTGTGATTTGTGGTTGTGGTGCGTTTTTTTTCTGTGGCTCAATTTTGATTGGCCACGGCGCATTTCTCAATGTTCTTTGTGGTCATGCCTCTCAACCTGATTGGCTGTGGCACAGTGCAAAGAATGTTGGGAAATGAAGTTGTTTCCCTTTTTTCGCGTTTGTGGGGCTGTTGCCCCACTGCCGGTTTTTTCAATCCTTTGTTGACCTGCGGACCCAGTTCAGCCGTGTGCACGAATGGTGGGTGCGGGTCATTAGGGCGAGGCTTAGGAACCTATAGCAAGTTCCAACAGTTAACCCTTGGTTTTATAGGTTAAGACTAGCAAGGGTTGCCCGGCGTTGCCGGGCTTTTTCACCTGTGTGTTTTATTAAAGGAGAGGCTTTGAAATTTTTGCCAGAAAACTTTTAATGTATAAACTTTTTTGTTTTGCAATAGTAATTTTCTTTGTCTGTTGAGAAAACATATTTAACATTTTAAACTTTGTTTATAAACTGTTTTGGACTTTACTGCAAGTTGCATAATAAAGCATTTTAAGTGTTTTTGTTTTAAAACATATGAAACATTTAACTCTTTGTAATGTTTTTTTAAATATATTTTTCTCCAGCGATGTGTCTGCAGCATCTGTAAAACATAACACACAGGGAGAGATATTTTTATTTCTCTATTGTTATGTGACATTTCATTAATGATGTTTTTGTTTTTAATGGATTATTATTGTAAATATTTTGGGTTTAGTTTTTTGTTTAACTGTTAATATTTTTGTTAGTAAGCATTTTTTTAACATTTTACTAAATAAGTTTATATTTACCTTCATTAACAGTTGTTTTTGTTTTTTGTGGTTCAGTTTGTTGACTGTTGCTTTGTTGGGGTATCTGTTTAATGAGAAGAATGACAACGTTATATATGAGTGTATTTCTCCAAAATTTGGAATGAAATTGTTTGGTTTATTTACCTGTTGATTTCTGGGTCTGTTGACTTTTTATATTCAGAAAATGGTGCAGCATTATTTCTGCTAATGGCTGGTTGAATTTAGGTGGTGGATGAGTCATCATGAGGAGATGTCTTTGTATTATTGAGTCTATATCTACCTCAGGGTGTTTTGGTATTGGAGGTTTGTTTTTTTGTTTTTCTTTGGTGTTTTCATGTTGATTTTCATTGTTTGTGTTTTTCATTTCCTGTTGCTGTATTTGTTTGTTGTTTATTTGCTGTATTATTTCTTGTAAGGTATTATTCTTTTGGTGTTGTTTAAATTGTGTGTCCTTTTCTTCTAATTCTGAATTTTCTGTTGTTTGTTTCCAGTGCAATATTGACTGTTGGTTGGATGTTGTTTGTTTATCTTTTTTCTGACAATTTGCATTTCTGGTTGTTTATTCTCTGCGTGTTGTTGTTTGTCAATTTGTTTGTTTGTGTTTGTCGTTTCTTTTTCCTCTGTTGTCATGTTTCTGTAGGTTTTGGTGTCATTGTCTGTTATTTCTGTGGTTTGTTGTTTCCATGGCAATATTAATTTTTGTTTGGATGTGGTTTGAATTTCTTTCTTCCTGACAATTAGTATTTCTTGGTGTTTATTTTCTGGCTCTTCTTTTTTGTACATTTGTTTGTTTGTGCTTGTTTTGTCCTGTTCCTCTGTTGTGTGGTTTTTGTACGTTTTGTAGTTATTGTCTGTTGTTTATGTGTTTTGCTGTTTCCATGGTAATATCAATTTTGTTTGTGATGTGGGTTGCATTTGTTTATTCTTGACACTTAGGTTTTGTTGTTGTTTATTTTCTGGATCTTCTTTTTTGTTCATTAGTTTGTTTGTGTTTGTAGTTTCTTGTTCCTCTGTTGTGTTATTTTTGTACGTTTGATTGTCATTGTTGCTTATTTTTGTGGTTTGGTGTGTTTCTGTCAATAATAATTGTTGTTTGGCTGTCCTTTGAATTTCTTCATTGCTTAACATTTGCTTTTCTGGTTGTTTATTTTCCTCCTCTGTTTTTTTGTTTATTTGTTTTGTTGTTGTTGTTTCTTGTTGTTCATTGGTGTGGTTGTTGAAAGTTTTTGAAGTGTTATGTATTTTTCCTTTTTGATTAATGAGATGAATGATTTCCAGTGTTTCCTTTTTTAGACCAATTTTAGTTTCCTCATTGTGAGATTTTTCAAATTCTGATTTTTGAAATTGTTTATTTATGGATTTTGTTTCATCTTGTGTTGTTGTGTATTTTGGGTATTTTGTGGATGCTGACTGTTTCTGATTAATTTTTTCTACAATTTCAGCAATTGTTATTTGGGTCTCCTTTGATAAGCATGCACTGCTTTCTGTTGTCTTGAACTTTGGTAGCTGTTCTCCTTCTTTCTGATCTTGTTCCTCTTTTTCTGGTTCTCCCTCTTCGCTATCTGACTCATAATCTTGCATGCATATTATTTTGCAGTCATCCATGTAAAATTCTACATGTGTTATAATTTTGGAGCATTTCGTACCTTTCGAGTGATGCAGAGTCATTTTTTCCGCGCTCAATGGTCCGGTGGGGTATTGCTTTGTGTTACGCTTTTGTTCCTCCCGATCTTTGGTGTCTGGTGATTGTGGTTTTTGCACTTTGTTGGTGTGTGCCTCCATCGCTCCTTATTATTTTGGGTAGCGTTTCTTATTTACGTCTTTTTGATGTGACCTACAGCTTTTGCAAGTCTCCGTTCAAGGATCAATTTCGTTTGTAAGCTGTTTGCAGACTGTGTCTTATCAAACTCTCGTTATCGCGTTGTTTTCCCTCGCTATTTTCGGAGTTCGGGAGAGCTAGTTTAGCGAAGTGGATTTGCAAGTTTTGGAGGTGTGTCTCTTTTCCGCGTTGCTGTTTGGCTGCTTAGGTGGCATGGCTGTAAGTGAGTGAATATTTTCCTGTAAAGTTTTCCGTGCTTTGCTTCCTATTGCACCGTCTGTGAGTGTGCCTCCGCACGTATTTCGAGTGTTTTAAATGTGAACCTCAGTTATTTATCTCCGCTGCCTATGGAGTTAGCAAGAGTTTGGTGAGCTAAGTGGTTAAGCATTATTAGAGGTGTGTTTGTTTTGTCTGTTGCTTTTTGGCTGTCGCTATTGTTTCCCCTCGGAAACTTTGCACTCACGACTTTGGCAACTCTCTTTTAGCGGATTAGTTTCGTTTTTAAGCTGTGTGTTTGCCGTATGTGTGTTTAATCTTGTTATCGCGTTATTTTCCCTCGCTGTTTTTGGAGTTTGGGAGAGCTAGGTGAGCTAAGTGGATTTGCATGTTTGTAGGTGTGTCTGTGTTCCGCGTTGCTGTATCGCTGTGCAGAAGGCATGGCTGTAAGGGAGTGCGTATTTTCCTTTTAAAGTTTTCGTGTCTTGCTTCTTTTCGAAGCGTCTGTGAGTGTTTCTTGGCTGTCTTTGGGAAAGTTTAGGGAAATTCGATGTGTACTGTCGTTGACTTCGGGTGCTTCCTTTACTCGTATTTTGGTAAGTTAAACTGTTTTGATGTTATCTTTTGTAAAGGTGTTTAGGTGGTGGGGAGGGGGGCTTTGTTTTGTTATGGTGCTTTGTTTGTGTGGAGTCGTGAAAGTAGATCGGTGTTTCCCCTTTAATATCAGTAGGCAGAGTGGATCGATCCCCCACCCCCCATCCTTAAAACAACTCCGGTTTTAAAGAGAAGAAAAGACGGAGTTTTTTTAAGGAGGGGTGCTGGGGGATCGATCCTCTTTGCCTCATCTTTTGTTTCCAGCCGTGTTTCCAGCCACTGATGTTAAAGGGGAAACTCCTTTCGGGAGCTTCAGGCGCCGTGGGAGAGTAAAAGAAAGCCGGCTGCTGTTTGATTGCCTGTGAGCTGTTTTTCGTTTTAATTTTCCGGGCACCGTTTTCCTCAGCGTTCTGCGTGGGCGTGCAGGACGCTGGGGCTTGTAGTAATGTGTTGGTGCTTTGTGTTTGTGCTGCGTTTTTTTAAATTCCTTTTCTTTTGATTGGCTGCGGCACGTGTTCGAACGCTGCTCCGTGCGAGAGCCTCTCAGCCTGATTGGCTCTGGCGCGGCGCGGCGCAAGGACTTTCGGGAAGTGATGTTCTTTACGTTTCTTGCCGTTAGTGGGGCTGAGGCCCCCGTGCCGGATTTTTAAATCCTTCGTTGACCTGCGTAGGCAATTCGGCCGTGCTCTCGAAGGGAGGGTGCGGGTCAGTAGGGCAACGCACAGCAACGTATAGCCAATTCCAACGGTGAACACTTGGTTTTATAGGTTAAGATATGATTAAGATGAATGTCAGGGTTTTCTCTCTCACGTGCCAGAATAAATTGGCTGGCTTGGAGATAGGCTGCTTGTGACTGACATGAGAAGGAGCTGCTTGCCCTGAAATCTGTACCTCTGTAAATGAAGAAACCATTTGCTGCTCTCCCTCAAGCAGCAGAATGTCTTGCCTTAGCTGTTTTCTTTTCAACATGAAAACTAGCTGAATAGGCTATTTATGTATTTCTGTACCATTCAAAGTAGCTTTCAGGCGAGAAGTGTGACACACACACACACACACATTGGGAGGACCCCTCAGAAATGAGAAGCATGTTATTTCCCAATACTGAAAGCAAAACATCTGTCAGCATTTTTAAAAGTCATGTGGGGGGGGAGGAGGTAAAGAGAAGGTACTGTAAGTAATTTGGCTAGTCCTTTAATAATGAAACAAAGTTATGTCTCTACTATCTTGTCTTCAGAGTTTTGCTTTTGTTTTGTCCCATTCAGTTCCACAAATTCCACATCAGAAAGCCTTTCTTTAATGGAAACAGTCTTCCTTAAAGCCACCCTTCCATCTGCTGGGGAATCATTTCCACCCATCCCACCAAAATAGAAGCCCTACAGCTGTAGCAAAAAGCCCAACATTGGCACAGATCAGGGTAGAGGTAGAGCACATTTCCCATCATGTGATTGGCTAGAATTAGATTACACTGGACCATACCTGTCAACCCGCGGCTCCGGAAAAACGGGACCTGCGCACATCGCTTGTGCGCAGGTCGCGTTCCACACATGCGTGGAAAGGTTTTACCCCTTCCACACATGGGCGGATGCGCTACGCCGCATGCACAGCTCTTACGCAAGCGGCGTAGTGCTTTCGCGCATGCGTGGAAGGGGTAAAACCCTTCCGCGCATGCGCGGAAAGCGTTTCCCCCGCTGCCAAATTACAGGGTTTTGGCAGCGGGGGCCGGGTTATGATGTCAGTCGACATCAATTTACGGGGTAATCCCGGCCAAATCGGGAAGGTTGACAGGTATGCACTGGACTACTCCACAAGCACTCCAAATTATTATCTATTTCCCCATGTGATCACACTCATGTCTTTTTCCAGGTTGTACTCCTCTGATGCATGCTGTTTCAGGACGCCAACTTGACACTGTGAAATTGTTGTTAAAGATGGGAGCTAATATCAACACCCAAGATGCCTGTGGACGCAGCAGTTTATCCCTGGCAACCTATCTGGTACAAAATATTCCCTCTCTTCTACTTAAAGGGAGTTATTATAGATGAAGTTTGTACTGCATGATTGACCTTCTCGTTTGCCTTATTCGGACTTTTTATGGGATGTACAAATGACATTGTTTTCTGCTTGTCCTCTTCGCATGTTTCTTCATTGCTTCCTCCCTTTTCTCTTATATTTCCTGAACCAATTTCTGAGCACTAAGTCAACACTTATGCAAATCTAACTGTGTCAATATACCTACCCTAATTGGGACTAGCAAGAACATACTGGTTATTCATTATTAAAGAGGAAAAAGTGGATTTGCTGCCCATCACTGTGCTTTAAATATGAAAAGTCATCGGAACTCTGCTGTGCACATTTTTAAAATCCATTGAAGAAGAGTTGGGAAATCTGTAGGAACAGCTTTTTGGCATTAGAGTGGACTGTAGAATGGCTTGAAAGTGGAATGAATTCTTTATTCCAATGGCATTTTATGCAGATATATACTGCTGGATACAGAGTAGTTAGCAACAGAGTAAATCATTGTGCAATATATATATATATATATATATATATATATATATATATATATATATATATATATATATATATATATATATATATATATATATATATATATATATATATATATATATATATATATATATATATATATATATATATATATATATATATATATATATATATATATATATATATACACATACTAGCAGAGGTTGCCCGGCGTTGCCGGGCTGTTTTAAATTGTGTTGGAAGGTTAAATTGTTTGTTAAAAATTGTTTAGTCTGTAATTTTTAAAATGTTTATTTATACAATTTTTTTTTAGCTTGGCTGGCTGTTTTATGTAACTGAATAATGTTTTAGGTTTTTTTATTTAAATAGTTGTACCGTAGGTAATAATGTTAATAATGTGAAAGTAAATGTTTTTTACATTCAATTTTTTTAAAATGTGTTTTTTTGTTTTGGGTTTTTATTTGAGTTAGAACTCAGCACAGGATTTTAATATATTTTTTTATTTTATTGACATATGTTTATGATTTGTGTTAAATTGTGTTTTCGTGTAATTTTTTTGACTTGTTATTATTGTGACCTTTTGTGTAAAATTGTGATTTTGTGTTATTGTTTTGTTTTGTTTTTACTGTTGTGGCCTTTTGTTTGGGGCTGTTGTGTGTTTTTGAATTGTTTTTACTATTGTGGCCAGCAGGTGGTGCTGGTAGGGGTTTTCTTGTATTTTAACTGTTTTTTCTCTCCTGGCCTCTGGATGGAGCTTCTTCCGGTAAGTAGTCTCTTTCTTTATTCATTTCATTTCCGGTCAGTGTGCAGGTAGGACATGTGGTGGTGAGTTGACTTGTTTTCTTTCTTTATTTGTTTTTTGGGGGTGGGTTTTGTATTTTTTTAACTGTTTGTTTTGTTTTTGATTGTGTTTTTGTTTACTTTGTATTGTTTTGGTGTTGTTTTTGTTTGTTTTTGTGTATTTTTGGATGTTTTTGATTGTGTTTTAAGGTATTTTTGATAATTATTTATTTATTTTTATAATTTTTTTGTTGTTGTGGCTTGGGGGGGTTGGTTTATTTCTGCGGGCCAGCCTGGCTGGCCGGACCACAGGAATTCCAACGCCAGATCTGTCCCCCCAACCCTTCTGGACCCAGGAGACCAGGAAGAGGGGTTCGATTCCCCCCCCCTCCTAAAAAAACCCCTCAGTTTTAAAGAGAAGAAACCGCTTGGTTTCTTCTCTTTAAAAACGGAGTTTTTTGGGGGGGTGGATTCGATCCCCTCTCCCTGGTCTCCTGGGTCCAGAAGGGTTGGGGGGACAGATCCCTTTTGTCCCCACAAACCTCCCAACCCCAGGTGAGCCAGCGGAGAGGGGAATGGCCACCCCCCCACTGACTGATATTAAAGGGGAACTCCAATCGGATTTTCCCTTTTAATATCAGGGGGTTGGGTTGGAATCAATCTCCCCTCTCAGGTCCCGTGGGTCTGTGAGGGTTGGGGGGGACAAAAGGGGTATGTCCTCCCCCCCCCCAACCCTTCTGGACCCAGGAGACCAGGGAGAGTGGATCGATTCCCCCCTCCTTAAAAAAAACTCTGTTTTTAAAGACGGAGTTTTTTTGGGGGGGAATCAAACCCCTTTCCCTGGTCTCCTTGGTCCAGAAGGGTTGGGGGGAGGACATACACCTTTTGTCCCCACAAACCTCCCAACCCTAGGGGAGCCAGTGGAGAGGGGGATCACAACCCCCTCACCTACTGATATTAAAGGGGAAACTCCAGTCGGGACCTTCAGGCGCCGTTGGTGGGGGAAAGAAGGGCGGTTGGTGTTTGCGTGGCTGTGAGGTGGTGAGTTTTTTCAAAAAAAATGGGCGCCGGCTTCCTCAGTGTTCTGTGCGCTCATGTCGCACAGGACTCTGGGGCTTGTAGTTATGGGTTTGTGATTTGTGGTTGTGGTGCGTTTTTTTTCTGTGGCTCAATTTTGATTGGCCACGGCGCATTTCTCAATGTTCTTTGTGGTCATGCCTCTCAACCTGATTGGCTGTGGCAAGGTGCAAAGAATGTTGGGAAATGAAGTTGTTTCCCTTTTTTCGCGTTTGTGGGGCTGTTGCCCCACTGCCGTTTTTTTCAATCCTTTGTTGACCTGCGGACCCAGTTCAGCCGTGTGCACGAATGGTGGGTGCGGGTCATTAGGGCGAGGCTTAGGAACCTATAGCAAGTTCCAACAGTTAACCCTTGGTTTTATAGGTTAAGATTGTGGGGGGGAATGCAAATTTGGAAGAATAACTTCATTAAGATTTACATATTAGTTCAAAAGTATGAAGTTCTGTAAATCCCCATTAAAATGCAATCTGAACAAATGAACACTATAATAATTTCATGTCAGAAATTATTCTGGGTTGAAAGGATTTTTGGTGGGGAAACTCCACTTAGGGGATGCCCAAATGAGGCTCCTTTCATGTCCTCAAGATCTAATAGATAAACCAACCTGAAATAGGTCTTCGTTAGATTTAACCCTTTAAACTGACTGCTATAACAAATATATGTTCCAGTTGGTTTTGTTTTGTATCATTAAAAAAACAAAGATGCTTCTTGATCAGTTTGCTTTAGCTGAGAACCCTATTAGGGGATTTTTATATCTAATGCTCTTTCAGGGATGGCTTGAAGGTTGTGTCAGTTTGCTGAGAAATGGTGCCAGACAAAACATCCCAGATAAAAATGGAAGATTACCACTACATGCTGCTACAGCTGATCCCAATGTCAGGTATGTTTCTTTGAAATCTGACAGATAATCGTTTGATAACTGTATAATTACTGAAGTCTTGCTGTGTGATTTATGTTTGAGCATGCATGATGGCATCACCTGCAGGGGGTGATTTTGGTAATTGATAGTATCCTACATCTGTCTCACAGCTTTTCCAACTCCTGTATCATTCCTGTTATTGAGTGGTAGCTGTGGAAGCCACAAGACAGAAGAAAGACATCTTTAATTGCCTAAAACAAGAGTTCTCACCCTTTTTAAGCTGGGTGCCAGGTCATGCTCTCTCAAACAGCTTTGGGGGCTGGACAGCCCTTTTGCTCTTCCTCTATCATATGGCACTTCCTGGTGTGGTGGAGGCAGTGGGAGGCCATATGAAATGGTGCCATGGGCTGCAAGTTGAGAATCCCTGGCCTAAAATCTTCCCTTCCTGGTAATGTTATTTAATTATTTTGATTTTCATTTCTTAAAGACTTCCTCCCATCCAGCAGCTCCTACAGCTTTTACATGAAACAGAAGTTCTTAATTACCAAAAATTACCTACTTCTTGTGATATAATCAGGAATAAGTTGTGCAACAGGATTTTCACCAATATGTAGCTTTTTCATTATTATCTGTTGCAGCGCTACTACAATCTCTATAATTCATGAGTCGGCGTAAACTGAGTGAGAGGCATATAAATTGAATAAATTGAATTGAATGTGTCAGTTAGAGATTCATTGAAATTTTTGCCTGTTTGAATAATTAGTCATGCAACCAAATATTAACAATTAAAGAGTCATACAGATGTTGTTAGAAACCATTTTGTAAAAGTACTAAGAAGCATTTGTTTGTCATAGCTATGATTTTCCACAGCTCCTTATTTTGCACTTTAGTGTAACTTGGTTTATTTTTTAATTAGGTCATTGGAATGTAAATAGGGGCTGAATGTGCTAGACATTATAAGAAGGAAAACAGGTTATCAGCTTCTGACACAAATTGCATGGCTTGTCTAGTTTGATCTTAAGTTTCTACAGAATTGCTCATTTAGATTTCACAAAAGTGGTGTTTCCTGCTTAATCTGTAGTCTTGAACCACAAGCAAGGGAGGGCAGAAGGAGCGTCTCTGATTCAACTTTGCTTATCTTGCATGACATGCAGTAGATTGGCAAGGAGTTCCAAAACCCAATTGTTTAACAGAGTGGCTTGCCTGAACCTAGAACAAAATTACACTGCTGAAATGAAGAAAGCTTGGGATAAACTGAGATGGCTCAGGGTGTTGAAGGATCATAGTGTTGTAAGCATCTTTCAGTTCTAGCGGCAAAAGCAAAATTCTCAAGTCAGAATTCTTTCATTTTAATCATGTGTCATTAAAGCCTCAGATGTAAAAACAACAATACTGTTTCTTCAGTGTCACTGTAGTTCTGTGGTGAGGGAGTGTCCTGTTTTTACAAAAAACAATTCTTTATTTGGAAGGCTATTATTATAGAGCAGTGTTCAATTTCTAAGTATCTCTTACTGAAAGGTCAGTCCACCCCAATATGTTTCCATACTTTAGTTCAATGTTTCCCAACATTGGGGCCCACGCCCCACAGGGGGACTTCAATTACCAGAAGTCTAAGTCAGAACATTGGCTGATCAGTGCTTTGTGGAATTGACTCAGGCTTCTGGGAATTGAAGTTAAAAAAAAAGGTTGGGAAACACTGCTTTAGTTGCTTCTGCACTGAACATAATAAAAATACCATAAAGTCATTCCTTCATGTCAGGCAGGACATCATTTTATCGGACCATGAATAAAAATATAATATGGTTCTTCTGATCCAGTGCATAGTCAGGCACTGTTGGTTTCAGTAGGATTTGTGCCTGTATTACTGCATGTAAAATTGATGCAGTATTGCTATTATTTAATCTCACTCATTTACTGATTCCTTGAAATGGGTCAGAAGTTACAGTATTAAATACATCATCCTCAGGAAATCACAGTTAAGATTAGATGCATGGATGGACAGAAGGAAAAATCCATTCTGACAAAATGCTGTTTGATTTAGTACTAATAGATCTGTTAATTCTGATGAAAACATCTTAAACTGTGCTGTCATAAATAGATCATCCAGCCATTCTGTTTCATGGATTTCTTGTGTCCACTTCTCTCAAACAAGCCCTTTGTCCCATCGCTTTTTTAATTTCCTGCCATCCTTGTTCTGCTTTACATCTCATTCGAATGGTACACTTGGAAGATTTCAAGAGGAACGTATCACAAATAAAACTTGCACACAAAAGAGGCTATACTTGTGTTTGGAAACGGAATAGTAATTTAATTTAAGAGCAACAGACAAAGATCCCTGCAAAATAAAATTTCTATAGTCCCCATGGTAACAAGTAGGCCTTTGGTCAGAACAGAAGGGTGCCAGCTGCTCAGTTCCTTTCCAAGTCAACAAAATTATTTTTTATTACAGTATTACAATCATTTCATTACCAGAAGGCACTGCTGAAGTATCACAGATCCTTGGTCACATCAATGTATTTTCTTCTTCATATTGCTTAACATGATTGTTACAAGGAGTGGAAACATTGAGGCCAGGAAGGAAATCTATGTGTAACTAGAAGAGTACATTAAACATGATCTAGGTCCGTGATGGCAAACCTTGGTACTCTAGGTGTTCTTGGACTTCAATTACCAGAAGCCCAAGAAACAAGGAACATAAGAAGCTGCCTTATGCTCAGTCATACCACTGGCCATTTCATATTACGCACATTGCTTGGCAGTGGCTCTCAAGTTTTTAAGCTGAGGTTTTATTAGTCTTACCCAGAGGGTACACAGAAAGAGCCTCCTCAAAGTTTGTGGTATTTTTGAACCACAATCGGGCGCACCCCAGGCAACGGCCATCTTGTGCCGGCAAATCTTTCTCACACTAGGTCAGGTGAAGGAACTGCATTTTAGCAGTTTCTTGTCTGGCCTAGACATAGAAGAGGACCCAGAGATACCAGGGGAATGACCCTTCTACCTTCTGCATGCAAAGTAGGTGTTCTACCAGGGATTATGACTTCTTTATTTGTTGGAGGGTCTGGAAAGCCCACTTCCACTTCTGAATTTAGAGGACAAAGCATATTTTCCAATGTCCTTTATTACTAGATGAGGGGGATATGTGACTAATAAGCACCCTCAAGAAACTTAAATCAGAATAAAGAGTGCTTGTTACAGTAACCTAAATAAGTTAGCAAGCTCATGAAAGCTGTGTTATCTTCTGTAACTGTTCTTGTGAATGGTCACTGCAAATAATGGAATAATTACAGTCAGAACTTCTTATATGTTGTTTCCTGAAGGCATAACTAGAGTTTATAGTCCTTCTCCAATCCTGCCCTGCTCCCCTAAGCAACAACTCTCCCATAGAGACACACAGACAAATTGCAGGCGCACCCCCCCCAATAACGGACACAGACAACATTGAAAGTGGATAACAGCAAAGGGCCACATTTATTGATTCAATGCCCTAGTCCGAATTATAAATTTGTATTGGTAAAACGACCAATCATAATTCCTAAGGCAAGCAGGCCAAAGTAACACTGGTAAGGTACCACCCCAAAATTGCCAACGGCAATTGGTTACAATGTATCAAATTGTATCAATTTGTTTGTTAACAACAAACAAATTGTTGACCGTAGTCAATAACTAACTCATGACCCCACCCTCTGACGCGTATCCGTGAAATCACAGGGGTGATGCATGCTGGTTAGCAATCATCATCACCCCATCGCCTGATTCGTCGTTGACCGGACAACGTTTAACTACTTTATTCCTGTCTAGTGTTGTCCAGTCAATTGCGAACCTGCCGGATACTTGTGGGTCATACTGTTTACCTTACCAGTGCTACCCGCCCATGTGACCAAAGTCAACAGTAGGAACGAAGAAAGACCCCTATATCAAACCATAGCAACAGTGTGGGGTGGGCAAAAAAGCCAGGACCCGAAGCCAATATGGGTCCCAACCAAAAATTCCCACCCGGCCCCGAAGCGACCATAATCACACTGTTAACTAGGGAGGGGGTGGAGGGGAAAAAACTTCTCCGCTCCGTCGCTGAGGCAAAATGGCAGCGCGGCTGCCTCGTGGCCACCCCTTTTATAAGGGAGCTGGCCACGCCCCTAACTACCCGGATTCTCTGTCCTGTGGGGGGGGGGCCCGCAAAGGGCGCGGCGGCCATTTTGGCGCCGCGCTTGCATTGCAGGCGCACCCCCCCAATAACGGACACAGACAACATTGAAAGTGGATAACAGCAAAGGGCCACATTTATTGATTCAATGCCCTAGTCCGAATTATAAATTTGTATTGGTAAAACGACCAATCATAATTCCTAAGGCAAGCAGGCCGAAGTAACACTGGTAAGGTACCACCCCAAAATTGCCAACGGCAATTGGTTACAATGTATCAAATTGTATCAATTTGTTTGTTAACAACAAACAAATTGTTGACCGTAGTCAATAACTAACTCATGACCCCACCCTCTGACGCGTATCCGTGAAATCACAGGGGTGATGCATGCTGGTTAGCAATCATCATCACCCCATCGCCTGATTCGTCGTTGACCGGACAACGTTTAACTACTTTATTCCTGTCTAGTGTTGTCCAGTCAATTGCGAACCTGCCGGATACTTGTGGGTCATACTGTTTACCTTACCAGTGCTACCCGCCACACGGAGGGGCTTCACAGAAGACCTGACGCCCCCCCCCAGACCGTCAGCTCGGTCAACAGGCCTGCTCGCCAGTCACCCAACAGGAGGTCCATACCTCCTCGCGACAGATGGACCCCATCCCCTGCATACAAGTCACAATTTTGTAGACTAATATCGGGGTGATGACTAACCCGTCCCCAAGCCCTGGTGGTGAGAAACCGCGCCACTGCCTTATTGACCGCGCGCCTAGCTCGGTCAAGGGCCAGGAGGTTAACGCCCCCTCTGTAAGAGTGGCGCGGAACAATGTCCGACCAAACCAGGGCTGTGGCAGGCCAGACATAATGCAAGTAGGCGAGGTCCTCGCAAATCGCATGCTTGAGCGATAAGCCGGTGACCTGGCCCAAATCATTGCCCCCCAAGTGGATGATTAGAATGTCAGGCGGGTCAGCCCCCAGGCCAGAAAAAAGGAAAGGCCGCAGCTCCCGCCATAACATCCCAGGCTTACCGTGCCATGAGAGACTGGCGTGGTCACCCAGTCCCAGTCGGGGTCCCCACTCTGTCGCCGCAGCGTAACGCGCTGCCCTGAGCACATAGCTGTGGCCCACCAGCCATACTGTCACCGGTGTAATACGACACCCAGGGTCTGTAAGAAAATTGAGAAAAAGGAAGGTAAGGTGACTGGATTGGTACTCATGGCGGGAGTGGGCGCACATAAAACTGAAAACATTGTGAGCCCCACCTCCCCATGCTGCGTATGTCAGCCCCAGAGTACCCAAAAGCAGCTGCTGTCGAGGCTGCGCCAATACGGAACGAATGTGTGCCATAACGGGCACCTGGTAGTCCCACCCTGGTGAGGGCTCTGGCTGTCACCTTCCAAAACTGAAATTTAGTAAGGGGAGACCCATCTTGGTGACAGAAAAACGGGCCATGGTGCCAGCCACGCAGTGCCAGGTATTCCTGTAGGGCACCAACCGGACAGATGTCTGCCAAAGAACACCGTAGCAGTCTTACTCCACTGCCTACGCCATGCTGATCTGTTTTGGAGGAACGAATCCTCAACTGGGCCCAGTCTTTGGCAACATATACATCTCCGAGTTCCAGTGCCCTACCACTTGCATCCGCCTTAGACAGCATCACGAGTTCGCTGATGCGGAGCGCTCCAAAAAATGCCACCGTTGTGGCTGCATGAAAAAGGGCTGCCTCATAATGATCAAAACAGAGGCCTGGCCAGCCCCGGGCCAACTGGGTAAGAACCCCTGGGGAAATAGGGTGCCGGTCATCCGGGCAACGCCCGCGCTCGCGCACCCACCCCTCCAAAACGTGTCTCACACGGAAGTCAGAGGTGGTATCCACATGACCCCCTACTTTGGCCATAAAAGCCAACGCCGAGAGCTTGGATGCTATGGTGCGAGGTGCAAGGCCCTGTGCATGCAGGTGAACCATGAACCGCAGAACATGGTCCACCGGGATGGGCCAGGTCTCTGGCCATTGAAATCGAGTAGCAAAAGCCTTATACAAATTGAATGCTTGTTGATACGCCTTACGCGTGCGTGGCGCTAGTGACAGGCCAATCGCCCGGTTCACCTCTCCTTGCCAATAGTCCACATCTCGTCCGGGAGTGGCGAGGGAAATTCCTCCGCATCCGGGGCCAAGGCGCGGAACCGGGAGATCTGCAGGCGGGACAAAGCGTCAGCAATATCATTATTAACCCCTGGGACATGCCTGGCCCTGAACAAGACGTTGAGGCGCAGGCAGCGCAGCACAAAATGGCGCACTAGATCCATGACCCTGGGCGATTTAGAAGTCTGTGCATTGACAATGTGCACCACGGCAGCATTGTCACACCAGAAATGCACCACCGAATTAGCCCACTGTTCGCCCCATAGCATCAAAGCCCCCAGAATGGGAAAAATTCCAGGTATGTGAGATCCCGCAGGCGACCTGTGCCTGCCCATGCCGGTGGCCACCCACCATAGGCCCACTTCCCATTGAAGTACATCCCATAACCCAGGGATCCTGAGGCATCAGACTGTATCTGGAAATTGGGGGATGCCAGGAGGTCAGACCTCCAAAATGAGACCCCATTAAACTCCCTCAGGAATTGCAACCAGACAAACATGTCCGCCCTGATACCCCGGGTAAGCCTGACTCTGTGGTGGGGCCTGGATAACCCAGCCATGGCGTCGCATAAGCGCCGGGCAAAAGCCCTGCCCGGTGCGACCACCCTGCAGGCAAAATTGAGGTGCCCATGTAGCACCTGCAGTTCCCTCAGGGATGCCTTACGCTTGGCCAGCAATTCCGAGATAAGGGTCACTATCCTAGACACCTTATCACCCGGTATCCTAGAAGCCTGTAGTACTGTATCAATCTCAACCCCCAGGAACACTAGTTTGGTCGACGGGCCCTCGGTCTTTTCGGGCGCTAAAGGGACACCCAGTTCCTGCATTAGCGTCTGAAATGTATTGAGGAGACGTGCACACGTGTCCCAGCCCCGTTCACCCCCGAATAAAAAGTCATCCAGGTAATGGGCTACAGACCGGGACCCTGACCTGCGGACGAAAGCCCACTCCAGGAAGGTACTAAAACGCTCGAAAGCCGAGCATGATATGGAGCAGCCAAAAGGCATGGCCTTATCAAAATAATACTCCCCTTTAAATTTGAAACCCAGCAATTCAAAGTCGCCCGGGTGCACCGGCAAGAGGCGAAAAGCTGACTTAATGTCGCACTTGGCCAGCAAGGCACCCGGGCCACACGAGTGCACCATGCGCATCGCATGGTCGAACGATGTATACCTGACCGAACAAAGGTCATCAGGTATCGCATCGTTAACCGATCGGCCGGCTGGGTAGGACAAATGATGAATAAGGCGAAACTCACCTAGGGACTTTTTAGGAACCAAACCCAATGGTGAAACCTTCAGGTTGGGAAAAGGGGGTACGGGAAAAGGTCCGGCGACCCTGCCCGCGTCTAACTCCTTTTTAATGCTGGCCTCGGCTACCTTCTCCCTTCCTCTGAGGGATAAAAGGTTGGGAGCATCCTGAGGGGATCTATCACCCATAAAAGGGATACGAAATCCCTGCCTAAAACCTTGGAGAAGGTACTCCCTGTCCTCTCCCCTTGGGTACGATGCGAGCCAGCGCTCCAGCATGTCCACCTTAATTGGGGAGGGGGCCTTTCGGAGAACTAGTTCCATCCGTGGCAGGCTTGCCAGCCCACTGTCCACCCTTCCCTCTGCCTCGCACCCCCCCAGGCTTGGGACAAGCAGAGGCTGCATGGGGACCAGAACATGTGGGACACTCGTGCTTATATCTGCAGTTCTTCCGACTGCAGGAACCATTGGACGAGAAAGTCCAGCACAGCAGGCGGGCTGGAACCCCCTGCCCCGCCATTTGGCGGGTAATCTGCGCTGGAGCTGCTCGCTGGACCGCATGCCCACAATGGTATCTATCCCCCGGGGCAGGACGTGTGGGCGTCATATACAAGAGCCACAGTCTCTGGCACGGCTCATCCCATCTCATCTCGGGGTGGAGGGGAATCCTCATACGGAATTCCTCATCATATGCTAGCCATGAGGGGCCCGGGAAATCTACCATTGCCCTGTATATGTTGTCCAAATATTGGACCATGGGAATAGCTAGATCCGGCCGCGCCCTCAAATACACCGCCATGTATATCAAATAAGCGGGGAGCCAGTTAGCCCAGGTACGCGGCGGCTTACGGCGGCGTGCCTGCTCCTTGTCCTTCTCATCCTGACCCTCCCTTTCTTCCTTAGTGGGCTCCCTGTTCAGGAGTGAGAAGATATCCACGTACTCCCCTCGCCATATCTTTTCTCTGGTAGCCTGCGCCAAGTGATCACCCAATGGCAGGGAATACCCTGCTGTCGGCAAAGCCGAAAAGGGGATAGCTGGCCTACCCAAAGGGACATGAGTTAACCCTGCCACCCCAAGTACGTTCCCAGCAGTGTAAGAACCAATGCCCACCCCAGCGGGCATGGTGGCAGTAGTTGTCGCCGGGTGGGTCGCCAGCGGCGTAGCCCCCGCACCACCCGCGCGAGGCCAAGGCCACTGAAAGGTCCCCCCTATATTGGGAATGTGTGTGGATGTACTCGTTTGGACCATATACTCACATGCTGCACCCCCGCGGGCCTCCCCCAACGGGGGTTCCGGCCCGCTGGGGGCGTCGGAGCTCACGACCGATGTAGAGCTCATCACCGGGGCTTGACCCGCGCCAGGTTGCTGGCTGGGGAGCTGCGAGGCAGTGGCCGGAGCCGCGCCACCCGCCTGCAGCAGCTCAACCCTCCCCGCCGGCCGTTGTCCTGCTGCCGATAGCGCCTCCAAAGGTACCCCGAAAGGGGCACCTGCCTGACTGGCACGAGCCAAAGACTCCTCTAAGGCCGCAATACGGGCCAGTAAGGTGTCTACAGTAACCATGGGCAAAGAGCCGGCCGGTCCACCTGATCCTTGCATGGGGACAGTTCCCTGCACCCCATGGCCCAGATATGGCCATTGGCCAGGGCCAAAGCCCGGTAGGGCTGGTGAGGAAACCTGCCAAGGCAGGGCACCGGGCCACCCCCCGAGGCTAGAGGGCCCCGGGAGAGGCTGCGGCCCAGAAGTAGTCGGCCCAACGGGTTGGGCGGAAGGAGGAGCAGTGTCCACCGCTCGCGGGCCGCGGGCCGGAGCGCCCTCCGCGCCCGCACTCTGGACGGGCCAAGGTGCGATAGACCCCAAGCCACTAGCCCCGGCCGGGGATGGCAAAGGTGGCTGTTGAGGAGGCGGCACCACGGTCCTCCGACCTGGGTTGCGCCTCCTAACAGCCCGAGCTGAATTCGCAGCAGCCTTCTTTTTGGAAGGCATCTCGAGCAAAAAGGGAAGCTAGCTAAGCAAAATCGGCCCAAAAGGCTTCCCGGCAATACCAACGAGCGACGGAGGCGCAGGGGAAAAAACTTCTCCGCTCCGTCGCTGAGGCAAAATGGCAGCGCGGCTGCCTCGTGGCCACCCCTTTTATAAGGGAGCTGGCCACGCCCCTAACTACCCGGATTCTCTGTCCTGTGGGGGGGCCCGCAAAGGGGGCGGCGGCCATTTTGGCGCCGCGCTTGCACATATGTAAACCTGTGACTCAGGACAATACTTCATGTATTGCGTCATTTGCCAGTCCTGAAAGGATCCCCACAATGAGGGCATGCAAAGAGCTGTGGTCTCTGAAACCATTTGTGTTAAAACTCTGATCCTGGGGCCATGCCAGTGGCAACAATGGGGTAATTAATAACACATACACACTGGCACACTTGAGGCAACCTCTTCAGACAGCCTGATGAAAAGGCCATCCCTTTGTGTGTGATGCAAGACTTCTTTGTGGTTTGTCTGCAAAAGACCAATTTTGGATACTCCCATGTATTAAAGAATACAGGAAATGCTGGTAGCAGAGATATGCTCCTTAAAACTGAGGTCAAAATTACAAATTAGGTTAATTTGAACCTCCTTTGGGACTAAAGAAATACATGACAAATATCAATGTGTCCCTGTGTAACCTCAAACTACAAATAACAAGTGTAATTTTCTGATGAAAACTCAAGTACATTTAGGTTCTATTGATCTTATGGGACAAAAGGTAAAAATATGGCATCAGTTATGCACCCAGTCATGTGGCTAGCACATGAACAGCACCCAGTTTACTGTGACTTAGTCAAATCACAATAGGATTCTTGCCATGATCAATTGCACTGCTCAAATGACCACTGATTTTCTCTCAAAGTCATTAAACTGTCTTAGAGTTTGTTTTCATTTTACACATTGAACATGATTTTGTTGCCTACAGGCTTTTATCCGTGCTGCTGCAACAGTCTGATCTGTGTGAAATTAATCACCAGGACAATGAGGTAAATATAAAAGCTTCCACTAAAATACACTCATGGTACAGTCTATAAAGAGAAATAATTGATCTCCCGGTCTAAAACTGAGGGCCAAGACTTTAAAACTGAAGATCTAAAGTTCTAAACCAACAGTTTTTGGTATGCTTTTGCACATTATTGTTTTCTCTCCAAACTGAACTAAGGTCATAAGTCAGCAGCATCCTGTTGTCTGTGATTTCAGGGCCAAAGTCTGAAACAAGGGTTTGGTGTAAGGGACCAAAGACAATGAAACAGCCGAAGGGTTGGCTTAACACAGGTTTATTGCATGATGATCCGGAGGAACATGTGGTAATGGCGGATGAGTGGCTCAATATATATAGCTGGCTATACATTTGAATGTGGCTCGTTGACAGACTATTGGTTGCTGCCTGCGTGACGTCGTAGGAGGTCACGCCCTTCTTGACCAGGTGAAGAGGTGGCGGGGAATCTTCCCGCGCTGCTGAACCAGGTGAATATGATCCATGGAGCTGGACGCTCGCTACTGCCCTCTGGTGGTCACTAGCTCGCGTCCCCTTATTAGGTTTACATTGATACAGCTGATGGTTATAATGTTGCACACAGAAAGGTTACATTGATAACACATGGCAAAGGTACATTGTTAAAGGCACCGCTTTACAGAACATAACATCCCTCCCCCCTAGGATGAGACGAAGTCTCTCAGCCAAGATGGCGTGTTGCATGTGCGTTTGGGCCGTGACGAGGGCTGCCCCCCCCCCCGGGGGCATTATTGCTTCTTTGTTCCCTGGACCCTTGTCCTGAAATGGGAGAGGGAGACTCGTTAGTGGTTTGCCGCTGTCTGGCGGCCTTAGGGGAAGGGAAAAACTCCATTGTGGGCAGACCGGGGGCCGTCGGGGCTAACGAAAAACCCCTCTTCTCGCTTGGACGGGTGGGGGACCACTCCGAAACCCCCCCCCCCGGTTCTGAAAATCAAAATCTAACTTGGTGGGGGTACCCGCATTTGTGGGAACCTTCCGCGAGATATGTATGGGGTCGGGTTCCTCCTCCTCGGAAAGATCCCCCAGGATATCTATGAGGACATCCTCCTCCCCCCTTGGTGGGGGCCCGCGGTCCCCCTTTCCTCCCCCTTGGGCTAAACGGGTGGGGGAGAACCCTAACGCTGACTTTGTCCCTGCTCGGTCTGCGCCCTGCTCGTCGGGGACCCTGCGTTGGAGCTGGTCCGCGTGCCGCCTCCACAAGAGTCCCGTATTGGTTTCCACACGGTACGACACGGGGCCGGTTTGTTCCACGACTACGCCCGGCACCCAGGCTGGGCCCGTGCTGGTGTAGTTCCTGCAATGCACGGGGGCACCTATACTGAAACTCTTTGTGGCCTCTAGCCCGATGTTCCTTCCTTTGTCCTCTACCCTCGTGGGGTCTAGTCTAGTAAGGATGGTGGTCAGTTTCCTGCGCATTAAGAGCTCTGCGGGGGAGTATCCTGACGCCAAAGGGGTCACCCTGTACCCTAACAGAAACTGGCAGACTTGTAGGTTCAGATCCCCGGGGCCCATGCACCGCAACGCGTCCTTCGTGGTGCGGACGAGGCGCTCTACTTGGCCATTGGTGGCCAGGTGAAAAGGGGCGGAGGTGATGTGCCGAACGGCGTTGATCTCCATGAATGCCCTAAACTCGGAGGATGTGAAACAACTAGCATTGTCGCTAATTAACGTATCGGGTATGCCGAACGTGGAAAAGAGCCTCCGCAAGTGCCTAATGGTCTGGGCCGAGGAGGTGCTCGTGACTGGGATAACCTCCAACCATTTGGAGAAGGCGTCCACTACAAGAAGGAACAGGGTGCCTCTGAACGGGCCCGCGAAATCAACGTGCACCCGGGACCACGGCCCCTTAGCCGCGTCCCATTCCCTGTGGGGAAGGCGGGCCTCCTCTGGTCTGGAGCATTGGCAACTTTCACAAGTGCCGACCATGTGCTCGATGTCGGCGTCTAGCTGGGGCCACCAGAAGTAACTCCGGGCCAGCGCCTTGGATCGCACGATGCCGGGGTGGCTGACGTGCAGCAGTTTGAGCACCCGCGGCCGAAGGGAAGTGGGAATCACCACCCGCTGCCCCCACAAGAGGCACCCCCTCTCTAGGGACAGTTCTAGCTTCTTTCTGAAAAATGGAGCGAACTCCTCCGCTGGGGAGGATGCCGGCCACCCTTTCTGCACCCAGGAGCTAACTGCCGCTAACGTCTTGTCCTTCTCTGTCGCTTTGGCAATGTCGGCGGGCACTACGGGGGCGAATCCAGCACCTCTATCATGAGAACCTGATGGTCCCGCTCCCCCTTGCTCACCTGGCTGGGTGTTAGGGGAAGGGGAGACCTAGATAGAGCGTCCGCATGGCTGATCTCTTTCCCGGGCCGGTAGACCAACGCGTGCTGATACGCGTTGAGAAAAATGGCCCACCTAAGCATCCTCGGGGACAGGATCTGAGGGGTGGGCTTATCTGCGGTAAAGATGCCTAGCAGGGGTTTGTGGTCCGTCACAATGGTGAAGGGGCGGCCATACAGAAAATCGTGAAATTTTTTCATCCCCGCGACTATTGCTAGTGCCTCCCTGTCTGTCTGTGCGTAGTTTCTCTCCGCTTGGGACAGGGACCTGGAGTAAAATGCTATCGGGGCCTCCCTTCCGTTTTCCAACACGTGGCACAGCACTGCCCCCACCCCCACTGGAGATGCATCACAGGTCAGAACTACTGGGCGTTTGGGGTTGAAGTGGGTCAGTATGGCGTCGGACGCCAGGAGGCTTTTTAGCTCGCTAAATGCCCTTTCTTGGTCATCGCCCCACTTCCATGCCTGGTCCTTCTTTAGCAGTTTGTGTAGCGGCTCAGCCACCGCTGCCTTTCGGGGGAGGAAGGAGTGGTAAAAGTTGAGCAGCCCTAGGAACGACTGCAACTCGGGCTTGGAGGTGGGGCGGGGGGCTTTCTTAATGGCTGCCACCTTGGACTTGGATGGTTTTATTCCCTCAGGAGTCACACAAAACCCTAGGAACTCAACCTCGGTTGCGAAGAAGACGCAATCTGTCCTTTCGCAACCTCAGCCCCGCCTTTTCGAATATTGTCAGGACCTTCCCCAACCTTTTGGCCAATTCAGCCCGACTCCCCCCCATTATTAACACGTCATCAAAATAAGGCAACACCCCCTCCAGTCCCTTCAGGAGGCGTTCCACGAGCGACTGGAAAATTCCTGGCGCCGAATTCACGCCGAATTGGAGGCGCGTCACCTGGAATGCCCCCTTATGGGTGACTATGGTCTGCGCAGCAGCCGCGGCAGGGGACACCGTAAGCTGCTGGTAGGCCTGTGCTAAGTCGAGCTTAGCGAAACACTTTCCCCCGTGTAACCTGGCCAGCAGATGGCTGACTACCGGCACCGGATATGCATTCGGGCGGATCGCCTTGTTGATGGTGCACTTGTAGTCGGCGCATATGCAGACCTCCCCATTGGACTTTAGTGCGGTTACAATTGGAGTTTCCCACTCCGCAGAATCAACAGGCACAAGGATTCCCTGACCCACCAATTTGTCCAGTTCCGCCTCTATCTTGTCCTTGAGTGCGAACGGCACCCGGTGTGGTTTCAGGCGAATTGGGCGGACCTCCGGGTCCAGGTCGAAAGTCACTGGGGGCCCCTTGAATTTCCCCAGTCCCTTTTTGAAAACTTCGGGGTGCGCCTCGCACACCTCCTGGATCGGGTCAGACCCAACGGCGTGCATCCCAACGGCGTGCACCCCCCCAATAAACAAACCCAGGGGCTGGAACCATTGAGTCCCGAGGAGGCTGCAATCTCCCCCTTTGAGCACGACTAGGGGGAGGGACGCGGCGTGTTTCTTGAATTGAACCTGAAATTCTCCAACCCCCAACACTGGAATGCTGTTCCCTTGTACGTCCCGTAGTGTGGACCTCAACGCTTTGAGCTTGGGTCGCTTGTGGGGGGCAATTCCCAAAAACTCCCTCTGGGAAATGATAGAATATGAGGACTCCGAGTCAATTTCCATCCTAATGGGAACCCCTTGGCTAGTACCTCAACAAAGTAGCGGGGGTGTCCTGTAGACACGCTGAACACTGGGGCGTCGTCCTCGCTGCCGTCGGAGATGCGTCCCACGCCGTCCAGCTTCCGCGTGGCCTGGGCCTCCTTGGGTCTCGTCGAGCGGTCTTGTCCCGCGGAGCGGTCTGCGGAGCTCCTCCGGGTCTTGCGTTTCTTCCTGCACACCTTGGCGATGTGCCCGCGGCGGCCACAGTTGTGGCACTCGGCCTTCCGGAACGGGCACTTTACGCGGTCGTGGGCCGCTCCACAGCCGTCGCATCGCCGGCTCTCCTTCCGGATCCTCCGGACGTCCTCGTCGTCGCTGCTCTCTGTGGACGACCTCGAAGTTCGCCGGGCCGCCTGTACCGGAGCCTCTGCCTTGCTCGACTTTGGCCGCCAGTCCTGGAGTTCTTGGACCCCAGCCTTCGTAGCTTCTGCGGCCTGGGCCGCTCTGACGACCTCCTGCAACGTGGGAGGCGGCTCTTGGTTCATTAATGTGCGCTGGGTTTCGGCGTCGTTCAGGCCGCACAGCACACAGTCCCGGAGGGTGATTTCGGCATTCTCCCATTTGCACGGGCCGGCCGCCAGCCGCAGGGCCGCCACGAATGCGGCGACCGTCTCCCCGGGCGCTTGGACTCGCCTCCAGAACGCACTCCGAGCAGGAAACATCGCCGTGGCAGGCCGGACGTGCTCATGAAGCATCTGCATGAGTTCCTTGGCCTTGAATTCGCTCACCCTCCTCGGTGCAATCAGGTCCACCAAGGTCCTTTTGGTTTCTTGTCCGAGCATCCTGGTGAAGATGGCCCTTTTCTTCGCCTCTTCCATGACTTCGGACTCGATCAGCGCGGCCTGGAAGTCCATCTCGAAGATCTCCCAGTCGCCCGGTTTCCTGATTTCGAAACCGGTGCATGTCTTGGTCCCGTGGGCTGCCATATCCCACCTTCGTCGCCAATTTGGTGTAAGGGACCAAAGACAATGAAACAGCCGAAGGGTTGGCTTAACACAGGTTTATTGCATGATGATCCGGAGGAACATGTGGTAATGGCGGATGAGTGGCTCAATATATACAGCTGGCTATACATTTGAATGTGGCTCGTTGACAGACTATTGGTTGCTGCCTGCGTGACGTCGTAGGAGGTCACGCCCTTCTTGACCAGGTGAAGAGGTGGCGGGGAATCTTCCCGTGCTGCTGAACCAGGTGAATATGATCCATGGAGCTGGACGCTCGCTACTGCCCTCTGGTGGTCACTAGCTCGCATCCCCTTATTAGGTTTACATTGATACAGCTGATGGTTATAATGTTGCACACAGAAAGGTTACATTGATAACACATGGCAAAGGTACATTGTTAAAGGCACCGCTTTACAGAACATAACAAAGGGGTAGATCCTTGTGTAGAGTTGCCATAATTCTCTCCCACAAAACCGGGACAGAAGTATACTTGACAGAAAATGGCGGGTTATCTACAAAATAGCCTTTTTAAAAACAAACATAATATAATGACAGCTATAAAACACTTTCACATTAAATATATCAATACATAAATGAATTTATTTACAACAGTTAATTCTTACTGTAAGATGATCTGTTGCACTTCTGAGTAGTTGCGTCACACTCAACTCTTGACTAAGAGGAGGGGACAGGGAGTATAGAAGTTGGAAGAGTGTCAGGGTCTAGTATCAGAAATGTTACTCCAAGCAGAATATCACTCATACACACAACTCAACGCAAACGTGGCTGCTAGAGAGAATAGGAGATACTTGGAGAAAGCAGGAAACAAAACACCTACTTGGGAAGCTAAAAATGTGCCAGCTGCAAATCATTGCAAACTTTCTACTAAATTAATGCCATGTCGAAACAAGGGCTTTGGCTTTGGTTTTGATTTTTATTACTTATAGGCCATCTGTGTCACTACCTAACGATCCCTAATCATAGGCAGACACAGTATATTGACAAAAGCTCTGATCCCTGTGTTGTGATTTTTCAGGGAATGACATCGCTTCATTGGGCTGCGTTCCACAATCGGCCTCACCATGCCCATGTTTTGCTACAAAAAGGAGCTGACCCATTGCTGGTGGACAAAGATTTTAAAACGGCTCTTCACTGGGCAGTTCAGGTACAGAATGGCTGTCAACAGTTTTATGGCAAACATATCTCTTGACTTGATCCTTTCCATAATGTGGGACACAGGAATTGTCAGTGGGAACACAGGAAATGTATAATCACAACTGCAGCAGGATCCTCTTATCCTCTGGGAGATCTGTAAAATCCTAGATTTCATATCTTCTTGGAACATCTTTGAGGGTGTCTGCACAATAGTTTGCATACCGAGTAGACCAACTCTATTTCTTAGAGAGGTCCCACTAATAGCATGCACCCTGAAAGGGATTTGACTATAAAGATTCAGCAAAATGAGAGTAAATTACTATCCATCTTTTTTTTTTACATGCACAGAATGATGTCACAGTTTATTTTAAGAATGTCAATCTCATTTCTGTTCAAGCATCCACAGTTATGTTCAAAATGTAAAGCCATGATTCACTTTGGTGGGAACTACCACACCACAAAGCTGCTTTAAAAAATGTAAAAACAATGGTTCGTGGTTGGCAGAGGAAAGGAAATTGAACACACTGAGAGGAAAAGCATGAAGTTCAGTGAGTAATATTAGACACAGTGGTGGGCTCCAAAAAAATTTTACTGCCACACTGTGGGTGCGGTATGGTGGGCATGGCTGGGGGAAAGCCGTGCGTTGCACCCAAATTAGGACTACTTTATTTCAAAACTTGGATGGGCAGGACCAGCCAGAATTTCTGCTACCGGTTCTGGTGAACTGGTGCGAACCTGCTGATGCCCACCACTGATTAGACATGCCCAAGATATTGGGGCATTGTTAAAATTGGTTGAATATATTGAGGTGATTAGAAGGCTAGATTATTTCTAGAGGTTCAGCCACCACACATACCCATCTCTTGACATTTGATGACTGTGCTATCTAGTAGCCATTTAAAAAAAATTTAAGTGTGGAGGAACAGGGTTTTTTGTTGGCCTCAAAGAATGCATCCATGCTCTATAGAGAGATCAAGGTAATTTATTGAGTGTAAAGAAGTTTTTTGTTTGTTTGTTTTTCACACACAAAATAAATAAAGAATAAATTTAAGAATAAATTTTTAGAGTGGTGCTGGGGATTACATTCAAGAACATTGGGACCATCTAGAGTCCACAGACCACATGTTGCTGTACCCTGGACTAAGCAGACCTGGATGGATATTCCCACTTAGCCATGAGATTAATGATGGGATCTTGGACTAAATAGAATATCTCCGCCTGATCTATTTATTTATTAATAAAATAGCATATTTTGCCCGGCACTGCCGGGCTTTTTAAAATTGTGTTGGATAGTAAAGGGTTTCGGGGTTTTTTCTTGAACCAATGGTGCTGGGCTGTTTTAAATGGTGTTGTAAGGTTTTGTGATTTTGTGGCTTCGAGGCACTGCATCTGCCTGCGGCAGACTTGCGCTCCCAGTGAGGTTTTTGTTTGGTTCTTTTTGGGGTTGGTTTTTTTTTTTTTTGCGTGCCGGCTTCCTCAGTGCTGGGCTCTTTAAATTGGTTTTTGAAGGTTTTTGTTTTATGTTTATGCCAATTTAATTTAATTTAATTTATTAAATTTAATTTAATATTATTTAGTTTAAAATTTAATTTTGATTTTTAAAATGTTTATTTTTACGCATTTTTATTTTTTTGTTTTGTTTTTTTGGAGTAAAAAGTAATTTCTGGGTTTTTTTGGTATTTTTTGAGATTAGTGTGATTATTTTTGAATGTTTTTATAACTTATTTGATTAATTTTGGAATTAATCTTATTAGTTTTAATATTTTTGAATGTTTTTTCTCTTTTGGCCTCTGGGTGGGGGTGGTGAGCTTTTCTGCCTCTCTACAATTGTTCTCTTCTGTCCTCTGGGTGTTGCTTCTGGTAAGTTTTCTCTTTCTTTTCTCATTTGAGTTCTGGTCCTCATGGATAGAAGACGTCTTTTGGTAAGTTCTCTGGGGGGGTTGGGGGGATTTTGGGGGGGCGTCTGTGTGTTTTTTCTGGTTTCTTTTTGGCTGTTTTTGTGTTTCATTTTTAGATTTTTGTGTGTTTTGATTGTTTTTGGTTTGTGTTTTTTTGTTTATTTTTTCAGGGGTAGTGGTTTCTTTCCTGCGGGCCATGCTGGCTGGCCTGTGGGAAGGAAGGGCAATGGCGGGGGGTGCTTTCTTTTCCACAGGCCATGCTGGCTGGCCCGTGGGAAGGAAGGGCAGCGGCGGTGGGGGGTTTCCTTTTTTCCCCGCGGGCCATACTGGCTGGCCCGTGGGGAAGAAGGGCAGTGGTGGGGTGTACTTGTATTTTTCGCGCGCCGGCTGGCCCTTCGAAGGGAAGGGCAGCGGTGGCGGGGGAGTTTCTTTTTTCCCCACGGGCCATGCTGGCTGGCCCGTGGGGAAGAAGGGCAGTGGGGGGGGTACTTGTATTTTTCACACGCCAGTTGGCCCTTTGAATGGAAGGGCAGCAGCAGCAGGGGGGGTTTCCATGGGCCATGCTGGCTGGCCCGTGGGGAAGAATGGCAGCGGCGGTGGGTGTTTTTTTAACTTATTTTTTGCGCGCCGGCCACCTCAGCGTTCTGCGCGCTAATGGCACGCAGGACGCTGGGGCTTGTAGTTTTGGCTGTGCGTGTTTGCTTTCTGCAGTGTTTTTCCCCTGCGGCTTTTTTTTATTGGCCGCGGCGCGTTTCCGAACCTTCCTTTTGATTGGCTCTGGCGTGGCGCGGCACCAGGAACGTTGGGAATTGAAGTTCCCTTTTTTTTGTTTGCGACTGGGGGGCTCCTGCCCCCAGGTCTAGAATTTCAACCCAACAGTTACCTGCGAACCGGGTTCGGGCGAGTGAACGGAGGCCCATTATGGGCTAGTGGGGCCTAGTGCAACATCCTTTGTCACATTCCAACGGTTAACGCACCATTTTATAGGTATAGATTTTATATACTGCCACTCTGGGGGTGTGTGTGGAATGTTTCCCACTCTGGGTGGCAGATACAACAGACATAAGCAATAAAAGAAAACATAACATTAATAAACAGTCTAGAAGCACCCAGTGGTCCCTGAATGCCTTTCTAAATAAGTTTGTTTCATGGACTGTTTTCAAACATCCAAAGAGGGAGTTTGTCGCAGCTGCACCGAAAAGTTGTTCTGAAGGGTAGGTGCCACCACTGAGAAGGCTCTTTTCCTAGTTATAGTCCTCTTTGCCAATCTCAGTGTCGGTGACTGGAGCTGCATATTTTGAGAGGACCCTCATAGGATTCAGCACTATTTATTTTAATACAACTTCGGTAAAAGCTAATTGCTACGAATATTTTTTTTAAAGGGAAGATGAGAGCACATAAACCACCTTGAGTTTCCTGAAAGAAAAGCAAGACATAAAATTAACAAATAACTATATAAACAAAAGGCTTGCCAAAAATCTTTAGGAATAGGAATGTGTTTCAAGCATATCAGAGAGTAAAGAAAGCAAAACAAAAAATAAAAAACATTGTAGCACTTTCTGCTGTTTTGTAATGTCTGATGAAGTGGACTTCATCCACGAAAACTAACATTAAAAAATAGCAGTTAGTCTTTAAAGTGCTACAATGTTTTGTTTTTTTGTGTTGCTTTCTTTACTCTCTGATATGCAAAAATTGAATTATTAATGGAGTAATTTTATGTTAAATTATGTGTCATTAATGGAGCAATTTTATGTAAAACAGTGCTGTCTGGGGAAAGTGGGGGAACATTATATGTACACAGTGAGTTACAGTTGATCTTGTTGAAGACTTCTCCAGCCGCCTGCTTGGTTTTTCAGAGTGGGAACCGAATCCTATGTTCTATCATCCTGAACCACCATGAGGGGCCGTCCATAATAAACTACGACGATGAAAATGGCAAGACTTGTGTTCATATTGCGGCAGCCGGAGGATACAGTGACATTATCAATGAGCTGGCTAAGGTCCCAGAATGCAACCTGCAGGCCCTTGATGTGGATGACAGGTGACCATGGAAACCAACTGAAAAGCGCTGCAGAGCTCTGGCTGGGGACTTCCTTGTTTTGACCCTACAGTTATAAGATATTGGGCTGATTTCTAAGGAAACACAGCCTCTAATGAAAGTATACTCCCTGTGTCGCTCCCCATACCTTTTCTTCTTATAGTACGTGTGTGTGTAAGATGATTGAATGTTATTTGAAGGGACTGCTTGATATTTTGTTGACTTAAATGTTAATCTAAATTATAATAATAATTTCGTTTAAGAAATTATTCTGGGTTGAAAGGATTTTTGTGGAAGAAACTCCGCTCAAGGAACACGCAAAAGAGGCTCCTTTCATGTCCCCAAGAGCTGGGACAGAGACGGGAGCTCAATCCATCATGCAGTACCCGGGTCTTAAACTGCCAACTTGCTAGCCTTCCAGCTAACAAAGAGACCTTCTTAACCACTGAGCCACTGCAGCCCCTTAATCTTAGTTTAATTCATGCCACCGTGCATAAGGATGTGTCTGGTAATTAAATTTACAAAGTAACAAAAAACAGATTTGTTTTGCTCAGTTGAGATTGGAGAAAAAAAGCTTCTAAAGTGTAAAATGCAATTTCTAGATAGGCTTTAACTCCAGCAATTCTACCATTAGAATGTAGTCCTGTTGTAAAAGGAAGGAAAATTTACAAGTGTGCAAATAAACGTATAAAAATACATAAGACCCTTACGCATTTTCAGAGGAAAATGATACTAATTATGCTCCAAATCAAAAGTGCTATTCATGAATTCACTGTAAATTGTTCTCAGGATGCCTTTAAGGGCAAAACCCTCTTAAAGCGGGTGACAAGATTTTTTTAAAAATACAGTAAAATGTAGTAAATATATATTCAAAAATGTAATAATACTAGCAGCCAGTTAGATGAGGCAAAAACAGGTGAAGAATACCTAGAACAGGAGTTCTCAACCTTTTTAAGCCAGTGGCCAGGTCACGCTCCCTCAGACAGCTTCAGGGGATGGATGGCCATTTTGCCCTTCCTCCACCACATGGCACTTCCTGGTGTGGTGGAGGCGGTGGGGGACCACATGAAATGGTGTCATGGGCCGCATCCAGCCCACGGGCCATAGGTTGAAAATCCCTGACCTAGAAGGATTTCACAGAGGCATCTTGCAAATAAATGGATCTTATTTGCTTCAGCAAATTGTACAATATTGTAAGAAATTTTATCATTTCCCTGTGCTGCAGTTTTGATGTTTGCCTCAGACATATTGTTGCATTGAAATGAACTGTCAGACTTTAGGAAAGTTACTTTTTTATTACAACTCTGAGAACCAAAATAGCAATTTGTCTAAAGTCTGTGAACAGTTGCCATGAGCAAAAATCTAGTTACACAGGAGATTTATCAACTCATTTGGTTGTCATAGTCCATCACCGGTTTTAAACATTAAATGCTATAGAATATGTCTCTTTTCTGCTCCTTAGGACACCTTTGCACTGGGCTGCAGCTGCAGGAAAAGCTGACTGTGTAAAGGCCTTACTACAGTTAGGTGTAGACATCAACCCAAGGGACATCAATGAGAACACGCCTCTGACATATGCTGTTTACTGTGGGCATACCCTATGCATCAAACTGCTCTCCCAAGAGAACAGGTAAGTGTTCCCTTATGATTTATTCTTTCCTCCATGCAAGGCCTATTCTCACACTCTTGTGAATAATCCTAGCTTTAATGTAGAACATAGTAAACGACCTCATGTTATACTTTGCAGAGAGGGCAATTCTAGATAGTTGTATTTCTCATGCAATACATGTCATACACTGAATGACCTGAAAGCAAATTATAGCTTCCATTAAAGGTACATGAGTGTTGACTAACTATGGAGCAATTGATTTACAACCACCAATTGATTTTAGAAGAATGGTTTCCACTTTCTAGTGTTGAGTTAAAACTAGCAATTTCACATCACAGTTTCCATTGTGCCATTTTGCCATTAAGGAACAACATCACCAAGGGCAAGGGCAAGTCATAAAGGATAGGCATATAGATGAGGCTTCCTTCTATTAACATCTCAACCCAACACGTAGGTGATTGAGCTGGACAGGTGGCAATGTGATAGATGCAATGATAGTAAGGCAAACAGAGAGATAAATGCCCAAATAGGCTTGTGGTTTTGTTGTTGTTGTTTTAAGTAGTGCCCCAAAGGTTCAAAAATATAACCTTGAATAGTTTCAGCTCAACTCTTGCTATTACTCACTTATACAAATGAACCAGCTTTTATCATTCAGGCAACACTTTTATTACAAGATTATTGCATTTCTCAGCACATAAAATACATTATTATTTTGTGTCTGGGAAATTTGTTTTTACACCCCCAAAACCTAATTGTTATGCAATTTCGTTGTTATATGGGACGATTGTTGTATGAGGTTCCACTGTACACTGTACTTTGTCAGTGGCAAATTATCATTGTAGCAGAACAACCTCCAGCAAATCACAGAAAGGGCCTTGAGAAGGTGGAGTGATGATTGCTTGCCCACAATTTTTACTGTGACCTTTAAATTTAAAAACCCACAGAGGAATGAAAACCTTGGGAGCCATAGCAATATGTGGTCTAACAAATGAGTTTTAAGAAAATAGTGGTGAACAATAAGCAAGTTACATTTTTTCTAAATCACTGCTATATTATGTGATGAAACCTTTCACTTTTCCTGTTTGTATTTCCATTCCTCCTCTCTTGTAAGGGTTTGCATTTCTCTACTTTGGCCCGTGGTTGCATTTTTTTATTAGTAAAGGTAAAGGTTTCCCTTGCTCGAAAGCCAGTTGTATCCGACTCTAGGGTGCAGTGCTCATCTCTGTTTCTAAGCCGAAGAGCCAGCGCTGTCTGCTTCTGCAGACATTTCTGTGGTCATGTGGCAGGCATGACTAGACACCGGAGCGCACGGAACGCTGTTACCTTCCCACCGAAGTGGTCCCTATTTATCTACTTGCAATTTCTTGCTTTCGAACTGCTAGGTTTTTTTTATTAGCAGTTAAAATTTTTTTTACCTTGCATTAAGATCTGAAGCAGAAACCAAAGTGGGCTAGCAGGGGCCCAAACCCTTCTGTTGTCAGAGACTGTGGTTAGACAACTTAAAAAATGGGTTTTCAAACCTGAACTTTTTCACATTGATTTATTGTCATGTAGAATATTGTTTTATGTTTATGTCCATGATGAAGTCTTGTAAATTGCTTTTTTTCATAGCTGTATGTTACTCCTCACTACATGCTTTGCAAATCCTTTCTTTTAAAATAGATTCTGCATGTATTTTATTTTAGTTCTCATTTTTCATTTGCCTAGAAACTCATTTTCAAAGGTACACAGACATATTCAACATATCTCTTGGTATTGAAACATGAACTTTTCCTTTTGAAAATGAATTTCTAAATATACCAAGGGTAAATATACAATGTAATGTCTGGCCAGGTTATCCTGCTATGGTAGAGTAGACCATACTGCCAGCGACACAATGCCGAGTGTCAGGCAGTGGTTAACTAACCTGACAACTCTGAGGACTAATGGCCTTGGGTGCTGAAGTCCCCAAGTGGATTAAATAAAGCCCTGAGTTGGGTTTTTACCTGAGTGGGCGGCATAAAAATTAAAGTAAATATATAAATAAATAAAACTTGAATCCATCTTGATGAAGGGCAGCAGCTTCATCAATACTGGCCTGGGGCTGATGAGGACTTTGTGTGCCAAAAGGGTTCAGGACCAGAAAATGACTTGCAGAACTGTAACAGTGGTACAGGTGTCATGCTGCGATGTGGAAGGCATATGAAAGGCCACTGCAATATATTCTCAGGACAGTCCTCATGGCTGATCGCCAAGAGGATTGCCAAGATTCAGATTCAGATGCGGCAGAATAAGAAGAAGAAATATACACTGATTCACCTGATTGCACATACCAGATAGGTACAATTTAATGTGATAGGAATACTAGTTTAAAATAAACAACCCCTCAAGACTGTTTCAGATAGCCAATGTTGTAGGCATATAACGTGAGATTACATGTGCCCCATGTAAACAATTACATTTGAGTCAATTTCACCAGTGTCAACTCTGAGGCAAATATGTAAGCATTTAACTACACCACTGCTGACTCCATAGTTATTGCCATTACCTTTTCTTTCCCCTTTTCCCTCTTCCCCAGCCCATCTTCCTGCCTCAAATCATCTCACCTCCTTCAAGGTGATGTCACAGACAATCTTCCAGGGCAAGCAACCCAAAGTGTCTGGCTCCAAATCTCTCTCACTTGCAGGAATGGATTCTGTCAAACTTTGGAAAGTGAGGCCCTTAAGAGCTGCATCAATGGGGCCCCTCTTATTGTGGAGTGTGGGATTCACCTCAGCTAGTATTCTACTGTCTGAGCTGGGTTCCTTACTTTGCCTAGTGCAGTGATGGTGAACCTTGGCACTCCAGGTGTTCTTGAACTTCAATTCTCAGAAGCCCTGATCAGCAGCAGTGCTGACTTGGGCTTCTGGTAATTGAAGTCCAAGAACACCTGGAGTGCCAAGGTTCACCATCATGAGCCCAGTGGGTAAGTCATCTGTGCAGAGGGTAACACCAAAAATGGCTAGAGAAACCAGCATAAAAAGAAAAATCCTAACCTGAGAGCTACGTGAGAATTTGAAAAGTTATTTTAAAGGTAACTAGTTAAAAGAATACAGTTCTAAGACAACTTTTTAAAAAACAAGTAACACAAGATGGTTTTGACCCTTGCAATAGGCCTTCTTTACTATTTAGCATGGCTTCACTGCAAAAGTAACTGAACAAGTGCACCACAAGTTACCATGTTGCAAGGCAACTTAGTTATGCTTACATTACTGGAAGCAGGGAAATGTAAACCACCACCACCCCAGCCCTTGTTAGGTTAGCAGCCTCCCTCTTTCAATTATTTGTTCCATAAAGGGGATGTAAGCATTTGTAATTAAACTAGTTTGTTAAAAGCAGAGAGGGATCAATAGGTTTAACTGCTCAAAACTATCCTGGATTAGTCTCAGACACTGCCCAGGTGTCAAATACCAAGTCTGTAATACAGTATCTGAGTCTATAGATTCTCTGATTAACCCATAGAAACATACCTTTCCCCACATCTTCTAGACCAGGGGTCAGCATCTGGCTCTCCAGATGTTCTTGAACTTAAATTCACAGAAGCCCTGATCAGCAGGTGTACTGGCTTGGGCTTCTGGTAATTGAAGTCCAAGAACATCTGGAGAGCCTACACTACTCTGGTTAACAGTTTTATTTCCTGTGCCGCTTAGCCTAAGAGCATAGAAATACTTAAGCCTGTTTTAAAATGAAACTTCAACAAATTGAACTTCCTGGAAAGGATTACCAGAAGTGAGTACATAAGGAACAGTTTTCTCAAGGTGTTTCTGCTGTTACACACAGCCTATTATAGTAACCGATTCCTTTAAAACGTAGGTGGGTAAAGAAACACAACCATGCTGTGACCAAAATGCAGTATCAGGGTTTAATAGTACTAAAATATCTGAGGAAAAATATAAACTTTGAGCTTCTGAATCATCAAGACTCCTCATCATATTGGGCACTGCTAAACCTGAGGTGGAGGAGAAACAGAAACGTCATCATGTGGCAAAAAATAATAATTCTGTGACTAAAAGATCAAAGATGGGGACTGCAAAATTATATAATTAATGTGAGGCAAGATAGTACCAAGTTTCCCTTCTGAGAATGTAATATCAACCAAGGACCTAAGAACTGTTAAGATAATGTCTAAGTATATAGGCAGTTCCTAGTAAAGTTGTTTTTTGAAAAGTTGAGATATTTAAGTCCAATACATCCAATGATGGTGGTGATGATGTTGAAACCACCTTACAAACTTATTATCAGATGTGCAAATTCTCTGAATGATGCTGTTTCTTCCCTTATAATCTTTCAAAGAAGTTCCATGTTAATCTGTGTCAGCATGTTGGTCAAAGAAAAGCAGGAAAGCAAAACAAAAATGAAATATTACCATACATTAAAGACTGGCAATTTTAGTGTGAGCTTTCATGGATCAAAGTCCACTTTGTCTGAAGAAGTGGATTTGATCCTTGAAAGCTTTCAGTGAAATAATTTCTAAGTCTTTAATATCCTTTCCCATTTTCTCCCAACATGATATCAAGTTTATGGGCTTATTCCTTTATGTGCAAAACACTTGATTCATTAAGACACAATCTAAAAATAATAAGCTTCAGAGTTTCTCTCACCATTTTATTTTATTTTTGTTTTTAAATCCCTAAAAGATCTGTACTTGTGCATCAAGTTTCTTCCCAGAACAATAGCTTCCTGAAAAAAGAAGTTAAATTTGGCAGGCTTAACCAAATCTTCTCCTGTAAAAAGAAAAAGGGAGATTGGAAGACAAACGCAAAAGACAAGAACCAAGACAGATCTCAGAGGGAAGAGACTTCAGAAGTGGACGAGATTATCACCACATTTGACTGTATTATGGATGCCAGCTGTAAAAGTCCTTCCGAGGAGTGTGTCACAGCTATTGATTTTAAAAGAAGCACAGATACCAAGAAGTACCTCATCTCAGAAAATAACACATCAGACTGCAGTGGCCTTCCACCGATTAGAACACAAAGTCTGCCACCCATTACTGTAGATCATTCTTTTTTAACAGCTTCTCATTCAGCAACTTCTACCATGGGTTTAGGTAATGAAACCCATTATTTTGCACACCAGTCCCAAAAAAGCAGAAGTGAGCATGATTTGTCAGACAAAAGGAACAAAAGACAAACTTTAAGCAACCCTTGGAAAGTCAACAATAACCAAATAGTCACATGTAAAGTCTGGACATCTGATAATACACTGACCGATGGATTGTTCCCAAACAGACCCAGCGATCTGCTGTTATGTCCTTCCCGTCTTCCACACCTGCCTAATTCTCCGTCAGGTAAGATATATATATTTCCATTCTGCATTTATTGGGTGTGGTTAAAAGAATTGTCATCATTGCGATGAAAAGAACTGCATAATTGCACATACCGGTTTCACTTTTTGCTTTCACTTCTAGCAGTTTCTAAGCTGGTGAGTCAAACAACTTGTCACTCTAAAACAGGGGTGGCCAAATTAGAGTCTACGGGCCAGGGCCAGCCCATGGCACCACTTCATGTGGCCCGCCGCCACCCTCGCCGCCCTTGGAAGTGGAAGTGGATGCATTTATGTCAGCCGTAATACACGCATGTGGAAATGCACCTGCAGCTGCCTTAAACACTGCCATAAATGCATCTGTGGCTGTCATAAACACATTTATGACAGCTGCAGATGCGTTATATGGCAGCATTATGGTGGGAAGAACCAAGTGACTGGCCCACTCAGCTGTCCAGGGACGTGGTCCAGCCTGCAAGTGTGAAACGTTTGGGAACTCCTGATCTGAAGAGTGGGAATGAATTGAACTTCTCATTCTCCACATGATTTCATACACATCATCTCCAAAATATCAAGAAAGGTAGGAGGCATATGACTCTCCCCCACACCCCAAATTTGAGGACACTCCTTTTTATATAAATCATTATACTCATCCAGATTTTTTTCTCCCATGAAGCCTGGTGAAAAGTTTTCTCAGAGAACTGACACACGCACATATGCCATGTCTTACCACTGCTGCCATCTTAGGTGGACCAGTGCTAATTTAGAGAGCAGCCATATGGACAACTGTGGTGGCTTAGTGGTTAAGATGCTGAACTTGATGACTGGAAGGTCAGCAGGTCAAGACCCGAGTGCTGCATGATGGAGTGAGCTTCCATCTCCATCCCAGCTAGCCGTTCGAAAGCAAGAAATTGCAAGTAGATAAATAGGTACCACTTTGGTGGGAAAGTAAACAGCATTCCATGCACTCTGGCATCTAGTCGTTCCTGCCACATGTCCACGGAAACATCTGCAGATGCAGACAACACTGGCTCTTTGGCTATAAATAGAGATGAGCACTGAACCCTAGAGTCAGATACAACTGGCTTTTGAGCAAAAGCGACCTAAAGCCAGTTATTTCAATAAAAGCAGCCTATTTCAATAATGCCTAGCTCTGAGCCAAGATACAATGATATTAATAAACTGGAAACCTACCTGTGTTGCCAGTGGTCACAGACCCCGCATGATGCAAAAGGGCAATTCTTGCCTTCATGCCTTAGTTGGCAGGTGATTTGTAACCTGTTGTTTTATTGTTACCTGCCTTCCTGTCATCTCTGATTTATTGCAACCCTAGGAATAATAATAATTTAGTGTCAGAAATTACTCTGAGTTGAAAGGATTTGTAGGGGATGCCTGAATGAAGCCCCTTGCATGTCCGCAAGTGCAGCTCTCGGGTATTGAAACCCAACCTTCCAGTCTCCAGCTCAACGTCTTAACCACTAAGCCACCAGGTGAGCTGCAACCCTATGAATGACCAATCACCTAACATTCCTGTCCTCAACAGCCCTGCTCAGCTCTTGCAAACTCAAGCCTGTGGTTCTTTTAAGGAATCAGTCTATCTCACATTTGGTCTTCCTCTTTTCCTGCTGCCCTCAATGTTTCCTAGCATATTGCCTTTCTACCGAATCTTGCTTCCTTATGATGTGCTCAAAGTAGAACAACCTCAATTTTATCATTTCTGGTTCCAGAGACAGTTCAGGTTTGATTTGCTCTAGCACCCACTTGTTTATCTTTCTGGCAGCTGAGGGTATCCGTAAGCTCTTCTCCAGCACCAAATTATAATGAAGCAATTTTTTCCTATCACCGTTCTTCACTGTCTAGCTTTTGCATCCATACATAGTAATAGCAAATACAAGAGAGAGTGTAGATGATCTTGGTCTTATTCTCCAGTGACCCATCCTTACACTTGATAATATTTTCTGATTTCTTCACTGCTGCCCTTCTGAGTCTCAGTCTCCACTTAAATTGAAAACTGAGCCAAGATATACAAAGTCTTCAATAAATGTCAGTGTCTTTACTGCCATCATTAAAGCTGCGTATTTCTTGTGTAGTCATTGTTTTTGTCCTCTTAATGTTCAACTGCAGTCCTGTTTTGGCACTTTCTTCTTTCACTTTCATCAAATGTTATTTTATGTCACTTCTGCTTTTAGCTAGTGTAGTGCCCTTTGTATATCTCAAATTATTTTGACTCTTTCACCAATGTTCACTCATTCATCTGAACCTAGTCTAGTATTCCAATGCAAATCTGTTCTCTGCGTGAATTATAAATTCGTCAGAAATGTTTAGATGTATTTTGGCACTAGGATTTTTTTAAGCACCTCTTCAGCTTTACTCTAATATTTGATATTAAGAGATTTTGTTCTGCTGTATTTCCTACTTTCATGTTCTAGTCACCTATGATTATGAGCATGTCATGTTTTGTTGTGTGATGAGTTCCCTCCAAGATTGTATAAAAGCTTTCCAGTTCATCTGCTTCAGCATTGGTAGTTTGAGCATAGATTTGAATGACAGTTAGGTTGACAGGTTTTCTGTAGAGTGTGATTGATATTATTTGGTCAGATATAACATTATAGCACCTAACTGCCTTTGCTACCTGTTGTCTCAGTATTAGAACCACTCAATTTCTTCTGGGTTTACAATTTCCATAGTAGATCACTTTGTAGTTGTCCAACTGAAAATGTCCCATTACAGTCCCCTTTTGTTCACTGACACCAAGCACTATAATGTTTATATGTTCCATTTTTGCTTTACTGTTTACTTTGATTCATACTGCTCACATTCCAAGTTTTTATTATTTTATTTATTTATTTCAATTTTTATGCCACCCACTCAGATAAAAACCCGACTCAGGGCGGCGTACAACAATTAAAACTTATATAAAAACAGGTTAAAAATCCCGTCATCCACCCATCTATCCACCCTCCTATTCCCACCCCATTTAAAACTAAAAACTAAAAGGGAAGGGAGGAATACAAAAATACAGGAGGGCACTGTTATGTATGTACAATGTTGCTTTAAGAGATGTATGAATGTAACCGGACCATAATTACAATGTAGCTCTGCTGTTAAGGAACGCGAGTAAGCTGCCTATAGAGGGCAGCTGCGAGCGTTCAGCTCACATGGTTCACATTCCCCAAATCACCGGCAGCCGCGGGAATCTCTCCCGCACGAGGATCACCTGGAGAAGATGGGCGTGACTCAGAATGACGTCACGCCGGTAGCAGCCAATAAGCTACCGTGCAACGAGATTCAAATGTATGTTCCACAGTATATAATGAGCTGTACCTCCGCCATTACCACATGTTCATCCTGATCATCAACCAATAAACCTGTGTTAGTCCTCACTGCGACTCCTTCTTTGTCTTCCGTGCAAGACACTAAATTGGCGACGAAGGTGGGATTAATGGCGAATCCCAAGGTCAAGCCTTACCAGTTCGATGTCAGCGAGCCCGAACAATGGGAGCTCTACGAGTGCCAGTTTCGGCACGCGATGGAAGCCGCGGGCGTCGATGACGACGCGAAAATGCGCTCCTACTTCCTGGCCCAGGTGGGGCCGGCCACGCTGCATATCCTGCTGAACCTGGTGGCCCCCCGGAAGGTGGACGTGGTGCCCATCGACCGCATTCTGGAGCTGTTGGGCGAGCATTTCCAGCCTCCCGTGTCGATCTTCCCAGCCCAGGTCGCGTTCCACAGGCGAGACCAGCGACCGGGCGAATCCGTGTCCGCCTACGCGGCGGCCCTCAGGCTTGCAGCGGTGCACTGCCAGTGGGACGACCTGGACCAGGCCCTCCGAGACCGCATGCTGTTCGGTCTGAGGGACGAGGAGCTCCAGCGGAAGCTGATGACCCGCGACTACCGCCTCACGTTCAACGAGGTACTGCGGGAGGCTCAAGCGGCCGAGCCGGCCAGGAGCGGGGTCAGGGTGTTCAAGTCCCGAGGGGCCACATCCGAAAGGGCCAAGTCACCAGTACAGGCGGCCCGGCGGACACCAGCAAAAGCGGCCTGGCGGGCCCCCAAGCAGCCCGCCGGCACACCAACGGCGTCCGAGGAGTCGTCCACGACGGCAGACCCCTGCTCCAGCGAGGACGACGACGTCCAGAGGATCAAGAAACGAGGAGAGAAGCGGCAGACCCGCGAACGGCAAGACCGCCACTGCGACGGTTGTGGGGCGTCCCACGACCGCACGAGGTGTCCGTTCCGAAAAGCCGAGTGTCACAATTGCGGCCGAAAGGGACACATCGCCCGAGTGTGCAGGCGCGGGCGAGTCGAGGACAAGGGAAATTCGAGCCATTCCCAGACGCACCATCGGAAGGCGGCCGGCACGAGGAAGGTCTCAGCCGACCACAGCGAGGCAGGCGTGAACCGCGTGGGCCTGGAGCACCGGCGTTTTTTCGTAGAGGTACAGTTACAGGGGCTCCCAGTGAGGATGGAGATAGACTCGGGGTCGTCCTATTCCATCCTGTCCCAAAAAGAGTTTATGCGCATTCCCCCAGATGCGCGGCCCAAGCTGCGGGCCATGAAGTCACACCTACGGGACGTGCAAGGAAAAGGGATCCCAGTGTTGGGGGTGGGGAACTTCAAGGTGAAGTTCAAGAATTACTCTGAGAAACTGCCCCTAGTGGTCCTAAAGGGGGGGAGGTGCTGCCTTTTGGGAATGCAGTGGTTTGCTCCCCTGGGAATCGAACTGTCCAGCATTAACGCCATAGAGACTGACCCAATGCGGGACGTGTGCAATGCACACCCGGACGTTTTCAAGAAGGGGCTCGGGACTTACAAGGGGCCCCCAGTTTCCTTTGACTTGGACCCAGAAATCCGACCCATACGCCTCAATCCAAGAAGAGTGTCTTTCGCCCTCAAGGACAAGATCGAGGCGGAACTGGACAAATTGGTGGGGGAGGGGATTTTGGTTCCAGTTGATTCGGCGGAGTGGGAAACGCCGATTGTTACGGCCCTTAAATCAAACGGGGAGGTTAGGATTTGTGCGGACTATAAACGTACGATCAATAAGGCCATTCGGCCAAATGCATATCCGGTACCCGTGGTCAGCCATCTACTGGCCACGCTACATGGGGGAGGTGTTTTGCCAAGCTAGATCTGGCGCAGGCATATCAGCAGCTCTCTGTAACCCCGGCTGCTGCCGCTGCGCAAACGATTGTAACGCACAAGGGGGCATTTAAGGTAACGCGCCTTCAGTTCGGCGTGAATTCGGCCCCCAGAATTTTCCACGCCTTTTAAAGGGGCTTCCAGGCGTCCTCCCATATTTCGACAATGTGTTGATAACAGCGGGGGGCGAATCAGAACTAGCGCAAAGGCTAGACAGGGTCCTTTCAATATTCGAGAAAGCGGGCCTCCGACTGAGATGGGACAAATGTGTTTTCTTTGCGAGGGAGGTTGAGTTCCTTGGGTTCAAGATAACCCCGGAAGGCATCAAGCCCTCCGAGTCCAAGGTTGCGGCTGTGCAAAACGCCCCTCGCCCCACCGCGAAACCGGAGCTGCAGTCATTTCTAGGGCTCCTAAATTTTTACCATTCCTTCCTGCCGAGGAAGGCATCCGTTGCGGAGCCACTGCACGCGCTATTGAAGAAAGAGGTGGTTTGGCGGTGGGGAGATAGGCAAGAGAAAGCTTTCAGGGAGCTAAAGACACTTCTATCCTCGAATGCTGTCCTGACCCACTTTGACCCAAGGAGACCAGTAGTTCTAGTCTGTGATGCGTCCCCAGTGGGGGTGGGGGCGGTTCTATGCCACGTGTTGGAGAGCGGGCGGGAAGCCCCGATAGCGTACTACTCAAGGTCCCTCTCGAAGGCCGAGCGCAATTACGCGCAAACTGATAGGGAGGCCCTGGCCATCATCGCGGGAACGAAAAAGTTCCACGACTTTTTATACGGCCGCGAGTTTACGGTAGTGACGGATCACAAGCCACTTCTGGGGATCTTCACTACCGGCAAACCCACACCGAAAATTCTATCCCCCAGGATGCTGCGTTGGGCCATCTTCCTCAACGCCTACCAGTATGAGCTGGTCTATTGCCCAGGGAAGGAGATCTCCCATGCGGACGCGCTGTCCCGATCTCCCCTCCCAAGTGCAGGGGACCCCACATGCGAGGTAGAGCAGGACCACCAAGTCCTGCTGATCGAGTCTCTCGACTCACCCCCCATTCTCCCGGCCGACCTCGCCAAGGCCACGGCGGCCGACAAGATGCTGGCCCAAGTTAGTTCCTGGGTGAGGAAAGGGTGGCCCACTACTCCCCCCGAGGAGCATTTCAAGCCATTCTTCAGGCGTAGAGTAGAGCTGTCCCTGGAAAGGGGCTGCTTACTCTGGGGCCAGCGGGTAGTCATGCCAGAGAAGCTGAGGGCCAAGGTACTGAAGCTACTGCATACCAGTCACCCGGGAATAGTGCGCTCCAAGGCGATGGCCAGGAGTTTCTTTTGGTGGCCCCAGATAGACGCGGACATAGAGCGATTAGTGGGCACGTGTGAGAGCTGCCAGAGCTCTCGGCCCGAGGAGTCCCGGTTACCCCATAGGGAATGGGACACGGCCCGCGGGCCATGGTCCCGGATTCATGTCGACTTCGCTGGCCCTTTCCGAGGGGCCATGTTTCTGCTGGTAGTCGACTCCTACTCCAAGTGGTTGGAGGTAATCCCCATGAACAGCACCTCCTCTGCGGCAACCATTAAACAGTTTCGGCCTGCCAGACGTCCTTGTTAGCGATAACGCAGTACCTTCACGTCTGCAGAGTTCAAGACGTTTATCGAGCGGAACGCCATCAGGCACATTACCGCTGCCCCATTTCACCCCGCCAGAAACGGTCAGGTAAAAACGCCAAGTGCGCACTACGAATGACGCACTGCGGCGCATGGGTCCCGGTGAGTTGAACCTTCATCTGTGTCAGTTCCTCATCTGCTACAGGACAACCCCCCTAGCTTCAGGATTCTCCCCAGCCGAACTCCTCATGAGGAGGCGTCCGGTAACACTTTTTGACCAGATGGATCCGTCCAGGGTGGAGGATGAAGGGAGAAATGTAAATATAGGGGTAGATAGCTCCAAAAGCTTTGCGGTAGGGGACCTGGTTCACTGCAGGAACTACACGGCCTCAGGGCCAGCGTGGGTACCGGGGACAATCATTGAGCAAACGGGGCCAGTATCCTACAGGGTCGAGACGAGCTCGGGTCTACTCTGGAGAAGGCACACCGACCAACTCAGAAGGCGAGTCACCAGTGAAGGGGAATCAGCGTTAGGGTCCTCCCCCACCCGCATTACCCAAGGGGGAGACACGGCGGCATCCGCCGATACAAATGCATATCCTGGGTTCTCAACCACAGAGGAGGGTACTTTGAGAGAGAGGGATGGGTTTGATTATGATTATGATTATGAGTTACGGTACCAGGGGGGTGTAGCGGAGTGGTCCCCCACCCGTCCTAGCGGAAAGAGGGGTTTCAGTTCAGCCCCTGATACCTCCAGTCCCCCCAGCCCTTTTGTTTTAGAATATACCATAGCTCCAGCCCCCCGGAGACAGACACCCCCGAGACAGGCGGCAGGGGAGAATTCGCCCACCTCAGCTTCTAGAACGCCCGGACAGGAAACAGGGGGTGGCGGGACCACGAGGGCCTCCTCGTCAGTCCCGAGATTCGTACTGGGGGGAACCCCAAGCTCCCCAAGCGGTAGGCAGGGGTTCACGTCCCAACTGTTCATTCCATTCCCGTCCCCCCAATGCAAGGTTGTCGCAGAGCCCCCACCGAACCACTAATGAGTCCCCACTTTCCGTTGCAGGACAGGACTCTGCGGAACCAGGAGCCTCCGGCTCCCCTGTGTTAAGTCAAGCGGCCGCGCGCCCCAGACGCACGTGCGGCAAGCCACAATGGTTGAGGGACTTCGTCCCATCCTAGGGGGGAGGGGTGTTATGTATGTACAATGTTGCTTTAAGAGATGTATGAATGTAACCGGACCATAATTACAATGTAGCTCTGCTGTTAAGGAACGCGAGTAAGCTGCCTATAGAGGGAAGCTGCGAGCGTTCAGCTCACATGGTTCACATTCCCCAAATCACCGGCAGCCGCGGGAATCACCTGGAGAAGATGGGCGTGACTCAGAATGACGTCACGCCGGTAGCAGCCAATAAGCTACCGTGCAACGAGATTCAAATGTATGTTCCACAGTATATAATGAGCTGTACCTCCGCCATTACCACATGTTCATCCTGATCATCAACCAATAAACCTGTGTTAGTCCTCACTGCGACTCCTTCTTTGTCTTCCGTGCAAGACACTAAAGGCACCAAATGGACTCTAGCTGGAGATGAGCCAACAGGCTGGGGCCATATTCCCATTAGGGCCCCACACCTGTCCCGCCAGCTAGGTCTTCAAACCTTTCCTGAAAGGCAGAAATTCTGTCTGTAGCCTCAATTCTGTTAGCAGGAAATTCCAGAGGGCTGGTGCGGACACAGAGAAGGCCCTTCTTCATGTGCCAGAGAGGCGGGCCCCTCTAGCTGAAGGCACAACTAGGGAGCCCCTCCATTCCGCTCTGGTTGGACGGGCAGACACTCTTGGGATAATGCGGTCTCTCAGGTAACCTGGCCCACTGCCATATAGGGCTTTAAAGGTCAAAACCAGCACCTTGAATTGCACTGGGAGCCAAACTGGTAACCAGTGCAGCTCCCGGAGTAGTGGGGAGGCACGGGCATACCGCCCACACCCCATCACCACCCGGGCAACCGCATTCTGCACCAGCTGTAGCCTCCAAATGGTCGTCAAGGGCAGCCCCATGTAGAGTGCATTGCAGTAATCTAGTCTGGAGATGACCAGAGCACGAGTGACCATGAGTAAGGAGTCCCGGTCCAGGAGTGGGCGCAACTTGCGGATTACTCTAAGTTGAGCAAAAGCCCTCCTGGACACAGCCGCCATTGCTCTTCCAACAGCAGCCGTGAGTCCAAGAGGACCCCAAAGTTGCACACCTGGTCTGTCTGGGGCAGAACTGCCCCATCCAAGACCAGAGGTGGTAACTCTCTGGATAATGCCGGACCCCCAACCCATAGCCACTCAGTTTTGCTAGGGTTCAGCTGAAGCCCGTTGCCCCCCATCATACCCGTCAACCGCGGCTCCGACGAATCCGGGACCTGCACAGACCGGGTCTGCGCAGGTCGTGTTGTATGCATGCGCGTGGAGGGCTATGCCACTTGCATAGCCTTCTACGCAGGCGGCGTAGCCTTCTGCCCATGCGTGGAAGGGAGATAAGGAAGTGTAGAGCCCTTCCACGCATGTGTGCAATGTGACCTGCGCAGATGGGCTGTGCAGTGCCTCCTTTCCCCCGCTGCCAAATTACGGGGGTTTGGCAGCGCGGGTTGGGAAATGGCGCAAATCGGCACCGAATTACGGGGTAATCCCAGCCAAATCGGGATGGTTGACATATATGCCCCCCATCCAGACCCCAACGGCCTCCAGGCATTCAGACAGGACTTTGCCCTCTTAATGTTCAACTGCAGTCCTGTTTTGGAACTTTCTTCTTTCACTTTCATCAAATGTCATTTCATGTCACTTCTGCTTTTAGCTAGTATAGTGCCCTTTGTATATCTCAAATTATTTTGACACATTCCAATTGTATGTGTTTTACACCATTAGAATTTCCTTTCACCTCTGAGCACATTAGCCACTAAACGTCCCTTCAGCTTTCACCTACTTGTATCATTAGTGAAAGCACTATTTCTACTTATCCTTTGTTCTTCTGTTCTTTTTTGTTCTTCTTCCGGGAATTTAATACCTGATTGAGTGCCTTCTGACCTGGGAGTCACACCTACCAGCACTATCTCTTATTGTTTTAGACTATCTCATCACAGGGTTTTCAAGATAAAAAAGGTTCACCATGTTACCCCCCAAAAGTCTGCTTTTTGTACATAAATCACTGTACCTATTTAATTTAGCAGCCTAGATTCCATGAAAAAAGGTGATTATGACTGAAAATGTATTCTACATATGGCAAACAGGGAGGAAATTATAACTTGTTTTTCATTTTCAAATGATAGTCAATAGAAGAAACGACTCTTAGTGTTTAATTTGGCAATATCCTAAAGTCTCTCTCTTCTTAAGTCACAAGGTAGAAAATTCCCAGCAGAAAAAGCTGGACCCAAAAGGGTCACTTACAGTCCAGTATGCCATTTGGATGGGAGGATCATACCAAACGGTATACCAGACATCTAGTTGACCCCTGGTGACCCTATTTAGCCTGTTCTAGATAAAAGTAAAGGTCATCCTTGCTCGAAAGCCAATCGTATCCTACTCTAGGGTTCAGTGCTCTTCTCTGTTTATAGCCAAAGAGCCAGCGCTGCTGTGTTCCTGTCAAAATGGTACCTATTTATCTACTTTGCTTTCGAACTGCTAGGTTGCCAGGAGCTGGAACAGAGGCAGAATCTCACTCCATCGTGCAGTTCTCGGGTCTCGAACTGCCAACCTGCTGACCTTCTAGTCATCAAGTTCGGTGTCTTAACCACTAAGCCACCACAGCCCCTGCTCTAGACTGCTCCAAAAGAACTCATGTAACAAGTCCTCATTTGTTCCCAGTGCAACATGTAAAAGGTGGCATGCAGCTGAGAGTCACACTACAAGTGCTATTAACTGCTCATAGACTCTTATGATTTTTGTTTTCTTAATTATTAATAGGCCCACAGAGCTGCTCTAAAAAGTTATTTAACTGTCGCAAAAATAACCAAGAAGCTTCATCAATTTAAAAACTAGGAAGTTTTATTTGGGATGCACTTTTGCAACTTGAAGCCAATTCCATTCTTAGGAACTGGGCTTCAGCCCACAAGAACCTACGCTAAATGAAATTTGTTAGACTTTAAGGTACCACGAATTTCCTTATTTCTTTTTGGAGATCTAAGACAAACACTGGAATTCTTTGAAATCAAAGCTCCCATGCACGTTATTTGTTCTAGACTGGCAATGAAAACAAGAATAGCATGTGTACGTACCATAATTATACTATACATGAGTTGGTCCTTGGTAGGTATCTTATAAATTACTAGCATATTTGTGCCCGGCCAGCCAGGCATTTTTAATGTGTGTGTTGGTGGTTAGGGGTGGTTTTGGGTGTGTGTGTGTGCGCGCACACACACACACACACACACCATACAATACCACTCCAACCACCAACACACACATCAAAAATTCCTGGCAAGGCAAGAGTGTTGTGTGTGTGTGTGTGAGAGAGAGAGAGAGAGAGAGAGAGATAAGCAGTGTCTGTGTGTGTGTGTGTGTGTGAGAGAGAGAGAGAGAGAGAGAAAGAAAGAGAGAGTGACAGATAGAGTAGACCACCAGAGCATACCTGTCAACTTTTGGATTTGAAAATAAGGGAAATTTTGGCCACACCCCTCTGTGGGTGTGGTCAAATCTGTGGGCATGGCCAAATATAGCCATGTGACTTGCTGGGCTCTAGTCATGCCTGCCACATGGACATGAAAATGTCTGCAAACACAGACAGCACTGGCTCTTTGGCTGTAAATGGAGATGAGCACTGCACCCTAGAGTTGGATACGACTGGCAGATTTTACTTTCTTAGGATCAAAGATCGCTGCAGAAGGTGATTGCAGCCATGAAATAAAAAGGCAACTGATGCTTGGGAAACAAGCTATGAGAAACCTGGGGAACATAGTTAAAAGTAGAGGCATCACCTTGCAAACAAAAAATTGCATAGTCAAAGCAATGGTATTCCCGGTGGTAATGTATGGGTGTGAGAGCTGGACCATTAGGAAAGCTGAGCGCAGAAAAATAGATGCCTTTGAAATGTGGTGTTAGAAATAGGTCAATCCTAGAAGAAATCAACCACGACTGCTCACTAACGGTCAAATAGTAAAGATGACGCTAAAGTACTTTGGACATCAAATGAGAAGAGAGGATTCACTTGAGAAAGCCTTGATGCTGGGAAAGGTGGAGGACAAAAGAAGGGGGTGGCCAAAAATAAGATGGCTAGATGGTACTGTAGATGCAATGGGCACAAAGCTGTGTGGGCCAAAGAACCCTTTCTCCATCTTCTTGGGGGACTTTTGTTTTGTTTTCTTTCTTGTTTACTCGGTGGCTTAAGTGACTAAGATGCTGACTGGGAGGCAAAAGGTCAGCAGTTCGATTCCTGAGTACTGCAGGACAAAATGAGCTCCCGTCTTTGTCCCAGCTCCTGCCATCCAGGCAGTTCGAAAGCAAAAAATTGCAAGTAGATAAATAGGGACCACTTAGGTGGGAAGGTAACAGCATTCCGTGTGCTCTGGTGTCTAGTCATGCCTGCCACATGACCACGGAAATGTCTGCAGACTCAGACAACACTGGCTCTTCGGCTTTGAAACAGAGATGAGCACTGAATCCTAGAGTCGGATATGACTGGCTTTCGAGCAAGGGGAACCCCCCCTCTCTCTCATATAGTGATCAGGCAACACCCCCCCCCCAAATAGGGTGGAGGAGCAAGGGATTAATTCCCCCCTCTCTCTCTCATATAGTGATCAAGCAAACCCCCCCTCCCAAGTTAACTCTAGAAATCTAGAAACTAAATCCTCCAGCCAGGAGGCAGGGCAGAAACAGCTCAACAAAGCATGAGGTTGCCCCTGCATATATGAAATATATCGCTCACCTAGAGTAGACTCCTGCTCCCAGCAGCCAAAACGAAGCCTCCAGGACCATGTGGCTGGCAGGAAAGGGAAAGAGAGACACTACAGAACCCCCCGCGCCCCCCCCCACACACATAAACACACCTTCTCTCTCTCCCCCTCCACAAGCAAAAAGCCTGCCACACAGCAATCTCTGGTGGCCGGAAAAAAATACTGCAGCTTCGCCTGTGAGGGCTCCGGTCAGGATATTTTTTAAAAAAATAAGGGAAAATACGAGGAAATTAATAAAACGGGAGGGGGCGGGAAGAGGGGTAAAAATAAGGGGTTTTCCTGGGAAAAACGGGATAGTTGACAGGTATGCACCAGAGGGGGTTAGTGAGTTAGATAGTCAGACAGAGGAGACAGGCGACGAGGGCGGAGGCTACTTGTTGAGGCTGCGTGCAGGTATGTTGGGAAGGAAAGTTTGTTGGGTGGGTGGGTGGGTGGGGGAAGGGTTGTCCCGCGGTGGGTGGGTAGTGTTTCCTGCATTTTGTGTGTGTGAGAGAGAGAGAGAGAAAGAGAGAGAGTGTGTATGTGTGTGTGTGAGAGAGAGAGAGAGTTCTCTCTGGTTTGGCTGGGAACGAAACTTTCGTCCCCAGCCAACCCAGAGAGAAGCGATTCCTTCCTTTGCCTCCCAGAGAGAAGGAATCCCCATCACAGAGTGGCTTTGCTTCTCTCTGGGTTGGCTAGGAACGGAACTTTCATTCCCAGCCAACCCAGAGAAGCGAGTACTTCTCTCCGGTAGGCCAGGAGGCATTCCGGCCTCTCCTTCATCCATGTGGGCATCGAGGCCACATCGCCTGCAGGAACAAAGGAGAGGTCGGTGCTTCTCCCTACGCAGAAGGCCGCGCCGAGAGGGAAAGACTTTGAAAGACCCAGCCAGAGCCAGGAAAAGGTAAGTGCAGTCAGTGGGGGTTATGGAGTGGGGGAGCAAGGTGGTGGGGTAGGGGTGGCATGGTTGCCGGGGCCGGGGCTCCCCCCCTCCTAACCCCCACCGACCGCACTTACCTTTTCCTGGCTCCGGCTGGGTTTTTCAAAGTCTTTCCCTCCCGGCATGTTTTTTTTAAGTCAGCGCGCCGCGCGTTCCTGGCCTCCTCTGCGCTCGCATCCCTCAACCTGATTGGCTGAGGGGTTGTGCAGCACAGAGGACTCTGGGACTGTTTTATTTTTTGGTCGTGTTCGTGGGGCTGTTGCCCCACTGCTGACTGCAGGACCATTGCAGTGCTCTGCAGGCTGGGTTAAGGCGAGTGCAGGCGGCTCGGTACGGGATACTATAGTCAGGTGCAGGTGTGTATGCCGGAGTCCAACGGTTAACGTCTCTCCTTATAGGTAAAGATACCATCACAGATTCATAAACAAGTATATGCAAGCAGAATGGTTCTGTCTCGCTGATATGTTTCTGCTGTTTTCCAGGAAAAGATTAATCTGTCAAGGGGAAAAACATTTGACACCAAGCCATTCTTAAACCATTGGCATTTCTTGCTTGACTTTCGGGAATGCAGCAGGAAATAGCCAAACTACCCACTGTGTTAAACACAGAGATCACTTTTTAACTTTTAACTCTAATTCTGCCAAACTACCCACTGCGTTAAACACAGAGATCACTTTTTAACTTTTTAACTCTTAATTCTATTGCCTCAATCCCGATCATAACTGATGCATGCAAATCAGAAAGGTATTAAGCTTCCTATGTCTCTTTTTGTTTTAAGTCCTCCAGCATAGCAGAGAGAGAATACAACTGCATACAAAAAGCAAATAGTAAAGAGATAGTTTTAAACCACATTTTTATAAGTTGATTCCAGTGTAGAATGGAGTCTTACATGTAAACTTTAAAATGATCTTTTGCTACACATTATATCTTTAACATAGCAGGTAGTATAGTCTGTCCCAGATAACTAATTTCTTACTGAATTTCCTTAAAGATTCCAACAACTTGATTAAAGAGGATTATATTAGGTGGCCTTATGCTTATAGAGGTGCATGACATGTTTCTATTCTGTTGCCACTATACAGTAAAATCCCTACTTACAAGGAAAAGATCCGTTCCGTAGGCTTTTGCTTAAATCAATTTTTTTTGTAACTCAAAACAAACCCATAGGAAAAAAAAATTATGTAACTCGAAGCGAACCAATAGGAAAAATGAGATTTTTATGTAAATTGAAGCAAACCCATAGGGAAATGAATTTTTATGTAACAAAGCAAACCCATAGGAAAAAGAATCTTTATGTAACTCGAAGCAAACCCATAGGAAATCGTGTAAATCGGGACATGTTTTTAGCATAAAATCATTATGAAGTTGAATTTTATGTAACTCGAGGCATTTGTAAGTCGGAATTTTACTGTAAATAGTAACCGTTTTTTGATACATAGATTTACAAACACACTTCACTTGGAAAAGAAAAGTAAAAGTCTTACCACCACTATGGGGAGAAGCTTTAAACAAAAACAGATGTAGGAAGGTTTATACTTTCACTTTTCCATAGTAACTACTTATATGGGGTGCTAGTGATTATTTAAATGATTTATGCAATGCATTTACATAAATCTGTAATACCACTAATTGTACAGTAGGCAATTAATGGTTTGCATAAGAACGTTATAGAAATGAAAACATTTGCTTGCCTCTGATTCACTACCCTTTTTAGTGTGGGATAGGGTGAGGTTAAAAACTGTTTCTTTAGAATCATGACACATCAAACATAGATGCTATTTGCCTTCAAAAAGTGTATTGTAAAAAAGGTGAGGAAACATGGAAATAATACCAAGGAACAGGAAAAACTAAATGTGGGTGAGTGTAAATGAATCCTAGCGAATGCACCAGGCCTACTCTAGTTGCATTTTACTACTGGATTTCAACCATATTTGTAGGCGGCCGGGGGGGGGGGATAACCTCACTACTTTCCCCTCTAACTCTCATTCAGCACTGCTGTTATTCCTACTCTTTCTTTTCTTGTACCACTCTGGGCAAAATTCACAAAGAGTGTGTATGCGTGTGTGTGCACACGTGCAAGCTGGGTACTCATTTTAACGATCTCTAAACAACAGAAGGCTGATTCAGCCTTGAATCTGTCAGAGTTAAACTCCAATTGTGAGCAGTTTTGGCTGCTTCTGTAGTTTTACCCACTGCACCATGAGGGTTCTTCCAAGTGAAATAGGTAATGTGACAGTACAGGTAGTAGCGAAAAAGGAGAGCAGTAGGCCCACCTGGAGGATTGTCTCTCCTGATTATACAAAGCTAGAGTTGCCATATGTAATGGAAAACCATGGTTTTCACATTTTGTAACTGTCTTGCACGGTTTGATAAAAAACATGAAAATTTCACGGATTTCAAACCACTTGAATTGGAAGAAAAAAATTCTTGCACTTCTATTGGAATGACCAGTAGGTGGCAGCAGCAGAAGCTTGGTAAACAAGGGGGTGGGGAGAAACGCGCCTGCCCTGTTCTCTGTAGCAGCAGCAGTTGGATACCTGAATACTGCATACCTGTCAAGTTTTCAATTTGGAAATAAGGGAAATTTCCCAGCAAATACAGGATACTTGACAGCTATGCTTATCCTGTGCTGCCTTCCAATGGTGGCAACAGGGCATTACAGTCTAATTAGTAAGGGATGACGGCGGGAAAGAGGGTAAAATAAGGGGTTTTCCCAGCCAATAAGGGATACTTGACAGCTATGGAATACTGCAGAACGGAATGAGCTCCCGCCTCCCGTCTTTGTCCCAGCTCCTGCAAACCTAGCAGTTTGAAAGCAAGAAATGGCAAGTAGGTAATTAGGGACCACTTGGCGGGACAGCGTTCCCTGTGCTCCAGTGTCTAGTCATGCCTGCTGCATGACTACAGAAACGTCTGCTCCCGTCTCTGTCCCAGCTCCTGCAAACCTAGCAGTTTGAAAGCAAGAAATGTCAAGGGGCCATTTCGGTGGGAAGGTAAACAGCCTTCCATGCACTCTGGTGTCTAGTCATGCCTGCTGCATGACCACGGAAACGTCTGCAGAAGCAGGCAGCGCTGGCTCTTTGGCTTTGAAACAGAGATGAGCACTGAACCCTAGAGTCAGATACGACTGGCTTTCAAGCAAGAGCAACCTTTACTTCTGTCCCATTTTTGTGAGAAGGAATTATGGTAACCGTATACCAAGCCTTGTTGAATTTCATTCTGCAACATTTCTTTTACCTGTTTAGCTGTTAGCAACAAACAAATGAGAGAAGGAAAATTTGAATTATATATAAATAAATAAATAAAAATGGCCTATTATTTATATGCAGAGACAAAATTCTGTCTACGCATTTATCACCTTCCATGTTAGGTGGAAGAAGGAAGAAATGTGGGAGCTCCCTTTCATTCAACCTCCTTAAGGTATCATCTATGTTATGAACTTCCCCATACCTTTGAAACAAACATAACAGTTATGTGTATTATTTGCTTTATGTTAGGGGAAAGTTTTCAACAGGCATCTGTAGAACCACCCAAAGTAAAAGATCTAACACCTGTGAAGAACAGCTTGGCTCCCATACCAAACCACTGTGTTGAGAAAGGTAAGACTAGTTTTAGCAGCAATTTGAAATTATTTTTTTATTCTTTACAAAGTATTACTGGCTTCTTAATTTTAATTTAATTTTGAAAAACCCTCTGGAGAACAGAGGTTTTGTGCCATAGTAAGATAGCATTTTCTGCATTCCTCAAAAGAATCTATTTCCAGGTCTCTGCATGTATGCGATACTCTACATTGTTGTTGTGATTGTCCATAGTTCTATTCATGCCTCATCCTATGTTATCGCAATAAAATTCCCAACGTGGCACAGCAAATTACAAGTTTATGTGTGACTGTAAACACAGGTGGGTTACATACCCTGTAAAATTCCATATGGTTGTTGTACCATGTATTAAAGAACTGTTTTTAAAGGGCATGATGCTGTAGCTCTGTGCATTTCAAGGACCTGAGAGTTTTGTGACACTGATTATAACATCATGTTGTACTTATAGCAGTTGACTAGGACATAGGAGATCTAGGCCAAATTTTTTTGGTGGGTGACTGTTGGGACCAGCTTCTCTTTCTCAACCTGAACTACTTCACAAGATTATTGTGGGAATATAATGGGGCAGGGATGAACCATGTATGCCACCTCAAGCTCACTGAAAGAAAGGCAGGATTTAAATGTAAGCATAAACAGTGGCTCAAGTGACTAAGATGCTGACTGGGAGGCGGAAGATCAGCAGTTCGGTTCCCAAGTACTGCAGGATGGAATGAGCTCCCTTCTTTGCCCCAGCTCCTGCCAACCTAGCAGTTTGAAAGCAAGAAATTGCAAGTAAATAAATAGGGACCACTTCGGTGGAAAGGTTAACAGCATTCCGTGCACTCCGCTTAGTCATGTCTGCCACATGACCACGAAAACATCTGCAGAAGCAGACAGCGCTGGCTCTTCGGCTTTGCAAAAGAGATGAGCACTGCACCCTAGAGTCGGATAAATTATATAAATTATCTGTAACTATAAAAAGAGGGTTGGCCCGTGCATGTGCGAAATGCGTGTCCGCACCCGCCCAGCCTATCCCATAATACGCCGTGCACACCTACTTTATGTCCCAGACACCATCGCCGCATGGGTCTGGAAGCCGAGAGTGAGGCCAATGCCCCACGAACGCGAAAAAAAGAAAAACTACCAGTCCCAGTGTCTTCCGCGCCGCAACTCGCCTCAGCCAATCAGAGCATAGAGGAGGCAGGACAGCTGGTGGGTGCTAAAAATGGCCGCCACACTGCCATGCCATTCAGCCCTTGACAAACAGGGAAAGCGGACGCGTTCCCCACCAGACAAGGGCCCGATCCGGCACTCCATTCAGTCATTGCCTGACAGGGAAAGCAAGCACGTTCCCCACCAGGCAAGGCCATGATTCGGTGCACCGTCTGGCCCTTGCCTGATGGGGAAAGCAAGCACCTTCCCTACCAAGCAAGGCCACAATCAGGTGCTCCGTTCGGCCCTTGCCTGACAGGGAAAGCAAGCACCTTCCCCGCCAGGCGAGGGCATGATCCGGCGCTCCGTTCAGCCATTGCCTGATGGGGAAAGCAAGCACCTTCCCCGCCAGGCGAGAGCATGATCCGGTGCTCCATTCGGCCCTTGCCTGATGGGGAAAGTGCACGCCTTCCCCGCCAGGCGACGGCCAAAGCTGGCGCCCCGTTCAGGCCTTGCCTGACAGACGAAGGGGCGAGGGCCGTACGCCTGCCACCTTTACCATCGCCCTGCGCCCTGTGTGTGTGTGTGTGTGTGTGTGTTAACCCCCCGGCAAGGCCAGGCAATCAGCTAGTAAATTATAAAGCAGTCTGTTGTGCATTAAGGGAAGGAGCAATTGCAAAAGAGCTTTCGCAAACAGTATCCATTGCTTTAACCTTATGGCAGATTCCAACATTTGGGTGAAGGAGGGGGGCTGGAACCGGCATGCAATTCTGTCAGGCTTGTTTTGCCAGATTGCTTTATCCAAAAATAACGATATAAATACAGTGGAACTTCAGTTAACAAACAGCTCGGTTAACATAAAAATCACATAACAAAAGGAACTACAACTTGCTGCTTCTGTTGTTAGGACTGTTGATGGCAATCATTCTTCTGGCTATTTGGCTCTTCCAAGCTGCTTAACTTATGCAACTTTGCATTAACAGCTCCCACAAAAGTATCGTGCTATACAGTATCGTGTATATGTTCTGTTGTTTTTGTTAGCCGCCCTGAGTCACATTGTCGAGTGGGTGGCACACAAATTAAATATGATGATGATGATGATTTAGTATACCTACATAGAAAGCTCAATAGGTAAAGCATAAATTATTAAATTATAATTCATAACTAATTGTGGTAGGTCTGCAGACTTAAAACTAACACTAACAAAAGCAAAGTGGTTTTGCTGCTCACTACAAACTCACAATTTCCCCCAACAGTCAGCATACTTCTTCAGCAGTTTATACTAGTGAGCAGACACACAGAATAATCAATCTTTAGCTGGAAGCCCTCTGTTCACAATGCCACATCCTCATGACTTTTCTGAGCTAAAAATAAAACAAAATTTCCCAAACTACCCTAACAATTGTACTGTTGTACAACACTCAGAAGACAAAAACATCATCTGTACTTGATTTTCAAAAGAAAGTACAGGCTCTTCAGCCTGTCATAAGAATAAAATTTAAAAATTAAAAGCAAAATGAAAAAGTTTTAAGAGGAAGTGCTTAAAAATAGAACTACATCAGAAAAGAAGTAAATTGTTCAGTGTTTAGAATAACTAAGCAAGAATGTCATAAATAAAGCATTTATAAGTTTAGAAATGCAAATGTAAACTTAAAATATAGCTAGTGCATGTTTGCTCACATCAAGTTCCAGTAGCTGCAATTAAATTTATTCCCTTGTACTGTACATCCCATTTTCAGCTACAATTTTATGCAGAATGATAAGGAAACAAATCAATTTAACCAAATGGGTTTACGTTTAACTAGATATACACAGGCATGCACTATTAAATATTCTTAAAGTTTAGTTACTCCATTGTACCCAGTACTGTATGAAAGATTAATATATCTTTTACTCATTTACTGTTCCTTTTTAAATTTTGCTCCATACCCTATGTGTGTGTGAAGTTGGGGTGAGGGAGGAAGAGCGAGAAAGAGAGAATTTAAAAATTCATATAGGAACCTGGTAACTGAATGTAACTAAGTAATTACATATAACACCAGTTCTCTTTCTCTCATTCTTAGTTTCAAATCTGTTAAAATGTTCTTGAAAGGGGAGTCCACACAGCTGCAATAGTACATACAAAACATGTTAGTTTTGAAGCAACTTAAATCAACAGCCCCAATCCTGTATCTCTACATAACATTTCTAACAAAAACATTGCATTCTGTAGACAGTTCAAAACAGTTTGCTACAGAAAACTAACAGATTAATTAACTCTGTCACAGTTTTGTGACTATTTAAGATATGGTACACTGTATCACATTATCCACCCATGAAATACCGTACAATTGTATGGGGAAATCATTTTTCTTTCAATTTTAGAAATGAGAAGAGGAGTAAGAATCAATATTGGGTGCTGATTAATATGGTTATGTATAAAGAAATATGAAAATTATGACAAGTGGAGCATTTATTGAAGTTTTGGTTTATAAGTAACTAGCTTGGTACCCGGCTAGCTGGCCCATGGGAAGGAAGGGCAATGGCGGGGGGGGCTTTTTTTCCCACAGGCCATGGTGGCTGGCCCGTGGGAAGGAAGGGCAGCGGCGGCGGGGGGGTTTCTTTTTTTTCCCGCGGGCCATGCTGGCTGGCCCGTGGGGAAGAAGGGCAGCGGCGGCGGGCGTTTTTTTAACTTTTATCTTTGCGCGCCAGCTGGCCCATCAAAAGGAAGGGCAGCAGCGGCGGGGGGGGGGTTCTTTTTCTCCCCACGGGCCATGCTGGATGGCCATGCTGGCTGGCCTGTGGGGAAGAAGGGCAGCGGCGGCGGGCGTTTTTTTTTACTTCTATTTTTCGCGCGCCGGCTGCCTCAGCATTCTGCCCGCTAATGGCGCGCAGGACGCTGGGGCTTGTAGTTTTGCCTGCACGTGTTCGCTTACTGCAGTGGTTTTTTCCTCCGGCATTTTTTTATTGGCCGCGGCGCGTTACCGAACGTTCCTTTTGCCGCGCCACTCTGCCTGATTGGCTCTGGCGCGGCATGGCACAAGGAACATTGGGAAATGAAGTTCCCTTTTTTTGTTTGCGTCCGGGGGCTCCTGCCCCCTGGCCAAAAATTTCAACCCGACAGTTACCTGCGAACCGGGTTTGGGCGGGTGAACGGAGGCCAATTACGGGCTTGTCACATTCCAACGGTTAACACACCATTTTATAGGTATAGATGAAGAGCCTTAGAAAGAAGCAGCATTTTGCAATAATTACAGGTAGGAAAAGAAAGGCATTCAAGAAAAAACCAACAGGTAGTAGCCTCAACCAGAATCATGAAATAGCAAAACAAAAATGAGCAGCAGAATTGAATAATGAAATAAATGAGAAAGATGAGAAGCTAAGTAACCCAACATGGAAAACATTAAAACAACCCACTGAAAAATGCCCAGAATTTTAGCCAAAATCTTAAGGTTAAGATGCATTCAAACAAAGGCGGCCAAATCTTTATGATAGTATTTTTGTTTGAATTCTTTGCAGCAGAGGCAAATTTTCGATTAAAAGGTAGACCCAAATCAAACACACTCCAGACTATAAAAGGTAGAAGGCAAAATAAAAACATTTTGGTGAAATAGGTGATGGAGGTTTTGTGGCAGACTCTATAGCCCGAACTCTGTCAGGTGCATGCCACTAAGATCAAATGAGAACAGCATTTCCTATTGACTGGTGGAATTTGAAAAAGCATTTTCCTCCCATTGGTCCAAAGGAGAGGGAAACTGGTTCCAGCAGAAGGCAAAATAAACTCACCAATCCCAGTACTTGCAGATTCCTTCTCCTACTCGCCATCACCATAGCTCATTGTCAGAGAACAATAACAGTTGGATCATGTGTGTTACAAGATAGACGGGACTACAGATATGGAAAATATTAGTATTTACACCTATGCAATAACATTAAGGGTAAATAAACTATTTATTAAAGGCAATCATTTAATGAGCATAAATTAGTTAGATACTTTAATTAATGTGTTAATAATATGCTAGTTTAAATTTAAAATGAACCAATTAACACTTACAAAAACACCTCCAAACCCCAAATTTTCTTCTAAAAGTAAACAATGTGAAACATTAATTACTCGATAAATTGATCTAATTACCTGAAATTAACATTGTTATTTCCCGAGCACTGCAGGACGGAATGAGCTCCCGTCTTTGTTCCAGCTCCTGCCAACCTAGCAGTTCGAAAGGAAGAAATTGCAAGTAGATAAATAAGGACCACTTCGGTGGAAAGGTAACAGCATTCCATGCACTCTGGTGTCTAGTCATGCCTGCCACATGACCACAGAAACGTCTGCAGAAGAGACAGCGCTGGCTCTTCGGTTTTGAAACAGAGATGAGCACTGAACCCTATAGTGGGATACGACTGGCTTTCGAGCAAGGGAAACCTTTACTAACATTGTTCATCTTAACCTATAAAACCAAGGGTTAACTGTTGGAACTTGCTATAGGTTCCTACAGCTGGCCCTACTTGCCTGCACTCACCCTTCGGGAACACGGGCGGACTGGGTCCGCAGGTCAACGAAGGATTGAGTAAAGCAGCAGTGGGGCAACAGCCCCACAAACGCGAAAAAAGGGAAACAACTTCATTTCCCAACGTTCTTTGCGCCACGCTGTGCCACAGCCAATCAGGCTGAGAGGTGGGAGCACAAAGAACGTGGGGAAACTCAGCGCAGCCAATCAAAAACGAGCCGCACAGGAAAAAAGCACAAAGGGAAAGCACAAATGAAAAAATACAATCCCCAGTGTCCTGCGCACCGTGAGCTCGCAGAACTCTGAGAAAGCTGGCGCGTCCCAGGGAAGCCAGCCCCCGGAAAGTAAAGCCCCCCCCCACCGCCGCTGGGCTTCCTAACCACGGGCCGCAAGCCAGCACCCGGTAAGGGAAGCCCATAAACACCCCCCGCCGTTGGGCTTCCTTACCGTGGGGCCACAAGGCAGACCACAGTAAGGGAAGCCCACACACAACCCGCCGCTGGGCTTCCTTACCGCGGGCCGCAAGGCAGCCCCCGGTAAGGGAAGCCCACACACACACCTGCCGCTGGGCTTCCTTACTTGCGGATTCCGCATGGCCAATTGGCATAACTTTCCCTCACGGTGGTCACACCAGGCGAGGCAGACCCCTGGTCACTGAGCTCTGTGAGTACAGAAATGGGGGGGGGCAGATTAATAATCATAGGGTTGATTCACCCATGTCTGACCTGACCGGCGATTCTGCTGAGGAAGGAGAATCACTAAACTCCGTTACGCATTAAGCAATTACTCACTCGCAGTTAAGCCTAATCCTTGGTGCAAATAGTGGCCATATTTACCTTGGTGTAAACCCCAAACAATGGACTTCCCCTGTCAGTGTTTGCCCCAGTTAATTAACTTCCCCAAGAGAGATTTCCCATTAACCCGGGTAAATGGGTGATATGATTTTCTGTCAGATGACGATCGCATTACACGCTGCCTTGAATTCCTATAAATGATGATGTCTTTTCCTCAATAAACCACTGGTCTTCGCTCCATCTTGTCTCGTGTCGTTCCTTTGACCAGTCTCCTCCGGGATCCTAAGGGCCTCCTCACGGCCCCAATCCAACATCTGGTGACCCCGACGTGATCTTACCCGAGAGTAAGCGATCAACGCAGTCCGGTTCTACGCTAGAACCGTGTCCGATCATCCCGGAGGACAGCGCGGAAGCCCGGTCGGTAAGCCAGCCGATCAGGAGGACGGTTCCGCGACGAGGCATTACAGAGAGGCATCCTACAGCTTGCTCCGACTTTTGCGGCGGCTTGCAGCACGGAAAAACGCGTTCCGCTCAGGGTCAGCTGTGAACCCCTGACAGTGCAGAGGCCACTGAGGGCCCGTGGCGGCAGGCCACGCTCCGAGCTCTAACCAGAGATTTGTCACGCAAAACCTATTGCCTGAACTACAGACGCGTCGACTCGTCCCGAGAAGGAGACTTCAGAGGACCCTCGCAGGTAATATGGGGACTTGTCCTCAGCGGCAACGTCCATCCGCTAGCCAAAGAATTCATGAGGAGGAATTCAAAATCCTGGCCACGGTGTATCAGATAAGGTTTCACAGTGGAGAGCTAGCGAGACTTTTGGTGTACTTGTGGGAACACATCCTGCTTTACCCAGAAGCAGGTACGTTAACCCTCCAGCTCTGGGATCAGATAGGAGACTGCATTCAGCAACCCCCGAAAGCTCCAAAGGGCATAATTCGCACATGGAGCAAATGTAGGAGACTTTTAGCAGAGGTAGACCCAGTCCGGGTAGAGGCTAAAGAACCCCCAGCGCCAGCAGAACCATCGGCGCCCACGGCGCTCTATCCGTCACTTCAGTTTAAGCAGAGTAGTGTAGGGAGCTTTCCCTCGGTGACAGCTGCAGACGTCACCGGTGGAATGCATGGAATGGGGAGCGCAGGCGCTTCTCTGACAGCTACAGGTTCCCAAACTAAGAGTGCCCTTCCGCGCACAGTTGAGGAAGAGATCAGGAAGGGGGAATTGCCAGCAGAAGAACTAGCTGAGCTTAGTCAGATTTGTCCCATTCGCTTGGAAATGGATGCCCTCACAGGGCAACAGCAGGTAGTTCATTCACCAGTCCCGTATAAGCTCCTCATGGCTATACGGAAGGCCATTACAGAGACAGGACTCCAAAGTCGCTTCACTAGGGGCACGCTTCAGCAAGTGTGTGAGAACACCATGTTCATCCCGCACGACTGGAAAGCCGTCATGCGGATGATGCTCAACCCCAGCCAGTATTTGCTATGGGACAGCGAGTTTCGCCTCGAGGCTCAGACAAGGGCTGCCAGGATGGGAGGGGCAGTACTTCCTGACCAGTTATATGGTTCAGGTGCCTTCGAAACCATCAATGCGCAGACCAACTTGCCACTTGCCACTCTTCAGATGTCAGCTAAGGCGGCCTTCAGGGCCTTCCTCAAAGTCCCAGCATCTGGCAAAGCGGCCAAAAATTACACCGCAGTCAAACAGGGCGCCCAGGAGTCCTACATGGACTTTGTCAATCGCTTAGAGGAAGCGATTAGTAGACAGATCGATAACGAGCAAGCCCAACAAGAGCTCATGATGAAATTGGCTAAAGACAATGCCAATCTCGACTGCCGTAAGATCTTGCAGTCACTGGGTCACTGTCCCGACTTGACTCTCACGGACATGATTAGAGCTTGCGCCGACGTTGGCACAGACTCCTACAAAATGGGTCTGCTGGCAGCGGCGGTGCAAGGGGGTAGAAGACCGAAGAACAAGGGAGCATGTCACAATTGTGGCAAGGTCGGTCACTTCGCTAGGGAGTTCCGATCCAAGAGCGGCGGACAACATTCCAGCCATTCCAAGGCTCCGACCACCCCGTGTCCGAAGTGTAAGAAAGGCTACCATTGGTCCAGATACTGTCCGAATTCGGGAAACCGGAACGCGGGCATGTCTCTGGCCCCGGTCCAAACAGAGGCTTCCCTTGCTCTGGGCGAGCCAGAGCTAGATTAGATTCCATTCACATTCCAGGCATTGCGAAGGCGCAGGCCAGCCCCAAGGGTAGTACAGGGCTAGAATTGACTTGCCAGGCGGACGTCACATGCAACTTGCCAGGCACAGTCTATCTGGTGGATTCCCAGTACATGGGACCCCTGCCCAAAGGCTTCATAGGTTTAGTTTTGCCTCGCAGTGTAGCAGGAGCACGCGGAATTCTTGTAATTCCGGGAGTCATTGACTCAAATTTTTCAGGCGTTCTCCAAGTTCAACTCTGGACGCACCTACCCCAAACCATTCACAAGGGAGACACATTAGCGCAACTGGTTATGGTTCCTTGTAACTCGCCAGCAGATAGCCAGGGAAGGCTCAGGGACAGCGCAGGGTCCGGGTCAGAAGACCGCTCGAGCGCAAGTGAGGCAGTGCAAGGATACCAGGTCTTAGCGACAGTGGAGACCAACATTGAGTGGAAACAGCGACCAGTTATTGAGGTATTTTTGAATGAAAAATCGTTCTCAGGGTTGCTAGATACCGGAGCTGACGTCAGCGTGGTCAGCCGGAGCCAGTGGCCACGAGAGTGGGTCATTGAGCCGGTCTCCGATGTGGGGGGGGGGGGTAGGCGGCATCCAAGAAGCGTTTAGAAGCCGGGAGTGGGTGGAAGTCACAATCCCTAAGCCTGACGGCACAGCGGTCATTCGGCCGCACATTCTGGACGTGCACATCAACCTTTGGGGGCGAGACATTTTACAGCAATACGGTGCCACTCTCACCTTCGGGTAATGGCATTGCCACTTAAATGGCTCACCAACACGCCAGTCTGGGTGGAACAATGGCCGGTAGTGGGGGAGAAATTAGTCGCCCTAAAGCAACTGGTTAAAGAACAGCTAGACGCAGGACATATAGAGTAGTCCACTAGTCCTTGGAATTCGCCCATTTTTGTCATTAAGAAGAAGTTGGGGAAGTGGCGACTCCTCCACTATCTCAGGGAGATCAATAAATGTATACAGCCAATGGGTCTGCTTCAATGCGGCATCCCAAATCCAAATATGATTCCTGAGGGTTGGGAGATCCTGGTCGCAGACCTCAAGGATTGCTTTTACACCATTCCCTTAGACACCAGGGACCGGGAAAGGTTCGCCTTTACGGTGCCGGTTGTGAACCACAGCGAGCCCACGCAGCGTTACGCATGGAAATTTTTGCCACAAGGGATGCTCAATTCGCCCACCCTGTGCCAAATTTATGTTCACAACGCACTGGCAAAGTTTCGAAACCTTCATCCCACAGCCTTAGTGTGCCATTTCATGGACGATATCTTGGTCGCTGCGCCGCAACTCGGCAGCGAAATGTTTACAGACCTCCAGGCCAGCCTGGGGGAGAAAGGTTTACTCATTGCCCCGGAGAAAGTGCAGAGAACCGAGCCCTTCTCATACTTGGGTCATCGGCTTCTCTGTTCCTTCGCAGCACCAGTTTTGCCTCAGATCAATTTAAAAGACTCAGTCACCTTGGTAGAATTGCAGCAAGTTTTGGGTAACATTAATTGGGATAGACCGTATTTCAGATTGGATACGGATCTTTTAAAACCGCTCTTCTCGCTGCTAACACTAGGTAAGCAGCCGGCAGACCGGATACAAATTCCTCGAGAAGCACGCTTGGCTCTCGAGAAAGTCAACCAAATTCTCAGTCAGAGGTGGGTGGACAGGATTGCTCAGGGGCCATATGCCCCGATCCTGAACTTGTACATCGTTCGGGCCGGATCCATGTTCACCGGAGCCCTAGGAGTGGACTCCGAGAAAGGAGCGAGTATCGTGGAATGGGTGTATTTACCGAACACCTCTTCCCGAAATATCGTTCCTCCCCAAGAGTTGGTCTCAGCGGTGGTCTACCGCGGAAGGCTGAGAGCTAGGGACATTTCAGGGCACGACTTAGCAAAGATCGTGGTCCCGTTCACCAAAGAGCAAATTCAGCAGCTGATGCAGCTCGGTGACTCGCTTCCAATTGCCTTGGAGGGATTCACCGGATGCTTGGCATACCACTTGCCAAAGGACCCCAGACTCGTCTCACTTCAAACGCAGACAGTCAGCTTGTATGAATTGATCTCGCTGGTTCCACTTCAGGGGGCCAGAACAGTTTTTACAGATGGGGGTCGCACGTATGGTGTCTTGACTTGGCAGGAGGGCCAGGCTTGGCGCACGCTGCTAACTCTTCCACAGAAGTCCGCACAGCGGGCAGAGTTGGCAGCGGTGAACCTCGCCTTGCGCACCTTCGCCAAAGAGCGCCTAAACATTATTACTGACAGTCAGTATGTTAGGAATCTGCTTCACAGTCTACCGGGAGCCTACATCACTCCCGCGATAGACAAAAATTTGCTGAGTCTGCTCCTCACAGCTCAATTTCACTTGCGGAATCGCACGGAAGCGCTCTATATCGCCCACATTCGAAGTCACCAGGATCTACCGGGTCCAATCTCTGCAGGCAATATCAGAGCGGATGCGGCCGCAAAGGAAATTCAGCAACGATCAGTGTTAGGTGTTTTCACTACTCCAATTCAGAGTCATGCATTCTTTCATCAGAATGCCAAAGCGCTCGCCAGACAGTTTAACCTGCCACTTTCTCAAGCCCAAGGCATAGTTCGCTCTTGCCAGCATTGTGCAGGGGCACCGGGGGGGGCCTCGTGGGGGGTCAACCCACGAGGGGCAGAGGCTAACCAGGTGTGGCAAATGGACATCACACATGTCCCGCAGTTTGGCAGATGGCAGTACATGCACGTTTGCATTGATACTTTCTCGCAATTTGTTTGGGCCACAGCGCAAAAAGGGGAGACTGCTTCCCACGTGGAGCAGCACCTCCTAGCCTGCTTCGCGGCGATGGGCAAACCTCGGCACGTGAAAACCGATAACGCCCCGTCCTACAGCTCTAGGCAGTTGGCTAACTTCATGGCCACCTGGGATATTAAGCATACCTTTGCCGTTCCTTACAATCCACAGGGGCAAGCGATTGTGGAATGAGTCAATCGGACACTCAAGTCCTATATTGACAAACAAACAGAAAGGGGGGAGCCACCAGCCTCCCCAAGTCACAGGGTCAGGCACAGCATTGTCTGAACAAGGTGTTGTTCACCTACAATCACCTTAATGTTTTTTCCGATTGCACGCCGCAGGAGAAACACTTCCGCCATTCGGAAGTTCTCCCGCGACCGCTGGTTCGGTACCGGGTGCCACCGGACCCTTCCTGGAGGGGCCCGGTGCCACTCGTAACCTGGGGAAGAGGGTATGCTGCAGTTATGTCTCCTACAGGTGTCGTTTGGATTCCAGCTCGGTGTGTTAAGCCTCACTTGGAGCCACATGGCGTGGACCCAGACCGATCCGAGTCTGGTCCCGGAGATGGAGGACCTCACCCTGACCGAGGAGACCCAGCGGAGGAGGCGGCGACAGCCGACGACAGCGCCGAAGGTCACCTGGGGGATGGTCAAGACCCTTTGCAATGAAGCCCAAGACGCCCTCCAACGCGAGGAGAGGGAACCGACACCGGAGAACTTCGTGGCTGCAGTCCTTGCCCAGATTTCTGCCAACACCGTGGCGGTCACCATCATTCTGACCCTCTCCCTACTTGCGGGGGGAGGCGTTCAGGCAGCCTCACTGGAGGCCAACGGTCTGATGCCAGGCGAAGATCTCTGCGCCCGGATGCACTACAATCTATGGGAAAGGTTGGCGGGTCTCGTCAACCAGTCCGATTTTTGCCTGAAGCAGGACATTGGTCCTGCCTCAATCCTGAGCACCTGTCTCATCCCGGTGTGCCACACTCTGGACGCGCGCACCCGGGATGGCGACTGGCTGCTGAGGCGGATTTTCGGTCCGCACCTCCCTACGAGCTTCACAGCATACGCTCGTTGGGGAATGCAGCTGACTATGACTTTGCCGGCTGATGCAGCCACTCTCCACACCCCTCGAGTGGCGGTCAGCCCGAACTCTACTTGTGCTCGAATGACCGGCTGCTCCGCAGCCGGCCGGACTCGACGCCGCTGCCTTAACGTTGGCCGCGGCAACTGGACTTGCAATAACCCAGAGACACTTGGTTCAATGTATGCTCATGTTACCCTACCTTCAGGTTGGTTCTTTACATGCAATCAGTACACTTGGAACTACATTCCCACAAATGTATCAGATTCCATGTGTTGTATCAGTCGCTTGACATTGTTACTCCCCACTAGGGATATGATTACTCCAAGCACAAATGTTTCCTCATCCATACGACACACTCGCGCCACCCAGTTAGACAGCTCATGTGATAGCAACATTAGGGTTCTGTGTCCAGCTGAATACGTCTCGTTGGCAGTCAGCATACTTGGCGTGCCAGGCTTAGCCGTCGGCAACGCTCGGAGAATTGGTCAATTGGCTTGCGGATTAGCAAAGGCCATTAACCATACCTCCTCAGCGATAGCGCTGCTCAACCAGGAGCAGGCAGAGCTTCGCCATGCCATCCTAGACAATCGAGCAGCTATCGACTACCTCCTGTTGTTACATCATTTGGGTTGCGAATCTGTCCACAACATGTGTTGCTTTAATCTCACAGACAATACCCGTAAGGTACAGAGCCAGCTCACAGACCTCCACACCCTAGTTAAGAACATCAAAGAGGATGCTTCATGGGGGTGGTGGGATTCCTTGTGGTCGTGGCTCCCATGGGGATGGCTCCAGACAACGCTCAAGGTGGTTGCGGGGGTGATCGTACTGGGCATAGCAGGATGCTGTTTCATGCAATGTATTCCCTCACTGCTATCGAGATGCCCCCCGTGGGTGGAACCCCGAAGCGTCGTTCCCGTACACCAGTTGATGCCCATCTTGCGGAGGGTCGCCTGTCAGGTCCATAAATAACAGAAAAAGGGGAGATGCGGATTCCGCATGCCCAATTGGCATAACTGTCCCTCACGGTGGTCACACCGGGCGAGGCAGACCCCTGGTCACTGAGCTCTGTGAGTACAGAAATTGGGGGGGGGGCGGATTAATAATCATAGGGTTGATTCACCCATGTCTGACCTGACCGGTGATTCTGCTGAGGAAGGAGAATCACTAAACTCCGTTACGCATTAAGCAATTACTCACTCGCAGTTAAGCCTAATCCTTGGTGCAAATAGTGGCCATATTTACCTTGGTGTAAACCCCGAACAATAGACTTCCCCTGTCAGTGTTTGCCCCAGTTAATTAACTTCCCCAAGAGAGATTTCCCATTAACCAGGGTAAATGGGTGATATGATTTTCTGTCAGATGACGATCGCATCACACGCTGCCTTGAATTCCTATAAATGATGATGTCTTTTCCTCAATAAACCACTGGTCTTCGCTCCATCTTGTCTCGTGTCGTTCCTTTGACCAGTCTCCTCCGGGATCCTAAGGGCCTCCTCACGGCCCCAATCCAACACTTACCGCGGGCTGCAAGGCAGCCCCCGGTAAGGGAAGCCCACACACACACACGCCCTGCCACTAGGCTTCCTTACCGCAGGCCGCAAGGCAGCCCCTGGTAAGAGAAGCCCACACACACCCTGCTGCTGGGCTTCCTTACCTCGAGCCAGCCAGGGAAGCCAGCCTCTCTCTCTCTCTCTCTCTCTCTCTCTCACACACACACACACACACACACACACACACACGCAGCTTCTCTTTCTCTCTCTCTCTCTCTCACACACACACAGCTTCTCTTTATCTCTCTCTCTGTCACGCACACAGCTTCTCTCTCTCTCTCACACACACACACACACACACACACAGCTTCTCTTTCTCTCTCTCTCTCACACACACAGCTTCTCTCTCTCTCACACACACACACACACAGTTTCTGTTTCTCTCTCACACACACACAGCTTCTCTTTCTTTCTCTCTCTCTCTCACACACAGCTTCTCTTTCTTTCTCTCTCTCACACACACTCACACATATTCCTCTTCTGCTCCTTTCCCTAATGAGCTCTCTCTCACACACACACATACACAAAGCTTTTCTTTCTCTCTCTCTCACACACACACAGCTTCTCTTTCTCTCTCACACACACACACACAGCTTCTCTTTCTCTCTCTCACACACACAGCTTCTTTCTTTCTCTCTCTCTCTCACACACACAGCTTCTCTTTCTCTCTCACACACACACACAGCTTCTCTCTCTCTCACACACACACACACACACACACACATATTCCTCTTCTCCTTTCCCTAATGAGCTCTCTCTCACACACACACACACAAACACACACACAGCTTCTCTCTCTCTCTCTCTCTCTCTCTCACACACACACACACACACACACATACACACGACACTCCTGCATTGCCATACATTTTTATTATGTGTGTTGGTGATTGGAGTGGTATTCTATGGGTCGTGGTGGTTGTGCACACCCAAAACCACCCTTAACCACCAACACACACTTTTGAAAAAAGACACATTATAAAACATTATTTGGTAAAATAAAAAAAGGAAAAATATATCATCCTTTGTTCTTTATTTTAATCCCCCCCCAAAAAAAAAACAACAACACACACACACACACCCAACTGATCACAGTTTATAACAGCCCGGCAACGCCATCCTCCTCAGTCCACACAACTCTGTACCCATTGTATCTACAATGCCATCTAGCCATCACATCCTTGGCCGTCCCTTTTTCTTTTGCCCACCTCCTTCCCCAGCATTAAGGCCTTCTCAAGTGAATCCTCTCTTTTCATTTGATGTCCAAAATACTTCAGCTTCATCTTTACTATTTGATCTTATAATGAGCACTCAGGGCTAATCTCTTCTACTATTGACCTATTTGTTCTTCTCGCTGTCCAAGGGACTCTCAAAACTCTCCTCCAGCACCACATCTCAAAGGCATCTATTTTTCTTCGCTCAGCCTTTCTAATCTTAACCTATAAATCCAAGGGTTCACCGTTGGAACTGGCTATAGGTTGCTATGCCTCGCCCGACTTGCCTGCACTCACCCTTCGTGCACACGGCCGATCTGGGTACGCAGGTCAACGAAGGATTGAAAAAACCGGCAGTGGGGCAACAGCCCCACAAACGCGAAGGAAGGGAAACAACTTCACTTCCCAACATTCCTTGCGCCGCGCCGCGCCAGAGCCAATCAGGCTGAGAGGCTCTCGCACGGGGCAGCGTTCGGAAACGCGCCGCAGCCAATCAAAATAAAACCATTTTAAAAAAACGCAGCACAAACAGAAAGCACCAACCCATTACTACAAGCCCCAGCATCCTGCGCGCCATGAGCACGCAGAACGCTGAGGAAACCGGCGCCCGAAAAATTAAAAAGAAAAACAACTCACCGCGTCACAGCCAAGCACACACCAGCCGGCTTTCTATCCCTCCCTGAAGGACCCGACTGGAGTTTCCCCTTTAATATCAGTGGGTGGGGGTTGTGATCCCCCTCTCCGCTGGCTAACCTACCGTTGGGAGGTTTGTGGGGACAAAAGGGGAATGTTTCCCAAACCCTTCTGGACTCAGGACACCAGGGAGAGGGGATCGATTCCCACCCCCCTCCTTAAAAAAACTCCGTCTTTTCTACTCTTTAAAAACGGAGTTATTTTAAGGAGGGGGGAGGGAATCGATCCACTGTGCCTGGTGTACTGGGTCCAGAAGAGTTGGGGGGACATACCTCTTTTGTCCCCACAAACCTCCCAACCCCAGGGGAGCAAGCGGAGAGGGGGGTCGCAAGCCCCACCCACTGATATTAAAGGGGAAACCCCGATCTACTTTCACAACTACACACAAAAAAGCACCATAAAACAATAAAGCCACCCTCCCCACCACCTAACCCACCCTTAATAACCCACAACGACCATGCCCCCCTCCCCACCACCTAGCCCACCCTTCCTAACCCCCAACGACCATGCCCCCCTCCCCACCACCTAGCCCACCCTTCCTAACCCCCAACGACCATGCCCCCCTCCCCACCACCTAGCCCACCCTTCCAAACCCCCAATGACCACGTACCTTCCCCACCACCAAACAAATAATTTTTTAAAAATTACTAAAAACACTCAAACACAGCCAAAAATACACAAAAACAAAAACACCAAAAACAATACGAAGTAAACAAAGACACAATCAAAAACAAAACAGACAAAAAATACAAACTCCAACCCCCCCGCTCCCCCCACACACACACACACACAAAACAAAGAAAACAAGCAAACTTACCAGAACACGTGCTACCTACACCAGGACTGGAAAAGAAATGAATACAGAAAGACCCTACTTACCAGAAGAAGCTCCACCCAGAGGCCAGGAGAGAAACAAAAGTCAAAATACAATAACCCCTACCAGCACCACCTGCTGGCCACAATAGTAAAAACAATTCAAAAACACACAACAGCCCCAAACAAAACACAAACTCACAATTTTACACAAAAGGTCACACCAAAAAAACCAAGTAAAAAAAATTACACTAAACACACTGTCACACAAATCACAAATATATATATGTCAATAAAATACAATAGAAACTTTAAAAAATCCTGTGCTGAGTTATTATATCATACTTTCTTCTTTTATTAATCCTCAAAAAACCCAAAAAAGCAGATCACAGTTAATAACAGCCAAGCCAAACAAATTTAACATAAATAAACATTTAAAAAATTAAAATTACAGACTAAGCAATTTTTTTAAAAAAACAACACAATTTAACCTTCCAACACAATGTAACACTATTGCAAAAAAAAAAAAGGCTCATTTTTAATTAAAAAACCCGGGGGGGAAGCCTTGCTAGTGGTCCATAAAAAAAACCTCATTTTAAACAGCCTGGCAACGCCGGGTAATCTCTGCTAGTTACTCAATAAGTTAATGAAATTATTTTTTTAACAATTTAAATAAAATTCTTAAAATCCTTGTTAAATATTTAACAGATAAGGGGTGACTATTTTATTTTATTTTTGGCAATGAATTACTTGAAGATCCTGGACATAAGTGTTTGCATTCATGATGACCTGCTACAGGGCATTGAAAATTAAGCATTGACCAACTGAAATATCTCTTCTCTCCCCCCCCCCCCCCTTTCTTTGCTCTCTTACAGTTCAGCTACCACCCAGCCAAGTTTCTCGGGGAGTCAAAGAGTTGAAGTCCTTGTCTTTAAACTCCTTAAGGACTGGCACTTCTGTTCTGCCACCAGCACTTTCTACCAAATCTCCCAAAGCAAGACTTTCTCATAGTCACCTGCTGTATTCTTTTCTGCCAGAGCTATCAGCAGAGCCTCTTCGAACAAGCAAAGTCCTCCCTGCCATTCCAAGTCAGAAGGGATCTGGCCTCAGAGGAGAAGCACTGAAGCAATCTCATTGCAAACCAGATGGCGACCATTAGGTTGTAAGTCCATAGGGTTCAAGAACTGGTGTTTCAAAACCTTTCAAAATGTGCTTCTGTGGTCATGCCTTATGAGAAAGTTGGTAAACAATATTTGTCAGAGCAATCTATTTGGTACATTCATTTAACTTACTAAAGAATTGCTCATAAACGTATTATGGATACAGAAGACAGAGGGGGGGAAGCAATCACTCCATATCACTCTTTAGAACAGGGGTGCCCAAACTATGGCCCGTGGGCGGGATCCGTCCTTGATGCCAATTCATCCGGCCCACACTACCCTTGTCGCTCCCAGAAGCAGGAGTAAAATGTGCTTGTACGGGCGCGTTTTACTTCTGCTTCCGGGAGCGACGAGGGCGACGTGAGCTGGATGAATTGGCATCAAGGGCGGATCCCGCCCACGGGCCAAAGTTTTGGCAGCCCTGGTTTAAGCATAGAAAATGGCAGCTTAAAATCTATCTCATCCTGTTGCAAAACAGATTGTAAGGCACATTTTTCTTCCACTTCTGGTGGGAGGAACCACATAACCTGCCCGCTGAACTACATGACTGGCCTGCACCCAAACGTTTGGGCACCCCTGCTTTAGAAGTTAAATGATGTGACAGTTTTCCTTCTAAGATGCATCCCTATGTGTTTATCATTTAGCTTGCCTACGTCTAATGCAGGGCTGATTTATGCACAGAGTTAAATCCAATTTTAAACGTTAGTGTCCCATACATATCAATGGGTCTTTCTAACCAGAACTGGAACTAGATTTAGCCAATACTATCTACCTTCTGGAAATAACTGCAAAGGATTTACCTGTATGGGCACTCTCAAACTACATCAGATGCCACGTATTACATTTTACTGACTTTTAATTCATACAGGAGCAGTGTTTACGTGCCCAAGCAGCAAGCATGTTTGAATGCAGTTAAGGACTTTTAAACATGGTGTCTCCATATATAGTACTTGTTCAGGTAAATGCCTATCAGATTCTCATGTTTAAATCAGCTCTTAATGTCATTGACCTTAAAGTGGCATTGATTGCAGCAGGAAATAAGTGCACTTTTTATAAATTCTAGATTTTATCCTGAGTATTGGCAAAGGTTTACTATAACTCCAAACAACTAATAAAACAAAGACACATCTTCTGAAATGAAAATAATTATGTTTTTTAACTCCTAGGTATATTCCTAATTTAATATTTCTTGATGCTGATTGTTAAGAGGTATGTACTAACTGTACAAAGTGCTGCTCCTTCTAATCTCCATATGCTAGAAATAGCACAGACAAAGTTAGGTCAAAGAACAGTGTTGGGTTTGTTCTCAGTTTGTTTGAGTGGAAAGAAAGTTACAGTACCTGTATATGCATTCTGCAAACTGGCTTTGCTTCCTCACAGTCAATTTAAGAGGTTATCTTCATTATAGCTTTTTAAACTTCTGTAGCAGCATTACTGTAATGAGCTATCCACAACTATTCCAATCCATCAACATACTCTTAATAAATGACCACTGGTCTGTTTGCTACAACATTTTTACCATCATCGTTTATAATAATAAAATCTTGGAACTACACAATACTTAAAAGCATCGAAACTCTGCCAGCAAGTATAACAATATAAAATTGACAATAAAGAAGAATTTTTAAAATCCCTATCACTAATGGCCTTGTTGCTCACAATTATCATATCTTGTAATAAACCCATGTATTTTTGTTTGACACTTACACATTGCACATTGCAACATCAGCATATAAACTAAAATTCAGCAGAACAAATATTAACTAGTTTCAATTACTGTAAGATTTGAAAACTTGGATGTATTTGATTACAACTGTGCAACCAAAAACATGCAAGCCAAATCTGTTTAATTTTAATTTTAATTTAATAGTCATATTTATATATACCGCCCACTCAGGCAGAACCCGACTCAGGGCGGCATTACAACAAGTTCTAAAAACACATAAAAACACTTTAAAAGATCCATATCCCACCCACTTTAAAAGACCCATATCCCACCCACCCATCCCACCCACTATAAAAAGAAGAAGAGAGAGTTCTTAATTCTTTACATAAGCCAGCAGACGGTGACCGTGTTCCCATTCGGGCCCCACACCTGTCCTGCCAGCCAGGTCTTCAATCCTTTCCTGAAGGGCAGCAATTCTCTTTGAAGTCTTAGATCTGTTGGCAGGAGGTTCCAGAGAGTTGGTGCGGACACGGAGAAGGCCCTCCTTCGGGTGCTGGACAGATGTGCACCCCTAACTGATGGCACCATTAGAGAGCCCCTTCAGTCCGCTCTGGTTGGACGGGCAGACACTCTTGGGACGATGCGGTCTCTAAGGTATCCTGGCCCACTGCCATATAGGGCTTTAAAGGTCAAAACCAGCAACCTTGAATTGCACCAGGAGACAAACTGGTAACTAGTGCAGCTCCCGAAGTAGCGGTGAGGCATGGGCATATCGCCCACATGCCATCACCACCCGGGCTGCCGCATTCTGGACCAGCTGCAGCCTCCAAATGGTCGTCAAGGGCAGCCCCATGTAGAGCGCATTACAATAATCTAGTCGGGAAGTGACCAGAGCATGGGTGACCATAAGCAAGGAGCCCCGGTCCAGGAGCATGCGCAACTGGCGAATCACCCGAAGTTGGGCAAAAGCCCTCCTGGCCACAGCCACTACCTGTTCTTCTAGCAGCAGCCGCGAGTCCAGAAGGACCCCCAAGTTGCGCACTGGGTCTGTCTGGGGCAAAACAGCCCCATCCAGTACCAAAGATGGTAACTCCCTGGATAACACGGGGCCCCTTATCCACAGTCACTCTGTCTTGCTGGGATTCAGCCGAAGCCCATTGGCCCCCATCCAGACCCCAACGGCCTCCAGGCATCCGGATAGGATTTCAACAGCATCACGGGCCGAGATGTACAACTGAGTGTCATCCGCGTACTGATGGTACCGCACCCCTTGGGAACGAATGATGTCATTCAAATTGGAATAATCAGAGTGGCATAAAAATTAAAATAGAAACAAATGACCTGTTATGTAAGGTTCTGTCTTTACATTCACTGATGTTTAAGGCATGAGGTAGATTGATATTGTTTTGTAAAGGGCAAAATGAGGTTTATTTTGTCCATCCCTTAGCTATACAAAAAGAACATTTGTCAAGAGAACGATAGAAGCACATTTCTATGCTGTGCACAAGTGTTTAAAGCTCACGTGGCTTCTGTTCTTTCATGAGAACACAAGACAGTGTTCTCATTTTATAAAGTACTAGCATATTTTGCCCGGCGGTGCCGGGCTGTTTTAAATTGTGTTGGATAGTAACGGGTTTCATTTTTTTCTTGTACAAATGGTGCTGGGCTGTATAAAATGGTGTTGAAAGGTTTTGTGATTTTGTGGCTTCGAGGCGCTGCGTCCGCCTGCAGCGGACTTGCGCTCCCAGTGTGTGTTTTATTTTTATTTTTTGTGCGCCAGCTTCCTTAGTGCCGGGCTCTTTAAATTGGTTTTTGAAGGTTTTTGTTTTTTGTTTATGCAATTTTTTTATTTTATTTTTATTTTACATTTTTTTAATTTAAAATTTAATTTTGTTTTATGCAAATTTTATTTTAATTTATTTGATTTAAATTATTATTTTTAATTTAAAATTTAATTTTGTTTTTTTAAATCTTTATTTTTATGCATTTTTATTTTTTGTTTTGGTTTTTTGGGTTTTTTTAGTGAAAAGTGATTTCTGGGGGTTTTTTGGTATTTTTTGAGATTAGTGTGAATATTTTTGAATTTTTGGCTAACTTATTTGATTTGTTTGGGAATTAATCTTTTATTTTTAAATATTTTTGAATGTTTTTTTCTCTTGTGGCCTCTGGGTGGGGGTGGTGAGCTTTGCTTCCTCTCTACAATTCTTCTCTTCTGTCCTCTGGGTACTTCCGGTAAGTGTTTCCTTTCTTTGTGCTCATTTGAGTTCTGGTCGTCATGAAGTCAAGACGTCTCTTGGTAGGCTCTCTGTTGTTGTTGTTTTTTTGGGGGGTTGAGTTTTTTTTGGGGGGTCTGTGTGTTTTTTATTGTTTGTTTTTGGCTGTTTTGTGTTTTTCTATTTTTGATTTGTGTTTTTGAGTGTTTTTGGTTTGTGTTTTTCTGCTTACTTTTTTAGGTGGGGGCCTCTCGTTTTCACGGGCCATGCTGGGTGGCCCGTGGGAACGAAGCGCAGCGGCGGCGGGGGTGCCTTTCGTTTTCATGGGCCATGCTGGGTGGCCCGTGGGAACGAAGTGCAGCGGCGGTGGTTTTTTTTTACTTTTTTACTTTTTGCGCGCCGGCTGCCTCAGCGTTCTGCGTGCTCATGGCGCGCAGGATGCTGGGGCTTGTAGTTTTGGCTGCGTGTGTTTGATTACTGCAGCAGGTTTTTTTCTGCAGCTTTTTTTTTGATTGGCCGCGGCACGTTTCTGAACGTTCCTTTTGCCACGCCGTTCAGCCTGATTGGCTCTGGCGCGGCGTGGCGCAAGGAACGTTGGGAATTGAAGTTCCCCCTTTTTTTTGCGTCCGGGGGGCTCCTGCCCCCGGGCCGAAAATTTCAACCCGACAGTTACCTGCGAACCCCGTTCAGGCGAGTGCACGAAGGCTCGGGAAAGTTCAGTGAGTGATTTGGAGAACCATAACTCAGACAAGAACAAATACTGAAGCTGAAGCTCAAGTACTTCGACTACCAAATGTGACTGGCTGTTTGGCTATAAGCAGAGATGAGCACCAGCCACCAGAGTTGGATACGACTGGCTTTCAAACAAGGGGAACCTTTACCTAGGCAACTTTAATGTCGGGTGGTGCTCTGGATAAATAATTTTCTTGTTTCCCCCCACTTTTGTTGACATCTTTAATTCCTTCTGTCAAATCTATGAAGATACCTACAAATTCTGCAAAAATAATATAAAACAGGAAAATAGAGGAGAGGAAGTTGAAACTGTCAACCATCTACACTGGCCCAATTACAACTGGTACTGTTATTCTCAGAATGGAGATAAGTATCTTGTGCTTCCCTATCATGTAGCCATCAGAGGAGCTTTTGAAGAAGACAAAAAAAAAAGAAGCCAGATTCAGCCAACAGACTTCCTTTAAAGCTAATATTAAAATATAGCAGAGAGTAAATAAAACAAAAAGACAAAAACCTTGTGGTACTTTAAAGACCAACTGTTGTAGTTTAATGTTAGCTTTCGTGGATCAAGTCCACTTCATCAGACCACGTTTTGTGGACCTGATCCATGAAAGATTACATTAAAATAAAGCAATCAGTCTTTAAAGTGGCACGACGTCGTTTTGTTTTATTTACTCTCTGATATGCTTGGAACACAGATTAACATGACTACCATTTCAAAAATTAAAATATAGCAGTCTTTATGGTGTCACAATATTGTCATCTTTGTTTTGTTTCTTTCCTGATAGACCTCCTTTAGTGGATAACACATATAGTTCCTTGTTTGCCTTTATACACAAAAAGGAATATGTTACAGTACAAATCACTCAGGTCAGAAAAGCTTAACTTTATTTGAATCTAAATTAGGTTAAATAAACATTTCACAAGCATTTGCATCTTACCAGCCCTTTTCAGAAATTATTCTGGGTTGAAAGGATTTTTGCAGAAGAAACTCCACTCAGGGAATGCCCAAATGAGGCTCCTTTCATGTCCCCAAGAGCTAGGACAGAGACGGGCACTCAATCTGTCAGGCAGTGCCCGGGTCTCAAACTGCTAATTTGGCAGCCTTCCAGCTAACAAGGCAAGTTTCTTAACCACCACAGCCCCTCCAGCAGAAATGATCTGTGCAGAGTCAGACCCTTTCTCTTTACATAAAGAATGTTGAAACTGGCCTGAGCTGCAGGGACTCTGCATTTGTTTAGGGCAAAGATGGGAAAACTGTGGCGTTTGGCCTGTATGCCACTCTCCGGGAATGTTTTGGTTGCCCTCTGCCTAATATGATTCCCTTGTTCCTGCCTCCCAAAATAGTTTTCCCAGTTAAAAAAAAGGGAAGGATCATTTCTGGAAGTCTTTATCTTTTAAACAGTTTCCAGGGCCTCTCTGTGGGTTTCAACACCCAAACCATCCATTTGTCATTACCAGAAATGGACTTTCAGCCAAGTCATGGTCAATATAAGCCCTGTCGCATCCAAGAAGCAAAACTTATCCCTTATATTCACATAAATTGCCCATCTGTAGTATACTGGGGGAAATGTTGCTTGACACAGTCATATCCATATCCCTTTTTGCCCAGCCATGGGTAGTGGTGGCCAACTTTGGCACTCCAGGAGCTCTTGAACTTCAGATCCCAGAAGCCCTGATCAGCTGGTGTGCTGACTTGGGCTTCTGGGAATTGAAGTCCTAGAACACCTGGAGTGCCAAGGTTGGCCACTGCTGGATTAGGGCTACTGACACATTGTGTGTATGTTGGCTGTTTAATCTTAACAACACTTAATCTTGAGGACAGTTATGAGTAAATTATATAAAAATGAAGAACCACTACCGAATTTAGCTGTTATTGTACAAAGGTAGGGACACGTTTCTGGTTGCCACCTGACTACTTTTTGAAGGTTGGCATGGGCAGGAGAAGGAAAACCACCTTTCCCTGTGCCAGCCCCCCCCACCCCAAACTTTCCTATATGTGGCTTTGCTTGGTCTATGCCGTGGTATTCCTGTCACATAACAAAAATGTCATATTCCTTGTTTTGACTCGTTGGAATGAAAAATTACTCCTTTTCGGGTTTTTCTAGTGGCAAAGGTGCCAAATTTCAGACTTATAATTAGTACTAGCATATTTTGCCCGGCGGTGCCGGGCTGTTTTAAATTGTGTTGGATAGTAACGGGTTTCATTTTTTTCTTGTACAAATGGTGCTGGGCTGTATAAAATGGTGTTGAAAGGTTTTGTGATTTTGTGGCTTCGAGGCGCTGCGTCCGCCTGCAGCGGACTTGCGCTCCCAGTGTGTGTTTTATTTTTATTTTTTGTGCGCCAGCTTCCTTAGTGCCGGGCTCTTTAAATTGGTTTTTGAAGGTTTTTGTTTTTTGTTTATGCAATTTTTTATTTTATTTTTATTTTACATTTTTTTAATTTAAAATTTAATTTTGTTTTATGCAAATTTTATTTTAATTTATTTGATTTAAATTATTATTTTTAATTTAAAATTTAATTTTGTTTTTTTAAATCTTTATTTTTATGCATTTTTATTTTTTGGTTTGGTTTTTTGGTTTTTTTAGTGAAAAGTGATTTTTGGGGTTTTTTTGGTATTTTTTGAGATTAGTGTGAATATTTTTGAATTTTTGGCTAACTTATTTGATTTGTTTGGGAATTAATCTTTTATTTTTAAATATTTTTGAATGTTTTTTTCTCTTGTGGCCTCTGGGTGGGGGTGGTGAGCTTTGCTTCCTCTCTACAATTCTTCTCTTCTGTCCTCTGGGTACTTCCGGTAAGTGTTTCCTTTCTTTGCTCATTTGAGTTCTGGTCGTCATGAAGTCAAGACGTCTCTTGGTAGGCTCTCTGTTGTTGTTGTTTTTTGGGGGGGTTGAGTTTTTGGGGGGGGTCTGTGTGTTTTTTATTGTTTGTTTTTGGCTGTTTTGTGTTTTTCTATTTTTGATTTGTGTTTTTGAGTGTTTTGGTTTGTGTTTTTCTGCTTACTTTTTTAGGTGGGGGCCTCTCGTTTTCACGGGCCATGCTGGGTGGCCCATGGGAACGAAGCGCAGCGGCGGCGGGGGTGCCTTTCGTTTTCATGGGCCATGCTGGGTGGCCCGTGGGAACGAAGTGCAGCGGCGGCGGTTTTTTTTACTTTTTGCGCGCCGGCTGCCTCAGCGTTCTGCGTGCTCATGGCGCGCAGGATGCTGGGGCTTGTAGTTTTGGCTGCGTGTGTTTGATTACTGCAGCAGGTTTTTTTCTGCAGCTTTTTTTTTTATTGGCCGCGGCACGTTTCTGAACGTTCCTTTTGCCACGCCGTTCAGCCTGATTGGCTCTGGCGCGGCGTGGCGCAAGGAACGTTGGGAATTGAAGTTCCCTTTTTTTTTTGCGTCCGGGGGGCTCCTGCCCCCGGGCCGAAAATTTCAACCCGACAGTTACCTGTGAACCCCGTTCAGGCGAGTGCATGAAGGCTCGGACGGGGTTAGTGGGGCCTGGTGCAACATCCTTTGTCACATTCCAACGGTTAACACACCATTTTATAGGTATAGATTTTTGTAGGTGAAACATATCTGGTTACCAAAACAAGAGCAACAAAATATTCTATAGTTTTCAAGATATCCAAACTTGAACTACTTCTTATGCTCTTTTGGTTCTAACTCTGGGGCTCCCTTTTAAAAAGTACATTATTTCATTTGTTTTGCAAGAATATACTACAGTATATGGCAGGGGTACTGTTGAGTCCGAAGGTAATTAGCAATGCGACAGCAAGTTTGGGGTTAACATCAGTGATTTATTGTCAGTTCATATACTGCTGCAGGGATAATTAGGACTGGGGAATAAGGGACGAGGTAGCAACTTATATACACAGCTAATGGCAGTTACAGTGATACAATTGCCCGGGCTTTTGCTAACACGGGAAACCTGTGTTAAACCAATCAGAGTACATTGATAACATATGAAAGTGGCGCCTTACAAAAAAGGGTGCGCTGTTACAGCAAAGACTTAATGGCGATTACAGATTTAAAGCAAAATAACATTTGGACACAACAGGTACCCAAACTTTTCGGGCCATGGGCTGGTCATATGGTTCAGGGGGCCAGTCGCTATGGCCCATGGGCCGGAACTGGCCCCCAATGCCAATTCATCCAGCCCACGATGACCTCTGTATGGATGTGTTTTACTTCTGTTTCTGGGAGTGACAGGGGCTTCACGAGTCGGATGAATTGGCATTGGTTTCCAGATCCAGATCCTGCCCACGGGCCTTAGTTTGAGCACCCCTGGTTTATAGGAGGAGAGTCTGGCATTGGTAGATGTTTATCCAAGCCAATACCAGCACATAAGCCAAAGTAAATCAGCTTATATATGCAATGGACTATCAAGCAGCATTTTGCTATTAAAGAAAAACCAATTTCAAACCTTGAACCAGGCCCATAAAATTGCCAAAATCTCTCTACTATTAAGACTGCCATACTAGACAACAAAACCTCACCTTCATATTTATGTTAGAGACAAGTGAGCTGCATCAACTAACCAAGGCCTTATCTACACATAGCTATTGGAATGGGCTAAACAGAATTACTAGGAGACCCAATATGCCATTTGGTGTGATCTTAGTTTTAAAATGGCATATAGAACTTAAGTAATCTTTTTGTTGTTGTTGTCCTCAACACTCTGCTGTCAATTTGCCCATATTATGAAGTGGTTTAAGAAGAGAGCCACTTTATGATATTGGTAAATAAAATGGTTCCTTGGCTCCATGGGGTGGCCATGGAAGCAAAATAATTTAAACATTATATATGTGTATTACAAGTTAGATATCTACTAGGTATTATGTATTATATATTCTTACCTAATACACATATCTAGCTTCTTGGATAAATCTGCACATTTGCTGATTTCCCGGAGCAAAGCCACAGATCTCTTTATAGGTTTAGAGCAGAAAAATGTGAAGGCAAGTCTCAGTCTTGATATTAGCAAAAATAGGAGAATGAATGTTAAAATGTCACCTTGTTACCAGCTAGTTAACATAACTTTCCTGAGCTCTTCAAAAAGCACAGCTACAAAGGAACTACTTAACAATCTACAAATATGAGCAGAGTGACAATTTTCTTATTTCATTTTCTTCTCTTGTTCTCTATTTTATCTTCCATCTAGGCACCCTAGCACAACAGCACTGTCACCGAGCTGTTGTTTTTTTAAATGTATGTTCTGCTGGAAGAGCAAAGGCTCAGTTTTCTGAATCAGTTCAAGCAATCGCACTGCCTGAACCAGCGTGAATGGAGCTGGTAGTAAAAATGTAGAAGCCCCAGCAGAGGAGGCAAAAACTATAAATGGTGGGGAAGGAATCTCCAGACTGGTTCACATTTGCTTTTACACCATATGATCAATGAGAAAAAAAAATGAGATCAACCTGACCCAATCCTATAGCATTTCCCACATTTTGCCAATGTGGTCACATCTTTAATGAGCTTGGTTATATCTAGTCTAATTTTGGAATTATTTGCTTTAATCATCTTTGTCCAATGAAGAGCTCTGGAGGACTCAAAAGCTTTTCTTATTTGAGGTATAGCCCAAGCCAGAATTTTGTTTAGTTTGGTTTTTATTTAAAGCAAAACAAAGCAATCACACTTATATACTGCCCCATAGCGTTTAGTGAACTCTCTGGGTGGTTCACACATGAATTAGCATTTTGCCCCCAAGATGCTGGGTACTCATTTTACCAACCTTGGAAGGATAGAAGACTGAGTCAATCTTGAGCCCTGGTCAGGATCGAACTCACAAGTTCTTGGTTGCAGTACAGCAGTTTAACCACTGCACCACCAGGGCTCCTTACATTTACAGCTAACATGCAAATGATATGATCAGATTAGTGCTGAAAGGGAACATAGTTGAAATGCCGCTGTTCTATTGAAGTGTTTTTCACACATTAAAGCAGTAGTAAAGGAAATGATTTGTGGTCAGAAACTTGCGTAACATTGTACATAAAGGTTCGCATTTGTTTATCATCTCTTATCAGCCATTCTAGTTTTTGCTGACATATTTAAGGTAGGTCCTTACTTCCTATTTTTGTTATGTACAGAAAAGAACACTTAGCAGAAATAGAGTTTTGTACAAACTTAAATCCAGGATTTGAAAAATAGCTCTCTTGTTCAAATCCATAGCTCAGAGTTTAGAATTAATTTTCTATTTTCTGTCAGGAAAACAAATATGTAAATAACAGTGATGCATTTAACTAAACCCTAAAACACACACATAATCCTAGATTCCTTGCAATGTCAGAGACCAGATAAAGAACTATCATTAGTTCTTAGAATTCCATCCATGTTAAATGTTAACCTCTAAAATTATTTTTCCTAAAGAAATGCAACCAAAAACAACAACTTCTGTAATCACAATAATTAAGTCTGGAATAATTCTGATATAATTAATCAATGCAAAAATAATGCATTGCAAAAACATATTCACAAGTAGCACCTTAAGAGTCTAAAACTAACTTTTAAAAGCTCTGCTCGTTCAATTGGATCCATGGGAAAATGATTTTGGTTAGATTTAACTCAATGAACAGCTGTGTTTTGTGAATATTTTCTTCCCTGCCTCCCATAACCACAAAGGAGAGGACACTGACACTTTGAGAGATGATGCTGGGGGGGGGGGGAATGAATAGAGGAGGAAAGAAAACCAAAATGTCCTTATTGCCAAGGCAATCTTTTGATACCCCCTTGCTTTATGCCTATTGCTGACACTTGACTAATCATGGCATAAGATGGCAAGAGATGTCCAGATGCAATTATTGATACAAAACATTGCTTTTTATAAACTGTAAATCTGAATGCACATTTTCAGCCATGTTCACTGACAACATTCTCATTCATTACAGGTGCCATTAGCATTGGACCAAACAAACTTGCTTTAATGTGTTACCAGAGCATGAAAACATTGTTAAACAACAACAAACAGTATCTTGGCTTGAAACAGATATACTGTATGTTTCTTTTCCACGAATCAAAACAAAGGCAGTAGAGAACTAAATTTGGTTGGGTTTGAAATAAACACAAGTTCGGTAGACACTAGCTGGACCTCCCTCCCTCCCTCCATAAATAGGTAAAGAAAGCTAGAGACTGGCACCTGAGTCCTGCCCCGTCTACTTTTGGGATAAAAGCAGTTATGGTGCCTTTGCAGAATGTCCTCAATAAAACAGGGAGGTTTGGAGAGAAGGCTATGGGGCTCATATGCACACATGCCAAGCTTCCTCCATATTAGGGTAGATACTGTCCTGGCCTTGCTCCACCCCCTGAAGATACTCTATCTTGTCTGTTCTCCCAGTCATTTGACTTCTGGCTCATTTGGACTAAGCTTTCATCATCTGGTCTGAACCTTCTTCCCCAGCTTGATTTGGTTTTGGACTCTGGACTGAGATATGGTTACTATTTTGCCTGTTACCTGGTTGTCCTGGCATTTGTGTTAGCTGCCCATGCCTTGACTATGACAGTACAGTCCAAAGCCAGTCTTCTAGCCCCAAATGAAATTTATGAGGGTCTTTAGTGTAGGAGAGGGAATGTGGTGGCTTAGTGGTTAACTTGACGACTGGAAGGTTGGCACATCAGCAGTTCGGGACTTGAGTGATGCATGACAGAGTGAGCTTCCGTCTCTGCCCCATCTCCTGCCAACCTAGCAGATCAAAAGGAAGAAATTGCAAGTAGATAAATAGGGAGCACTTCGGTGGGAAGGTAACAGCGTTCCGTGCGTTTAGTCATGCCTGCCACATGCCTATGGAAACGTCTGCAGAAGCAGACAGTGCTGGCTCTTCGGCTATAAACAGAGAAGAGCACTGAAGCCTAGAGTTGGATATGACTGGCTTTCGAGCAAGGGCAACCTTTACCTTTACCTTAGTTCAGGAGTTCCCTCCAACCCCACAATCTCCAGAATTTAGTTGGAGACTGGTGTTTTCATATTTTGCCCAAAGTACTGAAATATTTAAGGTCAGACTTGATGTTCTGGGTTGTGGTAAACTACCACGGCTACCTGGTTTTTCTTTGTCGATCATAATTTTTAATGCCAGTAGGGATGAATTTCTCTAGTAATCTGATAGCTTCCTTGCCAAGAATCCTGATCTTTATAATCACCTCTGCTGAGAAATGGTTGTATAAATATAGTTCAGTTTGGCCACTGAACTCAGATTGCATATGGGAAGGCAAATGTGAATATCTCCTCGTGAATATATTCCCCTTGCTATTGGTCTGGCAAGATAAAGAAAAGATTTCTTAGAAACTGTTTATTATTTCCCAAACTTATTCCTTTCCCCGAAACAGTACATCTATTGCCTGACTTGATTCATATTTTTTACATTAATTCATATATAATATAAATTGGGTCAAAATTAAACATTGCAAGGGAAATGTAATATGGATGAGAGTTGTTTTGGGAGGGAGAATGCTTGAGCTTTCCGTATTTCTGCAAACACCACATGTTCACCAGGATGTAAAATAAATATTTTGTTTAGTTTTTTTTACCCACTAAGCTCAAATATTGGGAGAAAAATAGAGGGCAGGGGGCAGAAGGCAGTTTCTGGGAGAACTCCCTCTCAATTGATTAGGCGAAAAGCCTTTCCCTCCCATACCCCCTCTATTTTAAAACTAACACAGCAAATACAGCTTTGGAGGAATATCCTCAATCATAAATGACTAAATCCTTTTGTTCCTTATGGCATGGGTGGGCAGACTAGTAGGTCTGGAGGAGCCATCTTTCGTACCACTAGTAAACCATTTTGAGAAAGAGGACTCCACACGCATGCAAAGGCTGTCAAGACTTTTTAAAAAAAAAAACCTCAGCCTTAGGTCCACAGGCATTCTTGGGCTTTAATTCCCAGAAGCCCGAGGCAGAGACTACTGGAAATTGAAGTTCAAGAACATCTGGGGATCCAAGTCTATGCAATCCTTATCTGAACAAAAATTAATTGCACAATATAGCTGAAACACATATTTTTGTAGATGGCATGAGCTCCTAGATGGCATACCTGTCAAGTATCCTGTTTTTCCCAGGAAAACCCCTTATTTTTACCCCTCTTCCCGCCCCCTCCCGTTTTATTAATGTCCCCATAATATCCCTTATTTTTTTAAAAAAAATCCTGACCAGAGCCCTCACAGGCAAAGCTGCATTATGTTTTTCCTGCCACCAGAGGTTGCTGTGGCTTTTCGCTTGTGGAAGGAGAGAGAGAAGGTGGTGGTGGGGGCCTTCTGTAGTTTCTCTTTCATTTCCCTGCCACATGGTCATGGAGGCTTCGTTTTTGCTGCTGGTCGGAGCCACCATGGGACGGGAGTCTACTCTAGGTGAGCGATATTTCATATATGGAGATTAACTCCTCAGCTGCTGGGAGGCTTGGAAACTACAGAGGTTGCTTTTTACTTTACTAATTCCCTTCCTTATGCTGGATCCGACATTCTCAGGTGTTGGTGCTTCAACTGGTTGCAGTGAGGAACAAATAGATTGGTTAATTTGGGGGAATTAATCCCTTGCTCCTCCACCCTAATTGGGGGGCGGGGGAGGGGGTCTAGCCACGTGCAGGGCTAGTTCACCCTAGGGGGCTGGTTTACTATTTTGCTCTTTGCTTCCCAGAAATTTTTTTAAATTAAAAATGAGTAAACAAGAAAGAAAACATAACAAAAGTCCCCCAAGAAGATGGGGAAAGGGTTCTTTGACCCACACAGCTTTGTGCCCATTGCATCTACAATACCATCTAGCCATCTTATTTTTGGCCACCCCCTTCTTTTGTCCTCCACCTTTCCCAGCATCAAGGTTTTCTCAAGTGAATCCTCTCTTCTCATTTGATGTCCAAAGTACTTTAGCGTCATCTTTACTATTTGACCTTTAATGAGCAGTCGTTGATTTCTTCTAGGATCGACCTATTTCTAACACCACATTTCAAAGGCAAAATGTGGCAGACATGAGTGCACAGTACCCACCAAAATGGTACCTATTTATCTATTTGCAATTTCTTGCTTTCGAACTGCTAGGTTGGCAGATGCTGGGACAGAGATTGGAGCTCACTTCATTGTGCAGTACTCATGTCTTGAACTGCTGACCTGCTGATCTTCCTCCAGTCATCAAGTTCAGTATCTTGACCATTAAGCCACTGCTGTCCCCCCCACCCACCCACCCCAAAAATGTATACTCAACTGCAGGCATGGGCTGGGCCACTGGGACAGAGAGATTCATCCCGGTGCACCCTCGTCTCTGGCACCCTGGGGCACAAATAATAATTTTATTATTTTATCCGCCCAGCACGCTGTACTTTAGATTAAGCTATTGCTACAAGCTCCTTCCTTCAGCTTGGAGCAATGGTTTATTCTAAAATGCCACGCGCCAGCCGGAGCGAGGAGCGGTGACCAAGCAGTTCCTGGGGGCAGCCTTCTCCTCGATTCTTGGTCGCCGCCCCTCACCCCTGTCCAGCACCCTCCCAAGAAGTCCACTACATCTGTTGATCAGGGATCTGGGAATTGCAGTCCAAGAACATCTGGGAGACCAAGGCTGAGAAACCCATTACATTATATCAGTGGAGACAACCTGATATATATATATATATATATATATATATATATATATATATATATATATATATATATATATATATATATATATATATATATATATATATATATATATATATATATATATATATATATAGGTGTTGGTATATTAACCTATAAAACCAAGGGTTAACCATTGGAACTTGCTATAGGTTCCTACGGCTGGCCCTACTTGCCTGCACTCACCCTTCAGGAACACGGGCGGACTGGGTCCGCAGGTCAACGAAGGATTGAGTAAAGCGGCAGTGGGGCAACAGCCCCACAAACACGAAAAAAGGAAAACAACTTCATTTCCCAATGTTCTTTGCGCCGCGCTGCGCCGCAGCCAATCAAGCTGAGAGGCGGGAGCACAAAGAACGTGGGGAAACGCGGTGCAGCCAATCAAAAACGAACCGCACAGGGGGAAAAAGAAGCACAAAGGGAAAGCACAAATGAAAAAATACAATCTCCAGTGTCCTGCGCGCCATGAGCACGCAGAACTCCTAGAAAGCCGGCGCATCCCAGGGAAGCCAGCCCCCGGTAAGTAAACCCCCCCCCCGCCACTGGGCTTCCTAACCACAGGCCGCAAGCCAGCCCCCGGTAAGGGAAGCCCACAACCCACCCACCCCCGCAGCTGGGCTTCCTTACCGCAGGCCGCAATGCAGCCCACGGTAAGGGAAGCCCACACACACCCCGCCGCTGGGCTTCCTTACCGCGGGCCGCAAGGCAGCCCACGGTAAGGGAAGGCCACACACACACCCGCTGCTGGGCTTCCTTACCACGGGCCACAAGGCAGCCCACGGTAAGGGAATCCCACCCACCCCGCCGCTGGGCTTCCTTACCATGGGCCGCAAGGCAGCCCCCGGTAAGGTAAGCCCACACACACACACACCCGCCGCTGTGCTTCCTTACCGCGGGCTCAAGGCAGCCCCCAGTAAGGGAAGCCCACAACACACACCCCGCCGCTGGGCTTCCTTACCGCAGGCCGCAAGGCAGCCCACGGTAAGGGAAGCCCACCCACCCCACCACTGGGCTTCCTTACCACGGGCCACAAGGCAGCCCACGGTAAGGGAATCCCACCCACCCCGCCGCTGGGCTTCCTTACCATGGGCCGCAAGGCAGCCCCCGGTAAGGGAAGCCCACACACACCCCTGCCGCTGGGCTTCGTTACCGCGGGCCGCAAGGCAGCCCACGGTAAGGAAAGCCCACACACAACCCCCCACTGCTGGGCTTCCTTACCGCGGGCCGCAAGGCAGCCCCCGGTAAGGGAAGCCCACACACACCCCTGCTGCTGGGCTTCCTTACCGCGGACCGCAAGGCAGCCCACGGTAAGGGAAGCCCACACACACACGCCGCTGGGTTTCCTTACCGCGGGCCGCAAGGCAGCCCCCAGTAAGGGAAGCCCACACACACCACTGCCGCTGGACTTCCTTACCGCGGGCCGCAAGGCAGCCCACGGTAAGGGAAGCCCACACACACCCTGCCGCTGGGATTCCTTACCTCGAGCCAGTCAGGGAAGCCAGCCCCTCTCTCTCTCTCACACACACACACACACACACACACACACACAGCTTCTCTTTCCATCTCTCTCTCTCTCTCTCACACAGCTTCTCTTTCTCTCTCTCTGTCACACACACAGCTTCTCTCTCTCACACACACACACAGCTTCTCTTTCTCTCTCTCTCTCACACACACACAGCTTCTCTTTCTTTCTCTTTCTCTCACACACACACAACTTCTCTTTCTTTCTCTCTCACAAACACTCACAGCTTCTTTCTCTCTCACACACACACAGCTTCTCTTTCTCTCTCTCTCACACACACACTTCTCTTTCTGTTGTGTTCTGATGGTTTACTGTACACATGGATTGCAATGTATCTGAGTCAATGTAACCTTGCCTATAGCAACAATGTAACCTTCAGCTGTATCATATAAGCCCTGTAATAGGACGCGAGCTAATGACCACCAGCTGGCAGCAGCGAGCGTCCAAGCTCTCTTGGTCCGAACTCATCAAAGGCAACAGCGCGGGAAGTTTTCCCGCCACTACCTACACCTGGACAAGAAGGGCGTGACCTGCAATGACGTCACGCAGACAGTAGCCAATGGGCTACCATGGCACCACGTTCAAATGTATTACTGCTGTATATAAAGAGCTATTGATCCGCCATTACCTCATGTTCCCTCTGTCCACGATGCAATAAACCTGAGTTAACCCAGCCCGAGGCTGTGTCCCGTGTCTTGGTTTGCATACACCAAATTGGCGACGAAGGTGGGATGATGGATCCCCACGGAACAGCCAGGGCACAGAGCGGGTTCAACATCACCAAACCGCAAGACTGGGAGCTGCTTGAGATGGACTTCCAGGCGGCACTGGTGGAACTCAGAGTCAAACAAGACGACGAGGAGAGGAAGAGGGCCATCCTCACCAGAATGCTCGGGATGGAAACCAAGCGGACGCTGGTGGGCATAATCGCTCCGAAGAAGGTGAGCGACTTTAAGGCGAGCGACATCATGAAGCTGCTGCGAGAGCGGTTCTGCCCCTCGAGGGCAATGTTTCCCGCTCGGAGCGCGTTTTGGAGGCGAGTCCAAGCGCCAGACGAGTCGGTTGAGGCATTCGTGGCCGCCATGAGGATAGCCGCCGCCCCCTGTAAATGGGGCGATATCCTGGAGATGGTCCTCAGGGACGGCGTGTTATGTGGCCTGAAAGACAAGGAGGTGCAGCGCAGCTTGATGAATAAGGAGCCGCCACCCACGCTGGCCGAAGTCATAGAGGCCGCGGAAGCCGCAGAGTCCACGAATGCCGGAGTGGACGAGATGCATCAGTGGCGTGAGTGGCGTCCTAAAGCCGGCAAGGCGGAAAATTCGGTGCACGGGAAGGCCGGACAGTCGGTGCACGCGACGCGGCGGGCCTCAAAGTCGTCTACGGAAGGCAGCGACGGCGAGGAGGTCCAGAAGGTCCGGAAGGGCGGTCGACGCTGCGAGGGTTGCGGAGCGGCCCACGAGCGCGCGAGATGCCCGTTCAGGAAGGCCGAGTGTTACACCTGCGGCCGTCGGGGGCACATCGCCAAGGCGTGCAGAAAGAGGAAAGAGGGCCGGAGGCAATCACAAGACCGCGCGGCCAGGCCGGACCGTCCAGCAAGGCCCAAAGATGGCGCCCAGACCACGAGGAAGCAGGACGGCGTGGGCCGCGTCTCGGACAGCAGCGAGGACGACGCCTCAGTGTTCAGCGTGTCCGCGGGACAGTCCCATTACTTCGTTGAGGTATTAGTACAAGGGGCCCCCATTAAGATGGAAATTGACTCGGGGTCCTCCTTTTCCATAATTCCCCAGAAAGAGTTCCTGAAAATCGACCCCCACGTGCGGCCAAAGCTTAAAGCGTTGAGGTCCACACTACGAGACGTACAGGGAAACAACATTCCGGTATTGGGGGTTGGGAAGTTTCGGGTCAATTTTAAGAGACATTCTGCGGAACTGCCCCTAGTTGTCCTGAAAGGGGGAAGCTGTAGCCTCCTGGGAACACAGTGGTTTCAGCCCTTAGGGTTGTTCATAGGGGGGGTGCATACCGTGGGGGGGGACCCAATACAGGCGGTTTGCGATGCGCATCCCGCCGTTTTTGAGAAAGGACTCGGAAAGTTCAAGGGACCCCCTGTAGCTTTCGACATAGACCCGGAGGTCCGCCCGATAAGACTCAAACCACGCAGGGTGCCGTTTGCACTCAAGGACAAGATAGAGGCGGAATTGGACAAACTGGTGGGCCAAGGGATTCTTATTCCTGTTGATTCCGCGGAGTGGGAAACTCCAATTGTAACGGCTCTAAAGGCTAACGGGGAGGTGCGCATTTGCGCAGATTATAAGTGTACAATTAACAAGGCGATCCGCCCTAATGCATACCCGGTGCCAGTGATAAGCCACCTTTTGGCCAGGCTAAATGGGGGAAAGTGTTTCGCCAAGCTCGATTTGGCACAAGCCTATCAGCAACTTCCTGTGACCCCCGCCACGGCCGCGGCACAAACGATAGTTACACATAAGGGAGCGTTCCAGGTGTCGCGGTTACAGTTCGGCGTGAACTCGGCACCCGGTCTTTTTCAATCGCTCGTGGAACGCCTCCTAAAGGGCCTGGAGGGGGTGTTGCCTTATTTTGATGACGTGTTGATAACAGGGGGGAGTGAGGCTGAACTAGCAAAAAGGTTGGACAAGGTACTGACCGTGTTCGAGAAAGCGGGGCTGAGATTGAGGAAGGATAAATGTGTTTTTTTCGAAACAGAGGTCGAGTTTTTAGGGTTCCGAATCACACCCGAGGGGATTAAGCCGTCTAAATCCAAGGTAGCAGCCATTAAAAAGGCCCCTCGCCCCACATCCAAGACCGAGCTGCAATCTTTCCTGGGGCTCCTAAATTTTTACCATACATTCCTCCCGCGGAAGGCGTCCGTGGCCGAACCGCTCCATCGGTTGCTAAAAAAGGAGGAGCCGTGGATGTGGGGTGATGAGCACGAGAGGGCGTTCAAAGAGCTAAAGCAACTCCTAACATCTGAGGCAATCCTGACGCATTTCGACCCCAAACGGCCTGTGGTCCTAGTTTGTGATGCATCCCCGGTGGGGGTGGGGGCGGTGCTTTGCCACGTGTTGGAGGACGGAAGGGAGGCCCCGGTAGCATTTTACTCAAGGTCCCTGTCCCAAGCGGAGCGGAATTACGCGCAAACCGACAGGGAAGCATTAGCAATCGTATCGGGGACCAAAAAATTTCACGATTTTTTGTATGGCCGCCCGTTCAAAATCGTGACCGATCACAAGCCACTGTTAGGGATTTTCACGGCAAGCAAGCCCACGCCGCAGATCCTGTCCCCGAGGATGCTGCGATGGGCTATTTTCCTCAACGCGTACCAACATGAGTTGGAGTACAGGCCCGGAAAGGAAATCAGCCATGCTGATGCGCTTTCGAGATCCCCTTTGCCATTGTCGGACGCCCAACAGGCGAGAGCAGAAAAGGACCGCCAGGTGTTGCTAATTGAGGTTTTAGACGCTCCCCCAATAGTACCAGCCGACATTGCTAGGGCGACAGGCAAGGACAGGACACTGGCGAAGGTTTGCTCGTGGGTGCAGAAGGGGTGGCCGGGTTCGTCCCCGAGTACGGAGTTCGACCCATTCTTTAGGAAAAAGCTAGAGTTGTCCCTAGAGAGGGGGTGCCTTCTGTGGGGCCAACGGGTGGTGGTCCCTGCGCCCCTGCGGACGAGGGTGCTCGAACTGCTGCACGTCAGCCACCCGGGCATAGTTCGTTCAAAGGCGCTGGCCCGGAGTTACTTCTGGTGGCCGCAGCTGGACACGGATATTGAGCACATGGTTGGCACTTGCGAGGCTTGCCAGGGGTCCCGCCCTGAGGCGGCCCGTCTTCCACATAGGGAATGGGACACAGCACGGGGACCATGGTCCAGGGTGCACGTAGATTTCGCTGGCCCATTCCGAGGAACCATGTTTCTCCTAGTCGTGGATGCGTTCTCCAAGTGGCTGGAGGTTATCCCGGTAAAAAGCACGTCCTCCGCCACGACAATTAGCCGGCTACGGAGAGTCTTTTCCACGTTCGGTTTACCCGACACTTTAGTCAGCGATAACGCTAGTTGTTTCACCTCCGCTGAGTTCGGGGCATTCATGGAGACAAACGCCATTCGGCATATCACGTCCGCACCGTTTCACCCGGCCACGAATGGCCAAGTGGAACGGTTGGTGCGTACAACGAAGGAGGCGCTGCGGCGCATGGGCCCGGGGGACCTGAATCACCAGGTGTGCCAATTCCTCTTAGCGTATAGGGTGACCCCTTTGGCGTCCGGCTACTCGCCGGCAGAGCTCTTGATGCGGCGAAAACTGACCACGCTCCTGTCCAGGCTAGACCCAACGAGAGTCGAGGATAAGGGGAAAAACGTGGGGTTGGCAGTCTCGAAAGGTTTCGCTGCCGGTGACCCTGTTCACTGCAGAAACTATTCCAGCGCAGGGCCAGCCTGGGTACCAGGGACGGTTGTAGAACAGACGGGACCAGTGTCGTACCGGGTCGAGACGAACACCGGCCTCCTCTGGAGGAGGCACGCAGATCAACTGAGGCACCGAGTGATTGGGCCAGTCAGTGGAGCTCAGAAACAGGATTCAGCGTTAGGGTTCTCCCCCACCCGCTTAACCCAAGGGGGAGACAGCAGTGGACAACAGTCCCAAGCATGGGGGGAAGGAAGCAGAAGCAGCGGCCCCGACTCATATCCTTTTGATACGCCAGCTCTAGCAGGGGCCGGGGAAGGGGGAGAGGAGTTCGCGACCGCTGCCCCCGATAGTGATTTTGATTTTGATTTGGCGAGCCGGGGGGGTTTTCAGGAGTGTTCCCCCACCCATCCAAGCGAGAAGAGGGGTTTTTCGTTAGCCCCCAGTGCCCCCGGTTCCTCCCTAAGAAAGAGCACACCTCCCAACAGCGCCGCAGAGCCGCGGAAAGTCACTAACGAGTCTCCCTCTCATATTGCAGGACAGGAGACCAGGGGACAAAGAGAAGGTAGCAAACCCGGGGAGAGGCAGCCCGCACCGAGACCCCAGCGTGTTCGAAATAAGCCATCTTGGCTGAGAGACTTTGTCTCCTAAGGGGGGGGGAGTGTGTTAAGGTGGGCTCGAGACTTTGTCTCGTCCTAGGGGGGAGGGATGTTGTGTTCTGATGGTTTACTGTACACATGGATTGCAATGTATCTGAGTCAATGTAACCTTGCCTATAGCAACAATGTAACCTTCAGCTGTATCATATAAGCCCTGTAATAGGACGCGAGCTAATGACCACCAGCTGGCAGCAGCGAGCGTCCAAGCTCTCTTGGTCCGAACTCATCAAAGGCAACAGCGCGGGAAGTTTTCCCGCCACTACCTACACCTGGACAAGAAGGGCGTGACCTGCAATGACGTCACGCAGACAGTAGCCAATGGGCTACCATGGCACCACGTTCAAATGTATTACTGCTGTATATAAAGAGCTATTGATCCGCCATTACCTCATGTTCCCTCTGTCCACGATGCAATAAACCTGAGTTAACCCAGCCCGAGGCTGTGTCCCGTGTCTTGGTTTGCATACACCAAACTTTCTCTCTCTCACACACACAGCTTCTCTTTCTCTCTCTCTCTCACACACACACACAGCTTCTCTTTCTCTCTCACACACACACACAGCTTTTCTTTCTCTCTCTCTCTCTCACACACACACACAGCTTCTCTTTCTCTCTCTCTCTCACAGCTTCTTTTTCTCTCTCTCTATCTCTCACATACACAAAGCTTTTCTTTCTCTGTTGTGTTCTAATAGTGTAACCTTCCACATGTGATATCAATGTATCTGAACCAATGTAACCTTGCCTATGAGTAACAATGTAACCTTCAGCTGTATCACATAAACCCTGAAATAGGACGCGAGCTAATGACCACCAGCTGGCAGCAGCGAGCGTCCAAGCTCTCTTGGTTCAAACCCATCAAAGACCGCAGCGCGGGAAGCTTTCCCGCCGCTACCTACACCTGGACAAGAAGGGCGTGACCAGCCATGACGTCACGCGGACCAGTAGCCAACGGGCTACCGTGGAGCCACATTCAAAGACGCTACTACCATATATATAGAGCTGTTCGTCCGCCATTACCTCATGTTCCCTCTGTCCACCATGCAATAAACCTGAGTTAACCCAGCCTTTGGCTGTGCCTCGTGTCTTGACTCTCATATACTAAATTCTCTCTCTCACACACACACACAGCTTCTCTTTCTTTCTTTCTCTCTCTCTCTCACACACACTCTTCTGCTCCTTTCCCTAATGAGCTCTCTCTCTCACACACACACACACAGCTTCTCTTTCTCTCTCAAACACACACACAGCTTCTCTTTCTCTCTCTCTCTCACACACACATATTCCTCTTCTACTCCTTTCCCTAATGAGCTCTCTCACACACACAAACACACACACAGCTTCTCTCTCTCTCTCTCTCTCTCTCTCACACACACACACACACACACACACACACACACACACACACACACACACACACACACACACACAACACTCCTGCCTTGCCATAATTTTTTATTATGTGTGTTGGTGATTGGAGTGGTATTCTATGGGTCGTGGTGGTTGTGCACACCCAAAACTACCCTTAACCACCAACACACACTTTTGAAAAAAGACACATTATAAAACATTATTTGGTAAATTAAAAAAAGGAAAATATATATCACCCTTTGTTCTTTATTTTAATCCCCCCAAAAAAACAACAACAACAACAACAACAACAACCAACTGATCACAGTTTATAACAGGCCAGCAACGCCATCCTCCTTAGTCCACACAACTCCGTACCCATTGTATCTACAATGCCATCTAGCCATCACATCCTTGGCCATCCCCTTTTTCTTTTTCCCACCACCTTCCCCAGCATTAAGGCCTTCTCAAGTGAATCCTCTCTTCTCATTTGATGTCCAAAATACTTCAGCTTCATCTTTACTTTTTGACTTTATAATGAGCACTCAGGGCTAATCTCTTCTACTATTGACCTATTTGTTCTTCTCACTGTCCAAGGGACTCTCAAAACTCTTCTCCAGCACCACATCTCAAAGGCACCTATTTTTCTTCGCTCAGCCTTTCTAATGGTCCATTTAAAAAAACTCATTTCAAAGGCACCTATCTCAAAGGCACCTATTTTTCTTCGCTCAGCCTTTCTAATGGTCCATTTAAAAAAACTCATTTACTAGCAACCTCTGCTAGTATCTCATAGAATCTTGGAGCAATGTTGGCACAAGAGACATATTGCACATTGTATAATCTTCCTCAATGATGCCAATTTCATCCATTTCTGAAGATAGTAGCCAAACTTACTGGTTATAACCTCCCCCCCCCTCCTTTTAGTACTACCACCGACTTCACAAACTCACCATAAAATTCTATTTTTTCAATAGCAAATCATTGCAGTCACAAATGAATGCTGTTTGCTCAGAATATCTGTTGCAAAACATTCAAACCCAAGCTTCATGAAAACCTTTCTGTTTTGTTTTGTTTTTTTAACAAAAGTGATCCCCTACACAAGAAGTTGCATTACTTTGTGGGTATCACCTCTCTTTAGCATTATCATTTCACACTTAAATTGGAAAAAACCACTTCAAAAATAGGAAAAAAAGTGATAACATTTCCTTCCTATTTATTGCAAAGGCAGCGTTCATAAATGCTAGCACATCTCAACCTTACCTTAAAATGTACCTTTAATTTTCATGCTTGGAAACAGGGATGGGGGGCGCTACTAGACTCGAGCATTATCACCTTCTGTTAATTCAGCATTTAAGTTGCACATGGTGTTTCAAGATCAAGTGACAAATATCACTAGAATGTCATACTCTTACATTCAGAGGTTGAATGTCACAAATAATTCTGTGATTTCTGCAAGTCAGCATTTCCGACTTGTTTTTAGTCTTGGTTTTAATATTGATAAAGTTTGATTTCTTTTTAACCGTAATTTATGATGTCTTTAAAACTGTATAGAATGGTTTACCTGCACCAAGGGACTTCGGTGACTTAGTGGTTAAGATGCTAAACTTGACGACTGGAAAGTTGGCAAGTCAGCAGTTCAAGAGTGCTGCACGACGGACTAAGCTCCTGTCTCTGTCCAGGTTCCTGCCAACCTAGCAATTTGAAAGCAAGAAATTGCAAGTAGACCAGTAGGTACCGCTTCCATGTGAAAGTAAACAGCATTCCATGCACTCAGGTGTCTAGTCATGCCTGCCACATGTCCATGAAAATGTCTGCATATGCAGACAGTCTTTGGCTGTAAATGGAGATAAGTTTCCATGAATTCAGGTCTCCTAAATCCTAATCCATCACTCTATCCACTATATCACACTGGCTCTCTTCCAAAAAGTTAGCCATACTAAACTCTTGTTCAGAGGGGAGAGTCCCACACAAATCTATGTTCTGTTACATAAAATTCCCCTTTGTTTTGCATGGGTACTTTTATTCAAATCTATCTTCTAGTTTTCTGTTGCCCTTTCCATTTTATGCCTTGCCTCTCAAATAATATTTCTGCCGATTCATTTTAAATGTTAACACAACTAATAACTATTAACTCAATCTTCCTATTCATATTTTCCCAATGAAACCCAAAGGCATAACTCTCTCCCAGTTACTGCTTATTTACTTTTTTTTTCTCAAAATAAATATGGATAAGATAGCAGCCCTGCAGTGCATTCCTAATTTAAATATGTGTTGAAAAAGGATCATGAACAAATAGAAGCCTCTTCTGGCAGAAATCCTCTTATGCCCTTGTATCTGCAGAACCTCTGTCCCCTGACTTACCTACTAATGGAACTGTTCTGCTGGTTGATATTTGCCAGCAAAAGAAAGAAAGTACAGTACCTTCATTTTGGCAGTTTCACATCTGGCCTAGACACGGAGGAGGAGGAAGAGGAAGAGGAAGAGGAGGAGCAATGTAGAAACTAGGTAATGCCTAATCACAAGTTTTTTTCAGCCCTGGGATGCAAAAACTAGGCTATGTTAAAAATCTTATGCACTCCATTTCCTTTCACTTATAGCAACACTATGAATCAATTGTCAGTCTGGCCAGGTTACCCTGCTATGGTAATATAGTAGCCCATACTGCCAGTGACTCATCACCAAGTGTCAGGCGCGTACCTGTCAAGTTTTGGTTTTGAAAATAAAGGAAATTTCCCGGCCAAAACGGGAAACTTGACAGCTTTGCTTATCCTGTGCAGCCCTCCAGTGGTGGCATTAGGGCATTGCAGTCTAATAAATACAGGAGGACGGAGGGAAAGAGGGTAAAATACGGGAAGACGGAGGGAAAGAGGGTAAAATACGTGAGTTTCTCGGCCAATACAGGAGACTTGACAGCTATGATCAGGCGATGGTTAACTAACCTGACAATCCTGAGGACTAAATGGTCTTGGGTGCCTAAGTCCACAGGGAAGGGTGATTGTCCCCAAATGGATTAAATCCTACTTGAATCCATCTTGATGGAGGGCAGCAGCTTCATTAATACTGGCCTGGGGCTGATGAAGACTTTGTGTGCCGAAAGGTTTCAGGATCAGAAAGTGACTCGCGGAACTGGATCAGTGATACAGGTGTCACACTGCGATACAGAAGGCAGATGAAAGGCCATAGCATTATATTTTTAGAATAGTCTTCATGATCACCTATATTCAGATTGGGATACGGCAGAAGAAGAAGAATCAATCAAGCAAACAAACAGCTCTATTATTTACAGCCAATCATTCTCAAATGTAGCACAGCACTACATTATCACCAGCATAAACCGGCTTTCTGCTCCACAATAGTCATCATTAGGCTGAGCTTTTCAGAGCTGTGTGTGGTAGATGACTGCAGAGTAAACTCAGACATAGTAGGTTTCAGATTTCAACTCTGGCAGTGTGGATTAAAATGTCTCTCCCAAATTTGTTAGACAAAGGGCTGCCAGTAATACAACACCTCCCACCCCCCACCCCCACTGCTTTATACCATAAACTTCAGCTCCTTTTTTGGCTAAGAACGGAAGCACACAAAACTGTGGCAAACTCATTGTCAATGAAAGTTAAGAGAACATTAAGTTTACACACAACAGAATCCAATTTCTTAGGGATTGGGGGAAGATGCTGCCCTCTGTTACCACTGATGGGTCAGCAATGTTAAATGTCAGACATTTCCAGGCAGGAGACCATCTGAATTCAATACAGCTATGGATTGGAGAGAAGCCAAGAGGTTTTTTGCTCTCTGCAAGGACTGAGAACAGGCAACATCTACACCAGTAGCAGCAAACCTATGACACACGTCAGAGATGGCACTCAGTGCCCCCTCTGTAGACACCCGTGCAGTCACCTCAGCACAGAGTCCGCCCCACCCCTCTGCACAGCAGCCCAATGGGAGCACTTCCTCCCCTGTTGCTGTGTTGGTACTTTGCGATAAATAAGTGGGTTTTTGGTTGAGGTTTGGGCACTCAGTCTCTAAAAGGTTCACCATTACTGAACTACACTATGTCAGTCTATTCTATGCCTCTCAACATGCCCTATGGAGGATCTGATGTTAGGTACACCAAATGCTCTGGGTGTTACCCATTATTGATCATCTGACGCTATTTGATTTTGGCTCTTTGTGAGAAAGGAGGAGGATATGGTTATTATACAAACTTTGTTTTATGACGTTATATTGAATATTTCAGGGCTGCAGCAGCTTAGCAGTTAAGACACTGAGTTTGACGACTACAAGGTCAGCAGTTCAGCAGTTTGAGATTCGAATGCTGCACAATAGAGTGAGCTCCTATTGTCTGCACCACCTTCTGCCAACCTAGCAGTTCAAAAGCAAGAAATTGCAAATAGATAATAATGTCATGTCAGAAATTATTCTGTGTTGAAACGATTTTTGCGGGAGAAACTCTGCTCAGGGGATGCCCGAATGAGGCTCCTTTCATGTCCCCAACAGCTGGGACAGAGATAGGCGCTCAATCCGCCATTCAGTACCTGGGTCTTGAACTGCCGACTTGCCAGCCTTCCAGCTAACAAGGTGAGCTTAACCACCGAGCCACTGCTAATAGGTACCACTTAGGCAGGAAAGGTAGCAGCATTCCGTGTGCTCCAGTATCTAGTCATGCCTGCCACGTGACCATAGAAACATCTGCAGAAACACATAGCGCTGTCTTTTTGGCTGTAAATGGAGATGAACACCATATCCTAGAGTCGGACACAAATGGCCTTCGAGCAAGGAAGACCTTTATCTATTGAATGTTTCAAATATTGTAAGCCACCCTTCTTCATCCATGCCTAGGCCAGACATGAAACTGCCAAAACAAAAGCTACATTTGGGTGAGTACATTCTACTGTGAGAAAGATTACCTGACACAAGGTTGCCATTGCCTGGGGTACGCCCAATTGTTGTTCAAAAACACCACAATCTTTGTGGAGGCTTTCTGTGTACCCCTTATAAGCCACCTGAATGGTGCTTCCACAAAATAGGGTAGTGGTGGGATAGGTAGGTAGGCAATTAGATAATTAGATAGATAGATAGATGTAAAGAAAAAGCTGGGTTTGGGTCAACTCAGGGTCCCCTCAACATTCTTGGCTGAGCACTGTGCTCAGTCTGCAGTGGCTCAAGTGATTAAGATGCTGACTGGGAGGCGGTAGGTCACCAGTTCAAAACCAGAGTACCGCGTGAGGGAATGAGAGCCCATTTCTGTCCCAACTCCTACCAAACTAGCAGTTCGAAAGCAAGAAATTGCAAGTAGATCGATAGGTACCACTTCGGTGGGAAAGTAAACAGCGTTCCGTACACTTTGGTGTCTAGGCATGCCTGCCACATGTCCATGGAAATGTCTGCAGGCACAGACAGCGCTAGCTCTTTGGCTATAAACAGAAACAAGCACTGAACCCTAGAGTCGGATACGACTGGCTTTTGAGCAAGGGTGACGTTTACCCCCTCAATCTACACACCTTAAACCAGGGGTGCCCAAACTTCTTTGGGCCGGTCACGTGGTTCAGGGGGCTGGTCACTATGGCCCAGTGGCTGGATCTGGCCTCCCGACGCCTATTCATCCAGCCCACATGGGCACGTTTTGCTTCCAGGAGCGACGAGGGCTTCGCAGGCTAAACTACATGTGTCGGGGGGCCAGATCCGGGGCCCCCAGGCTATAGCTTGGGCACCCCTGCTTTAAACCCCACACTGAGTATCAGGCATTTTTGAAGTGGCTGCCATGTCAGTCTGTACAAGCATACTAGAAATTAAAGTAAAGGTAAAGGTTTCCCTTGCTCAAAAGCCAGTCGTATCCGACTCTAGGGTGCAGTGCTCATCTCTGTTTCAAAGCAGAAGAGCCAGCGCTGTGTGCTGCTGCGCCGACCTTACAAGACTGGCTCCTGTGTTTTATAAGGTACTTCTGGGCTTCCGGGCGGCTGATGGGTATGAATGAATGCCTGGAAGCCAAAAGGGATTCCTAGTCTGAAGTTCCCTCCCGCTCCCTCCTTTCGTTTACGGTCAGGTCAATCCTCTCCTGGACCCGGTCTCTCCTGCGCGCATGCGCGGCGCCTGCAATGCGGATGGGGACGCGCTCCCCATTGCGGGCCCCTGTATTCCCCCCCCCCTCCTCCCTTCGCCCGTCGGGACCCAGAAACATCCTGGCATCTTGGCAGCGGCCGGGAGATTACGGGAAGCCCCGCCCCCTTGCCCTCCGCCCCGCCTCTTGCAGTGACGTCACGGCCGGGCCCACCAATGGCTGCCCACCAGCCAGCCAGCCAGCCAGCCTCAGCGGAGTGTGTGTGAGTGAAATGAGTTAGCGGAGTCCGTTGGGTGGGTCACTTGCTCTGGCAGGGCGGGGGAGAGGCGGTTCCTGGAGGAGGCGGTGCCGTGGTAATGGTTTGAGGCCTGCCTGCGGGCATTGCTTTTTTGCGGCTCTTCTGAGGAGGACGCAGTGGCGGGCCAGGAGGAGGTGAGTGTAGCCCTCTCGGAGAGGCGCGCCCACCGCCGCTTCGCGTTCACGGCGACCCAGGTTTCGTGGGGAGGGGAGGGGGAGACCCAAAACGCCCGAGGCCGCCGCTGGGCCAGGCCGAAAAAGGCAGCTCGCCTCGGGCGGAAAAGGAAAGCCCTTCCCTCTTCCCGTCCCCCTCAGCAGGGAGCGCCGTCTCGTCCTTCGCTAGGCTTAGAGAGAAGGAAACCCTTTCCCTCTAAACCTCCTCTCAGGACCTCTTTGCAGGGAGCCTTTTAAATGTCATTTATTTGTTTTAAGTATTGTTTATAAATAAAAAAAGATAATTGTGAATTGCTGTTAATTGTGTGTGTTGTTGTTCAGACGTACAGTCGATTCCGACCCTTTGCGACCCCGTGATGTGTGTGTGTGTGTGTGTGTGTGTGTGTGTGTGTATGAATTATATTTATAAATAAAAAGCCCAGGAGGCACAAGAGGGGGATCGAACTCCCAACCAGAAAGCTAAACCACCGAACTATCCAGCCAGTCTCTACACAATAATAGCGTTCACCAGAGAGCGTGTCAAAAGGGGGAGATGCCAGGATGGAGTAAAGGCGCCCAGGAACGGCTTTGCTCTAACTTTTAAGTCTTTAAAAACAATTGCAATTAGCAATAGCAATTCGGACTCAACTATTATTATTATTATTATCATCATCATCATCATCATCATGATGTTCACATTTATATGCCGCCTACTCTGAACAACAATCGCCCTATAGTGCATCATGTGGCAGGCATGACTAGACACTAGACTGTTACCTTCCCACCAAAGTGGTCCCTATTTATCTACTTGCAATTTCTTGCTTTCAAACTGCTAGTTTGGCAGGAGCTGGGACAAAGACAGGAGCTCATTCCGTCCAGCAGTACTCAGGAATCGAGTACTCTCTGGGAGTACTCTCTGGGAGGTTCACAAGTTAATTAGCATTTTTGCCCCAAACATTTTGGGTACTCATTTTAAGGACCTCTGGAAGAATGGAAGGCTGAGTCAACCTTGATCCCTGTCAGGTTCGAACTCACAACAAGGTTTTGGGCGTGCTTTATACAACTATACTCTGGCACGTTCACGGTTGTTTGAAAATGTGTTTTGTTTGGGTCTCCCTTCATGCTCGCTCTTTACTGAGTTTTTCTCCACCACCACCACTACCCAAAATGTCCTGCCTGAGTTGCAGTCTTTAGCTGCGGTACTAAGGTGGGATTTCCCCGCCCTCTTTACCTGCGTGTTGTGCGTGTGGAAGGGGGAATTTCGATCTAGACAGCACTCTTCCCTCGTTTTTTTATAACCGAATGGGAAAATTTGTCTGAACTGAATGATGATAATGCGGGATAGGAAAGTTGGTGGGTGTAGAGGGACTAGGTAAAGGTAAAGTTTTCCCTTGCTCGAAAGCCAGTCGCATAGGGGTGCAGTGCTCATCTCTGTTTCAAAGCCGAAGAGCCAGCGTTGTCTGCTTCTGCAGACGTTTTCGTGGTCATGTGGCAGGCATGACTAGACTGTTACCTTCCCACCGAAGTGGTCCCTATTTATCTACTTGCAATTTCTTGCTTTCAAACTGCTAGGTTGGCAGGAGCTGGGACAAAGACGGGAGCTCATTCCGTACGGCAGTACTCAGGAATCGAACTGCTGACCTTCCACCGTTACATATCAGAAAGCAAACAAAACAAAAAGACAAAAAAACATTGTGGCACCTTAAAGACTAACTGCTGTACATATTTAAATGTTAGCTTTCATGGATCAAGTCCACTTAGTCATAAGAATATGACTTCATGGCATTAATTTATACACAGCAGGTACAGAGGTACACAATGGTTGGTTAGTATAATGAGTTTACAAATCTGTGGCTTTTTATAACCCGTAATAACAGAAGATCCCTGATTAGTGTTCAGATTTATTACTGTGAGGTTTGATTCTGTTGAGTTGTAAATAGTTAGTAGATGGATGCAAAATAAACATTGTAGCATTACACATCTGCTAGTGAGTTTTCACATGTGAGGAGGTCTTGAGCTATTTTTTTTCTTGCTCTTATGCTGCCCTTCTGTTCTCCTTTGTGGTTTTAAGGTCCTATCAGTGTAAATTCAGTATTTCCAATATCACTCCACCCTGGCTTTTTTCCTTCTAACCCACTCTGAGGTGATAGATATTGTGTATAGGCAGGGTGGATAGTTCAGTGGTTTAGGTACAGTATTTGGTTAGGAGTTAGATCATCTCTTGTGCCTAGGCTGGGTAGCCAGGGTAGCCACACGGGCAAAGCTGCACAGTCCTAGGGTGCTCTCAGAAGAAAATGGTGCGCCACTTTTGAGTACTGGGTGCAAAGAAAGTCCAGGGAAAAATTGACGTAAGTCAGAATTGATTTGACAGCATGCTAGTGTTCTTAATAGGACTTTAAGGTTAAGTGGAGTATTTAAAGAATGGTTTTACCAGTTCAACTCACTATCCTTGTGAATTTTCCTGGCCAAGCAGGGAATCAACCCAAGTCTTCTGCATCATGCTCTGTCACTACATAGCATTGTGTGTCTGTTTAGTTACTTGTGTATTTGTTTGTGGACAGGGGCTGTGTTGCTTTATTGAGGCATCAGGAAAGATATAAGTTTCATAGTCACCTGGAATAAGTGTTTGTAGGATTAAATACAGTTTTAGAAATGCACAAATAGAGGCTGTCAATTCCTGAATATTAAGTTGGATCTTGAGGAAGCTTTGCAATTTTTTGTTCATTACTATTTGCGTAGTGAAGAACTCATTCATCTCTGAATCTTTCTGCACTTTTGAAAATGATACATTTGTGAAAAATAAGAAACAATCTATAGTTCTGTGTTGTTCCTTTACCATCTGTATATAGCCCCACTTAGTCATATCTATCCTTGGTTTACCATCCTTTTCTGCCCTGTGCTGTCTTTCCTGTTTGTGTATGTCTGCCCCAATCTAGATTGCAAAGTGCCACAGAGCAGGGAGTGGTCTAATTTTTTGTTAGATTTCTTTGGAATATTCAACATTTATTTTATCATACATTATTGATAAGATAAACAATGTATGGGCACTGCTATTAATAAATGTGCTAATAGTAGTAATTACCATATTTGAGTCAAGTCTTAAGAAAAAATTCACTTTATTTTATTCTAGCACCTTTCATTGTTGGAAAGCATCTTTGTCAAGTGCTGTATCCAATTCTGAATATTGGCTATCATCACGGTGATCAGCCATGAAGATTGTCCTGGGAACAATATGACCTTTCATTTTCCTTCCCCATCGCAGCATGACAGCCGTACCACTGATCCAGTTCCGTGTGTCACTTTCTGGTCATGAGCCCTTTTGACACACAAACTCCTCCTCAGCCCCAGGCCAATCAATATTGATGAAGTTGCTGCCCTCCATCAAGATGGATTCAAGTGGGATTTAATCCACTTGGGGACCATCACCCTTCCCTGTGAATTTTGCCACCCAAGGCCATTAGTCCTCAGGGTTGTATGGTATACTCTATAGCAGGATAACCTGGCCAGACAGAGTTGGAAAGCATAGTGTGAAGTATTTCAAATATTGTATTTGTTGTATGTTTCTGGTCTTCATGCATGTGAATTGCAGCTGTGAATTGTATTGCTAATTGTGATTTTGTAATTGAATAATTAATTGTATTATTGACTGTGACTTGATATGTTTAGTAAGTTTATTGTGATTCGTATTATTATGGTATTTTGCATTGTATTTCTGTATGGTGTTGTATTTCTCTCTCCTTCCCCTCCCCTTCCCCCATTTATGTTTTTGTTTGTATTTATTGGATTGCTCTGCAAACCGCTTTGAGTTGTCAGTAGACAAGTAAAGCGGCATGTAAGCACAAATCATCATCATCATCATCATCATCATCATCATCTGTGCTTCCTTGGGGGGGGGGCAATAGGATTCAGAATAAACCTGATTAGAGGATTGTTTTTCTGCCAAATCTGAATAGCATGCTGACAAGTAATTATATAGAGAGTGGTAAGAGGTGTTTTTGGAATGTACCTCCTTTAGCTCCATTAGTGTATTCTTTGCCAATGAAAGTAAGGAAAGATACCATCAGCAAATACAATTTTGTCAAGCCATGTCCTCGATTGCTGGAAAAAACAAAGAAGAATCAGATTTTTTTTCCATTTCTTCGATAGTCTTCCCCGGCATTCTTGGTATAGTAATACCCCAGTTAACGTGCATAGCGTTAAAACCGGATAACGTTGGGAAATTTGAGGAAAACTTTTGCACCGCACAACGTTAAGTTAATGTTGTGCGGTGCAAAAGTTTTCCTCAAATTTCCCGACATCCGTTTTTGGGGGGTTTTTTGCCAGATTTGGCAGAAAAACAATCCTCTAATCAGGTTTATTCTGAACAGGTTTATCTAATCAGGTTTATACACAACATTAAGTTAACATTGTGTGATGCAAAAGTTTTCCTCAAATTTCCCGACATTGTTCTCCAGAGGCTGGGGAGCTTGCCTTGGGGGAAAGCGCGCGGGTGTGCTTGCACACTTTCTCCCAAGGCAAGCCGGGGATCACAGTCTCCCATCTGCGCCTTCCTTTGGGTGAAGACGGGTGGGCCGCTTACCCCTGGCTTCCCCCAAAAGGAAGCCGGCTTTTTTAAAATGTGCGATAAATATATCCCATAACGTTAAAAATCGGATAACACTAAGACTAGTGGAACCAAGTTTTAGTGTTATCCAGGGTTTTACTGTATCTTTGTCTATCCCTTTGTGGAGTAGATGTGTGTAATCCAGTTGAAGTAAATGTTCTTGAGTGCATTTTACTCTGCCAAGTGATTGGGTTTTTAGTAGGAATTGGTGTTAGAATTTTGTTCTGTGATAATTAGATTTAGTATAAATTCCTAAGTACTGTATGGGAATCTAGATCTGCTAATATTAATGTGACTTAAGTCAATGAAGTAAAAGTAAGTAGTCTTAAAATGGATGTTAAGAAAACCAAGTTCATGATAAAAAGTAAGCAGTCTGAAAAATACAAATATCCAAAATTGAAAGTTCAGTGACAAATATAAGTACATTGGAATTTGAAGGTACAATGCCATGGCACACAGTAATGAAGAGCCCTGGTAGTGCAGTGGTTAAATTGCTGTACTGCAGCCAAAATGTTGTAAATTTAATCCTAATGGGACTCAAGGTTGACTCCGCCTTCCACCCTTCCAAAGTTGGTAAAAGAAGTACCCAACATGTGGTGGCAAAATGCTAATTTACTTGTGAACTGTCCAGAGAGCACACATAGTGCTATAGGGCAGTATATAAGCGTTATTGCTATGTTGTCTTCAAGAGGAAGAATTTAATAAACAATAAAAAAATTAAACTGTCTTTGTGATTGTACATTACATGGTAATCTCTACTTTCATTTCTATTATATAACCTGGAATTGCTGATTTAAAATAGCTGTAAACTAAGAAGGATGTTGCTAAAAGTTAGGCATAATACATTACATATACCAGTGATGGGGAACCTTGGCACTCCAGGTGTTCTTGGACTTCAATTACCAGAAGCCCAAGTCGGCACTCCTGCTGATCAGGGTTTCTGGGAATTGAAGTTCAAGAACAGCTGGCGTGCCAAGGTTCATCATCACTGAGATATACCATGATGAGACAGGATATAAATAAAATTAAATGAAGACTAGTTTCATAGCACTTTGGAATTATTTGGGTAGTTGTTTGGTGATTTCACAATTTTTGCTTGGCCTCGGTCAATATCCAAATCGAAATTTGTGCCAACCTTTCCTCCTTTTTCCAGTTTCACTGCTGTGCAACTACATTTCTTTTTCCTAAAGGCTGATTGTACCAATCTGTTCCAGCAAAAAACAAGAGACTCTTACTGCAGATTAAATAGTAACAAATGTACCATGGCATGAGTTTGTGTGGGATTGATCTACAAAAGTTTGTACCACAATAAAAGTTAGTCTTTAGTGTCTAGAGCAGGGATCCTCTGTCGGAAGGTTCTCACACTCTCTTAGACTAAACTACCCTGTACTATTAGACAGACAGCAGTCTAAAAGATTTATAGTGCCGAGACAGACGTAAAAATAACTTTTCACAGAGGTTTCTTTGCTAATTGGCTCTGTAGCAAACAGCGTTTTGAGATTCATTGGACCCCTGTTTGTTTCAATATAGCTTTCAATTAAGTTTAGCAATGTGGGATTTATGAGATTGTTCTTCTCTAACCAAAAAAATGCCCTTTACGCTGCCTCCCCTCCTACGGCACTTGGTGAATCCAACTTTGCTTCAAAGATAAACAATTACCTCAGCACAGAAGGGTTCCGGCAAACTGATAAGGCTACTCAAAACAAAACTCAACTGAGGTCTTCTATTTCTCTTCTCCCAGAACTCAGCTCTCCTGACAAAACCTTCAATTTATGGTTATGCTGGATCCTTAGAATTCTCCTCTTTCAAGGCTTGGAGGAGAACAAAATAAGCCACTACTATCTTCTTCAAATATAGCAGCTTTTATTGGTTGCAAAAATGAAGTAGATTAATATGCAGATAAAATATACATTTCAGAATACAAAGATAAATCATAAAATAAACATGAATACCTAAGCTAGCTAAATAGGCTAAAGTATGGGGCCGAAGAGACCCCCATAGGATGTTAGACCGGCATTACTTCCTAGGTAAAGGAAAGATGGACAGCATCTCACTGGGCTAGAGATCGCTGACCCCCCTCTTCTTTTTGAAGATTAAAAAGCTTGGGTTTTTATACCTTTCTTCTCCTCACACGTACTATTTCAAGAATGTGAAAATTCCCAATTATGTCATAAAGAGACAGGATGGCTGGACATCTGGACATCCAGCTGTAGACCCACACCTGTGTGGTATGTGAGATTCTCTTATCTCAATGTTCCATCTCTGCTATCTTGTGAGATGAATCTATCTGTCAGATTCTCAGACTTCTGTCCTTGAATCTTGGCATCTATGTGAGTGGGTGAAAAAATTCTAACTAACACCTGGGTATGCAATGCTCTATTCTGGTCTAGAGATTCTGCTTCTGGTTTGTCTTCACTGCAAAGAAGAAAGGGGATTGAAGAGCTTGCCAACAAGGCTGCTGTACTTTCCTAGTTTTAAGCAAGAAAAGATGTCATATATAGCTCATTGGTTTGTTCATGAGAGGCTACAGCATTTTACTTCACTCTAGAGCACAGTGACATGACTATTTCCTGTCGTCCTTTGAGCCTTAGTGGTGATGATCAACATATAATTGCTGTGATGATCCCACTTACCTTTTTAGTTCCAAGATGTTCACCAGATAGCTCCTTTGTAGCAAGTATACATGTTGAAGCCCTTTTCCATGATGTACTTAGAAAGGTGAGAACCATGCTGAGGTTAGCATCAAAACTATTTTCAACCTTATTAACTGAAGCTATAGAGTGGAGCCTTAGGTAGCCTTCCTTATGCAGCTTTGTATTGTAGCTCTGTGTTGTGTTCACTGCAGGTTACATGCTCCCTCATTTTTCCTTTCCTCAGACAAACATCTTTATAGTGCTTTTTAGCCATCATTACTTCAGATGCATTTGTCATACATACCTCACAGTGTTTTGGTTTGTTTACTAACAAAATTGTGAATTACAAAAATATTCCTTTTCTCTCCAGTATTTTTTTAACCACATCTATGCTTAATAACATGAATGTCAAAAGAAGCCACAGAAACTGCTTGTTGGAAGCTGTCCTCATAGATGAAAAGCAGTATAACTGCATAATAAAATAAACCACATTAAATGTTTGTTTTTACAGTGATTTTGCATCAAGATGTTTTCACAATCAAGTTGGTCAGTGCAAGCTGTGTGTATTCTTCTGATTATTTACTCCTTTGGAGGTAAGTCTAGAAATGCTGAGTTATAGCATAGTTCTGAATAGCTTAAGCCAGTGGTGCCCAAACCTTTTTTTTTTTTTTTTGCGGTCCGGTCCTGCCCCCGACACACAGCTGCAGGGGCCGGAGGTGGGCTGCTCCCATGTCTGACAGTTGGTAGCGGCAGCAGTGGTGATCACGCTTTGTCCGGGCTGCTCCGAGCAGCCTCTTGCTCGGTCCCATCCCCTTTGCAGCCTTTGCCAAAGCCAATTGCCATGTCAGGGAATTTTTCGGAGCCTTCTGTGCTTCAAAATTCGCGGTGCTGGAAGGGTGCGCTGCGGTGATGTCATCCCTGGCATGCCAGGGGGCTCTCCTAGCACCGCAAATTTTGAAATACAGGAGACTCCAAAAAAAAACCCGACGCGGCTTCCGGTTTTGGTAAAGACTGCAGAGGGGATGGGACCGAGCAAGAGGCTGCTCGGAGCAGCCAAGACAAAGCTTGATCTCTGTCACTGCTGATGTCAGCGGGTGGGGGCGGGTCTGCGGTGAGGCCGGGTGCATTTGTACGATGGACTTGTATGCTGTATTTAAACAACCCTTCCTGTCTTGTTGTTGTCCTTGGATAATATGAATTCATAGGGTGTCACATGTAATTGGATATTTTTTTTATAAATAGGTTTTTTTTAAATGTCCAAAGACATCTGCCCAGCATGAGTTAATCTCTCACTCTCTACACCATGTCCCTGAACAGGCTTTTGATAAGCCCAGGTGGCTCCAGTGGTTAACAAGACATAAGACTTATTCCTTGAACTTGTCTTCCATTCATTTACATCAGAATCAATTTGTCACACAGAGGGACTGGCAGTTTAATTTTCTATTGTGCTTTGTAAGTGGGAATTGTTGTTTTTTGTATTGCAGTAGTTAACTTATAAAAACAATTACAGTACAATAGAACCTCATATAACGAAAATAATTGGTTCCACAAGGCACTTCGTTATACAATTTTTTTCGTTGTATGATGCATGCATTGTACAACGAAAATCTCTATGGGGAAAATTGTACAACAAAATCTCTATGGGGAAAATCATACAAAGAAAATTTTCGTTGTACGATTTTTCCCATAGAGATTTTCGTTGTACGGTGCACCCATTTGTTCCAAAATTCTCTTCATTGTATGATTTTTTTCGTTGTATGATGCATTTGTTATACAAAGTTCCACTGTATATAGGATTGGAAAACGAATCTAATTATCTTTCTCAGTTTCAGATGGATTTTTAGAAATGTGTGGCTATATCCTCCCGGAGTCCCCAGTGATACTACCCTTTGGCTCCAATTTTACAGCATTCTGCTTTCTCAGAGACCATTGTTCATCATATGGCAAAATTCATGCTGATCAAATTATTTGGAGAACAAAAAAAATGCTTGTCCCTAAAGAACAATATCAAGTAATAAACGAGACTGTTTCTAGTGTGACATTTAATGACACTTCTATGTTGGCTACTCCTTTGACTTGCAACATCCGGGTAGCTGCAGAGATTGAACAAAACATCTATGGAATTCAAATTCAATTGGGTTGTAAGTAGTTCCATCTTTCTTTTCTTCCTTAGGGTGAATTCTAGAAATTTTACATTAAACATACAGTGGATTGTGAGATGATTATACTTTTCACTTCCAGACTGCTTTTTAGATTTATTTTTTATAGGATTCTGAATACTATTTTTATTCTTCCATTCATATATTTTAATGGGGAAAGAAAATAGCTAAGCATTACAGATAAATAGGGACTGCAGTGGCTCAAGTAGCTAAGATGCTGACTGGGAAGCGGAAGGTCAGCAGTTCGATTCCCGAGTACTGCAGGATGGAATGAGCTCCCATCTTTGTCCCAGCTCCTGCCAACTTAGCAGTTCGAAAGCAAGAAATTGCAAGTAGATAAATAGGGACCACTTTGGTGGGAAGGTAACAGCGTTCCGTGCACTCCGGTGTCTAGTCATGCCTGCCACATGACCATGGAAATGTCTGAAGAAGCAGACAGCGCTGGCTCTTCGGCTTAGAAACATGAGCACTGCACCCTAGAGTCAGATACCACTGGCTTTCGAGCAAGGAAAACCTACAGATAAATATTTTGTCAAATAAGTTGAAAATGAGACAAAGAGAACCCCTAAATAATTTGTCTAGTTCAGAAAGAAAGTAAAGAGAAATTGTATCTTTGCCTATACAGTTTAAACATCATGCATCAGGAAAAGAAAGCTGTTTACTGCACTTGATAAAGCCATTGTTGCGACAACATTGAGAATTAAGAGTAAGGTTATGATCCAAGTCAGGGTTAGGGTTTCATGCACAGTGTTTCTATTTCTTATCTCCATAGTGATTTCTGATTCTGCTCCCTCTTTCAAAACAGGGTCCACATAGTGACAAATTGAGTACGGTATATGTTTTCTGCTTGCCTCATTTTGATATGCCAGAAATTGATATACAGTATTTATTCTAGCTTAGTAGTATGAAAAGAAATCAAATAGCAGAACCTAGTAGAGTTGCCAAGATTCCCCACCACCACCCCAAATATTTTATTTTGTGGTAGTAGAAGTGGCTGTGGTGGTGGTGGTGGTGGTTATTGAATACATTCTTGGGTGTAATGAAGGTATTTTGATTTGGTTTTAACAAGAATCTTTGCAGAGAAAGATGTGTACTTGATGTGTGGGAGATAAATTGTTGCGGATGAATGAGTTATAAACCATCCTTTTAAACCAGGAGTTCTCGATGTTTTCACACCACCAGGCCAGACCATGCCCCCTCAGACAGCTGAGCAGGCCGGACTGGTGGTTCCCCCCACTGTTGGCACTGGAAGCGGACGCATTTACAACAGCCATAAAATGTGCCCACGGCTGTTGTATACGTGTGCATTTATGGCTGTCATAAATGCGTTTATGGCAGCCGCGGCACATTTACAGCTTCGTAAATGCATCCACTTCTGGTGGTGGCAGCAACATGGGCCACATGAAATGGTGCTGCAGGCTGTAGGTTACGAAACCCTGTTTTAAACGTTTAGAAGCAATATTTTTATGTTCCTGGCTCAAAAAATCAACATGCTGCTAGATTAACATTTGTTATGTGTTTCATACAGTTCCTCCAGAGAAGCCAGAGAATCTCAGTTGCATTATAATCCAGACACAACCAAATGCATTTATTCAAACATGTACATGGGAACCAGGAAGAGATACATTCTTGAACACCAATTATTTTTTAAAGTCTCGGTGGTAAATATCTTTTACAGCTTATTTATGTATTAATTTACAGCAAATTTCCTCTAAACTGCATATGAATAAACATTCCCTGTAAAAGCAGAACTTATGTGGAATGCAGAGTGTGATGCTATGGGACTAAAGGATTCTTAACTCTGCGGCTCATACCTGTATGTTTGAAGTAGCCCTCATCTGTAAAATCTCCTAGATTTAAAGAAGTAATATTTAGCCTCCTGTGATTGGCTTTCTTTACCTTTACTATTCTTGTGTTGTTGCAAGTTGTCAAAATATTGACTATTGAAGAAGCCATCGCTAGACCCTACTGTTATTTCTAATTTCAGACCTATCGCCAACCTTCCCTTTGTGGGGAAGGTGTTGGAAAAAGCAGTGGCTCGGCAGCTCCAGGGGGTTCTGGATGATACGGATTATCTGGACTCGTTTCAGTCAGGATTCAGGCCCGGTTATGGTACCGAGACGGCATTGGTCGCACTCTTGGATGATCTCTGGCGGGAGCGGGATGGAGGCAACCCCTCTGTCCTTGCTCTTCTTGACCTCTCAGCGGCTTTCAATACCATCGACTACGGTATCCTTCTGGACCAGCTCCGAGGAGTGGGGGCCCAGGGCACTGTTTTGTCCTAGTTTTCCTCATTTCTGAAGGGCTGGACTCAGTCGGTGTCTTTAGAGAGTGGGTTGTCCAGCCCTAAGTTGCTCCCATGTGGGGTCCTCAGGGCTCGGTACTCATGCCTCTATTGTTTAATATCGACATGAAACCGCTGGGTGAGATCATTCGTTCCCACAGGGTGAGGTATCATCAGTAGGCAGATGATACCCAGCTGTACACCTCGGCTCGTGGGGACGCGAGTGATGCAGTCAAAGGAGGCTGTTCGGGTCTGGATGGGGGACACTGGGCTTCAGCTGAATCCTGGCAAGATTGAGTGGCTTTGGGTGCGGGGTCCCGTGTTATCCCGGGAGTTACCATCTTTGGTCGTGGCTGGGGCATCTTTGCCACAGTCAGATACGGTGCGCAATTTAGGGGTCCTCCTGGACTCGCGGCTACTGCTCGAATAGCAGGTGGGAGCCGTGGCTAGGAGGGCCTTTGCACAGCTTCGTGTCATTTACCAACTGCGCCCACTCCTGGACCGGGACTCCTTGCTCATGGTCACTCACGCTCTGGTCACCTCCAGATTGGATTATTGTAATGCGCTCTACATGGGACTGCCCTTGGTGACCATTCGAAGGCTTCAGCTGGTCCAGAATGCGGCTGCCCGGGTTGTGATGGGGTGCGGGCATTATGCTCGTGCCTCACCACTTCTCCGGGAGCTGCACTGGTTGCCATTGTGCCTCCGGGTGAATTCAAGGTGCTGGTTTTGACCTTTAAAGCCCTTCATGGCATTGGACCAGGGTACTTAAGAAACCGCGTCGCCACAAGGAATTCAGCCCGTCCTACTAGGGCAGACAGGAGGGGCTCACTGGTGGTCCCATCAGTGAAAGAAGTACATCTTATTGGGACCAGGAAAAGAGCCTTTTCCGTGTCTGCCCCAGCTCTGTGGAACCTCTTACCACCTGAGTTGCGTCTCCAGACGGAACTACTCCCCTTTAGAAAGATGCTGAAGACATGGCTCTTTCAGCAGGGTTGGGGCATGTTTGACTCTACCAGACAAGCCCGGTGGCTGATTTAGCCTATGTGAGGGGCTGCCCCCCGGCTTGGTTATTCTGTTTTAACGGGGGTAGGGTGGGGGTAGGTTGTTTTTTAATGATGATTTGTTTGTGTTTTTAATGCTGGTTTTAATTGGGGTTGTTAGGTTTGTTTTAGTTATTGTTACTGAATTGTTTTTATTGTAATTTTTATTATATTGTTAGCCACCCTGAGTGGTGTTCCCACCAGGAGGGCAGGATATAAATGTGCAAAAATAAATAGTCATCTTTTTTTTAATTTGCTGGGTTTTGGTTTGGAATCCAAATAGTGTTCAAAATCATGTTGCACAATGTTATTCTGCATAAAGCTAATGATGTCTTCAGCCACACCATTTGGGGGGGGGGGGGCTTTCAAAATTTCCATTGGGATCCCTTTTTTCTTAGGGAAGCCTTAGGAGACTTTGAGACTAAGGGCTTTCTTTAATGTCCAATAATCAATATCACCAAGAATTAACCGAGTGATGGTGATTTTTGGACATCAAAGAACTCCCATCCCATGGCCTCCCAAAGGAGTCACAAGGGAGCCTGAAAAGATTTGAAAGCATTGGAAAATTTGAATTCCTGAAAAATGGCAGTGGCTGATTACATCATTAGCCTTAACATAAAGTTATACAACAGGATTTCAGACATTTGCCAAAATATTTAGGTTAAGTTTCCTTAAAGAAACATCTTGATTCATGTAAAGCAATTACTTTATATAATACTGTGGGACTGAATTTGCTGTCCTGAGTACAATTATTAGAGAATAAGTCACATTAAGCTCTGTGGTACTCATAGCTAATTAAATATGCCTAGGATAACTATGCACAGGTGATTGTAGATCTTGGAAAAACTGGAATCTATATATTACATTAAATTCTGCTTTCATTCTTCAACTATAGGCCTGACCGGATTTTACCTGACTGTATACCTAAGAGAGCTAGTAATACTTGCAGCACTTCTTCTGACGTCTTTTTTGTCACCAAAGAGATATGGGTGGAAGCCAAGAATGAACTTGGAGAAGTTGAATCTGACCATATTGAGTTTGATCCTACAAAGTATGGTAACTGTCTTTTTAGCCAAGCGATTCTGGAACAAGTTGATAGAATTACTGTACCCCAATAAATATTTTTGTACTTCACACCTATAAGCTTTTCTCAGGAAACTGTTGATGCTATGGAAAAGAGGGAAAAGAAGAGATGGAACACCGTGGAATTGGTACATGGAGGAGGCACTGAAGAGAAAATGAGGAATTTATTTCCACTCAAAATGAGGAAAAAAGCCCTATAGATTGGCTGCATGCGTACCCACAAATGTTCTAAACATGTGTCACCATTACTTTGTGTTGTATTAAGTTGGGGGTTAGCACTCCTGCTGATCAGGGCTTCTGGGAATTGAAGTTCCAGAACAGCTGGAGTGTGAAGAACATAAGAACAGCCTTGCTGGAACAGGCCACAGCCCATCCAGTCCAGCATTCTGTCTCACACAGTGGCTCACCATTTGCTTCAGGGTAGTCCCAAAGGTATTCCCAGGGTTTGCCATCACTGGTCTACTCTATTATCATAGCAGAATAACCTGACCAGACACCTTGGCGAAGTACACAGGGAAGGATGATGGTCTCCAAGTGGATTAAGTCCCACTTGAGCCCATCTTGATGGAGGGCAGCAGCTTCATCAATACTGGCCTGGGGCTGAGGAGGACTTTGAGTGCCAAATGGGCTCAGGAGCAGTAAGTGACTTGCGGAACTAGATCAGTGGTACAGGTGTCATGCTGCAATGCAGAAGGCAGATGAAAGGCCACTGCGTTATATTCTCATGAAAGTCTTTCATGGCTCTTAGTTCTATCACATCCAGAGGCCCTCTCTCTTACAGCGTTTGCTAGTTCAAAAAAGGCAACTCTTCAGGTAGGAACAGTTTAACTTACAGCTTTTTACAAGCTCCCAGTGTTAGTTCTTTCTCTATTTGCTTTTCCCTGTGAGGAATGGACAATGTGTGCCAGCCCAAGCAGGTCACGCTGTAATTGCAAAGAATTTAGACTTACTCTGGATGAAGTTGCATATATGGGTAATCATGGCCAGCCCCGACCTCTTTTCCAAGAGGGATAATTTTATTTCTTTATTTATTTTTCTGCTTTATATTGCTGCCCAACTCCAAAGACTCTGGGCGGCGCACAGAAAATAAAACCAATGTCACATTTTAAAACCAATAAAAACCTCATTAAAACTGATACCAAGAATTATCCCAACCCCTACAAAATCAGCCAGCAGGCAGGGGTCACCACATCGCTGGTGCCCCACACCTGCTTCGCCAGCCAGGTTTTTAGCCCTTTCCTGAAGGGCAGCAACTCTGTCTGGAGACGCAGCTCAATTGGCAGGAGGTTCCATAGGGCCAGAGCAGACACCGAGAAGGCTATCCTTCTGGCAAAAACACTAATATTTTCCCCATGGGAACTGCTCTGAAGAAACCCAAGCAGTGGAGCCAGCTTGACCAGAAGTCCCCCAGTATAACAGAAATCATGAAGCCATGACCACTGCCTTGGTGCTGCACAAAGGTTGAAAACAAAACTAGTGCAATCTAGAAAAAAACATTCTGAAACTGATGTTAAAGATCTAGCAAATATCCAGATCAAAGAAAGGAATTAACCATAGACTAAACAACCTTGGTCAGTTTCTCAACTATCCATTATACTTACTGTCCTGTTATACCAGGGGTGCCCAAACTATGCACATGCCTGGGCACGTTATGCACACTTGCATGTGCATTTTACTTCAGCTGCACCCTCGCAGCTCTCGGAAGCAGAAGTAAAATATGGTAGCAATAATGCGCATAACACAGCCGTAAATGACCTGCGGCTGTCGTAAATGTGTATGACAGCTGGGTCATTTACAGCAGCGTTATGTGTGTGCCCAGGCACGTTATGCACACGTGCATGTGCATTTTACTTCTGCTTCCGGTGACCGGTGGGAGAAACCACGTAACACCACAGCCCAAAATGTTTGGGCACCCCTGCCTTAAGAACCAACAAGCTTTATTGGCATAGGTTTTTGTGGACTGCAAGCAATCTTCCAACCGGAAGCAAAAGTAAAACGCACATGTGCACACGCATCATGCACATGCGCATGATGCGGCCGTAAATTACCCACAGCTGTAATAAATAAATGCTTTTATGACAGCTGTGGGTCATTTACAGCAGCATTATATGCATGCTGAAAGACCTGCACACATTTATGACAACCATGGGTCATTTATTGCAGTGTTATGTGCATATGTTGGCATGTCATGTACATTTTGCTTCCGCTTCTGAGGGTGGCGAGGGCCAGTTGATTTAGCCCCATGGGCACCCCTGTCTTAAGGTATGACAAGACTGTTGGTTGTATTTTCTTTATTATTCTTTGTAACCTATAAAAACAACTATAAATAAATAACCTATAAATTCAATTTATTTAGCTGTTATCTTGATTGGGAAAAGTTAATGTATATCACGTGTTTCACATGAAGAAAATTTCTTCCCACATAGCTTTTTCAGAACCATTGTTTCCTTCTGGCACATCAAAAGTAGATATAAGCTTTGAATAGTTTAAAACCAGTGAAAAGTAAACCAGATATCATCCTGCAGATGCTAGCTGATTTACCAGAATTTCTGTTTAGTAAAATCCACAGCTTTATTCCTGTGGTGATTCAGTCATTGGAAGATCATTGTGGGAGACAGACTTTTCTGAGCTGTTGCTGGTTATGCTTGTGGCCTTTATGTCGATTAAACCTGTTTTAGAAGTTTAAAATTAGTCCTGTGTGCCTTAAAATCAGAATCCAGGTTAAATTCGCATATTAAAACAATGAAACGTGGTTGGAAGCCAGTGTTGTTGAACAATAGGAGGGTGTCTGGTAAACTTAACACTTTTCTTTTTTCCTAGTAAAACCTCTGCCTCCATATAATCTGTCGGTCAATTCAAGAGAATTCCCTACAGTCCTAAAATTAGCTTGGAAAAAACAATTTGAAGTACAACCAATGCTTCTGAAATACAAGATTCGATATAAGACTAATGGTAGCAGAGATTGGACTGAGGTAGATATTTTCCCAGAATTTTCTGTTGCAGGGGGTCAGTTATACTATTGCTGTGTCCTAAACATGGGGATGATTAACTTTTATATACTGGAATGATAATGATTTATATAAGAGGAAGGGGTGTTTCAGTTAAATGTTTACGGGAAAAGTCAATAAAATAAAATATGAAAATCCTTGTTATGAAATGTGATACAGAAAGGTGAAATTATTATTATGATATTTAAAAAATCATTCAGCAAGACCATAAACTGCTTAACAGCTTGCAGAGCAAGAGAGAGCAATTTGTGGCCTCTAGATGTTGTTGGACTGTGACCCTACCATTGGATATGCTTGTTAGGGTTTGGCCTTACATCTCAGATGATACATAAATGATAGTTTTTGAAATCTTCATATGTTTAATGGAATACAGTATTTCGTAAACGCATTTATGACAGCTGGAATAATGGGAGCCTTCTTAAGATGAGTGGAGCCGCCAGGCCAGGCCAGGCCAGGCCAGGTCACGGGCAATGCAGGCCCTCACTGAGTGGAATCTTTAAATTTAAAATCTATATCACATATACTATATAAATAATCTGTGATATGACATGTATACATCTCACAAATCTGAATATCTTGCTTTATGCTAGTGAAAGGAGAATAATTATTTTAAAAATTTGTGTGCCATCAACTCAATTCTGATTTACGGATTTTTAAAGTACTGTATAATATACTCAGTGTTTGCTAATCCCTTACGTAAGGGTCTTCTAGGACCTTGTAGCTTGTCCAAGACCACACAGACTGCCTTTTCACCCTAGAGGCACATACTCTAACTCAGTCAACTATTCAATCAACCAATACTGTATGCATAGGATTGAACTATTCCTTCTGTCCTTGGAAAGTAAAGCTGAAAAAAGATCTCTTTTTATGTTTTCAAGTGCTTTGCTTAGGGGGGAAAAAGAGAGAGAGGCAATGTCAAAGTATGATTGTAAATATATGTATGCACATCTGTTGATGATGTAATTAAGAATTAGGAAGGTCATTTTTCCAAATACTCATATAGCTGATGAAAGTAAAAAATCAGGAATGTGTGAAATAAATTCTCTGAAAGGGAGAAATTATATAAATAAGATGGTCTAATGTTTTAGACAGTCTGTCTGCCCTGTTGTTCCTTTACTGGTAAGTAAAGGTAAAAGTTTCCCTTGCTCGGAAGCCAGTCCTATCCAACTCTAGGGTTCAGAGCTCATCTCTGTTTCAAAGCTGAAGAGCCAGTGCTGTCTGCTTCTGCAGACATTTCCGTGGTCATATGGCAGGCATGACTAGACACTGGAGTACATGAAACGCTGTTACCTTCCCACCGAAGTGGTCCCTATTTATCTACTTGCAATTTCTTGCTTTCGAACTGCTATGTTAGCAGGAGCTGGGACAAAGACAGGAGCTCATTCTGTCCTGCATTACTCGGGAATCAAACTGCTGACCTTCCGCCTCCCAGTCAGCGTCTTAGCCACTTGAGCCACTGCAGTAGCACTTCTTAAAGTCCAAATTCATTTTCACAGGTCCCTTCTGAAGACACAGCTTCACCAAGAACTTCCTTCTATATTCAGGGACTCAGGCCATCTACAGCATATGTGATTCAGTTATGTTGTGCAACTAATATTTGCTCAATTTATGATTGTTTACCATCTTGGAGTAACCAGCGTGAACAATATTGGAGTGACTGGAGTGAAGAAGTAGTTGGATTCACAGCTGAAGATAGTAAGTAATATTTCAGCTTCTCATTGCTCCCAAGTTGTCAAAATGTTAAATCTGTGTCTGTCAACCTCTGTTGGCTTTCCAGAAAATGTTTTTGTTTAGACAGGTTTTCCAATTTAGATTTCCCCTATAAGCACATTCCTTCTGATGCTTATGAATTATCAGTGTCATGAAGCCGACCCTTACGCTGGGTTCGAGAGGCTGGTTGCGATCAATAGGCTGTTCCTTTTCCTTTCCTTCCGCATACTCCCATACAGCCATTTGTCACTTCTCTCTTCCTGAACCCCAGGTGGCCACGATTCTCTTATACAGGGTGTGTGCAGGTATTTTTCGTTTGGTAGCGTTTTTAAGCAGAGAGCGATGGTACCTGGATATGCCTGTTAAACTGACTGAGTCAGATAGTAAGACTCACACAGAGCTTTATTTTCCAATAAGCAGTTTCAAATAAGCATTGTATAGCATTATACCTGCATAAAGACAAGAAAAGAAACACAGAGATATATAGTTAGTGGGGTCCCCTTAGAATAGCCCTGGCGGGCTCATTCTAGGGATGGGTGTTTGATTTCCCCCAGGAAATTGAGTTTGGCTAATGAAGCAGGGTTGCCGCGAGCTAAGAACCAAATTGCTTAAGAAAAACCATTGTTTATATAACCATCGCTCGACCCCACAGTTATTTCAAATTTTACACCAATCTCCAACCTCCCCTTTCTGGGGAAGGTTTTGGAAAGAGCAGTGGCACGACAGCTCCAGGGGGTTCTGGATGATACGGATTATCCTGTCTCCTCCCTTTTCCTGTCCCTTCCCCTTCCTTTTTAGTTTATGTAGTTTTTAAATTTTTTTGGCATTGTTTACTTTCTTTTTAATAGTTTTTAAATTTTGTGTGAGTACTTTTTTCTTAAGGGATTAGGGGGGTGGGGTAGTTGTGACTGTATTTTAACCTGTATGTATTTTTAACTGCCATGTAAGCCGCCTTGGGTCATCCTTGGATGAGGAAGGCGGGGTAGAAAATTTGTAAATAAATAAATTTAAATAAATAAGTATAGAGCAAAAGTCCCTCTTCTTCTCCCCTTAGGAATCCTTATCTGATAGGAAGACCTTATTTGGTCAGGCTCCTAGAAGCTTCTTCATTTTCCCTCCCAGGAGTGGTGATCTGTGCAGAGATAGGGATAGTACTGTGAGAAGAGATAGGACAGTGAATTTCTAACTGCGTAGTAAGAAGTGGCCTTGAGCTGAGAAGGCGTAGCAGAGGCCTGGCAAAGCCTTAGCTGCTTTTTAAAATGAGACTGTCAACACAAGATCATGACAATCAGATCCTTTATTCTGATTCTTTCCAACATGTGCTGTGATATTATAACGTGAAAGACCTGAAATTATTGCTTGCTGGGACCAATTCAAGGTATTGGGCTTAGTCAGACTCCAAGCCATTTGGGGCTTTAAATGTTATTTCACAGATTGACTTTCTCATTTTCAGCCTGTCCAGACTTTAAAGTCTTCAGGAGAGGCCCTCTTAAAAATACTGGTGGTGCAGGGGACCATCTAACAAGCATGAAGGAAAGGACTATCTTCTGCGTGGTTCCCAAACTAGGGAGTACACTCCATTTTGAGTTGATCTTAGAGCTATCCAGCAGTTCTTCTAATAGTCTTAGAACTACAGAGTTGGAAGAGAGCCTATAGATGATCAAGTCCAGCCCTTGTCAAGAAGGCACAGTGAAAAATTGAATTCCAAACCTCTTGTGCCATAGCCAGATACTGAAACCATTGAGCTGTGTTCACTTTGGCTGATTTTAAGAAGGGACTAAGACCACATCTTTTTAGAATGGCATATAGGGTGTAACTTGTCCTTTTAACTTTATCCATTATGTATTTTGTTATGTTTTGGCTTGTTTTAATTATAGTGGTATTTAATTGCAATTACAATAGTGTTAATTACATGATTTTAGTTATATAATTCTAGGCTGTTAGGAAGGTAGCGGATAGGAAAATAAACAACGCCAGTTCTTCATTGAAAATGATGTTGTATTTTAGCAAAAGTCGGTTACAATTCAGAGTTTCAGGAAGCAAAAATAATTCTAGGCAAATGAAGCATCTTCAGTTTAGATAGCACATTAAAATAATGAAAACCTTAAAGTTTTTGGAAGCCCTGAGTGCCCCCCTCTAGTTCAAAAGACTACATGTTTGCTGAGTTCAAAGAACCCCAAAGATCTACTTATGAAGTATGGCAAAAAGACAAAGAGGCCACTCCTTTCTCTCCCCCTTCATTTATCCCCTCAGACAATTTGGCCCTTACTTCAGCCAATCACTACACAGTACTCCATATCCATCCAAAACTTAGGTTTCGTTTCCCCACAGAACACAAGATTGTTTTGTCTACAACACAACTCTTACCCAGCAATGACCCAGAATGCAACATAACTCCTCCCCTTCAGAGAGCAGCTTTCAGAAATCTCCATCACATATTCAAAAAAAAAATCTGCATTTCTGTCTATCACAAATTCTTCTTTTGCAATGTTTATTGTCTCCTAATATTGTAATGGGGTGCATGTCTGTTAATTTTCATGTACAAAGTTGCTGGGAATCCAAAGACTCAGGCTTTTCTTTTTTCTTTTTCTTTTGGAACTTTAGATATAAAAAAAACTAGTTTCTGAAGGGTGGAGAACAGTATCTGCTGTGTATTTTGCATAAGGACATTTTCTTTTCCTGCATCTGTTTGAGCTTGGCAAAAACATTCTCAAAGAACTCACCCTGATGGGGTTAAAGCAGTGATTCTCAATGTGGAGCATATGCCCCACAGGGGGACTTCAATTCCCAGAAGCCTAGGTTGGCTTATCAGTGCTTTGAGGAATTGACATAGGCTTCTGGGAATTAAAGTCCAAAAACCAATGGTTGGGAAACACTGAGTTAAAGGAACCCACTGTTGGTTTAAACCAAAATAAATTTTCCTTAAAGCCAATAATTATGCCAAGATGTTCACTGAGGTGTTCCAGGTTGCTAAGTCCAGAGCTTTGGTTCTCAGATGTCTCGTTGCGGACAAGAAAAGTTGCTGCTCGGGCCGGCTATGGAAAAGGACAGGCAGGTGCATTAAGACCTGGTCCATTTTGCCTTTCCCTTTTTGGGAGGCGCACTCTGGACTTGGAGCAGGGAAAGCGAGAGGGGTGGGGATCTTTTGCTCCTGGCTGGAGTACGAGGGCAGCCCGACATCATACCAGGTGCCTGAGAGGTGCTACAGAGAGAAAAGAGTGGGAGATTATGAGAGTTGATTTAGTCTTGCTGGACTGTTTGATCTAGATCCCTAAGATCTAGAATTCTAGAGACATGTATTTTTGTCTCATTTGTCAGAATTAGTAATGGAAATAAAAAGCAGACAAATTGATATCTAGCCCCCTTGATATGGGGACTTGATTTGGTTGATCAACCAATTAAAAATCAGAAAAGAAGAAAAGTGACATTGCTGGTGGTTCTTTGTAGTCTCTGTGAATCACCTTGAAATAGTTCTTGTCCATGTGCACAGACATGTCTGGAATCTTCAAGGGCTAAGTCCCTTCACACTACAACTTTTTCATTGGTACACTTAGCCATAGCTTGGAGATAAGTTTCAGAAATACATTTTGATTTTCTTGAACAAAAGCATAAAGGACAAAAGACAGTTTTGAATTACTGTGTATACTCAAGTATAAGTCTAGTTTTTTAACCCCCAAAATGAGGTCCAAAAAGTGGACTTGACTTATACTCAGGTCAACGACCCCAAGGGTCCCAAAACTGCGGTGGTTCAAATTCAAACATACAGGTTAAAAAAAACACTAGCACTATCGTAAAAACTCAAAAACATACCCACACAAATGTCTAGATTAATTAATTTTACCATATTTTCATATATTTTAATTATTAAAATCACTAGCAGCTACTATATTTTCCACCCCCGACTTATACTTGGCTCAATCTATTTTCTTAATCTTAGAGGTCCAAATTAGGTACCTCAATTTATATTCGAGACAACTTATAGTCTAGTATATACAGTAAGACATAAATCATTAAGATGCTGTAGCCCTCCTCTTGGTTTGCTACAATAGACTGAGGATAACCCAGCTTGAGTTTTTAAGACAGTGGGGTCAGCAACCAAACAGTGCAGTGGGCTAAATGAAATTTTTAAATCTTATGCAATTTTTTCCTGACAGAACCATCAAAAGGACCAGCTGTGTGGCGAAAGATTAGTACTCACTCACCAGGAAACTGGACTCTGGAGCTGATCTGGAAGGTAAATAATATCAACATTTTACCAGCCTCGTTGCCTAGGTTCATGATATTTTCACTAATCTATCGGCCTCTACATTCTCAGCTCATTTCTGTCAGAACACGCAGCACTTATGAAACCATATTGTAGAGATTTATTCTAGGGTAATTCTTAGAATAACATTGTTAGTGTTGGTGGAAAAATAAAAAGATGCACGCATTTAGTATGTGAACTACATGATGCACATGTATTATCTGCTGTTTGGAATATACAGTAATCAATGTAATGTTTACTTAGTCATTGCTTCAGTGCATTTTAAAGAAATGCTTCTGTCTGTATCAGCCTACCCATGTCAGTAGATTATCTGACCTCTCTGAGGGATACATTGTGTGGTAATACGTCAAGTGGTAAATTTACATATTAAATTGTAAAGTTCACAGTCCCCTCTTTTCAACTGGATTGACAACACAGTTTGATGTCATTTGATAGCAAACCTTGCAGATCAGCTTTAAAAACTTGTTTAATGCTTACCCTGGGGAACATATTAATCCTTTCTCTAATAACTCAGCTATAGTGCACAACTCTATTTGCTAGTCTTCAAAATCTTCATATTTTCCTCCAAGTCTCTTTTTAGGGTGATATAACACAGAGACTATGGATAATGTGAGATAAATAACACTTTGGAATGGGGGCATGGAAATATATTTAATATGAATTTTTGGCAGGATATAAATGAATAAAATAAATATTGATTAGGACATTCTAATTCTAACCGTATACGGTATTTTGCTACATTAGAATAGTTACCTTTAAGTGCCCTGGTAGTGCAGTGGTTAAACTGCTGTACTGCAGCCAAAACGTTGAGTTCGATCCTGACGGGCTTCAAGGTTGACTCAGCCTTCCATCCTTCAGAGGTCAGTAAAATGAGTGTCCAGCATGTTGGGGGCAAAATGCTAATTAACTTTTGAGCCACCCAGAGAGTTCACTAAACATATATACATGTGATTGCTTTGTTTCATGTGTGTTGGTTTCAATGCCAGTAAACAAAACACTTGTACTTTTCAATTGATTTTTTTAACCATTTTGTTTTCCTGTCTTGTCCAGGATATACCAGTGCAAGTGGGAACTTTGAACTGCTTTCTCACCTAGCTCACGGGTGTTTTGCCTGCAGAAGGTCTCAGGGTCACTTTTTGACAATCTAATTTTTTTTTTAAAAAATGGGTAGTGAAACTGAAAAACACCTTTGCCTTAGGGACTATGGTAACATTAAAAAGTCTGGTTATGTAAAATAGCTTGATAAGTTCAAAGAGAAGATAAAACTGAATCAGATTTGCTTTTGAATAGGAGTTGGATCCTTCTGAAGCTAATGGAGTAATCCTAGGATATGAAGTGTCTGTTTCAGGAAGGCCACCACTTTCTTTTCCAATGAAAGTATACTCCTATTTGAATACTACAAAGCTAATTCTGAATGTACAAAAAGGAACATATGAAGTGAGGGTTAGAGCATACAACAAAGTTGGTAAATCTCCTACATCACTTTTACTTATCCCAGTAACAAACTCAAAAGGTACGTTTTTCTGTACAGTTTTGTAAAGTGTCTAATATATGTACAGTGTTTAAAAATCATCCCAATAAATATCAAGGTTGTAGAGTACGTTTCTTAAATTCCACTTTGTTTTAAAACTTTGAATTCACTGTCCTCGTTTACTTAAAAATGAACTAATAATTACAGTACAGCTGTGTTGTCCTGATTATTTCCACATTCTACAACATAGCTCTAGTCTTAATATCACACTGCTGATAGCATCGTGTGATAAAAGCTCTATTGGTTATTGGATTGTCTGCATTTAAATATTTTACCATTAACTATTAGTTATTGTAACCTCCAGAAGATTCCACAGACCCACACATTTGCACATCCTTGATCTGTGACTTTATGCACTAATTTAAAGTTTAAAATGTGTGGCAGTGAAATGTACCTACAACTGTAAAAGTTGTAGCTCAAATAAGGAGAGCCTTTGGCTTTTAAACTAATTTTATTTTTAGAATAAAGAAAATTGCAGAACCTTGGAATGCTTGTCTGAAAGCTGCTAGAAAAATAAAGACCGGATGTTTGATCATTTCAGCTCCTGTGAAAAATATTGTTGCATTTCCCAAAGATGGCAAACTCTGGGTAAATTGGACAGCACCCAAAGAATATGTTAATAAATATATAATTGAGTGGTATGAAGAATGTGAAAGCTCAAACTGCAATACTGGATGGCAACAGGAACCTGGACCAAAACATAGTGCATTTTTAAAAGGTAACCCTAGAATGTAAAATATTTTCGCAGTACAGAGTCAGCACTTCGTTTAAGTTGTGTGTTTTAATAAAAGCTTGCTTAGAAATATAATAACAAATTTACTGATTTTTTTCTCATTAAAAGCTTTTAGAACACTTGTCATGGAACATTGTATTCTTGTGAAGGGATATATAGATATTCAATAGACAATACTTGTATCATTTTAGAATTCTGTTTCCAGCTGTCTGTCACACTTTGTTCCACAGATGTTGAGAAATCAGTAGGTTATGGCATGTAAGTCTTTCTAGCTGGTCTGTCACCCTGTGCATTCCTCCTAAACATTGATTGCTGCTGCTGCCTGAGGACTGCTCCCACAGTTGTGGGGAGCCCCGCCCTTCCTTCCCAGTCCATCTGTGGAGAGGATAAAGGGCTGTGGGCTACCAGGCTGAGCCGAAGACCTGCTGCTGCCTGAGGACTGCGCCCACAGCTGTGGGGAGCCCCACCCTGGAGGACTGCTGCTGCTGCGGGGGGGGGGGCGCCTTTTCTTTGCCTCAGGCCAATACGAAAAAGCCGCAGTTCTCCGCCTCCTCCCGGAGCCACTCCTTCGCCCGGGGAAGTATACCTTGTGTTGTGTTAGGGCTGTGGTCTGTGAGGCAAGACGCTTTGTATCGCACTGTATGGGCTTATGATCTGTTGTACATTGTATCTCTGGGGATCTTATTTATTGTTACTATGTTATTGATTATATGGATTTGACTGTATTATTTTGTATGTATTTATCTTTTATTTTGCTGATTATTGTATTGTTATTGCTATTTGTTCTGATATTGTAATTGCTGTATTTTGTTTTAGTGTTTATTTTACTGTTGTGAACCGCCTTGAGTTGCCCATTGGGGAAGAAAGGCGGTATAGAAATAAACCTAATAATAATAATAATTTAACTCTTAAGGCATTACAGAAGCCTGATATTTCATGTACCCAGAATTCCACATATTTAAAAGCCTGCTATATCAAGACAGTAATTCAGTAGTGTACAGAGTGAAATTAATCCATACCAGCTCAGGTACATGAAGGAAAACTGAGAGCATGCCAAGGTGCAGTTGAATGTGTGGGGATGTTCAGGAACCAGGAAATCTAGTTGTTGTAGGGACAGATTGATTGATTGAATGAATATATTGCCCATTTAGTGGTCAACCACATTGCCGGGCAGTGAACAAAGGGAGCGTAAATGTAAACACCTAGTCCTAACAAATAAAATAAAAAATATCCAAACTAACAAAAAAACACCCTAAAGATAACTGAAATTAAGAAGCAAATACTGTATACCTTTTTGTATTTGTGAAACTATTTGCTTGAAGTAGATAGTAACAGCGGATGGTAAATAATTAAACCATTCTCCTCAATTGGCTTTCAGTTCCTGCTTTTATGCAGTTTTGAATAGTTTTGTGTACTTCTGAGAATGGAGTAGGATTTTCTTTAGGGCATTGTTGGGATTTGTAATATACAATTATTATTCAAAATAAATAGTAGACCTTTCAATGGTATTTCCACATCAAAAATCTGTGACTTACTCTTGAAATTGTTTCCTTAGGAGATATAAAACCACGCAAATGTTACAATATAACTGTGATTCCATTATATGCAAATGGCCAAGGAGAAGGAAGATGGACAGAAGCATACCTTCTACAAGATGGTAAGGTCAATGCAAATACATATTCTTTTTGCAACAATACAGTCCTTGACAATATTATTTAGGACTGGGTCCTCAACTTGTTGCCTGAGGGCAACATGGGAGGGGCCCAACTCTTTCAGTGTGGCCCTGCAACATGTGTGTTTTACTGTTATTAGCCTCAATGCATTTTCCCTCAGAAAACTGTTCTTCCTGCCTCAAGTGGCATCATCTACGGCTGGTTTTTCCTGTCCCCTTCTTACAAAAAAACACAATAGGAACATTGTTTCTTCTGGTCTCCATGGTTCGTTCTGTCAGCCCCCACTTGGTCATATCCTCCATACACGTACTAGCATTTTGCCCATTCTGGGTGCTGTGGTAGCTAGTAGAGCTCAGGTAACCAGAACGTTAACATTTCTCCATTGACTTTTGAATGTTTACTTTTGATCTAAATCAGTAGGTTAATAATTTAGTTACATTTTGATTTAAATATGTGACTTTCTTTTTAGTCATTGTGCACTCTAATGCAGTTCCCGTGTCCAAGAAGGTTGGGAATCACTCATTTAGGCTGTTGAAGTCATTCAGTCTTTTTATTCCTCTGAATGGGCACCTGATGGAACAGTCATATAAGTTGGGCATAGATTGGACGGACTGTGGAGGATGGCAGAAGACAGGAGCCTGGTGTGTGGTGGCCCACAACTGCGACAACAACAAAAATTCTTCGAAACTAAAACTTTAAAATATTTGTATTAATAGTGCCTTCTAATGGACCGACTGTTCACACAAAAAAAGTTGGGAAATTTGAAGCTGTTTTAGAATGGAAACCTCTTTCAGTGGAAGAGCAAAATGGATTTATCAAAAACTACACCATAACTTATAAACCAGTAACGGGAAATGAAACAGGTAATCATAGCTTTGCTTATTTTCTTTGCATCATTATTGCACAGGAAAAAAAGTACATTTTTTCCACTTTGCTAAGCTCTCCTTCCAGGATGTAGGCCCATGTCTACTTAGATTTAGACTATGTGTCATCATATGTTTTGGTATTATAAAGGTAAAGGTCACCCTTGCTCAAAAGCCAGCCGTATCTGACTATGGTTCAGTGCTCATCTCTGTTTCATAGCTGAAGAGCTAGCGCTGTCTGCTTTTGAAGACATTTCCATGGCTATGTGGCAGGCATGCCTAGACACCGAAGTGCATGGAACGCTGTTTACCTTACCACCGAAGTGGTCCTTATTTATCTACTTGCAATTTCTTGCTTTCAAACTGCTATTCTACATTCAGTCTTATAATTTGCATTAATAAAAACCACCCGATTTTTAGCATCAGACACCCACCCACCCCGTAATACAGTGATACCCCGCTTTACGGACACCTCGCCAAACTGAAAACTTACTGCATGGAAAGAAATTCATTGAAAATGATGCCCCAGTTCATGGATTTTTTTAAAATGGATTAACTGGTTTTCAGTGCATTTCTGTGGAAATCCGTGCCTCGCTTTATGGAATTTTTCCCCCCAATGCATTCCTGTGGGAAACCACATAATGCATTCCAATGGGCACTTCACGATAAGGAATTTTTGTGATCAGGAAAACCCTGTGGAACGAATTAATTCCGTAAAGCGGGATTTTACTGTATCATGTTTGATTAAGGGCTGTTTATCTCGGCAGTTCAGTCAAAAGATTTTTGGCCTAATAAAGGAATAATCAAAACATGGATCTTGAAGTTTGTCTTCCAATCATCAAGGCTTTATACATGGTGGCCAGAGCCACTGTATAATTATTAATATCAGTGCTTATTTATTCACTTTCACTGTGGCTTAGTGGTTAAGCAGGTTGTCCAATCAGCAGTTCAAGACCTGAGTGCTGTGTGATGGAGTGAGCAGAGCACTCATCATCTGTCCCAACGCCTGTCAATCTAACAGTTTGAAAGCAAGAAATTGCAAGTAGATAAATAGGAACCACTTCAGCAAGAAAGGTAACAGCAGCATCTAGTCATGCCTGCCACATGACCACATAAACAACTGCAGATGCAGGCAGTGCTGACTCTTTGGCTGTAAACGGAAATGAGCACCGTCCCCTAGAGTCAGATTGAAAGAATAACACACCCCAGTTACCCCACTATCATAGGACTCGTTCTACCTTCCAGAGACCTGTACCTGTTCAGGAAGCCCACACCACCTTTGAGCTGCTTCAAAGTATCTGTGGCCTTGCTCCAGGCTACAGAAATCTATGATAGGTTGCAATCGCTGACTGTTTATGCTTACAAACCAGCCAGATCAGGTAGGACATGCAGTGTGAATAAGCTTAATGTATCATTGCCAATAAAGGAACTGGAAATCTCCCACCATCTTAAACTCTATGTACACATCTTCTGTATCAATCATGTTTATTTAGATGAAAAAATAGAGAAATTCAGGATCAGGTACAAAATAGAAAAAAGGAACATTTTTACTTTCCCCTTTCCCAGAATAAAATAAGGCATAATACATTAGATTACATTTTTCTACTGTTTACTCACAAGCATGCTCTTTCTCAATGGGAGCACTTGCAGCATGTAATCTTAATCAGAAACATCAGAATCATGGTGCTTCTTCACATTGCAATATAAACCCCTTTTATCTCTCTCATCGCACCTCTTCCTGGATTTTAACCAATAAAATCATATCATACAATGTCTACCATTCTTAGTTCCATTCTCACAGTTTTCAGCCTGTTTTGACTATTTTCCAAAGTAAACTAACCAGTACCTGCATTGAAGGTTGTTTCCTAGACTTCTCCATCCACTGCTCAGGGAATAAAAAACTCAAAGAAGTGCTTTAAGTCATTAAAAGCAAAAGCCCTGTATTTATTCATTACATGGATATGACAGGCTTTCAAGCAAGGGAGACCTTTAATAGCTGCTAATGTTTTTATATAAAATCTTTTTGTAAGCCACCTTGAGTGCAATGTGTGAGTGGAAATGTGGGTTATAAATGTGATAAATAAATAATCAGACTAACTACAAACAGAGAGAAACCCATCATATCTGCAGAATCAGTGTCCATGGTTTTCAGTTGTCTGTGAACCAAAATTATTAAATGAAAAATTCCAAAATATGTAATGTGTGTATTTTCAAATTGCATTACCAAAACTAGCCACTAGAGAGAACCAGAGACGAACTACACTTTATAGCGGGGTGCCCAATTTTTTCAGACAGGGTCAGTCATGTGGTTTAGCAGGCCGGTTAGGTGGTTCAACAGGCCGGTCACGTGGTTCCTCCGACCGGAGGTGGAAGTAAAACACGCCTTGTCATCTGTTTTGCAACAGGTTGAGATAAATTTTAGGCTGCCATTTTCTCTGCTTAAATCAGGAGTGCCCAAACTACTGCCCATGGGCCAGATCCCCCATACGAGCACATTTTACTTCCACTTCCAGGAGCGATGAGGGTGGCGTGGGCCAGATCTGCCCCTTGGGCCGTAGTTTGGGCACTCCTGCTTTATAGAGTTCACTACTATCCTGTTTTCACCATCTGTGAAGAAGCTTGGGAAAATGGCAGGCGGTTCTCTCTCTCTCTAGATTGTGAATATTTTGTATTTTCTTTTCACTTACTAGTCAAATGATGGTTACTCATTTCTAGCTAGATGGCATCTCACTTTCATTTTTGAGTTTTATAGATTTCACACAAGAGCTTATATCAAGTAAATTGAATTAAGTGGAAATTTTGTCTTCTAGTTATAATTGTGAATTCTTCCCAAAATGAGTACCCACTATCTTCCTTATCAAGTGATACTTTATACATGGTGCAGATGACAGCATACACAGAAAAAGGAGGGAAAAGTGGTCCTCAGTTTACATTTACTACAAAGAAATTTGGTAAGCTTAATAAATGTTCTGGTTTTTTTAAAGACGTGAATTTAAGCAAATAGTATTAGTTTGCTTTACTAGTTTAATTTTTGGCTATTACCTATTTTAATTTTCAGCTATGGAATTGTAATGTAAACAATATTGATTCTAACTTGATCATTAAAATATAAATAAAAACTATATCAGAAGATGTTTTGTCACTTTCCCCATTTAGTGTTGGATAATGTCTGTATATATTCATGATGTTCAATTCCATGAGTGCTCTAAGACCTCCTCATACACCTTGGAGGTCTCTGCCAAGGAAGGCTCATCTGTCTTCAGACCCTAATAGTTTTCCACTGGGAGGAAAATCCTTTTTTTTTTACTTAAAATGCCTTTGGCCTACTAAACTGATGTTTTTTGTGGCTGCATTTTTATACCTTCTGTTCTTTTTAGAACATAGTGTTACCAGCTTATGTTAAAAGGACTGATAATTTTGTATTATGAGGTTTTTGACAGCCACCTTGGGCATTTGTAATGAAGAGGCAAGAGATATATTTAATAAATAAAAATGCAGGTAATTTGCTCATGCATTATGGGTTAAATCTTGGTCAGTTAAGACCAAGTGTTCCTTCTCTAGTACAAAGAACAGGGTCAATTTACGCAAGACTTGTATTGTGCTGTTTTAATAGCTACTTAATAAAGTTGCATTGTTTTAAAATATGTTTGTTCAATGCATATATTTGGTGGGCAGTATTTAAGAAAAGTGATGATTTCCTTCTATGTTTATTTTCTAGGAGAAGGGGAAATTGAAGCCATAGTTGTCCCTGTATGTCTCGCATTCTTGCTGTTTACTCTCTTAGGTGTATTATTTTGCTTCAGCAAACGAGATATGTAAGTATCCTTATTAAGTTAATTCTGCTAGGCTAGCTGAAAGATATTCTGAGACAATTACCAAGGTGGCATTCAGGCTTGCTTCAAAACAGCAAAGTCGAGAAGTCTCTTTCTGTCTACTGCTAATACTGCTGAGTAAAGGAAGCAAAAGACAAGAGGAAGTCTCTGCCTGCTTCACCCTTTCAGCTGTGACACCCTTTCAGCCCTTACACAGAGCTGTTGAGCCTCGAAGATTGTGGTATTTTTGAACCATAATTGGGTGTACCCTGGTAACGGCAACCTTTTGTTGCCGGCTAATCTTTCTCACAGTGGATCAGGCGAATGGAACTGCAGAATGAACTCACCAAAAGGTGCCTTCATTTTAACAGTTTCACGTCTGGCCTAAACGTGGAAGAAGAAGAATTGCTGAACAGAGTAGAGTTTGTTAGTAGTTTTTTTTCTGGAAACCTAGAGACGATACTGACTTTTCTTTTTTGGGTACTTCATATATTTTCAAAATACAGGTTGAGGGAAGACATTACCTAAACACTAGCCATCTCAATAGTGAAAACAATACATACCAATAAGAAATTTTAAAATGTATGAGAATAAATTGTTGGTGTGGCTTTATCAGTAAATTATATGTAAGAGAATCGGTGCTATGTTTGTAGTTCATTTATTTATCTTTTTCCTTCTTTTGTCAGGATCAAGAAACACATCTGGCCTAATGTGCCTGATCCTTCAAAGAGCGTCATTGCTCAGTGGTCACCACAAACACCATCTAAGGTATTTTCGTAAAATGACTTGCCCATCAACCTAATAATAGTTGTGTATGAAATCAGAAGGGATTAGCAAGATCAAAGGAGGGGGTGAGCTGAAAATTCTAGATTTTGTTGTATATCTTCCCTATTTTGGACAGGAATGTTTTAGCCAAAATATGCAGGATGGTTCTAAATTGAAATAAAAAAGCAGTGAAAAAGATTTAATAAAAAAAATTAAGTGTGTGGTATTCACTTATAATTTTTGTTATTGATATGTGCCATCAAGTCGTCTTTTGACTAATGGTTACCATGTGAATGAGAGACCTCCAAAAGGTCCTGTCCTCAATGGCTCTGCTGAACTCCTGCAAAGTTATAGTTTGTAGTTCCCTTAGGACAGTAATGGTGCTCAAACAGAGGGATGGGGTAAAGTCTTTGCTGGGAGGTGGAGGAAGCACTCCTATTGGGCTACTGGGCAGAGGGGCGGGGTGAACTGCTGGTAGAGGAAGTGCTCCCATTGGCTTGCTGGGCAGAGGGGCGGGGCAAACTGCTGGAGTGACGGTGTGCATGCCAATAGAAATCTGGCACGCATGCCATAGGTTTGCCATCACTGCCTTAGGAAGTCATTCCATCTCGTGTTTGGTCGCCTTCCTTTCCTTCTTTCTTCCCCCTTTCCCAGCATTATCTTTTCCAGAGAATCTTGCTTTCTCATGATGTGCCCTAAGTAGGACAGTTTCCATTTCATCATTTTTCCCCTCCAAACACACTTTAGGCTTGACTTCCTCTACGACCCCTTTGTTTGTCTTTTTTGGCATTCCAGGATATCCACAAAATTCTCATCTAGCACCACATTTTAAACAATTTTTTCCCTTATCAGTTTTTTTAACTGTATATCTTTCGCACCTATACATAGTGATTGGGAATACATGTTCTGGTGATATTTGGAAACGATTGGAATAGATTTCCAGGAAAAATAAAGGGTACCATGGAGAAAGATGATGTTGGCAAAAGTCACCTTCTCCTTCATTATCTCAACAATAATGCTCCACTGAATTAAAAAGCTTCTTGCACACAAGAGGAGTCCTTTTGATTGTAGGAAGCAGTGACCAGAATCCTGTAGAAATATGCCAATGGTTTTTTTTAATGTGAAACATTAATACCAATCTAATTATGGAAATAGGCAAGGTAAGTCTAGGCTAGTTAAACTATAATCGCAACAAGCGAGGGGGGGCACAGAAAAAACTATAAGAGTAGAAGTAAGAGAAAAGAGATAGAAGTAAGAGAAAGAGGGAAGATTTTCAAATGCAGTAACCGTTAAAAAGGCGCGAAGGGAGCTCTGAAAAAGACAACCGATCGTCTGCGGCGGTAAAAAGAGAATGGGAAGGTTTGGGGGCGGGACCGCTGGTGCGGAGGCGCGGAGGTGGAGTCTTTGGCTTTGTAAGAGCTCTGGAAAATTCCGATGCTACTGCACATGCGCAGGGAAACCCATTAGAGTGGTTTCACAGGGGACCACGAAGAAGAAATTATATTGCATTTATTTGAAATGCTTCATATTCCTAAATAGCAATGGTATGTGTGAGATGAATATTCAATGCTTCATTCATACAAATTGCACCATGACAATCCAGATCTCAGATGAGCTTGAGGTTAATTCTGAAAGCTAAGTAGGTACTGCATTCATTTGCCATTAAGAAGTGTTATGCTCCTGTAAGATAAAGGTTCTGAGTATATAAGAGTGACAACAAAACATAGTAGCATTAATAGTAATAACGCCTATATGTTTCTCTTTTTAGCATTTCAATTCCAAAGAACAGATCTATCCAGAAGGGAGCTTTACTGATGTCAGCGTTGTAGAAATTGAAACCGATGACAAAAAGTCTCTGTCTGAACCAGACCTGAAGCAATTTGATTTGCTTAAAAAGGAGAAAAATGCTTCAGAAGGGCACAGCAGTGGGATTGGAGGATCCTCCTGCATGTCTTCTCCTCGACAAAGTGTTTCTGATAGCGATGAAGGGGAGTCTGCTCAAAATACTTCCAGCACTGTGCAGTACTCGACTGTGGTGCCCAATGGCTACCGAGACCAGATACCTGCAGGGCAAGTGTTTTCTAGGTCTGAGTCCACCCAGCCTCTGTTAGATTCTGAAGAGAGGCTAGAAGACCAACAAGTGCTGGAAAGTGACAACTCAACACCAAAGCATAGCTATTTCAAGCAGAATGGCAACTGGGATGAAACGGTCACAGGTGGCTCTCATTTGGAAAGAGTAAAACAAATTTCTCCAATCAAGGAAGAAGATGCTACTGCTGGATGTCAGAGCTCACAGATGTGTGGCTCTGGCCCAGAGGGAGATGAACAAGTTGTCGTATCACCAGGAGCTTTTCAGCCATACCCAGAAGGACTACCTATGCAGATTGAACCCATGGGAATAAATACAGTGACTGATGACGAGATGGCAAAGTCTTATCTACCACAGACTGTAAAGCAGGGTGGCTATCTGCCCCAATAGAAAGGGCAGGCTGATTCCTTCTAGGCTTCTAGCAGATAGTCTTACACCATTCATTCTAAGTTAAACAGTTTTTTTTAAAAAAAAAATCCTTTGGATGGAAAAAAAAGGTTCCTTTATGGAAGACAATGTGGACAATATGAGTTTGGAGACCTTGGACAGATTCCAGTTGACAGTTTCTAGACATGATTTCTTAAATATTCCTTGAAGCACTACATTTTGTTTGATGCTTCAAACTAGACCTGTTGCTTTTCAGGTTTGTTCTGTGGCATCCAAGTTCATTTCAGTATAGAATGGAAGCTAATCCTTATATGTTACAGAGTGAAATGCAAGATGATGACTTACTGTGAATAATACCTCATTAGAGACATTGAGGAGACATGATTATCACATTTTGAATGTTTTCTTTTTTCAACCTACATCATTTTTCAAAAGAAAAAATGCAGTATTTTGACTGTTACTTTTAAAAATAATTCAGAAACCAAAATAGCCTGACCATGACCAGATCTTAAAGCAGAATTCAAATACTAGGGCAGGTATAGCATATTGCTAGAGAAATAGCCATTCTACAGGGGCTCCTTCATTGGGAGAAAGTTCTTCACCCTCCTCAATGAAGAAGAAACCTGGGTTTTGCTCTTGCCAATAAAAAACTATAAGGTAATTGAGTGGATATTTATCTATTTGAATAGGGGCTATGTCAGAAGGCTGTTACTAAACTCTGAATACTGTTTTTTCATGTTTTTCTTGTGCATTTGAATTCAATGTCATTTCCGTGATGGCGAACCTTGGCACTCCAGATGTTCTTGGACTTCAATTCCCAGAAGTCCAAGCACCCTGTGAATCCACACGGATGGGTTTACTGCAATTCATCTGGCCCGTGCTGCCCTCATTGCTCTCGCACTGCCCTTGTCGCTCCCGTACGGGCACATTTTATTTCCGCTTCCAGGAGCAATGAGGGCAGCGAGGGCTGGATGAATCACAGTAAAACCATTTGTGTGGATTCGCAGGGTGCTTGGGCTTCTGGGAATTGAAGTCCAAGGACATCTGGAGTGCCAAGGTTCACCATCAAGGTCATATTTCATACTCAAACCTATAAAACTTTGGACAGAAAAGTCCTAGCTTTTGTTTTGTTTTATTGAATGGGATAGGTTAAAAGTATTGTAATTAATATTATATAATAAAGTTATAGGGAAACGTTATTAAGGGGGGATTATTGAATGTCAATACAGTACCTGCTTCTAATATTCTCTGCTGTCACTGCCTGATATAATGCATGCCTTAACCAATGGAAGAAATCTGTGTGGCTGTTATGTAAAAGGTCACCAGGAAGTACTTTGTGTTGAAAAAAATTCTCTTCCACCAATGAAAAAAATCACTTTACAAAACATTTCTTGCAGCCTTAGTTACAAAAAAACCAAAACCACCATCTGTGCCAGCACGTGTTTCCTGCACATTGGCTGAATATAATGTTTCATTTCCTACAATGCATTAATATTGAGTCTGTTTTTTAAAAAAATCTAGAGACACTACTGTTGTTTAGCCAAAATATAATTTAACTGCTTCATAATAATTTCACAAGCTGTGACAATTACATTTTGCTATAGTGTCCAAATTATGATTCCTGAACTCTCGTCAGCAGTTATGAGTGTTTCTGTAGAAGATTGCCTTATTAAGTTAGTTTAAAAGAAATCTGTAACTCCTAAACATTTTCAGATATTTCAGTCTAAAAACCCAATTAGGTTGCAAGTGTTTTTGAGTGAATAGATACAAATGTAATAACTTGTGCTGTATCATGGTTAGAATGCTTCTCATATTTAGGAAGAAATCTTTACTTATATTACAATTATTTGATGCTTAGAAATGTAGCAAATGCCAAGAAAAAGTCAGCAAGAGTACATTGTGGTTGGCTGTTCTTCTGGAACAAATTTCACAGTTGCCTTCTCTTCCCAAGGGTCTCAAAACTTTATTAATATAAATTCAGAATACTATCCATGAATAGCCTGTCCTTCACAGATCCTAGTGAAATGAATAATAGAGGCTTCTCAGTATCACAGACTAGTTATGGTACATTGCAGTTATTAGTATCGCTAACTGTTGTCCAATGGTCACGTATTAGTTTGAATGAAAAGGCATCTTGATAAAAGAAAATCTTTTCTTCAGTTATTTCGATACACATACTAAAGTGGAAGACCTAGGTCCGTGATGGCGAACCTTGGCACTCCAGATGTTCTTTGACTTCAATTCCCAGAAGTCCAAGCACCCTGTGAATCCACACGGATGGGTTTACTGCGATTCATCTGGCCCGCGCTGCCCTTGTCGCTCCCATACAGGCGCATTTTATTTCTGCTCCCGGGAGCAACGAGGCCCGGATGAATCATAGTAAAACCATTCGTGTGGATTCACAGGGTGCTTGGGCGTCTGGGAATTGAAGCCCAAGAACATCTGGAGTGCCAAGGTTTGCCATCACGGACCTAGAGTTTTGACTGAAAAATCTTTCTCCAGACAAGCTGGTATATGTATTAAAACTCATGCTAATGTACTCACTGTTCATCCTTGGGAAACGTTCATAATATTGTTCAGTCTGTATATGCACAGCATTGCCTAAGATGGTTTTACAGCTGCCTTAATTCAGGGAATTCCAGATACAATTTGATTTGAACATTAGGCTCAAATTTATAATTGTTTCAAGATTACAAAAAGCTGCTCGCTCTCACTTGAAGATCTTGCTTTCAGAAAAGTTTCTGCATGACATCAGCATCCATGGAGGTTTTTTTGATGAATTTGACTTCCTTGTGTGTAGAACATATCTATTTTTCCTGTATAATTTAAGTTTTGGTGTTCTCCTGTTTTCTCCATGAATTCGATAGAGGTTTTTATAACGCAGGACAGTGCACAGTGTTTGACATCTGATCGTGCTATATGCCTAATTTATTGAAGGAAGGAGTTAAGACCTTCCTTGATCTGCTCAGTGCCTGAATAACATATAGTGCAAGCCTGAATATATCACTTGGAAGGCAGTCTTGCTGTGTTCTGTAAGTGGCACTCTCAAGCGTGTGAGCATAAGAATGAAGCCAAGATTTACACCCCTTATATGTATTTTGTAACAGCATGGACAACACTGAAATAGCTTCTTGAGTAAATATTTTGTTTTAATGCTACTTTAAAGTGTATTAGTTGTCACACTTTGATCTATTAAAATCTGTAATGAAATTACTTCAACCTAAGTTTGGTTATGTGTACAAGCAAGCACTGGACAACCGTTTGATTCCAGAAGCAGCAGTGGTTTTGACTTTCTGGAACTCCTGTCAACAAGCACCCTAAATTTCACATCAAGAGAGAATGTGAATTTGAAAACAAAGCTACACCAACATTTTTAGAATCCTGCTATACTGGTTTAGTTTTTCTTAAATGAAAAATAGCATGGAAGGTTGATAAATAGTAGTTTACTGCAAACCTGTACATTGCTCATTTAATAGAAATCCATTTGGTAAGACGTTACCTGTAATTATTTTAGAGAATATGAACTCCAGCTAAATCGCTAATAGATTTTTTTAAATTAGTTTCAACAAGGAAATACCCAAGTACAACTAATATGTCATTAAAATGGATGGTTCGCTGAAACTGAAGCATTTGCATTTTAGTTTCATCTCCAAATGGTAGTTCAGTTACAGCCTCTCAATATATGAATGGATTAACAGGAAAGATGTCAGTTTAGCAGTAGTATGGTCTTTTGTTATTAGGTTATGGTGAGAAAGAAATGCCCAGGCAGTAGACTGAAGATTTCAGCATAATGTTACTTGCCTTGTACTTATGTCCAAAAGTAAAAGGTCTGGAACTCCAGTTCGATGAAGGGCTATTGAAGAAGAGCTTATGCATATAGCCTAGAAAAGGTAAAACAAATATTAAGTGCTGTCATTTAGAACAGTGTTCCCCAACCTTTGGGTTTTGAACTTCCCAGAAGCCTAAGTCAGTACATTGACTGATCAGTGCTTTGAGGAATTGACTTAGATTTCTGGGAATTGAAGTCCAAAAACCAAAAGGTTGGGGAACACTGATTTAGAAGACAGAGTAAGCTTGTGAATTGCAACTCTGGAGAGTAGGATCAAACTGATGGATTTATTTTACAAGGTAGAATCCTATTTATTTAAATTTATATGGCCACCCACTCACCGAAGTGACTCCGGGCGGCTTACAATCCTATTGCACATAACCTTGTATAAAAGACCCAACAAACCGTTAAAAACCTTACATAAAACACATTATAAAATCTTCATGGCAAATAGACAAACAAGTAGCCTAAAAACCCAGACGACAATTAGCATGTTCACAATAAGCAACTGGGGGAGGGGGGGCAGTTGGCTAAATGAGGATGTTTCTGAAAGAGCTATTCAGTGGTATATCTTCAAAAGTGGTAGAATTCATTGCATGCTTTCAATCAGATGATGGACAGCCATGTTAGGATTGGTTTGTGGATTCCCTGTATCACCACGTAATGGGACCCATGGGTTCCCTTATAGCTTTATAATTCTATGATTCCACTTAATCGAGAAGGTAGGAGTTAACTATCAGCTCCAGCCTGCACACCAAAAGGTTATGTGGTTTGTAATCGAAAACAGCCAAAGACCCAATCACCAGAGTTGTGCATACTTTAAACACGGTTCAAAGTAGACTTTAGTTTTCTGAAACTAGGCTTTAAATATATTCTACCCCTGCCATGTTCTCATGTCACATGGCAATCAGGGACACCTTTCTGTGTTCAGTGAATGCCTTCAGCATGGTTTCTAATTGAATTCAGCTAAATGCAAGTGTAATTGCTATTCCTATACCACTAACTCCCAAGAGCCTCAAGTCTGGTTAGCTCAGGTACTGGTTCCTTTCACCAGACTCAGTCCACCATAACTTCATGAGTGTAATGTCCTGTTTACCAATAAAGGCAGGTTGCTTGACAGCATTATCTTGTTGGGTTGAAGATCTTGCTGTGGCTGGGTTCCCGAGACACTTGGTTGAGTTCTTGGCCATGTTGCCATCTCTCCTCCTGTTGTCTCTCTCCCCAGTAAGGTTTAACTGCTTTCCATTCTCTTGCCTGAAGGGCAGCTGCCTCTGGGGCTCTTAGCTGCACCAAGACCCCCACACTGGGGATATCTATTGCATCTATAAATCCAGTCGTTGCAATGGGAGATCATTCTCATACTGTTTGTAACTTTTCCTCTGGTTCGCCTCTGGCCTCTAGTACCAGCTCCTCCAGGTTGGCTTCCCAAGATGAGGTATGCAAAGTTTCTGCATGGACTCTTCCCCAACCTCTTCTACCTGTAGCTCTATACCTATAAACCCAAGGGTTAACCGTTGGAACTTGCTATATGTTTCTGCACCCGTCCATCCTATCCCGTACCGAGCCTCCTGCACTCGCCCGAACCCGGTACGGAGGTTACTGAAGGGTTGATAAACGCGCCAGTGGGGCAAGAGCCCCACGAACATGAACAAAGGGAAAGAACTTCATTTCCCAACGTTCTTTGTGCCGCGCCGCAGCCAATCAGGCTGAGAGGCGCGAGCAAAACTAACGGGAAACGCGGCGCGGCCAATTAAAATCGAGCCGCAGGGGGGGGGAAACGCCGCACGAATGCAAACCACAAACGCAAAACTACAAGTCCGTGTCCTGCATGCCGTGAGCGCGCAGAATGCTGAGAAAGCCGGCGCGTGAAAAATAAAATTACAAAACGCAACGTGAGTGCAAGTCTGCTGCAGGCGGACGCAGCGCCTCACAGCCTCACAAAACAAAAAGCCACAAAACTCCACCGCGAGACACCCACCAGCCTTCTTTCCTGGAGCAACAGGGAGAAGAGGGACTCCCTCTCCTCCGCGCTACCCCCGCCCCCCGAAGACATGACGAGACCACCGCCGGCCTCAAGGAAAGTTGAGCCAGGGTGATAAAAAAACCAAAAACAGGCAGCAGTCTGTCCGGGGAAGCACCCTCCCTGGCGGATGGCTGGCTGATGCCTTTGTACTTCCGAATACAAAAGCAGCAGCCAGCAATCCAGAAGGAAGAGCACCACCCCTTACGGATCGCTGCCTGCCGATCTCCGGTTAGGTAAGCCAGGAGAAAAAAGAGACAGAGAGGAGAGAACCATCGTTAGGCAGAGATAGCTCTTCTCTGCCTCCTCCTTCTCCCCCAACCTACCTAACGAACCTTCCCGGGAGAAGAACGGGCTGACTGCCTCCTCCTCCTTTCCCCCACTGCTGCATCAAAACCAAAATTCGAAGCAGCAATGGGGAAAAGAGGAACCAACAGGCAACTTATTCTTCACGCTAAAGTAAACACTAAAAACAAGAGCAGGTTGCTTACCTGTAATTGTTGTTCTTCGAGTGGTCACCTGTGAAGCCACACAAATGGGTTTTACCCGCGCATGCGCAATAGCATCGGAATCTTCCAGAGCTCTTTCAGAGTCAAAGACTCCACCTCCGCGCCTCCCCACCAGCGGTCCCGCCCCCAACCTTCCCCAGTTCCAAGGTGCCGCCGCAGTAGGAATGTTAAAATTGCAACAGTGACACCAGAGGGGAGGATGGGTGGGAAAGGTGTGGCTTCACAGGTGACCACTCGAAGAACAACAATTACAGGTAAGCAACCTGTTCTTCTTCTTCGTGGTCCCCTGTGAAGCCACACAAATGGGTGATTGAAAAGCTGACTTACCCGGCTGGAGGGGTGTCACTGGAGAACTGCTGAGAGAATACATCTCCCAAACTGTGCCTCCTGCTTTTGACGGACATCAATCCGGTAGTGTCTGATGAAGGTTGTGGGCTGCTTCCAAGTTGCAGCTTGACAAATCAATGGTAAAGATACTCCACCTGCAAAGGCAGTGGAGGTCGAAGAAGCCCTGGTGGAGTGTGCCCACAGGTGTTCTGGAACAGGCTTCTGTGCAAGCCGATACGCTAGGGCAATTGTCTCCACTATCCAGTGACAGAGACGTTGGGAGGATAACGCCTTGCCCTTCCTAGGGCCTGCATGGGCAACAAAAAGTCTCTGAGTAAGTCTGAACTCCCTAGTCCTGTCAATGTAGAAAGCTAGGGTCCTACGCACATCCAGGGTGTGCATCGTTCTTTCAACAGCCGTGGAAGGGTTAGGGAAAAAGGTGGGAAGGATAATAGGTTGATTCATGTGGAAAGGAGAGACAACCTTAGGAAGGAAAGAGACATCAGTATGTAGAGTTACCTTTTCAGGGTAGAATAGGGTATAAGGTGGGTCAGAACGGAGGGCCGCCAACTCACCTACCCTGCGAGCAGATGTAATAGCAAGAAGAAATGCTGTCTTATAAGAGAGAAGGTGCAGAGGCGCTGAAGCGAGTGGCTCAAACGGCCCTTCTGTCAGTTTTTGTAGTACCAGGGGGAGTGACCACTGAGATACTGGGGTGACTCTGTCTGGGTACAGATTTGAGAGGCCTTTCAGAAAAGATTTTAAGGTGTCATTCCGAAAAATGTGTCTAGCTTCAGAGTCAATGGGCTGATGAGCCACAATTGCAGCCAAATAGACCTTAAGGGAGGAGATTGAAAGGCCAGATTGCTTTAAGTGCAACAAAAACTTCAACACAGTGGGCAAGGTTGTTGGTGTGGATGGGAGTTTTGCACCAGCAGCGAAGGAGATGAATTTTCTCCACTTGTTGTTATAGCTAGCAATAGTCTAAGGTTTCCTTGACGCCAGCAGCACTCTCCTTAGTGTGGGAGAATCAACCACGCAGTCAGTTTGAGAGTGCGGACCTCCGGATGGAGAACCTGAGCGTGGTTCCTCGAGATGATGTCTGGTTGCAGAGGAAGAAGGCGATACTGAGCAGAAATGTTCATGAGGGACGTGAGCCAGGCTTGTCTCGGCCACCATGGAGTTATTAGAATGGCATGTGTGTGGCGATGTTGCAGGAGAGACACAACATGATACAGAAGTGGAAACGGAGGGAACATGTAGAGAAACTCCCGAGTCCAGTCCATCATGAAGGCATCTCCGAGTGACCCTGGCCCGATTCCGGTCCTGGAGCAATAACGGGTGCATTTCTTGTTGAGATGCGTTGCAGAGGTCCAGTGATGGTTGGCCCCAGCACTGTGTCAGAGAAAGATAGACGGTGGGGTTGAGTTCCCATTCATGTAGCTGGCTCGACGACCTGCTCAGGTGACCTGCTTCCGCATTGTTGACCCCAGCCAGATGTACCGCTTTGGGGAGTACATTGCGTTGAACACACCAATCCCAGAATGCCATGGTCATGTGGAGGAGAGGTATTGAGTGAGTTCCTCCCTGTTTGTTTATGTAAAACATTGCAGTTGTGTTGTCTGTGAGAATTTGGACAATTTGGTTGGTTATGACTGGTTCGAATGCTTTCAATGCTTTCCAAATTGCAAGGAGCTCTAGATTGTTGATGTGCAGTCGACGCTCCTGAATTGACCAGTGGCCATTGATTTGAAGTCCTTGGCAGTGTGCACCCCATCCCGAGGTGCTGGCATCTGTGGTTACTTGGATGGTCGGAGTCAGTGGCACAAAGTATCTGCCTGTGGTCAGGTTCTGTGGGTGGGTCCACCATCTCAGTTGTAAACGCAACTGTTTTGTAATGTATAAGGGCATTGACATGGAGTCTGTTTGGTGGTTGAAGCTGTGAAGAAACCAGATTTGTAGGGGTCTCATGCATAGACGTGAGAGTTGGATGATTGCGGTCATGGAGGCCATGTGGCCGAGCAGCCGGAACACTGCTCTCGCTGAGACCTGTCTGGCAGCGATGATGGATCTGGTTGTGTGTATAAGAGTCTGAATTCTTCTCTGTGGAAGAAAGGCTGCGCCTGCAATGGAGTTCAAGCATGAACTGATGAACTCGATGTCTTGAGTGGGGCTGAGATGTGATTTTTTTATGTTGACGCGTAGACCGAGACCCTTTAAAATGGAAAGAACGAAGGTGATATCCAGCGAAGCCTGATGTTGTGATCTGGAGACCAGGAGCCAATCGTCTAGGTACGGGAAAATGGTGACACCCTTTGTTCTGAGGAATGCAGCGACTGGGGCCATGCATTTTGTGAATACTCGAGGTGCAGCGCATAGGCCGAATGGTAGGAGGTTGTACTCGAAGAGGTATGGGCCCAGAGAAAAGCGAAGGTATTTCCGATGATCCTCCCAGATTGCAATGTGAAAGTAGGCATCGGTGAGATCTACGGACGTGAACCAACAACCTTTGTAAAGTAAATGTAAAATATTTTGAAGGGTGACCATTTTGAACTTTCTGACTTGTATGTACTGATTGAGGTCTCAGAGATCTAAAATCGGGCGAAGATCTCCATCCTTCTTGGGAACTGCGAAATACTTTGAATAAAACCCTATGTGGATTGTGGATGGAGAGACCAAGCGAATGGCTCCCTTTTTGTAGAGGATCAGAATTTCTTCTGCCAGAACAGGAGAGGGTAGGGTGAATCTTGGTCTCCCAAAGGGAGGTTGTGTGGTGAATTCGAGTGCGTAACCAATTTGGATGATGGATAAGACCCACCGGTCTGTGGTGATGCTTTGCAATTTTTGAAGAAGGGGGAGAGAGGCGTGATTGAGGTTGAAGTGATGGATCCTGAAGGACGGGAGTCAAAACCGCTGTTATATTTGAAGGATGTCCTGGGTCTGGATCTCTGGTTCTGTTGAGAGAAGAGAGGTGGAGGAGGAAGACGAGTTGCACCATGATATGTGTTTTGCTGAGGTCTATAATAACACTGTGGAGGGTAAAAACGAGGCCTCCAGTTTGGGCGGAATGTGCGTTGGCGTTGATTGGATAACTTCATCTGTGTGGCAGAAGATTTTTTCTTCTGGTACTCATCCAGAATATCATCAGTCTTTTGGTGAAAGAGCCCTTCACCATCAAAGTCCATGTCTTCGATTTTGACTTTCGCCTCTTCTGGAAAGTCGGTGGACTTTAGCCATGCATAACGTCGTAGGGATATTGCGGTAGTAAGCGCACGTGCAAAACAATCAGAAACGTGGCGTGATGACATAGATTGTTGGGCGGCCAGCCTAAGGGCCTCTTCTTGAACCAATGCCAAGGCCTCCCTTCGTTCCTCAGGAAGGACGTCTACAATGGGAGTAATTTTTTCCCATAGAATTCGTTGATATGCCCCCATAACAGCCTGGTAATTGGCAGCCCTGATTCCCAAGGTTGATGTTGAGTAGACCCGTCTGGCTGCTGTATCCATCTTCCTGCCATCCCTATCAGTAGGAGTGGAGGAGGGTCGTCGCCTGAAGCCAGGTTGAGCGGTTTCCACCATCACAGAGTTAGGCTGAGGGTGTTTAGAAAGAAATTTAGCCTCATCATCTAGCACCTTATACATGTTGTCAATGCGTTTGGAAATGGGAAATGTGGAGGAAGGTTTAACCCAATTCTCCTTTACCCGTTCCAGTATAGAAGGCACCATGGCAAGCTGGATTGGGTGTGGTTTATTCTTGGATATAGGGTCAAATACCGTATCCACTTGTTTGGGATCCTTCCTCTTTGCCTCCAGATCGAGAGACTTTGCCATTTTGGCTACCAGTTCTGTATAGGCCTTGAAATCATCTGGGGGTGATGAGGGATATGATTCCATGACCCCAGATGCAGGGGAAGAAGGGGCTGGTGAGGCCGGTTGAGACCGTGTGGGAGTTGAGGGTTCTGACATGGAGGTGGAAGATCATGTCGACCTATGCCTCCTTTTCCTCTTTTTAGATTGACGTGGTGGTGTGGAAACAGTTTGAGGTAAGCCAAAATCAAGGTTCTCCTGGTGTGGAGAAGCTGGGCCATTGGACTGAGAATGGGGTTGGTGTTGCGTCTGGTGAGAGCCAGAGGCAGATGTCAGTGCCTGGGGCTTAGATGCCATAATGCTCTTAGATGTTGAGGCATGTGGGCTCTTAGACGCGGAGACTGAAGTGGAATTGGGCCTCACAGTACATGCTTGTGAGGCTTGAAGCTGGTGATGCTTTTTAGCCTTTCCATGTCTGCCTCTCTTATGACGTCGAGATTGACGACAGTCATCATTGGAGGAGGAGGATGAATCTTCAGACGTCGATGACACTGGAGGCTCCTCCCAATAGGGGAGACCACTCCTGTGTTCATTCTTCCCATGACGTCGAGACACAGAAGGAGGGCAAAGGCTCCATTCCATAGGTGTCATATGGCTGAAAACAAAGGCCTCTCTGCCAGTCCTGGTCATCATAGTACTCGGGTGCATAGGCTAGACGTGGAGAGTAGTAAAAATCCTGGGGATAATACACTTCTCCCTTGTGGGACTTCTTTTTCTTCTTCCTTTTTGGGCATGGTGAAGGAGAGGATGAAGAAGAGGATGAAGAATCAGAAGAGGTATCTGCGTTTTGTCTGTGCCTTGTAGGCTTCTTGGTTCTTCTCCTCTCAGCCTCTGAAGGCATGGAGGTGGGAGGGGGTGAGGCCAATTGTACTGTTAAGGAAGGAGAAGCAGGCGCCTCGACATCGAAGTCTGCTGCTGAAGGAGTGAATGGAGAAAGCTGAGGAATGTTAATCTCCCTCCTCCCCCCTCCTTCTGCCCGGGAGGAGGGGGAGGGGGAGGGGGAGGGTCTCCTGGGCTCTGAGGCGGCAGCAGCAGCCCTAGGAGAGAGAGCAGGGGCCCTCCGAGGGGGGGGGGTGTTAGGTTTCACTGGCTTGGATTTCGATTTGTCCTTCTTTTTGGAAGTGGAAGCCTCTGCCGAGGAAGAATGCTTGGACTTAGAAGCCTGGCCATGCTTCGCTCTCTTTTGGGAAGCTGCAGCAGCCCTTTGAGTATCAGCAGACTTAGAAGGTAGAGGCTCCATTGAGTCTGAAGCTGGAACGGTCAGGGGGAGGAGGGGGGCTAGGGGCAGGGGGGCCGGCGAGAAGTCTCGAGCAAATGCAGCCTAAGGCGAGACTCCCTATTTCTCCGAGAAACCCTGGTGAATTTAGCACAGACTGGGCACGATTGAGGTTGGTGTTTCTCTCCTAAACAAAATAAACACTCCTCATGGCCGTCTGTAAGGGGGATTTTGTTATTACAAGACCTGCACCGTTTAAACAGAGCGGGTGCTGCCATAAACTAAAAAAGACACAAGGAAAACATAAAACCAATCTAATTAAGGCTAGACAAACTATTCTCCCAAACAAGCGAGGGGGGGAGGGGGGACACAGTAAATACTATACGGAGCAATAAAGAACTGTAATAATAAACTATTTCAACTATAATCACAACAAGCGAGGGGGGAGACACAGAAAAACTATCTATAAGAGTAGAAGTAAGAGAAAAAGAGATAGAAGAGAAAGGGGGGAAACTTTCAAATGCAGTAGCCGTTAAAAAGGCACGAAGGGAGCTCTGAAAAAGACAACCGATCGCTGTGGCGGTAAAAAGAGAACTGGGGAAGGTTGGGGGCGGGACCGCTGGTGGGGAGGCGCGGAGGTGGAGTCTTTGACTCTGAAAGAGCTCTGGAAGATTCCGATGCTATTGTGCATGCGCGGGTAAAACCCATTTGTGTGGCTTCACAGGGGACCATGAAGAAGAAACACCAAAATTAATAAAAATTAATAAAACAAAAAGAAATCAATAATAAAAAACCATTAATAAACAAAATGTAAGCCACAAAATACACAAACAAAAACATCCACAACACCACAAAAGCACATACAAAACACCTAACTACAACACAAAAATACCACAAATTACACAAATAAACAACAACAAATTACATAAATAAACAACAAAATAAGAAAAATTAAACAAAACCAGAAATAACCAAACAATTAAACAAACCTAAATAAAACTCAACCAAAACAAAAAAGAACAAAAACACGTCCCAGCCCGCCACCACAAAAAAAACCCACAAAAAAACAGAAGAAAGAAAAACAGAGAACTCACCAGCACGTCCTCCCTCCACAACGACCAGAACAGAAATGAAGAAACAAAGAGAATTACCGGAAGAAGCCCCACCCAGAGGCCAGGAGAGAAACAACACGTGAAATGAAACCAAAACCACTAACAGCCCCACCTGCAGGGCAGAATCGTAAAAACAACTCAAAAACACACAACAGCCCCACCTAGAGACCACAAGGAGAAAAACAAGTCAAAAACATAATAAATTGAAAGTTTACACAAATCTCAAACATGTTAAATAAATAAAATAAAAAGATTTATAACATCCTGTGTTGAGTTTTAACTCAAATAAAAACCCAAAACATCTAAACAGTTTTAAATCTTTGAATGTAAAAAACATGTACTTTCACATTTTAAAAAATATTACCTATGGTACAACTATTAACAAAAAAAACATTTGGTTAAATAAAGCAATTTGAAACAATTATATCATCCTTTGTTCTTTGTTTAATCCACAAAAAAACCCAAAAAAAGCTGATCACCATTTATAACAGCCCGGCAATGCCGGGCAAACTGTGCTAATTCAAGATACAACCAGCAAGGCCTTGATTTGGACCATTCCGTAGGGATGCACATGCCAGTAAGCAAGCTTCACTACCTTCTATCCAGTTCCCAAACTCTGCTATTGTTTTTAGTTTATGTGACTTAAGAACCAGGCCTCCAACGCATGTGAGACCTGAAGGAATGCTTGTTCTTATATAGAGAATCCACTTCATTTAAGTACAGAAATCACGCCCAAGTGCTTCTGATTGAGCACACAGTACTCAGAACTGCTCAAGTGATTCATCTGAGGAAATTTTCTCCACAAGGTCTTTGTTAGGGCTAGCATTTTTGCTTTTGGGAGCTAGGCAGACATGTTATTCTCTTGAGCTTTTAAATAGTGCTTAATATATTCTTTTAAATGTATGTTTCTGTGCATTCTATCTTGTTTGTGTAATCTGCTGTAGAATTTAATTTAACTTAATTTAATTTTTAAATTTATATGCCGCCCAATCAGGGGAACCCGACTCAGGATGGCGCACAACAGTTAAAAATGTATAAAAACAGATTTTAAAATCCCAAATCGCCCACTCACTTCCCCACCCTACTACCCCCCACCTCAATTAAAAGAATAAAAATAAAAGGGAATGGGGGGGATACAACAACACAAAGAGAAGGATATTAACTAAGCACTAACTGGGGATGAGCCAACAGGCTGGAGCCGTATTCCCATTAAGGCCCCACACCTGCCCTGCCAGCCAGGTTTTCAGACTTTTCCTGAAGGGCAGCAGTAGTTCTGTCTGTAGCCTCAATTCTGTTGGAAGGAGGTTCCAGAGGGCTGGTGCGGACACGAGAAGGCCCTTCTCCTCGTGCCAGAGAGGCGGGCCCCTTAGCTGAAGGCACAACTAGGGAGCCCCTCCAGTCCGCTCTGGTTGAAACTCTGTAAGGAGGCTTGTAATACTTTTTTAATAAACCAAGATTATAAATAAAGCAGCATGATCAGGCAGTTTGAGCCTACAAATTAATTCCTATATAAGCAACTTCCACTTAAGGATTATATGCTATAGGGTAGTGATACACATGAATTTACATTGCTAAGCTGATTAATACACATAGTGAGATAAGCCTCTATATTTAAACAGAAAAATCAAAATACTATTTGTTGTTGCAATTGTGGACAGGGAAAAGAGAAAGAAAAATTCCCATGCATTCCAGCCATAAAATATTGTGACCGTCTCCTGTCAAATCACGTTACTACACTCCTGAATGCTTAGAAAATTTGCTAAAGCATATACATCTGAAACATAGAATAAAAATTCTTGCTGATATATACAGTATGTGGCAAGAACGGTGGGCAGAAGAAAGCCCAATCTGACGCATGCACTCCATATGCATTTCAAAATGATTCCATGAACAAAATGATTCCATGTCTTAGAAATATACTCTAATTGGGCGCGTTTTACTTCTTCTTCCAGGAGGGACGAGGGTGGCGTGGGCCAGATTAATTGCAGTAAACCCATTCGCGTAGATTCACGGGGACTTGGGCTTCTGGGAATTGAACATCTAGAGTGCCAAGGTTTGCCATCATGGTCCTATACTGTATTACAATTTACAGGATGAAACTGAAATAGCCCTTTACTGCCCCATGTTTTGTTATTAAACTACCATTTTGCAACCTCATGAATTAGAGAATCAACCCTGGTATCTGGCAAATAAGTTCTTAATTTTATTAGCTGTACCCCTATATCTGAAATGCCCCAGTCGCATTTCTCAAAAATTGTTCTTATAAGCAGAAGCAGAAAAAACGTAAAGGTGTTACACCAACTCCCAAAATAAAGCATCTGCAGACACAGTTGGCCACTACTCGTGTACACAACAGTTAGGGGCCATTCAACAATTATGAGATCCATTTTGGGGGGGGGGGGGAATTGACCACCACCACCACCCATGTATATCCGACCATAATTTTCACTTCAAACCCTCCCTCCCTTTAAAATTACATAATCCAGATCTTTTGTATTGAAACTCAAATTTTTAGAGCTTTTTACTATTGGTGCCTAATGCAGACTGCACAAGCAATTCGATCTCAAATCAGATCAAAATTCCCAGATATCATTTTTAAACCTAAAAAAGCGTCATGTTTCAAAACCACAACAGCTCCAAATGGATTGTGTAATCTTTGACCTAACCCCAACGTAATTTTCCGTAATTCAGATGGCAGAACACACACACACCCCTTGAGATCACGTAATTGTTGAATGGCCCCTTATGAGCATAGGCAAGACCTACAGCTAGTGACTGAGGCAACAAGACAAAAATCCCACAACCCACCCATATATATTCAGATTTGGGGATCCCCTTCTACAAAGGTGTGACTAAAGCCAAAACCTAACAAAAGGGATGGATAACCTTTCGCTGTATTTTGATGAAAGCTACCTACATAACTTAAGTGACCATCAAGCGGATATGAAGGCAGGGAGAAGAAATGGCAACAGAAAATGTGCAACTGATGAAAGGAGGAACAGGGTGTATTGACAGCATGCCGGTTTGTGCAGCGCGTAAGTGATGAGAACACAATTAAGATCACAGCTACATCACAATTTTCATCCAAGTCTGCAAAGATTCAACAATCCCATTCCAAACTAGTGAAAGCTAAAAGCTATTGACAAACGCATAGAGGCTAAATCCAATATATGTTTGGTGAACCTTCCAAGTGCTTTTTAAACCCTAGCTTTTGTAAAAATTTCATTGAACATAACCAAGGCAGAGATGATGGAAGTTATGCCGTAATATCAGGACTGCTTAACAGCTGTCATTATCTATAATTGCTAAGTGAAACCTCGTTACTCACAAGACATTATGAAACTTTCACATATTTCATTTTTAAAACATATTAGCAGCTCACTGTATTACAAAGAACAAATAAATAAATACTATATCATGTGGTAGGGACACATGATGAGCAAGCTACTATTACTGAAGCAAGTGGTAACTACTGTGGGCCACATAATGCTGAATTAAATGGGACATTTGGTCTGATATAGAAGTGCTAGTCTTACGAGGGCTCTGAGATCATGCCTGAATGATTCTATCTCCTCAAAACTCTTAGATGTACAGTATGAAACTAAAGACTTGCAATATTCCCCTTTAGTAAATCAACCTATTTTCTAATGCATTCACAATGTTTTAAAATATAGAGAGTACAATTTTACCCTCCTCACACTAGATAGGCTGTGGAATATCTGAGACTAATTCCACTAGTATTTTTTTTTAAGGGAATCAGTCCAGAATGGGCTAATCCAGTACCAACATCCCAATTATACCTTAAATACTCTTTTCATGTGTAATTAACAAAATGGGTTTGATTTGAATTTCTATTTTACAAAAAGAATAAATAGCTTTTAGGTTGTGCCCAGGTTATGAGCTATGTTAATATGAATGACAACTAAATATATGTATTGGCTTATCTTGCTTACCTCTCATTACAGATCGAATAAAGGAGGACAAGATACAGCTCTCCATAAACTAGATTGCAATTTTCCTAGCCTCTCTCTGTTGTCTCTGTCAGTTAGAGCTGACTAGAGTTACAGTCCAAGATGTGCAACTCCAGAAAGTTTATTTAGATAAAAGAAAAATGCTACAAGGATTTCTTTGTGTTGAGAAATTTAACACTCTTGCACACTTTCTAACAATGGATGTGATTGGGAGGACGGTTTTCACAAGCTAAGGTGTCTCTCTGTTAACCAAACAGTTCTTTTCCCGCCTCTGGAGTTTGAGGCGCACCCACAAACTTCCACTTCTCTTCCAGTTTGTTGTTTGCTTTTCCCATTGCTATGTTAGTTGCTTGCCAACATGCATCCATAGAAGTCGGTAGCATGCAAGCAAGTCTGCTTTAAAGAGAGGCCCAATTTTTTTATTCATGTGATTGTAACTGAGTAAAAGAACTGTAAGTTTTTAAAAAGTGTGTTTTCTAATGAAGCTGATTTTCATTATATTAATGCTGGTCAAAAGGAAACAGTTTAGGAGAAACTTGTTACACTGCTCACAATATCCTCCCTCCACCCCCCGTTGTCATTTTTTTTGTTTTATGCTCCATTAACGAAGGAACACCACCAAATAATGCTGATGGAGGCAGCTAGAAGTGCCAGAGCAAGAATCCTGTATCTCCCTCAATGCTCAAAAGAGTAAGAAGCAAAACAAAGAACAAAGGAAAGAAAAAACACCAAAGATTTTTAAAAATGTACATTCAAACACTGTGTATCTGCATTACTGTTTGCACATTAAAATGCACAAAACTATGTAGAGCAGGGGTTCTCAACCATACCATGCCACAGGCCAGACAACTGCGCCATGGGCCGGACACGTAGTTTCCCTCCACCACAAACACTGCTGTAAACCGTGGCGGACGCATTTGCACATGCACGTTTATGGCTGTCATAAACGTGTCCGCTTCCACTCTCGTCACTGCAGGCCAGATGGAATGGTGTCAGGGGCTGGCCCATGGGCCATAGGTTGTGAACCCGATATAGAGGGATTCAATTCTGCATATGCTACAGAGTTTGACTGTAGCTGTTTGTAAGTTATTCAGGAAGGAAAGCTGTTACAATAGGGGTTCCCAACATACGGCCTGTGGGCCAGCACCATCCCATACGACCCATCACTGCCTCCGTCATACCAGGAAGTGGAAGCAAGCTCATTTATGTCATCCATAAAACATGCCCATGAATGTGCAAACACGCCCACAGCAGACATAAACATGAAAGTGGGCAGTTACGTCATCCGTAAATGTGCCTGCTTCCGCTTCCAGTGGCGTGGTCCAGCCTACAACGCTATCCGTGGGCATGGTCAGGCCCACGACGGAAAAAGGTTGGCCACCCCTGTGTTACAATATAATCACAATCCTATGCAAACTAACTAAGTCTCAGTCATAATCAATGACATCTGAGAAGGTTTTCTGAGTGGTGAGTGAAGTGTAACATATAGAACAGGACACAGTCTTAAATTTTTATTTAGTGCTTTTACAATCCTTTACACCAAATTCTTTCAAGTGGTGTTACTTCATACAACCATTAAACTTAACTAAATAAAGAAATTCAAATTATTATACAGTATATGCAGCCTGTTCATCCTTCTCGAGTACTCAAGCCAGATACCTGTAACATTAACAGTTTCCTAAACAATATAGTCACACTCCTAAACACATTTACTCAAAAGTAAGTTGCACTGAAATAACAGGAACTCAATCAAGCAAACATGTTTGTTCATAATCCAGCCAATTTCTCCCTGTAACTATCCTGTTTGGAAGATTCAACATGGTAAATTAAAGAGTTTTGTTCCATGACAGAATGTTGTTTTATTCCCACGATTCATCAGCTGCACTTTGGTTTGATGCTGCAAATCCTCTGCTCTGTTGATTATCTTTGCCATGGAAAACCTAAGTAAAACAGAGTTCAACAGATTTTCATTTTGAACAGAGAAAACTATGAACTGCAATTAAATGTAAACCATGTAATTACTTCTCACAGATGCTGCTCAACTGCAACTTCTAGGAACATCAGGACACTAAACAATCAGGACAACAATAGCAGACCCAAGAGGACAGCCCTTGTGACACATGAGCTTGCTAGGCTAAACATCAACATTGCTGCCCTGGGTGAAACCCGATTGCCTGGTGAGGGGAAAATCATCGAGTCCAGTTCAAGATATACCATCTTTTGGAAGGGGAAAGAGGAAGGAGAGTATCACATACACAGTGTAGGTTTTGCTGTGAGGACAAAGTTAGTAAACAACCATCAACTCATTCCTACTGTGATTAGTGAAAGGCTTATGACTCTCCGCATGCCTCTCTCAGGAGATACCTCCATCACATTCATCTTCGCCTATGCGCCCACTTTAGATGCTGATGAAGATGTTAAAAACCAATTCTACAATCAGCTAAGCTCTACCATCACTAAGGTACCAGCTAGGGACAAGCTCTTACTGCTTGGGGACTTCAATACCAGAGATGGAAGAGATTATTAACACTGGGAAAATGAGATAGGTAAGCAAGGTCTTGGTAACTGCAATTCCAATGGTCTCCTGCTACTTGGTCTATGTGCAGAACGCAAACTCTTCATCACCAACATTCAGTTCCGACTACCCAACCGCTTTAAGGCCACATGGATGCATTCCCGCTCCAAGCACTGGCACGTTCTTTACATCATCACTCAACAGTAACTGAAGTCCAAGAACACCTGGAATGCCAAGGTTCGCCATCATGGGTCTAGAACAGTGTTGAGCTACTCCAGGTGCCCACAGGTGCCCAGGCACCAGTAGTGGAAATTCCCCAGGCCACACCCACTTGGCCAGCCACGCCCACCTCCCTACCCCAGGCCATGGCATAGGGAGGCCAAGTGGGCATGGCCCACAGTTAGCCACGCCCATGGTGGGGGTAGTAAAAAAAATTACAGCGCATCACTGGTCTAGAATGTTCCAAAAGACATCTTTGCAATGGCACAAGAACTGAAAGATGTGATTTCAGAGACCACAAACAAGAATTACAGTCCAATAACACCTGGGCAGCCATACTTACACATCCATGTACTAGGAGCATATCTCAAATCAAGATGTAGTCAATTACCTTTTCCAATACAGCTACATAAGATGGCATTTTTGATACATACATAGGAGAAACTAGGCATTGAACACTGCCTGAAACTGGCAATTTCCTTAATAGTGTTTTGCTTTTCAGGGGAAAATATGGTGTCAAGGTCAGAGCTGCATTATAATTTCTGAGTGACATTAACATCAGTACACAGAGTGAAGTAGTTTAATGGAAAGATTTCTAAAGCAGCTTGATTTAAATTTCAGTAATATCTGTATCCTCTCTAAGCTGACCTTAGATTTTTTTTTTAAAAAAAGCAAAGGATCTTTTTAAAAAGTTTTAAGAATCAATTTTTTTTTAGTTCCCAAGCAAATTTTATGTAACAATCAAGAGCTTCAGCTCTTTTTAAGATTTACCTTTCGAGAATCAACAGATGCAAACATACTCCCTCTTGGACCACTGAAACCAATTCCACCAGCACTGCAGGCTATCTCTTCAAGCCACGCTGGGACTTCTTGCTGAGCCTTCAATGGGAGGAAATATAATAAATTATTCAGGTTGCCACTCCCAATTTAATGAAGAACAAGAATCCATAGAATAGAAGGCAACTTACGTCTGCAAGCACTTTGACCAGGGGCTGTGCAATAGCACTGTCTGTATGAGGATCAAAAAAAGAAATTGCTTTGCCTGTATTACCACAACGTCCAGTTCGTCCAATCCTGTGAACGTATTCATCAATTGCGGAAGGCAAATCATAATTTATGACATGTTGAACATTTTCAATATCCAGACCTCGAGCTGCCACTGATGTAGCAACAAGCACAGAACAATTTCCCGAACGGAAATAGCGAAGTGCTTCTTCTCGCTCTCTCTGCTCTCGATCACTGGAATGAAAGGAAGGATTTAGTCCACTTTGCAGATGTGTTAAGACAGCAATTCTAAAAAGCAAGTGAGCAAACTGTTTATCAAGATATAGATCTCTCCCAAATGCACGTCTATCAAGCGCAAACTGTTTTGGGCTAAACCATTTTTGTTTCTTGCAAGACATGAGGAACTACAAAAAACTAACCAAACTCACAGAATACATCTTGAATTTGGTCATGATTTTGTCATGACAATCTTCCCCCAACTCTGCACTGATCCAGCAATACAAAATCCAGTGAAATTAACACTGAGAGAAGATATGGACCAGGAGATATGAAACAATGAGCAACTGTTGAGTTTTGTCCTGGGTGAATGAAGGAAAAGAACTGTATCAAAATCCATAAGCAACAACTACAGACACAAAAGTCTGAGTCAGGAGTTCCCAACCGTTTCAAGCTGGGGGTCGGGTCATACTCTCTAGTCAGCTTCGAGGACTGGATGGCCATTTTGCACTGCCTGCATGATGGGGTGGCCATTTTGTCCCAACAGCTTCAAAGGGTGGTCATTTTGTTTCTTGAATTGGCTTGGAGGGGGGGGGGCAGCACATGAAATGGTGCCACGGGCCGGATCTGGTCCATGGGCCTTAGGTTAGGAACTCATGGTCTAAGTGATATGATGTCTGCTCCCTAGACAATAGTATGGGTCAACACAACAGTGAATGCTTCTTCATGCTCATCTGAGAATCCAAGACAATGGTATGAAATACACTTTAACGGAATTTCTGTGCCATTTGGGGGGGGGGCAACAAAGTAGAACTTATGTGTTAGAAGCTGAGCCATTAAATTATGATTAACTCTGGCTCAAAAGTCTGAGAATAGGGACTGCCCCACCCAGAGCAGCAATTATCCCCTTTCTATCTCTAATCGCTGGTCAGAAGTGAGAGACTACTTAGTGATGAGAACTGCTGCCAAGAATTCAACTCCGATTTATAGCTCAGGAAACAATTATACTGAGCTATATTTCAGAAAAGACGTGCATAGAATTAAGCTGTACTATATATTTGATGGGGAAATGTCCAAATAAGAACTGCACCTGGTCCCACTGATGGAATGCAGGCCTCAAAACATCTATCAGATCATATTCAGCCCCCAAACAAACAAATAAAAAAAATTCCCAGAGCCTATAGCAAATGCTTACCCATGAATACTGGTTGCTGGTATAGCTTCCTGGCAAAGCATTGTTGCAATGAAATCTGTTCTTTTCTTAGTTTCCACAAATACCATGACTCGCTCATTACCTGTAACACAACAGGCATTAATAGATAGCTCTCTCTTGATCTAACAGTTCTTCTTCGTGTTGTTTGTGAACCCACAGTGATGGGTTCTGCGCCTGCGCAGGAGCCAGTATCTGAGCTGAAAGCTGATTAGCTAAAACTTTAAAACTAAGACCGCCCACCATCTCCACCCGCCCTCGGCACCATTGCACGCCAATTCCCCCAGTTCCTTTTTTTTCACTGCCTCAGCAGGAGCCTTTTCAAGGAGCAACAAAAATAGTGCCCAGTACTTCTCTCATTTTCAATATAGGTTGGGTTTTTGGGTAATTTTTCTTGGTTTCTACTGATATAATTCAGGTGTTGTTTTTTCTTCCTGTACTATCTGTTGTATTTATAGTAGTCCATGGCCTCGAATTTTTCACACAAAGTATAACTTTTCTACATCACTTTTTAAGTAAAGTGTGTGATGCCTGTTCATTCATTTCCAATTTTTCAATCCAAGGTTTCCAATTAACTTTGGGCCAATCTATTATTCTAGCTGCATATCTGTGCTCATGGATTTAGCTGTATTTTCCACCATTTGATTTATTTTAGAATTGTCCAGTCTTTTGATCTTTTCCCTTTGTATCAAATCTTTATTTTTTTGTATATATTATATCCCTCTTTTTATTTATTTATTCAATTTGTATAGCCGCCCCAATCGACATGCAAATCTGGGTGGCATATATAAAACCCCCAACGTTTAAACTATAGAAACCCTTAAAACTCCTAAAAACACTGAAAAACTACCTCCCACCCGCACCAATTAAAAATCTAGTTAAAAACTTTTAAAAGCATGAGTGATCCTGTTCTAAATAAGCCAAAAAAAATTAGGTTTTTTTGGGGGGGGAGGGGGGTTGCTCCCTCTCCACACCTGCCCTGCCAGCCAGGTTTCCAGCTCTTTCCTGAAGGGCAGCAGTTCTGTCTGGAGACGCTGTTCAACTGGCAGGAGGTTCCATAGGGCCGGAGTGGATACCAAAAAGGCTCTACTTCTAGAGCTAGAGAGGCAGTTGGTATTTTTAAAGAGCCCCTCCGGTCCGTTCTAGTGGGACAGGCAGATGTCCTTAGGGTGATGCAGTCTCTTAGGTATCCTGGCCCACTACCATGTAGGGCTTTAAAGGTGATTACCAGCACTTTGAATTGCACCCAGAGGCACACTGGCAACCAATGCAGTTCCCGTAGCAGGGGTGAGGCACAGGTACAACGCCCGCACACCATCACTACACGGGCAGCTGAATACTGAACCAGCTGCAGCCTCCGAATGGTTGTTGTTGTTGTTGTTCAGTTGCACAGTCGAGTCTGACCCTTTGCGACCCCATGGACTACCACACACCAGGCTCCTCTGACTTCTGCCATCCTCCGCAGCCCACAGATCCACGCTCATTGTGTCAATGATGCCATCTAGCCATCTCATCCTCTAGCACCCCTTCTCCTTTTGCCTTTGATCTTTCCCAGCATCAAGGCTTTCTCAAGTGAGTCATCTCTTCTCATTTGGTGGCCAAAGTACTTGAGCTTCAACTTCAGTATGAGGGTTGATTTCCTTCAGGATTTGACTGAGTTGATCTCCTTGCAGTCCAGGGTACTCTCAAAAGTCTCCTCCAGCACCATAATTCAAATGCATCTATGTGCTGGGGCGATGACACATGTGCTCACAGAGGCCTCTGAGTGCCCCCTCTGGCACACATGCCATAGGTTCACCACCAGTGACCTAGATCATATCCCTTATGAATATAACAATACAGGGGATTAAGATATTTTAAGGATTAGACTTGACAGAATGCCTGAAGAACTATGGATGGAGGTTCATATAAGAGGCAGCAATTAGAACCATCCCAAAGAAGAATAAATGCAAGAAATTGAAGTGATTGTCTGATGAGACTTTACAAACAGCTGAGGAAAGAAGGAAAGTGAAAAGCAAAGGTAAAAAAGATTAAGAGTTGCCCAAATGAACCCAGATCTTCAGAGAACAAGGAGATAAGTAAGCCTTTTTAAATGAATAGTCCAAAGTAACAAAGGAAAATAACAGAAGGGGAAGGACTAAAGATCTCTTCAAGAAAATTGGTGAAATTAAGGAAACATTTTGAGCAAAATGGTCATGGTAAAAGACAAAAATAGCTTACTTTTTCACCAGATAGATTACATGTTCCCTAGTTCTATAATGTCTAGGTTCTAACTACCAACTGGAAAGATTAACAAACTAGTACAAGGCTTCATTACCATAAGAGTACTATTCAGGTGTTGCTTGATGCATTATCACCAGAATGCCTAGCTCTAAGCCTTCTATTTTCCCTTTATCTGGAAAGCAATTTGTCTAAAAAGACGACGTTCTCTTCAAAATGCACTCCACATGCGCGACAACCATGGAAAACACACAAGGCAGAAGAATTTTTCTCTAGAAATGTTAAAACTCTGCAGAGTTTTAGCTGCAGTTAAACATTCCTCTGCTCATATGCTGCCTGCCCCTGGTACGTAATATCCTAATAGGACTTAACATCTCCTCTAAAAGATAATTTTTATTTGCAAGAAATTGGATTACCTATGTCACGGAGAATCTCAGTAAGCTTTTCTCTCTTGTCATACTGAGTCACTTGAAGTACAGTTTGCTGGACATCACTGCAGGCTCCTCCGACTTGCCCAACCACCACAAATAAGTATTCGGTCTTCAAAAATTCTCCAGCCAGCCTTTAAAATGAAAAAAATAATAATGTTCCTTTGAGTAAATATTTAAGGATTTTGTGATGGGAGGGAACAGACAAGTTTATAAACTCAAGATTTTAGTAACATAATATAGAAACATGCAAAAAGGAATTAAACAGCTAATTTATCAGTAGACTCATTTTAGAAACTCATTCTAGAAACTAATTAATTCATATTGTTAAATAAATTGTATGCATTGTTGAAGTATCATTTCAAAATTCATTTCTCATGACTACATTCTGGCACCCAAGTGATACATATATTTCTGAACTATGGTTATATTAAAGAACAAGTAGAAATTAGGCTCTTACAGAGAGAATCCTAAATCTCATTCAACCCATGTTGAACATATACAGTGGAACCCTGCTTTATGGATGGCTAGCTTAAGGGAAAACTCGCTATACCAGAGGTGCCCAAACTATAGCCCGCCCCCAATGCCAATTTGTCCGGCCCACGAAGCCCTCATTGCTCCTGGAAGCGGAAGTAAAACGCGCACAGATGGGCGCGTTTTACTTCCGCTTCCAAGAGCGGCAAGGGCTTTGTGGGCCGGATGAATTGACGTTGGGAGCCGAATCCGCCCCCCAGCCCATAGTGACCTGCTCCCTGAACCACATGACCGGCCCACACCCCCACGCTATACGGAAGAAAAACCCGAGAAAAAGGCAATCGCTATAATGAAAGATGTTCCAACTCTTTCCCACTGCAGTGGGAGGGTGCTTGGAGCATTTCCACTCCATTCTTGAAATTTTTCGTCACTTTTTGCCACCTCCAGAAAGCTCTCTCCACAACCAGGAAGTGCAGGAAATTCCCCTGACCCCTCATCAGCTGTTAGTCGGGGATTTTTCCTGCAATTACCAGGACTGACCACTAGATGGTTTTGTCAGAAATGTGCCTAATATGCATTGCAAACCAAAAAAATCAGTTCCGGAACTCACTAAAAAGCCAAATTAACGTCTTTTTTCTCTTCAAAACGCTTTCTAAAGTGCACTTTGGAATTTTTCGCTGTGTTTTCACTACTTTAGAGTTTTGAAGAGAAAAATCCTTTTTTAAAAAACTTTTTTCTAAGGTCTGGAACTTTTTTTGTTTGTTTTCAATGCATTCCTATGGGAAACCGCGGTTCACTTTAAGGAAAAATCGCTGTAAGGAAAAACCTGCAGAACCAATTAATTCTGTTGAGGGGGGGGCGTGTTCACTGTACTTTACTTCTCTGACAAGCAATAACTTTTCATGTAATTTATCCTCTGATAAATGCCACTCACATGAAACATATTGTTTCTTGCCAGTCTTATTCACAAGTTAAGAATCTAGGTCCTGTAAATCAAAGACAGTGGGAACCACATCGTTCTTCACACATCTTTATTTAAATGTGGAGAACTCTTCTCTGTAGAGGATGTTCCTCATGTCTATTGAAGCTTGACGCACAATTTGACCAGTCAGCATTATGATAGGATGATGATACTCAATGACTTTGTTTGGGTAGAAATGCTGAAAATCTTCCTGGGGACATATCAGATTTTCCCCGCCACAGGATTTCAGAGTGGATCATCCCCTTCCTTAGGAGTTATGGCTCTGGACAAGGCTGTCACCTAATTCTTTAACAAGGACACATAACTTGCTGGTTTAAAAAACTGAGCTTTTAAAGCCATAATAAACCCCTTTCTGCTGTGCAGTGATGCAATCCACTCTGCCTTCATTAGGTTGTCAATAAAAGCACAAAAAGTACTTTCCTCTGTTTCAAAAGTTTAATTCAAGAAAGACTTGGTCATTTCTGAATTCCTCTTCAGTAGCTGGGCTGGTAAAATGTTGTGTGCAAGATTATAAGCCAAAATGTAAGCCGCCCTGAGTGGTGTACCCCACCAGGAGGGCGGGATATAAATGTGCAAAATAATAAATAAATAAATAAAATCAAGTATTAAACCCCTTGGAAGCAAGAAAAGAAATTGTCACTTCCTTCAAGCCAAATCAGGCCACTCGATTTTACTCCATCAGAAAACGATGAGAATGGAGGGATTAAATAAATGCCTCATCATTGTCATCATTTTCCTGAAGTGGTCTGATTGTAACAGAAAATAGTGACTGGAAAAGGCCCATCAGAGAAGTCAGAGAAGTGAAGGAGGGAGAAGTCTGGCACTGACAGTAGAAAACAGAAGACCTAAAAGAAATATTTAAAAAGTGAGAGAGAAACATCAAAGAGCATAAGTTTTAAAAAAATGTCTGATCTTGACACAACCACATAGAGGGCCCTAGAAGACCTCAGTGCGCTTCATGCATTTCACAGTACTGAAAAAGAGACTATCTGTTCTTTTGGGTGCCTAACCATATTAAATTTAAAATGAGATTATAGAATCATTGAACTGTACTGAAGCATCATCAATTCCAACTCTCACTAATGTAGGAAATCCACATCTGAAGAATTCCTGTCAGATGGCCATCAAAGATCTGTTTAAAAACATCCTTGAAGGAGAATCCACCTTCTGAAGTAGCCTATTCCATTGTCAAATGCTCTTATTTCAGAAATTTTGAATATAAAGACCTCCTATAATTTGATCCCATCCATTTACATACTACCTGCGGAACTACAGGAAGCAAATGTCTTCTATCTTCTTTCAAATATTTATTTTGTGTATAAATATTATCTGTAGATCTATAGAAAATATTTTCTGCTAGAATTTTCTCACTCTAATTACTGAATCTAAAGTTTAGGATTATGACTTATGCTTTGAGAATAAAGAACTAATACAGACCTCTGAATTTCTTCAGGAAAAGTAGCACTGAACATTAGGGTTTGACGTTGTTCCTTTGATGGCATGCCTGGACTGGAGATCAGCTTCTTCATATCAGGGCCAAATCCCATGTCCAGCATACGGTCAGCTTCATCTAACACCAAGTATTTTAATTTGCTCAACCCAATCTGAAGAAACATAAAGAAAACAAATTAGCGAATAAATGTTACATAGCAGCTGTACAAAGCAAAACCACTTAATGAAAACCATCTATAATATCTTACAGACCCGCTCTGCCTTTGCACAATCCAGTCACCATAAATTAAAAACAAAAGCATGATTTAACAGGACAAAAGACAGATAGGTGTGTGTGTGAGCATTATTGTGGTCACTAGGGTGGTATTCAGGATATATATATATCCTGAATACCACCCTAATGACCACAACAATTTTTAACATGCCAATGTGACATTTTAGGACAGGAATGAAGCCACAAAGTGCCGACACCATACTTGCTAGGGTTCAATCTGTGTTGGGGGGGGGGGCACAGCTTTTACTAATGGGTTTTTGCATTGACCTCTTCCAACTAAAGGTACTAAACATTTAGGATGTGATCACCACAAAGTTTATTCCAAAAATTCAAACACTTTTTAAATGTCCCACTTCAACTGACTCAGTAAGACAATTTCCTCTCATTTTCAGCTATGGTGTCCAATAATTTGTTCTCTCACTCCTATGGTGTTAGGAGAGTACTCAATTATTTTTCTTGTCTGACAATTTGGGAGCACTCTTAATTGTGAAGCTTTCTCACAGTTAACTTGGACAAATAGTTTTACATCCATTAAAGTAATCCCCCACAATACTATGCTAAGTATTTAATAATTTGAAACCCTCTTAACATATAAGAGGATATTTACACACAGATCTTACCGTGTCCCTACCAATGATATCCAAAAGCCGTCCTGGAGTAGCACACAATATATTACAACCTTGCTTTATCTGACGAATTGTATGACCCACTTGTATACCTCCATAAATGACAACTGGCCTTATACATGTTCTAGTCAACAAGAAAATATACATTAGAATTCTTACTTAGTGATAAAACAGCAGATAAACAGAGAATAGATATGAATGTACCAATACTTTCTTGAATATCAAAGAGCAAGATTTTATCAAAACGTGCTTTCCTGTCCAATTTTCACCACTTAGCCTAATTTTTAATTAACAATTGTTAATTTGAAAACTAGTGAGCTTGCCTATTTTGTGAATTGATGCTTTAGTACAGGGGTGCCCAAACTTTTTGTGTTGCGGACCAGTCACATGGTTCAGGGGGCTGGTCACTACAGCCCAGGGGCTGGATCCAGCCCCGATGCCAATTCATCCGGCCCACGAAGTCCTCATCATTCCCAGAAGAGGAAGTAAAATGTGCCTGTACGGGCGCATTTTACTTCCGCTTCCGGGAGCGATGCGGGCTTTGTGGGCAGGATGAATTGGCATCGGGGCTGGATCCGGCCACCGCACCATAGTTTGGGCACCCCTGGTTTAGTACAACATCTATAATTTCATTTTAACAAACTTGCTTCCATAATAAACTGAAAAACCAACATTTTTAAAAAAGAACACTTAAGCAATAGCAAAACACACCATTACAAATTCTACCGAGTTATCTTTACCTATAAGAAGAGGGTAGGTTGGTGCGTGTCCGGCATTAGCGGCCAAACCCGGCCAAACCATCCGGTACCGAGCCGGCCACACTTACCTTTACACCGTCTGGGGGTCGCCGCAAGGGTCCGGTCGCCAAGACTGGGGCAACCGCCCCACAAAATGGGGAAAAGAATGAACTACAACTCCCATGGTGCCATGGGAGAAAAACGGCAGTTTATTAACAGCCAGGCTTAAAAACGGAGTGTTGGAGAGCTGAATTTGCATGTTGGACTGTGATTGGTTGGGAGAAAATCTAACCAGGTTTTGTGTTCAAGAACCAAGACAATAGAAACAGCCGAAGTCTGGCTTAACTCATCTTTATTGCATGATGGTCAGGGGGAACATGTGGTAATGGCGGACGAACAGCTCATTAAATACAGTGGCTATATATTTGAATGTGGCTCCTCAGTAGCTCATTGGCTACTGTCCGCGTGACGTCACCCTTAGTCACGTCCTTCTTGTCCAAGTGAGGCAGTGTCGGGAATCTTCCCGCGGCTGTAGGCATTTGGAGAATTTGTACCATGTGAGCTGGACGCTCGCTACTGCCCCCAGTGGTCACTAGCTCGCGTGCTAATACAGAAGGTTACAATGTTACTTTTAGGGATTGTTACATTCACTCATTCGTGTGGTTGCATTTACTTAAAAGCACATTACAATCCATACACAACAACAGGCCAATAAACAGAATGTTGAAGAGAGATGATTTGCATGTTGAACTACAACTGATTGAACTTGAGAGTGAATGAGTGATGGAGCAAGGTCCTGATGTGAATGGAACAAACCCATTCCATTTAAGCCTCTACAGCCCTGGAATGAGACTTTCAATGTACATCAATGCTGTGAGAGAGAGAGACAGGGTGTGTGTGTGTGCAAGACAATGCACAAGACACTGCAGGGTTCTGGATCAGTCACTTTTTATATATATATATAAAGAAAGAGAGAGAGAGGGAGAGAGAGAGAGAGACAGAGAGACAGAGGCAGGCAGGCAGGCTCTGTGTGTTGGGGTGTATCAGGGTCCGAAATACCTAAACATACAATTAGCTCTCATCCTTCCTTCCCTACCTCCAGCCGTTCTTCTCCCCTTCCTTCTTTCTTTCTCTCCCTCATGCTTACCCTCCTGTCTTCCTTTCCTCCCAAATTTCCCCCTCAATACCTAACATCCCTCCCTCATCATCACGCCGGGGTGAGTCTGCCCAGGTTCCCTTACTGAGAGCCAGGGGGCATCACAAACGGTGTGGGGGGAGCCAAAAAGGAAAAAACCCTCCCCAAGCCACCCCCACACCATGGGTTTAGCCCCCCCCCCCGGAAAAAAAACCTGTAAGTAACAGGCACATCCCAGTAAGCCTCCATCAACACACAGATAAGTCTGGTTCTGCAGACATTTCCGTGGTCGTGTGACAGGCATGACTAGACACCGGAGCTCACGTAACGCTTTTTACCTTCCCAACAACCTGGTGCCTCTTTATCAACTTACAATTCCTTACTTTAGAACAAAAAGGTTGACAGGAGCTGGGAGAAAGACGGGAGCACATTCCGTCCTGCAATACTCAAGAATCGAACTGCTCACCTTCCACATTCCAGTAAGCTTCCATCAACACACGGATCAGTCTGCTTCTGCAGACGTTTCCGTGGTCATGTGGCAGGCATGACTACACACCGGAGCACACGTCAAACCATCTATGACAAAAAAAACTCTGCATCTGCATCCCAAATATACACACACACACACACACACACACACACACACACACACTAACCAAATAAACGTATTATAAGAAGGGATGTACCCTCTCACAATTTAAAAAAAAAATAACCCACCCCCCGGCAAGGCCAGGAGCCCCCTTCCCCTCCAGGCGAGGGCCGTATGTGTATGTGTGTGTGTGTTCGTGTGTGTGTTTGTGTTTATGTTGTGTGTGTTGTGTGTGTATGTGGTTGTGTTGTGTGTATTGTGTCTGTGTAGTTGTGTTGAGTGTGGTTGTGTTGTGTGTGTTGTGTTGTGTGTGTGTAACCACTAAAACCACCCTAACCACCAACACCCAAAAAAAAACCTAATGCTAGTCCAAAATAAAGTTAAAGTTAAAATGACACTCTTTGTACATTTTATCAACTTAAATTGAACCTATGTACTGAGTAAAGCTAGAGAAATGCATGGGGGTTGCATTTATTTATTTATTTACTACTTTACATTTATACTGTTTCCTACAGAGACCTCAAGGCAGCATAAATAACTTTCCTTCTTCCCACATTATTCACACATTAACCCTACAAGATAGATTAGCCTGAGAATGGATAACTAGTCAAAAGCCATTCACTGGAGTTTCACAGCTTGGGGACAAATTTGAACATAACTTCCACTTATTAGTGATAGACAATATCACTGCTGATAACAAATTAGATACTAATTCTCTAGTTGTCCAATCAACAATCTCCTTTTCAAGTACTAACATAAACACTGTTTTGGGGCCAATTGCTATATTCAAACTGCATACTTCATTTACTTCCTTAAAAACCAGCTGCCGAAATGTAAATATATACTGCACTCCCATTCCCATCACACCTGAAACATCTGCTTGTTCTCCGACACCCTCTCCAATAAATCTTAAGAGTAGTTACCATCAGGAGTGCCCAAACTATGGCCCATGGGCCAGATCCGGCCCTTGAAGCCAATTCATCCGGCCCGTGATGCCTTTGCCGTTCCTGGAAGCAAAACGTGCCCTCATGCATGCGAAGAACACTGCCATAAATGCATTCTGTGCACGCATAGATGTTTTACTTCGGATTCCGGTGAGAGGAACCACGTGACCAGCCTGATCACCTTTCCAGAGGAAATGGTCAGGCTTGTGGCCCAAAAAGTTTGGGCACCCCAGGTGTAAACTGTAGCACTAAATTGTTGGTAGTTAACAAGTTGCCTTCTTCACCCATCACTGCACATCAGTCATATGAGCTGGCACACGAGTGGCAATTTTCCAGGGCAATTTATGTACATCATTGCACCTGCTAGTGTAACTAGCAAATAAGATCCAGCCTATGTCTCCTTTTTTTAAGGAATGCTGTTTTTGCTTGCTCCCTAAATACTCAAAATCAGAATTTATTTAATAGCCCCTCAAGATAGACAGCATTCTAAAATAATAACAGAGTAAGCAAAATTTCAGTAGAGTAGGCCCAAAGAATCAACTATCAAGTGAAAAGTCACTTAGGAAATCCCAGTAATAATGATTTCACAGTAATTTGAGTCTACCGAATCAATCCTGACATGTGAGCAGCATTTTCTGCTTTTTGTTGTAATACTGTATTAAAAATTTGGTTTACTTGAACACTCACCCATATGAAAATTTTCTTGATTCCATAAAAATCTGGTTTATCAGTTCCCTGGTTGGAGCTACAATTATACATTCTGGTTCTTGTTTCTCTCTGAACTGACTGGCAGTAGCTCCATCTATCATCATATGTGCCAAAATTGGAATAAGAAAAGCTGCCTAAAGGGAAAGTATGTCATAACTTAGAAACGTTTCACCTCTAAAAAACATGACATTCCTAGTTTAAAAATACATTTCACCATCCCAACTTAGAGAGACCTATCAGAATTAATGGTAATTAAATATAGCAGACTTTTGTCCAGGATTCAGCAAACAAACCTTAGGCTTTGTCTGAATTTTCAAAACAAAGTTAAGTAATCTGGTGCTTTTGTAACTAGAAGAGGATAATATTCAGCATAACCAGAATCACTCTGCCCTTCTCCCAAACTAAGGTTGCTCATTCATCTCTAACAATGTCAAGCTATAAATCTTATGTCAAGTTATAAATCTTAAACTATTATTAAATCATTGTACTGTATCAATATTATCAATTTATATATTGAAAGACCATTCCTAAAATTAATATCAAACCAAAGTATATATTTCAGGGTAAAAACTTATTGGGAATCACTGAAAGTTGCTGCAAATTAAGTTGGACAGGCACCAGGAAAACTCATTAATTGATTGGATACTTAAAGACCCAAATATCTTATTATTACTACAGTCCCACCAAAACTCCACCTCCAATATAAGAATGTCATTTTACACTTACTGTCTTTCCAGACCCTGTTTGAGCACACGCCATTAAATCACGCCCTGCCAGAACAATAGGAATACTGTATTTCTGCACTGGAGTAAGTTTAACATATCCAGCTCTAACAATGTTCTTGGCTAGTGTCTGGGGCAGATCAGCTTCTTCAAATGTCTGAAAAAAATTAATTATAAAATATTTTAAGGAAACCAAGCAAATGTAGCAAATTTGTTAATATCGAGCAACTGGAACATCATTTTTTGTATGATTACAGGTGAGCCCAGTGGCCAAAAATGGTAAACATAAAGCAAAACAACATTAGCATATAACCAATCATCAAAAAAATAAATAACAAAGCCGGTATTTTAAAAAAGCCATTTTAGTAATTCCTAGTGAGGATGAACAAATGTCTGGCTACTAATTGCACTGAGAATAAAAACACATTTAAAGTTCTTCGCATTATATATATTTTCTAAACACAAGCAAAAATGTACACTCCCTGTACATAACGGGGCTGAAAGCTCAAAGCATGTTGCCTAGCAGTTGCAAATAGCTACCTACTTGCTTCTTGGATTAACGAAAACTTCTAGATGCATTAATGAACCCCTTTTCATATGTAATTTTATGAGGATCATTTACACATCAGAAAAAGTCTGCGGCTAAAGGATAACTGCATAATGAATAGCAATGAATAGCAACTTAATGAATAGCAACTTCGTGTCATACACCAGTTACACCCCCTCCTTGCTTATGGTCACGCACGTTCTAGTCACCTCCAGACTTGATCTAAATATCTTCCTTTCTGTTTTAAAATAATTGGGTACCCTGTCTTCAAAGATTCTTAATACAGGTGAAACTCGGAAAATTAGAATATCATGCAAATGTTCATTCCATTCAGTAATGAAACTTAAAAGGTGAAACAAATATATGAGATAGACTCACTACATGCAAAGCGAGATAGTTCCAGCCTTACTTTGTTATAATATTGATGCTTATGGCTTACAGTTTATGAAAACCCCAACCCCCCAATCTCATGCACCCCATAATCATCACATAATCTCATGTACGCTGTACGACATGATCATCACAATTATAACAAATTAAGACATGACCTCTCTCACTTTGCATGTAGTGAGTCTATCTCATATATTTGTTTCACCTTTTAAGTGAAATGAATGAACATTTGCACGATATTCTAATTTTCTGAGTTTCACCTGTACATTAGATTATTAATATAGATATAGTGACATGTTCAAGAAACCCAAAAGCATCTCTATATAGGCTACATTAAAGCAACAAACATATTAACCAGGGTGCTCCATAACAATGCAACTGTATACAAATTTTCTCTTTCAAAAACAAAACAAAAGTTAGCATTTAGCATTTTTTTTAAGGACCTGGCAGAAAATTATGCCAGATACAAAACTGGCCATATTGCAGTTTCCCTTCCTATCTTTAACTTTGAATCAATTATTACAATCAATATCAGTTTTCAACGTTCAACGATGAAAGTGATAGACAACCACCCTTTTGTTGTTGTTGAGTCGCATAGTCGAGTCCGACCCTTTGCGACCCCATTATGCCAACCCAGCTTTTAGATAATTCCTACTTCTAGAAAAGATTAAGAATATAATCTTGACTTCCTTCTTCAAATGGTTTGCTGCTTCTTGAAAAGAGGGCCAGTGAGTCTACAGTTAAAATTTCAACAAAGGTAGATTTGAGAAAATCTAACTACCAGAGTGTATTTTATATTAATAGCAATATCAATACCTTGACAAGATTCAGATTGGAAATATTTGGCTTTAAGTGTTCTATCTTACAATATACAGAGGGTGCCAAAATGTATACACATTTTAAGAGATGCTATCTGTGTCTAGTCATGCGTGCCACATGGCCACAGAAACATCTTCAGAAGCAGACAGCACTGTCGCTTCGGCTTTGAAGCATATGAGCACTGAACCCTAGAGTCAGATACGGCTAGCTTTCAAGCAAGGGAAACCTTTACCTATCCGTGCCTTACTTTTCAAAGTTGAACTGAATTACAACGGCAATGTGTAGTATGAAATTCACTGAAAAGAATGCTAGTGTCGCCATGTGACAGGCAGGGCAGTCAAAGAAAACGGTGGAAGGACAGGTTTTTGTTTAAGGAGTGGAAGACAATTTTGTAGCATTATTTGAAATTTGAGCATGTTATGGCAGTACAACAATGGAGGCAGGAATATGTAACAGGACCTCCAACAAGCCTAAAAACTGTGCACATTTGTGATAAGTTTGAGGTGCATGGTACTGTGTGTGATATGCACAAGGGAAGATCCAGGAGGCCTCACACAGTAACAAGTCCAGCTTCTCCTACTTGTGATGTTAAAACAGTTTACACACTCACCACAAAAGTCTTTTCGGGAATGATCGATTTTACTTCCTACAAGGAACCCCACTGCACTTCCACCAAGGCATGAGAGCTTACCTTGATGAGCATCTGCCAGAACAATGGAGAGGATGAAGAGGTGTGGTTGAGATTCTCCTGACTCAACACCTTTTGACTTCTACCTATGGGTGACCTTATACAATGTGGTCTACCGTAGAAAACCACCTACAATGGTGGTATATCAGGAAGGAATTGAAGTGGCATGCACAGCAATACAAGTGGACACTTTGGTCAACATTGCTCAAGCAGTAGTTCACTGTAATCGGACACTGATGGTAACCACTTTGAGCACCTCTTGTAATTGCATAAGTTGACCCTGACTTGTATTCAACTTTTGTTACCAGCATATACTGAATATTACAATTTCAATAGTTTTTTTCCTTTCTTAAAAAGTATATACTTTTTTTACACTCTCCGTATAAAACACCTCTGTAAAAAAAACTATGTATTTAACTGTGGAGAAAATAAATTTTAGAAGAAAATACTTAAGAAGAAAATACTTAAGAAAATGTTTATATCATTCTACCTTCTTTGCCCTCTGATGGAAAGAATATAATTCTAGTACAGTAGTACCTCATACAATTTTAATCTGTTCCATGGGGCTCATTGTTGCACAAAACAATTGCTATACGATACATGCACCATATAGCAATTTTCCCTATGGGATGCATAATACAATTATTTTTATTTATTTATTTATTTTTGCTAAGTGGTTTTTCCCATTGAAAAATTGTTGCACGATTTTTTCCATAGGGAAATTTTTTAATGCGGGACACCATTTCCCCCTAAACCTAATTGTTATGTGATTTTGTTGCTATACGGGGCAATTGTTGTATGAGGTTCTATTGTACTTTCATCTATTTTTTTCAGCTTTACAATGTTTTTTTTATCAATTGTTGAAAGTACATTATGTATTGAAAGACTAACCAGTATTGCCGGCGGGGGATTATGACCTGAGACCTCTACAAGAATGTTATCATATTTGTCAAAGTTTATTCCTGTCTGATAATGTGCAAAGATGGCATCTTCCGCATCTGGTGGTGGTGGTGGTACATATGTCACCTTCGGACCTGAAAACAATATGTGAAGAGTGAGATTCCGATACTTAAAAGCAAATCTATCATCTGTGCCAAATATTATGATTTTTATTATATTTTGGGCACAAGATTTCAACTAACAGAGATTTTCCCATAAAATACAAATCAAAGTTCGGTTTCACTTACCAGTGATAACTTTCGTTCTTCGAGTATATAGTTTGTGAATACACACTATTGGGTTATGCGCTTGCGCAGAACACTGATCGGAGGCTTAAAAAGCTATTGGTCAAAAGTTTTGGCGGTAAGACCACCCACCGTACCGCCCACCCTGAGGCGCCAGTCCGCCATTTTACCTCAGTTCCATACTTAACCCAAGCACAGGATAAACCAATTGATCTCATCCGTGCAGCTCAAGAGGGGAGGCAGGGTGGGTAGTGTGTATTCACAAACTATATACTCGAAGAACGAAAGTTATCACTGGTAAGTGAAACCGAACTTTCTCCTTCGTAGTTTGTGAATCCCCACTATTGGGAGATTAGCAAGCTCACACTCACTTGGTCAGTGGGCAGTCGGATGAGATGATCCCACGATGAGTATGATGGTCAGGTAGAGTGAACTGTCAAGGGCGATGAGCCCGGAGCCCCCTGGCGAGGACGACACGACCAAGTCTGGCGTCCGCAGTGGCTCTGGTGTCCACCCTGTAATGTTGGACAAATGTAGAAGGTCTGGACCAGGTGGCAGCCTTACATATGTCCTCAAGCGGTGTGCCCTCTAAAAAGGCAGTGGATGTGGCAACCGCTCTCGTAGAATGCGCCCTGACATGCGGCGGAGGTGGCAGTGAGGCCGACTCATAGGCCAGGTAGATGGTAGACATGATCCATTTGGAGAACCTCTGGGCAGAGATGGGTTCACCCTTGGACTTTCCTCCATAAGCCACAAATAGACGCTGTGACTTCCTGAACTCCCTTGTTCTGCTGGTGTAAAACAATAAAGCTCGTTTCACATCCAGCGTGTGCCAAGTCTTTTCTTGGATGTTGGTGGGGTTCTGGAAGAAGGTTGGCAGCGAGATAGTCTGTGCCGTATGAAACTGGGAGACTACCTTAGGAAAGAAGGTGATATCCGTGTGGAGCACCACGCGGTCATTGAAAAACTGAAGAAACGGTGTGTCTGCCCGCAGAGCAACCAGTTCACAAGCTCGTTGAGCAGACGTGATAGCCACCAGAAATGCCGTCTTCCACGTGAGGAGACGAACATCCGCGGTAGCCATAGGCTCGAAAGGAGTCCTGGTGAGCGCGTTGATAACGGCAGACAAGGACCATTGTGCTGTTGGAGTCCTGACCGGCGGGAAGGCGTTCCGCAAACCCTTGAGGAAACGCTTTACCGTATGGTCGCGAAAGGCACCAGAAGCAGGCGAACCAGCTGGAGAGTGAGCCACCACCGCTGCGAGATGGACCCGGATGGAGGTAATGCTAAGGCCAGACTCCGCCAAATGGAGGAGGTAGGCCATGATGTCGTGTAGTCCCACCTGTGGAGGGTACGTCTGCTGGGATGCCAGGAAAGCACAAAAGCGTCTGTATTTGGAAGCATAAGACTTCCTTGTGGAAGGACGCCATGCTAGCTCCAAGATCCTGGACAGTCTGGGGTTATCCTCCATGCAGTGAGGTGGAGGCTGGGTAGGTCCGAATGGTGGAGCTGGCCGTGCTCCATTTGGAGAAGCGTTGGCGATTCCGGCAGCGTGCGATACTGTGACGACATGTGTAACAGTAGCGGAAACCAGGGCTGGCGAGGCCATGCTGGAGCCACGAGAATTGCATTGGTCCGGTGTTGGTACATCCTGGTGAGGACCTTCTGAACCAGGGGAAACGGTGGAAAGGCCTAGAGGTAGTCCTGATCCCACCGTTTCATGAAGGCATCGCCCTCGGAGTTCAGTCCGATGCCTGCCCTGGAACAGTACCTGTGGCATTTCCTGTTGGACTCCGACGCAAAGAGGTCGATGCTCGGAGTCCCCCAGGCCCCGCAAAGGGACCGAAATACCTTGCCGTCCAGCTCCCATTCGTGAGTCGTCGAGGTGAGACGGCTGAGGTGGTTGGCCAAAACATTCAGCTTGTCCTGAATGTGCACTCCAATCGGAAAGATGTGTCTTTCCAGGCACCACTCCCAGAGTTGCACCGCAAGGTAAAGTAGGATGGTGGACCTTGTCTCTCCCTGCTTGTTCAGGTATGCCACTGCCGTGGTATTGTCCGAGGCCACTTGAACCACATTGCCGGTGAGTAGGGCCTCGAAGGAACGTAGGGCCTTCCAAACGGCCAGCAGCTCCAAATAGTTGATATGGTGCACCATCTCGTGAGGTGACCAAACGTTGTTGACCGTTAAGAGTCCCACAGGCAGCCCCCAGCCGAGGTTGCTTGCGTCGGTCAAAACCTGCAACGAAGGTTGTGGGGGGTAAAAACTCTTCCCCGTGGCCACATTGAGCGGCATCGTCCACCACAGTAGCTGGTCCATCAGTTCTGGAGACGGAGTCAGCCGTTTGGACTGGCTCTCCCGGAGCGAGTCGAATTCGTGGAGGAGCCATGACTGCAGGGACCGGAACTTTAACTTGGCGTGAGGAATTACCGCCGTCGTTGAGGCCATGAGGCCTAGAAGTCTCTGTGCCTTTTTTGCCCTGATAAATGGTTTGTTCCTGAATTCGCTTACCCCTTGTGCAATGTCCAGTAAGCATTTCTGGGGGGCGAAGGCTCTAGTCACTAACGAGTCGAGTACCGCTCCAATGTACTCGACACGCTGAGAAGGAATCAACTTTGATTTGGCGAAGTTGATTCTGAGGCCAAGACTCTCCATGAGGTGAACCGTGAACTGCGTGTCCCGAATGGACAACGAGCTGGTGGGGGAGACAATCAGCCAGTCGTCGATGTACGGGAAGACCCTGATCCCCGTCTGACGGAGGAAGGCAGCCACCGGAGCCATGCACTTGGTGAAGACTCTCAGTGCCGTAGCCAGACCGAACGGTAGGCACCGGTACTGGTACACAGAGTTCCCGATTCGGAACCGGAGGAACCGTCTGTGCTCCTCGAGGATGCTGATATGGAAGTAAGCATCCTTGAGGTCTATCACTGTGAAACAGTCCCCTTTGTTGATGAGGGGGAGGACGGTCTGTAGGGTCACCATCCGGAACTTCCTGGTGTGGATGCACCTGTTCAGGCGGCGCAGGTCCAGAATTGGGCGAAGTCCTCCATCCTTCTTCTGAACCACGAAGTACCTCGAGTAGAAACCGTTGTCCCAATTGGTCGGTGTTACCCGCTCGATGTCTCCCTTGGACAGAAGAGTTGATATTTCTTCCTCCAAATGGGAGGACGAGGTGGTGAAACGGTGTCTTCCTACCCGAGGCACTCACACGAACTCGATGGCGTAACCAGCAGACAAGATCTTCAAGACCCACCGGTCGTCCGTGATGCCTGACCACACTTGGAGTACGTTCCGGAGGGGGAGGTATGGGAGGTGGAGCGAGAGAGACTTGGCCTTCGTAGTTTCAAACCCGGGACTTGGATTTTGCTTGCCATGTCCGTAAGGTTGATAGCGAGGCTTGTGTTGGCGCCTCTGTTTGTAGAAACTGGGCCTGGGCTGGTCAGTCGAGCCGCCCTGTTGCTGTGGGTTCCCCCGATATCGATGCGTAAAGGGTTAGAATCGCGGTTTGGTAGTCTGAGCCGGCGTGGTGAGCCCCAGGAACTTAGCCGTCGAATTCGTCTACCGCAGTTTGTTAAGCACCTTATTGGTGTCTTGTCCAAACAGGCCTTGCCCATCAAATGGAAACTCTTCGATGAGCTTCTTCATGGCGTCATCGAGAGAGGTGCCCCTGAGCCAAGCATGGCGACGGAGCAGAATGGCAGAAGACATGTCCTTGGCCGCGTAATCGTTAATGTGCCTGGCCGTCCGCATCTGCTGTTCTGCCAGAAAGTCCCCTTCTGTAGCCAGCGAGTCGAATCCTTTCTGGGCATCGGCAGGCAGTTTAGCAGCAAGGATCTTCACTTGCTCCCAGAGGTGGGACTGATAGAGGCCCATGGCTGCTGAGTAATTAGCGGCTCGCAGGAAGAGGGAACCGGTGGCATAAAACTTACGGCCCACCACGTCCAGTTTCTTCCCTTCCGGAGTCAAAGGTACCGGAAAACCGCTGACAGCCGTTTTATGCTGGAAGGCCTTGACCACCAACGAGTTCGACAAAGGGTGCGCCTGGAGAAACTCAACGTTCTCGTCCAAGACCCTATACATTCCATCGAGTCTGGACGAAACGGAGTGCGACGACACCGGCTTCTTCCATGTTGCCTTCGCTGACGTCAACATGGAAGGAAGCATGGTGATGTGGACCGGTCGAATCGCCTTTTTGTCCAGTTTGGCGGTCATTTGGTCCTCGCCCTCCAGTGGCGGTTGGTCCACCTTCAGATTAAGAGCGGTCCCCAAACGAGTGAGCATCGCCGTGAGGGAGCGTTGATCCTCACCACGCGGTGGGTCAATCGCGCCGATAGCCTGGTCCGGCGTCTTGTCGCCATCGACATCTCCCTCGTCCTCCTCCGAAGACACGCTGGAATCATCGGAGGACGAGGGAGGAATCCTGGTATCCACATCGGGACCGCGCCAGTACGGCCTGGGCGGGTTGACGGGCTGGGAGCTCACCGCATCGACGTCTGGACCACACCAAGACGATATGGGTGGGCCAGCGGAGCGAACGCTCGACCCTCAAGAGGTCGGCGGAGCGACAGCAGGACCAACATCCCTGGGGCTTGCGGTGGTCGGCACCGGAGCCGCAGAGGCCGCAGGCATGGAGGCCTTGAACTGTTGGGTGAACGATTTCGCCATTGCCTCGAACATCCCTTTGAAGAATTCCACCTGGGACGCATCCACCGCCGATGGTTGGGACAAAACGGTGGCCGGCGAAACGGTGGTCGGAATGATCGGAGACGAAACGGTGGCCGGAATGGTGGTTGCCGGTTCGTCTATTGTCGGAGTCCTAGGCCTCGGTGAGACAGAAGCCTGCCTCATGGGTGGACGGCCCCTCTCACGAGGCGGAGAAGAGAGTACCTGCAGTGGGCGAGCTGGAGCCCCAGCCCTGCGACCTTTTGCAGGAGATCCCGAAGAGGACCATCCGCCCCACATCGAGGATCCGGGTGAAGGACATCTCACGACTGAAAAGGGAAGCGAGGGCCCCGGAGAGATAGGAGGGCGAGGCGTAGGTGGGAGTGATCGCCTTTCCTCCGACCTATGTTTCTTCTTCTTCTCCCCATTTTTTCCTTCTTTTTCTTCTTTCTGATAGAGAGGGTGGAAGAAGGAGGTAGCGGCAGAGGCTGAGAGGGCTGAGAGGCACCAGCGGACGTGGAAGCAGCCGCGGCGGGAGTCAAAGCGAGCTCCATAAGGTGCGCTTTCAACCGGTTGCTCCGGTTCTGAACTGCAAGTCGTGTAAAGTTCTTACAGTGAGCGCAGGATTGGCTCTGGTGTAATTCTCCCAGGCAAAAAAGACAGAGGCTATGCCCGTCAGAGGCAGGGAACTTCTTGAGGCAAGCAGAACACTGCTTGAAGGCTGCAGCCATCAAAAAATTCTTCCGACGGAAGGTTCGAGAAGGCGAGCACCCCGAAGGGCAGGCCAGCCGCCACCCCCTTGAGGGGGGAATCGGTGACCGGAGCGAGTAGGTAACTGAGTCCACCAGAAGGAAGAAACAGCACCGGGGGGGGGGGGGGCAATCCTGCCCAAAGGGCAAGATTGCCGAAAAAATTGTTAAAGTTCGTCAAAGACTTTCCCTCAGAAAGACGAAAAAATTGAGGAAGCTCTCAACGATCGTCCTGCTGCTAAGGCGGAAAGAAGAGAACTGAGGTAAAATGGCGGACTGGCGCCTCAGGGTGGGCGGTACGGTGGGCGGTCTTACCGCCAAAACGTTTGGCCAATAGCTTTTTAAGCCTCCGATCAGTGTTCTGCGCAGGCGCATAACCCAATTGTGGGGATTCACAAACTATACGAAGGAGAACTTTCTTTACTTTTATTAACCACCAAGTGATAATAAAGAATAAACAGAACACAATCAGTATTATATAAGCTTTTAGTAATAAGATCAGTATTTTCTTCTAACATGAACAATTAACTCTCAAAAGTTAGTAATTTTTAAACTGCATTAATAATTTCATTTGTTGTGGCTGAACTTACCTAGAGAATCATCCTGCTCTGTATCACCAGTTGATTTGAACATACCTTAATCAAAATGAATATTTGTTTAGACGAGAACTAAATAGCAGAGAAAATAAATAATTGGACATGTTTGAAATTACATATAAAATACTTACTCCTTCCAGATCCTCCAATTATTTCCTCATCACTTCCTTTGTAACCACCTGTTAAAAGCTACAGTGTTAAATTGTGTATAACTGTAAATAAAGATTTATTGGTACAAATGAAGTGAAATAGTTTTGACAGGTATGGAAGAACCATATGTAAAAAAAATCACAGAGAATGGATTTTGCTGGGATAAGGCTAATGAGAAGGCACAGAAAGAAACAATGAACAAAATAAAGCAATGCTATTTGGAGATAATCTAAATCAGGGGTGCTCAAACATCTGGCCCCCACCACCTGCACCACACCCAGAAGCGGAAGTAAAACGCACCCGTGCATGCACATGACACTGCTGTAAATGACCCGCAGCTGTTGGAAACGTGTTTATGACAGCTGCAGGTGCATTTACAGCATTATGTGCCTGCGCGGGCACGTTTTACTGCCACTTCCAGTGGGAGGAACGACGTGACTGGCCCGCTCAACCACATGACTGGCCTGCAGCCCAAAATGTTTGGGTACTCCTGGTCTAAATAGCAAGACTAAGAGATACATTTGATAGGATTGTAATATCCTGAAGATGTCAGCTCAAGCAAGTAATACTTCTGGTACAACAAGAGTTACCTATACAGCTTACCTCTTCCTTGAAACCCTTTCCCTCTGTTTTCAAAGGTACCTAGAGAGGGAGAGGAGGCACAGGTCTAAGAATAATGTAATCTGAATTATCTTCAGAAGTACCGTAAATCCTTCTCCTATTTAGCAGAAAGCTGGGGTACACAGAAAGCGCCTCCTCAAATATTGGGGTACCCTGGTAATGGCAACCTTGTGTTGCCAGCTAATCTTTCTCACACAAGGTCAGGCAAAAGGAACTGATGTATGAAGTCACCTAAAGGTGCCTTCATTTTGGCAGTTTTATGTCTGGCCTAGACATGGAAGAAGCAGAAGGCTTGTAGTCTATGCAAATTAAAGATCTCCCTTTCTGGATCTAGTACCACAGATACTTCAATTGCCAACAAACCTGCACCCATTTTAAAATCTAAATTAGCACGACACATATGGAAGGATAAACCAAACACAAGCAATCGTTTCACTTTGATTCTTACCGACTGAAGTACCAAGGCCTCTTCTTTTAAAGCCAAAGCCAATAGAATTCTGTTTTCCATTTTCCTCCATGTTTTCATTATCTGTTTTAATAGAATCCAAAAGATTTGGTTTTTTAAAAAAAATAATGGAACTTTGCCAAGAAAAGGTAAGGTCACCCTTGCTCGAAAGCCAGTCTAAGGTTCAGTGTTCGTCTCCGTTTGTAGCCAAAGAGCAGCGTTATCTGGGTTTGCTGACGTTCCCATGGACATGTGGCAGGCATGACTAGACACAAGTGCAAGAAATGCTGTTTACGTTCCTCCCACCAAAGCAGTACCTATTTATCTACTTGTAATTTCTTGCTTTTGAACTGCTAGATTGGCAGGAGCTGGGACAGACAGGAGTTTATTCTGTCATGCAGCACTCAAGTCTCAAACTACTGACCTGCCGACCTTCCAGTCGACAAGTTCAGTGTCTTAACCACTAAACCACCACAGTCCCTTCCAAGAAAAGGTAATTAAATTACATATAGATGTATACTGCTAAGACACTACGTTCTAGTGCACATAAATGATGCACATTCAGAGTATTTCAAATCTACACATTTTTTCTCAATTCTTCAGGCTAAAACTGGACTGGGTAACTCCATTACTAACATATAAAACCATATTACTTACTGGTAAATATCCCAAATTCTGCTCTGCCACCTCTGCCAGATCCTCTTCTACCCCTACAAGCATTACCTCTATCATTCATACTTTGGAAACCTAAAATGTAAAATAACAATCAGGAAAGTTGAAAACTATCACAAAGCACATACTTCAAATATTTGATATTATAGCTGAACAGAAACCCCAATTTAAGATAATACTTTCTCTAGTTGTTCCATGGAAATGGGAGTACATTCAACAAAGCTGCGGATGAAAAACTGGCAAACAAGCAGCCCTGGACTATGTAAACCAGAGATTTTCAACCTACGGCCCATGGGCCTAATCCGGCCCATAGTGAAGACCCTGGAGGCGCAGCCACCACCAGAAGACCTGAAGCGGCGGAAATGCCATGACGAAAGCTGGAAACACAGCAAAAACGTGCCGCCCTAACTCCTGCCGCCATGGGAAGTGGCAGAAGTGGCAAAAATGTCCAAGATCGCACCGTGCATGAACCCGCCCCGCCACCCCTGCAACCAGAAGTGGTGGAAGTGGTGGGAAGAACCAAGCCTCCAGCCCACTCACCAATGTGACGGGGGCACGACGAGCCCGTGGCGCAAAAAGGTTGCGAACCCGATGTAAACGCAACCTTTGGTGTGACAACAATCAGAAATCTCTATTAAGTCTCTGCTGTGCCACAAGACCATCTGGATTATCTTTGGCAAATGGCTGGCTTTCGTCATATTAAAATACTGTATATTTAAAAAGAGAGGAACATTTTTATTTCTCATAGAACAGATGTGATTATATATTATATCAACATTAATCCAGGCCTGCTTGTTTTTAAAAGGTGCCAACATTCTATTTTACTCCAGTAAACTCAAACTGACAGACAAATTCCCACTGGAAGAAATCATACACAGAAGTATAGTGGAACCTCGAGATACGAAATTAATTTGTTCCTCGAGGTTTTTCTTATCTTGAAAAATGTGTATCTTGAAATGTGATTTTTCATAGGAATGAATTGAAAATCAAATACTGTAATGTGTTCCAGAGTTCAGAAAAAAAACCCAAAAAAAAACCCACACACCCATATTTTTATCTGTACAAAACTCTTTCTAAAGTGGCAAAAACATGGTGAAAAATTCCAAAGTGTACTTTAGAATGAGTTTTGAACAGATAAAATACTTTTTTTTTACTTTTTTCTGAGCTCCAGAAGGCTTGCAATGCATTTCAATGCATATTCCACACATTTCCAACAGCGTCCTATAGTGGCCAGCTCTGGTAATTGCGAGCTTAGTCCCAACTAACAGCTGTTGAAGGAAAGAGGGGGATTTTCGGCACTTCCTGGTTACTTTACTTTAATTGTTCAACTTGCATGCAAAGTGACTCTGGGCGGCTAACGAAGAAAAAAATCACAATTACATCAATTACATGATATCAAAAACATTTCAAAAATTAATAATGCAATTACAAAATTTCAAATTATCACAGTAAACACTTCAATAATAACTAATTAAACAATACAAAAACACAGCGTCTGATGATAGCAGCAGCGGTGGTTTTGTAGCTGCCCGAGCCACCCAGCTGCTGCTGCCTCCCTCCAGGCCGGCTGGCCGAGGGAGCATCCGGTGGCGGCAGTGATGGCGGCGGCGGTTTTATAACCACCCAAGCCACCCAGCTGCTGCTGCTGCTTCCCTCCAGGCCGGCTGGCCGAGGGAGCGTCCGGTGGCGGTGGTGGTTTTGTAGCCACCTGAGCCACCCAGGGTAAGTTTTTGACTGTGCCAAAACGTGACAAAAAATCCAAAGATGGAGCAGAAATGCTCTGAACACCCTCCCTGTGGGAAGTATCGGAAGATCCCCCCAAAAAAGAAATCGTATCTCAGAACATTACTTTTCCAGGATTTCCATTCATATCTCGAGTTTTTCGTAAGTAGAAGTATTTGTAACTCAAGGTTTTATTGTATAAATACAGAAGAGGTTTTCTACTAGGATGTCTACACTGACCACAAGATCAGTTGTGCTGACAGTTATATAATGGATACTATACCAAATGGAAGAACCAACTATGCAATTACTCTTCTGTACATCTGTTACAATGTTAGTGCCATACAGACAGATAAAACTGACTGATTACTACCCAACAGTAAGAAATTGGAACTTTATTTTTTTCTTACACATCCAAAAAATAAACCTATGCTGTAAAGCTAGTAAGCACAAAAGAAAAACAAAATACATGCAAACTATAGGCTGTGTTACACTTTTATGACCTTACCGTCTCTCCCTCTGTCTATCTGCCCATCTTCAGTATCAGCAACTTCAAGGACAAAGAATAAACATGTAAATAGTTCAGTAATTTTCCAAGCTGCTTTCCAGATCCAAAATGTGCTGCGACTTACAGAGAAATAAAGACACAATTATAGCATGTCTTAAACAACAAAACCATCTACATTTTAAAGTCACCTAAAGGACTCTGAATTCAGCTCTGGAAACCATCATATCTACTACTGCGGGCAAGAAAACCTTAGAAGAAATGGAGTAGCCATAATTGTCAATAAAAGAGTGAGAAAAGCAGTAATGGGATACAATCTCAAAAATGACAGAATGATGTCAGTCAGATTTCAAGGCAAACATTTCAATGTCACTGTGATCCAAATATACGCACCAACCACTGGTGCAGATGAAGCCACAATGGACCAGTTCTATGAGGACTTACAACACCTCATAGAACAGACACCAAGAAATGATGTCCAAATTATATTAGGAGACTGGAATGCCAAAGTAGGAAATCAAAAAGTGGAGGGAATAACAGGCAAATTTGGTCTTGGAACACAAAATGAGGCAGGGCAAAGATTGATAGAGTTCTGCCAAGAGAACGCACTGGTCATAGCAAACACTCTCTTCCAGCAACACAAGAGGCGACTTTACACATGGACATCACCAGATGGCCAACACCGAAACCAGATTGACTACATACTCTGCAGCCAAAGATGGAGAACCTCCATACAGTCAGCAAAAACAAGACCTGGAGCAGACTGTGGCTCAGATCACAACCTACTGATCGCAAAATTCAGGCTTAGACTAAAGAAAATAGGGAAAACACGGAGACCAGAAAGATATCACCTAGACAGCATCCCTAAAGAATACACGATGGAGGTGATGAACAGATTTAATGGCTTAGACTCGGTAGACAGAGTACCGGAAGAATTATGGACGGAGATGAGGGACATCATGCAGGAAGCAGCAAAGAAAACCATACCAAAAGAAAAGAAGAGTAAGAAAGCAAAGTGGTTGTCTGATGAGGCTCTTAAAATAGCAGAGGAAAGAAGGAACACAAAAGTCAAAGGAGAAAGGAAAAACTACAACCATTTGAACACAGAATTTCAAAGAAAAGCAAAGAGAGATAAGGAAAACTACCTAAAAGAACAGTGCATAGAAATGGAGGAAAACAACAAAAGAGGCAGAACCAGAGATCTTTTCAAAAAAAATGGGGAAATCAAGGGAACATTTAAAGCAAAAATGACTATGATAAGGGACAAAGACGGAAAGGAGCTAGCTGATGCAGAAGAAATTAAGAAAAGATGGAAAGAGTACACAGAGGAACTTTACAAAAAGGACCTCAACACTCCTGATAATCACAATGATGAAGAAATTGAACTTGAGCCAGACATCCTGGAGAGCGAAGTCATAAAGGCCCTAAAGAGCACTGCAAACAACAAAGCTAGTGGAGATGATGGTATCCCAGTTGAATTTTTCAAAGCGCTAAAAGATGATGGCGTCAAATTACTGCATTCAATATGCCAGCAGATTTGGAAAACAAAACAGTGGCCACAGGATTGGAAAAGATCAGTATACGTCCCAATCCCAAAAAAGGGCAATGCCAATGAATGTTCAAATTATCGAACAATCGCGCTCATCCCACATGCCAGCAAGGTGATGCTCAAGATAATACAGGACAGACTTCAGCAGCATGTGGAGAGAGAATTACCAGAGGTGCAGGCTGGTTTCAGAAGAGGCAGGGGGACTAGAGACCACATCGCCAACATACGCTGGATCATGGAGAAAACAAAGGAATACCAGAAACAAGTTTACTTTTGTTTTATTGACTACACTAAGGCATTTGACTGTGTGGACCACAACAAGATGTGGCAAGTAATTAAAGAGATGGGAATACCAGAGCACCTCATATGCCTCCTGAGAAATCTGTACATGAACCAAGAAGCAACAGTTAGGACAGAACATGGAATAACAGAGTGGTTTGGAATAGGAAAAGGAGTAAGACAAGGCTGCATTTTGTCACCATGCTTATTCAACCTATACACAGAGCACATAATGCGCAGTGCAGGGATGGAGGAATCACAATATGGGATTAAAATCGCTGGGAGAAACATCAATAATCTGAGATATGCAGACGATACCACCCTAATGGCAGAAAGTGAGGAAGACCTAAAGAATCTCTTGATTAGGCTGAAGGAGGAGAGTGCAAAAGCTGGCTTGAGACTCAATATCAAGAAAACCAAGATAATGCAAGCGCGGCGCCAAAATGGCCACCGCGCTCTTTGCGGGGGGCCCCCCACAGGACGAAGGCATCCGGGTAGTTAGGGGCGTGGCCAGCTCCCTTATAAAAGGGGTGGCCACGAGGCAGCCGAGCTGCCATTTTGCGAAGCGATGGAGCGGAGAAGTTTTTCCCTCTTACTCCGTCGCTTTTACCTTGATTGGGAAGCCTTTCGGCTGCTGACCTTCCTCTTTTCGGCTTCCCTTAGGTCCGACTGAGATGCCTTCGAAGAAGAAGGCGGCCGCGAGCGCGGCTCGGGTGGTTCGGAGGCGCAATCCGGGTCGGAGGACCGCGGCTGCGCCTCCCCACCAGCCGCCTTTGCCGGCACCCACCGGGACCGGTGGGATGGGGTCTATTACCCCCTGGCCGGAGGCTGGGGACCCGAGCAGGGGTCCAGCATGGGCTGCGGCCCGCGGCCCGCAAGCGGCGGACGCCGCTCCTGGTGCCCATTCTACTGGGCCTTCCTCTATTGGGGCGCAGCTCACTCCAGGGCCTTCCAGCCTTGGGGGGTGGTGTGGTCCCCTTCCTTGGCAGGTGCCCACGTCGGCCCTGCCGGGCCTGGGTGTGGGGTCATGGCCATATTCGGGCCCCGGAGTGCAAGGACCTGTACCCACGCCCGTAACAGGTGGGCCGGCTGGCCCGTGGCTCCACGCCAGTGTGGAGGCCTTACTGGCCCGCGTGGCGGCCCTCGAGGCTTCCCTTGCTCGGGCCAGCCACGCTGGGGCTCCCTTTGGGGTTCACTTTGACGCGTCGTCTGCTGGGCAGCGGCAGGCGACGGGACGGGTTGAGCAGCTTGAGGCGCGTGGTGCGACTTCGGCCACTGCCTCGCAGCTCCCCAACCAACAGGCCAGCGCGGGTCAGGCCCCGGCGACGAGCTCTACGGCGGTCGTGAGCTCCGACGCCCCCAGTGGGCCGGAACCCCCGGTGGGGGCGGCCCGCGGGGGTGCAGCATGTGAGTATGCGGTACAAACTAGTGCACCTACACATGTGGCTACGTTGGGGGGGGCTTTCCAATGGCCTTGGCCTTGCGTGGGTGGTGCGGCGGTACAGCCGCTGACGCACCACCAGGCGACGTCAACCACCACCCAGGGCCCCGGGGTGGGGAGCGTTTCCTACCCTGTGGGGAATGTTTTGGGGGTTGCTGGGCTAGTCCAAGCCCCTTTCCAGATGCCCGCAGTTTCTGCTGTGCCTGTCTCGGCCTTGCCGACAGCGGGCTATTCCTTGCCACTGGGTGACCACTTGGCACAGGCCACCAGAGAGAAAATATGGCGAGGGGAGTATGTAGATATCTTCTCACTCCTAAACAGGGAGCCTACCAAGGAAGAGAGGGAGGGGCAGGATGAGAAGGATAAGGAACAGGCACGTTGTCGCAAGCCACCACGAACATGGGCCAACTGGCTGCCGGCTTACCTCATCTACATGGCGGTGTACCTGAGGGCCCGGCCGGATTTGGCAATTCCGATGGTCCAGTATTTGGACAACATCTATCGGGCGATGGTTGACTTTCCGGGCTCGTCGTGGTTGGCTTATGACGAGGAATTCCGTATGCGAATTCCCCTGCACCCTGAGATGAGGTGGGATGAGCCATGCCAGAGGCTTTGGCTTCTGTACATGACGCCCACGCGCCCCGCGCCAGGGGAAAGATACCATTGTGGACATGCGGTCCAGCGAGTGGCTCCAGCACAGGTTCCCCGCCAAGTGGTGGGGCAGGGGGTTCCAGCCCGCCTGCTGTGCTGGACTTTCTCGTCTAATGGTTCATGCAATAAGAAGAATTGCAAGTACAGACATGAGTGTCCCACCTGTGCGGGCCCCCATGCAGCCTCTGCCTGTCCCAGGCCTGGAGGGACGCGGGGCAGAGGGAGGGGCGGACAGTGGGCTGGCAAGACTGCCGCAGATGGAGCTGGTTCACCGAAAGGCTCCCTCCCCAATTAATGTGGACATGTTGGAGCGTTGGCTCGCATTGTACCCGAAGGGGGAGGATGCAGATTATCTCCTTCAGGGCTTTAGGCAGGGGTTCCGTATTCCTTTCATGGGTGATAGGTCCCCTCAGGATGCCCCCAACCTTTTGTCCCTTAGGGGGAGGGAGGAGGTGGCTGCCGCCAGCATTAATAAGGAGGTCAATGCGGGCAGGGTCGCTGGCCCTTTCCCTGCACCCCCGTTCACTAACCTTAAGGTATCGCCCCTGGGCTTGGTTCCCAAGAAGTCTCCAGGCAAGTTTTGCCTTATCCATCACTTGTCCTACCCAGCCGGCCGATCGGTCAACGATGCTATCCCTGACGACCTTTGCTCAGTCAGGTATACATCTTTTGACCACGCGCTGCGCATGGTGCGCTCATGTGGCCCGGGTGCGCTGCTGGCTAAGTGCGACATTAAGTCGGCTTTTCGCCTCTTGCCGGTGCACCCGGGTGACTTTGAATTGCTGGGTTTCAAATTTCGGGGCAAATATTATTTTGATAAGGCCATGCCTTTTGGCTGTTCCATATCATGCTCGGCTTTCGAGCGTTTCAGTACCTTCCTAGAGTGGGCTTTCGTCCGCAGGTCAGGGTCCCGGTCTGTAGCCCATTACCTGGATGACTTTTTATTCGGGGGTGAACCGGGCTGGGACACGTGTACACGTCTCCTCAACACATTTCAGACGCTAATGGAGGAACTCGGTGTCCCTTTAGCGCCCGAAAAGACCGAGGGCCCATCTACACAGCTAGTCTTCCTGGGGGTGGAGATTGACACGATAGCGCAGGCGTCTAGGTTACCGCGGGATAAGGTGTCAAGGATAGTGGCCCTTATCTCGGACTTGTTGGCCAAGCGTAAGGCATCACTGAGAGAACTGCAGGTGCTGCATGGTCACCTTAATTTCGCCTGCAGAGTGGTCGCACCGGGCAGGGCTTTTGCCCGGCGCTTGTGTGACGCTATGGCAGGATTATCCAGGCCTCACCATAGGGTTAGGCTTACCCGGGGTATCAGGGCAGACATGCTTGTCTGGTTACAGTTCCTGAGGGAGTTCAATGGGGTCTCATTTTGGAGGCATGACCTCCTGGCTTCCCCTCAATTTCAGATTCAGTCTGATGCCTCGGGATCCCTCGGTTATGGGATGTACTTCAATGGGAAGTGGGCCTATGGTGGGTGGCCACCGGCCTGGGCAGGCACGGGTCGCCTGCGTGATCTCACATATCTGGAGTTTTTCCCTATCCTGGGTGCTTTGATGCTATGGGGCCAGGAGTGGTCCAACTCGGTCGTGCATTTCTGGTGTGACAATGCGGCTGTGGTCCACATTGTCAATGCACAGACTTCCAAATCGCCCAGGGTTATGGACCTAGTGCGCCAATTTGTGTTGCGCAGCCTGCGCCTCAACGTACTGTTCAGGGCCAGGCATGTCCCAGGGGTTAATAATGATATTGCTGACGCTTTGTCCCGCCTACAGATCTCCCGGTTCCGTGCCTTGGCCCCGGATGCTGAGGAATTTCCCTCGCCACTCCCGGAGGAGATATGGACCATTGGCAAGGAGAGGTGAACCGGGCGATTGGCCTGTCGCTAGCGCCACGCACCCGTAAGGCGTATCACCACGCAATTAATTCTTTCAGGGCATTCTGTACCCAATTTCAACTGCAAGGAACCTGGCTGATCCCGGTAACCCATGTTCTGCGGTTCATGGTTTACCTGCATTCTCAGGGCCTTGCACCTCGCACCATAGCATCTAAGCTTTCAGCGTTGGCTTTTATGGCCAAGGTGGGGGGTCATGTGGACAGCACCTCTGACTTCCGTGTGAGACATGTTTTGGAGGGGTGGGTGCGCGAGCGCGGGCATTGCCCGGACAACCGCCACCCGATTTCCCCAGGGGTCCTTACCCAGTTGGCCCGGGGCTGGCCTTGCCTCTGTTTTGATGCATATGAGGCAGCCCTGTTCCATGCAGCCACAACAGTGGCATTTTTTGGAGCGCTCCGCATCAGCGAGCTTGTGATGCTGTCTAAGGCGGATGCAAGTCGTAGGGCACTGGAACTCGAGGATGTCTGTGTTGCCAAAGACTGGGCTCAGTTGAGGATACGTTCCTCTAAGACAGATCAGCATGGCGTCGGCAGTGGTGTGCGACTGCTACGGTGTTCTTTGGCAGACATCTGTCCGGTTGGTGCCCTACAGGAATTCCTGGCACTGCGTGGCACGCACCATGGCCCGTTTTTCTGTCACCAAGATGGGTCTCCCCTTACTAAATTTCAATTTTGGAAGGTGACGGGCAAAGCGCTGGCCAGTGTGGGCCTCCCAGGCGCCCGCTATGGCACTCATTCATTCCGTATTGGGGCGGCCTCAACCGCAGCTGCTTTTGGGTACTCAGGGGCTGACATACGTAGCATGGGACGGTGGGGTTCGCAATGTTTTCAGTTTTATGTGCGCCCACTCCCGCCGTGAGTACCAACCCAGTCACCTTACCTACTTTCCCTCATTTTTCCTTTACAGACCCGGGGTGTCGTATTACACCGGTGACAGTATGGCTGGTGGGCCATAGCTACGTGCACAGGGCAGCGCGTTATGCTGCGGCGACAGAGTGGGGACCCCGACTGGGACTGGGTGCATACGCAAGTCTCACATGGCATGGTAAGCCCGGGATGTTATGGCGGGAGCTGCTGCCTTTCCTTTTTTCAGGCCAGAATGCTGACCCGCCTGACATATCATACACCTGGGGGGCAATGATTTGGGCCAGGTCACCGGCTTGTCGCTGAAGCATGCGATTTGCGAGGACCTCGCCTACCTGCATTACGTCTGGCCCGCCACAACCCTTGTTTGGTCGGACATGGTCCCGCGCCATTCCTACAGAGGGGGTGTTGATCTCCTGGCCCTTGACCGTGCTAGACGCATGGTGAATAGGGCAGTGGCGCGTTTCCTTGTCGACAGGGCTTGGGGGAGGGTCAGTCGTCACCCCGCTATTAGCCTCCAAAGTTATGACTTGTATGCAGGGGATGGGGTCCATCTGTCGCGAGGAGGTATGGACCTCCTGTTGGGTGATTGGCGAGCAGGCCTGTTGACCGAGCTGACGGTCTGGGGGGGGCGTCGAGCCTTCTTTGAAGCCCCTCCGTGTGGCGGGTAGCACTGGTAAGGTAAACATTATGACCCACAGGTATCCGGCAAGTTCGCAATTGGCTGGACAACACTAGACAGGCATAAGTTGGTTAAACGTTGTCCGGTCAACGACGAACTAGGCGACAGGGTGATGGCTATAGCTAGACAGCATGCATCACCCCGTGATTTTACGGATACGCGTCAGAGGGTGGGGTCATTAGTTAGATATTGACTACGGTCAACAATTTGTTTGTGGTCAACAAACAAATTGATACAAATGGATACATTGTAGCAATTGCCGTTGTCAATTTTGGGTGGTACCTTACCAGTGTTACTTCGGCCTGCTTGCCTTAAGAATTATGATTGGTCAATTACCAATAGAAATTTATAATTCAGACTAGGGCATGAATCAATAAATGTGGCCCAATGCCGTTATCCACTTTCATTGGTGTCTGAGTCCTTTATTGGGGGGTGCGCCTGCAATAGCAACAGGCCCGATCAGTTCCTGGAAAATAGACGGGGAAGAAGTAGAAGCAGTGACAGATTTTACTTTCTTAGGATCAAAGATCACTGCAGATGGGGATTGCAGCCATGAAATAAAAAGGCGACTGATTCTTGGGAGACAAGCGATGAGAAACCTGGGGAACATAGTGAAAAGCAGAGACATTACATTGCAAACAAAAATTAGAATAGTCAAAGCAATGGTTTTCCCAGTAGTAATGTATGGATGTGAGAGTTGGACAATTAGGAAGGCTGAACGCAGAAGAATAGATGCCTTTGAAATGTGGTGTTGGAGGAGGGTTTTGAGAGTCCCCTGGACAGCGAGGAGAACAAATAGGTCAATCTTAGAAGAAATTAACCCTGACTGCTCATTGGAAGGTCAAATAGTAAAGATGAAGCTAAAATACTTTGGACATCAAATGAGAAGGGAGGATTCACTTGAGAAGGCATTGATGTTGGGAAAGGTGGAGGGCAAAAGAAGAAGGGGGAGGCCAAGGATGAGATGGCTAGATGGTATTATAGACACAATGGGCACAATGCTGGGAGGGCTGAGGGGGATGGTAGAGGACAGAGGCGCCTGGAGGAAAATGGTCCATGGGGTCGCAAAGGGTCGGAGTCGACTGTGCGACTGAACAACAAAAGGACTCTATTCCACAACCAAATGACAGCAATGAAATCAACATTCATTGGGGGGGGGGGGGGGAGAGACCAGAGTGGCCTTCAGCTAAAGCTAAAAACCATTCTATGTGCAAAATTGACTTGGCCGCCAATAACAACAACAACAACAATTCCATATCATAAATTATTCTGGGTTCAAAGGATTTTTTGCAGAAGAAACTCCACTCAGAGAACACACAAAAGAGGCTCCTTTCATGTCCCCAAGAGCTGGGACAGAGACAGGCGCTCAATCCATCATGCAATACCCAGGTCTCGAACTGCCAACTTGCCAGCCTTCCAGCTAACACGGTGATCTTCTTAACCACTGAGCCACCGCAGCCCCCTGACCACCAATGGCAATTGACTAATTTAGTAGACCTGCTGAAATTCTGTTTGCACAGCGATATTACCTAAGGCTGATGACCTCATCACCTGCAGCAATTTTTGGGAAATAAAATGAAGAATTTGGAGTTTCTGTGTGTGAAATCTTGATTTTCCAAAATGATTTTACCTTCTGTGGTGCTTTCTGGGAGTAAAGGACTTCATCCCCATCCTGTGGTTCTCAATATCTTTCCTACAACAAATGAGTTTTTGCAATCACCTCAGAACCCTCAGGGAGCAAGGGAATCAGAAATGTTTTATTTCCAAAAACCACCAGTGCTGATAATGTCATCAGCTTTATGCAGCACATTTGTGCAAACAGTATTATAACCAACATGTTGACTATGCAGGTGGGAAGATTCAGATTATAGTTATTTCCTGCTTTCACCTTGCTTTAGCAGGTACCAGCTTCTCTGCATCATATATCTACCCCAAACAGCATGAGGTTTTTTTTCCTAATACAGTACATTACAATGTGTCAGGGAAAAAGTACTCCAAGGGATAAACTGAATAGATCTGTCTGAACAGCTTTTGTCTCAGCCATCTTTTGTCTGTTTAAAAAAGAAAAAGCCCAACCTGTACATGTCAGATAACTAAAACCAAAGGACATTATGCACAACTCTTCAGATGACAATGCAGTAAACTGCCTACTTTATAGGCTAGTTCTGTGACCTCTGCAGCAAAACATGACTTTCAGGGGTGCTAAAACATCCTGTCTGCCTGGATGAGGATTAACATGTATTAATACAAAAAGATGACTTACTTGTTAAAAATCTCCTTAATAATGTTAAATACAACCACCTCAGAATTCCAACATGAAAAGGAAACATTCAGAAAAACAACCCATAATAATCTGAGACCTAACCTTGTGCTAAGTAAACACAGGAGTTTAGCTCACTGTGTAGCCCCTCCTGGAATGATCAGGAGTGCTCTGAAGAACGTAAACTATACGATGTTTGTCAGAGGGTTACCAACTATCCCTAATGCATGCCAATCTGTCCCAGGATGGTGTAGGGGGGGAGGCTACTGTTTACTTGGGGCAATTAAAAATAATTTCAGGTAAACACATTTTCTTGAAGTGTGATCAGAAAGCCACTAGTGAGGCAAAGAAATGGTTTTTATAGAAATATCTGACATAATGCATCAGCAAGGGTCTTAAACAGAAAAAAAATCCACTTTCCATGCTCCCTGTAAAGCAAAAGTAGTAATTATTTATCCATATCCATATATGGCTCACTTATTAAGCCACTTCCCAGTAATAGCTGTGGAACAATGGGGCTTGATTAGAATGATCTAACCAAGCCCCACTGTCCCAGAGAGCCAGGCAAAATCATTCCTGGTGCTAATACAGTTGCACCCATAGAGATTGAGCCATATTTATAACCTGCTGTACAGAAAACACATAAATAGTTCATAATGGGCACATGATATGCTCAAGATATCTGCTGTTACCAAAACAAGGTACAGTACTGTACTAGTTTAACAGATCTACATGACATCACTGGAGACTTCAATCAATCTCTCCTGCTCTCCTTCCATTTCACAGGTTTTTTTTTCATTTGCTCGGAATGAGTAGCACGGGCACACTCCAAATACTTATCTTAGCTATACTCCATAGAAATATGGCACAACATGTCTTATATAAAACTGCATGAAAATCTCTACATCATGTTGGCAATATTGCCACCCTCAAGTAAATGTTATAAACATACTACCTTTGCATTGTCCAGGATATAATTAGGGTAACCCTATAAACACCATAATACATGCCAATAAAACATACATAAAATGCTTAAAACTATATCAAATTCCTCAACATTTCTTCACAGCTTAGGTATATGCAAAATTAGACTGTTACTACCTGCTGGGAAAACTCTATAATAGGGGTGCCCAAACTATGGCCTGTGGGCCAGATAGAATCCCCAATGCCAATTCATCCGGCCCACTCTGCCCTCGTCGTTCCTGGAAGCAAAAGTAAAACCCGCCCATGCAGATCTGGCCTGCAGGTTGTAGTTTGGGCACCCTTTGTTTAAGCAGAGAAAATGGCATCTTAAAATCTATCTCATCCTGTTGCAAAACAGATTACAAGGCATGTTTTACTTCTGCTTCTGGTGGGAGGAATCATATGACCAGCCCACTAAACCATGTAACCGACCCACGGCCCAAAAAATTGGGCACCCCTGTTCTATAACCTTACCTCTCTCAAAACCTGAGCACTTTCTTTCTCTGAAACTACTTCCTGATACAGCTGTAGAAAAATAGAGAATTGTAATAATGCAGCTGTACATTTCTATTCTTTCAACCTCCAAAGGCATAAATGAAACTAAAATGACTAATGAAATCATGTTAAACTTACAAAGAACATACTCTTTATTATGTTAGAAAACCATTTACTGATTTTACCAGACACTAGCTAAACTCCTGTTGTCATAAGTTATGGCGCCTCAGGCTAATCACACTTCCAATGTGCCAGTGGCAATTTTAAAAAATAATTAAACACGTACACATCTGATTTCTCTAGCAAATCTCCCAGGGCTTCTGTGTAATCGCTTCCATCAACAGAAAGCTGTTGCAGGCTAGAAGACAGGAAGTCTACTGAAAACTACCACTGGTGGGATGACATTACTAACAGTGGCAATATTTGGTGACGACTCCCCCTTCCCATCCTGCAGCCATAACAGCTAACTAATTATAAAAAATGATTATACAGGAACCTCAGAGAGAAACCATACATGTTTTATTTCCAAAAAATCACCAAGATTAATGTCAGCCTAATTTACATGGCATAGTTTACAGCAACAGGACTTCAATCCCTGTATTTCTAATCTTAATTTACCAGTCAGTTCTCTTGGAAATCTATGGAATCTTTTTTCTTACATGACAAATGTTAAAATAATTTAAACTATCTCAAAGTTGCACATTATACATTGATAATATAATTTAGATCAAATTCCATATATCACCCCTCACTTCTTATAATATTCATAAATGATAAAGAGTTTTCATGGCACAGAGGCTAAACTGTAGTACTGCAGGGAAAAAATGATCACATTGTTAGTTCAATCCTGACAGGCTCAAGGTTGACTTAGCTTTCCATCCTTCTGAGATCAGTAAAATGAGTACACAACATGCTGGGAGAAAAAAATGCTAACTACATTATGAACTGCCCAGAGAGGTGTTATGGGGCAGTCAGCAGCAGCGGCTGCTACTCATATCTCTGGGGACTCAGTAAAATGATCCTAGCATGAAAGATGCGACCACACACGAGGCAGCATATAAATGTAGTTGCTATTGCTAAAGACGATGTGAAGTTACCTCTGCTTCCAAAACTCCTCCCACTTCCAAATCCGCGTACTTGTTTCACTTCTCCATTTGAATCTCCAGTAGCACCTATGACAAAAAAGGTATGGATAAGTCAAAACCCATCTACAATTAACTTTTAGCCAGCTACTGAAGATTTCACACTGACAAATTTATCACAATTTAGGCCCAACAATTTAAGGGTTCACTCTTCTCTACTGAGAAGGCCAAGACAAAATTTCAGCAGAGATCTAACAGTGTTTAAAGGAATCCCAATATATCTAGCAAATCTGCTTTAAGTGTTTTGACACTTACATCTACCTGCATTAGTGCTTGAATACTGACCAAATTCCTTGACAGAGCTGTCTAGTACAACCCTGTAAAAATGCCAAGATGATATTAACTACATTAGATGGACTTTGTCTTTCTAGGCATTGCTGTGTCTTACCAATGAAGAGAATGGGCGCTATTTTGAAGAACGGGCCAGAAGCTGGATTCAGAGGCTTTCCTCAGTGTGTATTATTTCAAAAGTTGCTCAAAGCTGTTTTGCTAGCATACATGAGCTAGCAAAGCTGAGTCACTCCCTGATGTGTCAGTTGCATACAAGGTAAACACAAAGAGTAAAGATACCATGTTTGTGCGTAGTAGATTCTGCTCACTATCAGTTTCACTTCTAGTGTCTCAATAATAACAAAAAAGCCAGGAGCAGTGAGGCCTATCACTAAACAATGTGGTTTAGGGATTTAACTGCCTAATTCACAGTGGACTGGATGGGGTGGGTGGTGTATTTGAAATGAAATAAATGAAATGATCAAGAAAAATGATCTATAGAAAAGCTGTTAGAGGACTACTCTCAAGCAGCCAAAAAACTCTACTCTTTCACTAAAACTAAGTGAAGAGGGAAGGTGAGGGGTTCTTCTCCTCTGACCCATACAGGGAATTTGTCTTGGCTGTGAATTCTCAGTGAAGATGATTTAATTGTTTTGTATCCAGTGCATTCTTCCATTGATCAAGAACACCTGAAACAGGGATAGGCAAAACCAATCATTATTGACAACTTGCAATGATGGTATCATGGAAGCTGTGGTCCAATATTTAAAAGACATCTAGCTGTATAGTATTGACCTGTACAAGGAAAACTAATAAAACGCAAGAGTCAACCATGCCTTTTTTTACAACTCTGAAATGTTTCATCATGTTTTGGTGTAATATCTGACCAGAAGATACATAAGATTATCATACATAACATGTAAGGGTTTTTTGCATTAATATTTATAACATGGTATCTCTATGCTACATTCAATGTTATACTCCACATGATTTATATGCTTCTCATACAGACTATATACAAAAATTCTATTCAAATACATATTTTTATTTTAAAATGTTCATAACATTCCTTTTCAACACAACAACCAGAAATTTTACGGTTCTAATTTGTAGCTCTCTCAACTGTTTTCTAAAGTACTGTATTACATATGCACTCTACATGCAGTGACAACAAACCACATCTTGAAGTTCCACCATTATAAGAAACAAAACTTTATTTGCTGAGATGTCTTAACATTTCTATTTTCTGAATCTCAGGTCAGACTACACAGCTATGTACTTCCAAATCTAGAATATCAAAAAGCTCACTTTTCAGAATAAAACATTCCTAAAAGGAAGTTATTAGCATTACATTAGATATTGAGAAACTCTTCATAAGTACGTTTTTTCAAAAAAAAAAAGACATTTATGAACCAACAAAAATTATTACGAAGAGAACAGAGCAATAATACACAGATAATATGAGTAATCTTTATAAATTACACATGCCAAAATTCTCTTGCCTAGTTGCATGGTGCAGTGCAAATGGTGTAACTTTGAAAAACAAACTGCTTCAATTTAAGAAATCTCCATTGACATTATCTATTCTATTGCCATGATGGCGAACCTTGGCACTCCATGTGTTCTTGGACTTCAATTCCCAAAAACCCAAGGTGTGTCCTGCTGATCATGGCTTCTGGGAAATGAAGTTCCAGAACAGCTGGTGTGCCAAGATTTGCTACCATTGTTTTATTGCACACTGAGTCACATGACTCTGAATGCAACACATTTACAAAGATTCTTAAACTAAAGCACTTCCAAAAATTATACTTTTTGTGTAGCTAAACAAGAGGATTTTTACAATGAAAAATATGATATTGATGGCAAAACTAAGACTTCTAACTTTATATAGCTGCACATAGCAATGTCTTTTAAAAATATCTTTAACTATTTTGCTTAGTTTTTTAAACATGTATGAACCATATCCTCTTTTTGAAACTGAACACACATTGTTAGCAAGCATAAAAAGTAATTTTCTGTTTTGTGCATAAAATAACACACAGAGAACTACTTTTCAATCAATACTGGAAGCAACCATGAAGAAAGTCACCATTTCTATATAAGCATGAAGTGCTCTTTTGAAAGGAATGGCTCTCTCAATTTGTGACTGTAACAACAAACAGTCCTCTCTGGTACCTCACTGTAGCCAGTACCTTCATAGACTGGTTAATCAGAAGCAGTTACACAAATCTGAAGTACAATTACCGGATTCTGTCCATTTTTAATATTATCCACCAGCTAGTAAGACTATTTCTAAATCCAACCAAAAATCACATACAGTACTGACAGTCAGAGCTCATGTGATACTTGCAACAAGTTCACATTTTGTATGCTCAGGTGTCAATACTGACTAGTCATGTTATCATCCAAATATTCAGGGACAGATAGCAGACTCTGTCTGTTCAAGACAGAGCAAATTCCTTTGCTTCCTTTATTAAGCATGTTTTAGTTAAATAGGGACTCCAGTGGCTCAAGTGCCTAAGACGCTGACTGGGAGGCGGAAGGTCAGGAGTTCGATTCCCGAGTACTGCAGGACGGAGTGAGCTCCCGTATTTGTCCCACCTCCTGCCAACCTAGCAGATCGAAAGCAAGAAATTGCAAGTAGATAAATAGGGACCACTTCAGTGGGAAGGTAACAGCGTTCCGTGCGCTTCAGTGTCTAGTCATGCCTGCCAAATGACCACGGAAACGTCTGCAGCAGCAGACAGCGCTGGCTCTTTGGCTTTGAAAGAGATGAGCACTGCACCCTAGAGTCAGATACGACTGGCTTTCGAGCAAGGGAAACCTTTACCTTTACTTAGTTAAATCAAGAGGGCCGGGACAAGAATATACAGCTTTTTCCAAAATAGGGGACAAACGTATAAAATGAATGTTATGTTAAAGGCATATAACGTCCCATCCGTGATGGTTGCACATATTTGTTAATGTAATTAACAATTCAGTTATCTAGATGAAACAGCTGCAAGTATTTTGAGCCATTTTGTCAGGGAGTTGTTCCTGACAAAATCCATGTCTTCTGTGGCTGAAAAAGTAGGAATGTATCCATAAAAGCTTACAGAAATTTAATTCATTGCTGTTAAAGGAGTCACAACTTATTTTTGTTGCTGCTAAGCCATTTAAGGGATCACTAGAACAATGGTTTGTTTCTCCTTAAAAATAAGCATTGCTGATAATAGGCATGGTATTCTGAAAAAAGTACCGTATTTTACGGCGTATAAGGCGACTGGGCATATAAGACGACCCCCAACTTTTCTAGTTAAAATGTAGAGTTTGCAATATACTCGCCGTACGACTACCCCTCTTCCAACGGCGGCGTCTTCGGTTACTCTGGGTTGAAAAGATTTTTGCTGGCGAAACTCCACTCAGGGGATGCCCGAATGAGGCTCCTTTCATGCCTTTGGGTATTGAAACCCAACCTTCTAGTCTCCAAGTTCAGCGCCTTAACCACTAAGTTTTGTCCCCAACATGCTGGTTACATGTGCTCGCGTCATCCCCTCCCCCTTCAATGGCAGGGAAGGTAAAAGGAGCCCTGTTGGGCTCGGAGCCACCGCGAGCCGCACCTCTCCGCCCCCTTCACCGGCGGGGAAGGTAAAAGGAGCCCCGTCAGGCTTGGAGATGCCGCGAGCCGCACTCCCCGCCCCTTTCACCGGTGGGGAAGGTAAAAGGAAGGTGTGGCTCGCGGCATCTCCGAGCCTGACGGGGCTCCTTTTACCTTCCCCGACGGTGAAGGGGGCGGGGAGGTGCAGCTCACGGCATCCCCGCCCCCTTCACCGGCGGGAAAGGTAAAAAGAGCCCTGTCGGGCTCGGAGCCACCGCGAGCCGCACCTCTCCGCCCTCTTCACCGGCGGGGAAGGTAAAAGGAGCCCCGTCAGGCTCAGAGATGCCGCGAGCCGCACTCCCCGCCCCTTTCACCGGTGGGGAAGGTAAAAGGAAGGTGCGACTCGCTGCATCTCCGAGCCTGACGGGGCTCCTTTTACCTTCCCTGCCGGTGAAGGGGGTGGGGAGGTGCAGCTTGCGGTGTCTCCGAGCACGACAGGGCTCCTTTTATCTTCCCCGCCGGTGAAGGGGGCAGGGAGGCGTGGCTCGTGGATACCACCACCCCAGCCGGGGTTGGGGGGGTGAGGAGCAGCAGCAGCAGCTGACCGGCGGGGGGGTCAGCCGCAGCCGCGAGGCTGAGGGTGGTGGTATCCGGGCGGCCCCTTGCTCCGGAGGCCTCGTGGCGGCGGCTGATTTTCCCCGCCAGTCAGCTGATGCTCCTTCTCCTCCGCACCCCCACCCCCCCCCAGCCGGGAGTGAGGAGGAGGAGCAGCAGCTGACCGGCGGGGAAAGCCATTCACCACCTCCGCCGCAAGGCTGGGGGGGGTGGTATCCTGGCGGCCCCTTGCTCCGGAGGCCTCGCGCAGCGGCGGCGAATGGCTTTCCCCGCCGGGCGGCCCCTGGCTCCAGAGTACCCGGCGTATAAGACGACCCCCAACTTTGGCACAGATTTTTCAGGGTTAAAAAGTCGTCTTATACGCCGGAAAATACGATGCCCTTCCTCTCACAAGAGGAATAGCATCTAAAAAGCTGCTGCAGACTACAATACTGTATATGTACATATACAGTATTGTACCTAAGAAACCCTTTTTGCTTCAGAACTGTCAGTTACCCAGCCACAAAGCAACATAGACTAATCAAAACTCACACCCCTCAAAGCATTTAAATCCCAATCATTTCCCTACACTGATCGTTCAAATTGGTGTGCTTTAAATTCACTGAACAAACTTCACATCTGTAATTTCAAGACTGACATGTTTCAAGTCAAATGGAGATACTACACCATACATGTGATGCAGTGGTATCAGACATTGTTTAACAGGGTTTGCAAAGTCAGGAAAAGCTCATTACATAATGAATTTTTTTGCAGCCAGCTTTTTTTCTAAGTAAAAAAGTTTTAAAATTATTTCACACATACCTGGTGGCGTTACATGCTGACCAAAACTGCCTGATGATTCAATTATTCTTCCAGATAAGCCTCCCTATAATATTAAAGAAGGAGTCAGGCCATACTGGAGCTACTAACTCAACTAATAACTTTTTTAAAGAGAAAAATTATGCCTTTAACAAGTGCTTTAAACCAGGGGTCCCCAACCACCAGGCCACGTGTTGTCCCGAACCAGGCCGCAGGGGTGGGTGGTGCTAGAAGCCCTGATGGCAGCCTTCTGCTCTCAACGTGTTCTGCCGGGTCTGCCTGACGAATGGAGCGAGAGCAAGGCTTCAGACACACCAGATAGGCATGTGGCCGGGCCCTTCCTCCACATTGCTTAGCTACAGCAGGGCTCCATCCCCCACTTGTGCACTTGCACCATCCAATCCCACCACCACCACTTATCGGTTCATGGAAAATTTGTTTAGAATGAAACCGGTTCATGGTGTAGAAAAGGTTGGGGACCCCTGCTTTAAACTGTCTTTACAGCAGTATTTTATTATGTTTTAATTGTTAATACTAGTAACTGGAATATGTACATCACACACATGAAACACAGCCCAGTTTTAACATTACATGTCATCTGCTCTGGCAGAAGAATAACACTAATGAATAATGTAGTTCTAGAGGAAGTAATTAATGAAAGACTAAAAGGACATGAAACAACACAGCCCAGTTTTAACATTACATGTCATCTGCTCTGGCAGAAGAATAACACAAATGAATAATATAGTTCTAGAGGAAGTAATTAATGAAAGACTACAAGGTAAAGGTTTCCCTTTCTTAAATCCCCAACCAAAAGGAACCATACTCTTTTGATACAGGGCAATAGCAAGTGCTGACTGACTGGCAATTCTTGTCCTAAGAAAATTGGGAGTGACATTATAATCCACTGCCAGAAATGAATCCTGAAATTGACCAGGAAAACCTGGCCTGTACATTTGGCCATAAATTTTGGAACATTTGTTTCTTCTGTACTATACACAGCTCTGTAATGCCTACCCAAATAAACTAGCTTATTTTCATGGTATTGAATAATCTAAGAAAATTATAACTAACTCTTGAACACCCTTTAAATCAGGAGTTCTCAATCTTTTTAAGCTGGGGGCCGGGTCACACTCCCTCACACAGCTTTAGGGGCCGGACGGCCATTTTGCCCTTCCTCAGCACATGGCACTTCATGGTGTGATGGAGGCAGTGGGGTGGCCACATGAAATGGTGCTGTGGGCCGCATCCAGCCCACGGGCTGCAGGTTGAGAATCCGTTTTAGATTGTATACATGGGCCACGTGGCTTCCAGATACTAGCGCTGAAGACAACCAGTTAAACAATGGGAAAGCAAAAGCAGAGGCCATGAACAGGATTCCTGCAAGACAACAGGAACTATCCTATGTATATGGCTAAGTTAACATCCACTGAACTAAGTGTAGATCACTCTGAATTAACTTCACACAGCTGCAACCTACAGATGCAATCACAGTAGGAGTCACTATGCAGCAAAAGTTCTCCCTTAAAGAAACCCTTCCATCTGCTGGGCCAAAGCAGTGATCATCCTACCTGGGCAGAAGGAGTACTATTCCCTCTACATTGTATGATTATCATATGATCACTAAAAAATAGACTGCACTGGATTGGTCCACAAATTATCTAAAATGCAATTTTCCACGTTTCATCACTTTTTGAGTGATCACTTTTCCCAGTGTACTAAATAAAGGATACCCATAAGATTCTGCAATACATCTTACCCTGACACTAAGATGAGTAAGGACTGCACTGTTTCAGACAACAGGCATGCAAATCTTATTTCTGACCATTTTTTTACTGAAGAAACTTGCTCTTCAAACAGGCTGGGAGGTCATCCCATGTTCAATTGAGCGTATTCCCAAGTAGGTCTGTCAAGACCGCAGAGTCCATACAATGTTTATCATCCCTTTAGGAAGGAACTAAAGACCTGGCTGGCGGGCCAAGTTTGGGGTGCGGGTGGGGATGGGGGTACCGTTGGGTGGTTGGTATAGAGAAGTGTGCCTTCCCCCAAGGTCCCTTCGGTTCGTGCGCACCTTTTAGGGGTGGGTTTTTTAACTTTTAACTTTGTTTTATCATGTGTCTTTTATGTATTTACTGTCTGCTATGTAAACCGCCCTGAGTTGGGTTGTACCTGAGTGGGCGGTATATAAGCGGGAAAAATAAATAAATAAATATAAATACCTACGTATCAGTTCCTGATACTCATTCAGATGAGCAGCAATTGCGCCCAACAAGTTTCACGCCCATCTTATCTCCAACAAATCATCAGCCCATCAAAATTGACTGTTCTCAAAATAAATTTAACAAAACGGCTTTTCCATTTTTCTTTTTTCGTGTCTAGGTCAGACTTTAAACTGTCAAAATGAAGCCAGTTTGATGAATTCATTCTGTAGTTCCTTTTGCCTCACCTAGTGTGAGAAACATTCGCCATCACAAGATTGCTGTTGCCTGGGGTTTGTTCATTTGTGGTTCAAAAACACCACCGCCTTGGAGGAAGTTCTTTCTGTGTACACCAGCTTATCCGTTAAGAGTAACAAATCCTAGTTTTAAAAGACTATAACTTTATTCTGCTTTAACAGAAACAAATATAGCGGACCAGCTACCTGGAGAATACAGAGAACCTTTTGGTACCCACCCAACCACACCGAGGAGAAAGCATCACCCTATTGAGCACAACATAAACCCTTTGGGGGGAGGGTTATTGAACAGTGGTGTGAGACAAACGACTCAGCCCCTCCTCACCAGCTTCGGAAAGGTGGGTTGGAAAGCAGACAAAGGCCTCGAGACAGCCCTGCCAGCGCTGCGGCAGCCTGAATTGAAGTTCTGGTCCCTGATCTCTGTATCCCAGTCCTCGTCGCCCATGGTAATGGCAGCCCCAGCCTCACGCGACTCCTCCAAGCTGGACCCTGTGAGGGAGAAAACAGCCAAAACAGGGTTCACATTAAATAGAGGACAGAGGTGTGGTGCCTACTATGAAGTCCTCCCACACACATACATATACACACCCTCTTAAATTTTTGAAGTGGTAGTCGTGTTAAGTCTGTGCAAGCAGAGTGGATTGAAGAATAGGTGCTCATCGCTTGTAAAAGTACGGTATATAAGACTAGCTGAAATGTTAGTAAGTCCCTGATTCCCATGGAATCGGGCAACACATGTGCACATGTCATGATATGTAATGCTATGTTATGTTCTGATTGACTTTCTAAGATACTGTAAAATTCTCTTTTTCCATTTCAAAACCTCTCTAGCTGTTTCATTTATAATAAATAATTTAAAAACTGATAATCTTTTTGAGAGTTTAAGGCGACATCCCAAAACAGAGGGGGGTGCGGATTAGTTTAAAGCAAAAGGTTATGATTGACACCAAACTCTTAAAGAGATTCAAATAATAGATCAATCCCTACCATGGATAACCTGCATCCCTTTTCTCACTCTTCTGTCTAACAAAGTAGACTTGATCCACAAATGCAAACATTAAAATGCATTAGTCTTTAAGTTGCCACAATGTTTTTTGTTTACTCTCTGACCTGCATCCCTTTTGTGTACCTTAATCAGCAGCACATGTGTAAGGTTCAAGCACTCCCCCCAGAGCTTTTAAGGTAGATGGGTGAGATGGACCCACTTGGAAGTAAACAAAACAGAACAGCAAAAAAAAAAAAAGACAAAAAATGTTGTGGCACCTTAAAGATTAACTCCTGTATTTAAATGTGAACTTTCGTGGACCAAGTCCACTTCTTATGTCTGACGAAGTGGACTTGGCCTACAAAAGTTCACATTTAAATACAGGAGTTAATCTTAAAGGTGCCGCAACAGTTTTTCTTTTTTTTTCTTTTTTGCTGTTGTTTTGTTTACTCTGATACCCTTTTAAATGGCTGCCTTTTGAGGGTGGGGGAGGAATTCACCTCACCTCACCCAAAAGGGTCCCTTCTCGGCTTCTCTCTTTTTGTTTACCCTGATATTGACATATAGCAGTGCCTCAAGTGGCTAAGACGCTGACTGGGAGGCGGAAGGTCAGCAGTTCGATTCCCCGAGTACTGCAAGACCGAATGAACTCCCGTCTTTGTCCCAGCTCCTGCCAACCTAGCAGTTTCGAAAGCAAGAAATTGCAAGTAGATAAATAGGGACCACTTTGGTGGGAAGGTAACAGCGTTCCGTGCGCTCCTCCGGTGTCTAGTCATGCCTGCCACATGGCCATGGAAACGTCTGCAGAGGCAGACAGCGCTGACTCTTCGGCTTTGAAACAGAGATGAGCACTGAACCCGAGTCGGATACGACTGGCTTTCGAGCAAGGGAAACCTTTACCTCGGCTTCTCACTCGTCCCTTCTCTGCCCATTAATCTCAAACCGTCGCCGCCTCTCCTACCCCCTACCCCTCCCCCTTTGCGTCCTTTCCCTCGCCTCGTATGGCCCCGGAGAGGCCTAATAAGAAACAAATAAACCCAGGCACTCCCGCCGCCTCAGGCCGACGACTCCGCCGCGCCCACCTTAGCGCCTCTGTCTTCTCACACACTCTCTCTCCCTCACCAAGGCTCCCGCCGGCTCGCGCACTTCGCGGCACGTGCTCCTGCCGCGCCGCCGCCGCCCAATCCCGTCCGCGGCTCAGGTCACGTGCGCTGGGCTCCCGCACCGCTGGGAGGGGGCGAACGAGCGAGGTTTTTACGCCAACATCTTAAGAAAGCCTTGCTGTTTGTTTGTTTTTCTTTGCGCTTACAACGTAAGCTCCCAGCGTAGGCTACTGGGCGGCGATTCCGAAGCCTTAGGTCTGAGTTCTCTGCTCTCCTGCTGCGGGAGTGGCGGGCGGGGGCGTTGCGTGGAGAGTAAACGAAACTTATCGGCCACGCGGCCCACGCCTGTGTTTAAGGGAGGGGGGAGGGAGAGATTTAAAGGGCCACACATCATGACATATACGAGGCGTCAGGTGTGAAGTGATTTCGGAGCTATATTCGGCACATTTCGTTTAAGCATATTAGACGGAATAAACAAAACTGACGGACATTGTGGCACCCACCTGAAAGACTAACTGCTGTATTTTAATAAAAGATTAAATAAGACAAAAACACGTTGTGGCACGTTAAAGGCTAACTGCTGTATGCTAATATCAGAGAGTAAAACAAAACAGACAAAAGAACCCGTTGTGGCATCTTAAAGACAACTACCTGTTGTATTTTAATAAAATAGTAAATACAACATTAAAAAAACCGTTGTGGCACCTTAAAGATGAACTTGCATTTTAATATCGGAGAGTAAAACAAAACAAAAAGACAAACACATTGTGGTACATTAAAGACTAACTGCTACATGTCAGGAAAGGTAAAGGTTTCCCTTGCTCGAAAGCCAGTCGTATCCGACTCTAGGGTGCAGTGCTCATCTCTGTTTCACAGCCGAAGAGCCAGTGTTGTCTGCTTCTGCAGACGTTTCCATGGACATGTGGCAGGCATGACTAGACACCGGAGCGCATGGAATGCTGTTACCTTCCCACCAGACCAAAGTCGTCCCTATTTATCTACTTGCAATTTCTTGCTTTTGAACTGCTAGGTTGGCAGGAGCTGGGACAAAGACGGGAGCTCAAGCCGTCCTGCAGTACTCGGGAATCGAACTGCTGACCTTCCGCCTCCCAGTCAGCGTCTTATCCACTGGAGCCACTGCTATATGTCAATATCAGGGTAAACAAAGCAAAAAAGACAAAGCTCATGGCACCTTAAAGAAGACTAACTGCTGTATTTTAATATCAATCAAAGACTAAATAAAACAAAACAAAAAGACAAAAAAAATTGTAGCACATTAAAGGCTAGACGCTGTATTTTAATGTTACAGTATGTTTTGTGGATCAAGTCCACTTTGTCAGACATAAGAGTGAGACCTCTTGGCATTAATTTATACCAGTTAGGGACTGATGTCATTAATTTATACCAATCAGGTACATAATGCCTCATGGCATTAATTTATACGAATCAGGTACATAATGGTTGCTTAGTATAAGAGAAAATTTTACAAATCAATGTGGCTTTTTATAACAGGTAATAACAGAAGATACCTGATTGGTATTCAGATTTATTACTGGGAATTTTGGTTCTGTTGAGTTGTAAATGGTTACCAGATGGATGCAAAATAAACATTGTGGCATTACACATCTGCTAATGAGTTAATTGAGGATGATGTGAGTCACCTAGCTAACTCTAGGTAGGTCTAGGTATCTAGCTCACTCTGCTGTAATTTAAAGTTAGCTTTCATGTTTTAATGTACAGTATTTTAATATTAACTTTCAATAAAATATATACATATGCTGGACACCCATCTCAAAGGTTTTAATATTAATCAAAGGTTTCTGGGACATTATCAAAAACCTGATACCACAACTTTCAGGTTTCTATATGCTGAAACTTTCCACACTACCTTTACAGAACAAACTTCAGAAAGATGGTCAGTGAGTCTCATCCATAACCTCAGGCCACCTCACAGAACAAAGAAAATAGTTGGTCACCCACATCATTGTCACCTTTCACACAGCACTGTCAACAGATGCTAGGTCTGAAAGGTAAAGATCACACTTGCTCAAAAGCCAGTTGTATCCAACTCTAGGGTTCAGTGCTTTTGGTGTTGTGGAAATAATAGGCAGCAGCCAGCAATATGGGCCAAACACACAACTTTATTCAGAATAAGAATAGGTGACCAGAGCTAACAACACACCCTCACATTCCTTATTTATCTCTGATCAGAATTGACAGTTTGAAAAAAAGTTGGAACCATTGACAGCTCTGTCTCATGTACTTCTCGTTGAGAACCTTCCCGAAGTCTCACGAGACCGGACCATAGTAAAGCAAATACATATTGAACTCTATCACAACAAAGACAAAATGGCAAACATGCTTCCTTAAATACACAACACCCCTCCCCCCTAGGATTGAAAAAAATCCCGTAACCATTTAGGAGGACCACAACATCTTTTGTGGTGCACTGGCGCCTGGTCAGTTAGTGAAACCCTGGGGCTAGTTGAGGTGGATGGTAAAGTCTCCGCAGTGGGGGCACCTCTAGAACTCATAGCATGGTGTGGACAATTACCTGTTTCATGTTCAGCCCCATTGCCCATTTCAGTAGGGGACGACTAAACAAAAAAGTCCCTCCTTTGGTTACGAGTGTGGGTGGACTCTACCACAGGAGGATGAGTGGTCCCAGGGGAAAATTCAAAAAACTTCCCCCGATCCTTTAACTGATTGGAGGAAATATCAGACTGCTGTGAGGCCTGTGCAAGGGGCAAAGATGCTCACTCAGAGTTTGAAAACAGGGCTGAGCCTTCTTCGTCTTCCCCTTGGAATAAGTGAGTGGGGGACGACTCTAGCAGAGAATTATTATGCATTTCGGCAGCTGAGGGTATCCCAAATTCAAAAGATTCTTCCTATTCTTCTAGTGACTGGTCTGTTACCCTATGCCTCAGTTGGTCTGCGTGTTTCCGCCACAGAAGGCTGTTCCCTAATTTTACCCGGTAGGAGATTGGTCTTGTTTGTTCTAAAACAGTTCCTGGAAACCAGGCCGGCCCTCTGACAACATAATTCCTGCAATGCACAGGATCTCCTGCTGCAAAAATCTTTTTCTGCATCACTTCCAGATTCACCCCCCCTATCCTCCACCCTGGAAGGATCTAATCTGTCCAGGAGGGTGGTAGGCTTCCTACAAATGAAGAAGTCAGCAGGAGACAGAGCCAAGGCCAGGGAGGAGACCCAATAGGATAAAATAAATTGACAGAGCTGCAGATCAATGTCCCCCTTCCCCATCTGGCATAAGACCTCCTTAGTCGTGTGGACCTGTCACTCGACCTGACCATTGGTGGCAGGGTGAAATGGGGCAGACATGATATGTTGGATAACGTTTCTCTCGAGAAACGCTTGAAATTCAACAGATGTAAACGTAGTGGCGTTGTTGGAGACAAGCACATCTGGCAAACCAAAACAGCTGAACAGTTTATGTAATTGCTTAATTGTCACAGCAGACGAAGTATTTGGGACAGGAATTACCTCCAACCACTTTGAAAAAGAATCTACCACTAAAAGGAATAAGGTGCCTTGGAACGGACCAGCAAAATCCACGTGGATTCGCGATCACGGTCCACGAGCTATATCCCATTCCCAGGAGGGAAGGCCTCAGGCCCTGAACTCTGACAGCTAGCGCAAGTACCTACTAGTTGCTCTATGTCTCGATCTACCTGTGGCCATCAAAAATAGCTCCTAGCCAAAGCTTTGGAGTGCACTATTCCCAGATAGCTAACGTGCAGAAGTTTGAGCACAATCTGGCTCTCCAACCCCAGGCAATGGGGACCTGGAGAGAGCATCAGCGTGGCTGATGTCTTTCCCTGGGTGATGAATCAACAAAAACTGATAAGCATTTAGAAATATCGCCCATCTCAGCATACGGGGGGGGGGGGGAGTATTTGTGGAGTGGGCTTTGAAGTGACAAAAATTCCCAATACTCAGGAATCTAACTGCTGACCTTCTGCCTCCCAGTCAGCGTCTTAGCCACTTGAGCCTCTTAAAAACCTCTGAATTTGGAATAGTGCTATGGGCCAGTGACCATGTGGTAAGAGACCAGAGTTGGGAATATGGGGTTACTTTGGTTCTGCTTGAAAGACACAGGAAATTGGAAGAGCCTAGGAGCCATTACTAGGCCTGGAGAAGGGGAAAAAATTGGCAGTTTTGAAATTTGGCCTCTGTTATCAGCAGGTGCATTCTTCCCCAAAACAATGTCCAAAGACCTTGGCTCTGTTTTTCATAATAAACTGAGATAATTCTGTAAACCTGGGAAAAGAGGTGTGTTTGTGCAATCTGAGAAGGAGGGCCCAAATTTCTATTCTGGGCTCTTGATTGGTTCTAATGCATGATTGATTGTCTTTTCAGCCTGATGGGTTACTGTTGTGTATGTAACACACTAAAGTTACCAAATTGGGAAACAGGAAATAAACTGTTTAGGATTGCTTGCTGAGAGAGCCCTGTCTAACCATGGTAAAATGCTAATCTTTGAAGGCTTCAGATAGGTTTTCTTATTTTTATTTCTGAGAATCTAATGCTGTTCTGATTTGTTTCACTGCCTTACTGCCTTTATTTGCTAATTTTTGACTGAAACACTTTGTACTCTGAGTTTTTTACCTTTTTATAAAGCCTCAAGAAGATGAGTAGAGTGTGTTTTGTTTTGTTTTCGCTACCAAGAGGACTGTGAGACTCAGGTCTCTCGAGTCCTCCCCAGACTGGAAGGAGGGGAAAGGCTGGTTTAGGTAAATCAGGGGTTCGCAAACCTATGGCCCATGGGCCGGCCCCGGCCCACAGTGCCATTTCATGTGGCCTGTTGCCCTCGCTCCCACCGCCACCAGAATCAGCAAAAAACAGCCAAAAACACTGCCGTAAATGCACCTGCAGCTGTTGTAAACACATTTTTGATTGAAGCACTTTGTATTCTGACTTTTTGCCTTTTTAAAATATTTTTATCTTTTTGGGAACCATGTGTCTGGCCCTCTCAGCTGTCTGAGGGGGCTTGGTCCTGCCCACAGTGCGAAAAGGTTGAGAACCTGCGGATTCCGCATGCACAATTGGCACAAGAAGGTTCCTGGTCACTGGCCCTTGCCAGCATGGAAATTGGGGGGGGGGGGTGGATTAATAATCATAGGGTTGATTCACCCACATATGACCTGACCAGCGATTCTGCTGAAGGAAGCAAATCGCTAACCTCCTGTTAGCGATTAGGCAATTACTCACTCACAGAAGAGCCTAAGCTCTAGTGCAAATAGTGGCCATGTTTACTCTTGAACAAGCCAGGAACAATGGTTTTCCCCTGTCAGTATTTGCCTTAGTGTAGGAATTGGGGCCGTGAGGAGGCCCTTAGGATCCCGGAGGAGACTGGTCAAAGGAACGACACGAGGCAAGATGGAGAGAAGACCAGTGATTTATTGAGGGAAAATCATCAGTATATATTATGTCCAAGGCTGCGCATGGTAGAATGGTCAGATGACAGAAAATTACATCACCCATTTACCCGGGTTAATTGAGAACCTCTCCTGGGGAAGTTAATTAACTAAGACAAACACTGACCATTGTCTGAGGCTTAGGCTAGGGTAAATATGGCTTCTATTTGCACCAGAGATTAAGCTTAACTCAGGGTGAGTAATTGCCTAATACGTAACAGAGGTTAGAGATTTGCTCTCTCAGCAGAGCCGTTGTTCAGGTCAAGGAATTGGGTGAATCAAACCCTATCATTTATCCACCCCCCTTAATTTCTCTCTACTGGCAAGGGCCAGGGGCCAGGAGCGTGCTCGCTAGGTTTAACCTCTGCCAGAGGCCATGCGTGCCAACTGGGCACGCGGAATCCACATCTCCCCTTTCTGTTTTATTTAAGGACCTGACCGACGACTCTGCACAAGAGGGGTACCAGCTGATGAGCGGGAATGACGCTTCGGGGTTCCCTCCATGGGGGACATCTCGATAGCAGTGAGGGAATACATTGCACGAAACAACACACTATTGTGCCCAGTATTACCACCCCCACAATCACTTTGAGTGTCGTCTGAAGCCGTCCCCATGGGAACCACGACCACATCCAGTTCCTCAATGAACTCCACCAAGTTCCCCATGCAGACCCTTCTGTGATGTCCTGGACTATGGTGTGGAGATCAGTGAGCTGACTCTGTACTTTGTGGGTATGGTCTGTGAGATTTAAGCAACACATGCTGTGGACAGACTTGCAGCCCATATGATGTAACAATAGGGGATAATCGATAGCTGCTTGATTATCCAGTATGGCATGGCGAAGCTCTGCCTGCTCCTGGTTGAGCAGCGCTATTGCTGAGGAGGTGTGGTTGATGGCTTTTGCTAATCCGCAAGCCAATTGACCAATTCTCCGAGCGTTGCCTATGGCTAAGCCTGACACGCTGAATATACTGACTACAGCCTGGTTTTTCAGAGCTGTGGGTCTGAATCCAGACTGCTTTCTGTAGCAAGGCAAGATAATGAGATGTGTCATTGATACTGTGACCTGGGTTGATTCTAAGCTATCTCTGCAGCTTCTGGCATTGTGCAAATGTCTTTTCTAACACCTATGGGGATGTGTGAAAATAGGCTGGGGATTATTGGCTACCGGGTGCTCAAACTTTCCAAGCAATGGGCCGGTGCAAAACATGGGCCGGTCTGGCTTCCTTTGGTGGAAGCTGGCCGTTATTAACAACATACAGAAATTCAAGTGTCCCTTGCAAATCCCAACTGGAGCGTTGTACAAGGCATGTATAAATAATAGCAACTACAGATAATAATAGCAATAAAAGACATTCAGCAGCTTTTCGAAGGATGAGGCTTCTCTTCTTGGTGTGGTTTCATGTGTAACTTGAGCTTGGAAAAGTCTTGTTTTGGGGAAAAGCATGGTCCTCAGAAGTAGCACTGAGTATGCAAAAATGTTCATAGAAATGTCTTTGGAGATGTAAGTCATAAAGGAAGACGGACAGCTGATGACATCCAGGACAGTGACTGGTGCCGCTCTTTGCAATCGTCCGGGTCTGATTCTGGCCTCTGGGACCTGCATGGGGAAGAGACTTGTTTGGGAGATAAAAATTCTGAAAGAGTTAGTTGGTTTTTGCACTTATAGGGTAGCAATTGCTGTGCAACTATGGGACGTTGTTTCCCCCCCCCTTTCTGTTTGTTTGTATTAATGCAAACGTGCATGTACTGCCATTTGCCAAAATGTGGGGATGTGTGACGTCCCTTTGTCACACCTGAATGGCCTCTGTCCCTCGTGGGTTGACCCCCCACGAGGGCCCCCCCGGTGTCCCTGCATGATGCAGACAGGAACGGACTATGCCTTGGGCTTGGGAAAGTGGCAGGTTGAACTGCCTTGCAAGCGCTTTGGCATTCTGAAGAGGGAATGCATGACTCTGAATTGGAGTAGTGAGAAACAAACTTAGCAAATTTTTGTCTATCACGGGAGTGATGTGTGCTCCCGGTAGACTGTGAAGCAAATTCCTAGGAAACTGGCTGTCAGCAATTCTGTTTAAGCGTTCTTTGGCAAAGGTGCGCAAAGCGAGGTTCACGGCTGCCAACTCTGCCCGCTTGCGGAAGAGTCAGGAGCGTGCGCCAAGCTTGGTCCTCTTGCCAAGTAAGAACCTAATATGTGCGACCCCCATAAGTGAAAACTGTCCTAGCCCCCTGAAGAGGAACCAGTGACATAAATTCACACAAGGTGACTGTCTGCGTTTGAAGCGAGACGAGTCTGGGGTCTTATGGCAAACCTTGGCGCATGAAGCGCCAGGCTTCCCTTGGGTAAATTTCTCAAGAAGGCCCCCCTGCGCACATCCGCCCATGGCGTGCGTGCACACGTTTAGAAAAGTGCCAGATGGTGGCTTAGCCTTTTGCCTGTGCTTAGACTAGCAGCCAAAAGGGAAGGGGTGGCCTAAAAATGCCTGTATCTGATTGAAGGGTGTGACCTGACTGCACTCTTAAAATGGTCCTAGGCAGTCCTGGCTAATGGGTGGCACTCTGCACATGCTCGGGAGCTCAGGGATTAATCCTTCCTCTGTGCTCTGGAGTTTACAAAATGTGTCTGCACACTAGAGAAGGTGCTGCGGGCCAGGTGCCATACTTAAAATGACCTGAGCCTTATGAAAGACAAGCCAACTATGACGTGCCAGCTGTAAGGAAATAATACACAAAAAAATGAAAAGACACACAAGTTAAACATTTCCAGCAGGGAGTTCCACTGGCGAAAGGAGGGAAGGAGGAAAGACAAGTCAGAAGTTAGCACAATGGGAATGCAACAACTCTTATCGTAACGAAATCAGATTAGGTCAGGTAACTCTGGAGCCTGTGAAAGGAACCAAATATGGTTAAGGCCTGGAGAGGAATTTTGTTCCTATAAAAAAGGTAAGTATTTTCTGAGTATACAGAGCGCAAGAATGTTTGCGTGCTTTTTCCTGTGAAAGGGGTACAATGAGTGAGTTACTTTGCACAGATTAAAGTCAAAATACCAGAACAGTATCTTTCCTAAGAGAATGAAGGAGAGTTAGAACGATTCTCAACCTGCGGCCAGATGTGGGCGAGTGGGCCGGAGGCAGCCCACGTTGCTCTGCCACTACCCCCACCAAGCCAAGAAGGGCTGTGCGGCGAAGGAAGGGCAGGATGACTGTCCGGACCCCCAGAGCTGCCTGAGGCCCCGGAACTTTGGCCCCTGACTTTAAAAGGTTGAGAACCGAGGTTACAAGATGATAACACAATACACACATGAAGACAATGCAATTCTCTCACTCCTAGTGAGATACGACTTCCAGACGCTAAGAGACATTCAAAAAACCTTAAACACAGAGATGGGGGTTTGAGGAACACAGACGTAGGGAGGGGCCCCATAGCTTATGATACAGTGAGGAAAACTCATAGAAGTGATTTTTGTTTTCAGATCGCGCTTCTGAAAAGAAAAATCTGTAAGAGTTGCAGAACCGGTTTCCAAGAGTGGCTTAATCCTTTGACAAAGAAAAGTCTCAAGGGAGGAAGGGGGAATCACCCCGCCCTATTGCAGGTTAGGATTTCCCCCCCCCCCCTCTCCTCCTCTCCTGCTTAAGCTGCTAAGCAGGCAAGGCAAGGGGCTTCGTTCATCATGCTTTCTCAAACTTTAAATAGTTCCTGCCCATGAGCAGAGTGCAAATTGTTTAACACATATTTCACAGTGACATTACCACGCAGTTACACACAAGGAACACTTTTCCAGTCATACTGTGGTCATAGAGACAAGGCTTTTGCAATCATACACAGTTCTTGCAGACATACATTCAGTGGTGCACCACGCATACACACATTTATTTACGCATTCGCACATTCCTCCCCTGATCTGCAGCGTTCTATACTACACATGAGGAGATGGCTAATACACAACTGGCTATTTTACAACCATCTGGGTGCTTCTACTTAGGGGCAAGTTTCTCTGGGCTACTCCCAAGGTGAGACCAGCAGATTCTGCCTGTGCCCTGGGGGAACTCGGGGTACTGTTGCTGGGATGGTTCCTCTGGCATAGCCAGGGCGATGGCTGCCTCCTTTCTAGCCTGGGCTAGATGCATGCCAGCGTGGCCATTTGGTATGAAGACAATCTTTTGAAGATCTGCCTGGTCTAGATTGGCTTTCTCTTCTAAGGTGTCTCATTTTACCACACTGGAAGCAGGCGCCTTGGGGTTTTGGCACTGCTCTGCGCCTGAGTGTGGTAATGGGTCTGCTCTGGAGCCCTGCGTGGCCAGGGGCCGTGCAGATTTCCATGAGCAGTGGGCGCTGAGCACCCCTGCCTGAACGTGTGTCTGCCTTCAGATAGGCTGAGCACAGCAGTTGGGCGCTAGCTAATTGTGCCACTGGCAATTTCCCCGTGAATGGATCTTCCTCACCCCTGCGCTGAATGGAGTTCTTTCTTTGCAGGGAACTTTTAACTGTCAGAGAAGCGCCAAGGCCTCTCATGCCATGAATTCCTTCAGTGACTTCTGCAGCTGCCACTGAGGGAATGCTCCCTACACTGCCCTGCTTAAGCTGAAATGACGAATAGAGACTTCTTGGGGCTGATGGTTCTGACTGCGCTGGGGTTTTCTGGGTCTCTATCCGGACTGGGTCTACCTCTGCTGAGAGCTTCCTACATTTGCTCCATGTGCGAATTATGCCCTCTGGAGCTTTCGGGGGTTGCTGAATGCAGTCTCCTATCTGATCCCAGAGCTCGAGGGTTAACGTACCTACTTCTGGGTAAAGCAGGCAGTGTTCCCCTAGGTACACCAAAAGTCTCGCTAGCTCCCCGCTGTGAAAACGCAAATTAAATATCCTGGCCAGGATCTTGAACTCTTCCTCACGAGTTCTTTGGCTAGCGGATGGACGCTGTCGCTGAGGACAGGTCCCCATATTACCTGCGATTGGGTCCTCGGAAGATTCCTCCTCGGGACGAGTCGACGCGTCTGTGGCAGGCAATAGGTTCTGGCGACGACGCTTCTGGGTAGAGCTCGGAGCGTGGACTGCGGCCACGGGCCCTCGGTGGCCACGGGCCCTCGGTGGCCACTGCGCTGTCAGGGGCTCACAGCTGCCCTGAGCGGAACGCGTTTTTCCCTTTGGCGCAAGCCGCCGCGAAAGTCGGGAGCAAGCTGTAGGAAGCCTCTTCTGTAATGCCTCGCCGCTTGGGCCGTCTTCCCGATCGGCTGGCTTACCGACCGGGCTGCCGCGCTGTCCTCTGGGATGATTGGACAAGGTTCAAGCGCAGAACCTGGCTGTGCTGATCGCTTACTCACGAGTAGACCGCTCGGGGGTCGCTTACTCTCGAGTAGATCACGTCTCGGGGTCACCAGATGTAGGAATTGGGGCCGTGAGGAGGCCCTTAGGATCCCGGAGGAGACTGGTCAAAGGAACGACACGAGGCAAGATGGAGAGAAGACCAGTGATTTATTGAGGGAAAATCATCAGTATATATTATGTCCAAGGCTGCGCATGGTAGAATGGTCAGATGACAGAAAATTACATCACCCATTTACCCGGGTTAATTGAGAACTTCTCCTGGGGAAGTTAATTAACTAAGACAAACACTGACCATTGTCTGAGGCTTAGGCTAGGGTAAATATGGCTTCTATTTGCACCAGAGATTAAGCTTAACTCAGGGTGAGTAATTGCCTAATACGTAACAGAGGTTAGAGATTTGCTCTCTCAGCAGAGCCGTTGTTCAGGTCAAGGAATTGGGTGAATCAAACCCTATCATTTATTTACCCCCCTTAATTTCTCTCTACTGGCAAGGGCCAGGGGCCAGGAGCGTGCTCGCTAGGTTTAACCTCTGCCAGAGGCCATGCGTGCCAACTGGGCACGCGGAATCCACACCTTAGTTAATTAACTTCCCCAAGAGAGGTTCTCAATTAACCCGGGTAAATGGGTGATGTTATTCTCTGTCAGATGACGATTCTACGACACGCAGCCTTGAACATAATATATACTGATGGTTTTCCCTCAATAAATCACTGGTCTTCGCTCCATCTTGTCTCGTGTCGTTCCTTTGACCAGTCTCCTCCGGGATCCTAAGGGCCTCCTCACGGCCCCAATCCAACAAGAACCCCTGAGGTAAATCCTGGAAGCTTATCTTAGGCGTCTTCCAAGTGGGTCCATCTCACCCATCTTCCTTAAAAAACTCTAGGGGAGTGCTTGAACCTTACACTGTACTGCTGATTAAGGTACACAAAAGGGATGCAGGTCAGAGAGTAAACAAAAGGAAAAAAACATTGTGGCAACTTAAAGACTAACTAATGTATTTTAATGTTTGCTTTTGTGGATCAAGTCTACTTCATTAGACTGAAGAGTGAGAAAAGGGATGCAGGTTATCCATGGGAGAGATTGATCTATTATTTGAATCCCTTTAAGAGTTTAGTGTCAATCGTAACCTTTTGCTTTAAACTAATCCATCTGCTTACTTTAGTTAAGAAGCTTGAATGTGTTTTTCAGTAAACTAGCTGTAAATAACCCTTAACTAGAGTGGATTACATCATTTCAAGATGGCTCTTATGTTACAGCCTGATTCTAATTGCATACATTATTTTGTCAAGGGAATATGGTTAAATAATTAATTTTAGCTAATTTTGTGCTCACATGGATAAAACCATCAGTCACAGATAAAGATTATTTTTCTCCTGAAGTTACCTTTAATATTCTGGATCTTTTTTTAAAAAAAAAACTTTGATATTTTGCATCAGAACTTTCAGATTTTATTATGTGATCATGTTTAAAATACATAGAATAAATACATACTTATGTAGTTTAAAAGGCAATCTATCCACTTGAGCTGACACTTGAAAATAATAAAAACAGACACTCTTGGGCATAATTTAGACTTAACAGCATGCAAACAAACATGCACATTCCACGCATTGCACCTAATTAAATATTATAGCTTCATTGCCATATTTTGGTATGAATTATTGTTTTCCGCAAACTCATCATAATTATGAATAAAACATATTCAAGTGAAGTTCTACACTTAATGGTGAAGAAAATTCAAAGTGTTGTGCAAGAAGTAGTTATTTTGCTGAGTTGTATCTTCTTTCCTGCTGAGATTTCTGTGCCTTTAATAACTACATAAAAGGCTAAAATTCAAGAGTACATCTTTCCCAATTACAATTTCACCACTTTTGTTTATTGAATTGTTTCCTTCTATGAAGCTGTTAATTGCAAAAGGAGCTGCTAGAAACAGAAGCAACCAGAAGCAGATGACCTGAGAGAAGATGGTGAAAAGGTGGTTGAGAATATTGTACAGCTCAATTTCAGATAACTAGTTATTGAAGGAGATCAAGTGTCCCTTCAGATGTTGTGGATCTGCTATTCTCCCCCCAGTCTTGTATTGCACACAGACAATGGTAAAGAAAACAGAAAATTGAAGTTCAACATCTGGAAGCCCATTTATTGCCCATCCATTGTGGAGGAATATGGCCTATTGTGCAGTCTATAAAGAATCAACATATTTAGATTAAAAAACAATTATTCTGGAGTAGTGTTGCCCATAAGGTACTACGTAACTGGCTATTTTTTATTCTCAAAAATACAGAGCAACTCATTGCTGTTATATACTGTACAGTACTTTTTGTGGGGGCTGTTGGGTAGGTCACTTGCTCATATGCTGACTGTGCTTATTCAGCCACTTGATTTTACATTGATCAAAATCTTGTTGCTTAGTGTGATAAAAAAATACTATAATCAATGGTGATTTGGTAAATGAAATATTCTGTAAGTTTAATGGATTCAAAGACTCTTTTCACCCGACCTACCTAACAAACCTTACCGGGGGAAGAGCGAGCTGACTGCCGGCTCCTCCTTTTCCCCATTGCTGCATCGAAACCAAATTTCGAAGCAGCAATGGGGAGAAGAGGAACCGACAGACAGGCTGTTCTTCAAACAAAAAACACAACAACAACAAAACCAAACATTTACCTAAAATGGCAACCACCAAAATTAATAAATCACAAATAAATAAATAATTTAAAAACACATTAACCAACAAAACAATAAACAACAAAATCCACAAACAAAAACACCCAAAATACCATGAAAGCACAGAAAAAATACCTAACTACAACACGAAAATACCTAACTCAAACAACAAAAATACCACAAATTAAACAAATAAACACAAAAGAAATCAGAAACATAAAAAAACAACCAGAAAGAAACAAAACAATTAAACACATCTAAAAAAAACCAAAAAACCACAAAAGAAGAAACAGAAACACCTACCAACTCAACACCAAAAAAACAACAACAAACAAACAAACAACCCCAGATTAAAAAAACCAGAGAACTCACCAGCACACCCTCCCTCCATGAGTCCGGAACAGAAATGAAGAAACAAAGACTACTTACCGGAAGAAGCCCCACCTAGAGACCGGGAGAGAAAACACAAGTCAAACAAAAAAATAATCCAACACTATTATTAACAGCCCCACCTGCAGGCCAGAAGAGTAAAAACAAGTCAAAAAATGCAAAGCAGCCCTCTTGCTAACAGCCCCACCTAGAGGGCACAAGAGTAAAAACAAGTCAGAAAAATAAGAAATAAATCAAAATCACAAATAAATCTAATGAAATAGATCAAAAAAAGTCACAAACCACAAATGCAAAACACCCCCACCCAAACCACCCTTAACAAAAAAAAACAAAAAAACAAAATGCAAATAAAAACTGCCCGGCTGGCCGGGCACAAATATGCTAGTTAGAAATAAAGATAGCAGGTCCTTCTTTTTTGGGGGGAAACAGCTCGTCTCAAGTATAGAGAATATGTATATTATTGGAAAATTGCCCTTCATTTTTTCCTGTGCTAGGAGGGGAGAGAATTGTACAAAATTAACACCCCTTATTGCAGATTGTGATACGGGATTGAGAATTATGCTTCTATTGTGAAAACCGTTTTAAAGTCACATAACAATCTCAGAAGTGGTATTATTATCTATGTTGCAGGCTAGTTCAGGGTGGACTCTTTATCATATAGAACAGGGATGGCGAACCTTTTTGTGCCGTGGGCCTGACCACACACACCCCAGGCCGTGGGTTGGGAACCCCTGATATAGAAGTACAATGTAACAACAGTATTGCGCAACAGCTACTTACAACACCCCTGTATTGTAGCTTGTTTTGAAAATCTCTCCTTGAAGATTGGGATAGGAGTTAAGTTTATGGATTCACAACACTGTAACAAAATATTTCAGCTGCTAAGATTAGATACGACTCTCCAGTACAAAATAGTGTAGTGATTGTATTATCAGCATTCAGAAGAGTACATAACATATAAAACTTCTGCATTTAGATATGTAATTTAGAGATGTGTTAATCTGTTACAACAGAAGCAAAGAATTTTGTGACAGCAATTTTTTAAAATTCAGCTTTTAAAATATGCAGGCAAATCATAAAACCATAGCATAATGAAATTGGGAGGGTCCTGTAAGGCCATTGAGCCAAAATCCCTGCTCAATGCAGGAATCTATATAAACGCACTGTATATCTGTTGTGTATAAGGATTTATTGCATTTAAATGTAAAACTGCGCCAAAATCAGGAACCCGGAAGCGCGCCATTTCTAAAGGCGCCAATTTCAAAGATGTGTCAAAGCGGGAAAAGACTGAACTCTGTTTGTTCTCCGGAAGCCCGGAGATATTGGCCACCCCTGTACATACTCCCCAGTCCAGAACCTGAGCTGAATAAAGATCACTGTGTTTAACTCAATCCTGCTGGTTAGAATACTTATTCGTCCGGACTCAACAATATCTGATTGATGGTTGTCTAATTTCATCTTCATACCACCACTTGAGATGAGTTCCATTGTTGTAACAGGAAGAACAGATCCTACACTTCCTCTTTATGCCCAACCTTCAAGTATCTAAAAAGTGCTACCATACCACTCTCAGGCTAAAAATGCCCAGTTATTTCAGTCTTTCCTCATAGGGCTTAGTTGCCAGGCCTCTAATCATCCTTGTTGCCTTCTTTGCTTGTTCCAGTTTGTCTTGATGCAATATGGAAATACATATTTCAAGCAAAGTCATGTTTTGCTTCTTTCTGTATGGTTGTTTTGCAAACTTATGCCAATTTACTGTACAGCAACCCACTCTGCATCAACAAGATCTACTTTTAAGGATCACTACAGGATGGGATTGTTTTTGCCTTCTCAAAACATTAGCCTAGAAAGACAACACCAGAGAAATGCCGCCCAAATTTCTACCCACAGAATTATATGATTGCTAGAGTTAAATGGCCAACATTTCTAAAGAGCCAATGGACTGTCCCTGCACAGTACTTCATTCACCTTCATGTACTCACACATGATAGCTTTTTCTTTTAAGTATAAAATGGAGATCTTAAACCAAGAGATGCTGCCATAGAATCATAGAATAACTGAGTTGGAAGAGGCCTATGGCCCCATTGAGTCCAATACCCTGCTCAATGCAGGAATCCGAATCAAAGCAGATCTGACAGGTGGTTGTCCAATTCTGTCTTGAATGATTCCAGTGTTGGAGCGCTCACCGTCACTCAAGACAGATGGTTCCATTGTTGTACTGCTCTAACCATTGTTACCCCAAATAAAATAAAAAACTTTTTATTTCAATTTATTACTTATTAATATTTTATTTTCAATAAAGTATATTTATTTTTATTTGACACAACTCTATCCACTAGGCATACATATCCATAAGCATTCATTCATTTCACTTGCAGGTAGATAACTGCAAGGGATCAATTTTTAAATGATTTTCTTCAGCACAGGCAAATCACGGCTGCCCGCAATTGAGGTGGTTTGGCCCTTTCACCCCCACCCCCCAGCCCCCACCCCCGGTTCTTTTTTTTTTTAAATAAATTTTTATTAAATTTTAACAAACATACAGAAAAGAAAAACAATAACAATACAATACAATATTACATCAAATTCATAGGAGATAGCACATGATAATAATTGAACTGATTATTTACCATGTAGCCCCCACTATTGAATACCCACAATATGAATTATTACCATAACCATAACAATCATAAAAACTTTCAGTGCTACAACTATTTTTTATTTCTTTACTAATTACACATCACCCTGTGAATATATACAATGCCCGGAGAGTTTAGTATCTATATCATCTCCAAAAACCTCTTTGAGATGGTACAGGTCCAAAACTGTCCCTTGCCATAAGAGAGTGATTCACAAACGGCTTCCAGATACTCCAGAACCTATTTTCTTTTAATTTATCCCTTTTTACTTTAATCTCCCATGTCAGTTTGTCGTTCAATGCTAAGCTCCACATTTCCTTATACCACTCTCCAATCTGTATAACTACATCATTTTTCCAGTTTCTGGCTATACATTGTCTACCTGGTTAATATAATTTCCAATAATTCTTTTTCCTCCTTATTCAAACCCATGCCTTCCACATTTGTTAATAGGATGGTACCTGACACCAGCTTAATTCTTTTGCCCATTATTTCCCCAATCTCTCCTTCTATTCCTCTCCAAAAATCATTTATTTTTTTACAACTCCACCACATATGTTCATATGTTCCAACCGTTTCTTTGCATCTCCAACATAAATTATCCCTTTTATTATCCATCTGATGAAGCCTCAGTGGTGTCAAGTACCATTGCCACAACATTTTAAAATTATGTTCCTTAATTCTTACTGACATTGTTCTCATTATCCTCTTTTTCCATTTGTTTCTCCATTCAACCTCTCCTATTTTTATATTCAGAATTTGTTCCCACTTCCGTTTCAAATCATCTTGTGGATCTATACCCTTATTCAATATGATGTAAAGTTGGCTTACTAGACCCTTAATATTCTTTTCCCCTCTTCTAATCTTTAATACCAATTCTTCAAATTCAGTCTTTGTTCTATCTATCCCTACTTCCCTTCTATATTTTTTATTCCAGTTATCTTCAATTTCTGAAACCAGTCCAGTTTTAACTTTTCAAATATTTTTTTCCTCTTATTTTCATCATCACATACTTTTAACCAGTCCTTTAATAAAGAAATTTCATTTTTGTCCAATATTTCCTTTTTTTCCTTATCTATTTTTATCGGAAAACACACCATATCAGTCAATTCCAAGATTGGAGAGAGATTTGGGACCATATCTTTCTTTACTCTTTTCCACACCATGAGGCCTCTCATCATAGTATTGCTTGTCTTTATCGATTTATCCTTTATTCCCAAAAAGATCATTTTGCCAATATTCCTATATTCTTTCATCTCCAATTCCTCCCAAATTGCCTTTTCTCTTGCCAAGATCTTCACGACATTCTTAATTTGGAATGCTCGATAGTATGCTAACAAATTTGGCATACCCAAACCCCCTTCTTTCTGAGATAAGTACCAAAACTTCTTTGGAAGTCTAGATTTTTTACCTCCATTACAAAAATTATTAAACATCTTTTGAAACTCATTAATTTCCTTCTCCCTCAAATGGATCGCAAGTGCATCAAATAAAAAATTAATCTTTGGCAGCAATATCATTTTGCAAATTGCAATCCTCCCGAACCATGACAGATTCAGCTTCTGAAACTCTTGTAATTTACTCTTAAATTCTACTTTCAAACTGTCATAATTCAATCATTTAAGTTCTTCCAATTTATTTGAAATAGTTATCTCCAAATATTTCAACTTTTCTTTAATTTGTATATTGAGTGTCCCCACTATCCTTCCCATCTCGTTTACCCCCATATTGCACAGCATCAGTTCTGATTTATCCCAATTTATCATCAGTCCAGTTATAGCTTCAAATACCTGTAATTGATCTTTAATCCTATCCATTACCATCTCAGGATGTTTCACCATTAACAACGTATCATCTGCATACATACTCACTTTATTACCCATTATCCCTTCTATACTTGGATCATCCCTTATATTTTTGGCTAATATTTCCATTGCCATGATAAACAGGATAGGAGATAGTGGACATCCCTGCCTGGTACCTGCCTCGAGCTTTACCACATCTGTAACCTCTTCATTTACTCTAATCCTAGCATTCCCTTTTTGGTATAATAAATCAATTACCCTTCTAAATCTATCCCCAAATCCATAATTTCTAACTATTTCCTTGATTGAGGACCATTGTAATGAATCAAATGCCTTAAAAATGTCTAATGATAATAAACCCACCTTTTCCTTCGTTTGGTTAACATTATCAATTAAATCTAATACCCTTCTAGTCAAGTCCGCCATATGCCTGCCTTTTAAGAAACCAACTTGGTCAACATTTATATATTCCCCCATAAAACTGTTTAAACGATTAGCCAATATTGCTGTGAAGATCTTGGCATCTTGGTTTATAAGAGAAATTGGTCTGTACGATTCCACCCTTTCCAAATTCTTTCCCGGTTTTGGCAGCAGAACGATTATGGTATTATACCATGAGGTCGGGATTTGTCCTCCGTCTAAAATATAGTTATATAACTTCACTAACTTTGGAACCACAACGTCTTTAAATTCCTTATAAAATTCTGTCGATAATCCATCATCTCCCGGGGCTTTCCCTATCTTCAACCCACTAATTACCTCCTTTACCTCTTTATCAGTGACCCTTTCCTCCATTTTTTCTCTATGTTCTTGTTTTATTCCGTTCCCTATGTTCTTGTTTTATTCCGTTCCCTCTCCACATCTACCTCCTTTTTTGCATATAATGCTTGATAAAATTCCCTCACAATTTTACATTTATCCCTATTCTTGTTGCACCTTAAACCTTGTTTATTAACCAACACCCCAATTTCTCTTTTTTCCCTTTTGACCTTAGCTGCTCTTGCTAATAGTTTTGAACTTCTATTACTAAATTCAAAGTACTCTCTATTTAGATAAATCAAGTCTCTTTTAACTTTATCAATATCCTTGCCCATTAGCTCTGCTTTGAGTCTTTGCAATTTAGTGAAAGTTTTTTATCTTTACTTTTTGAATGGTCCTCCTGTAACTGCTTTATTTCTTTTTCTTTTTCTATCTGTTCTACCTTATGTCTTTTATATTTAATACTCGCCAGCTTTATACTTTCCCCTCTGAAAACCGACTTCATGGTATCCCATACAACGTTAAAAGTAACTTCATTATTATCGTTCCACTGCCAACTTTCTTTCCACCTTTCCATGATTTGCTCTTTACATTTTCGGTCTTTAAATAGGTTAGGATCATACCTCCAACTTCTTCCTCTTCGAATATCTTTTTGTAATTTCAGTTCCAAAAGTACTTTGGCATGATCTGATTCCTTGATGATCCCAATTTCCATTCCCTCTATATCTTTAATCAAGTTTTCCGTAAGAAAGACTTAATCTATTCTTGAGTAGGTCCCATGGACGTGTGAGAAAAAAGAATATGCCCCTTCAGAGCCCTTAATCTCTCTCCAAGAGTCCTTCAAACCCATCGCAACCATCCATTTGTCTAAAACCTTCCCTTTCAAGCCGATTCCACATCTTGCTATATTCGTACAGTCTAAACCCGACCTTATCAAATTAAAATCTCCAGCCACAATAGTTTTTGCAACATTTTCTGGCTCCACTACTTTCTGAACTTTTTCTAAGAAATCCGCTTGATGATCATTTGGAGCATATATATTTACCAACATAATTTCCTCATCTTCTATTTTTCTTCTTACAATCAAGTATCTACCCTCTTGATCAGCATCACTTTTTGTAATCTCAAATCCTAATTTTTTAGAAATCATAATTGCCACACCTCTCGCTTTTGAAGTTCCAAACGCCATCTCATAATGTTGGATCCATCCCAAAAAAAGTTTATTCGTGTCTTTTGACTTCTGGTGCATTTCCTGTAAAAACACTATATCGGGTCTATCTTTCTTCAACGCCAATTCCAGCCTCCGCCTCTTAAGAACAGAACCTGTACCCTTCACATTCCATGTTAATATTTTAATATTTCCCATAATCTATTTCCTTTCTAACTTCTAAACTCTCCATTGGGCATGCCATCACCAACCCCTTCCCCCAAAAACACACAAATCTACATAAAATACACACTATCTCTCTCCCCACCTTCTTAAAAAAAAGACGCCTTTGACAACCAAAGAGGGGAGAGGGGGGACATGCAAGATGTGCCTACCTACCAGTGCTACGTGCTACTCACCCTTCTATATCGTTTAAATGCTTTAATTTTTAATAATCTATTTCTCATTGCTCCTTACTTGTCTCCTCCTCCACCATGATCAACGACAGCTCCTCCTCCTCATCCTTTCCCTGTAGTGTTCCACCTGTGGCACCACCGGCCTCTGCCCTCTCATACTCCCACCCCAGAGCACCCGATTCCAACAATTCTTTCTTAAAATTTATCCACTCTTCCGAATCTGTTTTTACCAACTCCAGCAAACTCAGATACTCCAATGGATTAGTCCCTTCATCAATTACTTGCATTCTTTTATCATAGAAAAAGCGCAGTTGCTGTGGAAATCTCCAGTTGTACCTTATATTTTTACTCATCAACAATTTGGTTACAGACCTCATCTTATATCTCCACGTTCTTTCTTTCAATGAAATATCATTATAAACTTCTACATCAGAACCATCAAATTTCAGGGCATCAGGTCCAGCTCGTTTCAGAAAAGCCATTACTCTTAGCTTATCACCCCAATTTGCAAATTTTATCAAAACATTTCTTTGAACCACACTCCCTCTTCTTGGGCCCACCCTGAATACACTTACAATTTCTTCCTGAACAAATTCCTTTCCCATGTTCAAACCATTTAACCACTGAACCACTCTTTCTCTTAGCTGATCTGGTGTCCGTTCAACCACCTGATGGATCACAATGTTCTGCTTTCCCATCATATCTTCCACAGCATCAATCCTTCTCTCTTGTTCTTCCAATTTCAGCTTGTTCTCCCGCACCGCCTCCTGAGCCCCTTTTATTTCCTTTTTTATGGCAATTACCTCATTTTGAACCAATTTCACATTTCCCTCTATTTTTTGCAAACTTAAGTCCACTTTTTTTGAAAAATCTGCAACAGATGATACCACCTTATCTTGTTTTTTCATCATTTCATTTCTATCTTTCACCCTTGATTCCTCATACTTCTCCAATTTCTGGAACAAGTTTCCAATTTCCACCATAATTTGAGTTTGATCATAAGGCTCAGGGGGCGGTGATGAAGACTGAGGGGCTTCTTCCATTGGTGCTTTTTCTTTCCTCTTAGACTTCACTACTGGTTCTTCCTCTTTTGCTTTCCCTCTTGTGCCTTTATCCATGATGACACACAATAGGAGAGTCCAGTGTTGCAGAATGTTGCAGAGTCTTAATCAGTCCAAACAAGCCTGTGCCACTGCAACCACTAGTACCACGTATCCAAACAAGGCAAACAAAGCTTATAAGGAAGAAGAAATCCAGCGAAGAGTTAGTTGCTATAATCCACAAGAAGAAAACAGGAACCGGAATATGCTCCAAACAAAAAGAAAAAAGGAATACGCCACATCCGATCCGTTTCCCCAAAGCAAGCAGTCCAACTATCCACCTTCCAAACCACAAAAATAGAGGCTCCAAGGAAACAGTCACCCAGATTTTTTCGTTTGAGTCAAAGCCACCAGAAGGGGGTGGGGGTGAGAGGAGAAAAAAAGCCCAAAATCCAAGCAAGGAGGAAAGAAAAACAGGAGGAGCAATATGTCCAAAAAGAAGATGTTATTTGTAATCCACACGGTGAAGGAATAAAAAGACAAATTAATCCTTCTCTTGAAACGAACAAATCAAAGCGGCCTTTTCCAGCGGTTACATTAACTTCAGGGGGAAACCCCCCTTCTTCCTCTGTGAATCGGCAAACTTTCCCCACACACTTTAAACTGGAAACACACTGCAGCCTTCAAAAGCTGGAGCCCAGACAAAAACTTCTTAAACCACTTTACTGTCGCCAAAACACGCTGCGGTTCTCCTGGGGCGCAAGGAAGCCATAGACCAGAACACAGTCACTTTCATTTTCCAGGTCCACCGCCATTAACGGGACGACCGCCCGATTTCATCCACTTCCACCTGCTTCCAAGTTCAGGCTCTTCTAGGCAAGATCCCCAGTTAACTTTAACTTTTCCATATAGACTTTCGTGCACTTATGTACAATTGTTTTCTTGCCGATTCTACTGCCGCCTTAGATCTCCACCGTCTCGCTGGTCCCGTTCTCGGCTCCTTGGCAGGGAAAGCCGCGGCTTCCGTCGCGAGCCTCGCCTGCCCAGGAAACCTCCCAAACTTTGACCGCCCGACTTCAAATCTTTCCAGATAGGCAAGCAGGAGTCCTATCGACAAAAAATACCACTTTAAAATTTCCCCATTTTGCTCAATCACATTAATTACCGCTTTGATAAGCGCGAGCGTCCGGATCAAGATGTTACTCGTCGGCCATTTTTGCCACGCCCCCCCCCCCCCCGGTTCTGTAAATTTCATTAGCGGCTATGCCTAGGTTTCTATGTGTATTAAACTGTCTAAATCTTTGTTCATTCAAGCAGGAATGTTTATCTTTGTAACCTATGATTGACTTATTTGTTTTTGTATTGACCACCTGCTGAGGGTTCTTTTGTTTTATTGTGTAAATTGAGTTTCAGGGTCATACCTGTCAACCTTCCTGATTTGGCCGGGATTACCCCGTAAATTAACATCGATTGACGTCATAACCCGGGCCCCCGCTGCCAAAACCCCGTAAATTTGGCAGCGGGGGAAACGCTTTCCGCGGAAGTGCTACGTCGCTTGCGTAAGGGCCGCGTAAGTGGCGTAGCACTTCCACGCATGCGTGGAAGGGGTAAAACCTTTCCACGCATGCGTGGAACGCGACCTGCACACATGCGATGTGCGCAGGTCCCGTTTTTCCGGAGCCACGGGTTGACAGGTATGTTCAGGGTAGATATCTTCTGGGATTAGACTGTATGTGTAGGAACTGTATAAAAGCTACTTCGTTCACTTCGGACAACAGCTCTCTTCTACATCAATTTAGTTAGAGGCTCATTTTCTGGATGGGCTTTGTTTAATTGAGTGTTACCTTAAATTTAATAAACTCCCTTTTATTTTAATCCACAATCTAATGTGGTCTTTGGTTCCTGATTCTACCCTGCCTGTGGGACAATCCCCCAAATTTAAAAGGTAACAATTTTTCAGGTAACACCGTTAAGACATTTTTCCTGGTATTCAGCCTGTATCTGGCTTCCTTTAGTTTCAGCCCAATGTTACATGTCCTGCACTCTGGGATGATGAAGAACAGATCCTGCACCTCCTCTTTATGACCATCTTTCAGGGGTTTAGTGGTTAAGGCACCGAATGTGATGGTTGTCAGGTCAGCAGTTTGAGACACAAGTGCATGACGGAGTGAGCTCCCATCGTCTGCCCCAGCTCCTGCCAACCTAGCAATTTGAAAGCAAGAAATTGCAAGTAGATAAATAGGTACTGCTTTGGTAGGGAAGGTGACAGAGTTCCGCTCGCTCAGGCATCTACTCATGTGTGCCACACAAACGTCTGCAAAAATGCAGACAGCACACTGACTCTTTGGCTGTAAATGAAGATGAGCACTGCACCCTAGAGTCGAATATGACTAGATTTCAAGCAAAGGAGACCTTTACAGTTGGAATGTTTGAAGTGTTAGTCTGTGTTAGTCTGTGCAAGCATATCAGAGAGTAAACAAAACAGCAAATTATAATAATACAGTACAAAAAATGTTGTGGCACCTTAAGGACTAACTCCTGTATTTAAATACAGCATGAGCTTTCTTGGACCAAATCTACTTCATCAGTCATATTTGATCCACGAAAGCTCACATTCAATATTTTTTTGTCTTTTTTCCCTGTTTTGTTTACTCTCTGGTATGCTTTAGTAAGGTAAAGGTTTCCCTTGCTCGGAAGCCAGTCGTATCCGACTCTAGGGTTCAGTGCTCATCTCTGTCTCAAAGCTGAAGAGCCAGCACTGTCTGCTTCTGCAGACATTTCTGTGGTCACGTGGCAGGCATGACTAGACACCGGAGGAGCGCACGGAACGCTGTTACCTTCCCACCGAAGTGGTCCCTATTTATCTACTTGCAATTTCTTGCTTTCGAACTGCTAGGTTGGCAGGAGCTTGGGACAAAGACGGGGGCTGATTCCGTCCTGCAGTACTCGGGGAATCGAACTGCTGACCTTCCCCACTTCCCAGTCAGCATCTTAGCCACTTGAGCCACCGCAGTGCTTTACGTTTATCATAATCATATCCCCTACTCAGTCTCCTTTTCTCCAAGGCTTAAATGTATCACTCTATGCTTCGTAACTCTATGGCTGATCGCTTATGAACACGCAGTCGCTCCTATTGTGAAATCTCCATTTAAGCTTTGGAAGCTAGCGTGGATGATCAACTTCAGTTCGGGACCGGAAGTGTTGATCAGATTGCTGCTGTGTGTTTTCCCTCTATGACCTACGCTGGGAAGAGCCGCCGTCCTTCCTGTGGAGTGGATGATTGTTTCCTTAACGGGGACCGGAGAGACCCGAGCGCGGCGGCCACTGCATGCCGCCCGGCGACCTACACGTAGTAGTAGCCCAAGATCGGGGCTGGACGCTGGAGTTAAGCAGCCCTTCCAGGTAGGAAATCCTCGCCCGGTTCACATCTGGATCCCTACACTTCAGGCTGCGCTCAGTCCCTAGGGAGAAAACCCCAGAGTAAACAAAACCAAACCCGTTGTGGCACCTTAAAGACAGACTGACTGCTGTGTTTTAGGTTTCTGTGGATCAAGCCCACTTCGTCAGACTCAGACATAAGGGTGAGACAGACTTCATGGCATTAATTTATGCACATCAGATACAGAGGTACATAGACCTTCTGTTATTACCGGTTGTAAGAAGGACGGAAATGAGCTCCCGTCTTCATCCTAGCTCCTGCCAACCTAGCAGTTCGAAAGCAAGAAATTGCAAGTAGATAAATAGGGACCACTTCGGTGGGAAGGTAACAGCGTTCCGTGCGCTCCGGTGTCTAGTCATGCCTGCCACATGACCACGGAAACATCTGCAGAAGCAGACAGCGCTGGCTCTTCGGCTTAGAAACAGAGATGAGCACTGCACCCTAGAGTCGGATATGACTGGCTTTCGAGCAAGGGAAAACTTTAAGAAGCCACACTGATTTGTAAACATGTATTATACAACAAACCATTGTGTACTTTAATTTTGAAAAATACAGTACTGTAGTCAAGTAGCTAAGACGCTGACTGGGAGGCGAAAGGCAGGACGGAATGAGTTCCCGTCATTGTCCCAGCTCCTGCCAACCTAGCAATTGGAAAGCAAATTGCAAGTAGATAAATAGGGACCACTTCGGTGGGAAAGGTAATAGCGCTCCACGTGCTCCGGTGTCTACCGTGTTTCCCCGAATATAAGACACTGTCTTATATTTTTAAAAACTCCAAAATTAGCACAAGGTCTTATTTTCAGGGGAGGTCTTATTTTTCCATGAAGAAGAATCCCAGTCTCGATCGCGCTTCCCAATCACAACCAAGGGAAGCGTCCCTTGGTTGCGAGTGGGGAAGCGCGATCGTGATTGGCCTCAGCTGTGAGGCGGCCGGCGTGGCCCATAAGAAGGCCTGCCACGTCGGAGTCTCGATCCCACTTTCACCAGGGGAAACTTCCCTTGGTTGTGAGCGGGGAGGCAATCAAGACTCCGATGTGGCAGGCTTTCTTATCTGCCACGCCGGCCGCCTTACAGCCAGGAGGTAAGGAGGTCTTATTTTTGGATGGGGCCTTATATTTCAAAGGCAGGGGGGAAAAAGGGAGGGTGTCCTATTATGGGAGGAGGTCCTATATTCAGGGAAACAGGGTAGTCATGCCTGCCACATGACCACAGAAACATCTGCAGAAGCAGACAGCGCTGGCTCTTTAGTTTTGAAACAGAGATGCGCACTGAACCCTAGAGTCGGATACGACTGGCTTTCGAGCAAGGGAAACCTTTACCTAGTCTTTAAGGTGGCACAACTTTTTTTTGTCATTTTGTCTTGTTTCTTGTTTACTCTCTGATATGCTTCCACAGACTAACACAGATACCAATTTGAAAAAATTTCAACTATGAAGGACTTAATGAGTTTACTTTTGAGTAAACACTGATTAATAACAACTTGTGTGACCATTGAGCTAAAATGAGTTATGTCATTTTGATTTTTAGAAACTGATTAATTTTCATAGTAGTTTGGCTGGTCATAATTAAAAAGTATTGCCCTGTTATGGATTTCATTTTCTGTCTGTCTGTCTGTCTGTCTGTCTGTTTGTCTGTCTGTCTCCTGGGAATTAATGTGGCTATTTCAAGTGTTTCTATGTTTATAATGCAACTTTACTATAAAGTAAAATCTAATGGGATTACATGAAATATGGAAAAAAAGCCAAAATACATACACATACTATAATAATGAAATATTAAAAGGAATGTTTATATGGACAAAATGTGATGCTGAATCTATAACTCTTTGGAACTAGTACAATGAATTGGAAAGGGGAAACCGTGCAGTGTTGGGATGAATTTTAGTACAGTATAAGAAAAGCTTATGTAAAACTGCCCCTGCTCAAAAGGCAGTCATATCCGACTCTAGGGGGTAGTGCTCTTCTCCATTTAGTCTGCAGATGTTTCCGTAGTCATGTGGCAGGCATGACTAGATGCTGAAGCACACAGAACACTGTTACCTTTCCCGCCAAAGTGGTATTTATCTACTTGCAATTTCTTGCTTTCAAACTGCTAGATGGAAAAAGGTCTCCCCACCAATCTTATTTATTTGATATTGATCCTGCCTCTCATAAGTTGAACTCAAGGCAAATCTCTTCTTCTGGTGCTTTTACACCACAGACGGACTGATTCTCACATTTATGCCAAAAGCCTGTTGGCTAGTGTTATAAAAACATAATAGATCTGTAGGATTTCAGTACAGTAATACCTCATACAAAGTCCACTTCGTACAACATCGAATTCATACAACATCGCTTAATTCTTTGAAAAAAGTTGCCTCATACAAAGTCACTGCGATTTTGAATGAGGCATTGGGGTTTTCCTCAGGTTGCATTGTGCCTGGGCAGTATAAAAAGCAGGACACATGCATGCATTGCTCTTGTGGGTTTTGCACAAGGCGAAGAGTGTTTAGGAGTGGTTTTGAGTGTGATTTTGGATTTTTTTTGTCAGAATTTTTAGAAGCATTCCTGGAATTTTTGCAGCATTCTTCAGGTTCTTGGACAATCAGGGTTGTTTGACATGTTTTTGTAGTGAATTTAGCCAATGATTTCTTAAAGTTCTGTCAGTTTCCTCTCTGTTTCCTTGACTTTGCCCTGAAGTCTGTGCTGTTACAGTACAATGTATCTCTATGGAAACTACGTTGTACGAGGCATCATGGCAAGGATTTGGACGTTGTATGAAGCATCGCGGCTAGGATTTTGCATGCCTCATACAAAGTCCAAATCCGTATAAAGTCCAAACTTGTGGAACCAAGTTTGGACGTTGTATGAGGTATCACTGTATAGGTATGGTGATTTTTGAGATCATTAATTTAGTAAACTTAGTGAAGGAAATGCCTCCATTTAAATTAGAGGATTGTGAGATGTGTTCATTTTGTAATGACAAATGATCCATATAATTATAAATTTTAGCTTGTTCCCAAGCTTGAAAAGGTTATGTTTAGACGATATGGACCATTCTGACTGGCACTGACATTCTGTGAGTTTTAGTCCAGCAGTATAACTTTTCAAAGCCCTGCCATATCCATGCTGGGAACCTTACAGGAAATAAAAATAAGACATCACAGCCATAGTATAGCTATGCAGAAACAAAGCTTTAAGATGATACACCAAAGCTTGATTTGAAAAATACAATTCCCATCCCCTCTTTTTCCCCCCAGCTGGTTGGACAAAGGAAAACTAAGACGAGTATAAGGAAACATGACCAAAAGCGTTTTGCAGTGTTAAAAACTAAATACAAACAAGATAGTTAGATCTTTGGGGTGGTACTTTTATTAAGACTAACTGCAGCTCTACAGTAGTGTGGAATCTGACTTCTCTAAAACTATTTCCAGTCCAAACATGTGTCTAGGTGTTTTAAGCTGTGAGGTCTGCATTGAACGTACTCTCAAGATAGACAATGCAAGTGTGATAAGTCACTAGAAAATGTGCAGGTATCACTCACATGATACTAGTAAGTGATTCATTCTTCAGTTCCTTTGGTTTGAAGCCATGTGTATAGTGACAGGAGGCCTCAAGCCTACACCAGTTGAAAAAATATACGCTCTTGTTGGTATCTCTCCACCTAAGATAAGGAGAGAAGTAGCTGCAGATGCCGAGAGAACTAAGCAAGAAAAGGACCCTCAACATCCACTCAACAGATATGAGCCTCAAGTCTACCAGCTCAGATCCAGGAAGAGCTTTATGGCAAGAACAAACATTCTTGAGGGTACACAAGGGCAAAACCAAATACCAAATTAGAAGATGGAGGAGGGAGCTCGCTGGACTAGGAACATAATTAAAGGAGGATATAGCTGAGGAACTCGACCTCCCCTATGTCACTTGGAGGACCCTGAAGAGGATGAGGGTTGGAGTCTCTAAATGCAAGACCAACATGCTCAAGTGGGGACTGCTGGTGGATAACAACACACTGTGTGAATGTGGAGAGATACAGAATCCGACTCATTTACTGGTCTGCCAATTACTGCCAGAAAATTGTACCGATGAAGATTTAATTTTGGCCAACGACAAAGGCAAGGAAGTGGCTTTGTTCTGACTTTTAATATTGTTATTTTTAATTTTGATTGATTACATTTGCTGTATACTGTGATTGTATAATGTTGTTAGTCACCCAGAGTAGTGGTTTAATAATTGGAACAGGAAATAAATATGTAAATAAACAACTGTTTGAAATTATTTCAGAGTAAAATATTGACCTCACTTCTCTAAATTATAGTGATTAAATGTCCAAGTAGACACATCTATAACATGCAACAGAGGAATTAAGCTTGTTTGAAGTTAATGTTATGAAAAATTAAAAACCTGATGTGAAAATGAATAACTTTACAGGACATCACTTCTAAGTTTTATTTTGTTCTTATGAACCAGCAAGTTGTACAGGGAGCTACAAGAAGCCCAAGATCATACGCTTTCCTTTTCGCTCCAGTCTAATACTGTATATAATTAGGTAAAAGTTGTCCTTGCTCAAAAGCCAGTCGTATCTGACTCTAGGGTTCAATGCTCATCTCTGTTTATAGCCAAAGAGCCTGCACTGTCTGAGTTTGTTGATGTTTTCGTGCACGGAAAACTGTTTACCCATCCACTGAAGTGGTACCTATTTATCTACTTGCAATGTCTTGCTTTCGAACGGCTAGGTTGGCAGGAGCTCGCTCCGTCATACAGCACTCGGGTCTCAAACTGCTGACCTGTTGTCAAGTTCAGCCTCTTAACCACTAAGCCACCACCTAGGTGTAAATCCTATCCAACTCAAATACACATACTTGTTGGACTTATCTGGGGCTTGTATCTGAATATTATAGTGGTAATTTCTTCTTTCCTAAATCTTCATTGGGCAAGAGAGGAGCCACTGCTAGAAAAGCATGCTTCAGCAGTTTAAAAGTGCTATCCTAAGTTGTGCAGCTAAACCAATGTTTTCTAACGTCCTGTGACTTAGTTTCCCCCCACTTAATCAGTTTATTTTTGTGTTTTTCTTAGTAAAAGCATGTTGGACCTTTTCTGCACCCGAATTAGGATTTCTGTTTCAAACTATCCACATCTCCTTTAAAACAGGTATTCACACACAGTACTGTATCTTCTTATATGATCAATGTTAAGTTTTATCTCAGGGAAGCAAGGCCGGATTTAACTTGTTTCCCTTCCCCCCCTCCCTAAAGTCATTGTGACTCATTTGTCCCACTGAACTTTTTAAGGGAAATGTTGAACTTTGCAGATGCCATTAAACTGAGCTGGGCTTAGCATCTGTGTTAAAGTATGGAAAGATTGTGTAATAGGTACAGGATGTGTGTTCTCTGATTATAATTTTTTAAAATGAAAAATAAAGTTCACTAAGGTTTATTTAACAGCAATCCATGATTTGAACATTGCACAAAACTCTTCTGTTCCTGGTTTGTTTACCCACTGGAATAAAGCTAAAGTGAATGGACTGTGTGCACATCATGGTTTATTAAGCCAAGAATCTTGGTTTATCATTACATATGGATACTTCCCAAAGAGCTTATTAATAGAGAAAAATGCCTCAGGGGAGATAATGAATAAAGCATACCTGTCAAGTATCCCATATTGGCCGGGATTTCCCGTAATTCAGCACCGCTTTTTGTACTTTCCCGCTCAGAGCCGCCACCATCCCGTAATTTGATGGCGGGGGAAAGTAGTTACTGTGCATCCCCTTCTGCACAGAACCCTTCTACGCATGCGCAGAAGGTTCTGCGCAGAAAGCTACGCATGCATAGAAGGGTTCTGCACAGGAGCCTTCTGAGCATGTGTAGAAGTGTTCTGCACAGGACCCTTCTGTGCATGCGTAGAAGGCTTCTACGCATGCATAGAAGGGTTCTGTGCAGAAGCCTTCTGTGCAGGTTCTGTATTGTCGCACTTGACAGATATGGAATAAAGTCACAAACGGTTATGTTTTGAGTTGGCTGAAAGTGTAGGAATTAAAAATAGCTAATACAATTTTTTTTCCTGAGTGCTTATGCTTGTTTTTGTTTGTCTTTTTAATGGTTGCATAGAGTCTAAAACATGAGGAAGCAACATACAGATTATCTTTTATCTCTGTTTTTTCAAGCCCCCTCTTAAACAGCACATCAGAGGAGAAAAAGTGTTCCTTACCCTCACCCTCGCCACCACCATTACCACTACCACCGTATACTTTTGTTTATGAGATCAGTAGTTCCTTGGAAGAAAGTCTGTCTGTCTTTCTTTATTTCAGAGCATTTTACAGTTAAAAAGTATGAACTATAAAATACAGATTAAATTCAAACAAACTAAAATGTTAAAATGATTAGGCTATTTTTGACTAGAAGAATACTTCCATCGTGTTATCTATGCCATTTATTAGATCTTTTTTTGTATCCTTGATACAAATCTGGAGCAGTAATCTGCTTGTAAGCAAAGTACCGGTACTTATGCCTGGTGTACTTTGTTTCAAAGGCAGATCATCCCCCATCACTCCTTAGCAGAAATTTGGTGCTATGGCAGTGGCCAGAAATTCTGTACCCAGTGGGCTTGGTAGAGCGCTTATGGAGTGAAACCGCTCTACTCAGCCCTTATTTAAACCATTAAAAAAAAGCAATGTTAGGAACTGCCCTACATTTGAGATTCTTGGTGGAAACCTGTTGAATATCCTACCACCCTAAGAAACTGTAACAGTACCTTGAAAGTGGAACTTTTTCCTAAGTGGAGTCAGAATGGCCCACTTTTTGTTGGAATAATTCTTAATTGGACTTTTAGAAATTGTATCTAATTTGCTGTTAAAAATATTCAGTCTATTTTATGTTACAGCAGGTTCCTTTTGTGCACAGGTTTAGTATCCACAGTTTCAGTTACCCACAGTCCAAAAATAGTCACTGAAAAATCCCAGAGATACTTAACATATACCCATTTCCAAGTTGCAAAGCCAGAAACAGCCACTAGACGACACTATATACCAGTGATGGCGAACCTTTTAGAGACCATGTGCCCAAACAGAGGGGCGGGGCAAACTCTGTGCTGGGGGGGAGGGAGGAAGCGCTCTCATTGGGCTGCTGAGCAGAAGGGCAGGGCGAATTCTGTGCTGGGCCAATGGCACACGTGCCCACAGAGAAGGCTGTGAGTGCCACCTCTGGCATGCGTGCCATAGGTTTGCCACCACTGCTATATACAATGTAAGTTTTAGTAAAGGTCACCCTTGCTCGAAAGCCAGTCGTATCCATCTCTAAGATTCAGTGCTCATCTCTGTTTATAGCCAAAGAGTCAGTGCTGTCTACATTTGCAGACATTTCTGTGGACATGTGGCAGGCATGCCTAGATACTGGAATGTACAGAATGCTGTTTACCTTCACAACGAAGTGGTACCTATTTATCTACAGTACAGTACTTGCAATTTCTTGCATTCGAACTGCTAGGTTGGCAGGAGCTGGGACAGAGAAGGGTGCTCCATCGTGCAGTACTCGGGTCTCAAACTCCAACCTTCTAGTCTTCAAGTCTAGCGTCTTAACCACTTGAGCCATTGCAGTCCCATGTAATCTTTAGAAATTGCTAATATTTTTGGGAAGTCCCAAAAGATAAGATGATTCTCTCCAGGCTTGGATTCAGCAATTTTTCTCAAATTGGTAGCTTTTTAAATACCTTCTTTATAAATCTGGCCATTTCACATAATAGAACAAGGAGAACAGTGTTATTTTGCCAAAACACCATTTATATTTATATTTATAAATACTTGATTTCATAAGAAAATATAGGTTTGAAATGTAATAATGATTGCTTAAAATAATTTATCTATTTCATTTAAGTTTGGAACTACTTACCACATCATCTGGAAATAATTTAAATATGGAAGAAGATTTTAGACCTCTTATAGTCCCCGTTGGGGGTGATGAAAATGACATTGGAGTCCTCAACATTCAGTTTAACCCAGAAGACCTGAAGTGTAAAAGGTGAGGAAAATACTTAAATATAAGCCTGACGATTGTGTAGATACTGTAGTTTGGCTTTTTTCAGAATTTTTAAAACTGGTTCTCTTTTATGTTTATTGCAGTCCTATTTACTTCAATTGGTCCTCCCAATTGACAGGACTTTGTCTAAAACATATTTACAGAGTACTAGCAACAGCTGTGTTATCTCAGGTTATCTACTAGAATTAATAGCAATAGCAATTACATTTATGTACCTCCTCATAGTGCTTAGAGTACTCTCTGGGTGGTTCACAAGTTAATTAAATAAAAATTGAATAATTGAAGCTTTGTAGGTGTCTTGCAATTGTCTGATGTAATCCAAATGGGTTTCTTGTAGGCTAGAACAGGGCTCAGCAAACTTGGCTCTCCAGGTTTTCTTGAACTTCAATTACCAAGTCAGTACACCTGCTGATGAGGGCTTCTGGGAATTGAAGACCAAGAACATCTGGAGAGCCAAGTTTGCTGACCCCTGGACTAGAATTAGGTGGCATGAGTTTGGGGAAATTAATTTTGGACTACACTTCCCAGTGTTTTTCATCCAGCTTGGTCACAGACTATGGTGGCTAAGGAATTCTGGTAGCTTTAATCCATTCCCTTTCCTCCTCCAGCCCCATTCTGTAGTTCTAGGTGAAGAACATTATTTCAAATTCAGCTTACAGATAATTGCTTCCATTACTATGCCAGTCTAACAATCACAAAACAAAGCAATCACACTTATATACCACTCCATAGCGCTTAGTGCACTCTATAAGCGGTTCACAAGTTAATTAGCATTTTGCCCCAAACATGCTGGGTACTTATTTTACCGACCTTGGAAGAATGGAAGGCTGAGTCAACCTTGAGCCCTGGTCAGGATTGAACTCAAAACATTTTGTTTGCAGGACAGCAACTTAACCATTGCACCATTGAAGGGCTCCTAGACTAAATGTATCAGGCCATTGCTACAAAGCACAGATATGGAAATGAATGTTTTCTCCTTTTTTTGGCCCCAAACTCCACAGAGATAATATATTTATAATATACAGTATATATATTGCCAGTGGTAACAATCATCTACAGTCCTTTTCTCAAAAGAAGGGACTGGTAAACCACTTCTGGATACAACGTACTTGATGATTATTATAGCTTCTATGTAGTGTAGGATGACTTCTTGAGGTAAAAGTGGGCAAGAGTAATTTTAAGCATTTTACCAGCAATATAAAATATAGGCAGTAATGTTTAATTAACATGAAGCTTGTAATATTTGTTATAGCATGGTACAGTTAGAAAAGGGATAGTATTGATTTAGTATGATTTTGATTTAGTATGCATATTCAGTAGCTGAGATACCTGGGAGCAAATGCATCCCCACTTATAAAAAAACTTGGATTTGTTACAATCATATCTTACGATTTCTCAATTTTTTTGTGAAAAGTTACATTAATTAAAGTTACAGAAACAGAGTCAATAGCTATGATAATAGGAATGGGGTACACAGAAAGAACCTCCTCAAAGGTTGTGTTATTTTTGAACCACAATTGGGCATAGCCTAGTAATGGCAACTTTGTATTGCCAGCTAATCTTTCTCACATTAGGTCAGGTGACAGGAGCTGCAGAATGAACTCACCAATAAAATAAAAGCAAAGCAAAGCAATCACACTTATATACCGCCCCATAGAGGCACCTTCATTTTGGCAGTTTCACCTCTGGCCTAGAAAACAATAGCAATTACACTTATATAATGCCCCATAGTACTTAGAGCCAGTGATGCAGTGCAGCAGGTTCTGTCAGGTTCTGCAGAACCGGTAGCAGAAATTTCCCCAAGCCATCCCCACTTGGTTGGCCACACCCACGTCCATAGCCCATAATGCAGGATGTTTGGCTATGGCCACAGATTTGGCCCCACCCACAGATTTGGTAGTAAAAAAATTTTTTTTGCAGTGCATCACTGCTTAGAGTGCTGTCTTTGCCGTTCACAAGGTAATTAACATTTTTGCCCCAACATGCTGGATATTCATTTTACCAACCTTGGAAGGATGGAAGGCTGAGTCAACCTTGATCCCCGACCCCCGTCAGGACCAAACTCATAACGTCAGCAGTTTTGACTGCAGTACAGCAGTTTAACAACTGCTCCACAAGGGCTCCTTTGAGCTTTACTATACTCTCTGATTGGAAGAGTTCAGATACAAAAAACTTGTTATAAAGTACATTTTCATGAGTCTGCATGACAAATGTCATTTTTGAAATAAAGAGAATTTCTGTATTGGCTTCTTGTCTCATTCTTGTATGATGGCTGTCGGCTTCTGAAGTCTCTTTGGCTCTGGGCTCCATAATTGTATTTATTTATTTAATTATTTATTTTGTGGGGAAAGGTTGGCAACATTTACCTTCGTGTGACTCTTGTTTTTTTATTATTATTTATGTAAAAAGTGAGTCCATCATATGAAGCTTCTACTTTTCTTGCCACTGCAGAACATGCCAAGAAAACAACAACAACCCTATTTAATGTTTGTTTCTCATGCAGCTCAGTCTCATCAAACATCCCCCCTTTCTTTTCCACACAAACTAGTACTTTGTATGATAAAAATCACTCTAGAAGCATTGCAACTTCTGACATATAAGCCTTATGTAAATATTTTCTCCTTCTCTTTCAAGTGCAGTCAAAATGATTGATAAGATGTTTCGATTTTTTTGGAGGGGGTTATCATGAAGATTGCTTGCTGGGCTAGCCTGACTAGGAATTTCATGCCATATTTGACATTTTGAAATGTAAATAAAAAGAAAGGTATACTTTTTGGAAACGAATTGTTATTCATTGTGTAATCAACATCTGGCTTTGTTGATTCTAGTTTAAGGACTCTTGGATTTTTGTTTTGTTCTTTAGACCATTCCATGTAGAACCTACAAATATTGTTAACGTGAATGACGACACTCAGAGAGTGACAGAGGAAGCTTCAGCAATGAGTAAACGGATTCACTATTATAGTAGGCTCACCTCACCTTCAGACAGAGCACTGGTAAGAAGAAATAAAACTACAACCCTGTTGTTCTCCTTTGAATTATTTGATTGACCAAAGCAGCAGTGCTTTGGTCATTCATGGAGTAAGGTTGTGAGGACTATGCTTTTAATGAACTTAATGTTCCTCAATTCACAGACAAGCAAAACTGGAAAGAAAAGTTTATAGTACTAGTTATGAAGATGTAGAAATGAGGTTTGTAGACTTATAGTAGACCCTCTGGATCTACAGATGGCTGCTAAGGATATCATGGGTTGACCATTTGACAAATGTAGTGGTATTGCGCCGAATGGATAAAGAACAAGAACTCTTTAAGACCATTAAGCAAAGAAAGCTCCAATATCTTGGCCATATCATGAGGAACAACATCTTAACCTATAAAACCAAGGGTTAACCGTTGGAACTTGCTATAGTTTCCTAAGCCTCGCCCTAATGACCCGCACCCACCATTTGTGCACACAGCCGAACTGGGTCCGCAGGTCAACGAAGGATTGAAAAAACCAGCAGTGGGGCAACAGCCCCACAAATGCGAAAAAGGGAAACAACTTCATTTCCCATCGTTCTTTGCGCCGCGCCACAGCCAATCAGGTTGAGAGGCGCGACCACAAAGAACATTGAGAAATGCGCCGCGGCCAATCAAAATTGAGCCACAGGAAAAAAAACGCACCACCACCACAAATCACAAACCCATAACTACAAGCCCCAGAATCCTGCGCGACATGAGCACGCAGAACGCTGAGGAAGCCGGCACCCAATTTTCTTTTGAAAAAAACTCACCGCCTCACAGCCACGCAAACACCAACCGGCCTTCTTTCCCTCACCAATGGCGCCTGAAGGTCCCGACTGGAGTTTCCCCTTTAATATCAGTAGGTGGGGGGGTTGCGATCCCCCTCTCCGCTGGCTCCCCTAGGGTTGGGAGGTTTGTGGGGACAAAAGGGGTATGTCCCCCCAACCCTTCTGGACCAAGGAGACCAGGGAAAGGGGTTTGATTTCCCCCAAAAAAACTCCGTCTTTAAAGAGAAGAAACCAAGCGGTTTCTTCTCTTTAAAAACGGAGGTTTTTTTAAGGAGGGGGGGGGAATCGATCCACTCTCCCTGGTCTCCTGGGTCCAGAAGGGTTGGGGGGGAGGACATACCCCTTTTGTCCCTCCCAACCCTCACGGACCCACGGGACCTGAGAGAGGAGATCGATTCCAACCCAACCCCCTGATACTAAAAGGGAAAATCCGATTGGAGTTTTCCCTTTAATATCAGTAAGTGGGGGGTGGCCATCCCCCTCTCTGCTCACCTGGGGTTGGGAGGTTTGTGGGGACAAAAGGGATCCATCCCCCCAACCCTTCTGGACCCAGGAGACCAGGGAGCGGGGATCGAATCCACACACACACCCCCCAAAAAACCTCCGTCTTTAAAGAGAAGAAACCAAGCGGTTTCTTCTCTTTAAAAACGGAGGTTTTTTTGGGGGGGGGAATCGAACCCCTCTCCCTAGTCTTCTGGGTCCAGAAGGGTTGGGGGGACAGATCCGGCATTGGAATTCCCGTGGTCCAGCCAGCCAGGCTGGCCCGCAGAAATAAACCAACCCCCCCCAAAAGCCACAACAACAAATATAAATAAATAAATAAATATAAAAAATACCTTAAAACATAATAAAAAGCATCCAAAAATACACAAAACAACACCAAAAACAATACAAAGTAAACAAAAACACAATCAAAAACAAAACAAACGGTCAAAAAATACAAAACCCAACACTCCCCCCCCAAAAAATAATAATAATAAAGAAAACAAGTCAACTCACCACCACATGTCCTACCTGCACACCGACCGGAAACGAAATGAATAAAGAAAGAGACTACTTACCGGAAGAAGCTCCACCCACAGGCCAAGAGAGAAAAAACAGTCAAAATACAAGAAACCCCCTACCAGCACCACCTGCTGGCCACAATAGTAAAAACAATTCAAAAACACACAACAGCCCCAAACAAAAGGCCACAACAGTAAAAACAAATCAAAACAATAACAAAATCACAATTTTACACAAAAGGTCCCAATAATAACAAGTCAAAAAAATTACACGAAAACACAATTTAACACAAATCACAAACATACGTCAATAAAATAAAAAATTATTAAAATCCTGTGCTGAGTTCTAACTCAAATAAAAACCCAAAACAACAAAACACATTTTAAAAACATTGAATGTAAAAAAAAATACTTTCACATTATTAACATTATTACCTACGGTACAACTATTTTTTTTTAAAAAAAACTAAAACATTATTCAGTTACATAAAACAGCCAGCCAAGCCAAAAAAAATTGTATAAATAAACATTTTTAAAATTACAGACTAAGCAATTTTTAACAAACAATTTAACCTTCCAACACAATTTAAAACAGCCCGGCAACACTGGGCAACCTCTGCTAGTAAAATATAGAATACTCCAACTCGCTCTTTAAGGAAAGATCCCTGGGAAGAGAGGCCTTGGATGTAGATGGACTTCATGGCTGAAGAACCTCAGAGACTGGTGTGGCATGTCCTCGGAAGAACTGTTTCGAGAAGTTAAGAACAGGAAGACTATCACCATTATGATAGTCAATATCCAGAATGGATACGGCACCTGAAGAAGAAGTAGACCCTTGCTTTCAGTATTAAACTGACAGAGAATGTTATTTATTTAATAAGCTACCTTTCTTCATGGGAAAGCTAACAGTCTCCACAAAAAAGCACACTTAAAATAACAAATTATAGTTATCTAAAAGTATAAGCTCTTAATAAAATCCAAAACCAAGAGTACAAACAAACAACCGAAATAAAAACAAAGGTTTTGTATAGCACATATGTACAAATTCATTTTTACATATGATGTGAATGATAGTAGCACGAGTCAGAACTGAATCTGTGCTAGGAAGGATGTTCCATAGCAAAGGTGCTGTAGATTTACAAGCCAGAATTCAAGTGCTGTGCAATAGCTACTTAGATTAAACACTTCACAATATCACAAGCTGATGTTTCCCTATTATGTGCCATCAAATCAAGTAGGCGAGGTATTTAAGGTCCGGTTCAACAGGTTCCACTCCCAGCAGAGCTAGGAATCAAATCCAGAGTCTAATACATCCACTACTCTACACTGGTTATGCTTGGATCTTTCCCTGGCCATCTTTTAATCCTGCAAAAGTACATACCATTCTTTAAGAATTCTGAAACAATCGAGATAAATTTTAATCTGATCCAAGACTCTATAGCCATACGGGAGCGTTTTACTTCCACTTCCGGGAGCGACGAGGGTGGCGCGGGCCGGATGAATCGCAGTAAACCCCTTTGTGCTGATTCATGGAAACTTGGGCTTCTGGGAATTGAAGTCCAAGAACATCTGGATTGCCAAGGTTCGCCATCACGGCTCTATAGCCATTAAAGGAGAGGTGGTCAATTTGTTTCTAGCTGTATGACTATGATCCAGTATGTAGGCTTGTGAATGACTATGGTCTTGGAGTACTGCAAGTTTCCAGTGTTTCCCCAACACTGGTATTTCATGGAGGACTGTAGCTCCTAGAAGCCTGAGCTTGCACAGTCAAAACTGAAGACTTCTGGGAATTATAGTCCAAGAATACATAGGGACCCAAGTTTGGAAATCCTACACTAGCGATGGTGAACCTTTTAGAGACCGAGTGCCCAAGCTGCAACCCAAAACCCACTTATTTATTTCAAAGTGCCAACACAGCAACAGGGGAGGAAGGAAATGCTTCCATTGGGCTGCTGGGCAGAAGGGTGGGGTGAACTCTGTGCTAGGGGGAGGGAGGAAGCGCTCCTGTTGGGCTACTGGGCAGAGGGGCAGGGCAAACTCTGTGTTGAGATGACTGCATGGGTGCCCACAGAGAAGGCTCCAAGTGCCACCTCTGGCATGCATACCATAGGTTCGCCACCACTGTCCTACACTATAATTAATGCTTTGTGTTCTCATCTCTGTTGTCTACTATCACATTTTTGGACAACCTGTCAGAATGTGTGGTGGCTTCTTGGCTCCATAAATTCCTGGATGAAGCAGATTATTCTAGATCCATTTTAGTCTGGTCTCAAGACTGTTTATGGGATGAAGTTTATGGGATGGAGACAACATAAGGGACTGGATGGAGCAGTGTGTTCCTGTTGGTTCTACTACCCTTCAGTAGACTCAACGATGGTGTCCTTGGCTACCTTTTAGGAAGAATCTTAAGTGACTTGAACAAATGAGGATACTGTATTATTGAATTTTGTACTTTCTGAATTCAGTGGAGGCAAATTTTAAAGTGTTTTAAAATGGTATTTTTGAATATTTTTATCTACTTTTTAAATATTACATTTTATCATGTTATAATTTTTGGTTCATATCTTCTCATTGTCTGTGAGCTCTTTAAGTCTCCTATGAGGGAAAGGATGACAGATAAGTAAAACATAATGCAGTAAAATAAAATAAAATATTTTGACAGGTGCCTCCTGATCATGTACTTCCTGCTCCAGAAGAAATTTATGTATATAGTCCATTAGGAACTGCTTTCAAGATCGACAGCTGTGCTGATGGTTATGGCAAGAACTCAAGCATAGTAACAATGTAAGCGAAGCACTTTGCCTGTATGGCTCACACAAAGTTAGTTATTTTAGAAGTAGATTAATTCACAATCTAAATCAGGGGTTTGCAACCTATGGCCTACGGTCCGGCCCCGACCCACGGTGGCAAATCATCCAGCCCGCAGCAATATCAGTGGAAGTGGACATATTTACAACTGCTGTAAACGTGCATGTGCCTGTACAAATGCGCCCACCGTGGTTTACAGCAGTGTTTACGGCAGGGGGAACCCAAGTGTCCAGCGTGGTCCGGCCTGCGGCACAAAAAGTTTCATTTTCAAATCTTTGGATGGTACCGTATTTTTTGGACCATAAGACGCACTTTTTCTCCCCCAAATGTGGGGAGAAAATGAGGGTGCATCTTATAGTCCAAATGCTGGTCCGGCCAGCTGTGGCTGTTGTAAAAGGATATTTTACAAGAGCCACAGCTGGCTGAAGACTACTACTGCCGCCTCTCAGCTGTTCAGCTGTTGGGGCAGGGGGGAAAAACATGAAAAACAAGTGGCCACTAGAGGGTGAAAATCACAATTTCCCATTTAAATGCATTGGAAATAAATTTCTTGTATTCAAAAGTTTTCTGTTTGTATGTTCCCAATGCATTTAAGTGGGAAACCAAACCTGTGCTTAAAAAGAAAGGGTTTCACTTACCTTGATGCCTTTGTCTCTACTCCACGTGGACAAAATGGAGGGGGAAAACATGCTTCCTGGTTGAAAGGAGAGCAAGAGGCTAGGCTAGAGTATCACTTCCTTCCTCAGTGCAATTGGCCCGGCCTGCCCATTTCCCCTGAAGCGCCACTACTGGTTGCTGGTGCAAAATACATTATTAAAGTGATTTTTTTTCCTGCTCTGAAAACTGGGTGCGTCTTATGGTCAGGTGCGTCTTATGGTCCAAAAAATATGGTATTTACCATGTGCATTTCTTCCTTCAGATTCATGATCTGGAATACAATGTTGGGAACATCTATATTAAGTATTCCTTGGGGAATTAAACAGGTAGGTTAATTGTGTATATGTGTGGGAGTGTATGTGTATGAGTATCTTGAAAAACATTTGCAGGATAATTCTTGCACTCCAGGCAAATGTGTAATTTGAATTATATTGATATCTGCTCATTTGTCTGGTTTTTGAACAGGCCGGCTTTACCACTGGAATCATTATTATTCTGCTAATGGGCATATTGACACTATACTGTTGCTACAGAGTTGTGAAATCAAGGGCATTGATACGTAAGTACTGTATGTGCTTTGGGACTTTGTATGTTATTCTGTTATAAGAAACTTTTATTTTATTTATTTATTGTATTTCTATACCGCCCATTTGGGTGGTATCCCATTCTGGGTGGTGTACAAACAAAACAAATAACAACAGAACATACAGCAAATGTTTTCATCACTGTTTATTCCCTGCAGGATAGATAGCATGTTTAATAGGAGGTGTGGGAAATCAACCTCAATTTTCTGTCTAGTTCTCCTTCCCCAATAGTCATTAGTCATGTATATTTGTTTGGTTGTTGTTGTTGTTGTTGTTGTTTGGATTCCAAAGCCCAGAATTCTCTATTCTGGGACTTCCACATGCTAGACCTCTACCTAAATTGTGCTCATCTGGAGAAAGACTGAGCTGGAAGACTTCATGGCCTAGGGAAGTGGTGGCGAACCTATGGCACGCGTGCCAGAGGTGGCACTCAGAGCCCTCTCTGCGGGTACTCGTGTGGTCGCCCCAGCACAGAGTTCACCCTGCCTCTGGCCAGCAGACCAGTGGGAGTGCTTCCTCCCTAGCCCAGCACAGAGTTTGCCCCGCTCCTCTGTCCAGTAGCCCAATGGGAGCACTTCCTCCCTCCCCCCAGGACAGAGTTTGTCCCACCCCTCTACCTAGCAGCTGAATGGGAACATTTCCTTCCTTCCCTGTTGCTATGTTGGCACTTGACAATAAATAAGTGGGTTTGGGGTTGCAGTTTGGGCGCTCTGTCTCTAAAACGTTCGCTATCACTGGCCTAGGATAGACTGGGCTCCAACCTAGTTTGCTGAATAGCTTCCTTTTCTAAGAGCAAACAAGGCCAGAGTTTGGTGTAAGATATGTAATGAATTTGAATGAATTAGCAATGTAAATAAGTTACAGGTGTGCTAGAATAATTTACATCTTTGCGGAGGGGGTGTTTCCTGCACCGCTAAAACATGCTTTTTTGTGCCCCCTCCTGAAGAAACCATCCCTTGACCCAGCTGTCCTAACCAACTATAGGCCGGTTTCCAACCTCCCCTTTTTGGGGAAGGTATTAGAGAAGGCAGTGGCGCACCAGCTGCAGGGGGCTTTGGGAGAAGCAGATTATCTGGACCCCTTTCAATCGAGATTCAGGCCCGGACATGGTACGGAGACAGCATTGGTCGCACTGATGGATGATCTCTGGCGGGAGCAGGATGGCAGTCATCCGACTGTCCTTGCTCTCCTTGACCTCTCAGCGGCCTTCGATACCGTCAACCACAGTATCCTTCTGGAACGGCTCTGTGTTGTCTTGGTTTTCCTCATTTCTGGAGGGTCGTACCCAGTCAGTGTGGTTGGAGAGTGAGAGGTCCAGCCCTAGGCCCCTCATATATGGGGTGCCGCAGGGCTCGGTGCTCTCTCCTCTACTATTTAACATCTACATGAAGCCGCTGGGTGAGATCATCCATTCCCACAGGGTGCAGTACCATCAGTACGCGGATGACACTCAATTGTACATCTCGGCCCGTGGTGATCCCAGTGATGCAATCCAAGTCCTGTCTGGATGCCTGCAGGCCATTGGGGTCTGGATGGGGGACAACGGGCTTCAGCTGAATCCTGGCAAGACCGAGTGGCTTTGGGTCAGGGGTCTGGGTTATCCAGTGAGTTACCACCTTTGGGCCTGGATGGGGCAGTTCTGCCTCAGACAGACCTGGTGTGCAACCTGGGGGTCCTCCTGGACTCGTGGCTACTGCTGGAAGAGCAGGTAGTGGCCGTGGCTAGGAGGGCTTTTGCTCAACTTCAAGTGATCCGCCAGTTGCGCCCGCTCCTGGACCAGGACTCCTTACTCATGTTCACTCATGCTCTGGTCACCTCCAGACTCGATTACTGTAATGCGCTCTACATGGGGCTGCCCTTGATGACCATTCGGAGGCTACAGCTGGTTCAGAATGCAGCTGCCCGGCTGGTGGTGGGGCGTAGACATTATGCCCATGCCTCCCCACTACTCTGGGAGCTGCACTGGTTACCAATTTGCCTCCAGGTGCAATTCCAGGTGCTGGGTTTGACCTTTAAAGCCCTATATAGCAGTGGGCCAGGATACCTGAGAGACTGCATCTCCCCAAGAGTGTCTGCCCATCCAACCAGAGCGGCCCGGAGGGGCTCCCTAGTTGTGCCTTCAGCTAGAGGGGCTTGCCTCTGGCACATGAAGAAGAGCCTTCTCCGTATCCGCACCAGCCCTCTGGAACCTCCTGCCAACAGAATTGAGGTTACAGACAGAATTACTGCCCTTCAGGAAAGGACTGAAAACCTGGCTGGCAGGGCAGGTGTGGGGCCTTAATGGGAATAATGCCCCAGCTTGTTGGCTCATCTCCAGTTAGTGTTCAGTTATTGTCCCTCCTTCTGTGTTGTATTCCTCCCATTCAGTTTTGTTCTTTTTAAATGGGATGGGGTAGGAGGGTGGGTAGATGGCTGGGTAATTGGGGTTTTAAATCTGATTTTATATATTTTTTTATTTGCCGTACGCCGCCCTGAGTCAGGTTCACCTGAGTGGGCGGCATAAAAATAAAAAATTTAAATTAAATTAAATTAAATTACTTTAATCATTCTGTTTGAGTTGTGAAGAGACGAAACTTCATTGACTTGCATTGTATTTAAAATTCTCCATAGAGAAGCATTAGATAAGTGCCCCTAGTGGCACATTTTAATTATCAAGGGAAGAATTTACCCATCAGGACACTGACAGGTTCACACACTTTAACCTGCAGAGTTCATCCACCTAAAAAGATGGGGGAGGAAAATAATCTCTGGGCAATTTGCCAAATCAGGATCATGCCCATCTTGATAAGGCAACCTTGAAAAATCTTGGGAGATAACGGAAACCTTATCTGCAAGATCTAATCCCAAGGACACTAGCTAACCTTGAGATATTTGACATTCTTAAGGAGGGGATGAGTAACACCTTTTGGATATAAAGATAGTAAAGAAGAGAGAGACCAGGAGGAGGACCTGAAAGCTTTGAAGAATGTAGGAGGACATTCCTGAGACTTCGTATCACAGCAGAAAGATGAAGCTGGCAAGGCCGTTACCTTAGCAATTATTGTCTAAGTCGGAGGCAATCAGCCTAATTTTCCTAAACAACTGGATTTAGCTGATTTTCCAGCTTTGGGACTTTGAAATATTTCTAGCTTTGGGACTCTGAAATATTTCTAGCTTTGGGACTTTGAAATATTTCTAACTTTGGGACTTTGAAGTATTTCCAGCTTAGCTATACTTAGAAAATATTGCATTTTATTTTCTAGAGTTTAAGTATTAGGCAGGAGTGTGTGCCTAGGAATAAGTAGCTAGGGAAAGCTATTTTAGAGGTTTTTTTTAGCTTAGAAGCAGAACCCTGAAAAGGGACATTTTATTCTGGATATGCTGAACCTGATCTGCTGTTTAGCCATTGCTTTGCTTTGCGTAAGGGAGCAACAATGTGCTTTTATGGAGTTTGTTTTTCTTTTTATTCAAATAAACTCAGAGGCCATGCAAATCTCTTTTCCAAAGAAGTTTGGAAGTGTTGTGTCCAAGTATTGGTGTGGTCCTGAGACACGGGACTTTTGCACCATTTACCCCTGCTTACTATTATTTTTCCACGCTACTGCAAGTCTTCCATGGCTTGTTTTTGAAACGCGACCGGAGGGGAGACAGTGGAAGCCGACTCAGGCATAATGCACAAAGTTACAGGGCTAGATCATTGAGAGCTGTGAAAATAATAAATTGCCCTGAGACTGAGGATTTTTTTTTTTTGGGCAGGCCTTGAACCCATTGTTCTCTCCCCCCTCCCTCCCCGGGGTGGGAATCGCGATAAGATAGACCATGAAGCCTTCCAACTCAGCTAGATGAGCACTGTTTAAGTGTGGGTTTGGCAAGTGGTACTCCCAATTTAGCACACATTTAGCTGATCTGATGTCATCTCCGCTGGAACTCGTAGAAACCTTGGCTTTATAGGATTGTCCCTATTCAGTTTAAGTTACAGGCATACTTCAAAAATGAATTTGTGCAAGTTGTATCCAAATATTTGCTTCTTTAATTTATAGAAGTGACTTAAAACAACTCCTCAAACCAATTTTAAAAAAAACCATTTTAAGATATTTGGAAACCAGTTTTTTTAATGCAGTTAGTGTTTGCTTATCTATCTTGAGATTAGCAATTACACTTGTACAGTATACTGTCCCATAGTACTTTGTGCACTCTCTGGGCAGTTCACAAGTTAACTAGCATTTTGCCCCCCAACATGCTGGGTAACCATTTTACTGACCGCGGAAGGATTGAAGGCTGAGTCAACCTTGATCCTTGTCAGAATCAAACTCACAAACTTTTGGCTGCAGTACACCAGTTTAGATTATCTGTTTTCCTGGAAAAATTAGGATTAGGACTAGATGGATGTTCCTTGGTATTAACTTTTATCTCATGGTTTCATGTTCTTGTGTTTTTCAGCATTAATCGACACCTCAGCTTGGGAATTCCCAGATGTTTGCAAGTATTATTTTGGACGCTTTGGACAATGGTCTAGTCTTTTATTTTCACTGGTGTCTCTTATTGGAGCCATGGTGGTTTACTGGGTACTCATGTCTAATTTCCTTTTCAACACAGGAAATTGTATTTATAGTAAGTGCATTTTCCCCCTTTGTTAATTTCTGGCTGATAGCTTTTTTTTTACCTTACAAATAAATGTAATAATTTGTAATAGATCTCATTACAGCATTTGGTCGAAATCCTTTCAATTGACACCTGCATACATTTGTGTGAGTGTTTTAGAGGACCTTTTCATCTCTTCTGAGGGATAAAAGTTCTACTAAGCTTTATTATTTTTAATTTGCCATTTGTTTTTCCTGGGGCATTTGACATAAAGCTAAAACACTTGCAGAGAAAGCTTGTAGGTTAAGTGTAGAGGGTTCAGAAGGAGGAGGAGCCATTGCTATTGTAAATGGGGATTTGTGTTCATTGTCCTTCTGATAGTTTTCCACACTTGGTTCCAAAGCAAAGGAAGATAAATACACAACAATATGGTTGGTATACTTCCTCCCTCTCCCATATGGAAGGGGCACTGAGAGACCAGTAGGACTGACAGATCCTGAAATGTCTTAAAGGTCCCATTGCTGAAATGCTTCCTTTTTACTGTTACTATCAGTGGAGCAGTAAGAGTTGAAAATGGCCCCCGCTCTCTCCGCCGGAAGTCACAATTCAGCGCTTACCGCTGCGGAGGTGCCGTCGTCGTGAGGAAGCTACTAAGGCTTGCTTTCCTTCAATGCCTGCAGATCTTTCCTTCTATGAGTAGAGAGAGAGAGAGACTGGCTAAATGAATAGCCCCTGAAATGCTTTCCCAGGGAACAAAAGATTGAAAATGAACTTCAAGGTTTGCTAATAGAGTGCCCTTCCACAGTGGGATGTACTTTCAAAGCCACTCACAAGAAATATCAGATGTTAGTAAGGTAAAGATAAAGATCGCCCTTGCTCGAAAGCCAGACTTATTCGACTCTAGGGTGCAGTGCTCATCTCTATTTACAACCAAAGAGCCAGCGCTGTCTGCACCTGCAGACGTTTCCGTGGACATGTGGCAGTCATCTATATCTATAAAATGGAGGTATGCTCTTGTATGTCCTCTATAGGAACCCACACCCCTGGACCAATCTTGCTGAAAATTGGCATACACCTACCTTGGGCTTGTGAGATCAGCACTGTCAGTGTCCCAAAGCCCATTTGGGGGGTCTGTGCCCCCCAAATAGGGATGCAAAGGGGACACCCCCACCTACAGGGGAAAAGGCAACGAAATAGCAGTACTGCGCGTGCGCACCACTGCCTCCTCGAAAAAGCAGTACTGCGCACGTGCACCACAGCCTCCTCCTGAAAGGAGGGAGAGTTTTCCCTCATAAAGGGTGTACTCGGCCTTTTCTGCTGAGGCGATCCCTCACTTCAGCCACCTCCTAAAATGGTGGCACACGGCAGCTGAGGTGAGAGACCGCTTCAGCAGTGTCGGTGGTGACGGCCTTTGCCTTCTCCTCCATTTCTCCATACCTTGCACCCCCCCTTCTAGCCACTGCTTCTGCTTCTTCTCCAGCTGAGGCCGGCCTGGCAAGGGCCATGACTGAGTCCTGCCTCCCGCTCCTCCCCACCCGAGCCTGCCTGCTCGCTCACTCGCCCGCCACCAAAGCCAGGGAGCTGGAGGCTCTGCTGCCACTTTGGCTGCCAGAGAAGGGGAACTGTGCAGCCAACAGGGGGTGCCCAGGAGCCCCGCAATTGGAACCGGGGGCCCGGCATCAGCGAATGCAACTGTACCCTGAGGGTGGCCCGTGGGGGGGGGGGTCAGCGGGGGTTGCAGCATGGAGCCTGCAGGATGCCCGCCTGCCTGTGGGGCCGCCCCCTCTTCACACCAGCCTTGGGGCGGCGGCAGCAGCAGAAACAGCCTTGGCCTGAGGGACGCAGGTGGAGGAAAAAGGTAGGCCGGCCCGGGCAGAGAAGGCGGCAGGTGAAAAACAAAAACCCGAGCAAGGCTGGGTAATCAGCTAGTGACCTATATCAGAGTGCACGGACTGCTGTTTAACTTCCCACCGAAGTGGTACCTATTTATCTACTTGCAATTTCTTGCTTTCAAACTGTTTGGTTGGCAGGAGCTGGGACAGAGATGGAAGCTCACTTCGTCATGCAGCACTCGGGTCTCGAACTGCTGGCCTGCCGACCTTCTAGTTGTCAAGTTCAGCATCTTAAACCACTAAGCCACAATGCTTAATCTATACAGTTCTTAATAGTTAACAGCCAGACCCAAAGATAAAATCAGAATTACTGTTTCTGGGAAGGAACAGTTGGCCTAACTATCTCCTAGCATAGATTTTGTAGACACAAAAAACAATTTGCAATATTGGGGAGGGGCTCTCCTTACTAGACTAGATGTTTTAAAGCTGACTGCCTTGTGGTAGCAGCAGTAAGGAGGAGATGCTTAGAAGTAGAAGTAGTAAATAAGTTATGCTCTTCAGATTTTCTATTTGCTGTCGTAGTATTTTGTTGCCAGATAACAACTAGCCCACTGAAGATGGGATCATATTAAAACAGATACAGTAATACCTCAGATAACGTTAAAACCTGGTTCCACAAGTCTTAACGTTATGCGGTTTTTAACATTGTGCGATACATTTATCGCACAACGTTTAAAAAAAGCCCGGTTCCCTTTCTGAAGAGGAAATCTTTTCAGAAACCCCTGCCTGGATCGCTAAGGGACTAAGTGATCCGGGGGGGAGGGGGGTTTCTGAAAAGAGGCTGGGACCCTTTTCCCAGCCTCTCTTCAGACCCCCCCCCAATCTGGATCGCTAAGCCCCTTAGCAATCCAGGCGAGGATGTGTGTGTTTCTGAAGAGAGGCTGGGGATCCTTTTCCCAGCCACTCTTCAGAACCCCTCCCCCTGCCTGGATCACTAAGCCTGTTAGCAATCCGGAGATCAACGTCGGGAAATTTGAGGAAAAGTTTTGCATCGCACAACATAACTTAATGTTGTGCAGTGCAAAAGTTTCCCTCAAATTTCCCAACATCCGGTTTTAACATTGTGCGGTGCACACGTTAACCGGGGTATTACTGTACTAGAGCCTGTTAAACAGGTTAGTCTGTGGAACAGGAGTGATGTCGTCAACAACAGAAGATTGCCACCGATTGAAAAGTTCATTTTTCAGTTGGAAACCAGGCATCTGGAACAGAAATAATCTTATCTAAAGGGAAATGTTAAATTCTCAAAAAGAAACTTATTTTCACATAGAAGCCCATCAGGAATCTTGGAATCAAACATACTTTTGGAGTTCCATCCCATAGATATCTTTAGTTATCCCTGCATTGGGCCCAGGGACAAAGATACTTTTGTTCCTCTCTCTTACATCAATGGCCGGACATCCCGCTACAGCAGTGGAGTAGACTGTACAGCCAGTGACTCAACGCCGAGTGTTGGGAGGCAGTAAATAACCTGACTCCCTAAAGGGGCCTACGGCTATGGGTGGATGAGCCCCTTTAGGTGGGGTGATGGTCTCCTCGGTGGAGGAAATGCCACTGGAAACCATCATATTGGGCCCAATGGCAAAATGAGCGGAGGAGGAACTCTGATTCCCAACGGTCATGGAGGCGGAAGAGGCCATGCCAGATGGACTGGCTGTGAAGGCACACCTTGTTAATATCCGCAAGGTTGCAGCAGTCCATTGCAGTCCCTATGTTAAATCCTGCACGTCTCATTTCATATGTGCTGCAGGAGATGGGTCTGTGATCATAGTATGTGGGTCACTTCATGGCAAGATGGGATCCACCTTAAACAAATTCACACCAGTGGCATTTTCCCTGCTTCAGTAAAAAATGTGTTCTCAGATACGACTTGCAGCCGACGACATCAATGGGCAGCTTTTAAGGAACAGAGTGCATGGCAATTGTCCATGGTGCCTGAATGCAATGCAACAGAAATGATCTTCTTTGCTTATTCTTTTACTCCATCAGGTGTCGAGGAACAAATATGATATTAATAGGAAAACAGTCTCTTTGAACAGGCAGAGAGATGAAATTAGTCTCTGAAAGCCTTTTCTTAGCATATAAATTTTGAATGGTGCTGACTTCATCATACTTTCCTATGTATGGGTGCCCATGTTGGGCATTCTTTTAACGTATGTGAAGTTTTCATTTCATTTATAAGGATATATTCATAAAACATACTAGATCAGTTTAATTCTCAGCTCAGGAGCGGCTTTAATAAATTTGCGGGGAGTACTATTGTATTGTATCTTGTTTACTTTGCTTGTCTCTTCTCCGGAGGACAACCTCCGGGTTGGAGAGATAAGCAGGATATCTGTTCTTATGTTCTTATGTAAATTCCTCCTGCTTTTCCTTAGCTCAGGTGGTACAGTTATGATTGTAAAGGCATGAGGTGGTGTGGTTAGGCTAAACAAACTTCACTCTTGTATATGTAGCCTAGTTTCAGTTTCTAGTTATGAGGAAAACCCTTGCTAAATGTTGTTTTGGCTGGATCATAACCAATCTTTTCCTAGCTGATTTACAGAGAAGCATATGGTGGAACTTTACTCTCAGTTGTGTTGTTAGCTCAAAATACCTAGTATTAAATTATAAGCTTAGCTATCACTTCCACCATTTGCTTCTCTGTAAATCAGTTAGGAAAAGATCAGTAATGGGACAGCCAAAACAGCAAAAATAACATTATCTGTGTTTGAATAAGTTCCAGTACAGGCTGTTGCAATGGTCTGTTTTGCCAGGGCCCACCTCTGAACCCTATCTAGAAGCTGCAGTTTGTCCAGAATGAGAGTGCTAGATTACTAGGAGTGTTGATGTAACCGTTTTATGGCTGTGGAACACCAGCTGCTCTGGGCCTATTTCATTTTGCTGTCCAGGTTAAAGTGTTTATTTTGACCTTTGAATCCTTTTGTGATTTAGGATTCAGTTCTGTCTTTGTTTGTATCTTCTCATGCATTAAAAGTACTGTATCAACAAAGAGCCTCTTGACTTGAGACATTACAACCTTACCTGAGGTAACACAGATGGCTACTAGAGAGAAGGTCAGATTATTGCTGTTGTACCAGCTGTGAAACACAGTCTCCAGAAAATGGAAGAAGTTCAGAGAAGGGCAAACAAGGCAAGGACGATCATGCGAGTAGAAACCAAAGCTATATGAGAAAAGACTGAAGGAATTGAGCTTATTTAGCCTTGCGAAAAGGATACTGTGAGCACTTTTTAAATACTTGAAAGATACTCATGAAGAAGAGGGGCAGGATCTGTTCTTGGTCATCCCAGAGTGCAGGACATGTAATAATGGGCTCAAACTACTGAAAACCAGGTATAGGCTGAATATCAGGGGGGAAAGTTCTTAACTGTTAAAGCAGTATGACAATGAGAGGTGGTAAGTGCTCCAATGCTGGAGGCATTCAAGAGAAAGTTGGACAACCCTCTGTCAGATCTGCTTTAATTTGGATTCCTGCGTTGAACAGGGTTGGACTCAATGGCCTCACAGACCCTTTCCAACTCAGTTATTCTATGATTCTAGGAAGAGTTCATCTGGATCCAGCTTTAATCTGACTGAGGGATGTATGCTGCTTTTAAATTACTCATATATTCAAATCACTAATCAAAACTGCTTTAAAACGAACATTTGGCAGTGAATTGCCTTTTAATGGAATAAGCAGCTGGATAGCATTTTCATTATTAATCCATATATTCAGGAATGATGATTCTCAGGAATATTTTTAGATTGTCATGTCCTAGAACTAATTTAAACATATATGTTCTTCTCTTTATGCCTTTTTAAAAAGATAACAGTATCATTCTAAGGTACATAGAATTAGATAACTGATTTATGTTCATATTCTTGGTTTCAATATCATTGTTTTTCAATATAGTTAAAGGTGTAGTGAATTACAGTATTAAACAGCAGTTGAACATATTGGCCAGTATCCTGTTCAGCACTTATACATGGCTCTTCAACTGAGGAAGCTGCCGTGGTCACCTGGTGAGGTGTTGGTTGTGTACAACCAGGCAAGGATGAGCACTTTTATCAAATTGCTTTAGCGCTTCCACAGGTGGATCAGCCCATGAAAATGTTTGAACAGGATACTGACTATTTGCCTATTCAAACAACAATTGGATGAAATAGTTTAAAAGCACATAAGAAAGGTCACGGTCTAGCTTTTCTCTGTGGAAGCCCAGTAAAAAAATCAAACTCCGAATCTTTGGCTTCACAGCTAGTAATGTAAACCACCAAGCTATCCAGCTAGCTCACTATAAAATGCATTACAGTAATTCAAGTGAGTGATATTAAGCTGTATATCAAGAGTTCCCAGCCTACGGCCCATGGGCCAGACCCGTCCCACGGTGCCATTCCATCTAGCCCGTTGGTGCAGCCACCGCACCCAGAAGTGGAAGCGGACACGTTTCCAACAGATGTAAAACAGGCCCGTGCATGTGTAAACGTGTTTATGTCAGCCGTAAATGCGACTGCAGCTGTCGTAAACGCAGAAGCGGGCGCATTTACTTCTGTTTCCGGGGTCTGGCCCACTCAGCTGTCGGCATGGTCAGACCCACGGCGTAAAAATATTGGAAACCCCTGCTGTATATCAATATGGCCCTATCACATATCTCCAGGAACAGGGTACTGATGGTACCTTAATTTTAACTGTAAACTGAGGGGCTGTGGTGGCTCAGTGGTGAAGAAGCTTGCCTTGTTAGCTGGAAGGCTGGCAAGTCGGCAGTTTGAGACTCGGATCCTACATGACGGTTTGAGCGCCCATCTCTATCAAAGCTCATGCCAACCTAGCAGTCCAAGAGCAAGAAATTGCAAATACATAAATAGGGATCACTTCGGTGGGAAAAGATCTTGGGGACATAAAAGGAGCCTCATTTGGGTGTCCCCTGAGTAGAGTTTCTCTAGCAAAAATCCTTTCAAACTAGAGTAATTTCTGACACAAAATTATTATTATTATAACTGTGCAAAAATATATTTGGAAGAAACTCTCATTTGGATGTCAGTAAGTCCGGATCAGTATAATTAGCTTTAAATTCCCTCTGAGTGGCTTACACTGCTCATTTATTCCAGTGCTCAGAAGGTTTCATTTGTTTAAATTGTCTTTCCAGTAGATGGCAATACAGGACAGTAGTTGTAGAAAAGTTAAACCTGGCCAACTTGCTGATTTATATTTGATCCTCTCTTTGGACTCTTGAAGATGTCAAGTTTTGTTTATTATTTTGAATGTGCTGGCTTTTTAAAAACAGTTTTGACAATATAGTGGCAAAAATACAAGATAGTTTTTAAACAAATAAGTGAACCGAGACCTGAACTTTTGGAATTTTAAAGAGGGAAAGGTTGCCTCATATTATGCTATGGTTATGGAACAGCTGATCCTCTGGATGTTTTGGAATACAGAATACGTACTCCCTTGTTTCTTTTTTTTAAAGGAATATTTCAGCCAATTTTGTAAAATATACTACAGACTGAAATTGGCAGGGCAAATGAAATGGTGTAATCTGGTGCTGGAAATAATACAATGTTGGCATGAGGCATGTTCTCCGTGGAAGGTGTAGTATAACACTATTGCACTAAAACTTCTGTCGCGATTTTTCCAAAATGCAGCTTTCAAGGAAGGTTGAAGGAGGATTCTGGTTTTCTTACTACGTTGTTCTCCTTGTATTTTCAGATTATGTCCATGATATTAACGTGACAGACATTGTTCCTGGCACAAATGGGAGTGATAGAGGTAAGAAGGACCTAAAATTCTGTTTGGGTACTAAAGAAGTTACCCAGATGAAATAATCATATCCCTCTGAGATGTTCCATCCTTTTGGGTGTTTTTCCCTCAGTAGATTTGTGCTTAAGGCATATTTTAGTGATAGTTTATTCACTGAACCCGCTGATTGGAAGGTCAGAGTTCAATTCCCGGGTACTGCATGACGGAGTGAGCGCCCGTCTATGTCCCAGCTCCTGCCAACCTAGGAGTTCACAAGCAAGAAATTGCAAGTGGATAAATAGGGACCACTTCAGTGGGAAGGTAAACAGCGTTCTGTGCACTCTGGTGTTGAGGCATGCCTGCCACATGTCCACGGAAACATTTGTAGATGTAGACAGTGCTGGCTCTTTGGCTATAAACAGAGAAGAGCACTGAACCTTAGAGTCGGATATGAATGGATTTCGAGCAAGGGCGACCTTTACCTAGAGAAACATAGAACAAACTAGCCAGAATCCTATTGCAAAATAACTGTGTCTGTAAGGAAAATTGTGCAAGTGGTTTTTCTGGCAGGCTGTCACACAGGCATTACCTGGCTTATAGAACAGCCAGCCAAAATATGGTGGTTGTGTGTTGGTGTGAATATAGAGAATAGTGGAGGTGGGTTTCAGTAAAGGTAAAGGTCACCCTTGCTCAAAAGCCAGTCGTATCCAACACTAGGGTTCAGTACTCATCTCTGTTTATAGCCAAAGAGCCAGCGCTATCTGTGCCTGCAGATGTTTCCATTGTCATGTGGCAGGCATGATTCGATGACAGAGTGCATGGAACGCTGTTTACCTTCCCACTGGAGCAGTAACACTCTATTTACTTGCAATGTTTTGCTTTCGAACTGCTAGGTTGGCAGGAGCTGGAACAGAGACAGTAGCTCATTCCATCATGCAGCACTCTGGTCTCAAACTGCTGACCTGCCAACCTTCCAATCAAGTTCAGCATCTTAACTGCTAAGCAATCTTATCTATTTATTTATTTATTAGATTTATATCGCTGCCTGCTCGCCGTAGTGACTCAGGGCGGCTTACAGACAAATAAAATATAACATAATTAAAAACAACTCTAAGCAGTCCTAATGGAGGTAGATATGCTAAGAGGTACATGTGGAAGAAGGTGGCAGAGTATGAAACAGCATCTTGAAGAAGTACAACCTAGCACCAGATTATTTTAACAACTATCGTCTAGTTCAGTGATGGCGAGCCTTTTATAGACCGAGTGCCCAAACTCACCTTCACCACAGATTCAACAGACTGCCGTAGGCACCGCACCCTCACGCCGCGTGTGAGCCGCCAAACTTACCCCAGATAGGGAATGGAGGAAGCATTCCCATTGGGCTGCTGAGCAGAGGGGCAGGGAGAACTCTGTGCTGGGACAATGGCGTGCGTACTCACTCTGGCACGTGAGGTTCACCACCACTGATCTAGTTGCTAACATCCCACTTATGGATGATGGAAACAGTGGTGATGGGTCACTGCAGATGTTTCGAGAGGACACTGAATGTCTTGATCTACACCAGTCTGGTTTCAGGCCATGCCATAGCTCTGAGACAGTATTGTTTACCATGCTGAGAGAAGCAACAGGGGTTAGCTTTCTGAGAGAAGCCAACAGGGGTAAATCCTGTTGGTTCTCTTGGATCTCTAAGTGGCTTTTGATACCATTGACCAAGGTATCCTTCTGGACAGGCTTGCCAGGATAGGCATTGGGGGTCAGGCTTGAGTGTGGCTCCTGTCCTTCCTGGAGAAGCATGTCCAGAGAGTACAGCTTGGGGATGACTTGTCTGACCCCGGGGTGCAACAGTATGGGGTTCCTCAGGGGTTGGCGATCTCCCTGATGCTATGTATAGTCTCTGGGAGAAGTCATCAGGAGATTTGGAGTCTGTTTTCATCAGTACGCTGATGATATGCAGCAATCTCTCCTTCTCCACCTCAGCCATGGATGCTGGCCCGAAGCCTGGGGGAGTGCCTGGAGGGTCGGGTGTAAATGGGGGATAACAGGTTGAGATTGAACCCAAACAAAACAGAGGTGATGCTGGTAGGGGTAACCAAACACAGGTAGAGGATTCCTGTCAGCTTTGTGGACGTTCTCTTTTTGAAGGAGAACATATGTAATCTGGGCATGAAACTTGAGCAGTCTTTGACTCTGGAAAATCAGGTGTCATCGGTGGTCCGTTCTGCATTTTTCCATCTGCAATGAATGCATAGCCCAGTTCTGCTTTTTTCCTGGATAGGTTAACCTATGGACTGGTAATCTCCAGAAATGACTATCACGATGCCCTCCTGTAGGTCTACCCTTGAGGCTGGTATGGAGACTTCAGCAAGTGTAAAATGTGGCGGCCAGCCTGGTGGTCGCTATTGGTCAATTTAACCATATCACACCACTCCTGGACAGTCTGCATTGGTTGCCCATGGTACTCTGTGCCATATTCAGAGTGTTGGTGTTGACCCATAAAGCTTTGAACAGTTTGGGACCAAGTTATCTGAGGGAGTGCCTCTTCCTTAGAAGTTATACCTGAAGCACCCAAGTATATAAGCACACCTAATGAAGAAAAAAACCACATCGAGAGCTTTCTCCGCCATAGCCCCCACCTTCTGGAACGAACCGCCACTGGAGATTAGAACTATATTAACATTTCGTAAGTCACTAAAGACTTATCTGTGTCAACATGCCTTTTAAGAGACCTACAAGATCATGAGAACTGCGTAGTGTTGGTCCTGGATTTATTATTATTATCACCTCCTCTTACTGATAGCACTTACTGTGAATATCATTATGGTTTTAAGATTATCTGACACTATCTGCCTTTGTCTCTTTGGTTGTTGTTTGTTTTTTGTGATTTTCATATGATTATTCTAGTTTCTTAAATATATTTGCACAACAATTATGCAGTTTGGAGCTTGTGCACTATAGAGTGAAGAAGATACTGGTCAGAGTGAAGAAAAAGATGAACACCAAAGGAGATAGGAACTAAAGAGTGTATTGGAGGTCTCTATCTTCCCTTCAGAAACAACAGGCTGCTTTGTGATATTCAGTATTGAGAAATATATGGGCTTATGTGGAAGTTACAGTATCCTAGGGATGAACATTGGAGGGAAATATATTTATTTATTTAGCTTCTGAGAATTTACAGAAAAGTATAATTCAGCGCAGTAATCTAAAACATAGCAAGGGAAGATCCCTGGGAAGAGAGGCCCTGGATATAGACGGACTTTGTGGCTAAAGAATTCAAGAGATTGGTGTGGCATGTTCTCGGAAGAACTGTTCTGATGAGTTAAGAACTAGAAGACCATTGCCATAATAATAGCCAATATCCGGAACAGATGTGGCATCTGAAAAAGAAGGATCTAAGACAGGGGTGGCCAAACCTTTTGGGCTGTGGGCCGGTCACATGGTTCCTCCCACCGGAAGTGGAAGTAAAATGCACCCACGCATGCACAAAACACTGCCGTAAATGCACCCACAGCTGTCATAAACACATTTATGACAGCCACAGGTGCATTTACGGCAGTGTATTACACACGCGGGGGCATGTTTTACTTCCACTTCTGGGCGTGGCGAAGGTGGCGTGGGCCAGATTATTAGGCGGCATGGGCCATAGTTTGGGCACCCCTGATCTAAGACATAACTAAATTTGAAAGATTATAATGTTGCTAAATGTAGCAGCCACTAGTGAAAGAAACAATGGCATACGTCAATGGAGAAATCTCACTTTTTACAGAGGATGGTCATTTCACAAAACACCCCAGACAGTTTAAAAATCAGCCGCTTATCGTTCATCCCCATGACCATAAGAATTCCATGCAGGTTTCAGAGATACTGTTGACTTTTCTCTCAGACGCTGTTATTACGAAGACAATGGAGAGCAAACAGACTGGCAAAAAAATAATGCTGATGAGTCAGTCTCATCTTCAGAGAGACGACCAAATGCTTGGTGAAGCTATGTTTAAAAGCATTGTAGCCAGCTAGGCATGTTGCCAAAATGTGATGAAAAGATCTGTAGTGAGAAAATTCCATGGAGTGCACAGTGAGACTATGCTGTGTGCATAAGTCATGCCAGTTTGCTGCTGACAGCTGCTTGCCTCAGTCCCCATCTTACAGTAGAGGTTAACAGCTATGTCTGAAACAACACTTGGATGGAATAGAACATAGTGGTTCAAACCGAATTTGATTTCATCACATATGAAATGGGTAGGGACAGATTTAAAGAGCAAAATTGTACAGTAAGTGCTTTGTGTGTGTAACAATCAGCGAACCAAGGAGAAGCTACACTGGCATGTGGCTGTTGTATAAAGAGTTGATATGCATGCAAAGAACCCTTTCAGTTAGATGGAGGTCTGTATGGAACTTTAAATGAGTAAATGCTTTTAACATCCCATGCAGCTCAGGTAAATGTTGAAATCTGCAACAACAGAACACATTCCCTGCTCAGAATAATTATGTGAACATATAGTCAGCAGGATGTATGGTAAATGATTTCAATAAAACAGCAGAAACCATACACATCAATGAAGCTTTTGAAATGGTAGCCATGTTAGTCTGTGTTTCAAGCATATCAGAGAGTAAACAAAACAGAAAGACAAAAAACATTTTGGCACCTTAAAGACTAATGTATTTTAATGTTGGCTTTCGTGGATCAAGTCCTGACGAAGTGGAGTATTACCAGGGCTGGCCACTAGAGGCCACTGTCTGCATTGTGAATGTAGGGTTCAATGCTATCCACAGCTTCAGGTATTTGTGATAGGTCTTGGAACATATCCCCTGCAGATAAGGGGGATAACCTGTACTATGACAGGGAGCTAGGTTACATGCACCATTTCTGTTTAAGCTTTCCCATTACAACAGATAAAGTAGAGATCTTATTTATGTTAGTATCTAGGCTTCAGTATCCATCTCTCACATGCAAACATCCCCCATATGTCTTCCTGGAAGTAAATAGCTGTTTTATTCTCTTTTTGTTTTCACAGTAATATGTCCAGGTGAAGCAGGGCAGGACGACCTGGGAAACAAAACATTTTTAAGTGCTTCTGCCAGTGGTGGAGCATTTGAAGATTTTGAAGAGTGGTGGAACAAATCAAAAACTGTCCCATTTTATCTGAGTGTGATTCTTCTACTATTGAATTTTAAATCTCCATCTTTCTTTGCCAAATTTAACATTTTAGGTAGGTCTTGTAGAAATGTTTGATATGTTTTGAAAAAGCATATGATACAATGTGCAGTCCTGAAATGATTTTTCCTTTCCATGTCTGTTGTCTTGGATTAGTATTTTTAGTATATCTTTGTGTTTTATTTTTTAAAAAAAATGTGGAATAAAGTGGCTAATGCATATACTACCTCTCCCTGATCCTTTGGCTGCTCTTTGTAGAATTCTAAGGAAGCTCATATTTTTACAAAGAAAAAAAAGGTTTCTATTTATTTATTTATTTTCCAACTATCTAGGCTATTCTGCCACTCTGGCATACAACAAATTTTTAAAAATGTTTTTTTTTTATTACAAAAACAGAATAACATTTGTTCTTATACATGTATAGAGATAATAAAAACATGGACACAATGGCTGGAATTCAGTAGTAAGTCTTAATTAGAATAGGCCATTGAATCAGTGGAAGATGTGGAAGATTTGACTCAAAAAATCTCTACTGATTCAGTGGGCCTACTCTAGTTGTTGCATTATTTTTCAAGCATTATTTGTGTACTGCCTTTATGGGTAAATATATATTACCTCCCCAAAATACAGTAATACCGTACCCCGACTTACATATGCCTCAAGTTACGTAAAATTCGACTTACGTAATGATTTTGTGCTAAAACCATGTCCTGATTTACGTAAATGTCCTGATTTATGTAACACAATTCCCTATAGGTAAAAAAATATTTCCCTATGGGTTTGCTTCGAGTTACGTAAAAAATTCAGTTTTCCTATGGGTTTGCTTCAATTTATGTAAAAAAATTCATCTTTTCTTTGGGTTTGCTTTGATTTATGTAAACATTCATTTTTCCTATGGGTTTACTTTGAGTTACGTAAAAAAACAATTTATGTAAAAGCCTATGGAATGGACTTTTTATGTAAGTCAGGGTTTTACTGTAGCAATATTTTTTATTGCTTATTTATTTATTAAGACATTTCTAATCCCTTTTTCTAACACAAAATAAAACACACAGCCATTCACAATGAAATAACATACTTCCAGAACAGAATTACCATTTGATCATTAAGCAGGCATACCCTGGTTACCAAAAACCCTGCATAACGGGAAAAAAATCATTATTCGTGGTATCGCCATTGCATAACGAACGCTTCATTGTGCGAGCCGCACCTCCCCGCCCCTTTCACCAGCGGGGAAGGTAAAAGGAGCCCCATTGGGCTCGGAGCCGCCGCGAGCCACGCCTCCCTGCCCCCTCAGAGCCCGACGGGGCTCCTTTTACCTTCCCCGTCGGTGAAGGGGGTGGGGAGGCGTGGATACCACCACCCCAGCCGGGGTTGGAGGAGTGAGGAGGAGGAGCAGCAGCTGACTGGCGGGGGGGGGGGGAGCCAGCCGCCGTGAGGCTGAGGGTGGTGGTATCTGGGCGGCCACTTGCTCCGGAGGCCTCGCGGCGGCAGAGGCTGGTTTTCCCCACTGGTCAGCTGATGCTCCTTCTCCTCCACACCACCCCCCCCAGCTGGGGTGGTGGTATCTGCGCCTCCCCGCCCCCTCAATATATAGTTGAGTATAAGCTGAGTTTTTTAGCCCAAAAAATGAGCCCCGAAAAGGGGACTCAGCTTATACTTGGATTTATGACCACGAGGGACCCAAGACCATGTCGGATTGAGATGTCCCAACAATTTAATTACTGTTATCATTTCCCACCCTCGTCTTATACTCTGGTCAATCTATTTTCCTGGATTTTCAGGTCAAAACTAGGTACCTCGGCTTATATTCAGGTCAGCTTATGCTTGAGTATATACAGTATATCTTCTTTTTTGAATGCTGGGAATTACAGTTCAGAGAATGACTCTTCTAGGCTCTGAAACAAAATTCTAAGGCTTCCACATTCTGGAATCTTCTCAGTACAAAAGTCTGATAATGGTCTAGCCCTGTGGTTCCTAACATGGGGCACATGCCCCATGGGGGACGGAGTTGATTTTTTTTTGGGGGGGGGGATTTGAGAATGAGTTATTAACAACAAATTTCTGTGGAAGCTTGTTTAGACCAAGTTAATGCCCTTTTAAGCTTCCTCCATGCGAATAGGAGTTCACTTTTTGAATAATAATAATAATTATATGTCATGGGTGGGGGGCATCAGGATTTTAGAGATGCTTAGGTGGGGTATGGCCCCCAAAAAAGTTGGGAACCACTGGTCTAACCATAAAAGGATAAAGACTGTGTTAACATAATTTCCTGCCCTCAACCCTCTACCATCCTGTGAGACTTCTCAGTTTTATTCCTGGTTGGATATGATGAAGATGAGGAATGTATGTGGGTTTTTAGATGTCCAAATTCAGCTTTTATTATCCCTCATTATTGTCCATTCTGGTAAGGTCTGATAGAAACTTCATTCCAAGAGCAGCTGGATGGCCACATGTTTCTCATCCCTAATAGGATATCTCAATAGCTGTATGTTATCACTAAAAACTGGTTTACAAATGGGAAAAAAATACCAAAACAGGGAAAGAGGGAGGGAAGAAGTACATTCTCGTTTCTTTTGGGCTGGTGCCAGACGTTGCATGATTCATACAGAGGACAGCAACTTCTTCACTGCTTGCTAGTTACTCTAAAATGTTCCTTGGCTTACTGCTTTTCTTTTTCCCATTACAGGTACCATTTCGGTCATTTATCTAATTATTCTTGTCACTGTGAAAGCTGCACGTTTAGGAATCCATTTAGAATTTGAATGGTCTGAAAGCAGTGAATATTTTGTGCCAGGTAATACTTTCCCCTCCAAATTGTTCCCCTTAACCTGGGGTTCCCAAACTTTTTGCATTGTGGGCCAATCACATGGTTGAGCGGGCTGGTCACATGGTTCCTCCCACAGTAAAATGCATCTGCAGCTGTTATAAACACATTTACAACAGCTACAATTGCATTTACGTTGGTGTTTGTGCATGTGTGGGACGTTTTACTTCTGGTAGCATTTGCACATGCGCCGGCGTGTTTTACTTCCACTTCCAGTAGCGGCGAGGATGGCATGGGCTGGATGATTTGGCACTGTAGGCCAGGTTTTGAGAGTACTCTGGACAGCAAGGAGAACAAATAAGTTGATCTTAGAGGAAATCAGCCCTGACGGCTCCTTGGAAGTTCAAATAGTAAAGATGAAGCTAAAATACTTTTGACATCAAATGAGAAGAGTGGACTCATTTGAGAAGGCCTTGATGCTCGGAAAGGTAGATGGCAAAAGAAGAAGGGGGCGGTTAAAAATGAGATGGCTAGATGGCGTTGTAGAAGCAGTGGGCACAGAGCTTTGTTGGGTTGAGGAGGATGGTAGAAGACAGAGGTGCCTGGTGGACAATGGTCCGTCGTAATCGACTGTGTGACTGAACAAAAAAAGGCCAGGTTCAGCCTGCAGGCTGTAGTTTGGCCACCACTGCCCTTAACAATTTAATAGAACATATAGCCTGTATTCCTAAAATACTTAGAAAATCCTAGAGCCAGAAGATGGATTGGAAGTCCTCCTGGGAGTTTGGAGACAGGGCTCCAGTCGCAGAATAGGAGATCTTGTATCAAATTCCATCTCACACACAACACATGTTGAATTTCAGTGGCTTTTTGTTCTCTGGTGCCAGTGTCAGAAAGCGAGACATGTGGGCAGATTAGGTTCTGTCACACACCCATCATAAAAGGAAATATTTGTTCCCACTCCAGCATTCATATACTGTACTGCTATTTCTCTCCTTCAGCTTCTGAGTTCTGTCAGAGAGTTGCTAGGCACAGTAAACATCTTCTTCTTCTGCCGTATCCAAATACAGTATTGGCAATCATCATGGTGATCGGCCATGAAGACTGTCCTGAGAATATAACGCAGTGGCCCTTCATCTGCCTTCCATTGCAGTGTGACACCCATACCACTGAACCAGTTCCGTAAGTCACTTTCTGGTCCTGAGCCCATTTTGCACACAAAGTCCTCAGCCCCAGGCCAGTATTGATGAACCTGCTGCCCTCCATCAAGATGGATTCAAGTGGAATTTAGTCCACTTCAGAACCATCACCCTTCCCTGTGGATTTTGCCACCCAAGGCCTTTAGTCCTCAGGGTTGTCAGGTCAGTTAACCACATCCTAACACATGCCGTTGAGTCACTGGCAGTATGGTCTACTCTACTATTACCATAGCAGGATTACCTGGTCAGACTCTCAGTAAATATGTAAGGCATTCAAATGTGTTAAGAAGCACACTAATTCTGTGCTCAGGACATTATTGTGTAAGAAGATTTCCTAAACTTGAGACTTCCAGAGTGACTCCAGCACTGGGTGAGAACTGGATGGGATGGATTGACTGGTGTGTCCAGCTTCCAAACACCTGGCAATTGCATTTGCACTATTCTTTTTGAAACCTTTGCTTCTTTGTTTTTCTTTCTCTGAAAGACTTACAACAAGGCATCAGGGACAGCTCCTTTAGCCTTCACTAGAGGTGTCATTGAGTAGCCAAGAAAAGCTTAGAAGAATTTATTTTCCTCATATAATGTTTGGTTAGATTCAGGGGTTTTTCACTTCCTCCATAGACAGAGAAAACATTATGTGAGTTATTATTTTTTAAATTATTCCTTGTACGTAATAGGTAGCTGAGGAAATTAGAAACAGCATGCTTATCATTATTGTTAAATTATTCCTTGCTTTAATATTTATTTTTATTTTATTTTATATTCATATTTATATTATATGAAGCTAAGGGAATTAGAAACATGTCAACATGTCCCAGTGAACTTCATGACAATATTCATGTTTTACAAGCCAAAAGAGCATTGTGGCTCTCCAGGTCATGATGTATCACTAATTGTAAACACAAGAACTGGGTGGTTCACAAGGTAATTAGCATTTTGTCCCCCACATGCTGGGTACTCATTTTACCGATATTGGAAAGATGGAAGGGTGAGTCAACTTTGACCCTCCTCAGAATCGAATTCATAACATTTTGTGCAGTTTTGCCTGAAGTACAACCATTTAACCACTGCACCACAAGGGCTCATCCATGGTTTCTATCCTGTTATCCTGAGAATCCTCATAATTTCCCTGATGGTCATAGAAGTGGCTGCCGTTGAAGGGCAGAACTTCACCCTTTGTTCATTACCACGTCCATAAACTTAACATAAATCAAAGAGTACCGAACACCTCCTATGGTGGGGTGCATGGGTAGTTCAGATTACTGAAAATAAAAAAAAAAATTAAACAGAGGCCTGCCCAATGCCCATGCATACAATATGGGCCATGATGTGGTAGTCAGTTCAAAAGCAGCCATGTATGTGTTGCAGGTTATCTGAACCACTTAACTTTTCAGCCAGTTCCAGCAGGTTATCTTCACGTAAAAGCAGTCTTTCCTTTGTGTCCTAGACTTGTATGGAGACAGTACTAAAATGAACAAGGGCTATTTTGTGTTGCTTTCTTGTCACGCTATTTTCTAAGCTGCATAACTGATAGGGGACAGCAGTTGTGTCTTTAAAGCCCAAATCTCATCTTGACTGTGATCTCCCGGGACATACTTTGAATACTCCAATTACTTCAATTCAGATTGAATTCTTCGATTCAGATGTTCTTTGATTTAGAGTTATCAACTTGATTATGGGGAGAAGGAAGCCCTGCTCATGCTAGCAGTGATTTATGTAAAGATAAGGGTCTTGCACATGTGTACGCTCTTCACATCAGCAAGAATCTAACCATTCTAGGGTTCTTGCCAATATGTAGAGGCCACATGTTAGAAAGAGCTTTCTGCTTTTGGCATACCTGTCAACCTGCGGCTCCGGAAAAAAACGGGACCTGCGCAGATCGCTTGTGCGCAGGTCGCTTTCCACGCATGCGTGGAAGCGCTACGCCACTTGTGCAGCCCCTACACAAGCGGCGTAGTGCTTCCATGCATGCGTGGAAGGGTTTTACACTTGTGTAGAACCCTTCCACGCATGCGTGGAAAGCGTTTCACCCCGCTGCCAAATTACGGGGTTTTGGCAGCGCGGGGCGGGTTATGATGTCAATCGGCGTCAAATTCCGTGGTAATCCCGGCCAAATTGGGATGGTTGACAGGTATGGCTTTTGGACTTGTGGCTGCTTATGTGAGCAAAGGGAAAGAAGAGACAGGGCTAGCTTCTTCCCTGTAACTTTGCTGATGATTCAGGATCAGAGTTTCATTATTGAACAGGGCTAGCATCTCATTCTTCTTCCTCACACACACTTGAAGTCTTCTCCCACACACATGGCAAACATGTTCCAAGATACAGGTATCTGTTGTTATGCATTGTTTTCTATGTATGGCAATTTTTGGAACACCCTGTAGTGAAACTTGTTTTCTTTGTAACAATAACCTGTTTATAATAAGGGTGGAATGACGTGGTCTTCAGTTGGAATGGGGGACATGTAGCCTCCTTCTATCTTTATTTTGTCTGGAGCAGCAACTTCTCATTATTGACTGTAATGGCTTAAATTGATGGCCTGTAGTCTAACCATAGGTGATGGACCACTTTGTCCCAACCAGGATCTACAACATCTAAGCAAGACCCTCCCCTCCAACATTTAATGCAGTGTTTCCCAAAGTATGTTCTGCGGAACACTGGTGAACTTCAATCCCAGAAGCCTAAATCAGTACATTGGCTGAACAGTGCTTTGGAGAATTGACTTAGGCTTCTGGGAATTGAAGCCCAAAAGCCAAAGGTTGGGAAACACTGGTTTAACGACCTCTAGATACTTGAAGTGACAATTTCCACAAGCTATGAGTTGTTGCCCAAGTTGGCTGAGCCTTATGGGAGTTGTAGTCCAAGCCAGGCAGAGATTATCAGATTGGCAAGGCTGGATTGACCTGGGTGCATAATTCTTTTTGGAAAGCTGAGATTATTCTGGTCTGTCTTTTCTTTGGAGTGGTAGATAAAATAATGAGAAACAGAGTATTAAAAACATGGATCAATATTATTTGCCCCCATTAAGTCTCTGTGCTGAAGCCTCAACTTACTTCTACATAGATGGCAGGGCCTCTTATGAATCTGTTTTATTCTTCAGAAGTGCTTTTTTAGGTGGTTGATAAAATTCATATACTAAGGTCCTTTTGATTAACAGAAGAAAAATCCCAGTTTGTGTTCTTCTTTCGTGTCCTGATCAGACCCTGGAATGCCGAAATGAAGCCACCCTCTTTGCTTTGTCGTTACCCAAATGCAAGTCCTCATTGGTGCATGTCTCCGGCAGCAACCAGCAGACCAGCAAATGGGCCGGACACTGTATCTCTTCACATTAACACAGTGTGTTGCTGTCCACCAAGCAGTCCCCACTTGAGCATGTTGGTCTTGCATTTAGGGACTCAAACCCTCAGCCTATTCAGGGTCCTCCAGGTGATGTAGGGGCGATTGAGATCTTCAGCTATATCAATTTTTAATGATGTTCCTTTCCCAGTGAGCTCCTTCCCCCATCTTTTAATTTGGTTTTGCTCTTGTGTACTCTCAAGAATGTTTGTGTTAATGAAAAGCAAATGAAACTCTGAGGGATTTGTTAGTAGTTTACCCCAAGTTTCAAGATTTGTAGTCTGGAAAACATCCCCCCTCCCCCACTGTTCTCCTAACCACTGTAGTAGTGTAAATAACAGTGCTAAGAACTCTCGTCTTCGATGGCTGATTTTGTGGTAAACATCATTTCTCATCCAAATGATGAAACAGACCATGGTTTTACCTTTGGCCTGGCAGCAATGGAAAGGAAAGCATTTGTTCTGGGACCTTCACTTTTAATCCTACTTGGGAAAGATTTTCATCAGAAGAATTTCTTGAAGCCAAAGTTGACTATCATCTTGGGCAAATTGCTTGGCATAGTCTGCCATCATGCCGAATTTGCATCCAGATGGGTCAGTTTGTGGGGGAAAAAAGTTTATATTAGAGTAAACAAAGCAACAACAACAAAAGACAAAACCCATATTTATGTGCCACAGGATGTATGTGCAATGTTTGCATCGGTGGATGCCTTACCTCTGATGGCGTACCCATCGCATCCATTTTCAACTCTCCCTTAGCTTGACCTCGCACACAACATGGAGCTGTTCCATGACAGACCTCCAGATGGCCTTCATCAGGAAACGCTGCTCAGATTTTTACTGTTTACTGGCACACTTAATCTGTGAATGTTTATAGTCTGCATGGTTATCCAAACAGAGCAAGGGGGAAAGGGGGTGGCAGAGAACTACACAGCTTTGAGGAATTGTTTGTGAATTTGAGCAGATGTCAAACCAGCTTGCAAGTTTAATCAGACCAGATCCACAAACACTAAAAGTTCAGCTCTGGGATATTACATATGGTGGGTGGGCAGAAAACCTACAAGGGCCATCTCTGAATGAAGAAGGCAGTCTTCCATTTGGGGGAAATGAAATGTGTTAGGTTATTTACATGATCGCTGCAGGTATTTATTTATTTATTTATTTATTTATTTATTTATTTATACTTAGATTTGTATGCTGCCCACTTCGGGGAAACCCGACTCAGGGAAGCGCACAACGGTAAAAACAGATAAAATACAGTAAAATATAACAAAACAGATTAAAACCCTCACTCTTCCACCCAACAACCCACCCTTCCACTCCCACCCCACTTAAAAGACTAAAAAGGGAATAGGGAATGGAGGAATACCGCAGTACACAACACAAAAAGGATGGACAGTTGAGCTCTAGTTGGAAATAAGCCAACAGGCTGGGGCCGTATTCTCATTAGGGCCCCACACCTGCCCTGCCAGCCAGGTTTTCACTCCTTTCCTGAAAGGCAGCAATTCTGTCTGTAGCCTCAATTCTGTTGGAAGGAGGTTCCAGAGGGTTGGTGCTGACATGGAGAAAGCCCTCCTCCACGTGCCAGAGAGGCGAGCCTCTCTAGCTGAAGGTACTACCAAGGATCCCCTCCGGTCCACTCTGGTTGGATGGGCAGACACTCTTAGGATGATGCAGTCTCTCAGGTATCCTGGCCCACTGCCATATAGGGCTTTAAAGGTCAAAACCAGCACCTTGAATTGTACCCGGAGGCAAACTGGTAACCAGTGCAACTCCCGGAGTAGTGGGGAGGCACAGGCATAATGTCCACACCCCATCACCACCCGGGCAGCCGCATTTTGAACTAGCTGTAGCCTCCGAATGATCGTCAAGGGCAGCCCCATTTAAAGCGCATTATAGTAATCTAGCCTGGAGGTGACCAGAGCATGAGTGACCATGAGCAAGGAGTCCTGATCCAGGAGCGGGCGCAACTGGCAAATCACTCGAAGTTGAGCAAAAGCCCTCCTGGCCACGGCCGCCACCTGTTCTTCCAGCAGCAGCAGCAAGTCCAGGAGGACCCTCAATTTGCGCACCAGGTGTGTCTGGGGCAAAACTGCCCCATCCAAGACCAAAGATGGTAACTCACTGGATAACCCCGGACCCCCAACCCATAGACACTCAGTCTTGCTAGGGTTCAGCTGAAGCCCGTTGTCCCCCATCCAGACCCCAACGGCCTCCAGGCATCCGGACAGGACTTTGGCCGCATCACTGAGATCACCATGGGCCGAGATGTACACCTGAGTGTCATCCACGTACTGATGGTACCGCGCCCCGTGGGAACAGATGATCTCACCCAGCGGCTTCATGTAGATGTTAAATAGGATAGGAGAGAGCACCGAGCCCTGCGGCACCCCATATTTGAGGGGCCTAGGGCTGGACCTCTCACTCTCTAACCACACCGACTGGGTTACGACCCTCCAGAAATAAGGAAAACCAAGACAACACCGTGCCCTGGATCCCCAATCCTTTGAGCCATTCCAGAAGGATACTGTGGTCGACGGTATCGAAGGCCGCTGAGAGGTCAAGGAGAGCAAGGATGGTCGGATGCCCGCCATCCCGCTCACGCCAAAAATCATCCATCAGTGCGACCAATGCCGTCTCCGTACCATGTCCGGGCCTGAATCCTGATTGAGATGGGTCTAGATAATCCACTTCCTCCAGTGCCCCCAGCAGCTGGCGCACCACTGCCTTTTCCAATACCTTCCCCAAGAAGGGGAGGTTGGAGACAGGCCTGTAGTTAGTTAGGAAAGCTGGGTCAATGGATGGTTTCTTCAGGAGGGGGTGCACCAAAGCATGTTTTAGCGGTGCCGAAAACACCCCCTCTCGCAAGCACGCATTTATTATTGCCCCGACCCAGTCTCCTGTCACCACCTTCGAAGCTTTCACTAACCAGGTGGGACAGGGGTCCAAGGGATATGTAGTGGCCTGCACTGCTGCAAGGAGCCTGTCCACTTCATCAGGGGCAACCGGATCAAACTGATCCCAGATCACACGGCAAGACTGTGCTCCAGCCATCCCCGGCCCTTTACTGCCCACACCATGGTTAAGCCCCGAGCGAATCCGATTGATTTTCTCCACCAGATGATCAGCAAAGTCCTCAGCCGAACCCTGCCAACCGGGCACCGGTCCCCCTTTTCCAAGAAGGGACTTGGTCACCCGAAACAGAGTTGCTGAGTGATTTTCTGTGGAGGCAATAAGAGTGGTGAAGTATTGCCACCTCACCACCTCCATCACCACTAGGTAGGCCCTAATAGCGGCTCTAGCTAGGGTACAACCGGAACCCCTCCGGGTCTTCACCCAGCGATGCTCTAGACGTCTCTTGGCCCGTTTGAGCTCCCGCAGTTCATCCGTGAACCACAGGGATGACCTGGCCCCACGGGCTCAGAGAGGCCGCAGTAGCGTGATTTCATCCAAGGCTGCCGTCGTCATCCTGTTCCACAGGTCGACAAGCACCACAGATGAATTGTGTGCCTGCTCCAGAGGAAAATCCCCCAGTTCGTGCTGGAATCCAACCGGATCCATTAGTTTCCGAGGGCGGACCAATTTAATAGACCCTGCCTCCCTACGATGAAGCGTCGCCCCCAGAAAGTCCAGAGTCACCAGATAGTGATCTGACCATGGCACAGGTGTTATGACTAAATACTGTAATCTCAGATCACTCTGCCATTGCTCCGACAGAAAAACTAAATCTGGTGTGTAGCCACTGCACCTGGTCGGACCCTGAATTACCTGAGTCAGGCCCATGGCTGCCATGGAAGCCATGAACTCCCGTGCAACCTCTGTGCCAGTACCCAGCGAAGGCAAATTGAAGTCCTCCAGAACCATTAGTCTAGGGAACTCCAACGCCAACGCTGAGACAGCCTCGAGGAGCTCAGACAGAGAGTCCCTTACCCTGCAAGGGGGCAGGTACAGGAGTAAGACTCCCAACTGACCCATAGTGCCCAATCGCAGAAGCAGAGCCTCACGACCTGGTACTTGTGGAGCAGTGGCCCTGGCAACGCTCATAGACTCTCTGACTATTATGGCAACGCCACCGCCCTTCCCCTCAACCCTAGGCTGGTGCCAAATACCGAACCCGGCTGGTATTGGTAAAAGGGAAAGCGCAAGCATTCTAGTACAGCCATTGGGATAAAACCTTCACAACCATATACATAATTACATCCTGTCATTGATTTTGACTTGCAGTGACACTTTTCAGGATTTTCTAGTTATAGAATAACTCAGATGTGCTTTACAACCCCCTTTTTCTGGGAAGGTGCAGCTTGCCCATGGCTTCTTCACTAACTGACTCTTCTGAAAAGCACAGTGGGGATTTGAACTTCTTATCGCTGGCTCTGCAATCTGGCACTCGGCTCACTGAGTTACTCAGCAATGTCTGCCAGCCTTTCTTTAATGCTATATGTATATTAGTTTTGGTATGACACCATCTTTTTGCCTTAAAAATGCGTAGAGAAGTAGGTTTGTGAATCAACCAGGGTGAGCTTTTTGTTAATATTGGGACCAGGACAAAATTATTCTCAGTTCCTTTTTGGTGAATCATCATGGCAAGAAATAGAAATGATGTGTGTTATGGGCACAATTTGGGAGAGGCAGACCTCAGTATTCCAGTGGATAGAGGAAATTTAAGATATACATGTGTAACTCAAAATTTAAGCTAAGGCCTACCGCTAATCCTCTGTGCACTGTAATTTCCATTAGAGCAGAATATGCTCCAGAACCCACTTAGTACAAAAATGTTTGTTCTATGCAAACATTTGTTAAAATAAAAACAGACAAGAATTATGACACAGTGCTAAAAAGAAGCGTACTATTGTGAAAAGGTTAGGCTACAAGTCAGGCTTTGATATATTTTTAAGTACTCTTATGAACTCTTCTGCATGTGACAGTTACTTTAGGAAAATATGTGATCTAAAAGTTATACGTGCCTTATTGAAAGTGAAAATGCAACTTAAAAGGAACATGAAATGTATTGTGAAAGGGTAGAAAAGGGTAGCTGGATTACTTAAATTGAAACTGTGGTTATTACAGGACCAGAAATGCAAAAAATAAAATAGGGATTGAATTCTCCACAAGTGCAAAGTGAAATTGATTTATTGAACTTTTAAAATCCACTAACCACTACCACCCCTCAAATCTGAATATTTTTAAAGAAAGTTTAAGGCAGACAGCCTTTTCATACTTCCTCTAAAAGGCTTATTCAATTAGGTGGATTTCAGTTCTGTAAAACACATATGTAAAATTAGATTGCAAGCTCAATAAAGCTATTGCATTTCCCCCCATGGATCAATTTGCCTTTGTCTTTTTATTGTAATACTGTACATTGTTTGACACTAATCCAAAGGATTTGCATTGCGCCTGAAGTTTGCATCATGCAGAGTCACAGTAGAACACTGTTGAGAGACTCTCATTTTCCCAACATGCTATGACAGGCTGGAGAAGTTGTTTCTTCCTTCCCATAAATGTGCTACTGTTAAGAAATTGTATAATACCTGCATAATTCTGTTCTACTCTGATCTCTGGAGAGATCCTTACAGTTTGATTATGAATACATGGTATAGAACAGCATTTCTCAACCTTCTTAAACCGGGGGCTGGGTTATACTCCCTCAGACAGCTTCGGGGGCCGGACAGCCATTTTGGCCTACCTCCACCACATGGCACTTCCTGGTGTGGTGGTGGGCCACATGAAATGGTGCCATGGGCTGCATCTGGCCCAAGGGCTGCAGGTTGAGAATCCCTGTTATAAAATAAAGATTAACTGATATGGGTGAAAATTAATCCAAAGTGAAGTGTGTTTAGGAAAGTTGCAGCTCCCACACTTGAATTGGTGCAGCTTTATACAAAATAATGCAGATGTACTATAAAACAGGCGATAATTGGTAGGTTATAAAGCCGCTTTGAATAATTCTTAGTTAGGATAGAACAAAAAATGGGCTAAATGAGACATGTTTTTCCTTCATCAGTTTGTTGGCAAATCAAGAAAAAAAGAGGAAGAATATTCAAGGATAGTTATGAGTACAGTATCCATGAGACAGACATGAGACTGTGTTTCATTATATTTGAGCAAAGATGGAGACAGAACCCAATTCTAGAACTGTGATTTTCTGGAAATGCTAATAAAGGCTAATTTTATCACTGGCTTCTCTGAGATTTACAATATTGATTGTACCCCATCCTGAAGAGTGAGGAGAAAGGCTTCAGAGAAAAACAGAATGGAAATTAGGAAAGAAGGGTTGTTTAAGTTATTAAATGTGCACTTAGGTTTCCATATGTATTTTTGTGTTACGTTTCTTAGGCTCCAGTACTAGAAAAGGAATATGAGTAAAAAATTCTACAATTAAGTTAGTGTTAAATTTTGTTTTTAAAATGCATGGAGCAGTATCACATTTTAGATCCTTATCTAGTTCTAAATTGGTACTTTATAGTTTCCCACTAAAATCCTGTTGCAAAGCTCCATGCAGTGATTATGGCATCATCAAGAATGGCAGATCACCACTGATTAGACTTCTGTTGGTGGTTTTGAGGTGCACTTGACTTTGTTGCTTTGTCTACAATTCACTTGCACCATGTATATATCTACTTAATAGCAATTTTTCACTGATGATGATACTGTTCTATTGTGCATGCAAAGTTGTACAACAGGATTTCAACCATTGCCTCTGATTTGTAGAATTGCTTGTTTGATATGTTTTTAGGTATGCCCTCTTTTCCTTTAATCCTGCTCCCTTTATATTCTGTTCAGTCAGACTATGTGGTTGAGGATTCCTTTGTATAAACTCAAAATAGTTGCTCTCATAAAGATGACCCCAAAACCAGCTCTGCAAATAAATGAGAACAAGATACCATACTTATGGCAATTTTGATAATTTTAATCTCACTTTATTTTCCCCAGAATTCAGAATTCTGTTTCCTCAGCTGACAGGGGTGTTGACTTTGGCTTTTTTCATTCATAATTGTGTCATTACATTGCTGAAGAATAACAAGAACCAAGAAAAAAATGTAAGTAACAGCATGAGAAATGTCTATCTGCAGATAAAGAGCTATTTTCTATGCAGTGCACAGAAATAGGATTCATATTTTCACTTGTTTTCCTGAGAATCTGCTACACTTCATATTACAGCAGATTGCACTTTTTGTGCGTACAGTATTCTGTTACTCAGTGCTATTAAACCTTGCCCCTTCTATTGCTATACAGTAGTTCTGTTACCATCACCTCTAGCTAGCCTGAACAATGGTAAGAGATTATTAGAATAATAGCATCCATGTTTGGAGAGCCACAGGTTTTTTGGTTTTGTGGAATGGTTGGCAGATACAGTGTGTGCAGTGTATCTTTACCTGTCAATATTAGATGTGTAAAGGGTTAGAATGCCACATTTCATTGTAAGAGTTGCAAGATGGGACCCGTCTGAATGTTGTGTGCTGTCCAATTCCAAATTCCTTTTGCAAGTACAACTCAAATGGTATAACTTTTGGCGGCAAATTGTTGCAAGTTATAAGGTCAGTATAGATTTTATCTGTTGTGTACCAAGCCCCAAAACTCAGCATATAATGAAGAACATCTATACTGTACTAACTTCTTAACCTACAGTAATTCTCTTCATAAGTTGTGTCACTGGAGTTGTGCTAGCAGTAGGATTTTTGTTTGAGATGTAAAGTGTCAGAATTGTATCCATAAACATAAATACATGATGAACACAATTTAGTTAAAACAATTACCTTAAAATGCTGTATACGAATCTACACCCCTTTATTATCCATGACCACACTTTGCACACACTTACTTAGTGTCCTGGAGAAGGTCACAGCTGGGTATCAAAACAACATGGGGGCCCTGTGCCCCACAAAGTGGAAAAACACGAAAACCACAAGTCCCAGTGACCACTTCGGCAGGCCACAGTTAACCAGGGAAGCCAGAACTAACGCAGAGGAGGCAGAACAACAGCCACGCAGGTCCAAAACAACAACGGATGCTGCACACGCTGAGGGCGGCCGCATCGCCATCACCCTAGAACCCCAGCGCCCAGAACAGAGTGGCTGAAGTGCCCAGTGACTGGTCGCAGCAACATGGAGGCTGGGCATGGGCTGATAAGGGCACAGAGACAGGGAGCCAGGGGCGGAGGTGTGGGTCGCAAGAGACCACGGAGGCCGCACAATGAGAGAAGGTAGCGTCAGCAACGGAGGCCAGCAGGAACGGCCTAGCAAAATACCACACTGTGCCGGCCGCCACTCCAAACACATTCCTCCTCCGTGGTAGACATGGTGGAGGCCCCAGGATGAGCCCGGCAGGCCTTGACGAGCGCCCGGGTGGCAGAGGTCATGGAGAAAGGAGAACCCTCCCTGGACCCTACAGGCAACCAGGGGCAGCCAACCAAAACCACCACCGCTGGGCCTGTGGAAACCACTCCCATATCCGAGACGGCAACGGGAAACATGAACAAAAATACCCTCCTGCTTACCTCAGAGCCTCGGCCAGTAACCTCAATGGCAGGCTACAAGAGCACAAGCAAGGGAGGAGACCGGCCACGGAAGAGGCGGCAAATCATTGGCACCCTGGGACACGCCCCTGGCCACAGCTCAAATGGCCACGCCGAATGCAGGACCATACCACCACCCAGGGACTCCTGTGGCTGCCCCGGGCATGCAGCCACAGCCCCACAAACTGCCACATCGCCAACGGGATGCAAGGGGCCGCAGCAGCGAGAACTCCCACAGAGCCCCCGAACCCCTGTGATCGGGACAGGGAGCAAACTGTGCAAAGGACCGCCAAGACCACCCCGCCTCCGCCCCACAGGTAAACGCCCCCTGGTGCAGCCGGGCACTTCTGCTGGGACTGTTTTTATTTATATACTTTCTTTCTGCATATCCTTTTCATGGGCATATTAGCTATGTAATCACCAATTTGTGGTCTAATTATTAACTAACTGTTCACATTCTGAAGTTATTTTAAAATGTGCGAAAGATGCAGAAATTTATCTATAACTTGGACAGGGAGCTAATTTTCTTTGTATGGAAAATCCTTCTTTGTGTCAGAAGCACCACAGGATGATTAATAAATGTATCATACAATTTTCACACAGTGATGGGCAACATTGAGAGCATTTGGAGCAGCTGATATCAAATCCTTCATTGGAATATGTTGGAGGTGTAGAGTACGCTGGCATAAGGATAACGTTGCCTTTTTCTTTCCACCCTATTGTGGAAAACCCTGACTCATTAGGTTCACTTTAATTCTGCCAGCTCTACTCTGAAGTCTATTAGGTGAAGATTATTCAGTTATATGATGTTGCTTTCAAGTATGAAGTAGAGTATGGTCATACATTCTTATTACATCAGCTGCTGTTTGGGAGAACTAGGTCCTTAGTAAAATGCACCTGTTTCCCTTTTTGGTTGTTGTTCAATTGATTCCGACCCTTCATGACCCCATGGACTACCACACGCCAGGCACCCCTATCCTCCACCATCCTCCTCAGCCCACCCAGCTTTGTGCCCATTGTGTCAACAATGCCTTAAAACTGAGTTATACCATATATCTGAGATACACAGAATTTGTTCATATTATACATTATAGCCAAAGTCCCATGGTAGCATATCTTCTTCTTTAAGTGCCATATCTTATTCCAAATATTGACTATCCTCATGGCAAATACTCCTGGGAACAATATAATGCAGTGGCCTTCCATTTACCTTGTGCATCACAGTGTGATACCTGTATCACTGATCCAGTTGCGCAAATCACTTTATGGCCCTGAGCCCTTTTGGCACACATGTCTTCGGCCCCAGGCCAGTATTGATGAAGCTACTGCCCTGCATCAAGATGGATTCAAGTGGGATTTAATCCACTTGGGGACCATGATCACCCTTCCTTGTGGTCTTCACCACCCAAGGCAGTTAGTTAATCCTCTGAGTTGCAGGTTAGTTAACCGCCACCGATCGGCGTTGAGTCACTTGCAGTATGGTCTACTCCATTACCATAACAGGATAACCTGGCCAGACTGGATGGTAATATATGAAGGGATTATTCAGCTGACATAGTCACAAAAAAGTATTTCTTCCTTAGTCTTCTGCTTGTGCAGTGTGCCAAAATAATAATAACTAATAAGTGAATATGATAGTTTTTTTAAAAAAATCCTCCATGAACATAATAATAATAATAACTAATAAGTTAATATATTTTTTTAAAAAAAATCCCCCATGAATATACTTCCAACTCAAGAAATTGTATTATTGTTGTCAGAATTCAGCTATAGAGTTGCCCTCTTTCAAAATTTGAGAAACATGTGAGTGGATATCTAGATCAAGTTTGATGACATCATAATGTTTCTTAAAGATTGGAACTGGAAAAGGGTTGAAAAGAGCAACAAAAATCATCATGGTAATGGAATGCATTCTATATGCAAAGATGCTAAAAATTCCTAGGATTCCTGAGCAAATAAATTACCAAGAAAGGATATGACAGAAGCATTAAAAATCATAAATAACTTAACATGAGTACATAGGGACGACAAGATTGCAGTTCTATTCTATTATGAGTACTTTGGTTGTTTTGCAAAAAGTAGATTTATACTTTCATGTTCTCCCTTGTGCCCAATTATACAGGTAGGTTTCCAGAATCTTACAAATAAAGAAAATGACTGTTAAGTGAAAGTGACCTTCAAATCAAGCTGTTCTAATTGGCTATAGATAGGCGGGTGTCATATAACCATCAGAGTACTGACATAATTCCCACAGCTTTGAATGAAACTTACAAGTGATTTTTGGGCAGCCATTATCTGCCTGCCTAACTTCCCTCAAAGGGTTATTTTGAGGATAAAATAAGAAGAATCAGGCACTCCTTTGAGGAAAGTTGGGAAGTGTAAAAAGTCAGTCTAGTTTCCCACCCTTTGGTTTTTGGACTTCAATTCCAAGAAGCCTAAGTCAATTCCCCACAGCACTGATCAGCCAATGTATTGACTTAGGCTTCTAGGAATTTTAGTGCCCCTGTGGGGTGTGTGTCTCATGTTGGGAACCACTGGATGGATGACAAAATCTGTTCCAGATTCCTACTAAGCCATGACACTCACTGGGTGTCATTGATCAGTTTCTTTCTAATTTGCTCGTTCTTTCACTCATATGTGCACACTAACCTACTCACAGTAATGTTACGAGAACAAATTGGAGGGCCATGTCAACTGCCTAGTTTTAGAAATGGATAGGATAGATGGACTAATACATACATTCTCTTCAGTACTTGAGCCAAATTCTGGAACAATCATACATTTGCCTGATATCAGCTTAGGAAACAATTTTCCTGAGTGTGTCCACCTATGAGGAAAACCTGTGGTTCATACTATTTTCCTTAGTGGTAGTACTTGTCATGAAGCAACCCTGCAAATCTACAAATCACTTAATTTGTCACTGTTTACATTGACCAGTTTTTCCATCCTCTATCTTGCCTCAGGATTGTGCTCTTTCACCTACAGGCGAGCCAGGCATTAAAAGTGTGTGTTTCATAGCCACCATGGTGATTTAGTGGGAATCCTGGATTTAAGGCTGCCTGACTATCTTTTACATTTTAATTCCACCCACCCTCGGTCTTAGTTTTCTTGATTCCCTCTCCAAACTAAGTAATGCTTACACAGTGTCTTGGACCATAGCCATCTATTTTATGAAGTGCTTGTACAGTTCCTTACATGGTGGGCTGACAATCTATGTCTGGCATCGTAGACAGTGACACAATACATTTTAATAACTGCAGACAAAGTCTGGTCAGTTAGCAAGTTTTGTTTCCTCCTCCTTGTAATTAAGCAGTTGTCTGTCGTGAGTTAACAGACATCAGGTGACCATACCAGGTACTAGTTTCTACCCCAAACCAACTCTGTGTTTCCCATCTGCATTTCTTCCATTTATCTCACTGCTGCACCATCCTACTAGTTTTTCCTCAGCTGGAAACAATAATAAGAAAGCAGACCAGCCAGAGAAAAGGGGAAGAAATAATGTTCAGTGAATAAAGAAGTAAATAGGCAGTCATATCTCTGAAAGCCTGACATTCCTTCCTTCCATAATATGAAGTATATTACAATTATTTTTATTGCTGAATACCTCAGAAATGATCTTGGGAAAGTTAGAGGATATTTCCCTGGAACGGCAAATGCTTCTTATATTCCCTCCATCTGGCCATGTTATCATGCTATGGTAATATAGCCCATACTGCCAGTGACTCAACGCTGAGTGCCAGGCAGCGGTTAACTAACCTGACAACCCTGAGGACTAATGACGTTGGGTGCCAAAGTCCACATGGAAGGGTGATGGTCCCCAGGGGGGATTAAATCCCACTTGAATCCATCTTGATGGAGGGCAGCAGCTTCATCAATGTTGGCCAGGGGCCGATGAGGACTTTGTGTGCCAAAAGGGCTCAGGACCAGAAAGTGACTCACAGAACTGGGTCAGTGGTACAGGTGTCATGCTGTGATGCGGAAGGCAAGTGAAAGGCCACTGCATTATATTCTCAAGATAGTCTTCATGGCTGATCGCCATGAGGATCGCCAATATTCAGATTCGGATACTGCAGAACAACAAGAAGAAGCAGTTGGACTGAAGAGACTGGAGATGTCAGAGAGCTCATGGAAAGTACAAGGTTAGGTGGTCTATCCTGCTTTTAAGCAGTACTGTGTTATCTGTTCATGAATTTGCTTTTTTGGACAGAACTAGTAGTTTTAACATTTTAAAATTGACATTTTGTAAAATTTAGTAATTTGCATCCAATACTACAAATCTGCTGGGGCGTTGTTGTTAAAAATAGTCATATCTGTAGCCTGCACAGTTGTAGAGATGTAGTTGAAGAAAAATGCGGGCAGTTTTAAATATTGTATTTATGTCTGTGAATATACGTTTATTAAATATATCACTATCCTCATTTGCCAGACAATCAATTCCATAGCTGTCAAGTATCCCTTATTGGCCGGGAAAACCCCTTATTTTACCCTCTTTCCCGCCGTCATCCATTATTAATTAGACTGCAGTGCCCTGTTGCCACCATTGGAGGGCAGCACATGATAAGCGTAGCTGTCAAGTATCCTGTATTTGCCAGGAAATTTCCCTTATTTCCAAATTCAAAACTTGACAGGTATGATCAATTCTAAGTTCCAATAGATGATGCTGTTGAACCACAGTTCCTGTCATCCCTATGCAACGTAGTCAGTAGTGTCCTTGCTTTAAGACTGAAATAATGACATAATCTGCATTGAAAATTACAGGCTAGTTTTTCATTGCCTTAAGACTTTGTTTCTTTTGTGGACACAGTACAGGGAAAGCAGTCATACCTGTAAGAGATAGACAGACAAAGTCCAGTTGCTTGCTACCTACAGTAAGTACAGTAATACCTCATACAAAGTCCGCTTCGTACAACATCAAATTCATACAACATCACCTAATTTCTTGAAAAAAGTTACCTCATACAAAGTCGCTTGACTTTGTATGAGGCATTGGGGTTTTCCCTGGTTGCATTTTGCCTGGGCAGTATAAAAGGGTGCATTGCTCTTGTGGGTTTTGCATGATGCGAAGAGTGTTTAGGAGTGGTTTTGAGCGTGATTTTGGATTTTTTCGAATTTTTTCATCAGAATTTTTAGAAGCTTTCCTGGGATTTTTGCAGCATTCTTCAGGTTCTTGGACAATCAGGGTCGTTTGACATGTTTTTGTAATGTATTTAGCCTTTAGACAATGATTTCTTAAAGATCTGTCAGTTTCCTGTCTGTTTCCTTGACTTTGCCTTGAAGTCTGTGCTGTTACAGTACAATGTATCTCTATGGAAACGACATTGTATGAGGTATCGCGGCAAGGATTTGGACGTTATACGAGGTATCGCGGCTCGGATTTTGCATGCCTCATATAAAGTCCAAATCCGTATAAAGTCCAAACTTGTGGAACCAAGTTTGGACGTTGTATGAGGTATCACTGTAATTGTAGCCCTTCAGAAATGTGCCTACAACTCCCAGTAGCCCTAGCCAGCATATTCAATGATGAGGAATCACACGAGCTATAGTTAAAAAACTATAGTTAAAAAAGTCTCTGTCCCAGCTCCTGCCAACCTAGTAGTTTAAAAGCAAGAAATTGCAAGTAGATAAATGTCACTTTGGTGGGAAGGTAATCAGCGTTCTGTACACCGGTACCTAGGCATGCCTGCTACATGTCCATGGAAACGCCTGAAAATGCAGACAGCATTGGCTCTTTGGCTATCAACAGAGATGAGCACTGAACCCTAGAGTCAGATATGACTGCCTTTGGAGCAAGGGCAACCTTTACCCTTTACCTTACTGAGTTGTCATAGATAGATATAACAGTAGCAGTATACTAATAAATAATGAGGTAAATAAGATAAGAAGTGGGTCCCCATGTTCATGTATAGGGCAAATGTTGGTCTCAGATCTAGAACTGTTGAGGGATGTCCTGAGAAGAGTCCAGAATTAATTTGGGAGGTTTTATAGCCCTGCCAGATTAGACCAGTGCAGTGAGCTAGTTGTTTAGACAACACTATCAGGATGCCTAGGAGAACTATCTTAGTAATAAAAATAAAAATATCTTAATTACTCTTTAATTTTGCTCTGTTTAATAACAGGTCAGAGATCTTTCAATTGCCTACTTACTGGTGGGTATAACATATCTCTATGTTGGAGTGTTAATCTTTGCTGCTTTTCCATCTCCACCACTGAGCAAAGACTGCATAGAACAGGTATGGAGCACATTTCACTATGTGAAAATCTTTTTAATTTAAGGTGCCCTCATGGTTAAACTAGTATTGGAGCCAAAACTGCTGATGTCAATTCAATCCTGATAGACTCCAGACAGATTCAGCCTTCCATCCTTCAGATGTTGGTAAAATGAGTACCCAGCATGCTGGGGCAAAAATACTAATGACCAACCTCTAAGCACTAAGGGGCAATATATAAAATTGTTATTGCTGTTAATATCAGAATTTAAGCTACTGCATGCCTTGCTCTCTCCCAGAATCATGTCACTCATAAATAATAGTTTTTTTTCTATCCAAGGCTGTGTCAGCAAGGGTTATGTAATAACTGTACGTTGGTACTGATCTCAAATACCCACCTTACTGTATCTTTGTAAATTTGCTCTGAGTTGGTGAAAAATATGTTTGAATGGAGGCAACATTCAGTTTTCCAATCTGTAATCTAGTTGGAACACCCCTCTGACTTTTAAGAAGCAAAGATACAAATTGGTTTTTACTCACATGTACAAACCTTTTTGCAAAAATATAAACAAGGAAGTTTGTAAACTAATGATACTTTCCCATATTGTTCAGATCAGGTAACTATAGTTACCAGGTTAAGAGCAAACTAGAACTTTTAGCCATAGTATGAAATGAAATCCCAGCGCTTGTAATCATAAATCTCAGCCCACTATTGGAGGAATTCACATTGCTCTAACTGCATAGTTAAACAGTTTGGACAGCTATGCTTGATAAGTTGAATGATGGACAAGCATTTTACTCCTCTGTGTAGTCCCTCTGTCTAGAAGCAGTACACCTCTTTATAATTTGTAGGGGAGTAGGGCAGAAGGGTTCTGTTGCACTTAAGTCCTATTTCACATAAACTGTGCAACTTGGTGGATGCCTTTTGTCTGATACACCAGGATACTTCTTAGGTTCTGCACTCTACTCTTCACCCACACTGCAATTATGTCAAGAAATCTTTAATGATCCATAGCTTGTTGTTTCATCCAAACCAGGAAATTGTATAAATACATGCTGCTACATATTCTTGATTTCCCACACAAATGCAAAATTATGTTATTCATAAAACTGGAAACTATTAAGAGAAAGGTTAAGAAAAGGATCGTAGGAGGACATATCAGCAAATGATCTTTGCAAAGTCACTTTGAATTGTGGCGGCATCCCTGCTCAAGTAGGAGTCCAAAAGGGTGTTGCCAGCAGAGAATAAAAGAACCACTTGGATGACACAGTTAGTGAAATGCAACCAGACAAACAAGGATGGATTCAGACAGATACCCTAGGCCAGTGGCGAACCTATGGCACACGTGCCAGAAGGGGCACTCAGAGCACTCTCTGTGGGCACGTGCGCTGTCACCGCATAACATAGGTCGCTCTGCCGAGCAGCCGAATGGAAGCGCTTCCTCCCTCCCCACAGCACAGAGTTCACCCCGCCCTCTGGCTGAGGTGGCAGCCTGTTAAATTTGGGCACTCAATCTCTAAGAGGTTCACCATCACTACCCTAGGTGGTTAAAATATGGAAACTTGTGAAACAAATGATAAATTGCCAACTTCTGAATTTGACCCACATGTGAGTGGAAAGTCAAAAAAGAAAACAGACTTGGAATAAGGAATGCGAGTTCATTTTCTCTGTTATTGGGTTGCATCTCTCACAATATTTCTACCCTTGGCTATGCTGGCTAAGGATGTTGGAGGTTTATTATTTATTTATCCTGTCTTCTCTCCACTGAAATCAAGATTGCTTTCATAGCTCTCCTCCTCCTCACTTTATGGTCACAGCATCCTGGTGAAGTCAGTCAAGCTTTAAGAGATGACTGGCATAATTTGGCCAGTTTTGGGACTTAGTAGCAACTTGAACATAGATCTCCCAAGTCCAGACTAATGATAACACAGCACTAGCTATCATAATGCAGTCTAACAGCATAGGGTCACGTATGAACTAAGATGTATCTCTTCTTATTTCCACCATGCCGCACTGAATTCATAAGGTCTCATCTGATTTTGGAAGTTAAGCAGGGCTAGATCTGTGATAGGAAGCTCCCAAGTGATTTTTGAGGATCCCCACATAGGGCAAGAAAATAATCCTACCTGAAATCCTGGAGCGCTTGTGCCAGTCAATACTGGACAAGATCAAGATTCTGATGTGGTTTGAGGAAGCTTTCCATGTTTTGTGGCTAGTCAAAACTGGCAATGTCAAAGAAATAGCCTCATAGTGTTATTCATTTACTCAGTTTTTATTCATATGTCCACCCACTCATTCCTGGGCTCCAAATGTGTTCTAGTGTTAGCACTTATTATCTGTAGGCCTTCCAATAAGTGAATGTAAGATAACATAATATAAACATCTGCCTTATATAGTAGTAACCTTGCTTAGAAAACACTCTGTTCATTTTTAAATGTAAGACCCCAGATTTCTGTAGATAGTTGGGCTGTATTTCAGTTCTTCACATTAACTATGTATAACTTCGTATGTAATTGTCGCTAGTACAGAGAACATAATACTAAGTGAATGAGATAGTTCTAGGGGTTTTCTGAAACCTATATTGTATAATCTGTATATATGATGGAGATTTTTGACAATTTGGAAATACTGCTACTGTATAATTTATGGAAGTAGAAGAAAATGCATGTTCTAACAAATCTGTCTTTGTTGTTGACTCATTAGCCTTTCCCTTTGTTAGAATTTTCTAGACAACTTCCCCAGCAATGACGTTATGTCGTTTCTTGCAAGAATATTCCTGCTATTCCAGATGATAACTGTGTATCCACTGCTGGGCTATTTGGCACGGGTTCAACTTTTAGGACAAGTCTTTGGAAACACTTACCCAAGGTAAAGATGCATCTCTCTGCATTCCTTAAGCCTCTCTCTTTCCTCTTAAGAACAGACTGTTCTCACTTTGTCAGCCAAATCTTTGCTGGTGAACAATGATGGCTCCCTATCCTTTAAAATCCTTTTGGGCCGCTAAGGATGCAATCAGATGACTACAAAGGCGTGCATCCAGTTGGACAGGAAAGAGTTGCTTTAACAGGCATAATATGTCTTAAAGCAGGGGTGCCCAAACTTTTCAATCCGTGGGCCAGTCACGTGGTTCAGGGAGCCGGTCACTATGGCCCAAGGACAAGATGCGGCTCCTCATGCCAATTCATCCAGCCCGCAAAGCCCTAGTTGTTCCTGGAAGCAGAAGTAAAACCCGCCTGTATGGCATCGGGGGCTACATCCGGCCCCCGGGCCATAGTTTGGGCACCCCTGTCTTAAACTGACCTCTTCTCTTTTCCAAGGAATTGCTCCAGCACAGACCCCAAACATAAAAGCTCTAATTGGACCAAAAAGGCCCAGCTTGGACACAGATCAGGATCAGGCTGGGACACAATTCCCCATGCATTGTGTGGTCGCCAGAAAATAGATTGCAGTCCAGATTATGATCTATTTTCCCATGCGATCACACTCCAGTTTGCTTCAGGAGAATCTCAAGGAAGTGATCCAGTACTTGCTTAATCTCAACAGTGGGTCCTTCAGGATTTACCTTGATGGCCTTTGAGAGGGTCAAGGGATTAGGATGCATGATCTTCCTAGCTGATATAATGAATTAGAGTTTGTTTCATCAGATGCTCGGAACTCTAGTACTGTGGCCTCTAAAGCATATTGCAATTTCCTTGTCGCTGACAGACTAGTAAATCCTCTTCTCAGGCTGTTTTGTCCCTGCTTTTCTTGTCCACCTTGTCCCAAAATGCATATACATTTGCTGAATAGCCCATACAATTAGGAACCAAGCTTTTGCATTGAACATGTAGCAGAGCACTAGGAAAACTATGAAAGGGCTGCACCAGGGGTTCCCAACCTTTTCAAGCCAGGGTTACACTCTCTCAGTCAGCTTCTAGGGCTGGATGGTCATTTTGCCCTGCTTGCATGATGGTGGTGGCCATTTTGCCCCAACAGCTTCAAACGGGTGGCCATTTTGTTTCTCAAATGCCCTTGGAAGGATGAGGTGCCACATGAAACAGCGCCACAGGGCAGATCCGGCCTGCGGGCCTTAGGTTGGGAATCCCTGGACTCTTGTTTTGGAATGTCTCTGCTATCTTGAAGCACTTAACTATAATTGCTTCATACAAGTTCTCTAATCTTGGAAACTAATTTCTTGACACTTGTTCCTCAAAGGTCAGGTTTTTTATTTATGCTCTAACTAAGCTCTTGTGAATTATCCTTCATGTATGACTTTTAGATAAAAATAAATAAAATAAAAATAAATAGGGTACCAACCTTTCTGCTAGTCAAGGCATTTTGATAAATTTTTAGTGATGTTTACAGTTGGAAACAGCTGATTATTAAAATTACATTAACACCCATTCTTTCTTCTGTGATGCCTCTGTGATAGTCTTGTGATAGGTTTCCCATCCAGGTGTTCTTCAAATCAAACCTGCTTAGCTTCAGCAAATTTTCCAGATCACATATGTTGTCTGTGTGAAGTTATGACTCTATTTGCCACAACTTAATGATAGCTATTGTTGGCAATAATTTTTGGCAGTCACTGTGAAGTGGCAATATGTTGCTCCTTAGGGTCTTGCTGAGACTGCACTACAACCCACTAGTCGTGCGAAGATAAGGAATGTCCTAGGCTTATAAAACTGCATTGTTAGAAATGGAGTTCGCTGGTAACAGTGATTTTTGCCAGACTTAATCCATCACGTCCATTTTGAAATTGTGCAGAAGCATTTGAAAACAATTATGCTCTCTTCTTCAAACTTCATTTGCACACTACGATGTTTTATCACTCGCTAGGTTTAGCAGTAAATTTTCCTATCTTAATCTTTAAACTCCACCATGCTTTTAACAAGACACTCTGGCCTGAATCTCACCGCCCTTGAAATTTTAAAGTGAATATTTTCTTTTAAAGACTTGAATCTTACAGATGTGGACACTAATTTTTATAGTTTTTGGCAGAAAGATTCTAGGAAAGATACATAAAAACCAGGTTGTTATAATATTGGAATAGAAATGCAATCTTACTGCCACTACTTGGCAATACATTCATCACCTATTTTAGTCATATTTAAAGCAAAGTGAAGCAACTTATTTTGCAATTTGCTGCTCAGCAACATATGGCTGACAACTTAGTTTGTTTAGAAATGCATTACTTCTAGGCTGTTTTCTGATGGGAAAGGTATGTCAGTTGTCCAGAGGTTTCAGCTAAATTCAATGTTAAATGTAAAAATCTGTTTCCTGATAGAGATGGGATTAACAAGCATATGTTACACTCATGGTCTTGCATGTATAGTGGCTTTATAGAGTCTTGGATCCCAGTTGTATAATGATATGTAGCCCTTTAAAAAATGGACCTAATTTCTCCTCTGTTCCATTGCTTAGGGCAAAGTAATCTTCAACTTTCCAAACATTCTGGATTACAGAATGTAATCCAGTCACTTCCCATGAACCATGTTGGGTAGAGCTAATGGGAGTTGTGGGCTGAAATGTCAGAAGGATTAAGGATTTCTTACCTAGTCCTGATAATCATAGATTTTGGCAGATCTTAGCCTAAGATCAAAATCTGCAAAATTTGCTGTCCTTCCACTACTGTAGTAACAACTGTCATACAGCTTTACAGTTAGAAAGAATCTCAAGGGCCATGAAATCCAGCCATTCTGTCAAAGTAGGAAACCCTTGGCTAGAGTATCCCTAACAGACAACCACCCAACCTCGGTTTAAAAAACTCTACCTAATAAGAGCCCCTTATCCTCCAATCATAACAAGCAAATGGGCAAAAAAGCTTTTTAAAGCAGGGGTTCCCAACCTATGGCCCAGTGGTGGGCATCAGCAGGTTCGCACCAGCACGAACATACCGGTAGTAAAAATGGTTGCCCCCGCCCACTTCTCCAGAGTGGCTGGGGAGGCACTTCGGGGTGAAACACAGCCATGGAAAAGCCTTGGGCGAAGGGGGAAATGGCTTCGGAGGGGGCTCTTCGCTATAGAGGTATGAAAATAGAAGCCTCTTCTATTTTCATCACTCTACCTATATAGCGAACCTCTGAAGCCATTTCCCCCTTGTCCAAGGCTTTTCCTGGGCTCCGTTTCTCCCTAAAACACATCCCCAGCCATTCCGGAGTGGCTGGGGAGGCGCTTCAGGGTGAAACGGAGCCCTGGAAAAGCCTTGGACAAGAGGGAAATGGCTTCAGAGGTTCGCTATAGAGTGATGAAAATAGAAGAGGCTTCTATTTTCATACCTCTATTTATTTATTTATTTATTTATTTTATAACACAAATTTCTATGCCGCCCAATCAGGCGAACCCGACTCAGGGCGGCTCACAACAGGATTAAAACATACATATTAAAAACAATTAAAACCCCAACATACCCACCCACCTATTAAAAACTAACCACATTAAAACTGCCCGCATTAAAAAGATGGAGAGGCTTCATTTTATAAGCCAACAAGCGGGGGCCACTCTTCCATCTGAGCACCACACCTGCCCCGCCAACCAGGTTTTAAATTCTTTTCTGAAAGGCAGCAGCTCCATCTGCTCCCGCAAGTCCACTGGCAGGAGGTTCCACAAGGCCGGTGCGGACACAGAAAAGGCCCTCCTTCGTGTGCCAGAGAGACGAGCCCCTCTGGCAGATGGAACAATTAGAGAGCCCCTCCGGTCCGCTCTGGTTGGACGGACAGACACTCTTGAGACTATGCGGTCTCTTAGGTATCCTGGCCCACTACCATGTAGGGCTTTAAAGGTCAAAACCACGACCTTGAATTGCACCCAGAGACAAACTGGTAAACAGTGCAGCTTCCGAAGCAATGGTGAGGTGCGAGCATAACGGCCGCACCCCATCGCCACTCGGGCTGCTGCATTCTGCACCAGCTGCAGCCTCCGAATGGTCGTCAAGGGCAGCCCCATGTAGAGCGAATTGCAATAATCTAGCCTGGTGGTCACCAGAGCATGTGTGACCATGAGCAGGAAGTCCCGATCCAGGAGTGAACGCAACTGACGGATGACGCGAAGCTGTGCGAAAGCCCTCCTGGCCACGGCTGCCACCTAATCTGCAAGTAGCAGTCCCGAATCCAGGAGGACCCCTAAGTTGTGTACCGGGTCTGTCTGGGGCAAAGCAGCCCCATCCAAGACCAAAGTTGGCAGCTCCCTGGATAACACGGGTCCCCCCATCCATAGCCATCCATAGGGGAGAGCACCGAGCCCTGAGGCACCCCATAACGTAGGGGCCTGGGGCTCTACAGTGAAGAGCAGTCACATGGCCAACAGGCCACACCCACCCAGTCACATGGCCATGCCCACAGTGCAGTAGGAATTTTTTTGATGGCCACCACTGCTATGGCTTGTGGGCCAGATCCAGCCCCTGATGCTAATTCATCTGGCCCATGCCGCCCTCACCGCTCCTGGAAGCAGAGGTAAAACACACACGAATGCGCAAAACACTGCTGTAAATCACCTGTGGCTGTCATAAACACGTTTATGACAGCCGCCAGTCATTTATGGCAGTGTTCTGCCCGGGTGCATTTTATTTCTGCTTCTGTGTGGGAGGAACCACGTGACCAGCCGCAGCCCGAAAAGGTTGGGAACCCTTATTTTAAAGCAACAATAATTTGTTGCTTGGGATAATGGTATCATTTTGTCAGTGAGATGACTTGCCCAGTATTTAGTGGTTCTATCCACATGATCACAGCAAGAACACTCTGGGAGGTATCCTTGATTATTCCCACATATCAGGGACTTCCGCTTTTCCTACACCAGGATTCTGGAGTCCTAATTTATACTTCTGCCCTCCTCTGAGTAGACTTAATGGTATGCAATGCTTTTGTGGAATTATTACTTGGTTCATTACGCCATTCAAATGCAATAAGCTTTCTTGTGATTTTCCAGCACACTATAGTGTCTTGAATCCTTAATTCTTTCAAAAACTAAACTTACTGTTCAATTAGTGGAGAGATCCGTTTTTAGATATTCCATGTATGCGTAACCTTTAAAAATGTTGAGGAATATCCTTAATTATTTTCCAGCCAGTTGTGTCTCATTTCCTAGAAAGAAACAAATAAAAGAAGTGAAACATGGGCTTCAAATAAAATTATTGGTTACTCCACAATTTTTTCCTGTTGAGTTCTGTAAGAGTGGATAGACAATTGCATTTGGAAAGAAAATGTAGGTGATCTGATTACTTGAATATTGAATATCTTATAAGCGATGTTCCAAAAAAAAAATTGAATGGACAAGGTGGAAAGAAAGATATTTTTGTTTTTTGTGTTGTGTTATACGCTTTTTTATTTGCTTACTTCAGTCTTCTGTGATTTTCAGCAAACTCTAAGTATCCAAGGTTTTCTATCTTAACCTATAAAACCAAGGGTTAACCGTTGGAAGTTCATATAGGTTCCTAAGCCTGGCCCTACTAACCCGCACCCACCATTCGTGCACACGGGCAAACTGGGTCCGCAGGTCAACAAAGGATTGAGAAAACTGGCAGTGGGGCAACAGCCCCACAAACGCGAAGAAAGGGAAACAACTTCATTTCCCAACGTTCTTTGCACCGCGCCATGCCACAGCCAATCAGGCTGAGAGGCGCGACCACAAAGAACATTGAGAAACGTGCTGCGGCCAATCAAAATCGAGTCGCAGAAAAAAAATGCAACACAACCACAAACCCATAACTACAAGCCCCAGAGTCCTGCGCGACATGAGCGCACAGAATGCTGAGGAAGCCGGCACCCGAAATTTTTTTAAAAAATCACCGCCTCACAGTCACGCAAACACCAACCGCCCTTCTTTCCCTCACCAACGGTGCCTGAAGGTCCCAATTGGAGTTTCCCCTTTAATATCAGTAGGTATCTTTCCTGCCAACCCTTCTGGACCCAGTAGACCAGGGAGAGGGGATCGAATCCACCCCCCCCCAAAAAAACTCCGTCTTTAAAGAGAAGAAACCAAGCAGTTTCTTCTCTTTAAAAATGGAGGGTTTTTTTTAGGAGGGGGGAATCGATCCTCTCTCCCTGGTCTCCTGGGTCCAGAAGGGTTGGGGGGACATACCCCTTTTGTCCCCACAAACCTCCCAACCCCCGGGGAACCAGCGAAGAGGGGGATCACAACCCCCCACCCACTGATATTAAAGGGGAAACCCCGATCTACTTTCACGACTCCACACAATCAAAGCACCATAAGACAATAAAGCCCCCCTCCCCAACACCCGCGGTCTGGCCAGCAAAGACGGCCTGCGGAAATAACCCCCCCCCCCAATGCCGCATAAAGCGGTGTTGAAATTCCCATGGTCCAGCCAGCCAGGCCGGCCCACAGAAATAAACCAACCCCCCCGCAAAGCCACAACAACAATATAAATAAATAAATAAATAAATAAATAATTTCAAAAAAATACCTTAAAACACAATAAAAACATCCAAAAATGCACAAAAACAAACAAAAACAACACCAAAAACAATACAAAGTAAACAAAAACACAATAAAAAACAAACAGTCGAAAAAATACAAACCCCCCCCAAAAAAAACCACAAAATAAAGAAAACAAGCCAACTCACCAGCACATGTCCTACCTGCACGACGACCGGAAACGAAATGAATAAAGAAAGAGACTACTTTCCAGAAGAAGCTCCACCCAGAGGCCAGGAGAGAAAAAAACAGTCAAAATACAAGAAAACCCCTACCAGCAGCACCTGCTGGCCACAATAGTAAAAACAATTCAAAAACACACAACAGCCCCAAACAAAAGGCCACAACTGTAAAAACAAATCAAAACAATAACACAAAATCACAATTTTACAAAAAAAAGGTCACAATAATAACAAGTCAAAAAATTACACGGAAACACAATTTAACACAAATCACAAACATATGTCAATAAAATAAAATAAAATAATTATTAAAATTCTGTGCTGAGTTCTAACTCAAATAAAAACCCAAAACAACTAAACCCATTTTAAAAACATTGAATGTAAAAAACATTTACTTTCACATTATTCAAATTATTACCTACGGTACAACTATTTTAAAAAAAACACCAAAAACGAAAACATTATTCAGTTACATAAAACAGCCAGCCAAGCCCAAAAAAATTTGTATAAATAAACATTTTAAAAATTACAGACTAAGCAATTTTTAACAAACATTAACACAATTTAACCTTCCAACACAATTTAAAACAGCCCGGCAACACCGGGCAACCTCTGCTAGTACAGTATATGATTTCTTTCTTTTGTTTGAATACTAAAACTTACCATTTCTGGGCATGTGTCCTTCTAGTTTATAGCAGAAATTTTGAAATTGGTATTTAAATAAGGTTGTTTACATTGAGTGATGGCATTTTGTTTAGAATGTCAAAATGCCCCAAGATTTTTCTTTCTAGTTAAAAAAAAAAAAGAGTAAAGTAACCATACCCCCTATGTCTGGCAATCTGATGCGGATTTTCCCAAGGTGCGATGCCTGCAAACCTCAACATTTATCAAAATGCCTAAGGTTTGCTCTTGCATGTATTGAAATGTCATGCTTTCTGCTCATCTGAAGACTCTTCCTCTGGTATTCATTAATCTGCTTACACAGCCCAGCTCATTTCCTGGATCCAAAACACAGCTTTTCATGTGGGGATTGTGTTCTAGCATATATAATTCTTTGGTTTGGTGGAGATGAACTTTGTACGGCAAAAGAACCCAAAATCTTGAGTGAAATATTCTATGCTAGCTACATTGTTTTTAGAAGATTTGCCAAATTATACATGCTGTAGTGGAGAATTAGCTGAGAGTCCAAACATTTGAGAGAACTTTTTTAAAATCTGGCTCTCAGAGGATTCAGTAGATGTCAGGCTTGATGCAAGTAAAATTAATTACCTTTTTAGTGTATGAGTCATAGAAATGGAAAGATTTTCACTCACTTACTGAAGCTAATAAAAAGAGTTGTTCTTGTGGCATTAGACATTGGATTATTATTTTTCTCCTTCCTTGTCTTGTAGCTTTTTACATGTGTTCATTCTTAACATAGCCGTGGTAGGAGCAGGCATTGCAGTGGCCCGATTTTATCCAAATATAGGAGGAATCATAAGGTACTGTTTAACTTGAATTACTCGTTACAAACTGAAAGTTTTTTTATTGAAGGCGGAGACATAGTCTGTTGCGTAAAATGCTTTATTTTAACCTTTTAAAAATTAAAACCAAATGTGGTATTTGGTCAGGGAAGGCTTAGGAAATAAATACTTCACATATGATTGTTTCTGTGGGCAGTAGGTAAAGGTAAAGGTTTTCCTTGCTCGAAAGCCAGTCGTATCCGACTCTAGGGTGCAGTGCTCATCTCTGTTTCTAAGCCGAAGAGCCAGCGCTGTCTGCTTCTGCAGACGTTTACGTGGCCATGTGGCAGGCATGACTAGACACCGGAGCACACAGAACGCTGTTACCTTCCCACCGAAGTGGTCCCTATTTATCTACTTGCAATTTCTTGCTTTCGAACTGCTAGGTTGGCAGGAGCTGGGATGAAGACGGGAGCTCATTTCCGTCCTGCAGTACTCGGGAATTGAACTGCTGACCTTCCGCTTCCCAGTCAGCGTCTTAGCGACTTGAGCCACTGCAGTACCCTCTCTGTGGGCAATACAATGAGCTAATAAAACAATGAGATGTTAGAGTGAATTCTACCACTGTGGTCTATTGCATTGATTTCTAGTTCAAGGGTCCTCAACCTCTTTAAGGCGGGGGGGGACTGGATCACACCCCCTCAGACTGTTGGCAGATAGGTGTCGCCAAAAGCGGCAGCGCTGGCAGCAGTAGGGGGAAGTGGTGGGGGCTTGGGGTGGTCGCAGCAAGCAGCAGCAGCAGCAGGACCACCCCGAGCCCCCACCACTCACCACCACACCACTGGTGGTGGCAGCAGTGGGACCACTCCCTAGCCACCCACCACTCCAAAAATGCCACTGCCCACCCTGAGTCACCCACCACTCCCCCACACACCACTTCCCTGCTTACTGGCCTGGAGGAGCTGCATGGCACCAAATCATCCAACCCACAACCTCCAGCTTCCGCCACCTGTCTCTAACGGCGCTCTGTAGTAGGGTGGATGTTGTAAGCCTTATATCATCCACCCTCCTGTGGAGTGCCGTTAGGGACACACCAAACCAAGCAGAGGAGACATGGATTGAGGCGGCGGTAGTGGCGGAAACAGCTGTTGGAGTGAGGTCGTGGGCTGGATGAGTTGGTGCCATGGGCCAGATGTATGTGATGTATCACGATTGCCTAATGAACGCTTCGTTATATGAAATTTTCATTATACAAAGCATTTGTTATGCGGGGTTTTACTGTATCTTGAATCTTGGCCATAGCCTTTATAAGCTAAATGAGAAGCAATTCTGAATGGGTTAGATGGTTCAGCAGGTCAGGGTTGGAAGCTCTTCTGAAATGTCATATCACAAGGAAGCCCACCTTGACCTGGGAGATTCCAGGTGTGCTAGGCTGCACTGCAGATTGTCACCTGTTATCTCCGCCTATGGACCTGCTGGAAGGGAAAGATGAGCTGAGAACATCTAGAGGACCTCAATTTACAAAAGGCTGCCATAAGGGAAGGAGGAAGTAAATGCTTGCTGGGAATAAAAAAAAAGTTATTCTAAATTGTCATAAAAGCAATTTAACATTGCTGATATTTAATGTGATAGAAATTGCAAAACTGCCATTTTGGATTTGCTTACCTGGGAGTTTTTGTTTTCCCTCCCCAGATATTCTGGAGCAACTTGTGGCCTGGCCTTTGTGTTTGTATATCCACCACTCATCTACATGATCTCTTTGCATCGGGAAAATCGTCTGACATGGTTGACAGCATCCGTTCACATTTTCATAATCCTTTTAGGAGTGGCTAACCTGATGGCACAGTTCTTGATGTGACTAAATATGTGTAAAAGGGACGAGGAGTTAAACAACAGGACTGCAGAAGTTGTGCATTGCCCTTCCTTTGGCTTTAGCTTGTTCCCAAAAAAAGCAAGCTGTACTCTCAAAACAATAAGAACAATGAATATCATTTCCAGAAAATGGATGAGGTACATATCTGTAGTCGGTAACTGAAGAGACCAAGTTAATTTCTGATGCAATTTCAAGGTAAAGTAAATTTGGAAAGAATCAGGCTTAATTGCATTCTTAGGTAAAATGGTTTTCTTTCTGTGAAGAAGAAGCTCTCTAAGAAATTATATATATTCTGTGTAATATGTTTTGTGTATATATATATGAAGATCAATTTATGTCTTTGTAATATTCTTTTTATATATATATAGGCTGCATGGGTTTCATGCAGCACTAACAAATCAAGGGAGTTTATTCATCTTGAAATCCTACACAGAATTATACACTTCACCACTGTGACATGGCAACTATATGTCACACTAAATATAGTTGCAGTTGAAATGTTGCATGGATTAAGTCACAGAAGAAGACTGCTGTATTTAAAGCCATACTTTTGTTCTGATATTTGTAGGAAGTGGAATAACACACCTCATACTTGAAAACAGACTACTCTCATTATAGTATGGTGGAACCTCATACAACAATCACCCCATATAACAACGAAATCGCATAACAATTAGGTTTTTGGGGGGATTGGTGTCCCGAATAACAATTTTCCCTATGGAAAAGAATCATACAACAATTTTTCAATGGGATAAACCACTTAGCAAAAAAAATGTTGTACGATGCATCCCATAGGGAAAATCGCTATACGATGCATGTATTGTATAGCAATTGTTTCGTACAACAACGAGCCCCGTGGGACGGATTAAAATCATCATATGAGGTACCACTGTATTTGAATATATTTATAAATGTTTTTGTATGGCATTAGAGTAGGGAAGGGGGGAAATGGTTTACCCACCTTACATGTACAGTCTCTGGAAGGTTTACAATTCATTTGAAAAACTGAATTTTTGTCTTGCAGGCAGCTTGAAATAATGATGAAATATCACATTTTAAATGTCGAAAATTGGAGAGGGAGACCTCGTTGAGCCTCAACTCCCCCCTCCCCACCCATTGTGGCTATAACACATCATAATTTATACATCTGGAGGACAATTTAAAAACACTTCTTTGAATCCTCTCACCCCAAGACTACTTGGGCTGAATTATTCTATATTTATGTTGTGCAGAGGCTTGAAATACATTCCCACTATACCAGTGCATCTACTAAATCAGAGGAAATAAATGTCAAAAAGTGCTATGTTTAAATGCCATGATAAAACCAGTGGAGCCTCCCTCATTATCCCTAGAAACACTGCTGACAGTTGGGTGTTGTGTTTGTACAGAGGTAGTCAACAGATTCAGAACAATGGGGGCAGCCCCCCTGCCCCCATTTTTCTGAGTCTGTTGACTACCTCTGAACAATGACAGCATGCTCCAACAGCAGCATGGGCTCATTTCAAAGGGCTTGAGGTTACAGGGGATGTGCAAATGCTCTCCCTTTCTAGTTGCATTTGTAGAACAGGAAAAGAGTGTCAAGGTGAAACAAAGCATTTGTTATTTAGGCACTAAATATCAGCCCTTCCGCCACAGCTACTGACACAGAAGGTTATCTGTCTTTCCCTTAGAGCCCACACCCAACCATAGGGGCAAAGAACTGCATATAGGATGCTGATAAAGTGGAACAGCTCATGTTTTAGATCCGTGATGGCGAACCTTGGCACTCCATATGTTCTTGGACTTCAATTCCCAGAAGCCCAAGCCCCCTGTGAATCCACACGGATGGGTTTACTGCGATTCATCCGGACCGCGCTGCCCTCGTCGCTCCCGGAAGCGGATGTAAAACGCGCCCGTACTGTTTAGGGTTCTTCCCTCACTTTGGCATTCTGTGTGCTCTGGGTGGGCTCTTGGAAAGAAAATTGAGTTTTAGATGTGGTAAACCTTTGCATCCTTGCTTGTAAGCATAGTGAAGGGTTGTACTTTAATGCCCTGGGGGGGTGGGGTGAGGGCTTTTCTGTATCTTTTCAAAATTGTATGTAAAATTCTGGTTACCAACAATTTTGGGGTGGAAATGCAGAGGCCTACAGCAGATCTAGAGGTAAGTATGTTGGCCGTTGGACCCACTAATTCTATGAGCTAACAGGAACAAGTAAGGCAACATTCCCATCTAGTGTCTTCCCATTGTGTTGAACTACAGTTCCTATCTTCCCTTACCATGATAGTTTGATTAGAATGTGCTTCCAAAGTGAACACAGAGGGGGAAACGGTGATTCTTATCAAAACGATTAGCTGAGATGGTCTTCATATGTAGTCTGGTGTGTGCGTGAGAGAACTCTGCTGTCATAGTTACAGTGAACCTTGCGCTTCCACAATTCTTGCAAATCAGCAAGTATGTTTCCTAGACTGAATATTAATGAAAATATTAATGATCCTCCCTGTAAAATTTCTCAGTTTTGAACTCTTCCAAGAGAAGGAGCAATTTGTTTTTGCTCTATTTTACCCACTTCTCTATTCCCTATCTGGGTATTCTATTTAAAACCCATTGGAATTCAAGCTTGCACAAACTGACTCCAGTGACAGAAGGCTGCAAAAATTCAGGCATGCACAAACTGATACGTGATAGAAGGCCTGTCTTAATCCCCTGTTCTTGCGCTAATACACGTAGTAGATGTGATGCATTCTGTGCAATTTTCAAAAACCACCATTTGGAGGGAGTGGTGATCAGTTGTGTTCAGGAGGTTGTTACAGCAATCAAGGACTTTGCAAACTAGCTCATTTCTTCTGTGTCCTTAAACTACATGAGGGAACAAATTAATAAGGTTACTGTATGATTTTGTATAACCCACTAATCTAGGATTCTCATTGTTGCCAGTGAATGGAGACTAGCTGTCTAGTACCACTGGCATTTAGGTTGTCTTTGGTGTCTCTTTGTAAAACATGGCTTAACATAAATGTGGAGAATTGTAAAGAAGACAGAAACAAATAAATTGGTGCTACTGTAACATTTTTAAAGATGTACTTATATCTTCTGTGAATTACAATATTTTGATTTTTGTCCCTTGAGCATTAAAGATGCATATTGCATACCTTTTGCTACACTGCCAGGTGCATTAAAATATACACATAAGAGAGTGATAATGTTTGTTTTGCAACTGTTGGAATCTATGTTGAGAGGATGCTCTCTAAGAAGCTTCACTTATTAAGCTCCAGGAAGCAATAATGAGGTCCTGCTGGAGAGGCCAGGCACTGAAGTTTCAATATAATTAGGCCAATCCCTAATTAAACATGCAAATAAGTAAAGGTAAAAATCTCCCTTGCTCAAAAGCCAGTCGTGTCCAATTCTAGGGGACAGAGTAGAATAGTAGTTGGGTGGAAAAGATGTGTAAAAACTAGGAGACTTTGAGTCAAACTTCAACTATACTGGGGAAAAATACTGTAAAAACACTTCTGTATGTTTTGCCTGAACTGTTCACCACATTCCTTGTCTCTCACACAAATCCTTACGTGGTATGTGCTCTTGTCTGGAGTAATTTATCTCTGGCAGTTGGCAATTAATGTATAGGGCTGAACCATAAAATGGAATATGTATCCTGTATTATTTTCTCTTCAATTTATCACTGCAAATATTTAGCAGCGAAGGTATGGGAGGAAACCAGAAGATCTGCCTACTTAAATGTGTTCCTGTATGTATTAACCCCACATGTGCGAATTCACAGATGACCACTTAAAGAACCCAAGTTACAGATAAATAACCTGTTCTTTCTTGAAAATAAAATATGCAGAGTGATGCTGAAAAATTGGGAACTTGGTTTATCACCTAATCCTGCATTATTGTAATCCTGTACCAATCAGGCAGTTGGTTTAAGTAACCTCCTAAAATATTTGCTTCTTTTGATTATGTGAAATCTGCTTGTATTCTTGTAGTTCTACAAACAGTATTTTTCAAATTATCGATCGGGGTTGTCCATGTTCCAGCCAACCCTCTGAAGACAATATATATCCATGATGGCAAACCTTGGCACTTCAGATATTCTTGAACTTCAATTCCCAGAAGCCCAAACCCTCATGAAGCCACACAAATGGGTTTGCTGCAATTCATCCAGCCCACACCACCCCCATCGCTCCTGGAAGCGGAAATAAAACGTACGGGCGCGTTTTATTTCCGCTGATGGGTGTCGTGGGTCGGATGAATTGCAGCAAACCCATTCGTGTGAATTCATGGGGCTTGGGCTTCTGAGAATTGAAGTCCAAGAACATCTGGAGTGCCAAGGTTCACCATCACCGATATATAGGATTTATTTTGCTAGGGTTTTTTTACAAACAAATTCCTGCCAAATGCAATCCAATATAAAGAAATAAAGCTCTTGGATTGTGTCAGAGAGAAGACTGGATTTATTTATTTTTGCATACAGTGCAGCTAAGCATTCTGCCTGTTAACTAGGGTATGTTAGTTTAACCTTACAAAACTAAATTGGATTAATAATGGACCCAGAATAGATGTGACATTTCCACTGAAAGTGTTTTTTGACATGATTAGAAAAATGACAGTGATTAGAGACACATCTTCCAAATTGGAGTACACATCCAGAGCAAGCTGAATGTGCTGGCGGACCACCTTAGCTGCCTCACCTCGATGACCCACGAGTGGGAGCTGGACAGCATGGTGTTTCAGTCCCTTTGCAGGGCATGGGGGACCCCAAGCTTCAATCGCTTTGCGTCGGAGTCCAACAGGAAATGCCACAGGTACTGTTCCAAGGTGGGCATCGGGCTAAACTCCGAGGGGGATGCCTTCATGAAATGGTGGGATCAGGACTACCTTTACGCCTTTCCCCCATTTCCTCTGGTTCAGAAGGTCCTCACCAGGATGTACCAGCAATGGGCGAACGCAATCCTCATTGCTCTGGCATGGCCACGTCAGCCCTGGTATCCTCTTCTGTTACACATGTCATCGCAGTCTCGCACACTGCCGGACTCACCGACTCTCCTCCAAATGGAGCACGGTCAACTCCACCATTCGGATCTGCCCAGCCTCCACCTCACCTCGTGGAGGATAATCCCAGACTGTCCAGGATCTTGGAGTTAGCACGGCGACCCTCCACGAGGAAGTCCTATGCCTCCAAATACAGGTGGTTTCGTGCCTTCCTGGAATCCCAGCAAGGGTCTTCTCCACAGGTGGGACTGCAGGTCATCATGGCCTACCTCCTCCATTTGGCAAAGTCAGGCCTTAGCATCACCTCTATACGGGTCCATCTGGCAGCAGTGGTAGCCCACTCTCCAGCTGGTTCACCTGCATCTGGTGCTTTCCGTGACCAAACGGTAAAGCGTTTCCTCAAAGGATTACAGAACGCCTTTCGACCGGTCAAGACTCCAACTGCACAATGGTCATTGTCTACCGTTTTAAATGCGCTCACCAGGACTCCTTTCGAGCCTATGGCTACCGCGGATGTTCGTCTCCTCACTTGGAAGACTGCATTTCTGGTGGTCATCATGTCTGCTCGACGAGCTGGTGAACTGGTTGCTCTGCGGGCAGATGCTCCATTTCTCAAGTTTTTCAATGACTGAGTGGTGCTCCATCACCTTCCTGCCAAAGGTAGTCTCCCAGTTTCATATGGCACAGACTATCTCCTTGCCAACCTTCTTCCAGAACCCTAGCAACACCCAAGAAAGGACTTGGCACACGCTAGATGTGAAGCAAGCTTTATTGTTTTACACCAGCAGGACACGTGAGTTCAGGAAATCACAGTGTCTGTTTGTTGCCTATGGGGGAAAGTCTAAAGGTGAACCCATCTCTGCCCAGAGGTTCTCCAAATGGATTACGTCAACCATCTATTTGGCCTGCGAGTCTGCCTCGTTGCCACCTCCACCACATGTCAGGGACGCTTCTCTTGCTTGTGAGTGGGGAAGCGCGATCGAGACTGGTCTCAGCCGTGAGGCGGGCTGGCGTGGCTCATAAGGAGACCTGCTGCATCGGAGTCTCGATTGCCTCCCCGCTCACAACCAAGGGAAGTTTCCCCCTGGTGAGAGCATAGATTGTTATAGGTAAAGGTTTCCCTTGCTCGAAAGCTAGTTGTATCCAACTCTAAGGTGCAGTGCTCATCTCTGTTTCCAAGCCGAAGAGCCCAGCATAGTCTGCTTCTGCAGACGTTTCCGTGGTCATGTGGCAGGCATGACTAGACACCGGAGCACATGGAACGCTGTTACCTTCCCACCGAAGTGGTCCCTATTTATCTACTTGCAATTTCTTGCTTTCGAACTGCTAGGTTGACAGGAGCTGGGACGAAGACGGGAGCTCATTCCGTCCTACAGTACTCGGGAATTGAACTGCTGACTTCCGCTTCCCAGTCAGCGTCTTACCTACTTGAGCCACTGCAGTCCCGTAGATTGTTATACGGTACATGTTTTTCTTGTTTGTAATACAGTTTTTCTGGTTTGTGATGACCTGTACCATATACAGGTAATAAATTTCCTTTTTCCCCAGCAATAAATGTGTACTGTATTCTTCTTCATGGAAAAATAAGATATCCCCTGAAAATAAGACCTTGTGCTAATTTTGGAGTTTTTAAAAATATAAGACAGTTTCTTATATTTGGGGAAACAGGGTAGTAGAACTCCAGCAAATTTTAGGAAACGTTAATTGGGCAAGGCCATATTTTAGAATAGACACAGACCTCTTAAAGCCACTTTTTTCACTGCTAACACAAGAAAATCAGCCAGCTGACTGGATATGCATTTCGCGCGAGGCTAAGCAAGCACTTCAGGCAGTAAACCACATTCTCAGCCATCGATAGGTAGACAGGATTAGCGAGGGGGCCACACGCCCCCATCCTAAACCTGTACATCATTAGAACAGGGACCATGTTTGCAGGAGCACTAGGTATAGACTCCAGCAGGAGGGGCGAAAATCGTGGAATGGGTGTATCTACCGAACACCTCCTCCAGAAACATAGTTCCTCCACAGGAATTGGTAGCCACAGTAATTCATAAGGGTAGGCTAAGAGCAAGGGACATTTCCGGACACGACTTGGCCAAGATAGTCGTGCCATTCAATAAGGAGCAGACGCAGCAGCTAATGCAATTGGGAGACACCCTGCCTGTAGCATTAGAAGGGTTCACAGGGAACTTGGCATATCACTTGCCAAAGGACCCCAGACTAGTCTCACTTCAGTCTCAGACAGTCAAATTGCAGGGCATGCTGTCCTTGACTCCCCTTCAGGGAGCCAAGACAGTATTCACCGATGGGGGGGAAACGTACAGAGTTCTCACTTGGCACGAGGAACAGGCTTGGAAAACACAGCTGACACTTCCGCAGAAATCAGCACAGAGAGTGGAGCTGGCAGTAGCGAACCTCACCTTAAAAACGTTCACCCAGGAACCACTTAATATCATCACCGATAGTCAGTATGTTAGGAATTTGATCCACAGTCTACCGGGAGCTTACATCACTCCCACCTTAGACAAGAATTTGTTAAGCCTATTCCTGACTATGCAGTTTCACTTGCAGCACTGCAGAGAAGCGCTGTATGTAGCCCACATTAGGGGTCACCAGGATTTACCTGGCCCCATCTCCGAGGGCAACAGCAGGGCTGACGCGGCTGCAAAAGAAGTGCACCAGAAATTAGTCTCAGGCGTCTTTATGACCCCAATCCAGAGTCATGCATTCTTCCACCAGAATGCCAAAGCACTAGCAAGGCAGTTCAACCTGCCATTGTCACAAGCACAGGGAATCGTGCGTGCTTGCTCGCAATATGCAGGAACACTGGGGAGGGGCTCTTATGGGGAATTAACCCAGGGGGGACAGAAGCTAACCAAATTTGGCAAATGGACGTCACGCACATCCCACAATTTGGGAGATGGCAGTACATGCACGTCTCCATTGACACATTCTCGCAGTTTGCCTGGGCCACGGCCCAGAAGGGAGAAGCTGCAACTCATGTAGAGCAACATCTCTTGTCATGCTTCGTGGTCATTTGCAAACCAGGCCACTTGAAAACTGACAACCCACTGGCTTATAGTTCCAAACACCTAGCCACATTCCTAGCAACTTGGGATGTAATGCACACATTTGGCATTCCATACAATCCCCAGGGACAAGCCATTGTCGAACAGGTGAATCGGACGCTAAAGTCCTACATTAAATAAATAAAAAAACAGAAAGGGAGGAAATAGTCCCCCCGAAAAGCCAGGGTCAGGCACAGCAACGCCTGCACAAAGTTTTATTTACCTATAACCACCTTAACGTTTTTGCTGACTGCACTCCGCAGGAGAAGCATTTCCGACGGCAGGAAATCCTCCCGCGTCCCATGGTTCAGTTCAGAGTGCCGCCAGACCCCTCCCTGATAACATGGGGGAGAGGGTATGCAGCGATTATGTCTCCTACAGGAACCGTCTGGATTCTGGCCTGCTGCATGAAGCCACATTTTGAGCCGCTTGGTGTGGAACCGAGCAATCCCGTACCCCCTGCCCGAGATGGAGGGAGTGAGCCTGATGAGAGGACCCAGACAGAGCAGACGACCCCAGCCGAGACCAGACCCGAGAGTGACCTGGGGAATGGTCAAGAACTTGTGTGATGATGCCATGTCCATCCTGAGAGTGCAAAACACTCAGCCCACTCCACAAAACATGGTGGCCGCAGTGTTAGCTCAAATCACCTACAATTCTCTGATGGTCGTCTTGATCCTTTCCTTGCTGATGGGGGGAGGGGTTCAAGCTTCTTATGGGGACTTGACACCTGGTGGTGACTTAACTGCCAGGCTCCAGTACAACATTTGGGAGAAATTAGCCGGACTTGTCAACCAATCGGATTTTTGCTTGAAACAAACCACCGACACTGCTTCTTTACTAAGTATATGCCTCATCCCGGTTTGCCGCACACCGGGAGAGCAGGTGGGGGACACTGAATGGGTGCGCACGTTTGAGCACCATCACCGAATTACGTACGCAACTTACGCGAACTTGGGGACTCAGGTAACAAAGACTTTGCCCGCTGATGCAGTCACTCTTTATACATCTTGGGTGGCCATCAGCCCGAGCACGCTCTGTGCCTGGATGACCGGCTGCTCCACAGCCACCGTTGTCTGAGCCCCGGGAAAGAGACTTGGAAATGTACCCAACCAGAGACTATTATTATTTTGCCTACAGGATGGTTTTTTACTTGTAACCAACGGACTTGGAACTACATACCCGCTAATATGCCTGACTCATACTGTTGTGTGAGTCGCTTAACCCTGGTACTCCCTGAAAGGGAAATGGTCACCCCAAACCCAGTCACCCCAATGCCAGCACGGCCCATACGATCGGTCCAGCTAGATGAGACATGTGACAGCGATATCACCGTGCTTAGCAAGGCAGAGTATTGTCACTAGCAGTCAGTAACTGACCTCAACTCCTCCCATAGCAGCCTCCATGCTGGCCACATGGTGAAATTCCTCCCACTTCTCCATGTGACATCCTGGACCAACCAAGTGTGGGGGTGGACTTCTCCTCTTCCATGTGGACATTCCTGAGAAAATCAAATGTGGGGGCAGACTCATTCCCCTCCCATGTGATGCCTTGGACCAATAGTGTTTGTGCAAGCCCCTTCCTGCTCCATTTGAATGCTATAAGCTGGCTTCTCTCCCATACCATACCATTGTTTGGTGCAGAACATCCTTCCTTTCTGGTTCTTCCCTGTGGTAGCAATTTCCCATAGCATATAGGCCATGTGTTATTGGGGGGGGGGGGGCGGGAATCATTTGCCTCACAGTTCTTGTTTTTCTTTATCCAATGTTTAATTTCGTTTATTTTTCCTTATTTGCTTTCTAAGTAAACTTCTCTAATATGCATCAAGCAATTGTCTGTGGTTCATTTAAAAGTTTGGGGCTCATTTTGTGAGTGGATTCTATTGAATTGAAATGGGACTTACAGTTCAATGATCTCCTTTCTAGTTGAACTCACAATTTAATGTGGTCTTTTGATTCCTGATTCAACCCTGCCTGTGGGACGTTACCCTAAATTAAAAGGTAACAATTGTTCAGGTAACATTTCCATCACATTTTACACCTTAGATGACAAGACAGATTTTATGCTGGACTTGATTTACATGGACTGAAACTATCTGATGCTTGCCTTGCTACTAAAACGAAAGATGTTAAGAGCGGGGGTTCACAACCTATGCCCCGTGGCACCAAATAATACAGTCCCCGACCTCACTCCAGCTGCCCCTTCAACCACTACCTCCGGTATCAGCCACGGACTCATTTACGGCCACATCAATGCATTTACAATGGCCATAAATTAGTCTGTGGCCATTGTAAATGCATTTACGACAGCCACGGAGTGTTTTAAGGCACCAATTTGGCCCCATCAGCTGTCTGAGGGGGCATGGTCCTGCCTGTGGCTGAAAAACATTGAGAACCCCTGGTTAAGAGTTTGTAATCCAAGGGCCAGCGTTGCCCTACAGTGGTGTTTAGGTCATGATAATCTGGATTGCCCAGAATACACAAAGGCATATGATCCCTTTAAGAAGCCCTTTCCTTCCCCTTCCTTTCTACAATAAGCTGTTAACAATCAGCAATGAGTAATTTATAAGGTGCAGATGTTTAAAAGAATTAGCAGAAGTACACAGATAACATTCACTCTGATCAGTGGAACAAATTACAATCTGATCAATGCACTGAGAAACTAGTTTAGAAACAACTACATCCCCCCATCCCCCGCTGTTGTTTATCTTTTGTAAACTACAGGCATTTAAAAAGAAATGGTGGAGGGAGGAAATGGCTGATTCTATCATAGCACACTACATGTCGCTTCTCTGAGCCAAAGATACATCATCTGAAGTCATCCCAAAGCCTTGGAAGCAGTGCAAGGAGACCAAGGACCAAGTGGTCCCAAAGAGTCCCAGATGTGGATCTTATATACAGATGTTCAATAGGACACTAGGGAGGTGTTGTTGAATATTCCTCTTTTAAAGGTCTCAAGACAACATAAGAACTTGGGATCATTATGAAGATGTTTAGTGGGAGGGTGTGTGCTGGAATACTGTACTGAGATTTCATAAAAGGGCAAAAATAAATTGCTTGACTGTTAGGACAAACATTTGGCTTTGAAGAGAGTCAGTCCTAAATTTAAACCAAAGTCTCTGTTGCATCAACTACAATTTCTACTGTAACTAGATCTATACCTATAAATCCAAGGGTTAACCATTGGAACTTGCTATACGTTTCTGTACCCGTCCATCCTATCCCATACCGAGCCTCCTGCACTCGCCCGAACCCGGCCCGGAGGTTACTGCAGGGTTGCCGAAGGCGCCAGTGGGGCAAGAGCCCCATGAATGCAAAAAAAGGAAAAGAACTTCACTTCCCAATGTTCTGTGCGCCGTGTCGTGCCTCAGCCAATCAGGCTGAGAGGCGCAAGCAAAAAGAATGTTGGGAAATGCAGCGCGGCCAATTAAAATTGAGCTGCAGGGAAAAAACCGCTGCACGAACGCAAACAAACCCCCCAAAACTCAAAGTCCCAGCGTCCTACGCGCCGTGAGCGTGCAAAATGCCGAGAAAGCCGCCGTGTGAAAAATAAAATTAGAAAATGCAGTCATCCCTGTTATGTATGTATGTATGCATGTTCATTATACTGTAAAGGCAAGAATGTAACCACTCCAGATACAAACGATATCAGCTGTAAAGGAACGCGAGCAGACAGCCCATAGAGGGCAGCTGCGAGCGTTCAGCCTCACATGGTTCACATTGCTCAATCACGGACAGCCGCGGGAAAACCTTCCCCGCATTCAGCAGCAGAAGAAAGAGGCGTGCCTGGGCGAGGCCACGCCGGTAGCAGCCAATGAGCTACCGTGCTACAAGATTCAAATGTAGAGGGCTACTGTATATATTGAGATGTATCACCGCCATTACCTCATGCTTCACTGGAACCTCATGCAATAAACCTGTGTTAAACCAACCCTTCGGTTGTCCGGTTGTCTTTGGTCCCATACACTAAATTGGCGACGAAGGTGGGATATGGCTGCCCACGGGACCAAGACATGCGCCGGCTACGAGATCAAGAAGCCGGGAGACTTGGAGCTGTTTGAGATAGACTTCAACGCAGCGCTGGTGGAGCTCGAAGTCTCCGATGAGGCCAAAAAGAGGGCCATTTTCGTCCGCATGCTCGGACACGAGACCAAGAGGACCTTGGTGGACCTGATCGCGCCGAGGAAGGTGAGCGACCTCAAAGCTACAGAGCTCCTGGCGGCGTTGCGCGCCCATCTCCGGCCAGCAATAGCGATGTTCCCCGCTCGGAGCGCGTTCTGGAGGCGAGTCCAGGCACCCGGGGAATCGGTCGATGAGTTCGCCGCGGCCCTGCGGTTGGCCGCCGGCCCATGCAAGTGGGAGCTCCCCGACATCACCCTCCGGGACTGCCTGCTCTGCGGTCTGAGGGACACAGAGACTCAGCGCGCGCTGATGAAAAGGGAGCCGCCTCCCACGTGGCAACAAGTCCTCGACACGGCACAGGCCGCGGAGGCCACTACTGCCGGGGTGCACGAGCTTCGGGACTGGCGCCCGAAGCCCGCAAAGGCAGAGAGCTCGGTGCGCGCGGCCCGGCGAGTTTCGAACTCGTCTGCGGAGAGCGGCGACGACGAGGACGTCCGGAGGGTCCAGAGAGAGGGCCGGCGCTGCGACGGCTGCGGCGCCGCCCACGCCCGCGCCAAATGCCCATTCCGCAAGGCCGAGTGCCACAACTGCGGCCGGCGCGGGCACATCGCCAAGGTCTGCCGGAAACGGCGCGAGGCCACCAGGAGTTCTCCAGACCGCTCGGCGAGGCAGGACCGCACCACGAGGCAGGACCGCACCACGAGGCCAAAGGACGGCACCCGGACCACGAGGACGCGGGACGGAGTAGGGCGCATCTCCGACGACAGCGAGGATGACGCGCCGGTTTGCAGCGTTTCCACGGAGCACCCCCGTTACTTCGTTGAGGTAGTAATACAAGGGGCCCCTGTTAGAATGGAGGTGGACTCGGGTTCTTCATACTCTATTATTTCCCAGGGGGAGTTCATGAAAATCGCCCCCCGCAAGCGGCCCAAGCTCAAAGCGTTGAGGGCCACACTGAAGGACGTGCAAGGGAACCGCATCCCAGTGTTGGGGGTTGGGAAGTTCCAGGTCCGGTTTAAAAAGCACACCGCAACGCTTCCCCTAGTCGTCCTCAAGGGAGGTAAATGCAGCCTCCTCGGGACTCAATGGTTCCAGCCCCTGGGGTTGCACACGCCGCCGGGACTGATCCAATACAGAGCGTGTGCGACGCGCACCCCGAGGTTTTTAAAAAGGGGCTCGGAAAATTCAAGGGCCCCCCAGTGACTTTCAACCTGGACCCTGGAGTACGTCCAATCAGACTTAAACCGCGCAGAGTGCCTTTCGCACTAAAGGACAAAATAGAGGCGGAGTTGGACAAATTGGTGGGCCAGGGGATTCTTGTTCCTGTTGATTCTGCGGAGTGGGAAACTCCAATTGTAACAGCGCTCAAGGCCAACGGGGAGGTCCGCATATGCGCTGATTACAAGTGCACCATCAATAAGGCGATCCGCCCGAATGCGTATCCGGTGCCGGTAGTCAGCCACTTGTTGGCCAGGTTACACGGGGGGAGGTGTTTCGCTAAACTCGACCTGGCCCAAGCCTACCAGCAACTTCCGGTGACCCCCGCCGCAGCTGCTGCGCAGACCATAGTCACCCACAAAGGGGCGTTCCAGGTATCGCGCCTCCAATTCGGCGTGAATTCGGCGCCCGGGATCTTCCAGTCACTTGTGGAACGCCTCCTGAAGGGGTTAGAGGGGGTGTTACCCTACTTTGATGACGTATTGATTACAGGGGGGAGCCGGGCCGAATTAGCAACAAGGTTGGGAAAGGTCCTGACAATATTCGAAAAGGCGGGGTTGCGGTTGCGGAAAGACAAATGCGTCTTCTTCGCTACAGAGGTTGAGTTCCTAGGGTTCCGTGTCACTCCCGAGGGAATAAGGCCAGCCCAATCCAAGGTAGCCGCCATCAAGAAGGCCCCTCGCCCCACCTCCAAGCCCGAGTTGCAGTCGTTCCTCGGACTGCTCAACTTCTACCACTCCTTCCTCCCGCGGAAGGCAGCTGTGGCAGAACCGCTACACAAATTGTTAAAAAAGGACGAGGCATGGAAGTGGGGCGACGACCAGGAGAAGGCTTTCAATGACCTGAAGCGACTCCTGGCATCAGATGCTGTACTGACCCACTTCAATCCCAAACGCCCAGTGGTCCTGATATGCGATGCATCCCCGGTGGGGGTGGGGGCGGTGTTATGCCACGTGCTGGAGAACGGTAGGGAGGCCCCGATAGCGTTCTACTCTAGGTCCTTGTCCCAAGCGGAGGGAAACTATGCTCAGACAGACAGGGAAGCACTAGCAATAATTGCGGGGACCAAGAAATTTCATGATTTTGTGTACGGCCGCCCCTTCACCATAGTGACTGACCATAAGCCTTTGCTAGGCATTTTCACCGCAGATAAGCCCACGCCCCAAATCCTGTCCCCGAGAATGCTCAGGTGGGCCATTTTTCTCAACGCGTATCAGCACGCGTTGGTATACCGGCCCGGGAAGGAGATCAGCCATGCCGACGCCCTGTCGAGGTCCCCCATTCCCCGGGATTGCTGCCACGTGGGCGAAGTAGAGAGGGACCACCAGGTCTTAATGATAGAGGTTCTAGACTCCCCTCCAGTAGTACCGGCCGACATCGCCAAAGCGACAGGCAAGGACAAAACGCTGGCCACAGTTTGCTCCTGGGTACAGAAAGGGTGGCCCGTGTCTTCCCCAGCAGCGGAATTCGACACATTTTTCAAAAAGAAACTAGAGTTGTCCCTAGAGAGGGGTTGCCTTTTGTGGGGACAGCGGGTAGTGATCCCCACGTCTCTCCGGCCGAGGGTGCTTAAACTGCTGCACGTCAGCCACCCGGGGATCGTCCGCTCAAAGGCGCTAGCCCGCAGTTACTTTTGGTGGCCCCAGCTAGACGCCGACATCGAACACATGGTCGGCACTTGCGAAGCGTGCCAAAGCTCAAGGCCAGAAGAGGCTCGCTCGCCACCTAGGGAGTGGGACGCAGCAAGGGGGCCCTGGTCCCGGGTACACGTAGACTTTGCTGGCCCGTTCAGGGGAACGCTTTTCCTCCTCGTGGTGGACGCGTTCTCCAAGTGGTTGGAGGTCATTCCAGTCTCGAGCACCTCCTCGGCCACAACAATTAAACAGTTAAGGAGGGTCTTTTCCACGTTCGGTTTACCCGACACCCTCGTCAGCGATAACGCTAGCTGTTTCACGTCCGCCGAGTTCGGGGCATTCATGGAGCGCAACGCCATTCGGCACATCACCTCTGCCCCCTTTCACCCGGCCACCAACGGCCAAGTAGAGCGCCTCGTGCGCACCACGAAAGACGCGCTGCTGCGCATGGGCCCCGGAGACCTCGACCTGAAATTGTGCCAATTCCTGCTAAGATACAGGGTCACCCCATTAGCCTCAGGGTACTCCCCCGCAGAGCTGTTGATGCGCAGGAAGCTGGCCACGGGAATCTCCAAGCTAGACCCCACGAGAGTAGAGGACAAAGGGCGGAACATAGGGGTGGAACCCACAAAGAGTTTCAGCGTAGGCGCCCCGGTGCATTGCAGGAACTACGCCAGCGCGGGGCCAGCCTGGGTGCCGGGCACCGTAATAGAACAAACCGGCCCCATCTCATACCGCGTAGAGACCAGTACAGGCTTCCTGTGGAGGCGACACGTGGACCAACTCAGGCGCAGGGTCCCCGGAGAGCAGGACGGAGACGAGAATAGCATCGAATCAGCGTTAGGGTACTCCCCCACCCGCTGAGCCCAAGGGGGAGGAAAAGGGGAGCATGGGTCCCCACCAAGGGGGGAGGAAAGGGAATCGATCCACAGAAATCTTTTGCGGGGGTCCCCGACAAAATGGAAGAGCCCCGACCACACACATACCCCGCGGGAGTTTCCCCGAAACACAGATGCCCATAGAAGTTTAGACGTTGATTTACAGTACCAGGGGGAGTTAGCGGAGTGGTCCCCCACCCGTCCTAGCGAAAAGAGGGGTTTCAGTTCAGCCCCTGGTACTTCCAGTCCCAGCAGCCCCTGTGAGTTAGAATGCAATATAGCGCCAATTTCCCGGAGACTGACACCCCCAAGACGGGAGGCATCAGCGAGTCCGCCCACCACAGTCTCAAGGTCCCCCGAGCAGGGATCAGAAGGTAGCCGAACCACAAGGGTGACCTCATCGGTTCCGCGGTTCACAATAGGAGGGTCCCCGGGGTCCGAGAGCAACAGGCAGGGGTTCACCTCCCAACTATTCATTCCTTTCCCATCCCCGGGCGCGAGGCAGGCACGGACGCCCCACAGAGCCACTAACGAATCCCCGTTTCCCGTTGCAGGACAAGCACCCGCGGAGTCAGGGATCACAGGCTCTCCAGTACTAGGTCAGACGCAAGCGCGTCCCAAGCGCACGTGCGGCAAGCCACATTGGTTGCGGGACTTTGTCCCATCCTAGGGGGGAGGGATGTTATGTATGTATGTATGCATGTTCATTATACTGTAAAGGCAAGAATGTAACCACTCCAGATACAAATGATATCAGCTGTAAAGGAACGCGAGCAGACAGCCCATAGAGGGCAGCTGCGAGCGTTCAGCCTCACATGGTTCACATTGCTCAATCACGGACAGCCGCGGGAAAACCTTCCCCGCATTCAGCAGCAGAAGAAAGAGGCGTGCCTGGGCGAGGCCACGCCGGTAGCAGCCAATGAGCTACCGTGCTACAAGATTCAAATGTAGAGGGCTACTGTATATATTGAGATGTATCACCGCCATTACCTCATGCTTCACTGGAACCTCATGCAATAAACCTGTGTTAAACCAACCCTTCGGTTGTCCGGTTGTCTTTGGTCCCATACACTAAAATCCCGCAATGGGCAGACGCAGCGCCTCACAGCCTCGCAAAACAAACAAGCCACAAAAATCCACCGCAAGACCACCGCCGGCCTTCTTTCCCGGAGCAACGGGGAGAAGAGGGACTCCCTCTCCTCCACGCTACCCCACCAAAGACATGGCAAGACCACCACCGGCCTCAAGAAAAGTTGAGCCGGGGTGAAAAAAAAAACAACAGCAGCAGGCCGCAGTTCGTCAGGGAAAGCACCCTCCCTGGCAAATGACTGGCTGCTGCATTTGTACTTCCGATGCCACTGTTTCGAGAACTAACACAAAACAGCAGTGGAGGTAATACAAAAGCAGCAGCCAGCAATTCGCAAGGAAGAGCACCACCCCTTACGGATCGCTGCCTGCCGATCTCCGGTTAGGTAAGTCAGCATAGAAAGGAGACAAACTGGAGAGAACCATCGTCAGGCAGATAGCTCTTCTCTGCCTCCTTCACCCCCAACCTACTTAACGATCTGTACCAGGGGAAGAGCGGGCTGACTGCCGGCTCTTCCTCTTCCCCATTGCTGCATCAAAACCAAAATTCGAAGCAGCAATGGGGAAAAGAGGAACCGACAGGCAGCCTGTTCTTCACACAAAAGTGCACACCAACCCATACCAGGGGAATAGCGGGCTGACTGTTGGCTCTTCCTTTTCCCCATTGCTGCATTGAAACCAAAATTTGAAGCAGCAATGGGGAAAAGGGGAACCGACAGGCAGCCCGTTCTTCACGCAAAAGTACACACCAACCCGTACCAGGGGAAGAGCGGGCTGACTGCCGGCTCTTCCTTTTCCCTATTACTGCATCAAAACCAAAATTCCAACTTCCAAAACACAGTCAATGTTACTTGCCATACGACCTGCTTAGCTGGGTTCACCCAGGTCTTGGGTGTATTTATCTAAATTCTTCTCATGCCTATTTTAGAATCAGCTCAGAAGCAGTTCTGCCCTTCCAGCCTTTGTCTACCATACCCCTTATCTGTCATCCAGATCTGAGGCCCTCCCATGTGCCCATACTTGTACCATCCTAAGGAACTTGCTTCCTGTTATCTGATTTTGACTCTCAAGGAGTAGGTTGTACTGACTACCAATTCAGCAATATATTTGAAAGTGCAGATGCTTGTTCATTATGACAGCTCCTCTAGTTAGCAGCTGTGCATAACAGAGTCCAAAAATAGAGACACTTGGGACAAATATTGTTCCTCAATACTAAGGAACAAGTATTTTATAAAGTTAGTGGCTCTTATTTCCCCATTCCAAACCAGACCACCCTTATTTTGCAATTCAACAAGGTTTTTCTTCCATGTCTAGGCCAGATGTGAAACTGTCAAAATGAAGGCACTGTTTGGTGAGTTTATTTTGCAGTTCTTTCACCTGACCTAGTGTGAGAAAAATTAGCCAGCAACACACAGTTGCAGTTACCAGTGTACGCCCGACTGCGGTTCAAAAATACCACAATCTTTGAGGAGGCTCTTTCTGTGTACGCCTTCAACAAGGTGAACTTGTGGCACATATACTGTTCCTAGGGATAGCATTTGTCTGTCACATATTGTCAGGACTGTGTGGTGAAGTTATAAAGAACAGTGAAGCCTAAGAGAAGGGGCAGGTGACAACATGGTCCCAGCGACTCAGAGAGCCCTGGGGCTTAGACCATATGAGCCTGGCTCCACTCCAATGTAGTTGCTCACAGGACAACCCTAGAATGTCTCAGTTTGATGGATTCTTGAGTATGCTGTGTCAGAAAATAGGAATGAGGAATTTCCACAGGGATACTGTTTTGGAACAGTATCCCTGTGACAAAGGTAGTATGAAAACTAGAGTTGTGCCCATTGAAGTAAGCAGGTGTACACCTATATGGGAGCATACCTGTCAAATATCCCATTTTGCCTGGGATTTCCCGTAATTCACTGCTCCATCATGCTCCTTCCCGCCGTCATCCCGTATTTGAATGGCAAGGAAAGGGGTTACTGCATATGCCACTGCCTCTGACAGGTACGCATGCGCAGTAACCCCTTTCCTGGTCAAAGGAGTTTCTGCGCATGCATGCAGGGGTTACTGTGCATGTGCGCAGGGGTTATTGTGCATGCACGCAGGGGTTACTGTGCATGCACGCCACTGCCTCTGACATCAGAGGCAGCGGTGCGCATGTGCCAATGCCGGCGCCTGGAAACCTTCCCGTATTTGGACACCGGCAACTTGACAGGTATGTATGGGAGCTGTAAGCCACTGTGGTGGCTCAAGTGGTTAAGATGCTGAACTCACTGACTGGGAGGTTGGAGTACTGAGTGATGGAGTGAGGTTCTATCTCTGTCCCAACTCCTGCCAACCTCACAGTTCGAAAGCAAGAAATTGCAAGTAGATAAATAGGGACCACTTCAGTGGGAAGGTAACAGTATTCTGCGCACTCTGCAGCACTGGCTCTTTGGTTATAAACAGAGATGAGCACTGAACCCTAGAGTTGGATACGACTGGCTTTCAAGCAAGGGTGACCTTTACCTTTACCTAAGCCAAAAATATCCAGAGTTGCCAGTGTTTGATCAGAACTGAAGAGGTTAATGTCAAAATATTTATACAGACAAACGGTGTGATCTTTAGGAATACCAGGCCAACAGCTTTCCAATCCCTGAGATTTCAGGGCCAAACCTGAAATCAAGGGCTGGTTCCTTGAATAACAACAACAACAAAAAAACTATTGCGCAAAAACTATGTGGACATGCATGAGATATAGAGTTGTTTAGGAGAGTATTTCCTCCTAAAAAAACATGATGAGTGTGACACATAATGAACCATAAGGAATGGGAAAGAAAGGTAAAATCAGGCATGAACGCTCTAACGTGCAATACAATCAAATGTCTCTACAACCCTGAGGTTCATCTTCTTTGGAGAGTGCAGAAACAGAACAGTTTTGTGAGTCATTGTCCAGCATCCCAATGCCTATAACCGTGACTTTGCAATTTCTTCTTTCTCTGTCTTCTTTTTCATCTCCTAGTCATGCCTGCCACATGACCATGGAAACGTCTGCAGATAGCTCTTTGGTTGTAAACGTAGGTGAGCACCGCCTCATAGAGTTGGACACAACTGGCTTTTGAGCAAGGGAGATATTTACCTTATGTTAGGTAAGGCTATGCTACCTAAAGGTGCAATTCCAGTGATGCACTGAAGCAGGTCCTGTCTGGGAGAACCCCAGACTATGCCCACCTAGCCAGCCATGCCCAACTCCATACACCATTGCGTTGGCCATGCCAACATATTTGGCCCCACCCACAGATTTGGCCCCACCTACAGAGGTGGTAGTAAAAAAAATTGGAGTGCATCACTGTGCAATTCTATATATTTTTTGCAATAAACTGCGCAATGTTACTCTTGAGTAGACATTTATAAGATTCTTCCTGAACTTAAACATGGGCATACAAATCAGACTCTAGTGACCAGTCATATCTCCAAGTGATACCAAGTGTTGGAAAGAGATTTAATCTGAGTAATAATGTAAAGCTATGTAAGACTTGACCACGGAAACGTCTGCAGAAGGAAACAGCGCTGGCTTTTCGGTTTTGAAACAGAGATGAGCACTGAACCCTAGAGTCGGATCCGACTGGCTTTCGAGCAAGGGGAACCTTTACCTATGAAAGACTCTTGCCTTCTGGTAAAAAGCAGCGCAGCATGGAACAAAAAGAACTTGGCAGCTCAAAAGTGGTACTGTATGTAGTGTTTGGGAGAAACTCCAGAAAATGACTGTTTCATGGTGAACTTGGATTAACTGAATGGAGGTGTTAAGAACATAAAGTGACCCAGTCAATAACCCAGTACTGGATTTCCCACGTCTTCTTTTTTGCAAGGTTCCTACATCTGTAACAGAAAGGCAAGATTTCAACTAGTTCCCCCACTCCCACCCCCCAGCACAAAGAAGGAAAAGAACGCAGAAAATTTCAATGTTTAAATTTCTGGACCTCATACTGCTGGCACAACCACCGGGACTGGATCATATGATTTCCCAGAAACAAACTTCCCAATTTAGGCAAAAGGATTTCATACATTTCCATTGACCCGTTTCTCTGTACAAAGTGAAACAAGGATTTCAGAACTCTCTCTCTTTAGTGTATGGGACCAAAGACAACAGAACAGCCGAAGGGTTGGCTTAACACAGGTTTATTGCATGATGATCCGGTGGAGCATGAGGTAATGGCGGCGATACATCTCAATATATACAGTAGCCCTATACATTTGAATCTTGTAACACGGTAGCTCATTGGCCGCTACCGGCGTGGCCTCGCCCAGGCACGCCTCTTTTCCTGCTGCTGAATGCGGGGAAGGTTTTCCCGCGGCTGTCCGTGATTGAGCAATGTGAACCATGTGAGACTGAACGCTCGCAGCTGCCCTCTATGGGCTGCCTGCTCGCGTTCCTTTACAGCTGAGATACCTTGTATTTGGAGTGGTTACATTCTTGCCTTTACAGTACAATGAACATGCAATCATACATACATACATAACATCCCTCCCCCCTAGGACGGGACGAAGTCCCGCAACCATTGTGGCTTGCCGCACGTGCGCTTGGGGCGTGCTTGCGCCTGACCTAGTGCTGGAGAGCCTGTGATCTCTGACTCCGCGGGTACTTGTCCTGCAACGGGAAACGGGGATTCGTTAGTGGCTCTGTGGGGGGTCCGTGCCTGCCTTGTCCCCGGGGATGGGAATGGAATGAACAGTTGGGAGGTAAACCCCTGCCTGTTGCTCTCGGACCCGGGGGACCCTCCTATTGTGAACCGCGGAACCGATGAGGTCGCCCTTGTGGTTCTGCTACCTTCTGTTCCCCGCTCGGGGGACCTTGAGACTGTGGTGGGCGGACTCGCTGTTGCCTCCTGTCTTGGGGGTGTCGGCCTCCGGGAAATTGGCGCTATGTTGCATTCTAACTCACAGGGGCTACTGGGACTGGAAGTACCAGGGGCTGAACTGAAACCCCTCTTTTCGCTAGGACGGGTGGGGGACCACTCCGCTAACTCCCCCTGGTACTGTAAATCAACGTCTAAACTTCTAGGGGCATCTGTGTTTCGGGGAAACTTCCGAGGGGTATGTGTGAGGTCGGGGCTCTTCCTTTCTGCCGCGAAGTCCCGCAAAAGATCTCTGAGGATCGATTCCCTTTCCTCCCCCCTTGGTGGGGACCCATGTCCCCCTTTCCCTCCCCCTTGGGCTAAACGGGTGGGGGAGTACCCTAACGCTGATTCGTGGCTTTTTCCGTCTTCGTCCTGTTCTCCGGGGACCCTGCGCCTGAGTTGGTCTACGTGTCGCCTCCACAGGAGGCCTGTACTGGTCTCCACGCGGTATGAGACGGGGCCGGTTTGTTCTATTACGGTGCCCGGCACCCAGGCTGGCCCCGCGTCGGCGTAGTTCCTGCAATGCACCGGGGCGCCTACGCTGAAACTCTTTGCGGGTTCCACCCCTATGTTCCGCCCCGTGTCCTCTACTCTCGTGGGGTCTAGCTTGGAGATTACCGTGGCCAGCTTCCTGCGCATTAACAGCTCCGCGGGGGAGTACCCTGACGCCAATGGGGTGACCCTGTACCTTAGCAGGAATTGGCACAATTTCAGGTCGAGGTCTCCGGGGCCCATGCGCCGCAGCGCTTCTTTTGTGGTGCGCACGAGGCGCTCTACTTGGCCGTTGGTGGCCGGGTGAAAGGGGGCGGAGGTGACGTGCCGAATGGCGTTGCGATCCATGAATGCCCCGAACTCGGCGGACGTGAAACAGCTAGCGTTATCGCTGACGAGGGTGTCGGGTAAACCGAACGTGGAAAAGACCCTCCGTAACTGTTTAATTGTAGTGGCCGAGGAGGTGCTCGAGACTGGAATGACCTCCAACCACTTGGAGAACGCGTCCACCACAAGGAGGAAAAGCGTTCCCCTGAACAGGCCAGCAAAGTCTACGTGTACCCGGGACCAGGGCCCCCTTGCTGCGTCCCACTCCCTATGTGGCAAGCGAGCCTCTTCTGGCCTAGAGCTTTGGCACGCTTCGCAAGTGCCGACCATGTGTTCGATGTCGGCGTCTAGCTGGGGCCACCAAAAATAACTACGGGCTAGTGCCTTAGAGCGGACGATCCCCGGGTGGCTGACGTGCAGCAGTTTAAGCACCCTCGGCCGGAGCGACGTGGGGATCACTACCCGCTGTCCCCACAAAAGGCAACCCCTCTCTAGGGACAACTCTAGTTTCTTTTTGAAAAATGTGTCGAATTCCGCTGCTGGGGAAGACACGGGCCACCCTTTCTGTACCCAGGAGCAGACTGTAGCTAGCGTTTTGTCCTTGCCGGTCGCTTTGGCGATGTCGGCCGGTACTACTGGAGGGGAGTCTAGGACCTCTATCATTAAGACCTGGTGGTCCCCCTCTTCCTCGCCCACGTGGCAGCAATCCTGGGGAATGGGGGACCTCGACAGGGCGTCCGCATGGCTGATTTCCTTTCCGGGCCGGTATACCAACGCGTGCTGATACGCGTTGAGAAAAATGGCCCACCTGAGCATCCTCGGGGACAGGATTTGGGGTGTGGGCTTATCTGCGGTGAAAATGCCTAGCAAGGGCTTGTGGTCAGTCACTATGGTGAAGGGGCGGCCGTACACAAAATCATGAAATTTCTTGGTCCCCGCAATTATCGCTAGTGCTTCCCTGTCTGTCTGGGCATAGTTTCTCTCTGCTTGGGACAAGGACCTAGAGTAGAACGCTATCGGGGCCTCCCTCCCGTTCTCCAGTACGTGGCATAACACCGCCCCCACCCCCACTGGGGATGCATCGCATATCAGGACCACTGGGCGTTTGGGATTGAAGTGGGTCAGTACCGCATCTGATGCCAGGAGTCGCTTCAGGTCATTGAAAGCCGTCTCCTGGTCGTCGCCCCACTTCCATGCCCCGTCCTTTTTTAACAATTTGTGTAGCGGTTCCGCCACTGCTGCCTTCCGCGGGAGGAAGGAGTGGTAAAAGTTGAGCAGTCCAAGGAACGACTGCAACTCGGGCTTGGAGGTGGGGCGGGGGGCCTTCTTGATGGCGGCCACCTTGGATTGGGATGGCCTTATTCCCTCGGGAGTAACACGGAACCCTAGGAACTCAGCCTCAGTTGCGAAGAAAACACATTTGTCTTTCCGCAACCGCAACCCCGCTTTTTCGAATATTGCCAGGACCTTTCCCAACCTTATTGCTAATTCGGCCCGGCTCCCCCCTGTAATCAATACGTCATCAAAGTAGGGTAACACCCCCTCTAACCCCTTCAGGAGGCGTTCCACGAGTGACTGGAAGATCCCGGGCGCCGAATTCACGCCGAATTGGAGGCGCGATACCTGGAACGCCCCTTTGTGGGTGACTATGGTCTGCGCAGCAGCTGCGGCGGGGGTCACCGGGAGTTGCTGGTAGGCTTGGGCCAGGTCGAGTTTAGCGAAACACCTCCCCCCGTGTAACCTGGCCAACAAGTGGCTGACTACCGGCACCGGATACGCATTCGGGCGGATCGCCTTATTGATGGTGCACTTGTAATCAGCGCATATGCGGACCTCCCCGTTGGCCTTGAGCGCTGTTACAATTGGAGTTTCCCACTCCGCAGAATCAACAGGGACAAGAATCCCCTGGCCCACCAATTTGTCCAACTCCGCCTCTATTTTGTCCTTTAGTGCGAAGGGCACTCTGCGCGGTTTAAGTCTGATTGGACGTACTCCAGGGTCCAGGTCGAAAGTCACTGGGGGGCCCTTGAATTTTCCGAGCCCCTTTTTGAAAACCTCGGGGTGCGCGTCGCACACGCTCTGTATTGGATCAGTCCCGGCGGCGTGTACTCCCACGGCGTGCACCCCCCCAATGAACAACCCCAGGGGCTGGAACCATTGAGTCCCGAGGAGGCTGCATTTACCTCCCTTGAGGACGACTAGGGGAAGCGTTGCGGTGTGCTTTTTAAACTGGACCTGGAACTTCCCAACCCCCAACACTGGGATGCGGTTCCCTTGCACGTCCTTCAGTGTGGCCCTCAACGCTTTGAGCTTGGGCCGCACGCGGGGGGCGATTTTCATGAACTCTCCCTGGGAAATGATAGAGTATGAGGAACCCGAGTCCACCTCCATCCTAACAGGGGCCCCTTGGATTACTACCTCAACGAAGTAACGGGGGTGCTCCGTGGAAACGCTGCAAACCGGGGCGTCGTCCTCGCTGTCGTCGGAGATGCGCCCTACTCCGTCCCGGGTCCTCGTGGTCCGGGTGCCGTCCTTTGGCCTCGTGGTGCGGTCCTGCCTCGCCGAGCGGTCCGGGGAACTCCTCTTGGCCTCGCGCCGTTTCCGGCAGACCTTGGCGATGTGCCCGCGCCGGCCGCAGTTGTGGCACTCGGCCTTGCGGAATGAACATTTGGCGCGGGCGTGGGCGGCGCCGCAGCCGTCGCAGCGCCGGCCCTCTCTGTGGACCCGCCGGACGTCCTCATCGTCGCCGCTCTCCGTGGACGAGTTCGAAACTCGCCGGGCCGTGCGCACCGAGCTCTCTGCCTTGGCGGGTTTCGGACGCCAGTCCTGAAGCTCTTGCACCCCGGCAGTTGTGGCCTCCGCGGCCTGTGCCGTGTCGAGGACTTGTTGCCACGTGGGAGGCGGCTCCTTTTTCATCAGCGCGCGCTGAGTCTCGGTATCCCTCAGACCGCAGAGCAGGCAGTCCCGGAGGGTGACTTCTGGGGTCTCCCACTTGCATGGGCCGGCGGCCAGCCGCAGGGCCGCGGCGAACTCAGCGACCGATTCCCCGGGCGCCTGGACTCGCCTCCAGAACGCGCTCCGAGCGGGGAACATGGCTATCGCGGGCCGGAGGTGGGTGCGCAGCGCCGCCAGGAGCTCTGTGGCCTTTGAAGTCGCTCACCCTCCTCGGCGCGATCAGGTCCACCAAGGTCCTCTTGGTCTCGTGTCCGAGCATGCGGACGAAGATGGCCCTCTTCTTGGCCTCGTCTGAGACTTCGAGCTCCACTAGCGCTCTATTGAAATCTATCTCAAACAGCTCCAAGTCTCCCGGCTTCCTGATCTCGTAGCCGGCGCATGTCTTGGTCCCGTGGGCAGCCATAATCCTACCTTCGTCGCCAATTTAGTGTATGGGACCAAAGACAACAGAACAGCCGAAGGGTTGGCTTAACACAGGTTTATTGCATGATGATCCGGTGGAGCATGAGGTAATGGCGGCGATACATCTCAATATATACAGTAGCCCTATACATTTGAATCTTGTAACACGGTAGCTCATTGGCCGCTACCGGCGTGGCCTCGCCCAGGCACGCCTCTTTTCCTGCTGCTGAATGCGGGAAAGGTTTTCCCGCGGCTGTCCGTGATTGAGCAATGTGAACCATGTGAGACTGAACGCTCGCAGCTGCCCTCTATGGGCTGCCTGCTCGCGTTCCTTTACAGCTGAGATACCTTGTATTTGGAGTGGTTACATTCTTGCCTTTACAGTACAATGAACATGCAATCATACATACATACATAACACTCTCTCTCTCAAAATACAAGTCCCAAAATATTATGATGAAAAATCAAATGAAAGTCAGAACTAATTGCATTTTGCTCTCTTTTATGGGATTTTTAATGATTAATGTTATTTTGGTTAAATCTAACACATTCCTGCCATCCTCTGCTGAGATGTCTCTTTCTCATTTCCTAACCAAATTGCCTGTACAAGAGGTGGGACTGAATAAAATCTTCCTTCACAGATCACAAGATTTAGGCAAGCTCATATGGAGAGTTATAGCCAGTCCTTCATTCTAGATCCAAGCCATATAGGACTTTATGTCATCAGCAGCTCTTTGACTTATGCCCAGAAATGGAATTTCCATGTTAACAACTGTGGCAAAATGTGTGGTTGCATCAACACGTTCTGATATTGTGTTCCAAAATAAGAGCTTCCACAAGGGATAAGGGGTGCTATTATTATTATTATTATTTGCCCTTTCCCCTTTGGCACAAAATCTGTACTTCTTACAGAAACTGTTACTTGATATGCAAGAAAGTCTTTGATTCTAGCTACTTGGGGCAATTTTGTGTCAGGACTGCAGTACAGATTGGAGAATGAAAGGACACTAGTAACCCACCCCCATTTGCATGATACTGTTCTAGTACTGAATATACTCCATCGTCAACAGTGGCTGCCATTTAAAAAGCCACAGGTGTAAGATCTACCACATTTCAAATGATACATAGTTCAGCTTTTTGTTCTATATTTTCAGACCTATCAAGTTCAGCATTCAGTTCACACAGTGGCATACCTGTCAAGTATCCCGAATTGGTTGGGATTTCCCATATTTCAGCGCTCATTTTTCCAATTTCCTGCCACCATCTGCCGCCATCCCGTAATTTGACCAGCAGGGGAAAGTAGTTACTGCACATGGGTTCTGCGCAGGACCCTTCTGCCGGGCCCCATACCCATTGGCACAGCCAGGTCTTAAGCGCCCTCCCAAAGGGGAGTAGCTCCATCTGGATGCGCAATTCAGGTTTTAAGAGGTTCCACAGGGCCGGGGCAGACACTGAAAAGGCTCTTCTCCTGGTCCCAGTCAGGTGTGCTTCTCTTGGGGGAGGGACCACCACTGAGCCTCTCCGTCTGCCCTCATAGGACGGGTGGAATACCTTGGGGTGATGTGGTCCCTTAAGTACCCTGGTCCACTGCCATGAAGGGCTTTAAAGGTCAAAACCAGCACCTTGAATTGCACCCGGAGGCACACTGGTAACCAGTGCAGCTCCCGGAGCAGTGGTGAAGCATGAGCATAGTGCCTACATCCCATCACTACCTGGGCAGCCACATTCTGGACCAGCTGCAGCCTCCGAATGGTCGTCAAGGGCAGCCCCATATACAGTGCATAAAATAATCCAATCTGGAGGTGACCAGAGTGAAGATTCCCCGTGCCCGGTTGGGCATCAGTGGCTTCTGGCAGAGGTTAAACCAGTGAGCAAACTCCTGGCCTCTGGCCCTTGTCAGGGCGTAAGGGGGGTGAATTAATGATAGGGATTAATTCGGCCGCTTGTAGCCTGACCGACGATTCTGCCGAGCAAGCATCTCGCAGACCTCAGTTACCTATCAGAGTAATCACTCATCCTCTGGCCAAGGTAATCCCCGGTGTAAATATCAGCCATATTTACCCTTGCTTAAACCCTAAACAATGGTCTTCCTTGCCCCGTGTTTGTCCAAGTTAATTAACTTCCCTTTGAGAGGTTCCCCATTAACCCGGGTACGTGGGTGAGGTAATTTTCCTGTCCGATGACAGTTCCGCCACCGTTGCGCTTTTTCCCCTATAAATGATGTTGCCTTTTTCCAATAAAGTACTGATCTGATCTCGCTCCACTTGCCTCGTGTCGTCACTTGATCAGTCTCCTCCGGGACCTTAAGGCCACCCCAGTGGCCCCGATTCCTACATCTGGTGACCCCGACGTGATTTACTCGTGAGTAAAGCGACCCAGGAGAGGTCTACTCACGAGTAGCGAACCACGCGGTCCGGTTCCACGCTTGAACCGCGACCCGTCCGCCCGGAGGACAGCGCGGCGCTCTGGCCGGCAGCCAGTCGGTCAGAAGGACGGCCAGCGGCGAGGCATTCCAAGAGAGGCATTCCTGCACCTTGCTCCCGGCTTTCGGGGAGACTTGCGCCAAAGGGAAAAACGCGTTCCGCTCAGGGCAGCTGTGAGCCCCTGACAGCGCAGAGGCCGCTGAGGGCCCGTGGCAGGAGGCCACGCTCCGAGCTCCACCCAGACGATCGTCGCCGAAACCAGTTACCTTGCCCCCAGACGCGTCAACCCGTCCCGAGGAGGAAACTTCAGAGGACCACTCGCAGGTAATATGGGGACTTGTTCTCAGGGACAGAGTCCGTCCGCTAGCCAAAAAACCCGTGAGGAAGAGTTTAGAATCCTGGCCAGGGTATTTAAGTTACGCTTTCACAGCAGGGAACTAGCGAGACTTTTGGCGTACCTTAGGGAACACTGCCTGCTTTACCCAGAAGTAGGTACGTTAACCCTACAGCTCTGGGATCGGATAGGAGACTGCATTCAGCAACCCCCGAAGGCCCCAGGAGGGATAGTTAGCACATGGAGGAAGTGTAGGAAACTCTTAGCTGAGATCGAACCAGTCCGGATAGAAGCGGAAGAACCCCCGTTAGATAAGTCATCAGTTCAGCCAGTCGAGCCGACTGCGCCCACCGCACTCTATCCGACATTCAAGTACCAGCAGAGTAGCGCAGGGAGCCTTCCCGCGGTGACAGCTGCAGACGTCACCGAGGGAATGCAGGGCATGAGAAGCGCAGGCGCTCCTCTGACAGCTTCGGGTTCCTGAGTTACCAAGAGTCCCCTTCAGCGCACAATTGAAGAGGAGATTAGGAAGGGGGAATTGCCAGCAGAAGAGCTAGCTGAGCTCAGACAGATATGTCCAATCCGCATGGAAATGGACGCGCTCACGGGCGCACAGCAGATTGTTCATTCCCCAGTCCCGTATAAGCTGCTCATGGCTATGCGGAAGGCAATTGCAGAAACAGGGCTCCAAAGTCGTTTTACTAGGGGCACGCTTCAGCAGGTGTGCGAAACCACCATGTGGATTCCCCATGATTGGAAAGCCGTCATGAGGATGATGCTGACCCCTAGCCAGTACATGATCTGGGACAGCGAGTTCCGCCTAGAGGCGCAAACTCGGGCTGCCAGGATGGGAGGCGCGGTGCTTCCAGAGCAGCTGTATGGCTCGGGTAATTTCGAGTCAATCAATGCTCAGATCAACCTGCCTCTCGCCACTCTCGAGATGTCAGCCGAGGCAGCCTTTAGGGCTTACTTTAAGATCCCAGCCACTGGCAAAGCGGCTAAAAATTACACCTCCATTAAGCAGGGAGCCCAGGAACCCTACATGGACTTCATCAATCGCCTGGAAGAAGCCATTAGCAGGCAGATTGATAATGAGCAAGCCCAGGAAGAGCTCATGATTAAGTTAGCCAAGGACAATGCCAACTTGGACTGCCGTAGAATCTTGCAGTCCCTAGGCAATCGTCCTGACTTGACCCTATCGGACATGATTAGAGCTTGCGCCGACGTTGGCACAGAATCCTATAAGATGGGTCTGCTAGCGGCAGCGGTGCAAGGAGGGAAAAGACCTAATGGTAAGAGCAAAGGGGCATGCCACAATTGTGGCAAGATCGGTCACTTCGCTAGGGAGTGCCGATCCAAGGGAGGCGGGCAAAAGTCCGGCCGTCCCAAGGCTCCGAACACCCTCTGTCCGAAGTGCAAGAAAGGCTATCATTGGGCCAGGTATTGCCAGAATTCGGGAAACCGGAACACGGGCATGTCTCTGGCCCCAGTCCAAACAGAGGCGTCCTTCACCCAGAACTCCCCAGAGCCAGAGTAGAGTCCAACCCCATCCCAGACACTGCGAGGGCGCAGGCCAGCCCCAGGGGCAGCGCGGGACTAGAATTGACTTGCCAGGCGGACGTCACATGCGACCTGCCAGGCACAGTCTATCTGGTCGATTCCCAGTACATGGGACCCCTGCCCAGAGGCTTTATAGGTTTAGTTTTGCCCCATAGTGTAGCTGGTGCACGCGGAATTTTTATAATTCCAGGAGTCATTGACTCCAATTTTTCGGGCGTTCTCCAAGTTCAGCTTTGGACACACCTGCCCCAAACCATCCCTAAAGGAGACACCTTAGCGCAACTGATCATGGTTCCTTGTCGCTCGCCAGCAGAGAGCCAGGGAGGGCTCAGTGACAGCTTCGAGTCCCGGTCAGAGGACCGCTCGAGCGCCAGTGAGGCAGCGCAAGGATACCAGGTCTTAGCGACAGTGGAGACCAACATTGAGTGGAAACAGCGCCCGGTTATTGAGGTATTTCTGAATAATCGATCATTCTCAGGCCTGTTAGATACCGGAGCAGATGTCAGCGTGATAAGCAGAAGCCAGTGGCCAAGGGAGTGGGCCATTGAGCCGGTCTCCGATGTGTGGGGGGTAGGCGGTGTTCAGGAAGCATTTAGGAGCCGAGAGTGGGTAGAAGTCACAATCCCAAGGGCTGAGGGCACGGCGGTAATTCGACCGCACATTCTTGACGTGCACATCAACCTTTGGGGGCGAGACATTCTGCAGCAGTACGGTGCTACTCTTACCTTTGGGTAATGGCGTTGCCACTTAAATGGCTCACCGATACTCCGGTCTGGGTAGAGCAATGGCCGGTAGTAGGGGAGAAATTGGTTGCTCTCAAGCAGCTAGTCAAGGAACAGCTAGACGCAGGACACATAGAACAGTCCACGAGTCCTTGGAATTCACCAATTTTTGTTATTAAGAAGAAGTCGGGGAAGTGGCGACTCCTCCACGATCTCAGAGAGATCAATAAATGCATACAGCCAATGGATCTGCTCCAATGCGGCATCCCGAATCCGAACATGATTCCCGAGGGGTGGGAGATCCTAGTCGTAGATCTCAAGGATTGCTTTTATACAATCCCCTTAGACCCCAGGGACCGGGAGAGGTTTGCCTTTACGGTGCCGGTCGTGAACCACAGAGAGCCTACGCAGCGTTACGCGTGGAAATTTTTGCCACAGGGCATGCTCAATTCGCCCACTTTGTGCCAAATTTACGTTCACGACGCACTGGCAAAGTTTCGAAACCTCTACCCACAAGCCTTAGTTTGTCACTTTATGGATGATATTTTGGTAGCGTTGCCAAAGCTTGGCAGCGAAGTGTTTTCAGACCTCCAGGCCAGCCTGGGGGACAAAGGGTTACTCATTGCCCCGGAGAAAGTGCAGAGAACCGAGCCCTTCTCATACTTGGGCCATCGGCTTCTCCGCTCTTTCGCAGCACCAGTTTTGCCTCAGATTAATTTACAGGACTCAGTCACCTTGGTAGAACTACAGCAGGTTTTAGGGAACATTAATTGGGCCAGACCGTATTTTCGATTGGATACGGATCTTCTGAAACCGCTCTTCTCGCTGCTAACGCTAGGTAAGCAGCCAGCAGACCGGATAAAAATTTCTCGAGATGCGCGCTTGGCGCTCGAGAAAGTTAACCAAGCTCTCAGCCAAAGATGGGTAGATAGGATCGCCCAGGGGCCCTATGCCCCAATCCTGAATCTGTACATCGTGCGATCGGGATCCATGTTCACTGGGGCGCTAGGAGTAGACTCAGAGAAGGGAGCGAAAATTGTGGAGTGGGTGTACTTGTCTAACACCTCATCTCGGAACATTGTTCCGCCCCAAGAACTGGTCTCCGCGGTGATCTACCGCGGCAGGCTGAGAGCTAGGGACATTTCTGGGCACGATTTAGCCAGGATCGTAGTCCCGTTCACCAAGGAACAAATTCAGCAGTTGATGCAGCTAGGTGACTCGCTTCCGATAGCTTTGGAAGGGTTCACTGGAAGCTTGGCATACCACTTGCCTAAAGACCCCAGACTTGTCTCGCTTCAAACAGGAACGGTCAGCTTGTTCGAATTGCTCTCGCTGGTCCCACTTCAGGGGGCCAGAACAGTTTTTTCTGATGGCGGACGCACTTATGGTGTCCTGACCTGGCAGGAGGGCGAAGCTTGGCACACGCTGCTAACTCTACCACAGAAGTCCGCACAGCGGGCGGAGTTGGCAGCCGTGAATCTTGCTTTGCGCACCTTCGCCAAGGAACGTTTAAATATCATAACCGACAGCCTGTATGTTAGGAATTTGCTTCACAGTCTACCGGGAGCTTACATCACTCCCGCGATAGACAAGAATCTGCTTAGCCTGTTTCTCACTGCTCAATTTCATTTGCGAAACCGCACGGAGCCGCTCTATATTGCCCACATCCGCAGTCATCAAGACCTACTGGGTCCGATTTCCGCGGGCAACAGCAGAGCGGACGTGGCGGCAAAGGAAATTCAGCAACGTTCAGTTTTGGGAGTTTTCACTACTCCAATTCAAAGTCATGCCTTTTTTCACCAAAACGCCAAGACACTCGCCAGACAGTTCAATTTGCCACTTTCTCAAGCCCAGGGTATAGTACGCTCTTGCCAGCATTGCGCAGGGGCGCCGGGGGGCCCCTCGTGGGGGGTTAACCCGCGGGGGACAGAGGCCAATCAGGTGTGGCAAATGGACGTCACGCATGTGCCGCAGTTTGGCAGATGGCAGTACATGCACGTCTGCATAGACACTTTTTCCCAGTTCGTTTGGGCGACGGCGCAGAAGGGGGAGACTGCCTCCCATGTGGAGCAGCATCTCCTGTCCTGCATTGCGGCAATGGGCAAGCCGCGGCACGTGAAAACGGACAACGCCCCATCCTACTGCTCTAGGCAGTTGGCCGCCTTCATGGCCACCTGGGACATCAAGCATACATTTGGTATTCCCTACAATCCGCAAGGGCAGGCGATTGTAGAACGGGTCAATCGGATGCTAAAGTCCTATATTGACAAACAAACAGAAAGGGGGAGCCACCAGCCCTCCCCAATTCACAGGGACAAGCACAGTTTTGTCTGAATAAGGTATTGTTCACATACAATCACCTCAATGTTTTTTCGGACTGTACGCCGCAGGAGAAGCACTTCCGCCGCTCGGAAGCTCTGCCGCGACCTATGGTCCGGTACCGAGTGCCACCGGACCCATCTTGGAGGGGCCCGGTGCCGCTCATAACCTGGGGGAGAGGGTATGCTGCAATTATGTCTCCAACAGGTGTCGTTTGGATTCCGGCCCGGTGCGTCAAGCCTCATTTGGAACCTCATGGCGTGGACCCAGACCGACCCGAGTCCGATCCCGGAGATGGAGGACCTCACTCTGACCGAGGAGACCCACCAGGAGAAGTGGCGGCTGCGGACCCAAGCGCAGAGGATCACCTGGGGGATGGTCAAGACCCTTTGCAGAGAGGCCGAGGACGCCCTCCAACACGAGGAGAAGGAGCCAACACCGGAGCACTTCGTTGCAGCAGTCTTTGCCCAGATTAATGCCAACTCTGTGATCTTCACCATCATCCTGGCCCTCGCCCTGCTTTTGGGGGGAGGCGTTCAGGCCGCTTCACTTCAGGCCAACGGCCTGCCGCCCGGTGAAGACCTTTCAGCACGGATGCACTACAACTTGTGGGCAAGGTTGGCGGGTCTCGTCAACCAGTCCGATTTTTGCCTGAAGCAGGACATTGGTTCTGCCTCGATCCTCAGCACCTGTCTCATCCCAGTGTGCCACACTCTCGACGCACGCGCCAGGGATGGTGACTGGCTGTTGAAGAAGATTTTCGGACCGCACCTCCCTGCGACTTTTGCAGCCTACGCTCGCTGGGGGGGATTGCGGCTCACCATGACTTTGCCGGCTGATGCAGCCACTCTTCACACCCCGCGAGTGGTGGCCAGCCCGAACTCTACTTGTGCGCAAATAATCGGCTGCGCCACAGGCGGCCGGACCCAGCGCAGCTGCCTCGATACCGGCAGCAGCAACTGGACTTGTGCAAACCCAGAGACAATTGGTTCGTTACCTGCCCATATCACCCTACCCTCAGGGTGGTTCTTCACATGTAATCAGTATACCTTCAACTATATTCCTGCAAATGTATTAGATTCCACATGTTGCCTCAGTCGGTTGACACTGTTGCTCCCCACTAGGGATATGGTTGCCCCAAGCACAAATGTTTCTAATGTTCCACATGTTTCAAATGTTCCAAATGTTTCAAATGTTTCTGCACCCATCAGGCGCACTCGCACCACCCAACTAGACAGCTCATGTGACAGCAGCTTTAGAGTTCTAAGCCCAGCCGAATACGTCTCACTATCAGTCAGTATAGTTGGCGTGCCAGGCTTAGCCGTCGGCAACGCACGGAGAATTGGTCGCTTGGCTTGCGGTTTGGCAAAAGCCATCAACCATACCTCCACAGCGATAGCGCTCCTCAATCAGGAGCAGGCGGAACTTCGCCATGCCATCCTCGATAATCGAGCGGCTATCGACTACCTCTTATTGTTGCACCATCTGGGTTGCGAATCCCTTCATGGTATGTGCTGCTTCAACCTTACTGACAACTCCCGGAAAATCCAAAGTCAGCTCACTGATCTCCACACCATAGTCCAGGGCATCACGGAGGGTTCCACATGGGGGGCTTGGTGGAGTTCATTGTGGAGCTGGATGTGGTCATGGATCCCCTGGGGGTGGCTTCAGACGGTACTCAAGGTGGTAGTGGGGGTGACTATACTAGGCATAGCGTTATGCTGCTTTGCGCAATGTATTCCCTCACTGATCTCGAAGTGCCGCCCCGAGAAGAAACCCCGTGACGTCATTCCCGATCAACAGCTGATGCTGCTTCTGCGCAGAGTCGCCAGTCAGGCTCTTAATATTAAAAAGTAAGGGGAGATGAAGATTCCCCGTGCCCGGTTGGGCATCAGTGGCTTCTGGCAGAGGTTAAACCAGTGAGCAAACTCCTGGCCTCTGGCCCTTGTCAGGGCGTAAGGGGGGTGAATTAATGATAGGGATTAATTCGGCCGCTTGTAGCCTGACTGACGATTCTGCCGAGCAAGCATCTCGCAGACCTCAGTTACCTATTAGAGTAATCACTCATCCTCTGGCCAAGGTAATCCCCGGTGTAAATATCAGCCATATTTACCCTTGCTTAAACCCTAAACAATGGTCTTCCTTGCCCCGTGTTTGTCCAAGTTATTTAACTTCCCTTTGAGAGGTTCCCCATTAACCCGGGTACGTGGGTGAGGTAATTTTCCTGTCCGATGACAGTTCTGCCACCGTTGCGCTTTTCCCCCTATAAATGATGTTGCCTTTTTCCAATAAAGTACTGATCTGATCTCGCTCCACTTGCCTCGTGTCGTCACTTGATCAGTCTCCTCCGGGACCTTAAGGCCACCCCAGTGGCCCCGATTCCTACACCAGAGCGTGAGTGACCGTGAGCAAAGAGTCCTGATCCAGGAGCGGGCGTAATTGGTAAATAACACGAAGTTATGCAAAGGCCCTCCTGGCCACGGCTGCCACCTGCTCTTTGAGCAGTAGATGTGAGTCGAGGAGGACCCCCAAGTTATGCACCGGATCTGTCTGGGGCAAAAATGCCCCATCCAGAACCAAAGATGGTAGCTCCTGGGAAAATGTGGGGCCCCAGACCCACAGCCACTCAGTCTTGCCAGGATTCAGCTGAAGCCCGTTGTCCCCCATCCAGACCTGTACAGCCTCCAGACACCTGGTTAAGAATTTGACCACATCACTCGGGTCCCCACAGGCCGCAATGTACAATTGAGTGTCATCAGCGTACTGATGGTACCTCACCCCATGGGAATGAATGATCTCACCCAGCGGTTTCATGTAGATGTTAAACAGCAGAGGTGAGAGTACCGAGCCCTGAGGCACCCCACACAATAGGGGCCTAGGGATGGACAACTCGCTCTCTAAAAACATCGACTGGGTCCGGCCTGTCAGAAATGAGGAAAACCAAAACAACACAGTGCCCTGGGCCCCCACTCCTTGGAGCTGGCCCAGAAGGATACCATGGTCGACGGTATCGAAAGCTGCTGAGAGGTCAAGAAGAGCAAGAACAGAGGGATTTCCTCTGTCTCGCCCCCCCCCCCCCACCAGATATCATCCATGAATGCGACCAATGCAGTCTCAGTACCATAACCGGGCCTGAATCCTGACTGAAACAGGTCCAGATAATACATATCATCCAGAACCCCCTGGAGCTGTTGAGCCACTGCTCTTTCCAACACCTTCCCCAAAAAGGGAAGGTTGGAGATTGGTCTCAAGTTTGAAATAACTGTGGGGTCGAGCAATGGCTTTTTCAGAAGGGGGCGCACCAACACATGTTGTCTGTGGGAAATGCACAAAGTTAACATGAGCACAACTCCTGGGCCTGCAATCAACATGCAGGAACATGCTGGTTTATAATACTGGAAGGCATAATTTTCATTACTAGAATCCACCCTCAGCTATGGTCTCCTTTAATTTTAAGCTGCACTAACCACTGAAACAATTAAGGGTGGTACGACTGCAAAAATTGCTTTCTGGAGATTTGCCACCTGCTGAAGTAGCTGTTTGCTTCCAATTTGTTGTGCTTATATATTTGTAAATAAAATAAATATGGCAAAGGCATCACACGTCTCTGATTGTCTTTCATCGAACGGAAACTCATAGCAGTTCCTAGGACAACACACCAGAGAAGAATGAAAATAATCAGGTTCTTTTATAACATTTTCCATGTTTTGCAGGGCATTTCATATTAGTAACTTCCTTCATTCTATTCTCAAATGTCAGTATTGTTAGTCATGCTCCACATGGCTTAGGACAGATTCTCATGTTCAAAAGCGATGATTAAGTCACACTGGACCTTCTGAGAGCCTAGGCAACCACAACCATGTGTAGCACTATTCTAGATATTACATCTGTAGTCCATATCCCAGGAAAGTTACTTTTAACTATTATTACTGGAATCTACAAAGGGACTACAGTGGCTCAAGTGGCTAAGACACTGACTGGGAGGCGGAAGGTCAGCAGTTTGATTCCAGAGTACTGCAGAACGGAAGAAGCTCCTGTCTTTGTCCCAGCTCCTGCCAACCTAGCAGTTTGAAAGCAAGACATTTCAAGTAGATAAATAGGGACCACCTCGGTGGGAAAGGTAACAGCATTCCGTGCGCTCCGGTGTCTAGTCATACCTGCCACATGACCATGGAAATATCTGCAGAAGCAGACAGCGCTGGCTCTTTGGCTTTGAAACAGAGATGAGCACTGAATGCTAGAGTCGGATATGACTGGCTTTCGAGCAAGGGAAACCTTTACCTTTACTTTACCTTTACAAAGGTAAAGTGTAAAAGCTTCTGAAGGTATAGTGTAAAAAAGTAACTTTTCTAATCTCTTTCAAGGAACCTAGAGTAGTATACAGGATTCTCCAACCAATGTAAGGTTAGACTGAAAAAGAGAGACCCCCAGAATCATCTATTCAACTTTATGGCTAAATATTGGTCTTCCTGGCTTAATCTAATACTCTAATTCAAGGGTGGGGAACATTCACATCTTCCAAATGTTTTGGATTACAACTGTCTCAAAGTCTTACCACTAGCTTGGCTAGCTAAAGCTTCTGGGAGTTGGAGACCAAAAGCATCTGGAAGGCAAAAAGTTAATTACCACTAAACCACTGTCTAACCACTAAACACAGTATCTACATGGATGCAGTTCAGTATTTCCTGTTCTACCACTAACAGGCCATGTGGTATATTTCACAGAGAGATGTGTTACACGTAAAATGGCTTCAGTTGACATACCAAATGAAAGAACCCATGTGGGGAAAATAAAATAAAACCATAGAATTACTATTTGATCTGACACACTTTAGTGTATGGGACCAAAGACAACAGGACAACCGAAGGGTTGGTTTAACACAGGTTTATTGCATGGTGTTCCGGTGAAGCATGAGGTAATGGCGGTGATACATCTCAATATATACAGTAGCCCTCTACATTTGAATCTTGTAGCACGGTAGCTCATTGGCTGCTACCGGCGTGGCCTCGCCTAGGCACGCCTCTTTTCCTGCTGCTGAATGCAGATCTTTCTTCTGCTGCTGAATGCGGGGAAGGTTTTCCCGCGGCTGTCCGTGATTGAGCAATGTGAACCATGTGAGACTGAACGCTCGCAGCTGCCCTCTATGGGCTGTCTGCTCGCGTTCCTTTACAGCTGAGATCGTTTGTATCTGGAGTGGTTACCTTCTTGCCTTTACAGTACAATGAAGATGCACACATACATACATAACATCCCTCCCCCCTAGGATGGGACGAAGTCCCGCAACCATTGTGGCTTGCCGCACGTGCGCTTGGGGCGTGCCTGCGTCTGACCTAGTACTGGAGAGCCTGTGATCCCTGACTCCGCGGGTGCTTGTCCTGCAACGGGAAACGGGGATTCGTTAGTGGCTCTGTGGGGCGTCCGTGCCTGCCTTGCCCCCGGGGATGGGAATGGAATGAACAGTTGGGAGGTGAACCCCTGCCTGTTGCTCTCGGACCCCGGGGACCCTCCTATTGTGAACCGCGGAACCGATGAGGTCGCCCTTGTGGTTCTGCTACCTTCTGATCCCCGCTCGGGGGACCTTGAGACTGTGGTGGGCGGACTCGCTGCTGCCTCCCGTCTTGGGGGTGTCGGTCTCCGGGAAATTGGCGCTATATTGCATTCTAACTCACAGGGGCTACTGGGACTGGGAGTACCAGGGGCTGAACTGAAACCCCTCTTTTCGCTAGGACAGGTGGGGGACCACTCCGCTAACTCCCCCTGGTACTGTAAATCAACGTCTAAACTTCCATGGGCATCTGTGTTTCGGGGAAACTTCCAAGGGGTATGTGTGTGGTCGGGGCTCTTCCTTTCCGCCGCGGACTCCCGCAAAAGATCTCTGTGGATCGATTCCCTTTCCTCCCCCCTTGGTGGGGACCCATGTTCCCCTTTTCCTCCCCCTTGGGCTAAACGGGTGGGGGAGTACCCTAACGCTGATTCGATGCTATTTTCGTCTCCGTCCTGCTCTCCGGGGACCCTGCGCCTGAGTTGGTCCACGTGTCGCCTCCACAGGAAGCCTGTACTGGTCTCCACGCGGTATGAGACGGGGCCGGTTCGTGGTATTACGGTGCCCGGCACCCAGGCTGGCCCCGCGTTGGCGTAGTTCCTGCAGTGCACCGGGGCGCCTACGCTGAAACTCTTTGTGGGTTCCACCCCTATGTTCCACCCTTTGTCCTCTACTCTCGTGGGGTCTAGCTTGGAGATTCCCGTGGCCAGCTTCCTGCGCATCAACAGCTCTGCGGGGGAGTACCCTGACGCCAATGGGGTGACCCTGTACCTTAGCAGGAATTGGCACAATTTCAGGTCGAGGTCTCCGGGGCCCATGCGCAGCAGCGCGTCTTTCGTGGTGCGCACGAGGCGCTCTACTTGGCCGTTGGTGGCCGGGTGAAAGGGGGCGGAGGTGATGTGCCGAATGGCGTTGTGCTCCATGAAAGCCCCGAACTCGGCGGACGTGAAACAGCTAGCGTTGTCGCTGACGAGGGTGTCGGGTAAACCGAACGTGGAAAAAACCCTCCGTAACTGCTTAATTGTTGTGGCCGAGGAGGTGCTCGAGACTGGAATTACCTCCAACCACTTGGAGAACGCGTCCACTACAAGGAGGAAGAGCGTTCCCCTGAACGGGCCAGCAAAATCTACGTGTACCCGGGACCAGGGCCCCCTTGCTGCGTCCCACTCCCTATGTGGCGAGCGGGCCTCTTCTGGCCTGGAGCTTTGGCACGCTTCGCAAGTGCCGACCATGTGTTCGATGTCGGCGTCTAGCTGGGGCCACCAAAAGTAACTGCGGGCCAGTGCCTTAGAGCGGACGATCCCCGGGTGGCTGACGTGCAGCAGTTTAAGCACCCTCGGCCGGAGAGACGTGGGGATCACTACCCGCTGTCCCCACAAAAGGCAACCCCTCTCTAGGGACAACTCTAGTTTCTTTTTGAAAAATGTGTCGAATTCCGCTGCTGGGGAAGACACAGGCCACCCTTTCTGTACCCAGGAGCAAACTGTGGCCAGCGTTTTGTCCTTGCCGGTCGCTTTGGCGATGTCGGCCGGTACTACTGGAGGGGAATCTAGGACCTCTATCATTAAGACCTGGTGGTCCCTCTCTACCTCGCCCACGTGGCAGCAATCCCGGGGAATGGGGGACCTCGACAGGGCATCCGCATGGCTGATCTCCTTCCCGGGCCGGTATACCAACGCGTGCTGATACGCGTTGAGAAAAATGGCCCACCTGAGCATTCTCGGGGACAGGATTTGGGGTGTGGGCTTATCTGCGGTGAAAATGCCTAGCAAGGGCTTATGGTCAGTCACTATGGTGAAGGGGCGGCCGTACACAAAATCATGAAATTTCTTAGTCCCCGCAATTATCGCTAGTGCTTCCCTGTCTGTCTGGGCATAGTTTCTCTCCGCTTGGGACAAGGACCTAGAGTAGAACGCTATCGGGGCCTCCCTCCCGTTCTCCAGTACGTGGCATAACACCGCCCCCACCCCCACCGGGGATGCATCGCATATCAGGACCACTGGGCGTTTGGGATTGAAGTGGGTCAGTACCGCATCTGATGCCAGGAGTCGCTTCAGGTCATTGAAAGCCCTCTCCTGGTCGTCGCCCCACTTCCATGCCTCGTCCTTTTTTAACAATTTGTGTAGCGGTTCCGCTACTGCTGCCTTCCGCGGAAGGAAGGAGTGGTAAAAGTTGAGCAGTCCAAGGAACGACTGCAACTCGGGCTTGGAGGTGGGGCGAGGGACCTTCTTGATGGCGGCCACCTTGGATTGGGATGGCCTGATTCCCTCGGGAGTAACACGGAACCCTAGGAACTCAACCTCAGTTGCGAAGAAAATGCATTTGTCTTTCCGCAACCGCAACCCCGCTTTTTCGAATATTGTCAGGACCTTTCCCAACCTCCTTGCTAATTCGGCCCGGCTCCCCCCTGTAATCAATACGTCATCAAAGTAGGGTAACACCCCCTCTAACCCCTTCAGGAGGCGTTCCACGAGTGACTGGAAGATCCCGGGCGCCGAATTCACGCCGAATTGGAGGCGCGATACCTGGAACGCCCCTTTGTGGGTGACTATGGTCTGTGCGGCAGCTGCGGCGGGGGTCACCGGGAGTTGCTGGTAGGCTTGGGCCAGGTCGAGTTTAGCGAAACACCTCCCCCCGTGTAACCTGGCCAACAAGTGGCTGACTACCGGCACCGGATACGCATTAGGGCGGATCGCCTTATTGATGGTGCACTTGTAATCAGCGCATATGCGGACCTCCCCGTTGGCCTTGAGCGCTGTTACAATTGGAGTTTCCCACTCCGCAGAATCAACAGGAACAAGAATCCTCTGGCCCACCAATTTGTCCAACTCCGCCTCTATTTTGTCCTTTAGTGCGAAGGGCACTCTGCGCGGTTTAAGTCTGATTGGACGTACTCCAGGGTCCAGGTCGAAAGTCACTGGGGGGCCCTTGAATTTTCCGAGCCCCTTTTTGAAAACCTCGGGGTGCGCGTCGCACACGCTCTGTATTGGATCAGTCCCGGTGGCGTGTGCTCCCACGGCGTGCACCCCCCAATGAACAACCCCAGGGGCTGGAACCATTGAGTCCCGAGGAGGCTGCATTTACCTCCCTTGAGGACGACTAGGGGAAGCGTTGCGGTGTGCTTTTTAAACTGGACCTGGAACTTCCCAACCCCCAACACTGGGATGCGGTTCCCTTGCACGTCCTTCAGTGTGGCCCTCAACGCTTTGAGCTTGGGCCGCACGCGGGGGGCGATTCTCATGAACTCCCCCTGGGAAATAATAGAGTATGAAGACCCCGAGTCCACCTCCATTCTAACAGGGGCCCCTTGTATTACTACCTCAACGAAGTAACGGGGGTGCTCCGTGGAAACGCTGCAAACCGGAGCGTCGTCCTCGCTGTCATCGGAGATGCGCCCTACGCCATCCCGCGTCCTCGTGGTCCGGGTGCCGTCCTTTGGCCTCGTGGTGCGGTCCTGCTTTGCCGAGCGGTCTGGAGAACTCCTTGTGGCCTCGCGCCGTTTCCGGCAGACCTTGGCGATGTGCCCGCGCCGGCCGCAGTTGTGGCACTCGGCCTTGCGGAATGGGCATTTGGCGCGGGCGTGGGCGGCGCCGCAGCCGTCGCAGTGCCGGCCCTCTCTCTGGACCCTCCGGACGTCCTCGTCGTCGCCGCTCTCCGCAGATGAGTTCGAAGCTCGCCGGGCCGCGCGCACCGAGCTCTCTGCCTTGGCGGGCTTCGGGCGCCAGTCCTGAAGCTCTTGCACCCCGGCAGTCGTGGCCTCCACGGCCTGCGCCGTGTCGAGGACTTGTTGCCACGTGGGAGGCGGCTCCCTTTTCATCAGCGCGCGCTGAGTCTCTGTGTCCCTCAGACCGCAGAGCAGGCAGTCCCGGAGGGTGACGTCTGGAGTCTCCCACTTGCATGGGCCGGCGGCCAGCCGCAGGGCCGCGGCGAACTCAGCGACCGATTCCCCGGGCGCCTGGACTCGCCTCCAGAACGCGCTCCAAGCGGGGAACATCGCTATTGCTGGCCGGAGATGGGCGCGCAGCGCCGCCAGGAGCTCTGTGGCTTTGAGGTCGCCCACCTTCCTCGGCGCGATCAGGTCCACCAAGGTCCTCTTGGTCTCGTGTCCGAGCATGCGGACGAAAATGGCCCTCTTCTTGGCCTCATCTGAGACTTCGAGCTCCACCAGCGCTGCGTTGAAGTCTATCTCAAACAGCTCCAAGTCTCCCGGCTTCCTGATCTCGTAGCCGGCGCATGTCTTGGTCCCGTGGGCAGCCATATCCCACCTTCGTCGCCAATTTAGTGTATGGGACCAAAGACAACAGGACAACCGAAGGGTTGGTTTAACACAGGTTTATTGCATGGTGTTCCGGTGAAGCATGAGGTAATGGCGGTGATACATCTCAATATATACAGTAGCCCTCTACATTTGAATCTTGTAGCACGGTAGCTCATTGGCTGCTACCGGCGTGGCCTCGCCTAGGCACGCCTCTTTTCCTGCTGCTGAATGCAGATCTTTCTTCTGCTGCTGAATGCGGGGAAGGTTTTCCCGCGGCTGTCCGTGATTGAGCAATGTGAACCATGTGAGACTGAACGCTCGCAGCTGCCCTCTATGGGCTGTCTGCTCGCGTTCCTTTACAGCTGAGATCGTTTGTATCTGGAGTGGTTACCTTCTTGCCTTTACAGTACAATGAAGATGCACACATACATACATAACACACACAATAAATTTATTTCTTGATTCCAAGTAACAGTCTGTGTGATCCATAACTAAATCTTGCTGTTGCCACCCTCTCCTTATCTTGGATCGTTGTGTAACATGGGAAAGCAGAGGTTACATATACTGAACCTCCTTATACAAGAACTGTAGTCAAAACAATCCCTGCTCCAAATCTGTGAATTACCTCTACCTGGAAAAGAAAGAAAAGTAATCCTTAGCTGAAATCCAGGAGTAAGTCACATCTAGAGTAGGCCCACTGAATCAATTAGACAGAAGGGTTAATCAACAAGTCACCACTGATTCAATGGACTTATTCTAGCTGCAATTTACAAATGGATTTCAGCCAGTGTGTTAAAGGAAAGAGTTAACCACCCATTCCATCACTGCTTCCCTCTAATTCTCCCTCCAACATGTTTAGATCTTATTTTATAATCTGCATCGTGTGTAGTTTGATCCCAGATGTCATACTTTGATCCAAGCCAAGGGTTCTGGACCTCTAAACATTCCTGGAACTCTAATTGTTTAGATTTCAGATTTTATGTGTTTTCATCATACTATGTAGAAAACTCTTCTTCAATACAAAGAATCCAGAAGAGAATTCTGTTCCTAATTAACATGAGCAGATCAGCAAAACCTTACAAACAATTCTAACATGTCCCTCAGCAATAAAGCTAGTATTCCACACCCTGCTTCAAGACAGGTTGTTTGCTTCAACTCTACCAGCAGACAACTATGAAGAGTCTGCTAAGCAGTTAAACAATTGCTCTGTCACCACAGAATGTACACAATAGTTAAATAGTTAAATAGTTTCAAAATTAAATAGTTTCAAATAAATGTTCAACTAGATGCCTTTTTACGTTTTTGTATGCAACTTTGCATAAATAGTAGAAGAGATTAGAGGGTCAGGTCTATAACTCAGAGCTGATGAGGGTTAGGAAATACAGTAGTTGCATTAAATTAGTTTGTTTGGGGTCACATAGATTGCATTTTAGGCCAGTGGTGGCAAACCTATGGCATGTGTGCCAGAGGTGGCACTCTGAGTCCTCTCTGTGCGCATCCATGCAGTTGTTCCAGCACAGAGTTTGCTCTGCCCAGCAGCCTAATGGGACAGTTTCCTCCTTCCCCTGTTGCCGTGTTGGCACTTTGCAACAAATAAGTGGGTTTTGGGTTGCAGTTTGGGCACTCGGTCTCTACAAGGTTCACCATCACTGGCTTAGGCTATGAAAGAAAATTGTGAGTGCATTCTTGGAATTTGTATCATCATTTATATTATGGAGCTGGAAAAAGTGCAGAGGAGGGCAACCAGAATGATTAGGGAACCTTCCTTACCATCTGAGGCTGCAACGGTTGGGCCTCTTCACTCTTGAACGACGACGTCTAAGAGGTGACCTGATTGAAGTTTATAAAATCATGCACGGTGTGGACAAAGTAGATAAGGAAAAACTGTTTTCCCTATCGCATAACACTAGAACTAGGGGACACTCCATGAAACTTTTGGGTACTAGTTCTCAAACAAATAAGAGAAAGTACTTTTTCACCCAGAGGATTACTGGCCTATGGAACTCCCTGCCAGAAGAAGTGGTGACAGCTGTCAGCCTTGACAGCTTTAAGAAAGGATTAGACAAGTTCATGGAGGACAAGAGTATCAATGGTTATAATTATGGATACTTAAGGACAACCTCCGGGTTGGAGAGATAGGCAGGATATCCAGGGAATCCTAAGCAGGTGAAGGCATCTGCTTGGGAATACCCTGAAGGAAATGGTGAGCCACTGTGTGAGACAGAATGCTGGACTGGATGGGCTGTGGCCTGTTCCAGCAAGGCTGTTCTTATGTTCTTATGTTCTTATGAAGTAAATGCTCTGATTCAAAAAAATGGGGAAAGGCGAACCCCATGAAAATACAATGTCTGTAGAAGAAAAGGGTTAAAGCCAGTGTCACAAACAACAGCAGCCTTCTTAAAATTAATGGGACTTGTTAGTCATAGTTTACATGCACTGATTTTGATTACACAGAAGCTTTAATAAGTCCATGAAGCTGTATGTGAACCTAAATGGGTGGCTTTAGTGTTTGGGAATCAAGACAATGGAAACGGCTGTAAGCTAGCCTAACACATCTTTATTGCATAGAGTACAGTACGAACATGTGGTAATGGCGGACAAACAGCTCTTTTTATACGGTGGCTCTCTAATTGAATCTGGCTCTTCGACAGGCATTGGCTGCTGTCCAAGTGACGTCATCCTTGGTCACGCCTTTCTTGTCCAGGTGAGGTGAGCGCGGGAATCTTTCCCGCGCGGCTGAAGGCATTTGAGTAATGTGAACCATGTGAGCTGGGCGCTCGCTATTGCCCCCGGTGGCCACTAGCTCGCGTCCTCATACAGAAGGTTACAGTGTTACCTGTACCCATTCATGTGGTTACAAATACATTCAACACACTACATTCAGTACACAACATCCCTCCCCCCTAAGATGGGACAAAGTCCCTTAACCAAACTGGTTTTCTGCATGTGCTTTTTGGCCGTGCGGCCGTTATGCTTGACTCGGCCATGCCCCCTCGTCTGTGTCCTCCTGGTTCTTGTCCTGCAATTGGAGAGGATGACTCGTTAGTGACTCACCGCGGGCTTGCCGCCTTGGGATGGCCAGGAGAAGGGGGAGGAAGGGTTCCCGACGTGGATGTGGACAAACCGGGGGCACTAGGGGCTAAAAAAAACCCCCGCTCTTCGCTTGGACGGGTGGGGGAACACTCCGAAAAACCCCCCCGGTTTGATAACTCAAAATCTAATTCAGGGGCAACAGTGGCAAACTCATTTCCCTCCTTCGAGGGGCTGGGTAGAACTACAGGGGCAAACTCGTTCCTCTCTTTCAAGGGACTGGATAGGGCTGGTGTATGAAAAGGATATGAGTTTGACCCTAAGCTTCCCCCCCCCTGTTTGGGACTGTTGCCCTACGTTTTCTCCCCCTTGGTCTAAACGGGTGGAGGAGAACCCTAACGCTGAGCGTTGCTGATGATCCCCTCTGTCCGGCCCCCCAATCACTCGGTGCCTAAGTTGGTCAGCGTGCCTTCTCCAGAGGAGACCCGTGTTGGTCTCGACACAGAATGAGACTGGTCCTGTTTGATTAATGACTACCCCCGGCACCCATGCTGGCCCAGTGGTGGCGTAGTTTCTGCAATGAACAGGCTCTCCTATCTGGAAATTTTTGGTGGGGCTGTGCTCAATACTTCTTCCTCTATCCTCGACCCGGGTGGGATCCAACCTAGTTAATAATGAGTGTAGCTTCCTCTTCATGAGGAGTTCCGCGGGAGAGTATCCCGACGCCAATGGCGTCACTCGATATGCCAACAGAAACTGGCAGAGCTGCCGGTCCAGATCCCTGGGACCCATGCGCCGCAGCCCTTCCTTCATTGTGCGCACCAGACGTTCCGCCTGGCCATTTGTTGCAGGGTGAAAAGGGGCTGAGGTAATGTGCCGAATGGCGTTGGACTCTAAGAACGCCTGGAACTCGGCTGACGTGAAACAACTCGCATTGTCACTAATTATGACGTCAGGTATCCCGAACGTGCATATCAGTTTGCGCAGCTGTTTTATAGTCCCCGCTGATGAGGTGTTGCGCATTGGAATTACCTCCAACCACTTGGAGTATGCGTCCACCACAAGTAGAAAAAATGAACCCCTGAATGGCCCTGCGAAGTCTATGTGGAGGCGGGACCACGGTCCCCTAGCCGTGTCCCATTCTCTGTGTGGAAGGCGGGACTCCTTAGGCCGAGAGCTCTGGCAACTTTCGCAGGTGTTCACCATGTGTTCAATGTCTGCGTCTAGCTGAGGCCACCAGAAGTAGCTTCTGGCCAGCGCCTTAGAGCGCACAATCCCTGGGTGGCTGACATGTAAAAGCCGTAGCACCCTTGCTCTTAATGCCTGTGGGACCACCACCCTCTCCCCCCACAACAGACACCCCCTTTCTGCGGACAACTCAACCCTCTTCCTGAAAAATGCCGCAAACTCGTCTGCGGGGGGAGCTGCGGGCCACCCCTTCTGTACCCAGGATCTCACAAGGGCTAACGTTTTATCCTTGGCCGTTTCGGCAGCAATTTCCTTGGGCAAAATGGGGGGTGCATCTAGGGCTTCAATGAGGAGGACTTGGCTATCCTGTTCTACCTCACACTTTGGGTCCCCCAGGTGGGGCAGAGGAGACCTTGAAAGGGCGTCCGCGTGGCTTATCTCTTTCCCGGGACGGTACTCTAACGCCCCCCTGCATGCATTCAGAAAAATCGCCCACCTAAGCATCCTGGGGGAGAGGATCTGTGGAGTGGGCTTGTCTGAGGTGAAGATACCCAACAGCGGCTTGTGATCGGTGACAATGGTGAATGGGCGACCATACAGAAAATCATGGAACTTCTTTGTGCCCGCAACAATGGCAAGAGCCTCCCTATCTGTTTGGGCGTAATTTCGTTCTGCCTTGGACAATGATCTCGAGTAGAATGCAACTGGGGCTTCTCGCCCCCCCTCTAGCACGTGGCACAGGACCGCCCCCACCCCCACTGGTGAGGCGTCGCAGACCAAGACTACCGGCTTCTTTGGGTCGAAATGGGTTAGAATAGCCTCCGAGGAGAGGAGTTGCTTGAGTTCCCTGAAAGCCCGCTCCTGCTTCTCCCCCCACCGCCAAACCGCATCCTTCTTCAGCAGCCCATGCAGGGGCTCTGCAATCGTCGCTTTCCTGGGCAGGAAGGAATGGTAAAAATTCAGCAGCCCCAGGAAAGACTGCAGCTCCGGTTTCGCGGTGGGGCGAGGAGCGTTTTGAATGGCTGAGACTTTGGACTCAGCGGGTTTCACCCCCTCAGAAGTTATGCGGAACCCCAGAAACTCCACCTCCCTGGCCAGAAACACACATTTGTCCCTCCGCAACCTCAACCCCGCGGATTCGAAGGCTGTGAGGACCTTATCTAGTCTCTGGGCCAGTTCTGCTTCGCTCTCCCCAGATATCAATATGTCATCGAAAAATGGCAAGACCCCTGGTAATTTCTTTAACAAACGTTCCACAAGAGACTGAAATAACCCCGGCGCCGAGTTCACGCCAACCTGTAGGCGCGTCACCTTGAATGCCCCCTTGTGAGTTACAATGGTCTGCGCAGCAGCTGTGGCTGGGGTTACTGGAAGCTGCTGGTACGCCTGCGCCAGATCTAGTTTAGCAAAAACTTTTCCCCCATGTAAAGTGGCCAGTAGATGGCTAACTACCGGCACCGGATAGGCATTAGGGCGGATCGCCTTGTTAATTGTACACTTGTAGTCAGCGCAAATCCGCACTTCCCCATTTGCTTTCAATACTGTAACAATAGGAGTCTCCCACTCTGCAGAGTCCACCGGCACTAAAATCCCTTGCCCCACTAATTTGTCCAGTTCCGCCTCAGTTTTGTCCTTGAGGGCGAATGGAACCCGACGTGGTTTTAGTCTCATTGGGCGGACCTCCGGGTCCAGGTCGAAGGAAACTGGGGGCCCCTTGTACTTCCCGAGTCCCTTCTTGAATACCTCTGCGTGTGCGTCGCACACTGCCTGAATCTCATTCCCCCCGATGGCATGGACGCCGCCTATGAAGATGTCCAGGGGTTTGAACCATTGTGTCCCCAAGAGATTACACCCCCCATTTTTTAGAACTACCAGGGGGAGTTTCCTTCGGAGTCCCTTGTACCGTGTCTCGAAGTCCCCAATCCCCAATACTGGAATCGCATTTCCCTGCACATCTTTTAAGTTCGCCCCCATCTCCTTGAGTTTGGGTCGCTCCTTGGGGGGAATCCGCAAAAATTCCTTATGGGAAATGAGGGAGTAAACAGACCCCGAGTCTATCTCCATCTTAACAGGGACCCCTTGCAACAGTACCTCAGCATAAAAACGTGGTTGCCCTAGAGGCACGCTGTGGACGGCCACGTCGTCTTCCGCGTGCACTCGCAGGCACACGTGGTTCCCCTCTGGGTCGTCGCTGCCATCGCCGACTCTGCCGACGCCATCCCGGCTGCTCGAGGCACGCTTACTCTCTTCCCGGCGTTGCTTGCAGACCCTGGCGATGTGGCCCTTCCGCCCACAGTTGTGGCACTCAGCTTTCCGGAATGGACATTTGCTCCTCTCGTGGGACGCTCCGCACCCATCGCAGCGCCGCCGCCCCTTCCCCTTCTTCTCGCTCAGCCCTTTCCTGACCTTCCGGACCCCCTCATCTTCGCTGGAGCCTGGGGTGGCAGAAGCCTCTGAGGATGTGGGCGAGCGTGGGGCAGGGGTCGCCCTCCAGGCCGCCTGGACGGCGGATGCAGCTGCCTCGACTGGTGGGGGCTTTGTCTTGAGAAGCTTGTACCCGGCCCACGTGGATTCAGCTGCTAGAGCCTCTTGTAGTACCTCTTTAAAAGTGAGGTCGTGGCCTCGGTTCATGAGTTTCCTCTGGGTCTCCCCGTCTCTCATCCCGCAGAGCATCCTGTCCCTTAGGGCCACGTCTAGAATTTCCCGCCATTCGCATGGGGTTGCCAAAACGCGGAGGGCCGCTGCATACTCGGATATTGACTCACCCGGCTTTTGGTCCCTCCTCGCGAAAGTGGCCCTGGCAGAGAAGAAGGATACCTTGGGCTTGAAATGATTCCGCAGAACCCCCAGAATTTCCGTCACCGAAACCTGGTCCACCTCTCGTGGTGCCACCAGATCCATCAGTGCTTCCACGGCATGGAACCCGAGCATCGTGATGAGAAGACCCTTCTTCTTCCCAGCGTCGGTGATGCCCGCATACGCCACCGTACTCTTGAAATGCATTTCAAACCAGTCCCATCGCTCGTCGAAAACTGGCTTCTGTGATATTGTCTTGTCCCCGTGGGAATCCATCATCCCATCCTCGTCGCCAATTTAGTGTTTGGGAATCAAGACAATGGAAACGGCTGTAAGCTAGCCTAACACATCTTTATTGCATAGAGTACAGTACGAACATGTGGTAATGGCGGACAAACAGCTCTTTTTATACGGTGGCTCTCTAATTGAATCTGGCTCTTCGACAGGCATTGGCTGCTGTCCAAGTGACGTCATCCTTGGTCACGCCTTTCTTGTCCAGGTGAGGTGAGCGCGCGAATCTTTCCCGTGCGGCTGAAGGCATTTGAGTAATGTGAACCATGTGAGCTGGGCGCTCGCTATTGCCCCCGGTGGCCACTAGCTCGCGTCCTCATACAGAAGGTTACAGTGTTACCTGTACCCATTCATGTGGTTACAAATACATTCAACACACTACATTCAGTACACAACAGTGGCTGAAGGGTCTCATTGACTATAGGCTTCATGGACTCCACATGCTCCAATAGGTTTTAGCTAGCCACTATTGGAATAGAAAGGTGGGGTATATTCTTAGTTCAAGTGTCTTGTTCCTCCTGCCTATCAGTCCATGTAGGACCTGAGTTTCTTTCACTAGCTTCCAGTGTTCCCTTGCCCACAGCTGGACCTTTGCCCCACACTAGACCTCACTGTGCAGGGCCCATGACTGGGCTGAGGTTTAGGCCCTAGTCCCCCATTGTCAACCAGACTCTATGGCTGGAGCTGAGTTTTAGACACTCACGCCAGTAACTCAACATCTTTTTAATGAGGACTGGTTGTATAAGGTCACTGCTCTTCTCTCTCCCAGGACAGCTGGAAGAGGCACCAATGCTGCTGTTGCCATTTTCAATGCCTCTTCTGAATTGTCATGAACTTTCCTGGCTAAGACTCTGCTAGATGGTTTGGCCCTGTTGTGATCGTCTTGGTAGGAGCAAACACTTGCAGGAGCAAAACTGATTCACCGTTGCTCAGGGGTTTGGATGGAGCCAGGATCAGATCTCTCTGAAGGCACAAAAAACATAGGGAGTCTCCTCCCATACTTCTAACCACAGTTCTGATCTCAAGACCAATATGTTCACCTTTTTCCTCCTCCTATTCCTCCTTTATTCCCAGTTTGTGTCACCCAACTTTACTCTTGGCCTCTCCCTGCAACTAGGGCTCTTCTTCTTTTTTACTCCTCCTTGGGTGTCCTGTCCTTTCATCTGCACTTGTAAGCTGCCCTACTGCCAGGGTCTCTGAGTAGTCCTCTGGCATGGAGACAAGACAGATTTTAATTTAATTTAATATTCACATTTATACGCCGCCCAGGCAAACCTGACTCAGGGCGACATTACATCAACTTTTAAAAACACAAACCCCCTAGTTATTACACCCACCCACCCCACCCACTATAAAAAAGAGAAAGAGAGGGCTCCTAATTGCTATCTTGTTATAAGCCAACAGGCGGGGGCCGTATTCCCATTAAGGCCACACACCTGCCCTGCCAGCCAGGTCTTCAAACCTTTCTTGAAGGGCAGCAATTCTGTTTGTAGCCTTAGATCTCTTGGCAGGAGGTTCCAGAGGGCTAGTGCAGACATGGAGAAAGCCCTCCTTCGGGTACTAGGTAGATGTGTTCCTCTAGCTGACGGCACAACTAGAGAGCCCTTCTGATCTGCTCTAGTTGGGTTGGCAGAACTCTTGGGGTGATGCAGTCTCTTAGGTATCCTGGCCCACTACCATATAGGGCTTTAAAGGTCAAAACCAGCACCTTGAATTGCACCCGGAGGCAAACTGGTAGCCAGTGCAGCTCCCAAAGTAGCGGCGAGGCATGGGCATATCGTCCACACTCCATCACCACTCAGGCCGCTGCATTCTGGACCAGCTGCAGCCTCCGAAAGGTCGTTAGGGGCAGCCCTATGTAGAGCACATTACAATAGTCTAGTCGGGAGGTGACCAGAGCGTGAGTGACCATGAGCAAGGAGTCCCGGTCCAGGAGCAGGCACAACTGGCGAATCACCTGAAGTTGGGCGAAAGCCCTCCTGGCCACAGCCGCTACCTGTTCTTCTAGCAACAGCCTCGAGTCCAGAAGGACCCCCAGGTTGCACACCGGGTCTGTCTGGGGCAAAATAGGCCCTTCCAGAACCAAAGATGGTAGCTCCCGGGATAACACGGGGGCCCTTATCCATAGCCACTCTGTCTTGCTGGGATTCAGCTGAAGCCCGTTAGCCCCCATCCAGACCCCAACGGCCTCCAGGCACCTGGATAGGACTTTGACAGCATCATTGCGGTCCCCACGGACCGAGATGTACAACTGAGTGTCATCCACGTACTGATGGTACCGCTCCCCGTGGGAACGGATGGTCTCACCCAGCGGCTTCATGTAGATGTTAAATAGGAGAGGAGAGAGCACCGAACCCTGAGGCACCCCATATTTGAGGAGCCTAGGGCTGGACCTCTCGCTCTCCAACCACACTGACTGGGTCCGGCCCTCCGGAAAAGAGGAACACCAGGACAACACAGTGCCCTGGATCCCCAGTCCTTTGAGCCCTTCCAGAAGGATACCGTGGTCGATGGTATTGAAGGCCGCTGAGAGATCAAGGAGAGCAAGGATGGACAGATGACCTCTGTCCCACTCCCGCCAGAGATCATCCATCAGTGCAACCAATGCCGTCTTCGTACCATGTCGGGATCCTGATTGAAAGGGGTCCAGATAATCCGCTTCCTCCAGGACACTCTGCAGCTGGCGTGCCACCGCCTTCTCCAGTACCTTCCCCAAAAAGGGAAGGTTGGAGACCAGCCTGTAGTTGGTAAGGACAGCTGGGTCACGGGATGTTTTCTTCAGGAGGGGACCACTGGGGATACCAGAGGCACTTTCTGTACAGTAAACATCTTGATAGTAATGAGTTAATTAATGGAAGCCAGAATAGATTTGACAAAAATAAAATCTTTAGGCTATATTAACATAGGCATAGTTTCTAAGATGTGGATTAGTAATTCAATACTGTCTTGGAGTAGGATGACTTCATCGCAAGTACTATAAACAGTTTGAGGTACCACTTACTATGTGCACCACTACTACAATAGTGGTGCAAGTAGAGGGATGGTGCCTTATCCCAACATTTTGTTGTCGTCTCTGGTCTGGTTAGGAACTGCCTGTAGAATACAGACACATTGGAAAAGACTCAGAGGATGGCAACAAAGATTATCTTTGGGCATGGAAAATGAGTCAGTCCCTGAGGAAAGACTGAAGAACTTGGTTATGTTTTGCCTGGAGACGAAGAGATTAAGCGGAGAAATGACAGTAATCTTCAGAGAGCTTTCACATCTTAGAGCAGGGGTGCCCAAACTTTTTGGGCTGTGGACTGATCATGTGGTTCAGGGAGCAGTCACTATGGCCCATGGCCCAGATCTGTCCCCCAATGCCAATTCATCCAGCCCACAAAGCCCTTGTCGCTCCTGGAAGTGGAAGTAAAACACGTGTTTTACTTCCACTTTCCTGGAGCGACAAAGGCTTCATGGGCTGGATGAATTGGCATTGAGGGCCAAATCCAGCCCACGGGCTGTAGTTTGGGAACCCCTGTCTTAGAGGGTAAGAGGAAATACTGGCCCAAAGAACAGAACAAGACTGAATGGAGTTGTTACAGGAGTGTACATTCTAATTAAAAATTAGGAGTGGAGCCAATTAACTAGTGTGCCAGTGGGATCTCTCTTAATAACTCAACAGCTTTCTGTTGTGCATGCTTGTCCTCTGGGTTTTTGGCACCAAATTAATTGGTTGATTATGACCTAGTCCTAGACTGTAATGCCACACCCAGAAAAAAATGGATGGAAAGCAAAGGAACATTTGTTGCTTCACATGATGCAAGCCTTACTGCAGTTTGAAATGGTACCCATTTTAAATCATGTTGGATCTGGGCCGCGAAGCAGGTTGCGCAAGCTGGATCAGAACTGCGAAGCGGCTGTTGGGTCCCGGAGGAGACTGGTCAAGCAATGAGACACGAGGCAAGATGGAGTGAAGACCAGTGATTTAATGAAGACCAATCATCAGTATTTATCATGTTTTAGGCTGCATGTAAAAACATTGCGATACTGCAGGTTTCACACATAATGTTTACACAAGTTAATTGGGGAAGTCTACAGGGGAAGTTAATTAACCAACTTAATTAACGGCAGAGGAAATACATTGTTCCGTGTTATCCGGGGTAAACAAGTGGCTAGTATTGGCTCTAGGGCTTAAGGTAATCCACAGGCACAAGATTACCTATTACGTGCCTAGCGCGTTAGTCATTAGCTCTCTATTGTTCGAGCAGTTTGTCAGATCAGCTATTGATGAATTAAACTCTATCTAATATTCCGCTCCCCCAATTTCTGTCCCCTCAGGAACCCCTGGTAACGATGTGATCACCCTTTACCGGGGTTCTGTCAGGGCCAGTTATGCCAATTGTGTGCATGGATCCCACAAAACCACAGTGTGTTTTCCTCTGTGGTCAGTCAGGCTGGATGGTGACAGCCCAGCAGCATCTACAACAGCTGGGGAGACACCCCTACCACTGCTGTTGCATCAGCCAGGTACACTCCCTGGCTGATGCTGTTGATTATGCTGATATTGTCCTGTGGTCAGGTGGGTGAAAGAACAAGTGGGCAATGGCAGCCAGGAACCAAGAAAGTGGCTGCAGCCATGTTGGCGTTATATTGTTATTTTTGGTCATGGGGGGCACCATCACTCAACACCACTATTGCTGCCAACATGCTCCTTGGCTGCGGCCAACACCACCTAACCACATGAAAAGCATGCATTGAAACCATCCTATGCTTCAAGCCATTTTGTGTCATTGTGAAGATAAGCGCTCGCTTTCACTGCGGGTTATCTGAAAATATGTAGTTCATGCCCTGCAGTCCCTGCTTCAGCTAATGTTTCTTTTAGTCCAGGCCCTGATGGGGAAAGATCAAAGGATGTGACATTATAAATTCTTCTGCTCAGTGTGGTTGTGTAGGTGGGCTCTCACAAAAATTGTATTTGGCCAAAAAATGAATTTGACCTTTTATTATTCAAATCCTTTTGGATGCAATCCTCCAAGCACTGTTGCCAAACAACCACAGGGCTTGCTCCAGCAGAGGACTGTGGGAATCAAATTGTGAAATCTGTTTTTGACTTAATTTTGTGGGTTTGCTCCTCTTCCCCACCCATGGCTTCAATTATTACTTTGAAATTGGAACTAAATTATGTAAAAACAAGGAGTCATGCCCACATATGCAAAGTCTAAGTTTAGTCCGTCGAGCTTTTATTATGCCTTAAAATGAAGAATGTTGTGAACTAAGGAGTTCCCTTGGCACAACTGAGGACAGATGAAAAAAAATCTCCATATAGTCATGGTATTAAAAAAAAACTTGTTGACATTTGTGAGTACAGGAAAAAAAAAGTATTATTAGGAAATCTGAAAATCTTGGCCTGAAGATACGCTTCCCATAAACCTTTGACTATATACTTAAGAAACATAGTGCAGTGATGACGAATGTTTTAGAGATTGAGTGTCCAAACTGCAACCCAAAACCCACGTATTTATTGCAAAGTGCAACATGGCAACAGGGGAGGGAGGAAACTCTCCCATTGGGCTGCTGGGCAGAGGAGCAGGACAAACTCTGTGTTGGGGTGACCGCATGGGTTCCCATAGAGAGGGTTCTAAGTGCCACCTCTGGCACACGTACCATAGGTTCGCCACCACTGACATAGTGTGTTTCCATAAACAGTACTCCTTGGATTGCACAAGACTTGAGAATGCTCTTACTCTTGTAACCTATCTACAGTAGCTGTTAATGTATTGTGCAAAAATCAAGAATGTGTTCTAACATTCACTGGCAAGGAATTGGGGTTTCCCATTACACCCAGAACACTAAATTGAGTTTAGAGGACACAATGAACCTTCCCTTGGTAACTAAATGGGTGGGATATAGATCAGAATGAATGAATGATGCTATAAGAATGACAGTTGTACTATTGTACTTCGTTGCTGCTTGAGCTATTTACCAGGAGATTTACCAGGTTATGCACTGTAATTGCATTGTGGGAAAAGAAATATTACTGTGTAGCTCCCAATAGGCAAAAATTAGCTCCTGGTTGACAAATAATCCAAAACATACTAGGCAAACATAGCAAACAACATTAATAAAATACAGTCCCATAAATCCGGCTTAACTTGTAATGGGGGAAATTAACTTAAAGAAGCACTCTCGCAAGCGCAGAGATTATGAGATTTCCATGATTTAGATGGTAATAAAGGGACCAATGCAAGTTATAGTATATATCACTTGATCCAGAAAGATGTGACTGTCAAGGCTAAGTGAATTCTTGGCTTTCAGGCTTGTGAAAGGAGAAGCAAAGAAAAAGCCTGAAGGAGGGACTGAAATGTCAAAGATGAGAAAAAGAATTACGAGTGGTTTGTTATAAAGAAAAATTGACACAACGACTAGTCCCTGATGGACGGTATATAAATGTAATGAAATAAATAAATGACTGAACCCTAGAGTCGGATACGACTGGCTTTCAAGAAAGAGCAACCTTTACCTTTATCTATGATTACTTTACACCAGTCTACAATTTGTATCCTGTTATTCTTCTCCAGAGGAGTTCAGCAGGTACAGATGGTGCAAGACCCGGACTGGAAGCAAGGAGGACTCAGATAATTTAAAATGGAATCTGCCTGGCTTCAGCCCTTTTTATGGGAGTAATAGAGGAAAGGCTGAATTACATAGCTGTGAATCAACTAATCTTTTCCTCAAAACATGCACAAACATGCACAAAACATTAAGCCTGCACGAAACATGCACGAAACATTAAAAGGAACTGGATTAGGAGGCTGCAATTTGTAAGGAAAGAAGTTTCAGAAAATAGGTTTATGTTTTCAGATATACTATTCCTTCAATTTTAATGGATCTTCCCTAAAGAAAAGCTGAGACATAAAAATTCTATGTCAATAAGAAGAAGAGACTTTGGCAAAGATCTCCAATTGCATAGGTTCCTGGATGCCAAAATGAAGGCTGTTAAAGAGGGCAGGGTAATAAGGGTTTCAGAGGAAGAGTTCCAGCTTTGCAGTTAAAAAATGATTCTTTGACAGGATTTGGCTAAGTAGAGTTATTCTAGCATCCAAAGTAATTTCAACAAAATACAGGGTATGAGCGGCAAACTTGCTGGAATTTCACGAACGAAAATCAAGGAAATGAAAACTCTCAATGACTGCAGGAATAGGCTCCATAATCATATGGAATCACAAAAGAAGGGTAAACCTTCCCCATGGTAAAATTGTATTTGGGTTATTCAAAGAGGCATGGTGTAGCTTAAAGATTTAAATATCTGAGTGTGGAACCAAAGGTTGGAACTTTAATTTCCCACTATACCTCCTGGGAGGAAAGACATTCTGTGTAGCCATGGGCAAGTATTTTCTCTTACCCTCTAAGACAGGGGTTCCCAACCTAAGGTCCACAGGCCAGATCTGGCCCAAGGTACTATTTCATGTGCTCCCCACCCCTCCAAGGGCATTTGAGAAACAAAATGCCCACTCCTTTGAAGCTGTTGGGGCAAAATGGCCACCCCCATCATGCAGGCAGGGCAAAATAGCCATCTGGCCCTCAAAGCTGACTGAGAGAGCATGACTCGGCCCCCAGATTGAAAAGGTTGGGAAACTCTGCTCTAAGATTTGAAAGTTCTCTAAAGATTCCCAGAAGAAGGGAATGGTAAATTTCTTCAGTGGATTCTCTACCTGGAAAACTCTGGAAAGGATTACTATGAGTCAAAATTGACTTGACAGTATGCTATTATTATTATTATTATTATTATTATTATTATTATTATTATTATTATTATTATTATTATTATTATTATTATTATTATTATTATTATTATTATTATTATTATTATTATTATTATTATTATTATTATTATTATTATTATTATTGGCATGGATATAATTATTTACAGAGATTAATGAGTACAAAGAAGAATCAAGATGAGCAACAAAAAACAGGGCAGACCAGCCTTTACCAGGTCGTTTTCTTTGACAGAGGAAGGGCACTCAGTCATGGCCATATCTGTCAACCGCGGCTCCGGAAAATCCGGGACCTGCGCAGAATGGTTCTGTGCAGGTCGCTTTTTATGCATGCGTAAATGCCTTCTACGCATGCGTAAAAGCGACTTGCACAGAACTGTTCTATGCATGCACAGAAGGCTTCTACGATCCCCTTCTGCACAGAAGCCTTCTACGCATGCGTAGAAGGGTTCTACGCATGCATAAAAGCCTTCTACGCATGTGTAGAAGCAAGCTGCGCAGAAGGGATGCGCAGTGATGCCTTTCCCCCCGCTGCCAAATTCCGAGGTTTCGGTAGCTCCGGGCGGGAAATAGCGGAAATCGTTACCGAAAAATGGGGAATCCCAGGCCAATCCGGGAAGGTTGACAGTTATGGATCTGGCATGATAAGAGTCATTTGCCAGTCTAAGGATATTCAGAAAGGATGAAGATCTATTTGGATGTATGTTATGTCTGGCGCTTGTTATGTCCAGACAACGATGAACCAAACAGCATCAAGTCTTTAATTAACAGTATATTCAAGATGAGCTTACAAGGCGTTCCAGATACAGAGATGGCTTGTACAGTCCCATTGAATCAGTCCCTCCTGACTCTTGCCGTAGCGTGGCAATAAACTAGCTAGCATATGAGCGTAGCATAATGGAGGAGACCCAGGCTAGCACGTTCCTGGCTACCTGTACGGAGAGGGAAGTATAGATCTGGTCCGGCCCCACCCTTGTTTACCCATGGGGCTTATATAGTGTCTCCCCGGCGGTGGCTCCTTGGTACAAAGTAGTGACCCGCCAGATAACCGTAGCTAACCAATCATAACAGGGAATATATGTATTTAATCAATGGAGAATAGGATCCAAACGTGTAGCCTATCACAGGACTTTGATTAGCATAATAAGTGCAGGGGTTTTTGCGCCACTTTGTGTTCCCAATTTGGATGGCATGAAACCACCATTTTCCTCTTTCAAAGGCGCTGCCCGCGCTACTTGCAAATTTGCCTGAATACACAATATTTCTCCCCCCTAAGTTTTCAGTAGGGACCCCCAGGTAAAAACTAAGATATGGAATCCTCATCCAAGGAGTGAACTATCTTGTGATCATGCAAACACTCTGCACCCTCCTAGCTTGTGTTCTGAGGCTCATATTTTTTACTCGTGCTTTGTGGTTGTTGTGTATGTACAATGCTGCTTCATATGAATGTACAATGTTGCTTTAAGAAATGTATGAATGTAACCCAGCCACAATCACAATGTAACCCAGCTGTTAAAGGAACGCGAGCAAGCTGCCTATAGAGGGCAGCTGCGAGTGTTCAACTCACATGGTCATCATTCCTCAAATCACCTGCAGCCGCGGGAACTTCCCGCAGCAAACAACTACTACTGATCCACCACCGAAGATGGGCGTGACCCGGATGACGTCACGCCGGTAGCGGCCAATGAGCTACCATGCAGCCAAGTTCAAATGTGTTGTACCACTGTATATAATGTGAGATACCTCCGCCATTACCACATGTTCGTTCTGATCATCAACCAATAAACCTGTGTTAGTCCATACTGCGACTCCTTCTATGTCTCCTGGAACAGACACTAAATTGGCGACGAAGGTGGGATCGATGGCGAATCCCAAGGTCAAGGCGTACCAGTTCGATGTGAGCGAGCCCGAACAATGGGAGCTCTACGAGTGCCAGTTTCGGCACGCGATGGAAGCCGCGGGCATCGACGACGACGCGAAGATGCGCTCCCACTTCCTGGCCCAAGTGGGGCCGGCCATGCTGCGGATCCTGATGACCCTGGTGCCCCCCCGGAAGGTAGACAAGGTCCCCATCGACCGTATCCTGGAGAGACTGGGTGAGCATTTCCAGCCGCCCGTCTCGATCTTCCCAGCACGGGTCGCGTTCCACAGGCGAGACCAGCGACCGGGCGAATCCGTGTCCGCCTACGCGGCGGCCCTCAGACTTGCAGCGGTCCACTGCCAGTGGGATGACCTGGACCAGGCCCTCCGTGACCGCATGTTGTGTGGTCTGAGGGACGAGGAGCTGCAGAGGAGGCTGATGACCCGCGACCAACGCCTCACGTTCAACGAGGTACTGCGGGAGGCCCAAGCAGCCAAGGAGGCCAGAAGCGGGGTGAAACTGTCCAAGTCCCAAGGGGCCGCGTCCGAGAGGGCCAAGTCACCAGTACAGGCGGCCCGGCGGACACCAGCGAAGACGGCCTGGCGGGCCCCCAAGCTGCCCGCCGGCACACCAACATCATCCGAGGAGTCGTCCACGACAGCGGACCCCTACTCCAGCGAGGACGACGACGTCCAGAGGATCAAGAAGCGTGGTAAGAAGCGGCAGTCCTGAGAACGGCAGGACCGCCGTTGCGACGGTTGTGGGGCGTCCCACGACCGCACAAGGTGCCCGTTTCGAAAGGCCGAGTGTCACAACTGCGGCCGAAAGGGGCACATCGCCCGAGTATGCAGGCGCGGGCGAGTCGAGGACAAGAGGAGTTCCAGCCATCCCCAGACGCACCAGCGGAAGGCGGCCGGCACCAGGAAGGTCGCAGCCAGCTACGATGAGGAAGGCGTGAACCACGTGGGCCTGGAGCACCGGCGGTTTTTCGTAGAGGTACTGTTGCAAGGGGTCCCAGTGAGGATGGAGATAGACTCGGGGTCATCTTATTCCATCCTGTCCCAAAAAGAGTTTGTGCGTATTCCCCCAGACAAGCGGCCCAAACTGCGGGCCATGAGGTCACACCTTCGGGACATGCAGGGAAATGGGATCCCGGTGTTGGGGGTGGGAAACTTCAAGGTGAAGTTTAAGAACTACTCCGAGAAACTGCCCTTAGTGGTCCTCAAAGGGGGGAGGTGCTGCCTTTTGGCAACGCAGTGGTTTGCTCCCCTGGGAATCGAACTGTCCGGCATTAACGCCATCGAGACTGACCCAATGAGGGACGTGTGCAACGCGCACCCGGACGTTTTCAAGAAGGGGCTCGGGAAATACAAGGGGCCCCCGGTTTCCTTCGAGCTGTACCCAGAAATCCGGCCCATCCGCCTCAAACCAAGGAGGGTGCCTTTCGCCCTAAAGGACAAGATCGAGGCGGAACTGGACAAAGTGGTGGGGCAGGGGATTTTGGTTCCAGTTGACTCGGCCGAGTGGGAAACGCCGATTGTTACAGCCCTTAAGTCGAACGGGGAAGTCAGGATTTGTGCAGACTATAAATGTACCATTAACAAGGCCATTCGGCCGAATGCATATCCAGTGCCCGTGGTCAGCCACTTGCTGGCCACGTTACATGGGGGGAAGTGTTTCGCCAAGTTAGATCTGGCTCAGGCGTATCAGCAGCTCTCTGTAACCCCAGCTGCTGCCGCCGCGCAAACGGTAGTGACGCACAAGGGGGCGTTTAAGGTAACGCGCCTTCAGTTTGGCGTGAATTCGGCCCCTGGAATTTTCCAATCCCTCGTGGAACGCCTTTTAAAGGGGCTTCCAGGCGTCCTCCCATACTTCGACGACGTGTTGATAACGGCGGGGAGCGAATTAGAGTTGGCAAAGAGGCTAGATGGGGTCCTTTCAGTGTTCGAGAGGGCAGGCCTTCGCCTGAGGAGGGACAAATGTGTATTCTTTGCGAGGGAGGTTGAGTTTCTAGGCTTTAAGGTAACCCCGGACGGGATCAAACCCTCTGAGTCAAAGGTTGCAGCTGTGAAGAACGCCCCTCGCCCCACCGCAAAACCGGAGCTACAGTCATTTCTAGGGCTCCTGAATTTTTATCATACCTTCCTGCCTCGGAAGGCATCGGTCGCGGAGCCACTGCACGCGCTGCTCAAAAAGGACGCGGCTTGGCGGTGGGGGGACAGGCAGGAGAGAGCATTCAAGGAGCTTAAGTCACTCCTGTCTTCGGACGCTGTCCTGACCCATTTCGACCCGAAAAAAACAGTGGTTTTAGTCTGTGATGCGTCCCCAGTGGGGGTGGGGGCGGTCCTGTGCCACGTGTTGGAAAGCGGGAGGGAAGCCCCGGTAGCGTACTACTCTAGGTCCCTCTCAAAGGCCGAGCGCAATTACGCGCAAACTGATAGGGAGGCCCTGGCCATCATCGTCGGAACGAAAAAGTTCCATGACTTTTTATACGGCCGCGAGTTTACGGTAGTGACCGATCACAAACCACTTTTGGGGATCTTCACTACCGGCAAACCCACACCGCAAATACTATCCCCCAGAATGCTGCGTTGGGCCATTTTCCTCAACGCCTACCAGTATGAGCTGATCTATCGCCCAGGGAAGGAGATCTCCCATGCGGACGCACTGTCCCGATCTCCCCTCCCAAGTGTAGGGGACCCCACATGCGAGGTAGAGCAGGATCACCAAGTCCTACTGATCGAGTCTCTCGACTCACCCCCCATTGTCCCGGCCGACCTCGCCAAAGCCACGGCGGCCGACAAGATGCTGGCCCAAGTTAGTTCCTGGGTTAGGAAGGGCTGGCCCACGACTCCCCCCGATGAAGAGTTCAGACCATTTTTTAGGCGCAGAGTAGAGCTGTCGCTGGAAAGGGGCTGCTTACTCTGGGGCCAGCGAGTAGTTATCCCAGAGAAGCTGAGGGCCAAGGTACTGAGACTATTGCACACCAGTCACCCCGGGATCGTGCGCTCCAAGGCTCTGGCCAGGAGTTTCTTTTGGTGGCCCCAGATAGACGGGGACATAGAGCGTTTAGTGGGCACGTGCGAGAGCTGCCAGGGCTCTCGGCCCGAGGAGTCCCGGTTGCCCCATAGGGAATGGGATACGGCCCACGGGCCATGGTCCCGGATCCATGTCGACTTCGCTGGCCCTTTTCGCGGGTCCATGTTTCTATTGGTAGTCGACTCCTATTCCAAGTGGTTGGAGGTAATCCCTATGAACAGCACCTCCTCCGCCGCAACCATCAAGCAGTTGCGCAAGCTTTTTGCCTGTTTCGGCCTGCCAGACGTCCTTGTTAGCGATAACGCTAGTACCTTCACGTCTGCAGAGTTCAAGACGTTTATTGAGCGGAACGCCATCAGGCACATCACCGCTGCCCCGTTTCACCCCGCCACAAACGGTCAGGTTGAGCGCCAAGTGCGCACTACGAAAGACGCACTGCGGCGCATGGGTCCCGGTGAGTTGAACCTGCATTTGTGCCAGTTCCTCATCTGCTACAGGACAACCCCCTTAGCTTCAGGATTTTCCCCAGCCGAACTCCTCATGAGGAGGCGTCCGGTAACACTTTTTGACCGGATGGATCCGTCCAGGGTGGAGGATGAAGGGAGAAACATAAATATAGGGGGAGGGAGCTCCAAAAGTTTTTTGGCAGGGGACCCGGTTCACTGCAGGAACTACGCGGCGTCAGGGCCAGCGTGGGTCCCAGGGACAGTCATCGAGCAGACGGGGCCAGTGTCCTACAGGGTCAAGACTAGCTCGGGTCTACTCTGGAGGAGGCACGCCGACCAACTCAGAAGGCGGGTCACTAGTGAAGGGGATTCAGCGTTAGGGTCCTCCCCCACCCGCATTACCCAAGGGGGAGACACGGCGGAAACCGGGGATACAAAGGCATATCCTCGGTTCTCAGCCACAGAGGAGGATACTTTGGAAGAGAGGGATCAGTTTGATGATGATGATGAGTTGTGGTACCAGGGGGGTGTAGCGGAGTGGTCCCCCACCCGTCCTAGCGAGAAGAGGGGTTTCAGTTCAGCCCCTGGTACCTCCAGTCCCCCCAGTCCTTTCGTGTTAGAATATACCATAGCCCCAGCTCCCGGGAGGCCAACACCCCCGAGGCAGGCATCGGGGGGGAGCCCACCCACCGCAGTCCCCGGAACTCCCAGGCAGGGAACGGGGGGTGGCGAGACCACGAGGGTCTCGTCGTCGGTCCCGAGATTCGTGCTGGGGGGGACCCCTAGCTCCTCAAGCGGTAGGCAGGAGTTCACTTCCCAACTGTTCATTCCATTCCCTTCCCCCAATGCAAGGTTACCACGGAGCCCACACCAAGCCACTAACGAGTCCCCCCTTTCCATTGCAGGACAGGACTCCGCAGAGCCAGGCTCCCCTGTATTAAGCCAAGCGGCCGCTCGCCCCAGGCGCACGTGCGGCAAGCCACAATGGTTGAGGGACTTCGTCCCATCCTAGGGGGGAGGGATGTTGTGTATGTACAATGCTGCTTCATATGAATGTACAATGTTGCTTTAAGAAATGTATGAATGTAACCCAGCCACAATCACAATGTAACCCAGCTGTTAAAGGAACGCGAGCAAGCTGCCTATAGAGGGCAGCTGCGAGTGTTCAACTCACATGGTCATCATTCCTCAAATCACCTGCAGCCGCGGGAACTTCCCGCAGCAAACAACTATTACTGATCCACCACCGAAGATGGGCGTGACCCAGATGACGTCACGCCGGTAGCGGCCAATGAGCTACCATGCAGCCAAGTTCAAATGTGTTGTACCACTGTATATAATGTGAGATACCTCCGCCATTACCACATGTTTGTTCTGATCATCAACCAATAAACCTGTGTTAGTCCATACTGCGACTCCTTCTATGTCTCCTGGAACAGACACTAAAGTGGTGCGAACAAAAGATTTTGTATCTGAGGGGTTTTTGTGTGTGTGCAACCAAAGGCAAACCAATCCGGCGAATGGCGTATCCCTTTTTCTTCTTTGGCCAGGGTAACTGTCGATGATCCCAAATGTGGTGCATGTAAACAACTTTCATGTTCCAAACCCTTAACCCACTTCCCTACAAGCAAACCAGAATTCTTTGCTTGGGATGTTTACAGACTATCTCCTGCAGCTGAGGCTTCTTGAGAGCGGACTGCTCCAGAGTTAGCTTCCTCAGCTGCCTGCAATAAAGGGCTTGCTGACCGCTCTCCAGTACCGCCCAAAGAAAGCTCCCTTTGCCTTAGCGTACGGCGATCTTGCTTTCCATTATCTTGTCCCTCTAACTTTGGAGACTGAGAGTGCTCCCGCGACCCCTCCTTTTCCTCCCGGGGAAGCAAGACTGCACCCATGCGCTCCTTCTCGTACCAGTCAATGTTCGGGGGTGATGGTGATGCTTGCATTCCCCCTCCAATCCCAGGGGACGGTGAGCCCTTACCCGCAGCTGGGGAAACTGAAAACCTTCCAGAACCTTGTACACTTAAAGTACAATGTTGTAGCCCTCAAATCTCAATGGTGTGTTTGATTCCTGGCCACCAGAAATAGCTATGTATGACTGTTTGTGAGCGGAAAAAATCCTGAGACCCGCTTAACATGTGGTGTAACAGTTTGGTCCGCAACCCCGGTGGAACCACTGTCTTGCAAAGCCTATATAAGCACCCTCCCAACACTGGGAGTTTTTCTTGGTCCCGGTAGCACACACATGCTTCCGCATTTTTGGTGTCTTGCACAGAAGACAAAGAAGGAGCCGCAGTAAGGGCTAAAACACAACTTTATTGCATGATGGTCAGGGTGAACATGAGGTAATGGCAGACAAAACAGCTCTATTTATAGTACATGGTACATTTGAATATCCCGGGTGGTAGCTCATTGGCTACTGTCCGCGTGACGTCGTAGATCGTCACGCCCATCTTCTCCAGGTGTGGTATGGCGGGAAGGTTTCCCGCTCTTCAGGTATTCAGGGAATCTGTGCCATGTGAGCCGGATGCTCGCTACTGCCACCTGTGGTCACTTAGCTCACATCCTTATACAGCTTGCTACAATGTGTCTCTGATTAGATACAAATGGATACATTTACCGGATACATTCTGTTAAAGGGGACTTGCAATATACATTCAATACATAACACCCCTCCCCCCTAGGTGAGGACGAAGTCCTTTAGCCATTGAGGCTTTCTGCATGTTCGCTTTGGGCGAGTGGCGGCCACACTTCGGGCCGGAGTTCCCGCATGCTCCTGATTACTCTGCCCCCGTCCTGCAGTGGGAGAAAGTGGCTCGTTAGTGACTGGCTGCGAGTCCTGAGCTGGGGATTGGGGAGGTCTAGGTGTGGGAGTAAACTCCAGGGACGTGAGACCGGGGGCTCCAGGGACTAAAGAAAAACCCCTCTCTTCACTTGGACAAGTGGGGGACCACTCCGAGAAATCCCCCCCCCCATCTCCTAAATCAAAGTCTAACAACTCCTCAAAATCCCTCTCTTCCAAGTTGTCCCTGTTACCCGGGGGGGGGGGTCAAAAGGATGCGGATTTGTCTCATTTCCCTCCCCCCTGTGGCCTGCGTCTCCCCCTTGGGATAAGCGGGTGGGGGAGAACCCTAATGCTGAATGCTCTGCCTGGTCACTCAAGTCTTGCCTTTCTACTACCCTACCTCTGAGCTGGTCAGCATGTCTCCTCCAGAGGAGTCCTGTGCTAGTCTCGACGTTGTAGGAGACTGGCCCTGTTTGCCCGACCACTATCCCAGGCACCCAGGTAGGTCCGCCGGCCACGTAATTGCAGCAATGTACTGCCCGGCCGATCTCAAAACTCTTGGTGCCCCCCGTTTCTATGTTTCTACCCGTGTCCTCCACCCTGGTTGGGTCTAACCTCGAGAGGATCGTGGCGGGTTTCCTCTGCATGAGGAGCTCGGCGGGTGACAGACCTGACACTAAGGGGGTTACACGATACCTCAGTAGGAATTGGCAGAGTTGCAAGTTCAATTCCCCGGGGCCCATCCTACGCAGTGTGTCCTTCGTTGTTCACACCAGTCATTCCAATGGACCATTTGTAGCGGGGTAAAAGGGGGCCGCAGTAATGTGGCGAATTTTGTTAATTTCCATGAAACCCTGGAACTCCGCTGACGTGAAAGTTGTGGCGTTATTGCTCACAAGTACGTCAGGTAAACCGAAGCAGCTGAATACCTTGCGTAATTGCTTAATCGTCGCAGCTGACGATGTACTGGCCATTGGGATTATCTCCAACCATTTGGAGTAAGAGTCCACTATTATAAGGAAAAGGGTGCCCTAGAAGGGACCCGCGAAATCCACGTGCAGGCGCGATCACGGCCCCCGGGCTGTGTCCCATTCTCTGTGCGGAAGTCGGGACTCCTCGGGCCAGGTGCTCTGGCAGCTCTCGCAAATGCCAATCATGTGTTCTATGTCTGCGTCTAGTTTGGGCCACCAGATGTAACTTCTAGCTAGCGCCTTGGAGCACACAATTCCTGGGTGGCTGATATGCAGCATCTTGAGCTCCCAAGACCTCAGAACTTCGGGGATTATTACCCGCTGCCCCCAGAGCAGGCAGCCCCTTTCTAAGGAGAGCTCGTCTCTCTGCCTACCATAAATCTTGAATTCCTCCATAGGAGAGGTTGCCGGCCAGCCTTTTTCTACCCATGAATTGACTAGGGCCAGTGACTTGTCTTTCACCGTAGCCTTGGCGATCTCAGCTGGCAGAATCGGGGGCTACTCTAGGGCCTCGATCAGGAGCACCTGGTGGTCCTGCTCTACCTCGCACTCAGGGTCCCCTGCCTGTGGGAGGGGTGACCTGGAAAGGGCGTCGGCATGGCTGATCTCCTTGACGGGGCGGTAGGTCAACGCATACTGGTACGCGTTGAGGAAAATGGCCCATCGCAGCATCCTTGGGGATAAGATCTGCGGGGTTGGCTTATCTGTGGTGAAAATCCCTAACAGGGGCTTATGGTCGGTCACGACTGTGAATGGTCTGCCATAAAGGAAGTCGTGGAACTTTTTGGTTCCTGCGACGATCGTCAGGGCTTCCCTATCTGTTTGCACATAGTTGCGCTCTGCCTTGGACAAGGATCTTGAATAGAACGCCACCGGGGCTTCTCACCCGCTCTCTAGCACGTGGCAGAGGACCACCCCCACCCCCACCGGTGAGGCATCACAGACCAGCACAACGGGTTTCTTTGGATCGAAGTGGGTCAAAACAGCCTCGGAAGATAGAAGCTGCTTGAGCCCTCAGAATGCCCATTCCTGGCTATCCCCCCACCGCCAAGCCGCATCTTTTTTGAGTAATTTGTGCAGTGGCTCTGCAACCGACACCTTTCCCGGCAGGAAGGAGTGGTAAAAATTTAGGAACCCTAGGAAGGACTGTAGCTCGGCCTTGGTGGTGGGGCAAGGGGCAACCTGCACAGCTGACACCTTTGACTCTGCTGGTTTGATACCCTCAGGGGTTATTCGAAAACCCAGAAATTCTACCTCCTCAGCGAAAAACACACACTTATCCTTTCTCAATCTGAGCCCCACTTTCTCGAACACGGTTAGTACCCGGTCTAACCTCTTGGCCAATTCCTGTTCCCCTCCCACTGTTATCAAAACGTCGTCAAAGTAGGGGAAAACACCTGGGAGCTCCTTCAACAATCTTTCCACGAGGGACTGAAAGATTCCTGGAGCCGAATTTACGCCAAATTGGAGGCGCGTCACTTTAAAGGCTCCCTTATGGGTAACAATGGTTTGAGCGGTGGCCGCAGCTGGGGTCACCGTTAATTGTTGGTATGCCTGCGCTAAGTCTAGTTTGGCGAAACACCTCCCCCCATGCAAAGTTGCTAACAGGTGACTTACTACCGGCACCAGATACGCATTTGGGCGAATTGCCTTGTTAATCGTGCACATGTAGTCAGCGCAGATTCTGACCTCCCCGTTAGCCTTAAGTGCCGTGACAATTGGGGTTTCCCACTCGGCAGAGTCCACCGGTACCAAAATCCCCTGAACCACGAATTTGTCCAGTTCAGTCTCAATTTTGTCCTTTAGTGCAAAAGGCACTCTCCTTGGCTTCAGCCTGATGGGTTGGATGTCACGATCCATGTCGAATGAGACTAGGGGCCCCTTGAACTTCCCTAGCCCCTTCTCAAAGATGGCAAGTTGTGCGTTACACACCTCCGTGATCGGGTCAGCCTGCATGGCGTGTATGCCTCCAATGAAAACCGCCAGGGGACCAAACCACTGCGTACGCAGGAGGCAGCAGGACCCTTCCTTTAAAACTCTCAGGGCTGCCACGAAGTCAGCCACGGACTCACCGGCCCGCTGGCACCGCTGCTGAAAGGCCAGCCTTGCCGGGAACACTGACACTTTCGGCCGAAAGTGTTTCCTCAGCTCGGCGAGGGGTACCTCCCTGAGCGGCCTCGGCGTCAGGAGGTTCGTTGCCAGTTCTAATGTTTCCAGGCTGCACTGGGCCAGCAGGAATGCCCGGCGCTGGGCTTCCTCCTCGATGCCCTCAAGGTCCATTGCATAGAGGAACTGCTGTTCGTAGAGTTCCCATTTCTCTGGCTTCGTGGTGTCGAAGGGCGCGATGTTCACTTTTCGGGACGCCATCCCACGTTCGTCGCCAATTTGGTGTCTTGCACGGAAGACAAAGAAGGAACCGCAGTAAGGGCTAAAACACAACTTTATTGCATGATGGTCAGGGTGAACATGAGGTAATGGCGGACAAAACAGCTCTATTTATAGTACACGGTACATTTGAATATCCCGGGTGATAGCTCATTGGCTACTGTCCGCGCGATGTCATAGATTGTCACGCCCAGCTTCTCCAGGTGTAGTATGGCGGGAAGGTTTCCCGCTCTTCAGGTATTCGGGGAATCTGTGCCATGTGAGCCGGATGCTCGCTACTGCCACCTGTGGCCACTTAGCTCGCATCCTTATACAGCTTGCTACAATGTGTCTCTGATTAGATACAAATGGATACATTTACCGGATACATTCTGTTAAAGGGGACTTGCAATATTCATTCAATACATAACAGCATTGTATGGAGGAGGTGGCCACCCAATATCTACCCACCTAATAACATCAGACAACAACAGGTCAGTCTTTGAAACTGCAGAAAAGTCCAGGGACATTTTGAGCAAAGCAATGGCTAATTCGTCCCAATTGTTAGGATTTTCAAAGTCTGGAGCATCAGGCGGCAAAGGTTCTTGCAACTCAAACACATCTGACCTTCCAGTCTTCTTGGCAAAGTCACTGTCCTTGGGCGCAACTTGCGCTTGATGGGAAAACAATGCACTTAGTTCTTCTGTGGCGGAATCACTTTCACGGGGCCCACGGGACAAACCCTCCCCGGGAAATAATAATGCTTGGGGCTCATCCTCGATACGGAGGACTGGTTTTACCTCACTCAAATGGATCCCCGTGAAACAGATGCCCAGGGGCCCAAACCATTGGGACCCCAAAATGTTTATCTTACTCGCTTTTACAACAACGAAAGGCAGGCTCGCGTAGACACAGTTATAATGGACTTCAAAGTTACCTTGGAGATGTGGCCTGTCTTCCCGCAACGGTGACACTGGGCGCTCTTGAAGGGACACTCGGTGCGAAGATGGCGCTTCCCGCATCCTTGGTATGGAGCAACCGACCCAGGCATTGGCATTGGTGCTCATGTTCCCTGTGGTGAGCTGTCATGGTCTTTGTGGACATGGACGGAGGCTTCGGAAAAAGTGGTCATGTTCGTGGTCGTGGCTGGACCCGGAGACTCTTTATCTTCGAGGGTCGACCTGCGCTGGAAATGCTCATGCAGGGTATGCAGTAAGGTAGGTAAGGAAACTTGCAAGAGCTTGTTGGGCGGCAGGAAGCGTCAAAACAACGTTGAGAGTCTCTAGCCCACAGTGGGCCAAGAACGTTGCCTTCCACACCGCCGGCTCAACTTTCCTTACTGCGAAGTA